>CM060883.1:41562500-43000000 GCA_030762935.1 Hymenopus coronatus
ATAAAGGGGAAATAAGGGAATACACTGGGCAAAAAATGATAGTCAAGAATTTTAAAAGCCGGTCGCTAAGTGAAACAATTTAAAATTAGGTTCTCTTTGTTTGCTAGGAATAAACTAAAGAGAGACGAGAAGAAATATGTCTCCCGTATGAGAAAAGTTTAAGTACCTTAAAACTGAAACTGAAGACTTGTATTATCTCAAAAACGGCTAACTCTACAAAAAATATATGTACGTGACATAAATTGTGTGTTTTAATGCCTACACAACTTTGTGTAGTAAGTCTATGTCTATCCCTTACGGTTTAACAGTTAAACAAAACTCTTCCAGAATGAAAACGTCTTCAGAGGCTATTCCCAGAAAATTCAAAATGTACATTTCGCTTGCCATAAAAATAGCTTAAACATGTGAGATTTTAACATAAATCGTTAGAGCCATCTTTAAGAAAATCAAAACTTTCGAAAAATGTTCCATGTAAAGTGTAGTTGGGGTGGGGTATTTAATCGACTTTTCGTTTTTGAGAGCTCTGCTGCCCACATACACACACGGACATGCTTCTAAAAATGTTTTTTTGATTCAGGGGGTCTCAAAACATGTATTTCCGGTGAAATCGGTATCGATTTTTGGTGGAAAGTTAGAGAAAGTAATTTTTGGGGTGGAATATACACCCAAATATCGCCAAAAAAATTAGCCATGTCTGGAACAACAAATTCGTGTTAGTCCCTCACAGCACAGTGCCCTGTGTACGCCATCCGACACAGTTGTATAGCGGCAGCAACAAGTTGTCTGTCACAAGTTCTAAATTTTAATAATTCTAACCCTTATGATCAATAGTCATAATCAAATACACAACTTAAGCTTATACACAACAAACTATAAATATTAACTAAAAATATCGACACGAAACATGAATCAGTTTGAATTGTAAAACCTGCCACTTTCACTGTAGTGCTGTGACAAAACGTAGGTTATTCCTCTGGCGAGGGTCACAGGTTCGCTTCTCGCGTATAGAAAACATTTTTTTCCTTTCCTTATTGATCTTGAATCATAATAATACATATGGGTTATTTATTTTAGACATACTTATTACATACACGACATTCGGTACAATTAATAATACGAGTTACATGCGTTGTGAACACAGCTTTTACGAAGAAATGGAAATGGCGTGCTATTTATGGACGCTCTTTAACTACTGTGGTTTTCAGCGACCCATTCTAAATTGGGCGTGAAAGACCGCTTAATTTTGGTCAGAGGCCTCTCCTATCAGGCTTGAGGTTCTTCTACGTGCCGTAAATCCACGGCACGGGACCAACGGCTTTACTTCTCTTCCGAAGGAAGTCATGCTGAGGATTTTTACACCCGAAAAAATCCATCGTCTTCCGCCGGGTTTGAACCCGCGACCTTGTGTATATGAAGTTAGCATGGTAACCATTACACCACGGAGGGCGACTTTAACGAAGATACCCGAATCTTTTCGATCGGCACGTGGAATCTGGGGGATGATTATTTGGGGGGGGGGCAGCGGGTGTACATATATGTGTAGAGAAATTAAAAACAGAAGATACAACAAAAGACAGTCTGATCTGATAATTATTTACTTATGCACATATTTTTTTAATTTGCGAATTCATATATTGCAAATACATAAAAACTCATAATAACCCTGTATTACCTCTTATGTTGTAATAAAGTTCATAATGTGTGTGCTAAATAATTATGATAAAGAGAGAACATTTGTGCAGTCCAGTGAGGCATCTGGTTAGGCGACATTAAATAAAAGTATAAATAAAAAAAAATAATAATCTCAAGTAATATTTGTAATTAAACGACATTGATCACAATTTCGCTCGACGGTTAGAGATTTAGTATTTCTAAGATATATAGACCAGTGGCCTGGGGGTGTAAAATGTCCATAATCATTGACAAGTTTCAAAACAATCGTTCTTCCTTTGCACACACGTTCTAAAACAACACAATTACATGCTTATTTTCTCCGGCCATTTTACACATTCTATTTCTCTCCAAATCTTCGTTTTAAATTTGTCCTGTAATTTTCCTCATTTCCTCACAACATTCGAGTTGTACTACTATGCATTACCATACTTTATACAAAGCACTTGATTAATGTATTCCTTAATTTAATTGTTTTTTTTTTCACACACGCCATTTTTAGGACAGGAGTTGGAAGGTAGAGTCAGACTGAAAAATGCAATGCCATACAGGAATTTGAACCACGAATCTCACCACTGAGCGACCATGGCAACATGCCGGCATGGTATTAAATTCTGACTTTTGTATCCCGGTAAACCACAAGGTGATTTCAAATTATTTTGAGATGAATTACCCCAATAGCAATTTACAATGTCATAAGTACTCTAAAACCCGGGCTTCATAATTTAGACAACTATTAGATAATTAGTGCTAACTTAATTGTGTTTTATGTGTTTCATTCACATAACTTTCTCTACATCTCTGCAACAAATTATTATTAAAATGCTTATTCTTCTATTTACTTCATGCTAATCGAGAAAAAAAATAAGAGAAACGGTCTTATTATTGCTTCTGTGTAAGTAGAAGGGAAATAAGGGAGTTCCATAGGCTAAAGCGATAGTAAAATCCTTTAAAAGCTGGTTGCTATGCGATTCAAGTCCCATTGTTTATACGACCAGAAGTTGACAAATTCCCGTATGAGAAAAGTATAAATATTTTAAAACTGAAACAAATAACAAGGAATGTGTCCAAAACGGTCAAATCTACGGGGAAAATGTACATAGCATAAATTGTGTGTTTTAACGTGTTTTACATTTTTTGTTAAGTAGTTTTTGTCTATCTCTTACGGTTTATCAGTTATGCAAAATTTCGCAAAATTCATCCAGAATAAAGGTGTCTTCAGAGGCTATTCCCAGAAAATTCAAGATACATTTTTTATCATATAAATATCTTTAATATACGATATTGTAACCAAAATTGTTAGACCCAGTTTTGAGAAAACTAAAATTTTCGAAAATTGTTCTATGTAAAGGGTAGTTAAGAGTGGGGGGGATTTTCTTGAAAATCTTCATGTCGCATCCATGGAAGATGCCGAACTTAAATACCAAATTTAGTACTATAAGGAATTTTCGTTTTTGAGCTATACTGCCAACAGACAAACACGCACAAAGACATTTTTCTAAAAATTGTTTTTTTGGGTTCAGGTGTTTCCAAAACATGTATTTCCAGTGAAATCTCGGTAACGAATCTTGGGTGCAATAAAACACCTTCTCTATACACTATGTACCTAGTACGTGTAGAGAAAGTAAAAAAAGCATATCACATTTTGAAGAAATGGTAAAAATGGCACCCGGTGGCAGGTATATTACACCTGCGGAGCTCCATTTGCAATTACATTCTCTACAAGAGTATACAAGAGAATTTGCCTGTAATCGCTGTTACACGATAAATATATTTTCATTCCGGACAAAAACAAAATTGCATTAGTAAACTTTACCGTACGCTCACATACAGCAAACAACTTGTTGCATCTTGTACATAATGGTATTTGATAAAATAATGCATGACTTTGTTTCGTGCAGTAAATACAGAAAGAAGGTAACATTCGAAAAATTTGTTGCAAAGAAGGCTAGTTTATATTGTTTTAACAACGTGCAGACAGATGGTCTTCAATGGCGAATGTTTTCAAGAAAGTTCTGGCAGCGCACAACTACGCAGGATCTCTGAAACGATAGTAGCCTGTGGTTTTAATGCAGTTCTTATGCTGGAAACTGGGTTTCACTTCCCGTCAACTGTCAACCTATCCAAGCACTTCCTTAACCACAAACATCTTGTTAGCCATGTGATGACAGCTGTTCAGGTGGCTTTGGAAACTGTCATCAATCTGCAACTCTTTAAGGACTGAAAATGGGTGTGGGCAAGAAGGTGCAGATGCCGCTCTCTCCCAAAATTCCAGGTCATTTACATGCTGAACGCTTATTTTTACTTTCTCTGCCACTTATCTATAGAAGGTAGAGGAATCATTGTACTTCAAAAATTTTCTAGATACCGTGAACTCCATTTTAGGAAAACGTCCGGGCGTGCAAGTGTTAACAGCACAACTCAAAATCCGAAAAATGGCATATATTAAACTTGATACTTAAGTGCAGCACCTTTCAAGGCACGAAGATTTTCAAGAAAATACCAGCTTAACTTATTCTTTACATGAAAATTTATCGTTATTTTTTATTTTCTTAGAAATGGCTCTAAGGGTTTTTGTTCAAAAATAGGTTTGATGCAAAAAACGAGGAATAAAATGTGCACCCTGAGTTTTCTGGCCTAGTAAGTGATAGAAGCAAAAATGATATATAAAAACTACTTAGGGGGGAAAATGCAGTGATTTTTAAAATATACAATATAAGTTAATGGCTTTTTGAGATATGTATTATATTTGGCCGTTTAAAGGATATTAAAATGTAAACAAATGATACATAAAGGTTACTTAGAGGGGAGATGCAGCGCTTTTTAAAATATGCAATATAAGTTAATTCAGTTATTGTAACTTTAACCATCTGAAGATGCTTCCTGCTTAGGAATTTCCAGTTTTCACAGCTAATGATTTTTAGAAATGTGTGTATATCTGGCCATTTAAAGGATATTACAAATGTGAATCTAACATGCAAATATCGAATTTCTTTTTAAGCACCTGATTGTCTTATAAAAGCCCATATGCTTCTATGAAGGCCTCCTCTCAAAAATATTGAAAAAAGTTCGAAATAATTTATCGTGAAATAGTATAACAAGGTTTTTAGCGAATAATTGGCAGAACAGACATGAAAATAAATTCCAGTGGATAGAGAGTGCCTTGTGATTGTAACACGTCAGATTTTTCTTTGCGCTTGTTATCGTTGCCATTTTAGTGCATTTTTATCATCGTGGACAGGCAGCAGGTCAATTTGACCCCCTTGAAGAATGGCAAGCTTAAAGTCTCCAACTGGGAAGAACATGTGTGGGGGGGGGGGGCGATAAAAGAAACACGGAAGGCCTGTGTTCGCAATGGCATTTTTAGAAACAAGATCTGAAGAGCTTAACAATGCAACACACGACACATGTATTTGACCAGCATTAAAATGTAAAAATATCTTAAGTATGGATAGTAGGCTATCTTTTTATAAAACTAAAACGCTATCGACTACTGAAGCAACATAGCGGAAAATAAAGTAGCTGAATTATTAATACAACTAGTGTTAATTTCCAAATACGAAGCTAATGAATTCCTGTTCAACACAATGCATATGGATAACAAAAACCTAAATAAAAGACAAGAAACAAACAAACAAAAAATTAAGACGTGTCCCATTCACATTACTTTCTCTATATTTCTGCAACAAATTAATCTTAGAAAGCGTATTCTTCTATCTACTTCATGCAAATCGAGATAAACATTAGCAGAAAGGCAATTATTACTTGCTTCCTTGTAAGTAGAAGGAAATAAAAGAAATGAACTAGGCTAAAGTGATAGTTAAATATTTTAAAAGCTGAGTGCCGTGTGACTGAAATCCATTTCTTTGCATGGCCAGGAATTGACCAATTCCCATATGTGTATGTTAAAATTGAAACAAATAATAAGAAATAGCTCAAAAACGGTCAATTCCACACAAAAAAAAATGTTTATAACATGTGTTTTAACGAGCTCTATATTTTTGTGTAATAAGTTTTTGTCTATCTCTTACGGTTTACCAGTAATGCAAAATTCATTCAGAATAAACGTCTTCAAAGGCTATTCCCAGATTATTCAAGATATACTTTTTATTGATCATGTAAATATCTTTAATATACGATATTTTAATCAAAATCGTTAGTTATTTTTGAGAATTTCGAAAATTTTTCGATGTAAAGGGTAGTTGAGGTGGGGGGATTTTCTTGAAAAACTTCCTGTCGTATCCTTGGGAGATACTGAAATTAAATATCAAGTTTAGTATTTAACGGACTTTTTCTTTTTGAGCTATGCTGCCCCCCCCCCACCACACACACGACACAACCATGGATATTCTTCTTAAAATACTTTTTTTGGGGGGGATTCAGGGATCTCAAAATATATATTTCCGGTGAAATGTCGATATCGAATTCTTAGGTGCAATACAATGGCTTCTCTATATATTATGTATATAATACGTGTAAAGAAAGTAAAAATTGCAGAAGCAATTAGATTTGTCACGGAAAACTGCATAGCATTGGATATCAAGAAGTAGCTGAACGGATTGCGAAGTCAGTATTTGTCGGGCAAAATGAGTCGGTATACTTACCTACTATCGCATATATTTTCACTGAGTACATTGAAACGAGTTTCTTTCATTTATTGGAAAGATACTTAACACTTTAAACAATATGTAAGAAATAAGCGCTTCTGATTAAACATTCAATAGCAGAAAAAAATGAAGTGTTGTTTATGGACGCTCTTTAAGTTCTATAGTTCTCAGCGTCACATTCTATATGGACGTGAAAGACCGAGACCGCTTAATTTTGCTCAGAAGCCTCTTTTATCAGGCTTGAAGTTCTTTTACGTGCAGTAAATCTACGACACGGGACCAACGGCTTTACTTCCCTTCCGTAGGAAGCCATGCTAACGATTTTTATGTTCTCCGCAGGGTTTGAACTTTGGGCATATGCAACTTTCTCGGGATTGTTATAGTAAACATTTATCAATTTTGCTGTTAAGATGTTATCATTCAATATAGAAACTAGCATTATTTGCATATGTACGAAATGCGAAACTAGCTATTTCATAACGTTGTTGCTCAGCTATGGCCGAACATTATATGCAGTCTAATATTACAATGTTGCCATAGCTGAATGTTTTATAAAAGTTTGCTTTTACAACCTTTTATTAGAAGTAGTTGGCATAGAACGTTGACACAGATCTTTTATAATATGAAGGCCTCAGGTTGCTCTGTGGTTGGGTGGTCAACTTCTGGCTTCTTAACCCAGAGGCCCGAGTTCGATTTACAGTTGGCAAACTTTCTATAATCACAATCATTCCCTTTTTATTATCCGTAGAGTCTGGAAGCATGCATGTGGGAATGGATGCTGATATGTTCAGTTGTAAAAACTATTTGACTAACGCTAAGAAGACGTAATTGAAGTTGAACGCCAGTAGTTTCACAAGTCAAAGCCCCCAGTACCTCCATAGAAGTTAAAGGGAGCTACCTCGGTGTAGCTTTCTTCCTGCTGTAGGAGTTATCGTCATGATTTTACACCCTTCGGAGTATGATTTCCCCCATTTCTCTCAAATTTAAAAATCTTACGTGACTTCCTTAGGCAGAGAAATACAACCGCTGATTCCACAAGACGTTTTTTTCGCGCATAAAAGAACTTCATACACTGAGAAAATGGTCCCTAAGGATAATTGCTATTTCACTCAAGAGTTTGCTTCATTCTAGCGCCCTAGAGCGGTTAGGCCTATTACTCATCATCGCAGGCCCCAGTGATAGAAGGCGCTTACTACTGCGAAGTTACTTATTGTAACTTCTCGCTAAAGAATCTCATATATGCACCTTGCGCAGTTTCGACATTTTTAGTAGAACTCCAAGCAAAAATAATGCAATTTCAAAGTAATTAATTAGCGACCAGCTCTTAAAAGATTTGACACTAGCTCCCGCCTAGTGTAGGTATTTCCTATTTCTCTTGCATCTAAGAAGGAAATAATTAATGATTATTTTGGATAATATATACCTGGATTAGCTTTCAGTATATAAAAGAATAATCTTTTTGCGGCTAATTTATTGTAGAATAGGTAGAGAAAATCATGTGAATGGAATACATAAGATTTTTAGGTGGTCTGGGTGTGCACCAGATAATAACTCACAAGTGAAAAATCGGTTAAATACTTAACTTAGCATTTAAGTTCGACATAAGATGCGACACGAAGATTATTAAGAAAATTCCACCGATTCAAACTATCTTTAACAGAGAAGATTATATAAAATTCACCCAACTAAGTCACTTTTACAATTTTTTTTTATTTTTACTTTACTTTCTCTAGCACATATGTACTTACAATGCACATAGTAGCTAGAGAAGATATTATATTCCACCCAAAAATTTCCTGTCGAGATTTCACTGGAAATATGTTTTGAGGTCCTATGAGTCGAAAAAGAATTAGAAAAAGGTCCGTGCGCGCGTAAGTGAGTGTGTCTGTGGACATCATAGCTGGAACGAGAGGAGTGTGAACGCTGACTTGAAGAAAACGCGACAACGTTGCTTTTCGCGACACGGAATACCTTCATCTTCTCACCCGGCTTCTTTTGAGGCGCCGCATTAGTGTAGCACAATAATAAGAGAACTCCTGCGGAACGAAATTCCGGCACACTGGCGCTGATGACTCTGGAAATTAGCAGAATATTTGACAAACAAGTTATTTAGTTATTATTTCGCAATTACCGGGAATGGTATCCAAAACAGAACGCAACGGCACGGCAGACTTCGTCAAATTTGAACTTAGATTCACATTAAGTAAACGGCTCATGGTAGAACTTGTTCAAAGATGCCGAGAACTAAAATTGTCGCTACAGCGTTCTCTAATAGGAACATGGAAAACTAAATCGGAACAAAAACCACAGGGTTTAATGTAAGTAATTTATTATTAGCATCCTGCAAGTGAAATTACAAATAGACGGCGTGGCTTTTAGAAAATGTTTATTGACTCGAAATTCGAAGTTAAATTAACCTCTACTATGTTAAGTAAAAAGACAAACAAACAAATATATACCAATGTTTGCAACCAAAAAATGTTCCATGTTGCTATCATAAGCATTTCTTTTTCCGGTTATTGTGAAGCATCTTAAATTGCATGGAAACATTGTTTTACAGAACTAAATATGTGATATAATTATTATAGTTAGAGTAAGCCACCAGATTTTAATTTACACTTCAAGATTATTTACCTTTCTTAATCATAACACTGAAACATAGGTCGAAAATGTCAGGTTTGCGATCTGAAGGATCATGCTTGATGTTCCAACGTCACTTCTGTGTCAGAATGAGAATTTGCGTGGTGCTCTTGGACAGTTTGATTTGGTAAATAAGGTTACTTAAACTAAATTTTTCTTTTGGTTCAGCGACGCTATTTACAGAATCCGAGTCAACGGGTATTTTAAGTATGCCCTGTGGAAGGGAGCAATGCCATTTTTTTTTTTTTTTTCAGTGATCAGCTTTATGAACAAACCATTCTTCAGATGCTTATGACATTTTGTGCCAGTAAAGTAATGCATATATACAACAGATGTGGTATAATTTCCTTCCCTGTGGGGATCGCAAATAGATTTTAACTTGACATTAATTAGCGCAACATGGTGGAGCTGGCTTCTTAAGAGTACTTTATAGCGACTGGTAGGGTGGAAAAAGCGATCCACTTAATAACGGCATCTTGCTCTCAACTCCCTTATATCAACAGAATCCCCCCAAGAGCTCTTCAGCGTTTAAATGTTCTGGAACCGCAGGGGTTCCTCTTCTGATCCTCAAAGACCTGATTCATTCCAGAAGAGATGGTAAACGTTCTCCATTACAGGAATGATAAAGTGACATTCAGTTGCTAAGTGCAATGTATCTCACTGTTTCTTAATCCTTACAGCATTTAGCTGTTATACATGAGTTTATCAATTACTGCCACACAAACTATAGGTTGTTTTGTCGTTCCTAGCAATCTAAATACTGGCTTTAATCACAGCAGAGGATTAAACTGTCTGACCCATTGTTTCTAGGATCGTTTTATTTACTTTATTTTTTTAGTAATTTCTCAACAATTACATAATAGATATATTTTCCATAATCTCTTCTTTAGTACAGCGATAGATCACACTGACGATCACTTGTATTTTCTAAAAGATATGCTAGAACAATACCTTCGTTTTCTTCAGTAACAAAACAACTTGTACTCTTTTATCATATTATAGGAAACTAAACTTTTTGGAGACCAATTCACTGCACTCTTAAGCATCCAATAGAACGTCCTCAGAAATAAAGTGCACATTTTAATACTACCTTATCTGTCATCAACTTCAGTTTATTTATATGATACGCACGCCTTTTCCAGGGCGCTAGTTTTATGGGAAAGCGATGGCCGGGGGAAAGAAGAGACAGGGTGCCCGCTTTCTTTCCGCAATGTTGTCAATCACAGAAAGTTTCTTTCTTTGAGGCCATTGTGGCTAATTATGGGGAACAGGTTACCTAATGTATCGCGAATTAGCTGAAACATGATGCACGTGCATGTGCGCGGATTCTAGGATCTGCAGACAGAATGGATCCATAACACAAGCCACCAGCCATCAGGATATATAACGTACTTCATGTCTCTATGTTGTTGCTCTGCTCTGCCTCCGAAATTGAGCGAGTTATACCGAATGAAAACGGAAGGAACGACAAAATTGAAATATACTTATTTTAATGTGAGCAAGAAGCTTTCCCGGGTCCCGGAAGTGGGAAAGAAGACTTGCTAAGTTTTAATTTTCTCGATCTCGCTCCCGGTTTGACGTATCAGATGCATACTGCGCATATTAGACTCTTCGCTGTAGAGATTATTCTTATAAAAATCATTGGTTACTTACAAACAAATTAAATCTTAATGATAAAAATCGACTTTCCACTTTGAGATCGATATGGTTATCGATTTAATTCCCGTTCTCGGTACCGGCTATTGTGAACCAAAAGCTTGCATCCTGTGTGAGTTCCCGCTCTAGATATACAGTAAATCAGCTTTAAGAGAACTGTGAATGCCCCTTTTTGACAGTGTTAAAATTAGAATCCTAATTTTCTTAGTATCCATTGATCACCAAATATTATCTCATATTTATGAAACCTTAATAATTAACTAGACACGAGGATACCAAACTGTGAAATAGTTTTTAACTTTTTTGTCAACATTTTATCATACATAAAATCTCTTCTAGTTAATTTGTTTAAATAGCTTTAAATTATACGTTACATAATTATATAAGCAATTTATGCTCCATGTTTCATTATCCTACACTCCATAATTCCTGATAAAATGAAACATGTGCAGGGAAAAATCTTAGTTTCAAGAAAAATGCATTTCAAGTAAACAATACACACATTATAACTCTCAAAACTTCTAATACTCAGTTGTTATAAGTAAAATTTTGCATAGGCAACACGACTTCTAATACCAACACAGAAAAGGGAAAAAGTCTCTTACAATAAAAGGCCCAATACTATACCGTTTTTAGAAAAACAGTTATGAAAAACTGAAATTATACAGTTGTTCACATTTTCATGTCTTTCTTACATCAGTATGCACTCTAAAAATATTAACTAATTGTAGTAGTATTTACCATAAGCGTAATATACCATTTTAAAGCTAATATGTATTTTTAAGATAAATAACCTGAAAAAGTTTATTTATTTTTTTTTTTTTATTTTTTTAATTTGTCACATTAAGTCCTACAAAGAGGAGGGAAATCAGTAAAGTAGAAGCACCAGAAACATACACCATAGATTACTAATATTGCAAAACAAAATATAATGCAAGAAACTTTTATCTTTGAACTGAGTTGCTTCTCAAAGGGTTCCATTCCCAGTTGTAGCGGAAGAATTTTTCTTCAACTAAATCATTCCATTCCTTCTACAGAGTCTGGACATATGAATGTGAACATTTATGGCATACAAATAAAACCAATGTTAATAGTTAAATTTAACAAGTTGTAACACCATCAGTTATTTATTTTTCAGATCAAAACCCTAAATGACCACAATGTCAAAGGGGGGCTAAAGAAATAAAAGCAATTCTCTGCATTTAGTGCAACATATTTTATCATTTTTATTAAATTTAAGGAACTTTACATGCCAAAATACTTGATAAAAACAAATTCCTCCAGACAGTCACCATTTATTTTGCCAGCATTTAAGTGTGTCCACCCCATCCTTTACTTTAGCACCAGCAAGGCTTGTAAGTATTTATTCTTCAAAATCTGATATGTTCCATTCACATAACTTTCTCAACATATATGTGAAATTACTGTTAAAAAGCTTATTATTCTATCTACTTCATGCCAATCAATTAACAGGCATGGTTTTATTACTTGCTTCCTTATAAGTAGAAGGGATATAAAGCAGTACCCTATGCTAAAACGATAGTCAATATTTTAAAAGTGGGTTGCTATGTGATTGAAATCCATTTCTGTGCATGACCAGGAGTTCACAAATTCCCATATGAGAAAAGTATTTTAAAACTGAATCAATAGCAATAGTTAAAATGGTCAACTCTAGAAAAAACATATATAAACAAAAAGTGTTTATTTTAACAAAATCTACATTTTTTGTGCAGTTAGTTTTGTCTATCTATTATAGCTAACTAGTTATGCAAAATCCTTTCTGAATAAAAAGGTCTTCCTAGGCTATTTCCAGAAAATTCAAGATATACATTTTATTTGTCATGCATATATTTTTAATATACAGTATTGTAATCAAAATCGTTAAGAACCATTTTTGAGAAAATCAGCAATTTTTTAAATTTGTTTCATTTAAAGAATAGTTTGGGGTGGGCGGATTTTTCTCAAAATCTTTGTGTCAAAGATACTAAACTTAAATATAAGTTTGGTATTTTATCAACTTTTCGTTTTTGAGTTATTCTGTTCACAGACACATACGTGGACCTTTTCCTTAGAGTGCTTTTTTGGATATTTATGATTATTTTATAGATTTGTTTTGGTTCATCCAAATCATACTTTTTGTCCATGTTGCAAACTCAAAACACACTGTAATATAATTCAAACCTGCTGTCATCCCATGCCATTCTAAACACTTTAGTGAGCATGACCACAGGGTCTAGGATTGAAATTTTGGCTAGAGATATTCAATACTTTAGCATACTGAGTTAAAAACCTGAACATAGGAATAGTTCATATTGGTATAACTAAACAATTATATTGTCAACTTTGATTAACCAGGCTTGTCAAGCACAAATTAGGATTGAATGTGCAAAACCTTGCCATGAAATATTTAATGTCTGCCTCATTTAGTTTTATATTCAATATCTTGAGTATTGGTTTCAGAGTTTATAAAAAAAAAATTGAAATGTGAATTTTTTAGCTATAAAAATTTCAAGGAATAAAAGTATAAGTTCCCTTTCCAAGTATTTTTTGTGATTGCTCCCAAAAATAAGCAAAAAATCAACACCAAATTGAATAATCAGAGCATTAGGTGAAATGCTGCTTTTGTGGGTGATGATTGTCAGAATTGTCTGTACAGTCTAATCTAGCAACAATTAATTATACTAATTAAAATTAACTTCTATTGTTACCTTCTTCGTTCCTGAGTGTTTAAATACAAGAAATTTCAACCTACCTTTCACTACTTAAATTATTTACATAAACAGCAAGAAACTGCTTGACACAAGAGTATGGAGGGCAGTTACAGCATATCATTCAAGCAGAAGTACAGAAAAGAAACTGTGCAACTATGGCCATCTGTTAGATCATACATAAACCAACAGTAACTATGACAACAAAAATAAACCAAACAAAAATTATAAATCTCAGCACCCATTTAAAAGCATCGGCACATACGGTCTAAAATATTTTTGACTAGATGATGTATAAAAGTATAAAATAAAGTAAGATGAGCTCAGATCCAAAGTTATTGATTTATTGGGGAAAAATAGCTAACTTCAATATAGTAAGGTTTCATGTGCAAAAATTGGATTCTCCAACAATTCCAATAATTTGTATGAAAAGTTCATTAAAATGTCAAGTCTTTTGTAAAATATTTTGCAATATGAAGTAAAAATAATTCTATTGGTTTCTGCTTATTCTAAAACACTCCAGTAATGAGTTACAGTGCAAAATATTGTTTATATTTTTTCTCTTTACTCATGAGAAAGCTTTTTGCTTTATAAAGCAACAAATATTTGATTAATAATACAGTTAGTTTCCCTGATATATTTTTAGACTACTTATTATTCTTCAATCAGTTTTCTTTTATTGAAATGTTCAATCCTAACACATGATATGTTGGTTTACTCCTTAACAGAAATAAGTTGTATTGCCATTGAAACAAAACCTTGAAAAGGTTCCCAGCTTTCCGTTTCACACTATAAACATGTGATACTAATATAAGCAACCTAGAACACTGACAGCGTAGTTCATTAAATGGCACCTTCATATACGTTTTCATGAACCACTGAAATGTTTGACAACACAGGTAAAATATACACAATCCTAAACCACTTATAAACATATAAAGTTAAGTACTGGAGGTAATAAAGAAAAGTCAAAATGGGCAACTGGTTGTTATTTCTAAATAATCAGAATGAGTTTCCATGTTTTAGTCTGTATTAGATGATGTCAGAATTTAACACTTGTTCTTCATTTATAAATTTCACCCAGGCTAAATGGAACAATTTTTAAAATTTAACTCTTGTTAGAGCATTACTACCTCTACTTACACTTGTGTATTTAGTAGTTTGAGAACAAAATGCTTGAAATACAAGACATATAATTTGAAATTTAGCTTAAATTATGGAAATTATATTTAATAAACCTAAAGTAAACAAATATTTTGTAATACATTTGCATTAACTGAAATGAAATGTTTAAGAGAATTTCTGTAATCAATTCTCTTTCTAGTAGTAACTGTTAATGCCACCAGAGCAGCAGTGATAAATGACCTGTTAGTTGCCTTTATGAAGAAGCAGGAATTTCACACTTAAAATTTTTTGAAAATACTAAAACTGAAACCGTGGACCAATAATACATTTTTGGAATATCCCAACATTATATATTGATTTATTTAAAACATTTATCTGAAAATACAGGTGATCCAGAATATATAATATATAAATAAAACAAATAAAATTTAATCTGTTTTAAATTTATAAAAATTAAATCATAATATAAACAAAGACAATATGTATGAACATAATATAGAAATTTGCATTCCTTAATTTACACATACCCTAAATTTCACAAACAATAATTCTATATCATGAGCATAAAAAACTTCTACTTTTCAATCTGCAAACTAAAACAACTCAAACTCTATTATATGTAATTCACAGGGCATCTCTTCATGTATTAGTGAATAATTATACAAACAGAACTATTTTACTTACAACTTTACAAATTATCAGTTTTTAAAGTATCATCATATGTAATTTATTTCATAAAAATTAGCCCAAAAATCTTTTCTAAATTTAGAAAACAACAATTCAAAATCTTCCTCTAACAGACTCTTTTAGGGTATTTTTAAGATTCTATTTATTCCTAAAATAAAGTGTTATGCAATATGGAATATTTTCTTACTAAGTTTTACTGAATGGGTGCATACGAAAATAAAATTCTTCATATTAACCATGTATTAAAATACAGGGAAAAAATTAAGAAAATAGCATTTTCACAGATCCTACCCCTTAAAGGCAGGGAATTAGTTATTGGATAAACCTAATATTCTGTACTATTAGTTATTGTTCAATGTTGTTTTAACACAAACATAACAAATGAATTGATAGGATGATTACGTAAAACTTCTAATTTATGTAAGAATTTCATTAAAAAATTAATATTTTCGTAACTTACATCGTACTTTAGGTAAAGCCTACATTTGCTTACTGTGTAGCTACATGCAAACTTTTAAGGCAATTTTTTGTGCTTGGACTTCACCATGTTTGTATATGAAAATTTTATGCTAAATTGAATTTTCGTTTCGATGCTACACACTGAAAGTTTTACTCTATGAAAGAAAGACAGAAGCACGACTTTTTGAAATGAATACATGGATGAATAAACTTTAAAATGTTACACATGCAGTGAACTATTCTCTCTGCCTGACCTTTTATTTAATTTTCTTTTTATAATCAATGAATTAAAGATGATTGAGTGAATTGTTTTAAATAAATAATGCAAAAAATGTAGAGTAACTTTATAACAAATCAAGCCCCAATTTAATTTTGAAACATGTAAACAGTTTGTAAACTAAAAAAAATTAATCAATTTACAGAGATAAAACAGTTACTCATAATTTGTATGACAAAGTTTGATTATAGGTAGACATACAAAACATCAAACAAGTGAAATGTAAAAAATATAAATTTCATCTAACCTACTCCTAAAATTTTAGACAAGCAGATGCACAGCCAAAGGCCCAGGAAAATGGTTCCAAAAATGTTGAATTTATTAAAAATAAACTGATGTAATGTTTATTCTAACTTCCTTAAAGTGAAAAACACTGTTATGAGTGTCATTCATACATGACACAAATAACACTTTGTGGATCTGATCATATTGCATCCCATAGACAATTATTTGTGTGGCAGGTCCTGACTAATGTAATTTTACACCCAAAGTATTTCAGAAATGCTTCTGGAATGTGTTTTGATTGCATTAGGTATATGACTAATGAAGATCAAAATATTTGTGATTAGTGTTAGTACGTTCTGCTCCTGATAATATATCATCTCCAAAAAGAATCAGAAGCCTGTAAAAATAGTGTGGCGTTTCTTCGATATTTGTGTTATAATACATGGACAAATACAAGGGAACATTGAATACTGCTTTACTATGTTTTATGCTTAAAAATCCACTTGTCAAACAGACATTTAATGCCAATCCTATTACTAAATTCACTCAATTAATTTGTATGGCGTTTCCTCCGTCTTGTTATTGCTGATTTTATACTTGTTTTTAAATTTCGCATATAGAATGTTTGATAAAGCATTTCTACATTTTAACCCTGCCGAGATATCAACGCAACTTTAATTTCATTGTGAATTGGACCTTACTTGTTAATAACCGCAACAAGGAAGAGTGATTAAATTTACTCTTATTGTACCTATTTCTAAATGTGGCTCATCAAAACCTCAAAACCTTTCTACCGTCAGTTTACGTTAAATAGGTGCATCACAAAACTTAGCATTATCGAAGAATGTTTATATTATCAAACCCATGACGAATAAGAAGAGTCTGTGTGTATCATTCTTTACTAAATAAGACAATAAAAAAGTTATCAAAAATTGATCATTTATATTTCGAATTGAATAAACTTTAATTCAAAGGGGGTGAATGCCTGAGATGCAACAAGTACTTTATACATGTTAGTAAACAAATCACTTACTACTTGGGCAGCTGGCTCTTTACCTCCTAAAATACAGCTTCTCCTCTTCTCTGAATATCCCGAAATGTGAATAACAACACTGTCACGAAAATCTTCTTAATATTATTCGCATATTTCGCACTCAGTATACACACGCAGCCACAAACTATACGTCACAACGTTTCGGAATCGGCCATCTTACATTTTTTATGTTGTTGAGTAGCGAGTTGAATACTTATTTCTTTACATCATGAACGGTTTAGCTTTTGAACGTATCAGCATTGCCTAATGATTAAAATAAGAAATAATAATTTAGCTTGCAGTAAAAGTACCCTAGACTCTTTTAAACTAACAGAACTACAATTTGGATTTACAGAAGGCCCTATTAATCTACAATGGGACATAAATTATGAAGGAATTTGTATGAACTGCGCACATATGTTATAAATGGAATGTTCTAGGTCAATTCAAGCATGAAATATAATGCTGGAGTAACACAATTTTATTTCTCTGTAATTGTTAGCATAAGTTTAGGGTGATAGGGATAAATGTGGCGTTGTAACCTGTCACAAACATTTAAAATAGGAAGACAATTTTTCTAGCTTTTATAAACGTATCTCGTTCTTCAGTCACAAAATAATTGCTATGTTTTAATTCTAGATGTTCGTGGGTTAAATCCATTTGTTCTGGATACGAGAATGTTGCAGAAGCCAAAGATGTTGGAGCAATTAAAGAACTCCTATGTCCAAACTGCAATATTGGTAATGTCCCAACCAAATGTTTTACAGAGAATGTGTAAAGTACATTTACTGTTAAGGGATTTCCAATAATGATATTCTGATGTTCTTAACACAAATGAATGCTACACTTGGTTAGAGGGTACAGATTTTTCATACCCTCACCAAGAGACTGAAGCAAATAAATGAAGATGGTAATAATCAGTTACCTATAACAATTACACCATTAGTAAAGTATTCTGGGGCTCCAAATAGATAGAGCTCAAATGGAAAAAACAATGTTAAAATGCTACCAAAACTTAGCTCTCTTGCTCTTGACTCAAAAAATTTAAAAAAATCTCCTTAACTCGAATGACAAGTGTATTTTATTTATTTTTACTCCCTTTTGTGATATGGAATAATCTTCTGGGGCAATTCAGCTAACTTATGCTACAATAAAAAGGTTATGTACATTAAGTGGTATAAGACTCATTCATTATTTAAAACCCAAAATATTCTTACTCTTGCTGGTGAATACATATATTATCTATTTTGCAGATAATTACAGTAATTTCACAATAAACCTTAATGTAGATGATCACAATACAAGGTATTCAGATGATTTGCATAGACCAGTAAATAGCTTAATACTGTTCCAACTAACATCCTTTATTGTGCTGCAATACAAAATTATAATAAACTTCCATGTTGCCAAATTATTAAACAATCCTAATCAACCTAAAATTTTCAAGAAAGATTAAAAAACAAAATAATTCTTATATGCTTACTCCCCATATGCTGTAGAGTTTTATGTCATGCAACAGGTAAATATTCCATATATGGGGTAGGTTGTATATATTGACAATTTCATTCTTAAAAATGGTGGTAGTTCAGAAACCTTCATCTTCTGCTACATATTGTACAATGGGGGGGGGGGAACTGGTGTTGGGTATGTTCTTAGTTATGCTGCATTTCAAATAATTAACAGTCCTGTGTATAGTAATCGGAACAGAACAATAACATTTTTCAGGTTTTCATGAATTTAATCATAAGTTACTTCAATTTTACATTTTTTAATATTTAATATCTCCTTTCTTTTTTGTAAGTTTCATTACATGATTAGGCATTGACTCCACAAGATGTGGAAGAAGATATGAAATGAAGGTGAAAAACAACATTATATTCCAGAGAAGTCAATAATGTCAATACATACTATTCAACCTTACCATTTTATCTATTCTATTAAAATAATTAATATTTATAAAGGAAGGTGAAATGAACAGAAGGAAATGCAATTTTAGATAAGGTAGTGATGGAATGTATTGCAGGGGAAACCACAGATCCTGGAGAAATTCTGCCCAGGTTCAGCTTTGTACCACATGTGGTCCCCTAGGATCAAACCTCAGCTGCCTTGGTGAGAGGCAAGTGTTCGAATCACTCAATCATGCCGCTGCCAAAAGTAGCCCTTTCTATTAAAATCAATAATCCATCCAAAACAGAAAACTGTCAGATTTATTGTATGTATAGACTATTTAATTTTTTTTATTGAAGCTGAGCATCGCATGCTTCATCTGAGTACATACCACTGCTGGTTACCAAATGTTGTATATTTTTAATTGAAAAATGAATTATGCTGCTCTTGGATTTGTGTAATACAATGTGTATTGTTTAGGTGTTGGAGTGTATGTTAATGAAACATGGAAGCCTCTGGAAGCTGTATTAACAGATGATACAGGAAAAGATAGCTGGGTAAAGGTAAGCAAGAACATCATCTTTGTTTTATTGAATTTTTCTGATGCAATGCAAACATGACACTCTAGTAGATTTTCATAATCTTCCAGGCTAAGTGTCAGTGTCAGCTATGAAGCAAATAACTTAATTTTCAGATGAATCCAGTTATATGCCAGTCATGTACTATACTCTGAAGAGGGGAGGAATAGTGCATTTATATTTTAGAATATACAGTAAACTTTAACTGCCACTGTCAGGACCGGAACTGTAACCAAAAAGAAATTTTACAATAAACATGTACAGTAACAAAACTTTAATGCTGATTTGGGATGAAGAACAAACTGAAAAATGTACAAGTGGATAATGCACATTTATATTTACAACCATAGACTATAAGAGTGGTACAGATGCTACAAGTTTTCAAGTTTTTGTTAGAGTCCAAATATGGCATGTTTCTGGTTTTCAGCCATTTTCAAAATACGACATGCAATAAGAATGGCACAGTAATACAGTAGGCACTACAAAGACACTGCTCTGCACACTCACAGGCACTAAGCCATCACAACTGAGATGATAGACAATAATGGCAGGCTGCATGCAACACAAGGTCAAGAACCTTGCCACCGATGGAGAGTGGAGAATAAAAAAAAAAAATGTTTATACCTGCATGTAGATATTTAATCATGAATCAATAAAATGTTTTATGCAATAGATGTTTTATAATTTAAAATAGATTAAGTTTGATAGTAGGAAACATTTACATGAAGAAATGTAACACTGATGAAATGTTTGACAAATGATTCTCTCTATAGCAGAATATACTTTTTGTATCAATAAAATATAAGCCACTCTTGACTTCCCAGCTATGCATGAACACAGTAATAATGCTAGTTTAAAGGCAAGGAAATGTTCTGCTCTGAATGAGTAAATTCATTTCTCATTGCAATTTTACAATAATTATTTATTTACATTAACTGATCTATTTCTCTTGGAGTTGCCTGTGTGTGTTTATGGAGAGCATAACTGAAAAACAAACAGCCTGTTACTTGGTATTTAAAGTTTAGTATCTTTTAAGGATGGGACATAAATTTCAAGAAAATTCTCTCACCTCAAACTACACTTTACATGGAATGTATTTATAAATGTTTTATTTTCTAAAAAAATGGCTCTTAACAATTTCGATAAAATGTATATTAAAGATATTTACATGGTGAATAAAATGTATATCCTGAATTTCTTGGGAATAGCCCATTAAGCTCTTTTCATTCTGAATGACTTTTGCATAGTAGGAAACCGTAAGAGATAGACAAAAACTTACTACACAAAAATGTAAATCTCATTAAAACACACAATTAATGTCATTTTTTTTTTTTTTTTTTTTTTTTTTTTGTGAAGTTAACAATTCCTGAGACATTTCTTATTATTAGTTTCAAATTTGAAGTACTTTTTCTTTTGTTTTACTCCAGGCCATGCAAAGATAACCACATTTCAATCACATTTTTAAAAGATTTTATTCACTTTAGCTTCTTGTATTCCCCTATTTCCCTTGCAGTTATAAGGAACTAAGTAGCAAGAGACTGTTTGTGTCTATGTTTATCTTGATTAGCATGAAGTAGATAGAAGAATGAACTTTAATACGAATAGTTGTTACAGAATAGATAAAGAAAGTCATGTGAATGGAACACATCAGTTGTTTGCCTATTTTATAACACTTACCAGATATACAAAGTTTATTTTGAATGAATAAGTCTTTTACAGGCGATCCTCAGAATATTCAAGGTATACATTTTATAAGTATATAGTATTTTAATCAAAATACATGGCTGCATGTTAAGAGTAGTTTGGCGTAGGGGAATCTTTATCATATCGCATTTTTGGAAGATACCAAGCTTAAATATAAAGTTTAGTATTTATTGAACATTTTGATGCTGCTTTTGGTTTCAGGGAGCCTCAACTGGTGAAATCTCAACTTCAAATTTTTTCCGGAATATAATGCCTTCTCTTACTTAAAATAGATAAGTGGCTGGAAAAAAAAAAAAAAAAAAAAAAAAAAAAAAAAAAAAAAAAAAAAAAAAAAAAAAAAATGTTGCAAAAGATTGATTTGGCTCCTTTTAAACTGTTCATAGCCATTAGCTAATATAGTAATGAAATGAATGACCCACACAAGCCAATTTTTGTCAGCAAAACCGGTGCTGAGAAACAAAAAATGTAAGCTGTTTTGTGGGTATTTCAATCTTCTTACACTTTGTATTTATGCTGACAATGTTGTTCCAGGCTTCTGAACCACAAGACCATATAGTTCATCTAATTTTGAGTCAGATTATATACAGAGAACATGAAGTGCCTAATGAAGATTGTCAGGAGGCCATCTTTGATTTTCCAGATCCTACAGATGTGATAATAATCCGTTGGTTTAAAGGAAGTGCAATTGGATTTTACACAATTAAACTTAAAGGTATATAATACCTAAATGAAAATAATTGGAGGTAGTATAATGTTGGACCAAAGTTCGTAAGTTTATTTTCTGTAACACCTATCTACAATAAGTAGATACATTTTGAAGTCCTTTTTATAAAATTTGTGTGTGGGTGGGGGTGCGTGGGTGCGTGCAAAAAAGAGCCCCCCCCTCTCTCTCTCTCTCTCTCTCTCTCTCTCTCCCTCTCGAAATGTCAGAAAAATACCAAACTTTGTACATGAGTTTAGCATTTCCAAGGATGATATCAAAGATTTTCAAGAAAATCCTTCCTCATTAAACTACCTTTTACAAGTAACATTTATATTTTTTTTAAAATTTGTTTAAATGATTTTGCATTAATATAAAAAATGAAGTGCAGACATTCTTGGGCTTCAAGCCAGGTGAATTATATGTGAAACTCCTTAAACGTAGGAGTTTCACCAACAATTCACCTGGCTTGAAGCCAGAAAATCTGAATAAAATACCTTATGTTTAAAATGTTTACAGGTAGAAAAAAAAAAAAAAAATAATATATATATATATTGAATTTTCTTCACTTGAATTGAGTTTGTATAACATATAATTCATATGAGCTAGACAAAATTGTATTACACTAAAATGTAGATCTCTTTAACATACAGTAGATTTCAAACAATTTTTTTGTGTCATTTTGAGTTTTTCAATATTTAAATTTGTATTTTTAAACTACTATAGCTATTCAGTCAGTAGAATTTAAAGGTCAGCATATAATGTCCAGCTTTTTGGCTATGAAATGTGAATTGAAACTGTGGTAAAATGTTATTTCAATTAATGCACAAAGTAGATACAAAGCAATACACAAATGACCATCACTGCAGAAAGTCATGTAATACACAACATTGTTTTATTCTTGCAGGAACCTTTGTAGCAGAAACAAGAGAGCATTATGCTATGAACGTCTTGGACACAGCATACATTCGATGCCAGTATCGAAAGAAAGGTTTTGGAATGGAAATGTTACAAAATCTTTCAAATTGCTATCCAAATCAAGACATAGGTTTCAGCAAGCCCATTTCCTATTCTATGCTTCAAGGTAAAAGTATTCTATTGTTTCATTCTTAATTTTGTCATCATTTGTAACTTAACAGAAATTACATATTCAGAATTTTGAAGAAACTTTATTGGCAAATTTCAAATATGGTTAAAATGGGTATACAATAAAGGGTAGTTTATATGCAGCGCCTCCAACAATATTTAAATTTTAGGCCAACTACTTTCTCTAGAGAGCTGAAATTTTGTACACTAAGAGTTTGAACTAGAATATTTTTAAACATTTCAATTTTTGTTAAACTTCGTAGAAGATTAGAGTTAAGATAAAGAACTGTCAAACTGAGATGCAGCTGAGTATTCACAAACTCACATTAAAGGTTTTGAGGCTAAAAGAATACTGCAAATAAATGTAACCAGCAGGAAGATATAAATATGTGTTCTTTTAGATTTAAAATCAATGGAATTTTCACACACTGAATTCAATCAAAATTATGCACTTGTATTGCTACTTATCAAATTACTGGCAGAACACGTTTCATGGACCAACTGCCCCATTTTCAACTATTGTTACACTTTTATTTGACGAGTCAATTAATTACATTAAACAACACTTACCAAAGATATTTCCCAGAACATGTTTTGAAGGAGTAGTTTCCTTCATTTTCAACCAGACATTGATTTGCCAGTTGAAAATCAAGGAAACTAGTCCTTCGAAATATATTCTGGCAAAAATCCCAAGTAAGTGTTGTTTAGTGTAATCAATTAGGCAATTGTCTGGTTGAAAATGAAGGAAACTTCTTTCGAAACATGTTCTGGCAAAAATCCCAAGTAAGTGTTGTTTAGGGTAATTAATTAGTCAACATCCGGTTGAAAATGAAGGAAACTAGCCCTTCAAAACATGTTCCGGCAAAACTCCCAAGTAAATGTTGTTTAGTGTAATTAATTAGTCAATGTCTGGTTGAAAATGAAGGAAACTAATCCTTCGAAACATGTTCTGGCAAAAATCCCAAGTAAGAGTTGTTTTGTGTAATTAATCGACTCGTCAAATAAATTATTATAACACTGTTTACAAATTTACATAAAAAAAAGTACTGTTCAACTACTTGGTGATTCTCCAATCTTCTTCTTCTCTGGGTAACTGTAGCATTATGGTATGGGGTTGGTAAATTTAAAAATTTAACTCTTATCTGCTGAAATTTCAAAGTTTAAGTTCATAAGGTTTGAAACTTTTGAAAGATATGCTCTTTTCCATAAGTTGCACGATTAGCATACACATGCCATATTTGCTTTGCAACCCTTAAGATAACCCCTTATAAATTAAAATACAAAATGCACTCTTAAAATAAATAAAACTCATAGACACCATCACTGAGGCCTCAAATATACTTGCAATGATGTTTACAATATTTTGATTTACAGTACTGAAGAGATATCTTCAGAATAATGTTGGTGATCGCAGCAGATTCTGGGAGGTGCAGGGGAGTGGAGGTGAAGGCGACAGGACTTTAATATGGTACAACATTAAGAGAGCTGAAAAGAATAAGCAGCAAACATAATACTACTACTAAAAAAAGATTATTGTAATACAATTTTCAATGTATGGAAGCATACATTATATGTAAATCTGAATAAAGTCAAAGACAGTTTTCTATATTATTCTTAGTGCTTGTCCGAAGCTGAGCAACTTTTAAAGGTTGCTTCACAATAACCCAAGATAGAAAAACAAAATGCAAAATAAAACAGGAAGCAAAACAGCACACAATTTGATCAATGATGGCTGGCCTTAAGGGGCAGTCCCTCCCTTCAAGAGTGTCAGAAAATAATTTCTCCATAATATTATTAGGTAAACTGCCATAATCTATAACAAATGTTTGTACAAATTTAAACATTTTGTGAATTCTTTCAGCTTTGCACAATTGTAGTGAAGGTGATTGTTGGAAACATTAACCAGCCACATTTCTTGGGCACAAATCATCTTGTGACCATCCTGTGCATATGCGCGTACTTCTATATGTGGTTAGTATGTGGGTGTAGGGTACATGAGGCTGTAAGGGGAAGCTTCTCTTTGGGCATGTGGGCCTGTGTGGTCATTTGTCACGCATGCACAAAGAAAAAATTAAAGTTTGAGTCAAATCTCTTCAGGTATAAAATTATATAAGAAACAAATTTATAGTTTTAATGTCTTCTCTATGTGAAAACAAAGTTGATATCTAAACCTTCCAAGCAAAATATATAAAAGAAGTTTATCTGCTCAAAATTTATAAAACTTGTATTCTGTAAACTAGCAGAATATAAATCAGCCAGCTTGCCATCACACAAAGCCTAGAATCAGTGTGGCCAACTCAGAGTGTTGTAACTACTGTAAATCTGGAGAGGTGAAATATATTAATGATTTTTTAATGTTTCTATTATTTAAACTGTGGTGGTGGTTAATATTTCCTTCCTAATGTTCTACATTTTAAGTTTCATTTGAAAACAGGAAAACGTGAACTAACCAATAATTGAGTAAGCATTGAAATTATGGACCAAGCAATAAAATGGCACCTTACTTGCGAGAAGAGTTAACTGACGCATTGATAAAATGAGTGTTATGAGTTAAAAACCCGCCTTAAGAGGAAACTGATAAGAAGTGGTAGAAAAAAGTATTTTGAATGTATTTCACAAGTTAATGAAACATAATCTGAATGTGCTGGTGAATAATTTGGTGAAATTAACAGCAGAATATATCAATGTATCATATGCTAGCATTCACAGAGATGGTAGCGTTATAACTTGACTTAAAAGGAAAAGTCCTAAACAGTGCTAGGAAAGGTAGACGATGATTTGTAGAATGTACAATTGGTTTTAAACAAAATGCTTAAGACAGTTAATAGTTATATTTACCTTACTCTAAGGGTAATTTCCATAATTTGTGAGAAATGAGAGCTTCATTTGAGAAAAGAAACATTGTGAAGTTGTAAAAGACATAGATAAGCTATTGAAATAAATTATGTAGAGTTGTATTGAAGAATCTTTCAAATTGAAATAGGTACATCAGCTGTAAAGACCAGCTATGCAGCAATGTGCAACTACCTTGCTGGGATCTTCACACATGTTAAACTCATAAAGTTCATGACCAGGTTGCTGGGAATGTGGTGTACTGAATTCCTGAGAACCAGCGAGTTACCACAGTATTTGCTCAAGTGAAGGATCAAAGGATGTACTTCACCTACAAATAGAAGAAATACATATTTACTCACAAATTAGCATTGCATTTCCACTGATAGTTTTTAGTATCCACTCATTTTAGCAAATTTTTAAATTGTGCAATACCAGTTAATTTGGCCATGAGCCGCCAATGAATTAATTCACAATAGGCTAGTAACAAGAACAGCATATTGATAACAAAGTGAAAAGTTGATTTTGTGCAGTGGGATTTCATTCATTCAAAAATATTTTTTCACCTGCTTCCAATTCAGTCAACATAACACAAGTTACTCAACTTCAAAATTTGATGAGTAAACATGTACATCCACTATACAAATCCATTACTCTTTCCAATTCTTCTAGTCCTACCAAGTTTTCATTGCTTCATTAACAGCATATAAAGTGTATGTTGTTTTTTGTTAATCTCTACCAGTATTTATTGTTCTTTGTAGTTTTGCTACTGGTTTTTAGCAATAGTTTAAATTGCATAACACACACTACAAATCATGTTTGTGCTACAAGAACCATTGCTCAATGGATCTGAAGGTGTCAGTTAGGTGGAGCACATGTTAGAATTTCTTCCTGTTTTGTTTTGCCAGGATGATACTAGAGATGTCTCAGTGGCCATTTATGTCATGATCACCTTGAATAATTTCTACAGTGAAGAGTCTAATATTCACAATATGGATCTAATGTACCATATCTTGGCATGAGAACTAGAAAGTTAAAACTGGCCAATTCTTCTTTCCCATTCCCAGGACAGTTCAATTGACTGTTAATTTTGAAAACTTAGATGTAAATATGTATTTTAACTTTATTGTTTTTGTTCTGATATTGTGCTCAATTATTGTAAAACAGCCATAAGTTGGGTCTGTGTCGAAATCAGTCCTTTGCATTGTTATCTGGTTAAAAACTATTAAAATCTACAGATCAATGATTTAATCAAACACTCTCTGTAATAACAATGGGTGGCTTCATAGTGACAGTAATCAATATCAAATTGAACTCAGTAATACTGTATTTTAGTATTATGAAAGTACATGAGTATAAGTACATGCACGTACTCAACTAACCAGAGTTGGAAGGGGAGCATGGTAGTTAGTACAGCATTGGTCAAAGGTTATATCACAACACTTGTGTCCTGTTACTTCATTTATAAGACTGATTCAGCCATGAAAATAACTCACCCTATATTGCACTTTATTGCATTTTGCAGGTAGACTCCTTTGACTCTCGAGTTACTCATTGCTCTTTTGATGCTCGCACAAGCAGGAACAGCCTTACATAGCACATTTTTCAATGTTTGTTAAACATTTGTCAAAAATTGACAACTTTAATTAAAGCACCATATATTTAAGAATTTGTGTCACAAATAAAATTTATATCTTGTATTTTCTGGGAATAGCATGGAAAGTCCTCTTCCTTCAGAAGGAATTCTGAATAATGTTGTTTAACAGGTAAATCAGGTATACACAAATCAATTATTAATACACAAAAGTGTACCAAAAACATTATTTATCTGAAATAATCACTTGTTTCAAGTACCTTCACTGTCACTTGTTGAACATACATATCCTAAAATATACAATTTCTGTCAAATAAACCTTCTTGTGCTATTAACCGATTTCAAATTATTTAATACTGAAATATTTCATGCTCAGTTGCATCTGATAGACATGCTTGAAAGTTTGGAATTCTTGCTTTTTTGTTCCTATTGCATTCTTCTGTTTCCATCGCAAGAGTGTATCATCAGGAATAAACATTTGAATACTTTTCCACATGTTTGTAACCTTCTTGTTTAATATGAAGTAATTCCTTAATAACTAATGTGAAAAGAATGACAAGATTATATGTGAATACTATTAATATATCACAGGCTAGGCTATTAGCATGCTACAAAGACATTTGTCTCCATTGACAGTTGTATGTCCTTCACTGGCATCAGGAAGTGGGTCCTCTTATTCGTGTCAGTTGTACTACCATCTGACTATCTAGTAGACAACTTCACATTTCATCTACTGGCAGAGTTTTAAGATTAATTAATCTGTGTACATTTTTAGTGGATTTTTTCCATATTGTAATTATTCTGATGTTTTGATATATCTTAAAAGTTTTATTTATAACATGCACATAATATGGTAGAGAAGGTGTTGTATTTCACACAAAAATTTGATGTAAATATGTCAGAAATATATGTTTTGAGGTCTTCTGAATAAAGAAAAAGAACATTTTCCAAGTGCATGTGCGTGTGAACAGCATAATTCAATACTTACCTGACATAATATTGAAGTTCTGCAACATTTAAGGATACAATACAAAGATTTTAAAGAACCCCCCCCCCCCTCACCTCCTGTGCCAACTACTCTTTAGATGGAACATTTTCTGAAATCTTCTCAAAAATGGCTGTAATGAATTTGATTAAAATATCATGTGTTTTAGATATTTTCATGACAAATGAAATGTATATCTTGAATTTTCTGGGAAGAGCCTCTGAAGTACTATTTATTCTGAATGACTTTTTCATAGCTGGTAAACCATAATAGACAAAAACTTCCCACAAAGATGTAGATCTTGTTAAAGCTCAAATTTTATATAAAATACATTTTTTGGTGGAGTTAACCATTTCCTAGATATTCCTCATTGTCGGCTTTACATTTTCCAATAATTATACTTATTTCTTTTTTTCTTTTCTTTTGTTTTTTTGCTCCTGACCATGCAAAGAGAATCTAATTTCAATATGATTGCATGGAGGTCAGCTCAATTTGACTATTGCTTTAGGCTTGTGTATTCTATGTAGTAAAACCTCTTCCACTAATATTTATCTCAAAATGCATGAAATAGGTGGAAGTTTAGGTTTTTGTAGAGCAGCTTGTTGCAAAATAGGTAGAAAAAGTCCTGTGAGTGTAACACATAAGATTTTTAGAAAGTCCTGAACATATAAAGGTGGGTCTGTGAACAGCACAAGCCAGGTGAGTTGATATGGAGCCATCAACATTTCAGGAGCATGCATCTCCCATGATCTGGATGATGAATGACTTGTTGAATAAAATGGCCTGTATATATACTCAGCACCACGGTGGCGCAGACCTCATTGAAAGCTCACCTACTCTGGCTGCTCTTGGATTAGGTGAATCTGTATTTCCTGAGCCAGTTAATTTCAATGAAGGATAATAAGAAGAAAAAGTCTCATAATATACTGTAACTGAATACTACCCATACTGATGGAAATATATCTAAATATGCATTTTAATTACTTTTCATCTGTGAATTCAGCTCTTAAGAAAATACCCACCTATACATTTTCCAATAGAGAACAAAAACTCAACAGTAATTTTTGTTTTATTAATGTTTATAACTGAAGGAGAGATACACTACTTAAAAACCCACTGGTCTCATATACATTCTCAGCTGCATGACCCACCTTCTTGAACCCTTATCATAAATGCATAACAAAAAACTTACAATTCATATAATCTGAAGCATCACAATCTTACTGAGTATAAAAATAACGAACATCTCTTTTATAAGATAGAGACAATCTAATAGCTTTAAATATTGTAATGAGATAAACTAATTTCGTAAATAAGTTTTGATTTCATTCAGTAACATAGAACCTATCACCATCTTCTCACAGTTAACTGAAATGTTAACTTCATTCTCTGACAACATTTTGATGTTTATCAGTGCCAGCGACTTTGAAGACAAGGTCTGTCCAGCAAACCTGCAACACAACAAGACAGTTTATATGAATAACACCACTAAAGTTGAAGTTAGAAATTAGTAAGCTTTTCTGATGGATTATGGGCTATTAGACTCTGCTCTTACATAGTCCAGCAATTGTTTAAACTATAGCCAGCCTAACATAATTTTTTTTTTTTTTTTTGGCACTGGGAAGTATGTTGTTTTCTGGAGTCAGATTTCGATAGCCCCTTAAATTCAAACCACAAATTTTTCATGCAAACTATAACTACATGTTAATAATTGTTTTTTCACACAAACCATGCATAAGACACAAGTTGGATAGGTAGAGTCAGACTGAAAAATTCAATGCCATAGCTGGGATTTGAACTACAGATCCCTCATCTCTAGCATGACAACATGTCAGCACAGCATTAAATTCCATAACTGACTCACATTTTTTCCAGTAAACCACAAGTGATCTCAAATTATTTTGATGATGACACAACAGCTAGGTCATTATCGCCCATAAAAATAAAAAAAAGGCATGGCTTCAAATGTAAATAAAACTCCCTACAAAACTAAAACATAAATAAGAGCCAGAGCCAGCAATAAAACCCGCTAGAAATAAAAATGCCCATGACAGAACCAAAGAAGCTAAAAAACTATTAAAAATGGAACTAAACAGGATTAACTAAAACCAGTTCCTCCAGGCTAAAAGTTTTAAAACATAAAAACTAAGCTAACAATATGCTATCAGAGGCCAAAAAAATAAAATTCAAAGTAAAATTAGACATTCAGATTAGACATTCTCTACTGCTCCGGTATCATCTGCAAGAATCTCCTTAAGTGTGGCTGACATCTGCAGGATGGCTTGTAGATGTGCTAGATGAGCACACTCAAATTATTTTGAGATGACATACTTACCCCATTGGTGATTTATATTGTCATAAGCATTTTAAGCCCCAGATTCCATAGTTTAACCAACTACTAGGTCAATTAATGTTAATTTATTGTTTTTTCATAGAAGCCATGTATAGGACACAACTGGATAGATTGAGTCAGAATAAAAAATTCAATGCCATAGATGGGATTTGAACCATGGATCTCCCAGCTCTAGCCAATTGTTCTAACCACTGAGCTAGCATGATAACATACCAGTGCAGTGTTAAATTCCACAACTGACTCGCATGTTAATTTGGATAGGCAAGGTCAGAATAAAAAATTTCATACCATAGCTGGGATTTGAACCATGGATCTCCTCATCTGTGGTTCAAATATAAATTCAAACACTGTTTATTTTATTGAAGCTACAAACTTCCCACTTCTGGAATATTCCTCGTGCTCATTACCATCTTTATCATACCTATGCATCAATAAAGTTTGCATGTTCAGCTTTGTACGTTCAATGCTCTGGCTTTTGGATCATAGCCATATTCCAAAACATTTGTACTTCACAACCATTTCTCACATATCAAAACAAAGTGACAATGTTCACATTGATTATCATCATCAGCTTTATAAATGTACATCACCAGAAAGGGTTTTGTGCTGCAACTACCACAACGATTGCACAATTCAACAACCAGATGAAGCATAAAAGAGAAATGACTTTCTTGCCAATTTTTACTTTCTCTAGCCTACATGTACAATGTGCGTAGTGGATAGAGATGGTACTGTATTCCACCCAAAAATTCAATATTGAGACTTCACTGGAAATACATGTTTTGAAACTCCCTGAATCAAAAAAAATTATGAAAGGTCTGTGTGTGTCAAAAATGAAAACTTGGTTAAATACCAAACTTAGTATTTCAGTTCAGTATCTTCCAAGGATGCAATATGAAGATTTTCAAAATAATCCCCCCACCTTCAACTACCCTTGGAACATTTTTCGAAAATTATAATTTTCTCAAAAATGGCTCTAAATATTTTTATTAAAATGTCACATGTTTAAGACATTTTCATGACAAATGAAATGTATATCTTGAATTTTCTGGTAATACCGGATGACTTTTGTATAACTTGTAAACTGCAAGAGATAGACAAAAAATTAATATACAGAAAATTTAGATCTCATTAAAACACACAATTTTTGTCATACACATTTTTTTGAGAATTAACTGTTTTCGAGATATTCCGTATTATTGGTTTCATTTTTAAGGTATTTAAACTTTTCTCAAATGGGAGACATTTTTCCTTTTATCGCACTTTTGTTTACTCCTAGCAAGCAAAGAGAACCGAATTTCAATTGTTTCACTTAGTGACCAGCTTTTTAAGGATCTGTCTATTGCTTTTGCCTAGCATATTTCCTTATTTCCCTTCTACTTACAAAGAAGTAATAAGACCATTTCTGTCAATGTTTATTTTGATTAGCATGACATAGATAAAAGAGTAATCTTTTGTTATGTGAATGGAACACATCAGAGTTTTGATAGTAAAATTACATTCATTCAGCAGCAGACAAGCATGACTGTGACTGAGCCAGTAAAGTAATGCTTGAGTTTGAATTTGGGATGGGTTCAAATAGTTACAGCTTTTCAAAACAAACAACTTCAAAGTAATATTTTTAATAATTCATAGTCTTTTACAGAGAAAACCATAAACACCCCTTCCCCTCAAAAACAGTCCACACAAACCCTGAATATGCAGAGAGCAATTCCATTCATATTGCAAAATGTTACAAAAAGAAGATTAAAATTAATATTTGCAATGGAAGTTCAGGTGGCCTTGACAATCAAATGTTTCTGGCTAGTAAAAATATAAAAATACCTAATTTATACTACAAATAGTGATGGCTTTCACAAATGAGGAAAGTTTTGACAATCAACGGTATTGTGCAAATTTCATGTACAGGCTGCTGCTGACATATGCAAACTGAGAGATAACTTCTATATCCCTGTCAGGACTCTGCTACTGAAGAACTAAAGCCTTGCCACAACAAGAATGACCATATTAGAAAACCTGTGCAAGATAATCAGTTGGTGTCAGAGCTTAAGATTCCACTAAGACTTTGCTTAGGAATTTGGCACTAATCAGACACAGTGTGCAGGATTCTTAAAGGCAGCCACTAAATAATACCATGTCAAGTTTGCATTAGCTGCTAAAAGGAGAATATTTTCAAAATCTTCAATTGGTTAGGCAAAAACTGCCAGTTGCACAGCAATATGCTCTGGACAGATGAAGCAGCATTCAAGAACAATGGGAATGTCAATACATAATGCTAAGTACTAATCTCAAGGCAATCCTCACTGGCTAAGGGAAGTGAACGACCAGCATAGGTAGTTAAATTGAATTTTATTTACAGACATTCTTTAATTGCTATGGATCTCAGCATCCCATTCTACATTGGGCATGAAAGACAGCTTAATTTTGCTCAAAGACATCTTTATCAGAATTGAGATTCTTTTACTTGCCATAAATCTATGCTTTCCAAAGGTAAACATGCTAAGGATTGTTACTCTTAGAAAAAATCAATCACCCTCCACTGGGTTTGAACTCGTAACCTTGGAAACCAGAGGCTAGAATATTACCCTAGACTGCAGCACCATAGGTGGTGTCCAATACTTGTGATGCACAGCACATCCTTTTTTTTTTTTTTTTTTTTTTTTTTTTTTTTTTTTTTTTTTATTTATTTATTTATAATGTATTTACTTTATTTATTCCAGAGCCTCAAAACGTTTACTTTCATTGAAATCTCAGTATTAAAGTTTTGGGTGGAAAGCAGTACTTCCTCAATGTACTATAGGTAAGCAGTAAAGAAAGTAAACATAGAAAATTGAAAAGCTATAAAACAGTTGTATAATTGATGGAAAAAACGCTAATTTGGGTACATCACGTGTTTTAAATCTCATACACAAGATTACATAAACTGGCACAATGTCTATTAATTATACGATAAAGTAAATAATATGTTCAAATAGTTGACATTACCTCAAAGTTTTGCTGTCTGTGCTTGGGACTGTGGCTACATTTGCAGCTTCAAACACTCTTTGACAGATCGTCTTCTGATCGCTGTACACAGGAAGCACAGTAACTGAAGCACTATGCTCATTCATTCCTCGCAACTTGCCTGTGAAAAATAAATATCTTATTATTAACATAAGGCCAAAATTTAAACCTAAGATGAGCATTACACCAGTGGTGACCCATGGGTGAAAAATCTGGTGAAAAGGCAATATAAATAAAACAATGTAAAATATGTATCTCAGCTATTGGGATATATGAAAATGCCTATATTTTTCATTAGGGTTCACAAATCCTTGAAGTAGAAACTGTAAAAATGTTGCCTTTACATATGACTGTAATGCAAATTTATATCACCTGAAATCCATGCAATTGTTCATGGTATTGAATGCTGTTGCATGTGTTGCATATTTGCTGGAAATTTCCAAAAAAAATTATGAATATTTAGATGTTATTGATACTGAATTTGATTCATAAGTAATTCCTCAAAATGAACTAGACTTTTAAATATCTGACTTAATGAAGTAGATAATCTAACAACTTTATCAATAAATACATTAACATGAATAATAATAAAATCATCCGGATAATGTTCCCCTTACTCACACATACAAAATGCTTTAAAAATTAACTTTATATACATTTAAAAGAATTTACATCATACAAAGAAAAATTTATATTTTCATATAAAATGTAAATGTAAATGGTGTGTTATTTATGGACACTCTTTAACGGCTGTGGTTCTCAGTGTCCCATTCTATACTTGGCATGAAAAACTGCCTCAGAGGCCTCTCTAGCACTATTTATTCAGTAACAAACTATTCTTACACAAGCTTATCCTTTTACTTCATGCTATTCAAGATCAATATTAGCAGAAATAGATTTATTACTTTAGTTCCTCATAAGTAGAAGGAAATAAGGAAATATGCTAGAATAACGCAAGTAAAATCTTTTAAAAGCTATTGTTATGAGATTGAAATTTTGTTCTGTTTGCATAGCCAGGAATATATATATAAAGGAGCAATAATGAGAAATTCCACTTCGAGAAAAGTTTAAGTGATTTAAAATTGAAACCAATAACAAGGTATATCTCAGAGATGGTTAACTCCACAAAAAATGAATATGACAATCTATTTTAATGAAATTTAATTTTTTTGTGTGGTAAATTATTGTCTAACTTTTACATTTACCAGTTATGCAAAAGTCTTCCAGAATGAAGCACTATTCATAGGTATTCCCAGAAAGTTTAAGACATATATTTTATTTATCATGCAAATATCTTTAATACACCATATTTTGATCAAAATCGTTTGGAGTAATTTTCAAGAAATTCAAATTTTCAAAAACATTTCCATGTAAAGAGTAATTTGTGGTAGGAGGATTTTCTTGGAAATGTTTGTGTCACATCATTGGAAAATGCTGAACTTAAGGGAGTGTATGACTGAAATTTATAGAAAAATCACAAAAAATAAACTTTTTATTTTAATTTCATAAAATTATTTAAATATTCCTGAATACAAGAAAGGTATAATTGGCCACCAGGTGCCATTTTTAAATGCGTTAAGTCACTGGAGCTACAATGAAGCATTAGAGGTGAAACTGTACTGCACTCAGCAAGTAAAACATCAGTTTGATGAGATCTCATGTGCATTATGCAAAGTGAGAAAGCAAAGTTGTGTCTTTTGGGCAGTATGAGGATTTGACCTCTATGTAACAGCTGAGGCATTAGCTTGACATTTCTTCTCACTAATGTAGTAAACAAACATGTTTGTAAGAATATGAATTCATGTCATTACAACCACTTATTTATGAAGGAATGTGTTCACACAGTGCATAGACTTTCCAAGAGAGTCCTTCCTCGCTTCTTTCTCTCTTCACATGATGACAATGCATCTATCTCTGTGAACAGCAGTCACAGTAATAGGCTGTTAGGATGTGTAAAAGCTTTCAAATCAGATAAAAAGTAAAGTGTTATATATATTAAAATGTACAATTAATTTTCAACATTTATTGAAGGCTGCCTTCATTAAATGTATGCATTACACAGGTTTTCTTTAAGCATTGGTACCTATATTCTGTCAAAGCAAGAAATGACAAAAACCATCACATCATACACCATTTTCTCACAGAATTAGCTATATTTATTTTATTTTTCTGTTAATACACTGGTAATTTTGTAGCATCATAACTCAGAACTATGAGTATGAAAAACATAATCTAGAAGCTGTAATACAGAGTGTTTTGTAACAAACTGGACCCAAAATGCTTCTAATAAGTAGAAGCGGGCAGATTCAGTTTAAAACACTTAATTTCACCTTATGTAGATTTTTTTTTTTTTTTTTTTTTAATGACTTTGGAGTACACAGAGTTTAAAGTTACTCGACATTCTTCTTCTCAGGATAAGGGAAAACCAACCCCCCCCTAAAAAAAAACCTTATCTGGGTAACTCACCCTAAGCAAGATTCGAGCTCACATCCTGTTGAATGTGAGGCAGACACACTACCCAGGCAGGCACCTATGCAGATTTATCAGTAGTATTCCACCAGCCAAAATAATGAACACAGTAAAAATGGCATATTCTTTTGAAATACATTTATTTACTGGAAAAGTAGAGTCATGCTGAAAAATTAATGTTATAGCTGGGATTAAAACCACAGATATCCTGGTCTCTGTCTAGTTTCTCTAACCACTGAGCTACCATGGCAATATACTGACATGGCATTTTATATCCCAAAGGCTCATATTTTTTCTGGTAAACCATGATATCTCAAATTATTTTAAGATGACATATCCTAATAGTGATTTATAATGTTGTAAGTACTCGAGTTCTGGACTTCATAGTTTAACCAATTATAAGGTCAATTATTAGGCCCGGTACTTGTACTTACGTCAGAAGTATGAATTTTGTACAAACTGAGAAGTCAAAAAAGAATGCTAAAATTTTGTAAGACCTGCTTTAAAAACAATTCTCTATAGGTTTCCTTTTAGTTCTTCCAAAAAGAAAATATACCTATATTAATTGTTTTAATCTATTTCTAAATTTTTTTGCTTGCTTAGCAGTTACACCCATGTATAAATTCATTTATAACCTTCTGTACATAATTTAAATAAATTATGTTTTCAATCTTACCCTGATAATTACAATCTGATAGCAGTTTTGTAAAATATACATTTAATATTTACCATAAAAATGCATAATTTCATCATTTTTGCTACTAAATTAATAATACTGCATTCACATAAGTCACTGCTATGGAAAAATGGTACATGTTGATGAAACACTGAATTTGGTCCCTAAAACTATAAATGTATTAAGCATAAATTTTAATATAACTTTTAATAAGTAAATTTTGTATGGTTCTTACTCTGTTCTGTAATGAAGAGTGGCTCCGACATTGTTACTGCTCTAATCAGCTCTCCAACTGGAGCCTTGATAGTTATTCGACTGCAGTGTCCACCTCCCATACTAATATCAAAACTTGCTGGTTGTGTGGAATCATTGAAATCTATTCCTATTGTACCAGGAAGAGTAGCATTCATTGGAAGCAAGGATATTGGGGCAAAATCATGCATTGACATTCCTGGAGGAAGGCTCTGAAACAGTAACAATTCAAAAATTACACATTGCTATTAAGCATAACTGCTTTTACAAAAGAGATATCACTGGGGTATCTTCTTAATAGATGCTATTATAAATGCACTTGATGTACTTGTAGATTAAGATGCAACAACAACAACAACAATAATAATAATAATAATAATAATAATAATAATGTGATATACTTTAATGAAATTTAATTCCTCACTACAGGGGTTTTTCTCCAGCCTAACAACATATGCAATTAATTTTAATTTATCTTTTCATTTTATAAGTCTTATCCACTTTTCTCTATCCTAGGCATCATTTGTCAAGACAGCAATTTTCTACATGGATTCTTAAGTAGATGACCATACTATTTCAAAATACTTTTCCCTATTCCTTCTTGAACATCCATCAACCTTCTTATCATCATATTTCTGACTTTACCTAGACATAATTTTATTGCAGATCTTCAGATGTCCATCTCAACTCATTCTAGTGTCTCTTCTGTGCTGTCCAGGTTTCTGCCCCATACAGGATCACACTTTCCAGGATTGCTTTTACATAAATATTTTGGTTCTATTAATTATATTCCTGCTCCAAAGTATAGAGTTTGTATTTCTATAACATTCCTATCACTACTTACTGTCTTAATTATTTCCATTTTTGAAGAGCCTTCAATATCTACAATGAGTCAAGGCAGGTAAAGCTATCCATCTTCTTGATTTTGTCTCCATCAATACAGAGGTTTTTAGATATATAGTTGCCCTCTGTGGTGCAGTGGTTACCATGCTAGCCAAAGTCATGGGTTCAAACCTTTCAGAAGGGAAGTAAAGCCGTAGGACCTATGTCATAGATTTGTGGTGCCGTAAAAGAACCTCTAGCCTGATAAAGAGGCCTCTAAGCAAAATTAAGTGATCTTTCATGCCCAATATAGAATGAGATGCTGAGAATCATTGTAGTTAAAGAGCATTCATATATAAAACTCCATTTCATTATACACATATTCAGCTCTTTTTTGTTTTTATATTTATTTGCAGTCCTCATTTTTTGTATGCTTTAGGTAGTCAATTGTTTGTTATTTGTATCTTCACCTTCTTGGTTATGAACACTTGGTCATTTGCAAATAACAGATACTGTAAAAACTTTCCTTCCTAAATTTCTGTGCTCATTTTTCCAAACATTTAGATCATTCTTGAAACATACATCCAAATATATTTTAAAGAGGTTGGGTAACCTTGCAGTAATCCTTTGGTTCTTTTACTTTTTTTTTATCCTGACACATGTTCCTATCATAAATTGTCTGTAGTACAGAAATAAGAAATTTTCCAATTGATTTTCAGAGCATAGTTAAGGATAAGAATAAGGTTTATTGACCATTAAGCTGTTTTACAATATGGTTGGTTGATTGCTAATGCTCAGCATATTGGAATTCTTCCCTTTGCCTTCTTTCCTAGTAGCATTATATGGCATATGTAGCTGTTAAATTTTGACCCTCTTCCCTACAAAGTATACAATTTGGAGTTGGAAGGATGTTTAGTTTATGTAGATGGACAGCCAAACAACCATGTCCTGTTCTACATTGCAATTGGTCTCGTCAAGTACATAATTGATCATAATACAAAATTGGAGCTTTATACAATTATTTACACATTTAAAACATAGTTGAATATATTTGCTACTATTTACATAATGAACAATTTACAGCACAAATTTGTATAATGGTTACATTTTACAAAGCAAGCTTAGATATTACTCATCTATATGAAAGTTACTACATTCAAAGAACTCTTCTACTTAGGGTTACCAGATCTCTGGGCGCCACCTGGAGTGCCTGGGTTTGGAATGAATTCTCCAGGATATGGGCCAATGACTAATCTACAGGCTTGAATGTCACCTTACTCATGAATAATTTGTAATAATTTGGTTAGAATGTTAATTTCTAATTGTAACAAAATGCTATGTTTCTATTCCTATTCTGGCAGCTTTTCATTGTTACATCTATAGTATTCGGCTCACATTATTAAAGAAACACTGGCAAGTTGCGGCTCGTTCGTTGTTGTCACTTGTCAGTTAGCAGCTTACCAGTAATTATTGGAACATTTGGATTGTGAGTGGATAGACTACCACTACCTCTCATAATTCAGAATAGTTTTAGTCTGCTGCTCTGTGATAGTGAGTAATAACAGTAAAATGAAGAGGTGATATCTAAGTTCTTTCCGTGAAGAATGGTTGCAGTAATAGTGATAATAATAAATAAAACACTCAAAGAAGACAATCTGAAACGGAAAATAAAACGAAACAACCAAACTCTCCCAAGATTGTATGCTCTCCCAAAAATACACACATCAGATAACAGCATGAGATCCATAATCAACAACATCAACTCCCCTGCCTACGAATTAGTCAAATGGTTCAACAACAAATTCAACTCCTTACAAAAATTTGCAATTAAAGCATAAAAAAAATGTGCTACATTTTGTTAACAAAACAAAAATACAAATATCTGTAGAAGAGGAACTAGTATCATTTAATATGAAAGCCTTATTTCCAAGCATACCAGTAGATAAGCTTCCAGAACTCTTAAGAAATTGACTAAATATCACAAGTCTTCACAAAGCAGAAATAGAAGATCTAATTAAATTCACCAGCCTATGTATGCAGCAATCAGCCTTCACCTTCAACAACAATGTTCACAAACAGATTACAGACCTAGCCATGGGAAACCCACTTCCACCATTTTTGGCAGAACTTTATATGGGTGCATTTGAATCACACATAACCAAATTTACCATGCTGACCTCATATACCCAAGGTCGCGGGTTCAAACCCGGTGGAGGACGATGAATTTTTTCTTGTGTAAAAATTCTTAGCATGGCTTTCTTTGGAAGGGAAGTAAAGTCGTTGGTCCTGTGTCGTAGATTTACAGCATGTAAAAGAACCTCAAGCTTGATAGAGAGGCCTCTGAGCAAAATTAAATGGTCTTTCACGCCCAGTACCATAGCAGTTAAAGAGTGTCCATAAATAAAACGCCATTTCATTTCATTTCATTACCAAATCCTTACCACACATCTTCAAAACCTGGATAGAAATGTGGACAACATTTTTGCAATAGTTTCAAGTAAACCCACAAAAGATGCACTAAAACTTCTCAACTTACAAGAGAAAATGTTTAAATTTACAATAGAATGGCAAAATAATGATTATCTTTTATTCCTAAGTTCAAAATAACTAGAAAATAAAAACAGGATTGAATTTGGATTATACCAAAAAGCAACACACATGAACAACTACATAAAAAAGATTAGTTTTAACCCCATATCACATCAACATGCAGTGCTCAACAGCTTAGCATTTAGACTAATCAACATCCTGCTGAACACCACTGAATACAAACATATTCTTAATATGGCAGTAACAAATAGATTTGACAAGTCTACTATTCTAATAAAGATAACAATATTCAAAAAGAAACCACCACCAGAGAAAATAAAAGAACATCACAGGTATTACAAATTCACCTACAACCCACAAGTTCACAACAAATTTAACAAAATTTTCAAGGAATTCAACATAAAACTAGCTCCTGTAAGTATATATAATATTGAAAACTTCTTAGGCTCTTCTTTGAAAGACAAAATACCTCATTAGAAAAAATTGGAATATACTTAAAATAGGATGCTTAGATTTCAATAGGAAATATATAATAATGGAAACTTACAACAAAGAACACAGAAAAAACATAAAACTCAAACAAACCAATATGACTTCTGGCACCACAACTATGAAATTAATTTGGATATCAATCTACTTAAAGAACTATTGAATCCACTGAAATTAATAGCGTGCGAAAGAATTTTCATCCTAAAATCATAGCTATGAATTCTGAACTACCTCAGACAGATTGTATATCCAACTTCAATGCCAAATCACTAGATGACACAGTGATCAACAGCAATGAACCTAGTATAAACAGTAGTGGTTCAACAGCTGATGATGCAGAAAAGAGCTGTGAAACAAATGTCCTACTCAATAAAAGTAAGCGAAGTGTGCGTAAAAGTGAACCACAATAATCAATTATGATCTATAATTTTAAAAATATTAAAAAACTTGGTGAAGATAGTAACTTTACGCATATTTTAAGAATTTTCCCACATATATACAAGGTAGTAATATGAAATGAGGAGTATTCATCCCAAAGGACAGTCAATAGCTGGGTCAGAATTGTGGGAGAGACCACAACTTGATCTCAACATTCAGGCAAGGATATTACTGTGTTGGTGGTACCAATTCCCTTGTAAGGTACGGTGATGATGAAAGGACATACACCCAGTCCTCCCTGTGGGGGAGAAAATTCCCACATAGTAGCTGGAATCGAACCTGGTCTATTTCAGTCTATAGGCTTAGGGTGCTGCTTTAATATTAATTGATTATGCCTAAGAAAACAACCTTATGACAAACACAATTTAAAATCTGGTACTAAAAACATTTCCCCAAAAGTAATTAATATATCTCCTGAGAACTAAGGCCTCATAAGAGCATATAAAAATTGAGTTCCTTAGGCGACTACTAGATCTTATGATTTACATTAATTTCTAAGATGTCACTCTGTTTTTCAGGCATAGCTCTTGAGGCAATTCGCAATTATGCATCTCAAAGATATCCGATCAATCACACAGGCACGTAAGTGAAGATATACTGACTAGAAGTTATTACAGGCTTAAATTTAGCTGCCAAGATTTGAATCAATTTGATGAACTAGTACACCTCTTTAAAATTTATGTTGCCTTACCTTAGATCAATCCTAAAGCAAATATTTACTCTATTGTTTTATCTCATTTATTCAGTTCAAAATAATTCCATATCAAAAATCAAACTTCAGATATTTTCCACAGTTATGCTACATCTCAACTTCTAAGTGTTAACTTTAAGCCATGCTTCAGAATTTAAAACTTGAACATTTAAAAGTTTAAGTTCATGAATATGAAAAGCTTTAGTCTGCATTAATAAATCAGAAATACTTTTATAGCATATAGCAACATCTAAGAACATTGTTCTTGACAGGTTTAATTACAAAGAAATTCACTGAGACAAAGATTTATATTTTTACCTCTGGTGAAAAATTAATTTTCACAATAAGTCATAGTAGCATAATATATTTTTAATTACAGTAGAACAATTAGAACAAATATATAATTCATGTCTATGTTTTTCATAAATAGGTTTCCACTAATATTTAGCTTAATTACCATTTTTGGTTATACATTTTCTCATTAATATGTCACATTTTTCTGAACCTCTTCTATGAAATATCTTTCTTTATTTATTTATATGCCATGTTTCACCTACGTTAAAATATTTTGTGCAAGATTTCTGAATATTGCATTCTTGCTGAAGCAGCAAACTACATAAGCATGTTGAGTGAGGCATCAATATATTTAGAATGCATTATTGCTATGTACATGTTAACTATATGGTCTCACCAGATCATTTTTCCTCAGGTTGGATCTGACGTTACTGCTAATAACAATGATGAAGTAGGCCTAAATAATAAGTGTTCTTAGTGTGCATGAGACAATTCAAGCACAGAAATTACACAATTTGTATTGTCACAAAGCCTGAATGACAGATTTCTATGATTAATTAACTAGAATATGGTTGTAACAAAATTAAAGAAGCAAGTAAACAAAAAGTGGCAACTTTTTAAAATGTAAAGACCAGTATTCTGATTTTTTTTTTCCAGTCATTAATGCCGTGCCGGCATGCAATATCTTAATTATTTACATTTGATTAATTTAGTGGTTTTTTGTATTCAATGATAAATAATTAGTTTGAATAATAATGTAATAAAATACCTTTGGTTCCACATAAAAATTAACTTTTACAATTTCTCATTTATTGATTATTTTAGCTCTCTCCCTTTGAAAATGTACACAGAGTTTATTTTATATGAACAAAAAAGTTGTACAAAATTTGTTATTTAATTATCAACAGAACTTACTTTTTGACTGACTTGTACTTCTGTGATGTCCTCACTTCCCATGTTTGTGAACGTTAACTCTATGGAAACCATGGAAGGAGAGAACAGATGTGGAGATCTCGTGAAGCGCGACATTACATTAAGACCATGGCCGCTGATCTTATTTAAAAGTTCTGTTGTTTTTAAAGGAATGAAGCTTGGACTTGCAGGCTGAAATAACAAAAACAATATGCAATATGCAATTATACTTCTTTAATACCAGGACCTTTGGGTAATGTTCGAGAGATCCTCATAAGATATGACTTGGTATTTAAGCTTGGCATCATCCAGGGATGTGATACAAAAAATTTTCAAGAAAATCTTCCCCCATCCCAAAGTACCCTTTACATGGAACAATTTTTGAAAATTTTGTTTTTCTCTAAAATGGCTTTAACAATTTTGATTAAAATATTGTTAAAACATATAATTTATGTTATATATCTTTTTTTCGTAGAGTAAACTGTTTTTGAGATACTCTTTGTTATTGGTTTCAGTTTTAAAATACTTATATATTTTTCTTATATGGGAGTTTGTCAACTCCTGGCCATATAAAGAAACTTCAATCACATAGCAACCAACTTATAAACGGTTTGACTCTTGCTTTAGCCTATGATACTTCCTTTTTTTTTTTTGATCAGCATGGAGTAAATAGAAGAATAAGCTTTTTTACAATAATTTGTTGCAGAGATGTAGAGAAAGTAATGTGAATGAAACACATCAGATTTTTTTTTTTTTTACCTGTTTACATACAGATCACTAGATGCACAGGGGCTGTAGTTTTACAAAAGTGCCCAGGGAGTTAAATGTAAGAGAGACAGAGCATAACAGGAAACCTAATTTCCTATAATAAGAATTAAAATTGGAAATAGTAAACCACAAAGCAAAATCATTTTTATAGAATAATATTTTAGTCAAATTTACACTTAAACTAGTTTCACTGACCTTTGTCAGTTTAGAACATATCTCACAGACATTGTCTGCACCCTCAGCTATGATCGACAGCTGGAAATGATGTTTGCATCTGATTTTGGATCAGTGGTTCAACAGAGAAAATCCAACATCAAGAGTCAACAAGCAGCAGTAGATCATAGCTGACAATATAGCTATCGTGAAACATGTTCTACAGGATGTTGATGAACTACAGCAAAATAATTTCAGAGATTGTAGATGTGTTTGATATAATTTATGACAGAAATGCATGTTCCACAGCTAACATAATGCAATTATATGATGTTAAACATATTGCCTTCAGATGCAAAGTCATATGTCTTAGAATGTCTTTAAAACTGCCGCATGATTATAAGAATATCAATTTTTCAGCAACTTGTTATTCACGAATTCAAGAATTACTGCCATCAAAATCTCTTACGAATCACTTGACAAGGGACACTGTTACCTGTCTTCTACCATTATACCCTACTCTACAGGCATTTGCTTAATTGATCATGTGGCTTGATGTGTAATACCAAAAGCTGATATCCAAATGTCAAAGGTTTGTTTCTTGTCATGCAGTTCCATATGAAGAAGAGACACAATGCTTATATTCAAGACAAAATTCTGAACAGTCAATACAATAACAGTACTGTCATTTCTTGGACTCTGCTGATTGAGGTTAGTGTGTATGCTGCAGATTATCTACGAGATAATATGGAATATATCTGAAGTTACAGATATGGTCCTTATTTACAATGAATCAAGAAATAACTGCTATTTGACACACACCAAAGCTTAGACAGAATACAACAATCGTTCCTTGCCGCTGTCAACTTTGCTTTGAAAATGCAAGACACTATTTTGAGCAATTCTTATAAAATTGACAAGAAGATTTTGATGTTTTTATCCATACTTTTTTCACTCGTTAAACCACTTCCCATTTAGGAGAATAGCATTTCAAAGTATTAAGTATGATGCCAGCTTCTGTGCAAGGATTGTAATTGTACGGGTAGGATGTTTAAATTAAAATGTGCAAATTGAAACATGAATTAAAGACTTAGGTTAGTACTGCATTACCTCAATAAAGAAGAAGAAAGAAAAATAAAAGCTCGGTGGACGAGACCCAAACTCTAAAACAAAGACTACCTGTTACTCCCTAGTTAATATTATAATTATAACCATTGTACCGTAGTGGTAGGCTGTGCAACACCCTGTCATTTGTATGTGTTGTGCTCTCATATGGTGTCATTATTAGCCAATGGCGCACTGGCACTTTAGAAACTGTAACTTTGAAATTTGAACAGACAGGTCATAATCTATCTCAAATCACCTGCCTAACACAGGTTATTTTGGTATTGTTCATTATATAGCAGTAAAGTGAAGCTAGTGAAGTATAAATTCAACTCAAATAGTGATCTATAAAACCTAATATACTTGACTATGATATTGTTTAAGGATGCAATGAAGGATTTTCCAGAAAAATCACTCAATAAGCTATTCTTTACATGAGAAAAATAATGTTACTGTTGGTTTCCTCAGAAATGGGTCTAGCAATGTTGAGTAATATACTGTATATTTGAAGTACTGCATAACATATAAAAATAATGTAATGTGTTACATTCACAAGTCTTCTACTTCATGTTAATTTAGATAAATATTTGTAAAAATGATTTTATTGCATATTTCCTTATGGGTACAATAGGCTTAAGTACTATAAAATATTTTAAGAGCTGGATGCTATGTGATGGTTATGGAATTCTGTTCTCTTTGCAAGACCAAAAGGGAGAAAAAATTTAAACCAATAACAATGAATATCTTGGAAATAGTAGCTCCACACATACAAAATAAAATAACTAAAAAAAGGAAATAAAAAAAAAAAAAATTGACATAAATGGTGTGCTTTACTGAGGTACACAGTTTTTGTGTAACTGAAATAAAGTATTATTTATTTTCAATCACGCACTGTTTCCTCTAATACTTAGAGTAATTTTGTATCCAAGTTTGTTCAAAGTATGTGAAGCTCTGCGCACTTTCTTGCTAGGAAGTGATTACTTAATTTATCTTTTAATGAAGGCCAGGTCATATTTTATTGATATGACAAATAAGATATAAATACTGCTACATCATCATAAAATAACAAGATACCAACAGTTAGAAAACTAAAATCCATTATACACCCAGTTAAAGATAGAGCTTTGCTTCTTCTTAACAAAGTCACATGTGGCTGCATCATACGCCCGACAGGAATATCAATATTAACTTGTAATGAACACATTACATACTTAAAGCAAGGGTAGACTGAAAAATCACAATTTGCTGTACATATCTATAAAACAGGTCACACAAAAACTTCAACAACAACAATAATAATAAATATAATATTGAAATTTTAGCATATGTGATTGCTTCTCACAGAATAGTATGAGAAAGCAGAGAAACTCTTGAACATAAATGCCTGTTTAAACAAGGTGGTGGTACACCATTAATGTGGCATGGAAGACACTGTTCACTGAACATTAACAAATGGCAGGATACCAGCCAATAGGACTATTAGTTGGAGAGACGTACTTTACAATATGAATAAAACAAAAGCCCGATGGCCTCAACATGAAGGGCAAAATGTCAGTCACAATTAGATGTGACCTTCACTGGAAGATCAAGTTATCACAGACAACCTTGGAAGCCTGCAATTTCATGGCCAGGAAATGTCTATAGGGCATTCAAATTTTGCATTACCGTCCTTTATTGTTTTCTAAACCATAGTTTTAAACAATCTAATTATGGTAGAATGTCATTTATGCTCACCTGAATGGTGGTTGTTGATACTGGTGTCACCGGGGTAGAGAGCGGAGTAAGGAATCCTCCAAGAGATGGAGTCATAACTGGTGTAATAGTTGGAGGTACTGGAAAAAAATTAATTCATGCACCATATCAAAGAATGAAACCAAGATTTCACTGGAAGTACACATTTTGAGGAATTATTAGGTGAGGGAGGAGGGTGAGGGGAAACAGGAGGAAGAGAGAGCAAAAAGTTGGAAAAAATACCAAATTTAAGCTCAAGGCTTCCATTGTATTGCCACATAAAAGAAACTAATCAATTTGAGTTCTGTGCTTTCTGAACCCATATGTTTAACAAATGCAATCTTCAACCACAGCAGCAATCTTGGTGTAACATTGTAAAAATGAGATGTTGCTTTTTCCAGTCTTGTAGAATAAGGGATAGAAACAAGCACTGTTTCTAATATTTTGCCTAAATCTTCATTAAACATCCTCACAGGACTCATTCAACAAGGCCTACAAGCCTGGACAAAGCAGCATATCATTTGGAAGCAGGCTGTGAAAGACTCAATTACATTTTGTTGTAGATACTAGAGGGTTACAAGAAACTGAAATGAAATTAAAATATTTTGAAAAATGGCTTTGAAATTCCATATTTTTTGTAAGCATGAGAAAAAACCAAAAAAAACTGATTAGTGATAACACAGCAAAAATGACAAAAAGTATTAAAAAATTCAAACCAATAACAAGGAATATCTAGGAAATGGTTTATGCCACAAAAGGAGTTATCTGAAATAAATTGTGTTAAGAAATGCATACTTTTTTGGAGAAAGTTTTTATCCATTTCTTATTATTTAGCAGTTAGAAAAAATAATACAAAATTCATTCAGAATGATGAGGACATCACAGATTATTTGCAGAAAATTTGAGATATACATTTAATAGTCTTAACATATTGTATTTTAATTTTAATCAACATTGTTAACTTTTTTAATAAAATCTTCTTTCACTATTTACTACCTTTACTTGCAGCTCCTAGGACTTATTAGCCTGTACCTGGGGTCAGAGCCTGCTGAGGAGCAGACAAACTCTGGATTAGAGAGAGTAGCAATGATGGTTGATCAGCCTGGTGCCTGGTATGAGAATGAGGAAGAGGGTGATATGAAATGAAATTGAAATGGATGAAAGCAAAGGTGATGATGAAGCAGGTGGTGAAATGAACAGTGGGGTGAAACTGAACACCACTATCCTAGTGATGGACACTATCAAATGTTTTCTACTATTGAATATAATAAGATAGTGAGAAATTAAGTTTTTTCATTCGGTTTTAAAAACTGCTTATTTATGCTAAATACTTGAAGTAATGGTAGCAGAGATAACTTACTATCTACTTTTCATTTATATTAAAAAGTTCCGTATAATAGGCCTTTGATATCCAAAATAATATAAATGTGACTTTAGCGCATGTTATGTTGTAATATTAAAACACAGAATTGCTTTGTGATGTTGAAAATGAGTCGGAGTAGTAACACTCACCTCACTTATATGTATTATGTCCAAAACATATGTTTCAAGGGCAATTGCCCTCTTCTTCAGTTGAAGTCCGACTGATGGCTGGAATTTGTGCTCTGTGGTCTATTACGGTGGAGCCACCTGGTGTTCTCAATAGAAGCTCAAAATCATGTGGCGGTATTTCAAAATTCATCAGTTGGTCTTTTTGTTGTGTAATGAGAATATTCTCCCAAACTGTAAGTTCTGCCGGGTTGTTTACAGGTTTTAGCAATTTTATGTCATTTTGTATTTCATGATGTGATGTCCAAAAATGGTATGCTACTGCCGATTTATCTGTTTGTTTCTGTTTGATATGTCTGAAATGTTCCTTTAGCCTTGTTTCCAGTCTTCTTTTTGTTTGGCCAATGTAACATGATTTGCAGTCCTTGCAATCAATTCTGTAGATGCCTGATCTCTGGTTTGTAGGTATGGGGTCTTTAATGTCTGTTTTCAATGCATTTTTTATGTTGAATTGGTTACTTGAAGCTAAACTTATATTGTATTTCTTGAAATTTTTTTTGAATTTCCTATCTGCTGTTGGGTGATAGGTGAATTTTTTATATATAACTTTCGGTTTTTGTATGGACAAAGTGGTGATTTGTTTTAAGGTTAATTTCTCCTTATGTTTTTTAATTTTTTGGTCAATGATGTCTGGGTTAAAACCATTGGCTGAGGCTATATGTCTTAGTTGGAGGTATTCTGTGTTGTACTCTTCTGGGTCAAGTGGGATGCTGAGGAGTCTGTGTACTGAACTGTTGAAGACTGCCTGTTTATGAGGTTCTGGGTTGAAACTATTCTGTTTTATGTAATTGTCTGTATGTGTGGTCTTCCTGTAGATGCCATAAGTGATCTTTTGTTCTTTCCGTGTTAGTTTTAGGTCCAGGTATGGTAGCATTTGGTCTTTTTCTGTTTCCATTGTGAATTGTATGTACCTGTCCTGTAGGTTTAGTAATTTTAGAGAGTCTTCTGCTAATTTTTTGGGGACCACCGCAAAAACATCATCAACATATCTAAACCATTTTTTGAATATATTCGGAAAACTGGAGGTTATATGTACTTCAAGTCGTCCCATGTACAGATTTGCTAAAAAGGGCGAAAGTGGGTTACCCATCGCTAAGCCTGATGATTGTCTGTAAAATCTACCATTGAATTGGAAATAATTCTGGTTGATGCAAAGTTCTGTTAAAGTATGGAAGTCTTCTATTTCTTTCTGGTTTAAGCCTATGCCCTTGAGCCATGCTTTGAAGGTTTCAAGTAACTTGTCGACTGGGATGCTGGTGAATAATGATTTCACATCAAACGAAACCAACAACTCATTGTTTGAAACTTTGTACTCTTCTAGATGTTTTATTAGTTCTATGGAGTTTTTAATGGAAAGGTGGTTGTGTTCGGGGAAGCTATTGAATTTGTTAACTAACCACTTAGATAATTTGTAGGTTGGAGAGTTTATGCAATTGACTATTGGTCTCATGGGTTTGTCCGGTTTGTGGATTTTTGGCAAAGCATAAAGACGTGGTAGAGTTGGGTTTGCTTCTTTCATTTTGAATTTTTCTAGTTTAGGTATAACTTCTGTTCTTTCTATTGTACGTTTTAAGGATGTTATCAGTGTGTTTAATGGGTTTTTACTTATTTCTGTATATTCTTTATTCTCTAAAAGGGTTTCTACTTTTGAAATGTAACCTTTTTTTGTCCATTATGACTGTTGTGTTTCCCTTATCTGCTTTTAAGAAAACTACCGGTTTTTTGTTTAAGGACCTGATTATTTGTTTATGTTTGTTCTTCTGTATTTTTGTGTCTTTGATTTCCTGCAGTATAGGTGCAACTTCTTTCTTTATTGTTAATTGATCGATCCGGTTTAGTTCTTTTGTAGCTATTTCTATGTCCGCTATATAATCTTGTACGTTGGTCGAGAATTGAGTGCAAGTTTTGAAGCCCTTGTTTAAAAATGTAATTTCTTCGTTATTGAAGGTTTCTTCCGAAAGATTTACTACGTTCACATTAGTTGGTTTGTTTGACTGTATATTGAGTTGGGTTTGGTTTTTCCGCGTCGTTTTGCTAATTAGTTTCTCCAATTTCTTTTTAAGTTTCATTGTTTTTTCGTGCATTATTCTATTGAGTTTTTCTAAAAGATTTTGTTGAATGTTTTTCCAAATGATGTCCCCTACATTTTGCACAAGTTTCATATGTGACGCGTATAGCTGGAGTTCTAATTTATTTAGCGTGGCATAGTGTTTGTTTCTTGCAAGTGTGATAACTTTCCTATCTGCGGCTTTTTGTATCATACTGTTGTTGTCGAATTTTATGAATTTTGTGACAAAAATCGGGGTTACGCGGTGTCTTAGGCATAGGTTCAAAAAGCGTATGTCGGCAAGTAGCGTTCTTCTTTTGATCTGGTTTTTGAGAAATATCTTGATATCTTTTTTGTTGATATTTCAAAAATCAGTTCAAACTTCTGAGTTATTTAATTTAAACAGAATGGCTTGCAATTATTTTTCTGTATTTAGAGCAAAAATTAATTTCATTAATGTTGGATTCTGAAAGCATACTAATTCTCAATAAGACTAGAACATATGCTAACTCTGAAATAGAATTCTTGCATTTTTAAAATAAATAAATAAATAAATATATAAAAATGGCCCTTTTTAAGGTTATCTATCTATTACGAATTATGTGAGGTTCAGTAGCCATTATTTTGTATCTATTTGATTTGAAGTTATAATGAATAAGCCAAAATTTATTCCCTTGCAATATGGGGAGGCTATTGGGTTGAATTGAATGTAAGGCATAGCTAACATGATATCTATGTTCTGAACTTCAAGTGTTTCTCAATTTTAATACCCAAGTTGGTGGGGAGCTTCAACAGTTTTGTGGCTGTTAACCAGCAGGGAAAAATGAGCAACATTATCCTAACTTTAGCTTCTGTTATGGGATAAAAAAAAAAAATAAATAAAAATGCTTATGTTTGGAACTAACGACTTGATTTTTATTTACGAACATTACCACAGACTGGTGCATTATCTGCCACCTATCCATCAATATTATTAACATTAAATGCACATGTTTAGAATGCAATGTATGTAGTACTGCTTCCCACACCAAAGAAAGCCCCTGGAGGTGCAGAGAGGATATTGCTGATATGCTAAGCTGAGCTGTGTGGAGTTTTTCTGTCACATACATTCAGTGTAGCATGGTTCTCTGTCACACACTTTCACTGTCCTTGTCACACTGTTTACAGACAGATAAAAGAACATTCCTTTCAGGGATCTTCTTTCTATTGGCAAACAGTAGTCAATTGCATATATTTCTTGTTTGAAATTTGGTATGAAGCATCCTTTATAACCAAACTGTTGAATCAGGAAAACAGAACAGTAGATCCTTTATACTCTCTGGAATAGAGTTGGCATCATATCTGCATTGGTTTATTGATGAAACTGACTTGAAAAGTGATTGGGGACTCTTGACTACCAAGCAGCCAAATAAGCAGTGATATAGGCAGCATCAAAAGAGCTTGTTTAAAACTGAATGTAAAACTGAATACTTTAACATAAATTGAATGAAATGAATGAAGTTTTATTTATGAATGCTCTTTACCCGCTGTTGGTCTGTCCCATTGTATACTGGACATGAAAGACTGCTTAATTTAGCTCAGAGGCCTCTTTATCAGGCTTGAGGTTTTTTTACATGCCATAAATCTACAACATGGGACCAACGCCTTTACTTTTCCTCTGAAGGAAGCCATGCTAAGGATTTTTATGCTCGAAAAAATCCATCATCCTCTGCCAGGTTTGAACCCGCGACCTTGGTTATATGAAATTAGCATGGTAACCATTACACCACGGAGGGCGACACAATTGAATAACATGATAGTACAGCATCTATCGAATAGTTTCATAGTTTTCATTTATAGTCTTTGTCAACCAAAACTCCCATATCTGGTCCCCTGGGATCAAACCCAGGATTCTTGGTGAGAGGCAAGCAATCTAACCTCTTGGCCACAGCACCGACCTCAAGAAAAGCAAACAAAAATTGTTTCCAAGTAAACAGTATTTGTGGTAGGCAAATTTTCTTGAAAATCTTCTTGTTGCCTCCTTGAAGATTGCAGAAAAAAAGTGCATGCACATACTCCTAACCTCTTCTATATTACTTTGATTTTTGTGGAGAGAGATTTAGAAGGCCCTAAAAGAAGTATTTCCTTGAAATCTCAGTATCAAAATTTTGAATAGAATGCTTGGTTGCCCATCCCCCTTACTGTTCATAATATGCATAGATAGAAATATTCAAGAACGCCATAACTGAGAATGAGACATAATTGTTTTCAGATCAATAGAATATTGAAACTAGATTACTGATTTTTGCAAATGATTTAACATTAATGCCAACCAGTAACTATTTGCAATTTATTAATAATTTCAATTTAACTGGAAGAAGATGCATGACAATCAATAAAAATAAAACCATGGTAAATGGAAATGGCGTGTTATTTATGGATGCTCTGTAACTACTGTGGTTCTTAGCGTCCCATTCTACATTGGGCATGAAAGACCGCTTAATTTTGCTCAGAGGCCTCTCTACCAGGCTTGATGTTTTTTTACATGCTGTAAATCTGACATGGGACCAACGGCTTTACTTCCCTTCCGAAGGAAGCCATGCTAAGGATTTTTACACCCAAAAAAATCCATCGTCCTCCACCGGGTTTGAACCTGTAACCTTGGGTATATGAAGTTAGAATGGTAACCATTACACCATGGAGGGCAACATAAAACCATGGTGGAAAAAATGCTGTACCTAGAAAATTGTTTTAGACAATCATATTTTAGAAAGACCAAATGAATTTAAATATTTGGGTTACAATTTGACCTTTGAGAACAAAGCTCATAGAACAAACAAAATTATAAAATTGATGCAAACATGGGGATAATTAAGTGTTATGAAACCTAGACAGTATGAAGAAGAGATGAATGTAGAATTGCAGCTAATAAGATGTGATTTATACACCATATAGCAGACTACACAAAGAGGGACCACAAAAGAAATGAAGTCATGGAAGACTGGATATAGATACCATTCTCCATTATATATAAAACTACCAGAAAAATTGGATGGTTTACAGAATGGATGTCACCTCATAGAATTCTAAGACCTATGCTTAGTTACCACCCTGAAGGCAAAAGATTGCTTGGACATCACAAAAATAACACTGGAAAGAAAATTCCTCTTTAAGACCATAACAGGCCTCAAGGTTTAATATTTGCAAGATGATGATGATGACGATAATTATGATGATTAATAAAATGTAATATTTTCTCTACTTACTATAATTAGATATAGAGACTAAAAACACCTTTCATTCAGAAAAATAAGGTAATTTGAAGTTTACCTTATTATAATGCACCGCATTTTGAAATGTTAAATAGCTGTGTATTTGTTTCTAGTGAGTCCATGCAAGAAGCATATAAAACAGCAGACTATTGTCTCACTCTTATAATTATGCTATGAGTAACATGTGTTGAAATGTGCAATAGTAAATATTTAAATGAGAATTTATTTATTTTAAACATTATTTATTTATTTTGCATTCAGCAACTGTCAGAATCAGATATTCTGAAAATATGCTGAAGGTTTCAAGGGAATAGAGTGAAAAGTATTATGTGGTTGGATAAGATTTAAGGAATAATTGATCAAGAACAGTTTAGGAGATGTGTAGTACAGAATGGATAATACTACTATGGGATTTTGGAGAGAAGCAACAGACAAATTGGAGGATATGGATAGGCAAAATCAATCTACATGCACAGATGAGAGAGAAAAAAAATTGTAATGGTATAACAAGGTGAAGAAAAATGTTGAAGCAAAAGAGTATCTTAAAGTTTGCAGTAGTAATGAGAGATTGGTGGCATGGTTCCGACTAGGGATATGAAAGCTGAAAAGTTTGAGAGGAGGAGGAGTGAGGCAGGGACTATGAGCAATTTGTGTAGAGAAGGAGGAGAACTGCACATAATGTTTAAATATAAATGGACAAATGAATGGAGTTGATTAAATAGAAGTGATTAGAGGGAGATGAGGTAGACATAAAGAAGATATTCAAAGAGCAAGGACAGCTAAGATATTTAGGGAAATTCTTAAGATGACATGGTCTAGGCAAATAGAAAAAGGTTTATTAGTGAGAGCATATTGTGAACTAACTTTTTTGTACAGAAAATATATATGTAAAATGGAGGTTGGTGGTACACCCAGATAATGGCCTGTGACACAAGAGGCCATTATTATAATAAACTTCGCACTCAAATTTTAAAATTATTAATTAATACAAAGTCTGGCAATAAAAAAATGGACTGATTGTTGTCAGCATTTCTGGCTTTGTCAATGACAAATAGAAGGATGGTGGATTGGCCCTGGAACTCTCCCTGACGTGTACAAAATTTCACACTGCTGTGGTGGTTAGTCTGGCTGTGAGTCTTCTTAGAAACAGTCGTGTGTCTAATTTCCATCAAAGTTATGCTACACTCTAAAGTAGAACATATTAACATCAAATTCCTCACAAAACTTGGAAAACCCACCACAGAAACTTACGATTTGTTGAAACAAGTTTAAGTGATCGTATATCTTGTATGCAAGTTTTTGAGAGGGTTAAGAGATTCAAGGATGTTAGGGAAGACATCGAAGATTATTCGAAATTGGGCCATCCTTCCACTTAGAAAACTGAAGAGTATATGGAGAAGGTTGGTAGAATTGTTCGAAAAGATTGCTAACTGAGCATTGGCGCAATTTTAGAACAATAACGAAACTGTTACATAGATTTTGCATAATGATCTGGACATGACAAAGGTTTGAACAAAAGTGGTGCCAAGAATCCTCACAACGAGCAAAAGCAACATCAAGTGGACTGTCGTGCTGACACTCTTGAAAATATTGAAAATGACCCTGATTACCTCTATAAAGTAATTATGTGGAATGAAACATGGATATTCCAATTCAATCCAAAGACTAAGTGACAATTCATGCTTTGGAAGAGCCCTCAATCCCCTAGGAAGAAACACACATGAGCAAACCAAAATTCAAAGTGATGATAACTGTTTTTATCAATATCTGAGAACATTGATTGGGGCCTAAAGTCAGACTGTCATTCAAGTTTACTACACAACTATTCTGAAGACCCTCCAAGAACGTATGCGATGAAGGGGATCAGATCTGCGGAAGAATCACTCTTGGATTCATCAGGATAATGCGCCAGCTCATAACTGTGAAGAGGTTTATGGCGAAAAATAAAGATGGAGCATCCACCATATTCACCTGGCCTAGCACCATGCGACTTTCTCTTCCCAAAAGTGAAATCTGTACTCAAATAGACCAGGTTCGAGCCCACGGATGCAGTGAAGGAAAAAGCAACAAGGTTCCTCAACAGCATAACAGAAGAAGACTTGCAGCACTGCTTCCAACAGTGGAAAATTTGCATGAAGCGGTACAGGGAGCGGGGAGAAGCACTACTTTTAAGGGGACAACATTTTAGCAAAGTAAGTTTTTTCAATAAAGAGTTAAAGAATGAGTCTGGTTTCTTTATTGCCACACTTCATGTATAAATAACATGTTAATTATAACTTACCATCATCTAGTTCCAGAAGCAGATCGAGGTTACTTTTTGGTTTTGTTTCAGGCATAGTTTTGTTGGTGTTCTGGTTTTTCCCTGAGGTTTTCTTCACATTTGGTTTCTTTGTTTCTTCAGATAAAGATTCAGTTGATTCACTTTCTTCCTCTTCTGAAGATTCTTCTTCTTCCTCTTCAGATTCTGATTCCTCTGCACTTTCATTATCAGAAACTTTGACAATCTTTGTTTCTGAAGAAGGTTTCGGCCTTGAGTTCACCTGAAAGAAGCATTAGAATTGTAGTTAAGCAATTAATAATAATATGCAAAATGATAAAATCCTTATGAAAATAAATGGCAATAATGCAAGTGTCAAGAAACATTATGTATAAATTGATAAAAGGTAAAATCCCCCCATTGGAATAATCAGGGATATATGAAATCAGCTGCAAGGAATGTGAAAAGGTGTACATAGGGAAAACAAAAAGAAGCATCGGACGACAGTTTAAAGAACACATGAGGTACTTGAAGCAAGCATGTAAATAAGCTGCAGCACACCATTTTTGGACTCAAAACCATAATTTTCACAGTTAAACCAAGTTATTAAAATCAGTGCAGAATCTAATTGGATTAACAGTTTGGGAAAATCTATTAATTCTAAAAAACATAAGTCATAAATTTTGTTATGCCACAAACAAACGTTCTTATCTCAAATTCATCTACCCAGAAGAGAGACCTCTTCAGGCTGCTACCATGAGTTCATCAGTAAATCTCTGTTGAAGATGGTGGTAACAGCCACCAAATCATGTCCGAAGTAAGTTACTTATTTTAATGAGTGAAGTTTGAGTGTAATGCTGTGTTTTTACTCTTAATTCATTATATCTGATTGCCGGGCTCATGGGCCACAGTCCAAACATTTGGGCCACACCCTACAATCAGATGTAATGATGTTCACAATGCTGGCTATGAAAGCCTAAGCATTTATTTAGCATTAAACTGATTTGCTTCAGTAAAATGGAACACAAAATTGTACAGAAACTCTTAAAATGGAATTCAATAATGATGATAATGTCTGACGAACCCATGAATCCTATGAGGGGCCAATGGTGCCTTGCTGATTAAGAATACAAAAAGAAAGAACACAAATATATTTCAACACCCAGAATGTTAACTTGTGAAGGGAACTAAATAGTGAAATCAACAGGAATGAAACTGTGTTAAATGTAGACATGAAACCTGATCTTGGATTTTTGGATCACATGAGAAACTTTTAGTGGCAGTAAAGAGAGAAAATTATTTCCTAACCATAGAAATATACAAGTTGGGAAACTAATCTTGAAAATAATTTATTTGAAAACTTTATTAACTGCCTTTTACATTTTTTAACAATTTCTTTCCAATGAAATTTGTTAAAGCTGCAGCTAAGTATGAGCATAAAATAAATTGGACAAGTTACAAAGTCTGAAACAGAAAGTACTGATAATTCATATGATACCAAAACATCAGAAATCATGCAATAGTAGAACTGTACAAAAATGTTGATAGTGAAAGTTGTTATCAGAAATGTTAAGTTGCAAGCTAATGTCAAATATATTAAGATGTTCACTAACAAATGCATATCTACATAGGCCTTGATTAAATCTGTCTAAAGCCTCTCAAAGAAGGAAGCATAATATTACTATCTCTTGTGACCAGTTTAATGAATATCTCTCAAAGCTTCCTGGCAATATAAATTCACATAAAACTATCCAATTTCAATATTCCAAAATTAATATTTCAGTGAAGTCATTAACTACAGAAGATATTTTGAAAATTGTTAATGGTATGAAAAATAAAAATACTAATATTATTACAATATATCTAATAAACTTCTGAAAAAAATCATTTCATAAATGAACAAAAAATGACAGTCATTAATGTGTATATCTTTCAAGCTTTACCATAACAAAATAAAATGTTCAAAGTTTAACTCAATGGAGTGATAGTCACTCATTTTACTAAAAGTAGCCATTTGTTGTACTCAACATTAGATTGAATAATTTTCCCAACATGGCATTAAAGATTGGGAACAAAATTTCATTTCATGTGTGTGAATTAGACAAGAATGCTTTTAATATGATTAATTACAGTTATTTGACAACAATCCTTTTTATGATATTAATGCATTTTGTAATAGTAGTATAGTTTTAAACTTTTATAATTCAATGAGGGAATTACCCTATTTAATTAGTATTGTTAAATATTCTGACAATGTCTACTAAACTAACAGGTGTTCTCTGATCGTATGTTACAAACAACTACACAATTTATTAGGAGTGTTAGTTGAATAATTTCTTAATCCCCACCCAGTATAATTTCTTTTCTTTTTCTGAGGTTTTCAGGGAGGTGGCTTATTTTAATCCCAAACTCAACCCATGTGCTAATATAAGTATATTTAAAATACAAAGACACAAAATTGTATGCATGATTTTACCTTAATTTTCTTTTCTGTTTCTGATTCCTGATCTTCACTGCCTGAGCTTTCCACAGCACTGCTATCTTCTTCATCTTCCTCACCTTCAGAACTTTCTTCCTCTTCACTACTATCTTCTTCACTGCTGTTCTCTTCAGAGTCTAGAAAATTAAAGGGTAAATCCAAATAAACTTTTAAAAAAATGATATCCACAATAAAAAGTATTAATATATTGCAGTAATGCACAATTTAATGCAAGAATCTTACAATATTGATGCAACTGATATTTCAACTGATTTGAGAAATTTTTTTAATGTTGAAATTAAAGGTTTACCTTGGCATCCAAATAGGAATCAAAAGAGAGAAAGTGAGAAGACCTGCTCAATAGAAAATACCTCTTTGATATACTTAAAATAATATGAACATTTTTAAAGCTTTCTCAAATACTTTTTAGCTTATCTAGGAATCAAATCTTGAGATAGATACAATAATTTAAGTGCAGTTTCATAAATGCATTTAAAGCATACCCACACAACCAAAAGCACATGCGGCCTATAATGTTTATCATGAGTATTTCGATCTTTGTTTTAAATTATCAAGAATGAATTTCTCACTCATTTGGACCATTCACAATGAAAATTGAGCATAACATAACAATGTAAAACTTATATACAAAGTTAATCTGTTGTTCAAGTTGTACTTGAATTGGTACACAGTAAAGTGCAAATTATACATAAAATGCAAAACGAGTCAAGTTTATATTTGAGTTGCTTCACTAAGTAACAAATTATCTAAACATGTTTCATAGACCAGTGTTGCCTACAGTGCCAGCAGATTTCAACTGGTGGGCTGTTGCTGGTATTTTCCGTGGACTTCTTTTGCTTCTCTGGTGGTGGATTGATGAACAAATTTGAAATTGGGGCTGAAGATAACCCACTTTTTAAGTTCATCATTAATGTATTTTTATAATTTATGTAGACTAAGTTTATTTAATGCTAATTTTGTGTAATGTAAACTGACAATGCTCAATATTCGAAAAGAGTCTATAGGCTGCTAATAAATTACAATTACCACCAGAGAAGCATAAGAAGTCTACCGAGGATATCAGCAACAGGTCTGCCAGTCAAAATCTGTTGATGATAGGCAACACTGGCCTATGAAGCATTTTCAGGTAATCCGTTACTTAGCGAAGTAACTCTAGTGTAAAACTTGATTCATTTTGGAGTTTATGTTTCATCATCTTCTTCTTCTTCTTCTTTTTTCTGTTATTACAGCAAATACCCTATATGTCCTGGTCTGTTACAATGATTGCAAGTCAACATATGGCAATGGAAAATCTGATAGGAGATGGTAGGATGATGTGATGAGAATTGCTCTCTGATTGACTAGTTTCTATGTTTGAGGTAGACATAAATTTGAAAGCGTGGATCTTGCTGGCTTTTAAGCTTATAATTAATGTTTACTATTTTTATGTTTACGTAGTTCAGGTTGAACAGTTCCATTACAATACATATCATTTAGTTTTTATGTTTGCTCTTAATTTTTCACTGTGAATGGAGCCTTACTTATATTAATATATGCAATATGCACACACGTAAAGAAGAGACAGACTGCCCAAGTATTTGCATGTATTACCTACAATTGTGCACCTTCTGTTTTAATAAAAAGTGATTTATATAATGCTTCTTAGCATCTGAAGGAATCTGAAGGAAACTGAACAAATGAAAAGAAAGAAATAATGAGGACATAAACAGTGTACAGCAAGGCCAGACTAATGCCCCAGCTTGTGGTAAGCAAAGAAGACCCCAGCTGGGTTGTGTCATAAAACAGAAGTCAAAGTCAAGTGTCTCCAGTAAATATCAAGGAATAAGAATGTGCAATTTCATAATCTCACAAGAGAAAAGAGCATGGAGATGAGTATGCATTTTCTTATATTCTTGTTTTTACTCTCTCTAAAAAAAATAAAATAATATTAACAAAAACAAAAAAAAACTGATTCATTCCAACCATTTCACTGTTCTTAAAAAAGCTAATTCGTCTATCTACTGCATGTTGATCAATAATTACCTGCAGAAATGGTTATATTACATATTTGCTCATAGCTGTAATGGGAATAGGGGAATACAGTAGGCTTAAGTAAGTGATAGCCAACTCTTTTAAGAACTGGTTACTATATGATAGCTTTGAATTTTGTTCTCTCTGCATGATCAGGATAAAAGAATAAATAAAAACTATCCATTTGAGAAAAGCATAAATATCGGAAAACTGAAAACTATAATAAAGTATAAATCATTAGCCACCGCCACTGCCGCCACCAAAACAAAGAAAAAAAATTTGACATAAATTGTGTGTTTTAACAAGGTTTACATGTGCTGTGAGGTAAGATTTTTATCCCTATCTTATTGTTTACCAGTTCTGCAAAAGTCATTCAAAATGAAAAGAACTTCAGAAGCTATTCTCAGAAAATTCAGCATATTTCATCTGTAATGAAAATATCTTACATATATAATAGACTAATAAAAACTGCTGAAAGTCATTTTTAAGGAAATCAACATCTCCAAAAAAAAAAAAATGTCCATATAAAGAGTAATTTGATAAGGTAGGATTTGTGTTTTAAATTTGCATCACATCCATAGAAGATTAACTTAAACATTTTTTAATTATGCTGTTCACAGACAGACACATATATGTGCACACAACAAAATAAACAGAACATAAAATATTTATCAAGGCTTTTCCAAAAAAGACAAAATTTAAAAAAATAAAAAAATCTGGCATGAATTAAATTGTTAAAATTGTGACCATGTTTACATTGGTAAGACCAAATCTTAAGGAGGACTTTAGATATATTAAATACAAACATATTTATAAATCAGTTGTAACAGATAATTTTTTGACATTTTACCATGAAATAAATCCAGAAGGTAAATTATTAAAATGCTTAAATGGACCTACAGATTTAATGGTTTGGGAGAAAACATTTTCAAGAGCAGAGATTGTACAATGAATTTTGATATACTGCCTACTGATTCTGACACCAAATTTGGTTTAATTCCAGAAGATGGCAATACCATAATAAACAATACATCACCTAGTAGCAGTAACCATAATGACATATAAACAATATGAAAGAAGCTGAGGATGCAATCAAATGTGTATCATGAAACTAGTCCTTAAATTGAATTGAAATTTTGTTCCAATTATTAATTATTATATTAAGATTTGTGTTGCTTTGCTGTTACTAGCTTCAGTGTTATTACATGTGCATCTTTTCACAATCTTTCTCTGCACCTCAGCTTTCCATTCCATACAGCTGTTTTGACTATAGTTGCAACAGGGATGCAGACAACATGTCCTGTAGTTAGTGAAGGGTGTATTCAGATAAATAATATGGGGAAGTACCACACAAAGTGAAGCAGTGTGTATAAAATATGAGACAAGATACACTGTACATTATTTCTGGGTATTTACAGATATATGAATATAACTTCATAAGAGATTACCTTCATCTGCTGGAGAACTCTGTTCTGACTCAGAGTAGAAAGAACGTTTCTTCCCAACATGCTGCTTCTTTGGACGTGTTTCTTCTACAGGAATGATGGGTTCTACGTCCCTCACACTTGAATCTGGAGCTACCTCAGAGAATGGTGGCAGATCATGGTACCCATTAGCTCTTGAATTGATGTAATGTGAGAGTGACCCAAGCTGGAACTGTTCACGGTCTAAAAAACAAATTTGAGACCGTATTTAATTTAATTACGGTAAGCAAGTTTCTGATCTTTAAACTACATTTGTTATATTTCCTGAAGTGCAAAATATAGATTACTCTTCCCTACGAGGCATGATTTTGTGTGTCACACTAAATACAGCAATATTCAACTGGGGCTATGAAATTTGATCATTTTCATGTTATTTCTTGCATTTGGTTAAGACAGGTTCACAATAATCCTAGAACAAGAACAAAGAACTAAAAGCAAATGACATATCCTGAGAATGGGAATGCATAGAAGGCTATGACAATATAGAATATTGATTTTGCATATTGAGATATCAATTATTTATAACTGATGTACACTTTTTCACCTTAAGTCAACGTAAAGCACATTAACATGAAAGATTGTTGAGTCAGTTCGTAACACTAACTTCACTTATTTAAAACTTGGTTTTGGAACATGTTTCAGAATCAATTGCTTCTATTTTTCCCCTTGATCCTACTGGCAACACCGGAGACATCATTGCTGATAGGGGGTTTCAAATGTGGCATCATCTGGTTTCATAACTGCTGAGGTTAAGAACAGATTTCAAAATTCATTAAGTGTGTTTTCATTTTTGAGGTGGATGTTTTTCAATATTTTTAGTTGAGTGGATATTATGGCCATAGCGAATAAGGAGTAGTATAGTCACTCCTGTTTGGCTTCATAAGACAAGTAAAGGAAGTGGTGGTCACTTGAAGCAGTGATAGCACATTCGCTTATAAGTGGGTATGCTGGTTTAGCTATTATTAGTAAGTGTGATAATTGCTTTTTAATGCACATCCAAGCAAATACTCTGTTTATAACAAATGTTGGTCAGCTTACTGTTTTCAAATTGTATCTCTGTTATTTAAAGCATGTTGTGTTATAAGCAAAACATCTATATAATTGAAAAAGTTCAAATCATTATGGCATTGAATTTTTCAGCCTGACACTACCTATCCAACTCCTATCCTATACATGGTTTGTGTTGAAAAATAGATTAATTAACATCCGTATAATTATTATTAGTGTGAATACAATTCATAAAGAAGTACAAGATGCCCACATGTTTCCTACCTAGCCGCAGGTCTCGTTATGATTGATTTACATACACTTTTCCACTAGCTGTTTAATGTAAGTTGATGTCAGTGTTGTAAGTGCAGAAACTGTAGAAATAACAAGACAAAGATGGAAGATAAAGCCAGATGCAGTTGTGCACATATTATTTCCTAATTTGCCCCAATACTTATAAAAATTAGTTAAGAAATGCAGGTCTCCCTTTGAAAAGACAAGCATTGCTGGCAGACAAAATAATATTCCCTCTATAAATGCAGTCAACAACACAAATGAGCTGCTTAATAAGGAAGTGAATTTGTAGTTTATCCTCTATTGTTTTAAATGTGCAACATCTTAATGATAAACCATATCTAATACCTACCTTCTAAATTACCTGTCCACCACTACACTTGAAACATCAGTGTAACATACCTATTTATCCTTTGAACCAGGTATTGAGAAAGATAAACCGGCATCTTGTTTTGTTCACCTTAAATTGTCGCCCTCCATGGTGTAATGGTTATCATGCTAGCTTCATATACCCAAGGTTGCGGGTTCAAACCTGGTGGAGGACAATGGATTTTTTTGGGCTTAAAATCCTTAGCATGGCTTCATTCGGAAGGGAAGTAAAGCCATTGGTCCCATGTCATAGATTTAAGGCACGTAAAAGAACCTCAAGCCTGAGCAAAATTAAGCGGTCTTTCACGCCCAGTATAGAATGGGAAAATAAGAACTGCAGCACTTAAAGAGCATCCATAAATAAAATGCCATTTCATTTTCACATGAAATCACCTTCAATGAGAATGAATGTACATTGATGGAAATCTGAGTGCTGAACATAATGGTTTGCCCACAAATTCTACAGCAAATAATTAATAGCCTTCAATTTGAAGAGTTATGAGCTTTATAACTGAAAGCTTAGATACTAAGTGAAGACAAATGGGCTATATTAAAAGAACTCATTTGTCATCCATGTTTAAGAACAACCAATTAATATATTTTACTAATATACAAAGCCATAGAATAGATGGATTTTAGATTCTTGAAGGCTCCACAAAACTAGAAGTAGGAGGTAATATAGTGAGACAAATACTAGAAATAACGGAAAATTACATCCTTACATTAGAAAACAGAAAGTGCACATAAAATTAAAATTTAGTTGAGTCGATTTTGTAACACTACATCACTTACTTTTTTATTTCGGAAAACATGTTTCAGAAGCCATGTGCTTCCATTGTCAATTCCTTTGGTCGACTACCAGCATTGCTTGCTGTGGTGGTTGTCTCTGTCCTTGGTGGTGGTTTGATGAACTTCTGGATGAGTAGACAAAATCGACTCAACTAAATTTTAATTGTTAAAACACATCACTGTCTCAAAGTCCACCATATATCAGGATAATGCACATAAAATGTTTAGACTGAGGTGTTTAAGGGAAACCTACTTCCAAATTAGAGTTACAATATAATGATGAAAATACTGTTTATTGCTAGATTTGATTGAAAAGAATCATACATTAACATGTAACAATATACAATTACTTACCTTTAAATTTTGATTCAAGTACAGGAGCTGGTTTTGTGGCAAGGAATATCTTCTTAGCATGTTTAGCAAGCTTAGAATTTTCACTGCCACCACTTGGAAATATAAACTGGCGAAGGAACCTTGCCCTATCCCTGATGTCATAATTCTGATCGTAGCGTGCAAGACTGAATACATACTGGCACAACAGCTTCGTTTGCTTAGGATTGGTGAGGTACAACTTTACAGCCAGGTTCAGAATTTGCAGCTTTACTATATCCTCCTGCAAAGAGTCCATAATGTAAGTGAATCTTAAGGTGCTAAGAAATGTTACAGCAGTTGATTGTTCTTTTTATGGGATACTTTCAACTTAATTTAACAGAGATAGTGGCCAAGTAGTCTTACCTCGCTAATGAAAGACTTGGCCATTTTCCTAAGGACATCTGGTGCTATTTTTGGAACTCTGTCTGAATATTCACCAAGTAGCCAGAGTATTGAGGCTCTTGCCTGAGGAACAGTGATGAAGTCCACCAATTTAGCCATGTGAATAATAATATCCTTATGTTCATTTGGCTGCGTCTGCAACAGCTTCTTGATGACCACTACACTTTCAGCCACAACAGCCTCTAAAATAACATACAATGATGGCTGTGGCTTATTCTGCAAAATCATAGTGCTACTTGTGAAGTAATTGTGTCATAAAGAAGAATGTGAAGAGATGAAGAAATAGGAAAAGAGGAGAAAGATTAGGAAGAAAAAATGAAAGAGAAAGAGTAGCAAGAGGAGGAGGAGGAGGAGCATATAAGTTTTTTTCAGCCATCCCCCCCCCCCAAAAAAAAAAGCTGGTCTGGGTAATTCAGTTGGTTAGGTACTGGCCTTCTGATCTCAAAGTAGCAGGTTCAAAACCAGTACAGACAATGGTTTTTACTTGTGCTTAAAGGTAACATGTCTACAGTCATGTAAAAGAGACTCCTGAAGAATGAATTTCCAGCCCACTAGCAGCATTAATATCTTGGCAATTGACAGCACATTATCAAACAAATAATTTCAACTTCTCCCCTGTCCAAAAACTGGGTCTTATGAATAAAAATGAATATGTGAGTACTCTGGTGAGGATAAAAACCTTCAGAGTACCTATTTAATTTTGAGTACCTATATAATCAAGTAGTGGAAGAAGAGTAGAAAACACTCACGCATCTGTTTTATAGAACATGTAATTGCAAGCTAATACATTCTTGATTTTATACATTCATCTTCTCATATGGAGTACGGCTAGATGCATACCCACTTCTAAGTATATATTGTTTTCAACTAACAGTAAATCTGAGGAGAATGGTAGAGTTTATGAGTTTAACATAATGCTCACAGCAAACTATATTAATAATGGCAAGTTTTCAAAGTGTTTCAAAATCTTCTACTGCTTCTCAAAAGCATATCCTAGAACAGGCAGCATATACCAAGTGATTGCTCATTAAGTAAAGCAGAGAGAATAACCGTGCTTGATGCTCCTGCAAATTGCCTACTGTGTACTAAGTGACCAACTGCATGGAAGGCAGGAACAGACAATTGCAGTTGCAACATTTGTATCTAAAATGCACAATTTGCCTTTCATAGTGATAGAGTTGGGTTATACTTGTCCTTAAAACTGAAACTGTATTATCTATCACTATTGTTTTAGTTAGAACGTCCTTTCTCTTTATTTAGGTACAGTAGTTTGTGAACCAAGTTTTCTTTAGGAGGATCATTTGGATATATCAAACATTTTCATAGGTTAATATTCCTATTGTAAGTTCATGATCAGTAGAATAATTGCTCTATTATGTGTCTTACATTAGTATTAATATTTTTTATATAAACACATATACAGATTTTAATTTGGTTGTTTGTTTTTTTTTTTTTTGGGTAATGTTTAACGCCTGCTTTTACTGCTACGGCATTGCAGGCGATGACACTGATGATACATGAAGATGGAGCCTCGGTGGAATGAGATGGTGAGGAAAACCGGAGAACCCGGAGAAAACCCACCCCTGCGCCGCTTTGTCCACCACAAATCTCACATGCGGTCGCTTGGGATCAAGCCCGGACTGTCTAGGTGAGAGGCAAGTGGTCTGATCACTCGGTCACGGCGCAGCCTAATTTGGTTGTAATTGGTAGTCATAACTAATTGCAAAAGCATGACAATTATTATAGTATTAACATAATAAAATAACCATCTCCCTAACTTGGTCAATACTGTTACAATTGCATTCTATCATTTATGGTAGGAGAATTAACTTGTAATGAAAACTTATATTAGTTCAGATTTGTTTGCAATATAGGAAACTTCCTGTGCAGATTAAGGTAATTGATCACATAGCATCAAATGCAACAAAACAGCTTGAAATATTTACCCCACTAAAACAGGATGCCAAACAGTTGATTAGCGAAGCTATATGGTCAAAGAACACAAGGGCAGAGTATATAATCATGCTCTTTTTTATATATATATAAAGATATGAGAAATTACATATTTTCTATACAATATACACTTTTACGGACAATTTGAACAAGTTTCATAATATACATAAACGCATATTCCAGGGAAAAACATATTTTCTTAATGCAAAAATGCATGTTTATTCTTGAATGGGATATTAAATTATAATTTTGCTCTATAACTAACCAGTAATAACACTAGTCTTTATTTCTGCAATAATGTAGAATATAGAATGGTAGTTGGTCACATTAATTATGCCCAAATACGGGTGTTATAGTGAGCTACAAAGTTTTGTGGTAATTTTTCAATTTTGGTGAAATAACGGAATATTAACATGCAAAAGTAAATACTCTGGAGCCAAAAGTTACATTTTTTAATTTTTTGTCTTTGTGTGTTTAAGCTGTCTTTTCATGCAAGAAAAGTTAAAATAAATGTTATGAAGTTTACTAAATATATGAAATACTCCATAATTAAAATGTCATTGGTACATTCTTTAAGTGGGACATAAGGTATGCTATTCAAGTTTCATAATAGTCGGTTAACTCCATTGAGTGAAAAGGTATCTCACATACACATGGATGAATAACAAAAAGTTTAAAATGCAATTCCTGCCTTCTGAGTAACCTGTTATATATTGTATTAATATCAATAATTGCTATCCAAAATTGAACAATTTTACTAAAGTTGGTGATTTTAATTTGTAGACTCTTTAGTTGGTTGACCTACCATCCCTATTTGAAAGCAGAGACACCAGTCCATTTAAACAAGAGTCTGTAACTTCCTTGATGTTGGAGGCACATCTGGAAGCAAACAAACAAAAATAACCAGCTCTCAGTATTGAATATCAGGATTTAAAATTTGGTTTACTATCTAAGAGTGAACACCATTTTGTTTCTTTCACACTTACCTTCCAATGGCTTGTATTGCAGCAGCCACAAACTCCTTGTCGTTGCTCGAAATATACGTCTGAAACTCTCGTAATATCACAGAGATGCTGGTCTCTGTGGCCAAGTTTGTTAATATTTCCAACTTCAGCAGCTTTATGTGTGTTGGGTCACTTGTCCTCACAAAGAAGCTTTTTAGGAATGGTTCAAACATGCCCTAAAATATTACCGTAATGGTTACATCATGTATCACAATGTCCTCCATACAAGGATAAATGGCCAAAGAAGTAGAAGATACTGTACATTTTAAAAGTAATAATGATAATACATTTAATAGCCAATGTTTGGTTTAAAAACCATACAAATTAAACATGTGAATTATTGCATGTTACCATAAGGTATTGGTATAAATGTTCTTTTGTTAGACTCAACAATTTGTACAAATTCAAAGAAAAGTGTGGCTGTTTGTTAGATCTGAGAACATCTGTTGAAAGTAGCCTTATTTTCTTATCAACATTCTTTGAAGTGAGAGCAGATTTGTGCTTCATTATAACGTGTGTTAAATGATAAAATACTTTTAACAAATTACATATTAAACTGTTCCAATAGCTAAAATGTTGAAAACACATGGGTGCCAAATTCACTAACCCTAACTGTGAAGTTTGCTCTTCAGTAGTTGATTAATTATTGTAATTAAATGAGATTATTACCTTTCTTAATGTTGAAATAGAGGCAATACAATTTAAAACAACTGATTGTACTTCACGATGAGATCGAAGCAGTCTAATTAAAGCTTTTGCCACAACCATCACTTCAGACCTTGGTGCCAAATGATGGTACAGCTGTGCCACCCCCATTACCACCTGCAAATATGTCAAGTATGTTATACATTACTTAAACATGGCTGATTTTATTAGTTATATTAGTTAACAAGGATTCAATATATATTAGTTAACAAGGATACAATAAAAAGATTTTCAAGTAAACCTGCCCATCCTAAACCACCTCTGCGTCTGTATGATAAGCTTTTCTCTACTTTTTATTTTCTTGAACAAGTGTCTGGTGATCATGATTAAAATTCTGTGTGATTAAAGATATTTATATGACTGATAAAATGTATAACTTTATCTTTTTACAAGTAGCATGTGAAGCATTTTTCCTTTAGATTGCATTTTGTATAACTGATAAATTAGAAGGGAGGGGCAAAATTTTACTCATGAAAGTGTATAATTTTTAGTGCTAGGTTACCATTATTTTGTTTCTCGTACTGCCATAAAAAGACTGGAATATCAAAGTGATTCCCCTTTTAAAGAAGTTACTGTTACTTCAGCCTCCTAATTCCCCTGTACCTACTAAGAAAGTAATGAAACTACTTCTGCAAACATTTATAACAAGAAAGCAAAAAATAAGTTTTTGTATGAATAGTTGTAGAGGAGATATATAAATGATAATGGGTAGAAAAAGCCAAGCTTTGAAGAAAACACTTTAAAAAACATGTCCATTTAAATAGATATTTTATTTTATTTGTTTACTTATGCTAGGCTATGCAGAAGTGAATATGACCACTGTTCAGCTCTGGCTCTTTACCAGTCATGCTTATTTTATAACTCTTTAATTCCAATTTCTAAAAGATATTAATGTAATTTGTATTGTATTCATAGTATATCTTTGTTACATACTGAAGACTTACAATTCAAGACATACATTTTATTAGTCTGGCAAACCTCTAAAATGCATGGTATTTTAATCAATGGTAGAGAAAGTCAGGAGTTGATTAGGGAAGCAAATGTTTCCAAAGTATGTCATGTCTCTTTCAAATGCATTTTGTAAAGGACTTAAGTATTTTTTTGTCAACCTACAATTTAAGGCACACATTTTATTAATCTGGAAAACATTTATTATAAGTCTCAAACAAGAACAATCTCATTGTAAACATATGGGAAGGAAGAAAGAGATATTGATAGAGAAAGAACACTCTTAAGTCTCTGATTGGCTGAACGAAGTTCATGTGTGTTTTCTTTTATTTGCTATTGTACAATAATTGCCTTTAAGGAGATCAACACTGTAAATAGTTTTCTAATCATTCACTGGTCAGTGCAAATTAGTTTTGGGAAGAAAAAAGTATATAGATGCTTAGATTCATTTCTTTGTATCCTGCACATACATCACAGATGTTCTAGGCTTGTGAATTCTGAGAGAAATATTTTTAACAGACATATTTGCAATAACAGAAGTATAGATTAAACAAAAGATAGACATAGTTATGTACTAATAACTTATTATTGTTAAATAATAAACAACCTAGCTTTGTATTACAAAGCAACAGTTGCAATAAGTTGTATTCCTATACCATAAGAATAAAGTTGATCTTGAGATGAATGCTGATTCAGATGCTATTGTTTATTGTGCAGAGTTGCTTCTGATGTTTAAGATAACTTATCTCATATACCTCACAAGCCCAGAATACTCGTATGCAATTCAAAAGCAGTCAGCACATCATCATGGAGCAGGCCTGTCAACCTACCAAAATAAAATACAACCAAGGCAAATCATAAGAATTGATGGGAAACAAATTGTAACATATTCTTTTGCTATACTTAAGAAAGAAATCCCAAAGCATAGCAATTATGCTACTACATTATAATATTTATTCTGTAACATTAAGTTTAAAAGTTGCTGGTAATGCCTTACTCGATTTATTGTCAAGAAGCTAGCACAGCTACAGCTGGTGTTGCATCACCTCCACCTTGTTGCTTACAACAGGGTTGTTCTTGTCTGAGATAGGGGATAAAAGTCTGGTATTTTAATCAAAGCTGTAGAGCTACATTGATACAGGCTTGGTGCAGAAAGTAGTCTCATTCTATTTATTGTAAAACATGTTGCTTTAAACTTTGCTTGCAATACATACCGATGCATTACGACTCTGAAGAAGAGGTTTAGTATTCCTCAAGAGCAGTCTGTGATCTGGATCTAGCGTAAAGAGTTTCTTCGATTTTCCTTCCTTATCCTGTTTCTCATCCTCTTCTTCATCGTCATCATCATAAAATGGTTTATTTTGTGGGTCCTCTCCAGTATCCTGCTTATTATAAGCAATAAATGTAACAGAAACAAGAATTCAGAGATGATCAAGAGAAGGAAATTATATAACAGTCGAAAGTCATTTTTTAAAAATCAATCAGGTACTACATTATTAACATTCTAAATTTGTATTATACGTGATATCAAGAAAATTCTCATTTGATGACAAAAAAAAAAAAAAAAAAAAAAATTGGTGGATGATGGGTACAGCTGGTCAGTACAGAACCCAATGAGAAGCATGTTCCACTTTGCAACACTGTATAATTAACATGCTGTCAATTTACACTATAAAACTGGTAATACAAATATAATTTGAGCTCACAAAATTTATTGGCACTCCTGAAAAGCAAATACTCTCTATTCATGAAGGATGCATTTTGAAGTTTGCACTCCCAAACCTAGCTTCCTATGTTAACTGCTTACTGATAAGGTGCATTTGAATTTATCTTTTAAAAGGGGTACTGTTATATCTAACTTATGGCATTGAAATACGGGATATTTCCTGCAAAACTCATATAAATGAACTCTCTATAATGCAAATAGAAATGTGTAGGGATAATGTATAAATTAAAATCCACTGATATATAAACATGCATTCATTAATTAGCAGGTTGACACTATATTCACTGTGTGTGTAAAAGATTAATTGCAATAGAAAACAAAAGGAAAAGCAACAATAATATTCATTATTATTATTATTATAATAATAATAATAATAATAATAATAATAATAATAATAATATTAATAATAGATATAATATAAATTGATTCAATTAATTAATTGTTGACTGGTGGTCTAAAAGTGGTGAGAAACTGCAGATTTATCTGTCTGTACTTGATGTGTCTCATGTGTTCTTTCAATATGATTTCCATGTTTCTTTTCGCATTATCACATCAATTGCACAGAATGTGACAAAATCTATATAGGAAATATAAAAAGAAACTTGGAAATCAGATTAAAAGAACACAAAACACATGTACAAACAGATGGATAAATATGCAGTTCCACACCACTTTTGGACACCTCACCGAACTTACACTACTGAAATATGCAAAACACACAACAAAATTCAACACTTAGGATAAGATTTTCATTGTAAAACATAAACACTTCTTGATGAATTTTGAACTGCAACCATCAAGTCAATTTCGGAAGTACATCACTCCACCAACAGATGTCAATGTAAACAACCACCACACTATGCATGCCAACACCAGCATCATCAGACTCCTCTGAAGATAAGCGCAACAGCTCTTGAAACCGGCCAGGTACAAATAATGTAAGTGATGTATGTATTGCAACTTCGACTGATAACGTTATGTTAAATTTAAATCCCACACCATTTATTTTATTATTATTATTATTATTATTTTTTTTACTGGCTTAACATCCTTTAACCTGGTTGGTCATATCACACCATGAATGAAATTGGTGAAATGATGCTCAAAGAATCTCGGGGCCCATGGAGCTTAAAGTTACTCGACATTCGTCTTATCAGGATAAGGGAAAACCCCCAAAAAAACCTTATCCGGGTAACTCACCCTAAGCGGGATTCAAACTCACAACCTTTTGAATGCGAGGCAGACGTGCTACCACTACACTATCCAGGTGGGCGATATCACTGTTATTAACTTATTCAAATATTGTACAAATCTATGAAACATTTCTGAGAGAAAACTTAGGAAGTGATTAAAGTGTTACCAAATTACTTACAATTTTAACTGTGTAGTACATAATAATTATGGGAGGCCTTTTCCTGATTACATAGCCTAATAAAGCTTGTTGGGTTCATAGCAATGATGTTTTGTAAGAACATCTTTACAGCATCTTTGATCTGATACGTAAATTCATCTCAAAAGGGCAGATAGTTTAAATAGCATTAGATATATACAGTATTTTAAGCCCATTATTTCCAGATTAAACACAATGTACTTACATCAGCATTCGGATCCATAAATTGAGTACGAGCATAACGTGTTAGCATGTTGATGATGATAACTTGGCCCCACTCGTCCACATCAACCAGCAAGTTACACAGCTTTCTGTAGTTTTTGTGAATTAAGTCTATTCTCTCTGGACAAACCTTTGAAAGCAAACAAAACACATGTTAGGAAAAACTAATATTACAATATTTCTATTAAACAGATGAACATGCTGATATTACAATCAATGTCTGTAGTTAATGCATTCATTATGAACATAACAAGTTGAGATATAAGCCAATGAATTGTTCATGATGGAATTATCATAATGATCTTGGAATTAATAGTAGCGTTAATAGAATAAGTAGAATAACCAATTAATTGATACATTTTAAAAGCACAAGACAATAAAATGCAACAAATGTAATATTTATGCCAATACTGTATAAAGTAATAGACTTTCTTACAATTGTGACATCGAGTGAGACAATATCTGATACATGTATTCCTTGGAAGTTGGATAAATGTAAATGTTCTATTCCTTGCAGAATACGGATTCGCACAATGGAGTTATTTTACAAATTTTAAATAGAATTCATAGTTTACATTATAATACAGTGAAATTATTTATCACACCTTCTGTGAAGGATAACTGTTATGCGTTACACCCATCTGTTTCTCTGTTCTCTTGAATCTATCAAAGTACCAACCTATATTGGCAACAGAATCTTTTTAATGTTCCTATTAACAGGTTGATGCCATTATATGGTTAGTTACTATCCTAGGATGTTAAACGTCCTTTTCAACTTTATAGTTAGGACTTTATGTGAGGTATATTGCATCTTATTTCAAAATTTGATATTGCTGGAAATACATGTTTTGAGATCCACTGAAATCAAAATGAGAGTAAAGAAGCAAGGGCAGAAAATGGGAGGGAGAGAAAGAGAGAGCAAAAAATAGATAATTCCAAGTTATTCTAAGTTCAACATCTTCCAAGAATGTGATAAAAAGACTCAGAAAATTCCTCCATTCCAAATTACTCTTTACTTGGAAAGTATGATGATGATGATGATGATTATTATTATTATTATTATTATTATTATTATTATATTATCATTATTTATTTATTTAAAAAAATAATGCTGAATGGCCCCTTAACTCAATTAGTACATCATCTACCTGCTATGTAAGGGGTTCTGGGTTCGACTCCTGGCTGTACAGTGGGAATTTTTCTCTAACCAATATTATTCCTACCCTCTTCAAGATCTGGAAGTATGTAGAAAGCATGAATGTGTAAGCATGCAAACTTTAAGATACAAACAGTAAAGAGTGAACAGCATTGTCATGAGCAATTGTTCTAAAGGAAAAGCTGCAAATTGACATGATGTTGAAACCGGCATATAAATGGAAATAAATCAAATAAAATGAATAAGAAAACACCAATGGTTAAAATAAAATACCATGAAAGACAGAGAGAGATAGAGATGTTTACAAGTACATTAAACATTCTCTGTTATGGCAGATTGAATTTGTGATTTGATCCTTTTAGTGCAAATCACTATCTAATCGTGGTCTGAAAATTCAACGAGAATTGCCAATCAGGATCCAATCGTGATATCATTTTCATATGTTTTAACTCTTTACAGTGGGAAAGTCTGTGTACTTTTTACCTCATAGCCATACACAATGGTTTTCGGATCATTTCAGGGCCTTACCTTATACTACAAAGGCCATATAAGCTCCAACTTTAATTTCTTTAGCTGATGTTTATTATGCTGGTTGAAAAGTGGCATCATCTAGCAAAAGGCTACAAACCAAAGAAAAAAAAAAATCTGATGTGTTCCATTCACATGACTTTCCCTACATCTCTGCAACAAATTACTGATAAAAAGCTTATTCTTCTATTTACTTAATGATAATCAAGAAAAAATTATCAGAAATAGTCTTATTACTTGCTTCCTTGTAAGTAGAAGTGAAGTAAGAGAGTACCATAGGCTAAACCCACAGTCAAAGGCTGGTTGCTATGAGACTGAAGTTTGTTTGTTTGTATGGACAGAAGTTCACAAATTCCTGTATGAGAAAAGTATGTTTTTTAAAACTGAAACTAAATGCAAGGAATATCTTAAAAACAACCATCTCCACGAAAAAATGTACACAACATAAATTATGTCTTTTAATGTGCTCTACATTTTCTGTGTGGTAAGTTTTCGTCCATCTCTTACAGTTTAGCAGCTATGCAAAAATCTGTCAAATTCATCCAAAATAAAGTAGTCTTCAGAGGCTATTCCCAGAAAATTCAAGATATACATTTTATTTGTCAAGTAAATATACGAGATTTTAATAAAAATCGTTAAAGCCATTTTTAAGAAAAACAAAATTTTTGAAATATTTTCCATGTAAAGGGTAGTTGGGGTGGGGGGATTTTCTTGAAAATCTTCATGTCGCAACCTTGGAAGATATCAAACTTATGTACAAAGTTTGGTTTCTAATGGCCTTTTCATTTTTAAGAGAGAGAGACACACGCACGCATGCACGCACCCACCCCCACACCCACACAGACACACACGGACATTTTTCTAAAAAAAATTTTTTGGATTCAGGGGTCTCAAAACATGTATTTCCGGTGAAATCTCGGTATCGAGTACCCGACCTGACGTATAGATAGCGGTTGTTGTTTCAAATAACAACAATGGTGAAAAATACCAACCTTAGGAAGCTTAGGTTTGAAGTTTGACGATTTTACATTGTTTAGCATTTGTTTGGCAGCCTCATTAGTGAATGCTCTCAGCGAATTTGTAAACATGGATAAAACTGGTCATCATTATGTGCTATAATACTTTCATTTGAAAGGTCTTAGTCCAACTAATGTTAAAGCTGAGCTAGATTCTACTTTGGGGGAGTCTGCTCTTTTGTTTAAAACAGTGAAATATTGGGTGGCGCGTTTAAGTATGGCTGTACAAGCTGCCAAGACCAACATCACAGTGGTCAGCCAAATGAGGTTACCAGTCCAGAAATTGTAAAAAAAATCCACAAAATGGTATTGGATGACTGTCAACTGATAGTGCATGACCTAGCAGAGATTACAGGCATTTCAAAAAGTTCTGTACATTGCATACTGACTGAAAATTTGGATATGAGAAAGTTGTGTGCAAGGTGGGTGCCACATTTGCCCACAATAGAACAAAAACAGCATCATGAGGATGTTTCAGTCGAATGTTTGGCAATGTTTTGCTGCAATAAAGCTGAGTTTTTGCATGGATTCACAACAATGGATGACATCACTTCACACCTGTGACAAAGAAACAATCAAAACAGTCGATTAGAAGGGGAGAATCGGCTCCAAAGAAGGCAAAGACAGTTCCATCTGCAGGCAAGGTCATGGCGTCACTTTTCTGGAGACACGTGGGATGATTTTCATTGATTATCTCAAAAAAGGAAAATTAATCAATGACGAATATTAGGCAAACTTGTTACAGCATTTGAGTGATGAAATCGAGCAAAAATGGCTGCATTTAGTGAAAAAAGTTTTGTTTCATCAAAAAAAATGCACCAGTTCACACGTCCATTATCGCCATGGCCAGAATCAATGAGCTAAAGCTTTCCTCATGCACTCTATTCTTCAGATTTAGCCCCCTCTGATTATTTTCTGTTTCCAAACTTGAAGAAATGGCTTGGTGGTAGAAGATTTGCCAACAAGGAAGAGGTGGAGTCTGCAGTTGATGTCTATTTTACAGACCTCGATAGTTCTCACTGTAAACAGGGTATCGAAGCAATTGAACATTGCTGGGAAAAGCGTATCGAGCTGAAAGGAAACTATGTAGAAAAAGATGTTTTTGTGCTTTCTTTATTAGGTCTGGTACTTCTGGGACAGCCCTCATACATAGGTACAATTGAGGACAACATGCAAAGACATGTGGTTGAAACAGAATGCTAAAATCAACCTGAATACACTACAGTGCCCAAACTATGCACTTCCAAACATAGATATTCTCTTGAAAAATGATTTTTTTAGAATACAGTAACAGGAATTTCTGCAACAAGTGGATAATCTTTATGATTATAGGATAAGTGAAAGTTAGACAACTTTTATATTATGATTATCCATGAGTTGCAGGCAATTTTTTTATTCAATCTTAGCATTATAAGTTACAGGATGTAAATTATGAAATAGGTTGACATCCATAGCTGGCATAAGTATGTATTCATATGTTGTGAGACGTTAGCTTCTCTACCTGCATTTAATTTGTTCTAACTGGGATGTTGAACTAATAAGCAAGCCATTTCCTTCATGGGCAAGAAAAGAGCAGTTTATGGACTACAATGTAACCCATTGTCAACACAGCATCTAAGTTAATTATATATTCAAATCTTAGTTATTGTATAATTAATAATGTGCAGAGATTTTGCATATTTGTTGGTCAGAGAAACTAATGTCACAAAATGGTTTCATTCTTTCTCTATAGGCCACAGCAACTTAGAATATTGGTATTGCGTACATGTCATAATTAGCCAATTATGCAGTATGTTAAGAGAGTAGCAATCTGTTTATAATCATAGGATTGTATAAAACATATTAAGCTTTGCAGGATGATCCCTGTGTTATCACGAAACATTATCACACTGCAATCTAATACACTCATTAGATTTCTTCTGGATGTCTGGTAGATTGGAAGAGAGTTTATTGAAGCTAATTATTCCAAATTTCTTCAGCTCGAAAACAAGTAAATTTCAATACAGTGTAGAACAAAAGTATAGAGGACATAGTTAAATCTTCTAGACAACTATAACTTTAAATTAGATGGAGAAAGGACCTAAACACTGTAAAGAATAATAATAAAACAATGAGGTTGTGATGACTTAATACTCTCTTGCAGCCTCACTCACTCATAATTTGCATTGTCAGCTCATTGCTAGTATTGGTTCAGCAGTATGGGAACTACAAGACAATCCTGACAGCAGCTTGATGAACAAAAAACTAACATCTTCAGAGATGTCAAAATGGCACTGTATATATTGGTCAAACAATCAACACTGCCAGACTAATGTATGAAACATGTTCTCATGAATTGTAGGTGAGTGAGGCTATAAGAGTTGTCTCAACCTCATTTATAAAGTTATACATCAACAACTCTTCCTATTTACATGTACCATTTGCAGCAATTTACAAGCTTTGAATAATCCTTTGGTGAATAATCCACAATTACTTCTGGTGTGTGGATCGAATAAGCCATTTTTTTTTGCCATTCTGCAGTGCTCCTGTGTCACTTTTTAAAATCTGTAAAGCTCTCTTTGCCAGTTGCCCTCTACCTAGAAACTTTAACTGATAATTACTTTGACTTCCTTTAAAAAAGCTGTTCTCACAAACGCTTGCACAATTTCCACTCTTTCGTTCATCAAGTACATTTTTTACATGTGTAACTTGACTGAGGAAATGAAAAGAAATACTGGTGAAGAATTACTGCTATGCTAGTTTATTCAACTTATAATATATTTACATTAAAATGGGTGGACTACTTTAATCTGCACCATTTCCCATATGTTTATGCACTTTACAGATCACAATTTAACATGGATACTAACTAAAATTTCTAAAGCAAATTTAACATCACTTACCTCTTCAAATGCCATTACAGCTGATCCTACTACTAACGTCGTTTTATCCGAAAGAAGCTTCTCAATAACGTGTATTAATTCATCTTTTTGTTCTTGATCTAGGCTGCAAAAAGAAGAGTTTGCTTTACAAAATATCTTCAGAGGCAGTGAAACTATTTGTTGAACCATTTTTATGCATCTTGAGTTATACAAGAGTACTTTCAGCCCGCCTGGGTAGTGTGGTAGTAGCGTGTCTGCTTCACATTCAAAAGGTCACGAGTTCGAATCTCGCTTAGGGTGAGTTACCCGGATAAAGTTTTCCCTTATCCTGAGAAGATGAATGTCGAGTAACTTTAAGCTCCATGGACCCCGAGTACATTTGAGCATCATTTCACCAATTTCATTCATCGTCCGATATGACCAGAGATGGAGAAAATAGCATTGAGACTACCAGATGAGATGGACGTCGCCATAGCAATAGGTGGTTTGAAAAATTGGAAGTGGATAATATATCAGCAGACTTAAAGCAGGAGGAAAACTATGGTATTGACAATATATAAGTTGGTGAAACAGTTATGACAGAAGTAAATACCTAGTGAATGGAAAATAGGAACTATTTGTCCCATATACAAAAAAAAAAGGCAAATTACATTGCCAAAATTACACAGGTATAACATTACTCTCCACAGTATATAGACTATTTACACATATACTACGCAAAAAAATAGGAAATATACTACAGTGAGAATGTATGTGAGTATCAAACTGGTTTTCAAGAAGACGGATCACATTTATACAGTCAAAGGAATATTAAAAAAGTTTTTGGAATAGAATGTAGATTTATACCATCTGTTTATTGGCTTCAGAGCAGCATATGGTAGCATTAATAGACAGGGGCTGTATAAGATCTTGGGTCAGGAAGACATTCATTGTAAGATAATTAGACTTAAGATGATTATGTCAGATCCATAGCCCAAGTTAAGATTTACGGGGGTAAAGCAGACTCATTCAGTATCAATACTGGACTGAAGCAAGGAGATAGCCTAGCAACTATGCTTTTTACTTTCTCTACTTAGTTTACAGGATGTCCCACCTAACTCTGCGATCTCAAATATCTCCGAAATGCAACAAAATATAACAAATGCAATTGGCCAGGAATGTACGTATGTCAGTGGCACAATCCAGAAAAGTAAACAAATAACACTTTCAACACAAAGTTTTTTTTAAATGGAGTATGTGTTTAGTTCCCAAGGTTGTTTTAAGTGCTTGATCAATTTTATTTCTGGTTCTATATGATTTTATGTCGAAAAATTTTGGGCAGTTGGAACTTGTCTATGCATTTGAATCTGATGTTTCTCATGTGTTCCTTTTTTCTGATGTCCAGATTTCTCCTGGTTTGTGCAATGTATATTTTGCTGCAATCTTGGCAATTCATTCGGTAAAAGCCGGATAAATTTGTTTCTGGTATACTATCTTTCAAAGGATAGTTAAGTATTTTCTGATGCTGTATTTATTTTGTGGTATCAAGTTTACGTTGTAATCTCTAAACATTTCCTAAATTTCCAGAAGTATTTTGGATGGAAGGTACATTTAAAATAATTGTGTGTGTATTTTTTAACTTTTCCAAAGTAGTAGTTTTATTTAACATTTTCTGCATTTTATGCTTATCATATCAATTGAGTTTGAACTGAAATTATTCAATTTTGCCACATTGTGTATATGTGTGTATTCCTATTTGTATTCTGCTTCTGTTAGTGGAATATTGACTAGTCTGTGACTCAAGCTGTGGAAAATGGCATATTGATATGGTTTTGGGTTCATGTTCAACCAAAATCATTACCAGCAATCCACAGGCTTAGCTATGGGAAACCCTTTGTCCCTCATTCTGGCAGACCTGTTCGTGAGTAACCTTGAGGTACATGTAACAAAAGCATTTCCACATTACTATCGACACTAGCACAGATATGTGGATGACATCTTTGCTATTGTACCAGGAAAAATAGTTAAAAATGAAGTTAAACTGTTGAATTCAAAGGTGAGATCAATAAAATTCACAGCTGAAATAGAAACAAATACTTGCCTGTCAGTTTTAGACTTAAAAATTATGAGAAATCAATCAAGATTAGAATTTGGAATCTATAGGAAACCAACACACGTACACAACTATATCAAATGCAATCAATTCAACCCAAAGCCACATCAATATGCCATTTTCCACAGCTTGAGTCACAGACTAGTCAACATTCCACTAACAGAAGCAGAATACAAATAGGAATACACACACATACATGTGGCAAAATTGAATAATTTCAGTTCAAACTCCATTGATATGATTATTCATAAACATAAAATAAAACTACTACTTTGGAAAATTTTAAAAATACACACTGTAAATGTACCTTCCATCCAAATTACTTCTGAAAATTTTGGAAATATTTGGAGATCACAACATAAACTTGATACCACAAAATAAATACAGCATCAGAAAATACTTAACCACCCTTTGAAAGATAGTATACCAGAAACAAATTTATCCGGCTTTCACCAAATGAATTTCCAAGATTGCAGCAAAATATACATTGGACAAACCAGGAGAAATCTGGACATCAGGAAAAAGGAACACATGAGAAACATCAAATTCAAATACATAGACAAGTCCACAATTGCCCATCATTTTTGGACAGAGAATCATAATATAGAACCATAAATAAAAATGATCAAGCTCTTAAAACAATCTTGGGAACTAAACACATGGAAATATCTTTATTCATAAGCATGAATGAAATCCCATGGATTTTGAGATTCTCGCCATACATGGTGTCATTTGATTAGCAAAAATGAGAGATGGCAGCACTACTCCTAATAGAACCAGGCGCAACACGGGAGCAGCGGTTGACAAATTAACTGAAGATAGGGAGGACGCTCCCTGAAACTAGTCTTAAAAAAATCAACATGTAAGTAGGGAATTTTAAAGTGTTTAAAATTTTGACTCATTTTTAAAAATTAAGAGTAAAAACATAGATTACACTCAAACTTCACTCTTGGAATAAAACAACTTACTTCGGACATGTTTCGGTGGTTGTTGCCACATTTTCAACAGAGATTCAGTGATGAACTTTAAACGATTCCAACTTAAATGTCACATTCGCATCAGAGATTCCCGCCCCCACTTGAATTTTTCATTTCATTTTAATTTTTATATTGGTAATGATTACATGTATCTGTGCTAATTAGAAGTGCTTACAAGTATTTATTTTTGAAGTTGATCCCTAAATCAACTTGATTGCTTGTCGTTTTTACTGACACAGGGACATTTCTTCCAAATAGTATTTCATTCCTGATAAACCTTCAAATTTTAAAAACACAGTACATTAAAGTCCATCACAAATCTTTAAAGTTTAATTTAATTATTCACAAACTTACCTATAAAGCTTTGGTATGGCATGAGCAGCAGTCTTGCGTACATATGGCGACATATCAGAGGCAGAATCTTTTATAGCTAACATTACAATAGGCACAATCATCGGCACACGAATACTGGATAGCACACGTAAAGCACTTGCTCTTATCAACTGGTTAGGGTCCTAAAACAAAGCACAATATTTTAGAAATACAGTAAAGAAACATTCTTTCAACTACTAAGATTTATGTAAAGAAGTGAGAAACTCTGATATGTATTTGAATTCAAAACTGTCCGAGTTGGAACTTATAACATTAAAACATTACCAATAGGTAGTTTTACCTGGATATGTTCCAAGACTTGTTCACCAAATCATCAACATTTCCAACTGGTGCAGCATGTTTCTCCATGATTTTTTTAAGGGATAGGCTTTGACGCAATTGATGTTCCTGTTATGTTTCCAAAGGTTCTGTCTGATGGGAAATCAAAGCTGAGTGTATTTTGTTGCCGCCACAATGTACCATGTGAAAATACATAACAGGAGCACTAATCATGTCATAGCCAATCCTTTCAAAAACCACAGAGAAAAATGTTGCATCAGTTGGAGAAAACTGGCAATGAAGTGATCAAGTCTTGAAATGTCCAGGTAAAAATTACTTACTAGTGACATTTTAGTGTTACAAATTTCAACTCAGAATTATTTCTAATATTTGGAACTGCTTGCACAAACTCATAATTAGGTGCTCTAATTATTACTTTTCTTACCACTTATAGTAAATAGGGGAAGAACTGTATTCTAACTAAATATTTAATATCCACATTCACCATAAGTACACAATCTAGGATCCTCTGAGCATCTGTATGTGTATATATTTCAGTGTAACTTAAAACCTGAACATCCCTAATAATCCATTTGTAAGGAAACTGTATTCAAGTTATGAGATACTTGAGGAAATGAGCATCAGCCATTTGAGATGAGTTCATGACTAAAACCAAGTGTTAAGTATGTGTGTGCAAATGAAGTTATGCAAGGTGTCCATGAATTTGTGCACTAGCTCTCCAAGATCTTATTACATATAGGCTGACTTAGGCAGGAGAGCAATTTCTGTAACCCTAACTTTTATTGCCCCTTGAGCCAGGGCTGAACACCGGTCATATTCACCTGTATAAAGCTTAGCATAAATAAATAAATAAATAAATATTGCCCCTTCAACCGTTTTACTGAAAGGGCCTAGCTCCCACTGGAATTCCAAAAGTTTCTCATTTAACAAAAAAATTGTTTGTTTAATAGAGAATACCTTTATTGCAAATGCAGGGGTCACCTGTTAAACAAATGCAAGTCATATGCAATGTTGGCTTCAGTTAATCAGAATATGCATGCAATGTGGTACTTCCCTAAAAATATTATGCATTTTCTTTCTCAGAGTTGTAGAAGTTAAAGACATATCTTTGGCTTGTTATGAGGTACAATCACTAAATGTTGCTGCTGCCATCCATTGTTATCATGAAGAAGCCATGAAATTAGAATCTTAACCCTTGGTGACGCATAACAAAGTAAAACTTAGTGAAATAATAAATTCCCTGCCTGGGCATAGTATAGTACAAATTAGTAAATGTGTTTCATATGGGTCCTGCTTATGTAACCTCAGTTTTTAGGAGCTGTGTCAATGTAAACATACTGCTCCTGCTTTATTCCAGCAAATTTGCTTGCCAGAATGTATTAGCAAACCATAAACAGCACTATTTAGAGCCGAGTGCAGTTGTGTAACTAAGCAGTTTCCTGGCATGTTTATAGCTATATCAGTACCATAGAGGCTATTGCAAATACATCACAGGTTAGAAAACGCTGTAGTGAAAAGGTATAACAGACGAGGAAACACTAAAATTGATGAAAGGCAAACTGACACTAAAGTAGTAGCGGCACAATGAAACTCCAATTTGACTTTCAATAAGTTAGAAAGATTTTAATTCCCTACAGGTGCAAATCATTCTATTCCTCCAGAAAGCCCTGGCATTGATTATTTTGAACTTTTTATAGACTCCAATTTTTGCAGAAAAATCATGGAGGAAACCAACAGGTATTTACTTCAGATTCAAGCTAAAAAGGCAGATCTGGGGAAGATATGAATTTAAGGGAGATACAGGCCTATTTAGGTATATATATGGAGACGGTGGATATATGTATATATGGAGACGGTGGATTTACCTGCAACAGAGAATACTTTTTGAGTGATTTTTGCATTTATCCAATTGTAAGACAAGCAATGACGTTGCTCTGCACAATACCTTCACCTGAATGACAAATCTGCAAGGCCATGATTAGAGGTGGATTCTTATGTTTATCTGTATAAAGTACAACCTACTTTACATATAATCAAAAGCTTGTGAATGTCTACAAATCAAGTTGTGAACATTCTGCTGATGAAGTGATGATGAAGGACGTTTCTTTCTAAAACAATATATGCCTGCTAAACCAACAAAATGGGGGATAAAGATATGGGATATTGCAGATAATAAAAGTAGGTATTGGAATGTAAAATCTATCTGGGGAAAAAGAGGCAAGGAACAGCAATCTTCTACTTGGGCAACATGTTCTTTCAGACATGTTATGGCATCACATATATTTTAATAATTTTTTTACTTCTATGCGGCTATTAAAATTACTTTTGGATAGGAAAATATACATATGCATGTGCTATAACTCGTGCTGGAAGAAAAGACAGACCAAAACAATTTTCAAATCAAAAACATTTGAAATAGAAAAGGGACAAATCTCGCAAACTGCAACATGAAGTTGTAACTACTGTCCACCCAACACAAGAAGGCAAGTGGGGCCTGAGGGGCGAGTGAGCGAGGGGGGGCTTGAACTGTTATCTGGTCACGTACTAGTGGATCTGTTTAATTTTACTATGTATGTATATGAACCAACCTACTGCTGCCAGATCTAATGCTCGTTTCAGTAATTGCATATTGTATTCTGCATTATTTGGCTCTCGCTGCTAACATGCGCTATGGCATATAGTACTACAATTATATGATATTTTGTTACTTTTATTCTTGGTTTAATATTTAAATATTTAAATGCAGAGAGTGGCAGCGACAGCAGTGAAGATGAGGACTTCTCTGACTCGGATCTTGTACGACAACTGGACTTCCAGCTAAGTGTGAATTATGCGACTACACTGTGTATTTTAGATGAACTAACGTCCTTGTCATATCCAGATATCAAGCATAAACATCATGGGGGCAGCCAAAGTGTTTACTTAAGTGCTTACATTATGCGTTCCTTTACCTTGCCTTCTTGTGTTGGGTCATCAGTACAGTGTGTGGCATGATAATAGGGACGGACTTTTATTATCTACCAACTTTGATCCTAGACATGATAGGGAAGTAGAAAGGAATATGAACAAATAGAGATACCTTGTCCTAATGCAGTGATAAACTTTACTTGTAATATGGCAGGGATTGTCTCCCAAAACAAAGGAGGGAGTATTACAGTGTCAGCCAACTCTAAAAAAAATATGGCAGAAATACTTCTTCCATTTCATAGTGAATGTTGCTATTGTTAATAGTTTTATTATATACAACATTTCAAACAGACCTACTACTACAGCTCATGACAACTTCAGACAAAATTTAGTACAAAAGCAAATTGCAGACTTCACGCCATGTCAATGAGTGGAATTTCAGCATAGCCTATCTTCTGTTACTCCTGCACCAAGTTCTCTTCACACCCTCGTAAAAATTCAAGATCAGGTGAAATTGTGTGTTAAGTGCAGAATAAAAAAAAGGAAAATACCATCAGACCATTGCATACATTTGCAATACATGTACAAACAATGTTGACATTGCCTTGTGTAGAATTGGGTTCTTCCTCAATTATCATCAGGCAAAGAGGGTGGAAATCCAAAACAGAAGGGTGTACATACTAAACCATTAATAACCTTAAGTGTATTCAGAACATTTTTATACCCAAGGTTGCGGGTTCAAATCCGGCAGAGGATGATGGATTTCTTCAGGCGTAAAAATCCTTAGCATGGCTTCCTTCGGAAGGGAAGTAAGGCTGTTGGTCCCGTGTCATAGATTTACAGCATGTAAAAGAATCTCAGGTCTGAGAGAGAGAGGCCTCTAAGCAAATTTAAGTGGTCTTTCACACCCAGTATAGAATGGGACACTGAGAACCACAGCAGTTAAAGAGTGTCCTTAAATAAAATGCCATTTCATTTCAGAACATTTTTATTGTGAAATAGAATGGTGTATATAACATTTTATGAACATGCTGCAATAATGACAGGGATGTAATCGTTATAAGGGTGAGTATCACAATAATTTTGCACAAATTATTATATTTTATTTTACCTACGTACAGGAATTTTATTTCAGTTTTTAAAATCTTAAAGTAATGAATTTCACTGCCATTAATATTGCAGAATTATATAGATGCATTACCAAAGGGATGCACTATATATACATGCTACTTGTCTATAATGTAAGAAAGAACAGATCTAGCATTATTTTTCGCAAACTTTAAATTAATTAAGCATTTATTTACTACAATTGGAAGCATCTGTATATAATATTATAAATAACTTTACTATATTACCTATACCAAATATGTTATTAATACCTGACTTTATTAGTCATCCCACCTCCCAAAAAAAAAAAAAACTACAAGAGTTCAAGTCTATGTCCTATTCAATGACTAGAGCAAAACATTTGCAGCATATGTCTAAGTGCAACAGTTCTCAAGTTACAGATATGGAAAGTTAACCAATAAAAAGATGTGTTACAGCATCAGAGATTAACATTTAATATTGCCAGCCTGCTGCTGAAAACCCTATCTATGTGGCCTGGACTGGCTACCTGACTAAAGGTCAACTTGCCTCTGCTCCTTCCCTCTCTTATTTGTTTATGTCAGCAGAAGACATAACACAGTTCAATAGGTACATCTAACTTCCAGAATAAATAGTAATACAAGCAAATAGTAAATTCATGCACATTTCCAGAACCTTTCACACCTAAATACAAACCATTAACTGGAGGTGCCTAGTAACTCATAGCAGTAAATCTCATGAGTTGACAAGTTGACTAGCAAAAGTTCAGGAGGTCACAACATCACATTGGCCACCTGTGGCCGAGTGGTTAGACCACTCACCTCTCACCTAGATGGTCCGGGTTCGATCCCAAGCGACCACATGTGAGATTTGTGGTGGACAAAGCGGTGCTGGGGCGGGTTTTCTCCAGGTTCTCTGGTTTTCCCCACCATCACATTCCACCGGTGCTCCATCTTCATGTATCGTCAGTGTCATCGCCTGTGGTGCCACAAGTAGTTAAAGCAGGCGTTAAACACAACCAAAAAAAAAAAAATCACATTCTCCAAAATGGTCACACATCATGCCATCATCACTGTCTAATTTTGTAAACAGGATAAGATGCAGGGAGCAATGCTTGTAAATCATATTTATCTTCTACAATAAATTCACTTAATACCTGAATAATTAGTTCACCCAACATTTTACAGCTAACTTATTAAACTAGAATAGCAAATTAATTTTATTCATCTTGCACAGTTCTATGACATTATTGTACAATGATCTATAAGATTTTGAGGTTAAACCTCCCTTCTTGTAACTTTTTAATGATGAAACAATTATCAAAATCAGTTGGGTGGTTTTAGAAATCCCTGCACGCACCCGCACCCACACACAGTCTCTTTTTGTAATATTAATATGGATATGCAACTGGCTTTATTAATCAAGATATAATTATCCAATCCCTGAGCCATGGCTTTGCTCACCTAATTGTGTTACAACCAGAACAAAATTTTAGACATTGCCATTCATATAAGCTTGCTGATGAAGTTGGAATTTTGTTCAACAGTGAGTCAGTAAACCTATGTGAGACTTTCACATTTAACAGTTAAATTGGCCTGGAATTCTATACATAAGCCTTTAGCACAAAAACCTTACATCAGACAACTGCGTCACCTAGTGAGACAAACAATGACAACTTCTGTTGTTTTGGGAACAAGTGTAAAGCTCAAATTTGATAAAGCAAATTGCAACACCACCAAACCCAAATAACTTTATCAATCAAGAAATTTGGACATTGTAAAACAAAAAAGTTATAATAAATACAGATTATTTCAACACAGAGAAAAAATGTTTAATGAGTAATTTATTTATATTTTAGATGTGTTTAACAGTATAACAGCTTGTGTAAATATGCTGTTATCTGTGCAAATGACAATATTAGTATCTGCAGCTTACCTTCAGAGCCCTTTGGAATGTGGAAATGGAAAGAAGAGCTAAATCTTGCTGCTCCTCAGCATATCGCACCAAATAAACATATACAAGCTTCTTCACCTCAATGTTTTTGGAGACAACATTCTTCACGACAGCGGGAAACAAATCAGATGCATCTCTTCCTTTTGCAACCATCTGTTGTAATAAGAAAGTAACAGTGTCATCTACTTTGTGCGATCACTTCAATCTGAATACCCTTTCAATTTAATTCTAGCAAAATTATAAATATTCACAACATTTTGTACTGCATTTGCTATTTAGTAGACATTTTAACAAAGAATCCTTAAACTATATTCTTAGAAGACTTCCCATATAAGCAATTTTCAAGGCTGGTTCACAATAAACCCAGTAATAATAACCAAAATGGAAATGAGAATGTGAAGCCACACAGAACACATGATATATCTCTCTCTCTCTCTCTCTCTCTCTCTCTCTCTCTCTCTCTCTCTCTCTCTCTCTCTCTCTCTCTCTCTCTCTCTCTCTCTCTCTCTCTCTCTCTCTCTCTCTCTCTCTCTCTCTCTCTCTCTCTCTCTCACTCTCTCTCTCCCTCCCTCCCTCTCTCTCTCTCATTCTCTCTCTCTCTCATTCTCTCTCTCATTCTCTCTCTCTCTCATTCTCTCTCTCTCCCCCCATCCCTCTCCCTCTCTCTCACTTATTACACTTATTATTCTCTCTCTCTCTCTCTCTCATTCTCTCTCTCTCTCTCTCCCCCTCCCTCTCCCTCTCTCTCACTTATTACAGTATTTCTTTTAGCTAGTAAACTGTCAATGCCTTTACCTCAGTTTAAAAATATTTAATGGCACTAGTTGTCCACAATTCACTTTAGCTGAGAGAGAGATGAGTGGGGTTACAGGCACACAACAGCTAGGGCATTAGTGCCCATAAAAATAAAAAAAGGTGTGGCTCCAAATGCAAAAAAAAAAACTCCCTACAAAATTAAAACATAAATAAATGCGAGAGTCATTTATTTATAAAATTAAGTAACTCTGGAAATAAAAATGCACATGGCAGAACCAATAGAAGCTAAAAAAAAAAAAAAACTATTAAAAATGGAACTAAATGCAGTTCCTCCAGGTTCAAATTTTTAAACCATATAAAAACTAAGCTAATACTATGCTATCAGAGGCAAAAAAAAATAAAATAATAAAAATAAAAATAGTCATTCAATTAAAGGCATATCAGATAAAAATTTTAAAACTCTTTCTACCGCTCCGGTATCATCCACAACGAGCTCTCTTAGTGTTGCTGGTATCTGCAGAGCGACTTGTAGACATGCTAGACAAGCACACTCTAGCAGTACATGAAACACAAACTAATTCCTGTCCACAGAGCACACAGCTCATTTCAGCTGAAGTGGGTACCAGGACATGTGGGGCTCTGGGCAATGAAAAGGTAGATAATGCTACTAAGAGCAAAGCTGAGCAAACTTTTTTTGGACCCAAACCAGTTCTGAGGCAGGTCATCACAACCAGTTTAGCTGGCTATCAGGGATTGGCTGCTTAAAGAATACATGAAATACCGAAACTCTTTGTTAGGGTTCAAGCACTCCAATGGAGATTGGACAGAAGCTGGCCACAAGAACTGCTAAAATTAAGCAGGGGGAAAAATCTTAAGGGCAATGGTTCTCTTTACAGGACACTGTTTCCTGCAAAAAAAAATGGGATAGCAAGGGAATCCTGCCTTTAGATCCATTGTATGAGTACCCTGCACTCACTCACCATAGAGCCCTTATTTTTGTGAGTGAATTTCCCAAATTGGAGAAGCTTTCAAACATCACAGTCCAGGCGGTTTCGCTTTATTATGTATATCAGACTTCTGGATCTATTAATAATATTGGGGACATGTAATAGATCTATAAAGGTCACAGAGCAGGCAGTGTTGTCCCCTATCATACTCATCGAATTAGATAAGATACCATTAATCTATACCATTACCAATATATGGAACTTACCCCAATAATCCTTTTCATTGCTTCTAATTTTAAACTGTCCTTATTGCTATCCAACATCTGTTTGAGGTCTTCATGCCTATTGGGACATAAACTGAAATTATTTAACTGTAATTCAATACCATTTGTAATTCAATAATGAATAAAAGTAATCTATGACTAAAACAGGTTACTTAATGTTGGTTTGATTTAATAATTCTTTACTCACTGCTATTTGTATCAGAGGAGTAAACAGCATGGATTTTTCAAAATGTCACAGCAATTATAGACTAAACACAGTGGCTATAGAAGGCATTCATCTCAACTTTAAAGAATTCTAGTACCCAAATTAAAAGGGAGGAAACTTAACATTTAATATGCAGAAAGAACAACTGATAGTACGGTTTACATGTTTTGGCATTTTTCATATGTTGTTTTTCTAATTTTCTTAAAATTGCAGTTATTTAAAAAAGATACATTTTAATACAATTTTATATATATATACACACACACTTAGTAGAGTAATTCATTTGACAAAATACCTGATGTCACAAATATACAATTTTATCCAATAGTGGCAAAAATTCCTTACTTCCACAAGTCAACAAACAGACTCCTGTACACCATTCATCAGTATCTCAAAAACAACTGAACAGCCAGTCAAAGAGCAAGTAGGACCTGCAGGTCCAAAAGACTTGCAAGCTGCAACTTTGCCATCTCTGGTTTAAACTGATCAAGAAATAAAATTTGAGGCATCAATGAGGAAGTTCAGGTAAAATATTAATTATTCTGAACTTGACATTTTTTCCTCTCTCACACCAAAACCCATTTTCACAACAATTTCAGATAATAATGATGTGATAAAAATCACCCAGCATGTAGAAGGCTGTCTACCCAGCCAGGCTGGTAGGCCTATATGCGGTAGCAGGCATTATTAACTGAGATTGCTGTGAAAATGGAGTTTGTTTGATAAAAAGAAAAAAATTGTCAGCTCAACCATAATGAATATTTTTCTTGAACTTGTTAATTTATGCATGTTTTTATAGCTTTATAAATTTATTTCTCAATCAATTTAATGCAGTGACTATAGAAGGCATTCATCTCAACTTTTTCTAGTAGCCAAATTAGAAGAGGGAAAAATTAAGTTTTAAATCACAAAAAGAACAATAGATATTAGAGTTTACATGTTCTGGCATTTTTCAAAATATTTTGTTTTAAAACTTTTGAAAATTTCACCAATTTTTCCTATGTACATATTCTCTTTAGTTATAGAATTATTTTATTTATATTTAGTATAGCAATTTTTTGATAAATACTTGATGTCACCAATATATATTTAAACCAAGAGTGGCAAAAAGCCTTCCTTCTGCAAGTCATTATATAGATTCCTGTTACACTGTGTAATAGTATGTAAAAAAACAAGCAAACAGCCATTCAGAGAGGCACCTGCAAGTCCAAATAACCCGCAAGTTTCATTTTTGCCACATCTGGTTTAAAATGAGTGAGATTAAATTTATTTAATGTGACTAGTTTAAGTGATTACAATGAAGTAGGATTCTACAATAGGATTACAATATTTTGAAAAAGTGCATTTAACTGTAAATTACACTGAGAAAACAATAGAATTATATACATCAAAGCTACAAAATTTGAAAATCATGAACATACTGTATGTTATTGTAAAAGAAAATAAAAAAAAAATGGTGTGTTATTTGGGACGCTCTTTAACTACTGTGGTTCTCAGCGTCCCATTCTAAATTGGGTATGAAAGACCACTTAATTTTGCTCAGAGGACTCTCTATCAGACTTGAGGTTCTTTTACATGCCGTAAATCTATGACAAGGGACCAACAGTTTTACTTCCCTTCCGAAGAAAGTCATGCTAAGGATTTTTACCCCCGAAAAAATCCATTGTCCTCCGCCGGGTTTGAACCTGCAACCTTGGTTTAGCATGGTAACAATTACACACGGAGGGCAATTTTGTCAATTTCATGAAACTTATGGCTCTTTGTTGTGTAGAGTTCAGGGCGTCTGATAGGCTGTTGCGGACATTGCATCTGTCTCTATGTTCTAGATAGAAATAGCAGACTGTTTTTTTTTTTTTTGGTAGTGTTTAATGCCCGCTTTAACTACTTATGGCACCGCAGGTGGTGACACTGATGATACATAAATGAAGATGGAGAACCGGTGGAATGCGATGGCGGGGGAAACCAGAGAACCTGGAGAAAACCCACCCCAGCGCCACTTTGTCCACCACAAATCTCACATGCAGTCGCTTGGAATCGAACCCCAGCCATCTAGGTGAGAGGTGAATGGTCTAACCACTCGGCCACGGCACGGCCCTAGCAGACTGTGACAAAATGATGAACTGTGAGGTTAGTTCTGCAGATGTCGCACACAGGAGGAGGTTCATGGTCAAGAAGACGTTTATGTGTTAAAGACCTATGTCCAATACATAATTGGGTTAATATAACTTGATCTTTACAGTTGAAATGATAGTGTTGAAGTCTGGCCTCGGAGGTGTGAATATCATGTAATTTGCTTCTAGATGTGACTTTCCATGTTTATTTCCATTGATTAATACAAGTCCTTTTGATGAAATTGAGGAAGGTCTGTATGTGGAATCTTGATGTCTTTTGGGGGATGCTTGGTGCTTCTTTAGCTGACTGATCAGCTGATTCATTTCCCAGAAATCCAACAAGAGATGGAGTCCAAGCAAATGATCCTAATTTACCAGAGACTAGTGCTTGGTTGTATAGTTTCTGAAGTTTTTTAACAATATTTTGAAGATTTGAAGTTTATTGGAGAGCCGTTAAAGCACCCAAAGGGCCAGAAAAGATAATGTCTAATTTAAGAACATATGCCAATGAAAGTTGCACAATTAACAAGAATAGTCAGAAAGATAATTTGGAAGACTATATTGTACTGTGCAATCAGGGAATACCTCTGCACATCCATTATGACCATCAAATTTGGATCCATCAGCGAAGATCTGAATTTTAAGGATAAACTGCCCACATTTCGTTAAATAGACATTTATTAGAGACACTACTTGATGATTTTCCAGTGATGTTGTCAATAGAGGGGTATTTGAGTTTCCATGGTATAAAATTTGAGTCTATGGAGCATTATAAGCAGAGAAATGTTAAATTCCCTGATGTAAATTGAGAGACGAATTAGAAAATCTGAAAGTTGTGATGCTTCTGTGACATTTCCTAAATGGTTGGAGGGAAATATGTGAGAGTGAACTAGAGATGATGGTCTCGGATATAAATTGTGAAGCTGTAAAAACTGCCTTCTGTTCAAATATTTCCTAGAGAGGAATGCATTTTAAATTAAAACAATTTGAACTCTTACGATCATTATAAGCTTTCAAAATCTATACCATTTGAACCTACATTGTTAACCGTGAGACGACACAACATGACAATATTGTAAGATCAGAAGAAACACTCGTCAGCTGCTTGCTTATAAACTAATTTCAATTGTTGTTTGTTACGCTTATGGCTTGTTTTTGAAACAGCAAATTATCAGTTACAAATGGCTCGTTTTACTAATTCTGAATACTTTAAAATGCTACATTTATGGTGAACACACATCATAATGCAGCAGCTGTGGCAATAATTTATTTTCATCCGTCAAAGAGTTTAGATACAAGAAGCATATCTCATGTTGAAGGAGTTTGTCAAAGAAATGTTGAACAGAAGAAATTCTTCATTTGATAGAAGAGCAGTAGCTCGCACTAACAGCAATCTCATTGACTGCTTTAAGAACATTAAAAAAATACTTGTTATGTCCATATCATATTAGGTGCATCCGGTATCTCTCTGAAGTAGATTATATCCAAAAAAGAAAGGACTTCTTGAATGGATGAAGTAACATTAGCAGAAATCACATAACTTATTGCCATACTGTACACACCTGTGCCTACAACAATAACATGCAATAAGACAAGAGAGCTTATATATACATTACAGAAGTACCTACTGTGGAAACGCTGCAAGAAAGAATACTTTGGTCAATGGAAGAAATAAAAAACAAATCTGGATGTACTTCGTAAAGTGCAGTAGAATCAAAGAAAACATGAAGAATATGTGTTGATGAGGGTGGCACATTCTGAATAATTTTTATGAACACATCAAGGAGTTCTCATTGATTTTATTTCTTACTTAATTTAATTATTCACATTTTTTTATAATTCACAAAAAGAGGAAGCATATTCTTGTAACTTGGGGTTCTCAAGTTTTCATTAGCTATTGAATAAATATAAGAAAAATTATAAAACGATTTATAAATGATTAAAAAATGTAACAATGTTTAATTTAATATAATTATTTTTATAAATTGGTGTTCCTATTGATAATTTGTGTGATATTGTAAATGCTTCCTTAGTTCCAGATACCACATGATATTAAGATTACATAACGAACATGTGTTCACGCAAAGTGAACCTGTCAAATTTGCTGTGTTGTAATATTGTGCAAAATAAAATGATACTTATCTCAAGAACAGAAAGCTTTTATTAATGAAAAACTCACAAATCAGGCTCTTTCATTTACAAAACGATTATAAATCACTTTCCACCATTTATAATGTACCAGAGATTTTAATAACAAGTCACATAATATATAAATTGCTGCTGTAGAAGGGATTTTAGTCCTACTATTTACATTACATTTTAGTCCTGCTATTTACATTAGAAATTATGGTGGTTTCTCTTTTACTGGGGCATTACTTACTTGTTGATATTAAATGCTGTATGCAATATTCTATTGGAGCCTCATAACAATGCTGACTACATTTCTCATGAAATTCTAGGGGTACACAAAAATACCATAGCATACAAATACAGGTAAAACAGAATACTAAATGATGTATTACACTGGTAGAAAACAGGTACAATGTCCACAAGCAATCCATATTTGAAAATGCTGAAAACATTAAAATGTTCAGATTAATTGAAATCTGCCAGATTACTGATGTTTTGATTTCTTATTGGGAAAATTGGAGCTTTGTCTTCACAGATCCCTTGTCTACATCTTATAGTCACTCCACAGTCACATAGTCTGTGACTGCACCACTCTTCCACTTAAAGCATACCTTTGCTATGCTTTGCAGCTTAAGGTCCTAAAAGTTTATAACAGAACACAAAGTGGCTCTAATGGCAGAATAACGCTACTACATTTGAATCAGATATGGAAGTAATTCTGAGTAATATATCCATTGTGTTGTTATTTTATGTGACTCCCTCTTATTGGCAAAATTCTGCCTATAACTCACTATGGACAAAAATATACTAAAAGCTAAATTATTACCATATGATAGTTACACCGCTTGTCATTACTTCAATATGTGGGTAGTTTTGTTAGTCATTTGAGCCGCTTTGTAGTTACTTACGTTTACGCCCTAAACTGCAAAGCGTACTTTAAGGTGAAGGATCCTAAACCGCAAAGCGTAGGGATATTTTTTATAACTGGAGGAGTATAGCAGTTGGCTGAAGGGTTTAGTCGAGGGATCTGTGAAGTCAAAATTTCCGTTCGTCCGTATGTGTGCTGCAACCATCGTATAGATTTACAACAGTATTATCACAGATTCTATTATATGCAAATAACTAAGACGTTTAATACATGCTTTTATATATATTACAATGATTTCGCTAAAGGTGCAGATAACTGTCTATTGCAGTTGGGAGGCATGGCAAAAATTGCTGGTGCGAATTTGTCCACTTTATAATTTTTATTTATTGAAAAATTGCAAGCTTACTTTTTGTAGTCCGAGTGAAAGAAGCCGCCTGATGCGGGGTCAGTAGCATATTCTGGGGCATCGCCACCAGACGAGGGGCGGTCATTGCTGTAAGACCCGTTATTAGCCATTTCTCGGATTTTGCTCTTCCTATTTGTTATATGCCACGTATTATTTTATTGGCATATCAGCCTCTTCCTTCCGGACTATGTAAGTGATCAAAAGGTACCAAAACTTTCTTGGTTATCACCATTTACACCTGTTCCCTTTAACCTGTGACAGCTGTGGTTCGGCTGTCAGCCATCTTAAACGGAAGCGGAAGAAAATGAATGATAAACAATGGAGCCACGAGCACAGGCTAAAAAGAAAAATAATATGAAGACTTGAAGCTTTCCAGGCGCTGACCTTCTTGTCGAGATGTCAGCCAGGTAAGTGTCAGCTTTCAGCGGCACACTATCGCAATCATCAGGGAACTCGCATCACTTACCTGGCTGACGGCAGACATCCGACAAAAATGACTACAAATAATACACTCAATGGACATGGATCACTGTTTTATCTAATAAGTAGGCATCCGTTTGTAGGACCTACTAAACAATTGCTTATTAAGGAGTTTAATTTGTGTGTACGTGTATTAATTTGCAAGTATACTATTTCGAAGAAAAAAAATTAAGAATATACTATGCATACTTGTACTATTACAGGAAGATGGGCGAAACAAAACAAATAAATAAATAAATAAAGAAAATAAAGAAAAAAAAACAGAGATGTGGAAGGCTAGCGCTTCTATCGCAGTGGCCTGCAGTAACGCATCCTTTGTGTAGAGGTAAAACCGTCAATAGTTAAAAGCCTGAACGTGTACTTGGCAGCGCTGTTCAGAAGTGTCAACTGGAGGCCCATGGTATCTAATAGCGCAAAGGGGAAAATACTCTAACAGCTGTTTTATTGCGATTTAAAAAAAGAAATACTGCTTGAAAAAAACAAGGTATAAGGGCTGGAGAGATTGTGGGAATGACCTAATAGCAAACTTCAATGATCCACGGATCTAAACCCCAACGATTCCGTATTTCCTTATGCACCTTCTCCCAATTTGCTCAATTTATTTAGCACTTTTCTGCTATTGTTTCAGTAGGAACTTTTCTGTACACTTCGTAGATTCTAATTTTAAATCAATTATAAAATTGAAACTCTTGTGCCTAAAGGAGGTATCTAATCTGCATTTTGTTTATTTTGAAGCAGTTGGCTTTTATTGTTTTTCCAGTGGTGTGCACATAAGGCAGCCAAACATTTAAGTATTTTATTAATTTTTTACACAATTTTGTAAATCTTACTATAAGGTTATAAATATGAGCAATATGCATGCACAAAAACAAATATCGTAGAAGCACTTTCATTTGCTCTTCAGAAACCTAAGTTATCAATTATTACATTAAGAGAGAAAAAATGTTATATCTGCCTTCAGTATGAGCAACTGCTTGCTGATACTTAACAATGCTCTAGATAGCATAGTCCTTACTAGTGCTTAACTGGTGAAAGCTGACTGGTTTAAATCTCTCTTAATTGTTTATTTCAAAACACTCTTTACATTAAAAATATTCCACCATTTATAAATTATTTCTAGAAACTCTGCGGTAGAACCAAATGCAGAATGAATCATAAATTCTTGGATAGTCCTAGTTACTTCAGTACAATTACTCAAAGCCTGACCTATTAATTTTCAATTTTTGTATTCTAATGAGGACTTTGCATATACCTTCAAGTGTAAAGATAACACACTTTTCTACTTCTGTTACATTTTTTGAAATTATGTTGAGAAAATTCTCATATTCTTGTTCAGATGCTAGGCTTACATTGTAGCTTACAGTCAGTCTTTGCAAGTATTTTGTATGGGGCAGAATTCAACACACCACTGTCTCTTAAGGAACTATAAGCTGATGCACATTGACAATTAATTAAGAGGGCAAGGACGAGGGTCTCTTTAGAATAAGTTTTTGTTTCATTAGTAGCTCGCTGTAACTGCTCCTTAACTAGGCTTAATGTTGATATAACATACCCACCTAGATGTAAAATTTCTATCAATTTATCATTTATTTACATTGCATTACTTATCAATGCCTTCGTCGCAATTGGTTCTGCATTTAAACATGGCAGAAGATTTTGCAATTCAGACCACTTTTTTTTATTGAAAGTTCATATGTCATCAGTGCATGGCAGTACATAACCTCCAACATAGATGCAACTTTCAAGCTTTTGTCTATTTTAATTGCTTAAATCAGTGGCGGCTGGCCTTTAGGGGCACAGGGGCACGTGCCCTCCCTACAACAATTTCTTGATTATATTATTAGGTAGTGAAGATGGCTGTCGGAAATAGTAACCGACCGCATTTTTCGAAACACAAGCAATTTTGTGGTCATCCGATGCGCACGTGCAGAGGAATTCAATGCATTCAGATGCAGTTAATTTGTGGGTGCGGTGTTCAAGGGACCAAGAGGGGAAGGTTCTCTTAGGACACGAAAGCCTCTGTGGTCATTTGCTGCGCATGGTCACAGAGAAAATAAGAACCGACAATAAGCAAAAATTAAGGTTTGAGTCAAATCTCTGACAAAAATATTTAACCAAAGATTTCTTCACGTGTAAGAGTAAATAATAAGAAACACTTCCTAATTTTGGATGTCTTCTTATTTGAAAACAAAGGTTATCTATAAACCTCCCGAACGAAATATACAAAAAGAAGCTTAGGTGGTAAACGTTTATAATGTTGGTACTTGGTATTCTCTCCTCCCTGCCAAGCAGATGATAAGGTATGCTCGCGCACCAACGCTCAAGGCATACAAGCAGTGTTTACTAGGAAATAGATTCGCAATACATTTGAAGCTTCACTTCAAAAAGGAAATGGCAAAATAACCAATAGTTATTGAAATTATGGACGTGAACAAATAGTAAAATGGACCTTACTTGCGAGAGGTGATTAGTGGCTAGTGTTTTGAGAATGAGTGCTGAGTTACAATATACACCTTAAGAGTAAACTGATAAGTGGCGAAACAGTGCATTGAATGTATTTCATGCGTTAATAAAACATAATCCGAATACGCTGGAGAATAATTTGGTGAAATTAATTGCAGAATAATATGCCGATTTATCAGTTGCTACTTGCTAGCCAATGGCGGCCTGCCTTTAGGGGCACAGGGGCACATTTCCTCCCTACAACAATTTCAGACAGTAATTTCTCCATTCTATTATTAGGTAAAATGTTATAATCTATAACACACTTTGTATAAATTTAAACCTACTATGCACCGTGGACAGTTGTAGTGTAGATGGCTGTCGGAAATAGTAACCGGTCGCATTTTCGGACACAAGCGATTTTGTGGTCATCCTATACACACGCGCAGAAAATTTCAATGCTTTCAGTAATGTAGTTAATATGTGAGTGCGGGGTTCAAGGGACCGAGAGACGAAGGTTCTCTTAGGGCACGAAAGCCTCTGTGATCATTTGCTGCACATGCGCACAGAGAAAATAAGAACCGACAATAAACAAAAGTTAAAGTTTGAGTCAAATCCCTGACAAAAATATTTAGCCAAATGTCTCTTCACGTGTAAAAGTAAATAATAATAAGAAACGTTTCTTAAGTGTGAATGTCTTCTTATTTGAAAACAAAGTTGATTTATAAACCTCCCGAACGAAATACATAAAAACAAGCTTATGTGTAAAAATTTACAGTGTTGGTACTTGGTATTCTCCCCTCCCTGCCAAATAGACAAGTTACGCTCGCGCGCCAAAGCTCAAGGCGTACAAGTAGAGTGTTGTGTAATTACCGTAAGTTTACTAGGAAATAGATTAGCGATACGTTTGAAACTTTACTTGAGAACAGGAAAAGGCAAAATAATCAATAGTTAATTGAAATTATGGACGTGAACAAACAATAAAATGCACCTTACTTGCGAGAGGTGATTAGTGGACACTGTTGTGAAAATGAGTGCTAAGTTATAATATCCTCCTCAAGAATGATGAAATGGCGAAACAGTGCCTTGAATGTATTTCACGTGTTAATGAAACATAATCCGAATGCGCTGGAGAATAATTTGGTGAAATTAACTGCAGAATAATATGCCCATTTATCAGTTGCTAGCGTTCAAAGAAACGGCAGTGTTCAAACTCGCCTTAAGAGGGAAAATCCTAAACACTGTTACGAAAGATAGGCATGGTTTGTAAAGTATACAATTGCTTATAAAGAAAATGCTAAAGACATTCATATCACGATCGCGATCTACTTTACTTTAAGTGTAGTTTCCACAATTTTGTGAGAGAAAAGCGAGGTTCGCGAACGTTGTAATTGAAATACATAAGGTATTAAAGTTGTGTAAGGTAGTATCGAAGACTGGAAACTTAAACTAAGTGCAGCAGCTGTTAAGACGAGCTATGCATTAATTTGTAGCAGTATCATCTCTCTGATAATTTTGTTGACATATGGTAAACAGTGAAGTAGACGGTTCGTGTTCAAAATTCTCAGAACACGTCGCGTTCAGTTTCCACTTAAATCAAAGAGTTATGGAAGTATTTTTTCAAGCATGGGATCGAACGTAGGATTTCATCTACAAACAAAAAGGTTAGTGCTAATACACAAATTAGCATTTCATTTTTACTGACAGCTTTTGGTATCCAATAATTTTAGTCTGTCGTCATCCGTGATCTAGGGGTAACATCCTCTGGTTTTCAAGGTCGCGGGTTCAAACCCAGCTATTTTTTTTTAAGGCGTAAAAATCCTTTCCTTCATTAGGGAAGTAAATTGGTTGATACCGTGTCGTAGGTTTACGTCATGTAAAAAAAAACCCTCAAGCCTGATAAAGAAGCCTCTAAGCTATATTAAGCCGTTTTTGGCGCCTAAAATAGAATGGGACGCGTAAAACCGTAGCAGTTAAAAATTTAGCTTTAATTTTAGTCAATGTTAAAATTGTGCCCTACCGCATATTTTGACCACGAGCCGCCACTGACTTAAATTTGGAAGATTATAAAATTTAATTTAAATATATAAACACATTTATGATTATCACTTATCTGCCACACAGAAGTATCCGCATAATTACTAATGTGCAGCTTAATGTCTGAAAATATATTTATTAAATCTGTATGCTTGAGAGCCTCCTCATGTAGAATCTCTATTTACAATTTCCACCATCCTTTGCTCAGGATATTTTCTTTTAGTACATCACATTTTGTGAAGTATGTGGGCAGCCTTAAAAATATAGTTTGATAGGCATTTGGCAGCAGTTGTTCCGTGTTGGTGGTAGTGTAATTCCCCTGTTGCAAAGCTCTGTTTGGAGAAATACTTAATGCACACTTCTGAGCTTTTATTAGGCTGCCATTGATCCCCATGGATACCTCGTAACCACTTTTCCTTCGTCTCAGAATTAGCTGGAAATTGAACAGTAGTTACATAAGCCTCTTCTTTAGAGCTGTCGTAATTGCTCCTACTCATAGGATCACATCACATCATGGACATCTGCAGGAAAAAAAAGATGGAATTTATCATTTCTGCTTTTATTGTTTCACAACGTGCCATATACATGATAAAATTAGTAATTGAATATATTACTTGTACTTACCTTGCTGTATGGTAAAGCAGGTGATAAATCCAGATTAATTATAATAACAAAATGTCTTTATCTAAATGTTATTCACTACATGTACATATACAATGGCATGCTAAAAAGTATACCAATTTCAAATTGTTTTTACTTCATCACCATAAATAACCAATATTAGTTAAACAGTTTCGCCTCTAGCAAAAAGCTTACTGCCGCCAAACTAACCTGCCCTAGATGTTGCCAAATACCAGGTTCCGGTTTATAGTTTATAGACCGCACTATTTTGAGTGATTCTCTAGTGCACTTCAGATCGTGTAACACATCCAGGATGCCCTACACGAATTAGATGCTTCCGGCGTTAATGTGGAGCGTGCATGGTTTTCCGGTCTCGTTGGCTTGGGCAACGAATAGCCGGATTTGGCAGTAAAGACGGCAACCACAGATCCAACACTAACATTTCTTGAGTAACATCGGAAGACTTTAGGCTTGTGCGGAGAGTGGCACTTTCACACTAGTATTTGAGGGTCCATCATAAGTTGCTAGTGTGTGTTCATTTAGGACATATTCAGGAATCTCTGTAACTGCTTGTCAGTTTTCAGGAGGTCCTGGCGGACGATAATCAGCGGTAGATCAAGTTTTTAAATTATGTTTTCAACTGAAGATTTAGTTACGTTTATCCCGTTTTTGTTTCATTTTAGAAATACTTTTATAAATACACCTATATGGCTTTCGACTCAATGAACTTTGTGTACATTAAATTTTTTACTTAACTTTCACTATTATTTATATTTACGATTTATTTTTAGATTGCTCTTTATCTCTGTCTTTTGTCATGATTCGTTTCATAAGGGCATTGATGTCCTAGTAGTTGAACACCCTTAAGCGCCATGATAATTTTTTTTCAAATATTCATGTTAGCAAATACCATAAGTATTACGAGGGTCGTTCAATAAGTCCTTAGAAAAGTCAAGCATCTCAGCATCGAAAAAAGTTTGTATTCAGTAACTATCGTCTCTTGCTAGATGGCAGTTAAAGTTATATTCATCTCATGCTTTCGTTACCATAGGCGATTGTATCAACAATCTTGTGCTGGAAGATGGAAAAAAAAAAAAAAAAAAAAAAAAAAACGAGTTTCGTCCGATGATTAAAAGCTTCTACTTAAAGACTTAACACCGAAAGAGATAAAAGCCGAATTGGATGAAGTTCATGGAACATCTGCTCCTGCGTTTGCAACAATTTAGAATTAGATAAATGAATTTAAACTTGGCCAGACATCCACAAATGAACATGTTTCAGACGTCCAGTAGAAGTGACTTTCTCTGAAATTATTAACAAAGACCAGGATATGGTTTTGAGTGATAGAAGAATACAAGTTCACGAAATAGTAGAGGCCTATGACATATCACAAGACACAATGTTCTCAATTTTGCACCAAAAATTAGGTCGTGACAAAGGTCTCGGCAAGATGGGTGCCACAATTACTCTCAATAGAGAATAAACGTAATTGTGTGACCGATTCGGAATCTGGTTTGGCACCTTTCCGTCGCAATCCTGACCAGTTTCCGCGCCGATGCATAACTGTGGATGAAACATAGCGACACTCCACAGACAAAAATACAGTTGAAACAGTGGGTTTTTAAAGGCGAACCAGCTCCTAAGAAGGCAAAGGTGGTGAAATCTGCAGATGGCCTCAGTTTTTTTGGGATGCACGCAGAAGCATGTGCATTGATTGCTTGCAGAAAAGAAGAACGATAAATGAAGAGTGTTATGTATCGCTATTGCACCGGTTGAACGGAGGAATCAAGAAAAACGTCCTCATCTGGCAAAGACAAATATTTTTAACAATACAATGCAAGAATGCACAGCTGCGGAGTTTCCATGGCCAAAATTGTGGAATTAAGGTTCAAATTACAGCATCCATCGTATTCACCAGATTTGTCCTCCAGTGACTTTTTTTATTTCCAAATTTGAAAGATGTAACACGGGAAAAAGCAATTCATGTTTAACGAAGAGGTCATCTCCCAATACAAATGCCTATTTTGAGGACTTTCTAAAAGCCCACTTTTTGGAAGGCTTAAAACAGTTGGAGAAACTCTAGGAAAAGTGTTCAGAGTTAAAAGATTATGTTGAAAAATAAACACATACCAAAGATAGTTTGGTATATTCAAAGATGCGACACGAAGATTCTCAAGAAGTTCTCCCCACCCCAACTAACATTTACATAGAACTTTTTTGAAAATTTTGATTTTCTCAAAACATGGCTCTAACGATTTTGATTAAAATATCGTATGTTAAATATATTACCTGACAAATAAAATGTATATCCTGAATTTTCTGGGAATAGCCTCTGAAGACTACTTTTTCTGGATGAATTTTACAGAATTTTGCATAACTGCTAAACTGTAAGAGCTGAATCCAAACTTACCACACAAAAAATGTAGAGCAGGTTAAAACACACCCTTTATGTTATATACATTTTTTCGTAGAGTTGGTCGTTTTTTGATAAATTCCTTGTTTTTGGTTACAGCTTTAACAAACGTATAATTTTCTCATACAGGAATTTGTCAACTCCTGTCCATACAAAGGAACTTCTGGTACTCCCTTATTTTGCTTCTACTTACAAGGTAGCAAGTAATAAGTCTATTTCTCATATTTTTTTCGATTAGCATGAAGTAAATAGAAGCACAAGCGTTTTAACAATGATTTGTTGCAGAGACGTAGAGAAAGTCATGTGAATGGAACGCATCAGATTTGTTCATTTAAAACTTAAAATTTGCATTAACAAATACTGGTCAAATTGTCGGATCAAGTGTCAAAAGAAATCATTTAAGCATACTTTTTACAAATCCGGGTTCTGCTTATAATTACCAATATTTTTGAAGAATTTATAAAAATTTAAAAGGAAATTAAAAAAAAATGGGGAAATTATTAATTCAATAAAGTTTTTAATAGCTAAATTTATATCATGCTTTTAAGTAACTGAAATAAGCATCTAACAAAATATTGTATACATACGAGTTAAATAATTACACTTTATATATCTTATTGTAAAATGGTAATGTACAAAGAAAGCTTTATATTTTGGTATTTTAAATATCTGTTCCTGTAAATCTACCAATTGCTGAACTGACAGTGATCTAATTTTAACTCAGCAGATATATGGGCAAAAGATATTTGAATTGCATTGAAGTACATTTTGACTACTGGTTATTGTATATCCTCTGTGTATTTAATGTTATGCTGTGTACATGGGACCAATAAATTGTAATCAAACTTTAAAATCTAAAAATGCAATATGTTCCATCTTTAATACCTGAGCCAGGTACACTGGTAAAGATATTTGAATTGCATTGAAGTACATTTTGACTAATGGTTATTGCATATCCTCTGTGTATTTAATGTTATGCTGTGTACATGGGACCAATAAATTGTAATCAAACTTTAAAATCTAAAAATGCAATATGTTCCATCTTTAATACCTGAGCCAGGTACACTGGTAATGTTGCCAAACAAAGGGTATGTTTACCGCACATTGCAGATTCTATACCCCTGCCGCTGAATTCTTGCACTTGATAGTTGGTACACCCACAAAAAACAAAAGAAAAGCTTTACCCGTTTGACTTTCCGAACCAATCACAAAGCATCATTCTGGTCGGTCAGACAACGGAAATGCATTTACACCCCTCGCCGCTGAATTCTTGCACTTGACACTTAAGTAGGTACACCCACATTAAACAGATGAAACGCTTCACCCGTGACTCTCTGAACCAATCATAAAGCAGCATTCCGGTGGAAGCGAATCTAGTTGCCGCACCGTTGCAATATTTCCAACCGCGTGGTCAGTTTGCGAACACCCAAAACGTACTTTGTGTTGTTCTCTGTAAGCTACGTATTATTCGTAGTTATTGTTGATAATATTTCTTTGGTTTATTTATATACATATATATTTCATTACCTATATATTATTTATACAAGATTTAGGGTGCGATAATGCCTCCACAGCGACGCCGTACATCGAGTGATTCGCGAAGTGAAAATCCTCTGCGATAAGGTGTGCCACTTAATAGTCAGGCATAGGAGCTATTAAGAAGGGTGCGGAAATTCTTTGAAAGTGAGAAGGAATACGTGAAAGTTAATGGGCATCCCTCATTGTAACAAATTATTTTGCATTAACTTGTTCTATATTATTGGAAATACGTAATGTATGCTACATGCGTTTTAGTATCATAGTTATGTTCAATTAACATCAATAACTAATTAGTTTTATTATTCTTTTACTAAGTACATTGTTTATATTTATCTTTACACAGGATGACTTTTGTAATCAGCTGTTGTTTAGTTACTCTGGCAACGCTGCAAAGGCGGCATAGCCAACATTACTCGAAACCACCCGAACTGTCAAGTGCAAATACTCAGCGGTGGCATGGCTACGTGACAGGTGAACGACGGGTTTCGAGATTTCGTCAAGGTTTGATTAGAAAGCATTCTGCTAGGTTCGTTTAGACCAGGAAGCCACTGAACACAGAACTTGTCAAGTCATATACATATGGGGGGAAAATCTATAAAGCTGGTGTTTAAAGCTTTGGTTACAAAAACAGCAGAATACAACACCATTTGTATTTGAGGCCTCTTATTATACTTAGTGTGCTCTATAAAAGCACATGCACTTCCCTTTTTTTGCAATCACATAAAAACAGAGTGTATCAAAAATTAGTGTTAAAATGTATAAATTAATATAATTTCATTATATGTAACACTAATGTAATGTGAGATAATAGCCTTCTAATTATCGACATAATAGTTACTACTAGTAATTATATAAAACTAAGATATGATTATTGTATTATGTACTCTTCATAAATGTCAACAAATTACAATATGTATTTACAACTATGTTATAGAATTTCCAATGCAAAAATTTACAATTATGCACTAGAGTGTAAAATATCAAAGCATCAGGTTTTACAGATCTTGTGTCATTGCTAAATACTAAAAATTCATTTGACACATTTGTGCAAGTATAAATCAGTTTAATTTGAATATAAAACCCACAAAATGCAATACATTATAATACTTATAAATACAATGATTGTTGACAGGCTACGTTAGTTGTATGTAAATGAACTAGATTGAAATAAAGGTTAAATTTGGACTTTCTGAAAATCAGTTCTTCTTTCCAATGCAAAATGCAGTCTTCCATTCATTGCGTCTGCTTTTGCAATGGCAGAGTGAAATCTAAAACTGGACTAGAATTTGCAATGTCTGGGTTTTCCACACACTGGTAATGTTGCCAGCAAAGGGTATGTTTACTGCATGTAGCAAAATTTAACAACTTTAGAAATTGAAAAAGCGCTGTAGAAATGAGCAGATTTTTATTATAACTGTCAGCCCAAACAGATCTATTTGTTCTTTAGTTGTCATATTTAGCCTAAAAGGTTGCTTTGGCATAAAAGAAAATTAATATGTGGAAACCAGTAGTAGTAAAGGAAAAAAATGCAATTCAGAAGAGGCATGACTATTGCTTTCTGAGGGAATGATGCAGATTCGGTTTTGGAAAATGTCACGGGGAAAACTCAATATGGAAGCGCTGCCATTATTATTCGTATTATAACAGCATCCTCGCTTTCCCAAAATCAACTGTGTATGCTCCATTATGCTTTACAGATGTAAAGATTGGCTGCCTGACCTATCGTGGCCAACAGACTCTCCTTAGTCACTATCTTTTACTGCAGCTACTTATATTTATGTAAATGTCTTGTTTCAGTATTTACTCAGAACATTGTTTTTTCTGATTCTTGGCAATATAATACATTGTCATACATCATACAATGGGGAAACTAGAACTACTTTTATTCCCAATTCAAACATGCATTTGTTTACAGAGGTCAATTTGCTAGATTCTTGTGCAGTATACTTTATTGACAGGTCAAATGCTGTTACAATTCAGATAATCCCCATGATGCTGAAGAGATTCTAAAAATAATTGAGGATCTCGACAATGATAGTATCTGCAGTGAAATAGAACTAGCAGATGAGCTGCACTTAATCCTTCCACTACATGACAGTTGATTGTGATAGTTGGTAGTTCAATCCATTTCAGGAGGAAACAAAGGACATTGTTGAACAGCCTGTGATAGAAAGCAATTATGGAGATAACACTCCAGATCAAAGAACTCTAAAACCATACCACTAAAGTGGATATCAAAGGAACTAAATGCCATGAATGTTAGGAGTTTTCACAGATATATTATACAGCCTTTTATTCTTGCAGAAATGAATCAGTCCCATAAGTTTTCAACAAATTACGAGGGGCATACTGAGTCATGAGCAACACTGTTTTACAATCTTAATATTTATTTTTAAGCCAAACCAAATACATCATCATAATCTACAGACTTTCTTTCACTTTTCGACATAGTCTCCATTGTTTTGCACACATTTTCCCCATTGTTCTACAAGTTTGAAAATGCCCTTGTGATAGAACTCTGTTCCAGCTGCCTGCAGACCCTGGCGCACTACTTTCCAAATATCCTCCAGCATCTCGTAGCGTTGGCCACGCATCTGCTCCTTCACAGAACCGAAAAGATGGTAGTCGGAAGGTGCCAAGTCGGGACTGTAGGGAGGATGTGGAAGAATTTCCCACCCTAATGCCCTGATCTTCTCCATTGTGGCACGGGCAGTATGCGGACGTGCATTATCCTGTTGAAGGATGATCCTCTTTCCAGGGCGTTTATCACGCAAAGCCCAACGGAGCTTCAGAAGTGTCTTGATGTAGCGGGCAGAATTTATGGTTTGTCCAGGTTCAAGAAAGTCAACCAGAATGCAACCTTGTGCATCCCAAAAGACACTTCCCATAACTTTTCCTACAGACTGCACTGTCTTCGCTTTCTTCTTCGATGGTGAGTTCAAGTGGTGCCATTCCATACTCTGACGTTTCGTTTCTGGCTCATAGTGATGGAACCAGCTCTCATCTCCAGTCACAATACACGTCAAAAATTCATCACCTTCATTATGAAATCTCTGAAGAAGGTTTTGTGCAATGGTTCTTCTCTGAAGTTTTTGGTCTTCAGTCAATAAACGGGGGACCCAACAGGCACAGACCTTTCGATAACCCAAGCTGTGGATCATTTCTTGCACTGCACTATGTCCTATTCCAAGTTGCGCAGCAATTTCATTCACAGTGAAACGCCTAACTCCTGTATTGAGCTCATCAACTCTTTCCTTGTTGCGTTCTGTAGAGGCAGTTCGAGGACGCCCGCTAAGAGGCGCATTTTGCAGACTCGTGTTTCCATCTTCTAACATGCTGGCACCCATGCAGACACCTCCATATGCTCATTGAAGTCTGAGATGAATTTCAGGAGCAGATTTTCCTTCTTTCACAAGGAATTCAATGACAGCATGCTGTCGAAACGAAACATCAATGTCAGCCATTTTTCAAACACCGTCTGTGGTCACATGATATAAGCTAATGACGTCACAATATGTCAACATGTGGCTTAAATGTAGATTACGATCCTGCAATTTGTTTCATTACATTGTTGAAATTTAAATTTTTACAATGGTTTGCTCGTGACTTTCAGTATGCCCCTCGTATGATGTACATTTATGAATAGAGTTAAATATGCTGCTCAAAGGGTATTAAAAATGTCCACTATCAGTTTATCATTCATACAAATATTTTGCAATTATTCTTTCCAGATACAATCCAGCATCTTTTAGAATGTATTGGGAGACAAACAGGTATGAAGAAATCCATCGCTTTCTGCATTTCAATTACAACACTATAGGTCCAAGTAATAAAACTTACCATATTGGATCCCCTTTTGAAACACCTCAGCCCAATATTTCTGGCACTTGTTCAGCCATAGGACATTTGTCTTCTTTAGATGAAGCCATGGAACCCTACTAAGGACACAACAGGATGAAACAATTGTGTAGTACTTACCTGACGAAAGAATGCACATGGTAGGCAGAGGAAGCTCTCCCTTGCTCTGGCATTATCTCTTATGTCTGAACATAGCAATGGCAAACTGGCAACCTCACCTGAAAAATGCGCTCTTTCTTCAGACAGGTAATATTACATTATCTCTACTGACATGGCAAGAAATGGATAAATCTCGAGTACCTATACCAAAATCAGGAACTGCCAAAGTATATCCACAGAGATGTTGGACCTCACTCACATGAGATGCAAGAGATGTGGAAATTGCACAAGATTTTATTGCATAAAATGTAATGTTGGCCTTCATCCAGTTTTTGCTTTTGGTAACACAAGTAAAAATCTGATGTGTACCATTCACATGACTTTCTCCATATCCCTGCAACAAATTATTCTTAAAAAGCTTATAGTTTTATTTACTTTATACTAATCAGAAAAAAATAGCAGAAATAGTCTAATTACTCGTTTCCTTGTAAGTAGAAGCGAAATAAGGGATAACTGTAGATTAAAGTGATAGTCAAAAGCTGGTTGCTATGTCAATGAAGTTCCTTTGTCTATATGGATAGGAGTTGACAAGTTCCTGTAAGAGAAAAGTATACGTTTTTCATAGCAGAAACAAAAAATAAGAAATGTCACAAAAACGACGAACTCCACGAAAAAAATATATATAACATAAATTGTGTGTTTTAATGTGTTCTACATTTTTTGTGTAGTAAGTTTTTGTCTATCTCTTACGGTTTAGCAGTTATTCAAAATTTAGTAAAATTCATTCAGAATAAACTACTATTCAGAGGCTATTCGCAGAAAATTAAAGATATACATTTTATTTGTCAGGTAAATATGTTTAATATACGAAATTTTAATCAAAATCGTTAGAGCCATTTTTGAGAAAATCAAAATTTTCGAAAAAAGTTCTATGTAAAGGGTAGTTGGGGGTGGGGGGATTTTTCTCAAAATCTTTGTGTCGCATCCCTGGAAGATACTAAACTTAAATACCAAGTTTGGTATTTTACCGACTTTTCGTTTTTGAGTTATCGTGTTCACAGACACACAAACCTTTTTGTGAAAATGCTTTTTTTGGATATTGGGGACCCTAAAACATATATTTCCGGTGAAATCTCGGTATCAAATTTTTTGGTGGAGTGCAATACTTTCTCTATACACTATGTACATAGTGTGTATGGAGAGAGTAAAAATGATGGAAAATACAGATCATGGAACATAATTGCTATTGAACTGTAAATGTTAATGTCCCACCATGTTATATTATACACAAAATAAATCTAAATAAAAATTGATATTTTTAAACATTGATACTTATTCCTAAGCTTAAAAGAACCACTATTTAATCACAATCAGGAACAAAAAGTAGTTTTGGGGATTAATGGAATAACTTAAGCTACGTACACTTGAGTTAACTTGCATAGTTTTATTAATAGTACTACTGAGCATCAAATGGCTCATGCCTAACAGTCCAAATAAAAGCTTTCATTCCCTTGTTATAGTGCCATGCTGTTATTTAAAGCAAGCAGACTGAAAGCCTCCAGCTAATATCGTTGGTGAAAGGTAGTTCCCTACAGGTTATAGCATGCAATATTAGGAATAACTAATTGCATCATTGCCATAGAGCATTTGATCTTTTGAAGAAAAGGACATCTATGATAAGATAAAAAGGAACAAAATTGCAGAAATCAGTTATTTATTTTCTCATTTTATAACAAATACAATTATTTCTGTCCTCCCTGGCTTGATGACTTTGAGTCTCTCATTGAAGCAGATCGCCGTCTCTTTATTTCTTCTTGACGACGTACTTTTGCTTCTTTCTGGCGCTGTGCAAGCAATTTTGCATACTCTGCAGCCTGCTCTTTGCGTTTTGTAGCACGACGCTTCTTCAAAGCCAGGCGGTGTCTCTTTCGCTGTATCAAACATGAAGCAGATGTTCAGCACACAAAATTGTAACTAACAGCGTACAATAGACACTTTTCAAGTTCTACTGCATGTTGAGCTGAGAAACTGTATATATGCTTATACATGCTGTAAAACATGAATAAGTTTTAAGGTTTTTTTTACATTATTTCTCAAATATAAATGTCTAGTATTTTAAATATGATTGAGAAATTATGATTTACACACTATCAAGCATTATGTATAATTTTTGAGGTTTTGTACACATTTTTTCAAATAAACAATATTTCAAAGTTGATTCAGAAATAAGATACAGCTTTCTACAGAGGAATGGGAAGCCACATGAGGACAGGGTTGTCTTAAGAGGTTTGAGACCGTTAGTTGGCTTCTCTATAATAACTCTTGTCATCTTATTAATTGTTTAACAGTTTCTATTTAAAGAGTACTAATACTCAATTATTTCATGTATTTAAGAGTGTAGAAATGAGCTTTCAGCAAGGGAAGTTCAGAGTTGTTTACTCCAAACTTGGAAAGTGGAATGAAGAGGATTTCATTGTTAGCAGATGCAATTTTGTCCGAGCGAAGTGTGACAGTTAAGAACCTTTTAGTTTAGAGAAGAGTATTTTTCCATTGTGTAACACTTGTCACGTGGGTGTTATGATGCATCCTGGGAAGAAAATGATGTATTTTGGGTAATATCGACTCCAGTTTTGCGGCCTTTCTGACCTATCAGAAAGAAGCCGCCATGACAGTAATTTTGCTATATTAGGAGAAGATTACCACGCATTGGGGCTGTCTAGTTATGCTGCTGCAACTCTCATAGATACTTAGTTGTCAGCGCTTTCAGTGACGCACATCTAGACTTAATTACATAAAGCTAACTTAAAGAGAAAAGGTTATTAGTAAAATACGTGTGAATCGTCGATAAAGAAAGTTTCTAGTAAATAACCGACTTAGCAGATTGTAAAGCAATGTGCTTATATTGTGTCTTCTAGTGATAAAAAATGGAAGGAATAGTAATGTGTGTCTAAGTAATTTCAGATCACTCCCTAAACTACCCTCATTGCTTCCAACCCAAGCGAGTTAAACCATCACGCAGGCTGAATTTAGCTGAGGCTAAAGGTATGTAGATCTACTCATCTGGTAGAGTGAATCTTGAAGCATCGCCGTCATCGCACATCTGAGTAAGGGCCAATAGTATACCCACATACTTGGCTCTGTAACGTGGTGCATATTATGGCCAGCACTACAAACGCTTCATACTTGCTTCCACCCCGAGCGAGTTAAACCATCACGCAGGCTGAATTTAGCTGAGGCACCTCAACAGTAGTGGATCAGCACAAAACAAGGTATGTAGATCTACTCATCTGGTAGAGTGAATCTTGAAGCACCGCCATCATCGCACATCTGAGTAAGGGCCAATAGTATACCCACATACTTGGCTCTGTAACGTGGTGCATATTATGGCCAGCACTACAAACGCTTCATACTTGGCTCCCAAAAGTGGGGCCTAACCCTTTATGTTCAAGCACTCAAACAAATTGCAGGAAATACTGTACTTTATTCCAGTTAGGAATGGGATGACAGGATGATTATAAGTTAATTCTAATTCAAAACGACAAAATAAAGGAAAGCTGGCAGTAGAGAAATAGAGTAGATCTTCAAGAATTAAAATTTAGTTGAGTCGACCAAAGGAATTGACAATGGAAGCACATGGCTTCTGAAACATGTTTTCCGAAATTAAAAAGTAAGTGATGTAGTGTTACAAAACGACTCAACTAAATTTTAATTGTTAAAACACATCACTGTCTCAAAGTCCACCATATATCAGGATAGATCTTCAAGACTCAAATAATGCTTGTCAACAAAGCTGAAATAACTTTTCAGAGAATCTTTGATTTTATTATTTTATAGAGCTGAGAAATTTCAATAAGCTCCAGAAAATGTTTAAAATTCAGTTGCTATTGCAATTATGTAATAATCCAAGAAAGTCAATCGCTTTTTTGCTATATGGTGGCTACTTATGGGTCACACTTATTTGTCAAGCTATTAATGAAGAAACAAATCAATTAGCAAATGGCATTCTTTAACAGCTATTTTGGTAATACTCTTATGTAAAATAAAAAGCTTAAAACCCAATTCTAAGGAAAATAACATCTATACCTAAAATTGTATCAATTGTACACTGAGAATGGTATACATAATACCAACCTCAAATCACAAAAGAATATTTATTTCCCACCTCTCTGAACGTACCCAGGGCATAAAACCTCTGGACACTGCCTGAGAGTGGACATCGAAAGCAACCCAAAAGCTCTCTCTGTACAACTCACCTGTAAAGTTACTGGTGTAATTAAACGCTGAATTTTTGGAGCCTTGTGACGCTGCTTGGTTTTGCCTTCCTTAAGGGGCAAGGGACGTTTGATCACATACTGTCGTACATCATCTTCCTTGGTTAAATTGAACAGCTTCCTAATTTTGGATGCTCGTTTTGGCCCCAAACGGCGAGGAATTTGGTTGTCAGTCAATCCAGGAATTTCCTGCAGCACAGATTCAGGAATATAGTAACTGAAGACCATTTATGTGTCTTTGGGCTATGATTTAAATCAAGTGTTTCTGAACAAAATTTCACTGGACATATTTTGATGTACAATGCGGTAAGTGTCAGAATTTCTATTCCACGTACCAACCACATGTTTAACTTCAAATTAAACATATGTCTCAAGTATGTGGTTTACGTAATATAGTACACCAGAAAAATCCCTTCCATTGCATACCCTAGAAAAGATCTAAACAAGAAGCATCTTATAATATTTCACTATGAGCAAAGTAAAGCTTGATTAACAACTCTGAAAACAGCGTGGGAAAAAAAAAGGAAAAGTATATGTTGTCAATACTAATGGGAAGCTTTCCAGAGCCTGGCAATTACAAAGAGAAGGTTGGTAGTTTTATGTTTCTCATTTTAATCACAGTATTATGCAGGCTTATTGCAAGTAGGTGCCTTTATTACAGAAGTTAATCTGGACACGTTTTACTATAGTTGAAATACAAAGATTATTGGAAGCACATGCTTAGAAATGAAACAAGAATCAGTAGACAACACACTCTTGAAAACACTGCCCTCCAGTAACTGTTGCAAGTCACTTCTTGTTTAAATCAAACTGTACAGATCAGTGATACTATATTTTAAATGATTCAATTACTGAGAAAAATCATTTTAATTAATGAGTATTAAGCATCAGTATTTTATAAACAGTTCCATTTTATAAAACCCACATCACTTCACTATAAAAATGAAATGTGATAGCGCCGTATTTATTTCTATTCAAGCACCTATCATTCTATTCTTTACTTTGGTTTTGAAAGTGAAGCATAAACCAACAGCTGCAGCATCACCAGGGCCAGAATGATCAAGATATGCAGTTACAGAGTGCAAATTGTAAGTAGAGAGTTTGTGGAGTAGTTTTATAGAAGGAGTTAAAGGTGTTACAATTCACAGATGTCCAAATTGTTTGGAATTCTATATTTTGAGAACAGCTGCTTTTTCTTTAATATTGCAGCTATGCAGAAAGTGTCAAAGTAATTCACAGTAAAGCTAGAGGCAACATATTGTTGGCATTCAGGCAAAAGTCACTGATGATAACTGACTGACTTAAACTTTAGAACAGCCATGAAAACTAGTAAAAAGTGGTTTGCTGGATTCTTTCTCAGGGAGACCAATTTGAAATTGGTGAAAATTCATAAGTGTTTAACCATTTCAAAAACTGACATGCTATTTTGCCTACATATGGAACATTGTCAAGAGAGTAGCAGGGAAAAATGTGATAAGCTGTAAGTGAAACAGAAAACCTCACAATGGATGCAATAAAATCAGTTACTGCAAAAGAATGGAAAACTTCACGTGAAATGTGCAAAAACTCAACAGGACGGTTAAGGGACACTCTGCTGAGGAACAAATAAAATACAAAGAGTTAGCAGTGATGAATCAGGCAAGGAATCAGTAAAATAAGGTAAGCCAAAGTCATGATTTTAGGCAGTTCCTGGATCTCCCTCCACTCGTTAATGCCAAATACCCTCCCCTCAAGTGGTGCAGAGTTATGTTGGTGTAGTAAGTGTTTACTCCATGTTACAACTTTCCCATTAGAGCACAAATTGGAACTTAAAAGAGCGATCTGCCAGAGAATTTATCAAATGGTCCCAAACATCCTACATTTTATTGAAAAGCTACTGCTTGACAATCATCTGCTTTCCAACATGATATTTATTATGCAGATGCCCCCTTTGATATGAGTATTAGTTGGCAGTCAGAAACAACAAACGTAAATTTATTTGAAGATGGGCAGTCACATTGGAATGTACCTTCAAACAAATTAATATGCATGTTTAAGACTATAAGAAATTGTGTTAAGTCATACTTTTTAAATGAATGCTTAAATTTCACATGCCTGGCTGGTTTTATTATGTGTTTCAGTAAACAAAGACATTTCTAAGTAACAGAATTAAACGTCCAGTAACTTATTCATAGTAACTCATGCTGATAATGCTTGAAACAATTTCCATTGAGCAATATGTGCATCCAACTTTTTCAGTATCCATGTGTGTTTCTTTTTTTAAATGCACTTCACAAACTACCTTGTAAGATTATACCATACATTTAAATGAATCATAATTATTTCACTTGCTATTATGTAATCTCACAATAATTAACTCACCTGTTCTCCCTTCTTGACAATCACTAATGCAAGAACACTCAAGTTTGAGTCCACAATACACCCACGAACAGATTTCCTTTTGCGCTCTCCATCGCGGCGAGGTCTGTAACAGGAGTGCCCTTTAGACAGCAGAAGACGCACACGACCTGTGAATTATCATGTTAATATATAAATTACTTGTGACGGCTAATAAACATTCATTTATTGCATACATGCAGATAAATTATTGTAGCTGAATTTTGTATTTAACTCTCTTAAAAAAAGAAAATTAAACATAGCGATCCAGCATTCTTTTTCCACAGTAATGAACGCCACATCAGATATATAATATCTGCATGGAGCTGGACTGTGGTTCTTACAGCTAGTTTTATTAGGCACTAGCAATGCTAAAATAATTGTTCTTCCACAGCGACAATTTGTAGACTTAAGTTAGAAAGTCAGAATCCAACTGAAAAATTTAATGCCACAGCCTATATTTGAACACTGGACCTTTAGAGCAATTGCATAGATAGCCAATCAACTGAGCTACCATGGCAACATGCTAGTACAATGCCAAGTCTTACAATTTATATTTTTCCCAGTAAACCACAAGGCAACAGTAGAAAACATCCTAATGGCAACTTACAAGCTTTTAATCCTTTAATGCCAATCTTGATCTAATCGTGATCCGAAAGTTCTGCAAAAATTGTCAATCACAATCTAATTGTGATGCCGTTTTCATAAGTTTTAACTCTTTCCAGTGGGAAAGTCTTTGTACTTTCTACATTACAGCCACAGAGAAAGGTTTTCTGGAGCGTTTAAGGAATTTATCTTCACTCCAAATTTAATTTCCCTAGTTGGTGTTTGTTTATCCTGGTTGAAACATGGAGTCGTCTAGCCAAAGGTTAAGAACCAAAGAGGAAAATAAGAGCTTCAGTTCACGATGTGTTAGAAGAAAGCAAATGATTAATTTAAACTTTCAGATCTTGTTGAAAGAGTTTCTGAAATCAATGTAAGAGAGGAAGATATATATTTTAGCTTCAGCGATGAAAATGCTTTCGATAACACTGGACCTTGTATGCAGGCTAATAATCTGTGTACTTATCAAAATGGATTTACGGAGGTGTAACCAGATGACAATTACAATGTGAATCAACCATTCAGCTACCCAATAACACAAGTGCTAAATTGTACAGTAATCTATGTTACATTTGCATCCTATTGCTATATGCCATTTTCATTAATAGTGGTATCATGCTTCTGTGTGTGTGTTTTGGGGACTTCCCTCCCCCCCCTTCAGTTTCAGGTTAGGTGAATTCATTTTTTGTATTTTAAAAATAAAACACCAGACCAAAGCAGAATGCTGTCTTAGCAAAAGATTCTGTGTAGTAAGCTTTTGTATGCCTAATTGATTATTTTGGGATTCAACTTTATTTTCAAAATGTACTTTTGTTTTCAATTTTTTAAGAATATTGAAAAGAGACTTCCCATTCATAGAATGCATACTATATAGTAGACAAAAGGGTTTATTAAACATGAAAAAAAAAAAAAAAAAAAAAAAAACCCTGCATTCTCCTCCAAAATTGCTTGGCACTAAAAGGGTGAATTATTTAAAGTTCTGGGCACTATTTATCAGTGGTAATCCTGAAATCCTGTTAAGCGCAGTTTTAATAACTGATAACACATACACTGGGCTCACTAGAAACGTGTTTGTTAAAGTTCTCAAGCCTGGCTGGGAATCAAATTGGGATCCATCACTCAAGTAGATGCTCTACCAATTGAGCTAAGGTACCAGTCATAAGCAAAAACTGGAAGGATTTCCAATCAAGACATTTAAAAACCCACGAGAAAATTGTAAATGACATGTTATTTATGGACACTCTTTAACTGCTGTGGTTCTCAGCATCCTATTCTAAATTGGGCATGAAAGACCACTTTATTTTGCTTAGAGGCCTCTCAATCAGGCTTGAGGTTCTTTTACTTGCCATCTACGACATGGGACCAACGACTTTACTGCCTTTCTGAAGGAAGCCATGCTAAGGATTTTTACACCCGAAAAAATTCATCGTCCTCTGCCGGGTTTGAACCTACGAACTTGGGTATATGAAGTTAGCATGGTAACAATTACACCACGGAGGGTGGGAAAAAAAGAAAGAAAAAACAACTAAGAGACCAATACAAATTGCCCAACAAGGTTGACATTTCTCGAACCTTTGCCAATTAGAGCAGTGAAAACAAACCTGTATTTATATCCATATAAAATAGCAACAGCTTGATTTAAAATCTACAAATAAGAAAACTAGCCCAATATTTAAATTTATAATAAACAGCTGGACAGGCATGTTACATAGAAGAAGGCCATTTCATTTTAATGGCCTGTCAATTTGCAGAATGTGCAAATTCTGTCTAATGAAAATGTGAAATAGGACTAGGAGAAAATCTTGAGTCTCTTGTTCACAAATTGGGTCTAATGATTTTGATGCTTCACTCGATTCAAATGTTAATTGCTCTGACATTCTATTTCTAAAGAGAGCAATATAACCATAAGCTCATAGCAGCCAAAGCTTCCATCTGTTTTTATAGTTGTCACTATCATCTAAAGCAGCATAGAGTTAAATATGATCTCCACCTCTAATGCTATTAGTTTTATCCTTTTCTTCTCTTGCACTGCCACCAAGTCCCCTATCTAGTGGGAAACTTTTTTTGTTTTTTGCCATACAAAAGCGACCAAGTGAAAGAAATGCTTACAAAGGGGTGAGAGTTTTTAAACGAGCTGAAATCCTGTAACTTCTTGCACTCATCCATGACAATGTAATCCACCTATTCAACTTAAGTTGCTAGACAGAAGGTATAGGAGCTATTAGTAAAAATTAACACAAGTTTGCAAAGAAGTGTTTATTGCACAAACACTGTAAAGTGTTAAATAGGTTTTGTATTTTATTTAACTCTAAACTTGGAAGAGAGGAAATGTTGGTAAACTAAGAAGAAATGCCAAATAATGAATAAGTTACATTATTATATTAAAACAATAGCAAAGGATAATCGCAACAGTTAAGGCTACCAGGTGTTCAGAAACAGCAGCGTGTAAAATGAAAAATCTGATGTGTTCCATTTACATGGACTTTCTCTAGCTGTTTTATATACAAATTATTCTTACAAAAGATTATTCTTTTATCTACATCATGCTAATCAATATAAACATTTGCAGAATTGGTCTTATTACTTGCTTCATTTTAAGCAGAAGGGAAATACAGCCTAAATCGATAATCAAATCTTTTAAATATTGGTCACCTATGAAAACAATTGAGGTTCAGTTCACTTTGCATGGTCCAGTTAGAGAAAGGTTAGGTAATTTAAAATTGAATCTAGCAACAAGGAATATATCAAAAATGGTAAATTCTACAAGACACAAATTATGTACTTTAAAGAGATCTACATTTTTTGTGTAGAAAAAAATACGTCTATCTCTTACAGTTTAACGATTGTGCAAATTCATCCAAAATAAAGTGTTCTTCAGAGGATATTCCTAGAAAATTTAAAATATACAATCTATTTGTGATGTAAATATCTTAACCAAAATTGTTAGTCATTTTTTAGAAAAACATTTTCAGAAATTTTTCCATATAAAGGGTCGGCATCCTTCGAAGATACTGAACACAAATACCAAGCTCGATACTTAATAGTCTTTTCGTTTTTGAGCTGTGCTGCCCACAGACCATTTTCCAAATTTTTTTTTTCAGACTCAGGGTACAATGCCTTCTCTATGTAAACTATGCTAGAGGAAGTAAAAAGGGCAAGGAAAACTAGTTGATAGGTTAAAGTAATAGAATGGAAGAGCACAAAATGGTACAATGTTGATTTTTTTGCCTTTTAAAACATTCTACCTATCTGAATATAATTTTGTCATGAGTAAACAATGACAATGCACTACAAAATTAAAGATTTGATCATTTATATCTCCAGATTTCATATCTTTTTGTTTATAAAGTCATATTTCGAAGTGCTAAAGAAGAGAAAATGCAAAGAAAAATAAAGGTTTTACTAGCCTTCTGCAGTGCACTTTCTGTCAAAGTGTGAAACGCGCTTTGGTAGAATCTTGGTTATATGAGACGCAGAGATACTTCTGCAGCAAAATAAATTTGTTAGCAATGCTGTAAATTGCAAGAATTATACGAAAACCACTGGTATGCCAGAACTTTGTCCTAGAGGAGCTCTTTTACGTGTCAGAAAATCTACACTTAGGGCTGGTTGTATGAACTCGGAATAAACCTCTGTTAGACGTTATTCCATGGTTATGTATTAAATTGGGGAGTACAACAGAATAGAGACTATCAAGGGAATAAACATGGAATAACTTATTCTGTGATTCAATGCGGGATAAGTCGTTATTCCGAGAATAGAGTACAAAAAGGAAAATGGCCGCTTGTGTTCTGGACACATATTTGACCGATATAAACGATTAATTTCTTTATATGTTTTTAAGGACATATTATAGCTAAATACAATATGTTATAGAGGTAGTCCGATAAATGAAGACTGCTATAATGAGATTAAAGTTGAGAAAGTATATCACATTGAGATAACTTAGGTGGCTATAAGGCATAAGACAAGAAGTTAATTAAAGTAAAGTTGCACTTATAAAACAGCAAAACCTACCTATTGGCATCAAAATACTGCTATTTTTATGGAAACAAATTTAATCCTACCCAAGATAAATATAAAATAGTGTATAGCAATTTACCAGTACAATGCTTAGCGTTGTAAAAAACAAGGTTACGGTTTATTGACAAAATACAAAGAATTGGTTACTTCATGGGCGATATGTTTCAAAACGTAACATAGCCACAAGTGTTAATGTTAGCGACACTGTGCTATAATCAGATTTTGGAGGTTAGGTGCAAGTTTAACAACAATAACATTACAAGCTTTTTGATAAAGGGAGGAGATGCCCAGATTAAAAGACACCTTCAGAGCTCGCAAATATAATATATATTATTATTTTACAATAAATTAATAATTTTTTGTGTTATATTCTGTGGGTTTAATATATTAGAAACAAGTTTGATTGAATAAACAATACCTTCCGTAAGATATAATGTTCTCAGTTTTATTACTTTGGTTGACCATTTCAAACTGTTGTATTAAATATTGCCATCAGCAAAGTGCGAGCTGTAATGGGAACGGTTTAATGCACTATTCGACATAGCTTCTAATTTTTCTGTTGGTTAATAATATCTGTATAGCAAATTGCTTATGTACTTGACCTTGGTGCAACGATTCTATTATGCATATCTTAAGTTGGCAACAGCTAAAATTTAATTTTCAAAATTCGATTACTAAGCATTTTACTGAATACAGTTACAGCATCCAGGTTAGCTGTTTTAAGCACAGAAATGGAAAGATGTCATATCAGCACAAGATGCAACTTTACAATACGGTAAGGTTTCATTCCCATACTCCTAATCTATTGCAAGAAGTCATAGTATATGTGCTTGTTTTGTAAAGTATATAGCAATTCTGCATCCGAACATGCTGGTGAACATTTATAATTATTTCATAGTACCGTAAGTAGTTAACAAGGAATAATACATAGTCTAGTTTGTGAAAATAATGCACATTTTCAGCAAAATAAAGCAGAAATTACAAAAAAAGTTGGCCATGAATGACTTGCAGCATAGCCAACATCAGTTTTAAATCTGCAAACAGTCGAATAGATATCTAAGGAATAAAATTGCATTGTACAACTCGTCACCATATTTATACTGCGAATAGTGTATTCCAAGATTTATTCAGAGTTCATACAACTGGCCCTTAGAAGCATATTTACAAACCAGCTTGGACTGGGTTTGAAGTCTTGGGATAAGTAGGCCAGACTTCTGCAGCCTTTACTATCAATAGTTTGTGACATTTGAATGCTAATGCTAAAATGTCCAATAGCACCTTAAAGCCATGTTTAGAGACAATCCACATTTCAGATATGGTATCCATTTTATTTAGTACAAAATAAAATTAATTTCAACACTTTCGGCTACAAGTATAAACAGTGCTCACAAAGAGAAAGCTGAAGCAGGAAAAGTGGTTACACCTGGGAATAAACGAAAGCATGTAAAATATGTGATGCAAAAATATGATTTTAAGAAGAATGTAATTTGCATAATAGGCACAATTTTCTTTTTAAATGCCAACAATTGATGAAAGTGCTCCAGCAAGTGAATGCTGATCCAGATTTGCCTAACTTCATAAAACCACATTTTATAAAACTGTGAAACTGGTTTAAAATTTGTAAAAAGAGGTTGAAAAAGCACTAATTGATAGGGAGGTCATTATTTTGTGGAGTAGGGACTGTTTGAGGGAAAGTGGGTTTAGGGAAGGATGCAAGTTGCATTATTTGGGTGAAACCTGTGTTAATGAGTGCTATACAACATAAAAATTGTAGGTGGATGCAAGCATACAGACAAGAGAGAACTCGTTTATTGAGATAGGGTAAGGAAACCATCAAGTGACCTATTATTTCACATAGGTAGTGTGACAGATTTGTGGAAGGAGGTGAGCTACTTTTTGAATCCCAAAAGACTGGAAACTACCATGAAGAAATCACTGGGGTAGTTTTCAAGAATTGGTTTGAAAAGATTTTGCTAAAACTTGAATCAAACAGTGGTGGTCAAGTACACGGCTCCTTACTGTAGCATCAAAGTCAGTTTGCCAAAAAAAGACATAATTGCCAGGATAGAAGCAAAACAATATTCTGCATAAGGCATGAAGAGTTTTTGCATATCATTCAGGAGACAAATGTAAGCTGCAAATAAGAGATGTTATGGACTCCCTTGCAAAACAGGCTAATGTTAAGACTGCCTCCATAATGCATGTTAAGCCCAATTAAAATGGCATGGAGACAGAAGCAGCTTTTCATCATGTGATGCCAGCTTTCTGGGAGGATAGTGTGAAGCGTTGTTAATAAACTGGTTATAAACTTTGGAACAGAATGCAGCAGCAGCTAAGATGACAATTCCGAGTTAGAGGGGAGAGAGGTGCTTCCAGACAGCAAATAAATGTAAATTATCACATGTTACTTTCTTTTTTTGCTCACTTCTTTTAGAATTAATTATATGTGCACCAATTTATTTATAATCAATATTATCAGCTTGAACCACTAACAGAATGTGCTAGCCATCGTTTAAGATGTCGGAATAAGGACTCTCTTTTTGTTTGCATTACATTCATGTACTCTCCATAGGCTGTGAAAGTATAACATTACTTCTGGCGCAAATGGCAGAATGCTTTATTATAATGATGCACATATTGTAGCCTGGCTTCTGTTTTGGTGCAGATCAACTTAAGGATGAATAAGAAATAGCATGTGAAGTACACATATATGCAATGTGGTCTGGGCCAGAAACCACTGTCAGAAACCACTGTTCTCGATAATGGAACACATTAGAAGCTAGTTTACAACCACCCAAGAAACAAATTTTTTTTTTTCCAATTTAGCCTAGCCAGCATCAAAAAATTTTAATCTTTACTATGCCTGATTCCTTTAGCACAAGTCTTGCCCAGAATCAAAGATTTATGGACAGTGTACACTGAAATATTTCCTTTCTGATAATTTTTAACATTTTCTGTTCTTTGCAGTATAATTTTTGAGGCAATAACCAGTTTGGAAATTGGCACAAGCACATATGTGGCATATTCACTAGATGAACCAATACTCAAGGAATTTTTGGAATACAGGACAATTTACTTGAATTTCTTCCAGTTGTACTTATAAAGCTTCCAGAGCAGGGAGCTCCAACAGCTGTTTTAGGGGATGGTTGCCATGACATTTAAAAAACATTCCTGTACACGAGTTAGCTTCATGTTCAATGAGAATGTTCACTGTACTAGACAGCCTTTACTCTATTGCTCTCATTCTGTGAAACAGCCTTAAGCTATAAGCATTTCAAATACCTAATGTTGCAGACGACAGTCATACAATTCCACAGAATAACCATTAATGCAACAAAGCAAATAAAACTATATGATAAGTGTTGGGAAATTAAGTCATTCATTAACTGGGCTTTCCATTTAATTTTGTAGCTGAATTTCGTATTCAATTTCTCATGAAAGAAACTAAATATAGCGATTCAGCATTTTAATTTCCCACAGATATGAACGCCACACCAGATAATTAAACTGCTTGGAGCTGGACTGTGGTTATCTATACATAATACTGTTAATTTGTCATAATATTCTCTTAATGCATGAGCATTGTCTGTAATCATATTTAAAAATGCCACTGTTACCAATATTTCAGTTCAAAAAATAAAACTGAATCCCCCCTTTCCTTAAATGTGTAAATTTAATTATTTCAATTGTATGAACTTCAGTACAAGAATACCAATATAACGAAAATAAATTCTCTTAATACACGAATAACTGAATGCATTTTAAAAGGTTTTACAGACTTATCGAATCAATGTTTACTATTTCAGAGAGGGGTTTGTTCATCCTTGACCATAGAACGTTGCATGTCAATTGATTTGTTCATCCCTGACTATATAAGTTTTGTCTCAGCTTAAACCATAAAATGACAGAAGTTGAATGGAATTTCACATTCCAGCAGTCTGTTTAAAAGGTGGTGTTAAATGGGAGACTTTTGCTTCATCTGCTTATTGTAGTCTCATATGGCTTAATCTACACAAAAGATGGGAATTTCATTGTGCTCAGCACAGGTCTGATTTAAACAATGTCAATCACTGAAGTAGGGAAAGGCAAAAGAAAGCAGTTTCACCAATGGAAAAGTTAAAATTCTTAGAAGAAACTTAAGGTATAAAGAAATTAGATATAGTGAAAAAAATAATCTGCATTGCAAAACAATGAGCTGCTGAATTATGAACAAACTGACTAAGCTGTTTACACATGGTTCAGCTCTATGAGTGAGCAATATCTAAGTTTACTGCATATTCATTAGAATTGTATGTGGTGTATGAAGCTACTTTAGTAGCCAATTTCGAATTGTATTTTCTTCCATATCTACTTCTAATGTTTATTTGTATACATACTAGTAAAAATTGATACAGTATTGTATTAGATTTAAAAACTGCAATTTGCCCCTTTTAATATTAAATACCATTTTTTGAAATTTTAATATAACAATATTTAACTATATTTATTTATTTAGTTACAGCTCAACCTTTGATGGGTCCAACTTATAACAACACTGATGCCATTTGTTACACTAAACACTTGTTTCTAAGCTTACTCTCAATATAAACACACCAAATTTGTTACTCTGCATCTGCTTTACCCTGCCTGGCCAAAACTGTGCATTTCCAAATGTGTAGATTATGGTACTATCAGAAGACAGCTGCAACTGAATTGTAACATACACTTGTACAAATTAAATATCGGAAGCAATGCATTCTTAAACAATATTTAACTTAGTTACCGAGTGCTCACGGTAGTGCAATCTCTTCCCTTTCAAAATCTGAAATTATGCTGTCAGAGGTTGACAAACAGAACTTTCTACTTTTAATCTCTTTCCAGGATTTACCAACACTAACACAAATTCAAATAAGGTTCCTTAATTTCTTGAGGTGAATTGGATTCTTTCCAAAAGGATGCGACAAAATTTCTTTACAATTTTTGTTATTGTAATGCTGTAGCACAATTTTATCTCTCATTGCTTCAACCCTCATAGGCAACTGCACTCTTGGAACTCTCTCTCCTAGTCTGTAAAGCCCTTGATGTACAACAAGTTTCCAAAAGTAGAGGTCATTATTGCACATGTAAATTACCCACGTGTCTCACAATATTAAAAAAATGTTGCACCAACTCTTTCTCATCACTAAGTAAAGTTTTCTCCCATCTGATGTTTTGAGCTCAAAGGTACCTGCACAGTTTGCCATTATGAAGCATTTGTTATGATTCATGGCATAGACATGCACTTCAGTAAATGAGTCTTTGTTAATGCAGTTTAGTTTCATGCCCAATTGAGCAATTTGAGAGGTAACCATACATTTCACAATACTGTAACAATATACTAATATATCTATCTTTAAGACATTTTAAGAGCTTATGTGTAGCTGAATTTCGTATTCAGCTCCTAATGAAAGAAACTAAATATAGCAATTCAGCATATTTATGTTCCACAGTAATGAACGCCATGTCAGACATGTTAAATCTTGCATGGAGCTGGACTGTGGTGGCCCAGCTTAGACTGACATGATGTACTCATAAACAATTATATCCCTACTCTAGCCTCGTGTTTGAATTATAAAGAAGACACTGAAAAGTAAACTTTTAATCAAGAATGGAAGCTTTCTAAACATTAGTATTTCCTCAATTTCCATTAAAATATAAATAACTCTTAATGCTAAAGAAACAATTAATTATTGCCACCCTTAAAATTCCCTATTTGTCTATCCCTGCATATTACCAGCAAGGAAACCCAACATATGACCACATAACTCCAAAGCTATTATATTAGACTTTGAACAAAATGTCACTACTGTAGCTGAATTTTGTATTTAGTTCCTTATAAAAGTAACCTAATATAGTAATTCAGCACATTTATTTTCCACAGTGTTGAACGCCATGACAGAGATGGAACTGCTGTATGGAGCTGGGCTGTGGACAATTAGAATAATTAGCATACAGGGTCGTTAAATTATAAGATAACCCCTGTCGCAGCCTCTCTCCACTGTGCAACTGCCAAGAAATTGGTGCCAGCAACGGCTCAGTAAAATGCATATCTTAAGATAAATTATGGAAATAATTGACCTTCTGCTCACATGCGGGCAGCACAATTTGTGAAAATATTTATGTGTAATCTTAGCAGCACAGGAATCGTTGTGATTTCTTGCATGATGTTAATACTAAGTTTCTCTTCATTACACAGGGAAGTCTGCTGCTTAGCTTCTGTGAATGAGCAAGAACATCTTCAACTTATACTCTCTGTTTGGGAGCAGATGGTCAATATTTTCAGCAGAGGGGGTTTGCCGGCACAACTTTCCCAGTGACTCTTGGATCTCTCACACACAGGAGAAAGGCTGCAAGAGGTTACCTTATATTTTTATGACCCTATATATGCATACATGGGTTGTCCCAGAATTCAACTGCACAAATTGGAAGAGAGAAGTCAAACACAAAGATAAGAACCTTTTGTCCCTTTGGCCAAATATCATATTGCATGTGTTTTTTCCTCTGAATTGCACATCAGTGAACATGGAGATATGAGCCCTATTTTTTTTATATTCAGAATGCCTCATTTCATTTGTTTTATGCAAAATGGCCTGTTTTCTCACTGGTAACCGTGCAGTTGATTTGCTATAGCATACTGGTGGGTGAGTCAACATAGTGCTGGTCATCGAATTCCATAATAGCAAAATTGTACCACTCTGAAAATTGCATTGTTTAGTTTTTAACTTTGTACTTTTTCTCAAAGAGAAAAATTTGATCAGCATTAAGATGCTTAATTTTCATTTTTGAAGTCAAAGTGATAAACCCTCCAGGAAAAATTACTTTCAAAAGAACGAAATCTACATAGTAGTAATTGTTTGTCAAGGGACCTGGGTAGATTAATGCAACAAAAAACTATGATTTGTTCAGTTCACATGACTATTCTGTAAGAAACTATTCTTAAAAAAGCTTATTTTTCCATCTACTTCATGCTATCCAAGATAAAGGAATTCCTAGGATTGCACTAGGCAAAAGCCAGTCAAATCCTTTAAAAGCTGATACTTGTGAAACAAATGAAATTTGGCTCTCATTGCAAAGGTAAGGAGTAAAACAAGACGTAGTTGAAACAAAAATCATGTCGCATCCTTGGAAGATATTAAACTTAAATACCAAGTTTGGTATTAAAATGACTGTTTCTGACCTATGCTGTTCACATACACCATTTTCAATAGTTTATTTAGGGGGTCCTCAAAACGTGTATTTCTTGCGAAATGCCTATCAAATATTTGAGTTGAGTACAATACCTTCTCTACCTACTAAATACTTACATAGCATGTAAACAGAAAGTAACTATGTTTGTTGAAGACATTTAAAGATTTTGATTAAAATATTGTATATTGCATTAAATAAAATGTATACTTTGAGCTTACTTTAAGGCAAAGTAATGATATTATCAATTACTTTGTCTGCTATTGTTAGAATTCAAACAGCGATACTTTTTGGCTATGTCTATGTAGGGATTATGCTGTTTTAACCACTACTGTTACTGTGTTCCTACACCGTAGGAAAGCATATCATGTAGAACAATTCATCTAGTAACCTGTTGTATTTTATATTTTGGATAATGTATTATTTCTCAAACTCTCCTTGTCTTTACCTTTCATGAAGAGATAGAAAGGTAGATTACACTTTCTTTTCCAGTACATAGTTCTTAACTGGTTTTATGTATGTACTTTGTTTTACTATAAGGATGGTTGTTCATTTTGTACTTAATTTGACACAATTGTGATATTGTTTTGTAAACTATGAATTGTGCCTACAACTGTTACGTGCACATACACAACACATCAATGTGTGATCACACTATTTTAGAAACTCCTAGAGGTGCAGAGAACTGTTCCCTTCAGATGTTTAATGCAATTGTTATTGAAATGCTTTCTGGTGTTCTTAGATGCTAGTGGTACATTACATTTATTTTGTCAGTATAAATAAATCTCATCTGAGTAACACAGCAAAATTTGAATGGCTCATAAAATTCAAATGAAGGAGACAATATAAAATTAAAGATAACAATGGAAACTCAAACTTCTAAATCCATTTTAACTTGATGCTCATAGGGTAACCACTGCATAAATAATATCACTATACCTACGCTTTCTGAAATTCGAATGTGCAGCTGTCTGGGATAACATATAAACATTAAACTGGCACTTCTGCACTGTCCACTTATTACAATCTTAAATATTTCTCTGTTCATCCAAGCATTCTTTTGGTTCGATTCTTAAAAGTCAGAGGTGCGGACAACGGATGCCTGTAAGAGTCTTTGACTTCCCTATGTTCATGAACTTTACAATTACCAGATACACTTGAAGTAGCAAATACTGTATTTCTTTACTCTTACTGTGGTGGCCAAGACAGCATGACTTTCTTTGCATGAGCAAGTGCTTAGATGACAACATTTTAAAGTTGATCCCCATTTCATCACAATTGTACAGCTGGTTTGAGGAAGTTTTCACTCTTTATGTGTTAAATTATTTTTTTGCACGAAAGTTCACTGCAGCTTCGGGATACTGGAAAACTTTTCACCAGCATCAATGATTTTTGTCCTAAGCCTAGCAGAGAAATTGTGTCTAATGCTAACAATTACTTCTTTATGTAATTTGATAACTGAAAACATTTGCTAACACTACTTAAAAGGTTCTTAAAAATTCATTAACACACCCAACCCTAGTCTAAACTGTAACTAAATCTTAACTGCTACAAGGAATACAGTTCACAATTGCACTTTTAACACATTGTTAATGTTATCAGAGATCCTATTATTTTCCAATGCTCACCATAGGGGTCTGATCGATCTTTGGGGTTTATCTCATTCAAACAACCTATTTCTGAGATGGAAACGTGCACAGGAGTGAAAAAATTATCATTTTACCATTTTACCAACACTATAAGTGTTATTTGTGTATGTGCTCACATTTTGTTATTGAAATTGCCTGTAATGTGATGGAAATATTGTTGCTGTCCACTAGATTCATGAGTTTATCTGATCTTCCAAAAATGACCAGACAGTCTAACTGCTTTCACATGTTTCCCCATAGTTTTTGCTACAGGTAATCTTAGACATCTATGGCCCCTAAACACATTTTCACAGTTCACCAATTTTCCCTGTAGGTGGCACTTCCTAGCTATCACTTGATGCTATTCAGATTAAAGCAGCTAACATGACTAAAAAACACTATCATACATCAGGAGCCTTAACTGCAGGGCATAACCATAGGTATTTTTCAGAAATAGAGGAGAACGCAATTGTGGCTAAAAAGTACAGCAAAGGGGTTCCGTTATGCTCAGCCTATATGATACCTGCAGGAAGGGTAACATAGCATGCTATTTTCTCTGTTCCATTAAAAAATAAACCCATTTTAAGCATCATCAGAGCAGCAAAGATGTATAAAAAGAATAGCTTAAAAGCATTCAAATCAGGCAGTTTTCACTTTCTTTATTACTTACCTTTTCAAAGAGGAATTGAAATCAATTTGAGTCCAATTATATCTCGTTACGATCCACATTTCATATGATAAATTCAATATGAATTGAGATCATTTTGAATATATAAGCTTCTAAAAATAATTTAATCATCCATTTATGTTGATCAACTTGGAATTGTGTTGGCGAACGTACTGAACATATATTTGTCTGTATATTATAAGCAGGTTTTCAAGTTAAATAATTATATTTAATACATTCCAAACAAAAGAAACTATAAAAGCTGTTATAATCTAACAAGAAATAAACAAAAGGCATTAACACATGACCACCACATGCAACAAATTAGCAGAGAAGTTGTTTACCGTAATCAAAATGATTTGAATACAGAGGTATTCCCATTCAACATTTCAATCCAATCTCATTCTGATCCCACTTTTTAAGAGGATAAAATCTAAATCTCAATAGAATACATTCAGTATTCAATATGCTCAAACCGACTTAAATTCCCCATTGAAATGTGGTAATTGTTGCACTCCCCTTCATGCAGGTGCGATAATACCAATATGGCAATGCCTTGTTGACTTTGCTTAGTATTTGTTCTGTAAAAGACATTCTACAAAGGGCAGGTGGATAGTTTAAGAACCCAACATTTTTATAACAAGGTAAGTAGATGTCATTTTACTTAGTAATAACCTGTTTAAGAGCAGTATGAACACTTCGATATCCTTTATTTCATTCACTCTTCTAAGGTGAATTCGGTTATAGTGAATCTACTGCACCATCAACAAAGCACGCCATGTAGGTGTTATCGCCTTTGCAAGAATTACTAAACACAGAGGTAATTAAAACCGCCTCGGATCACTGTAGTTAAGCTGCACACACTTATAATCCAATATTTTCAAAATATTCCAAATGGGTGGCCAGTATAGGAAAATGCCCACAAACGAATGATATACATCAAAATTACAACACCGGATCTGGGACTACTGAAAACCTATTTTGTATTCTCTTTAGTTAAAATCTTAAAAGTTCAAAGACTCACCATTTGTAAGGATTCCCTGTTTCATTGGGAAGCCCTGTTTGTCGTTCCCACCGGCAATTCTTACTATATACCCTTTCCATTCATCCCCCAAAGCATCAGCTTCAACTTCAGTGCCCATACGTTTCTCGTAGAACATACGAAGTTTATGTTCATCGATTACCTCAAATAATTTCTGGCATCCCGTTGCCGGGAATGACACGTTCAGCTGAAAACCAGCACATCTTCACGGTTAGCATAAGTATAGCACAACTTTCTTAACTTACAAGACAATGTTGTCAAGTCCTGAGCCACGCTAAGCGTGATCACCTATTTTAATCGCCATCAATTTTGGCCATCCATTGTCTAAACATTAGCATATAACACTTAATTCACTACATAATTATTAAACTAAGTGATTCGACTATTCTAACTTTCCTATGAACTTCATATATTTTCACATAAATAAAATTCTTACCTTCATCTCTCCTAAATCTTCTGTGTGCCACGAGCCATTAGAAAAAGAAGTCCGATGCTCTCGCCATCTACGATATTCTACGAGATTTGTGTTGTTTAACGAATATAGCGCTATCTATATATTTTTTATTTGCCGTAATACTCCCGCAAAATTCAAATCTTTCAAATGAAGCAAATTGAAATTGAAATTAAGGCAATGAACTTAAAGTAATTTTAAAAACCACTCTTAATACCCTATAGCAATCGTATTTAGTATTTACTTTTCAAAATGCTTAGCAGTTACCTATTATTTGCTAAGGAAAAATTACCCATCACATCTGCATGGTACAAAATCTTAGAGAAAGTATTTCTAAATAGACTGATAAACTTTATTAACAAACACAAAATATTATCTGATACACAATATGGTTTTCAGAAAAAAAAAATCTATAAAAGATGCAATAACTAAGACAATAAATAGTGTTATGAATATAGTGAATGATATAGAGATGTTACAGAGAGCTTTTTATTTGTTCTACACATACTATGTGCACAATGTATAGAGATGATATTGTATTGCACCCAAAAATTTGATCCTGAGATTTTACCAGAAATACATGTTTTGAGACCTGCTGACTTCAAAAAAAGCATTTTTAGAAATGTGTTCATGTCTATGTGTGTGTGCGTTAGTGTGTGTGTGTATGTTCAGATCAGCTCAAAAATGAAAATGCTGTTAACTACCAAACTTGGAATGTAAGTTCAGTATCTTCCAAGGATGCAACGCAAAAATTTTCAAGAAAATCCTGCAACCCCAACTACCCTTTATATGGAACTTTTCTCAAATGGAAAACATCTTTCTTCTCGTTTCTTGTTTGTTTACTTCTGGCAAACAAAAGGAATGGAATTTCAATTATTTCACATAGCAAAGGCTTTTAAAAGACTTGACTATCACTTTAGTCTGTGCATTCCCTTGTCTCCCTTCTACTTACAAGAAAGCAAGTAATAAGAATAAATATGCTTATATTTATCTTGATTAGTATGATGTAGATAAATGATTAATTTTTTGAATAAAATGTTTATTTGCAGAATAGCTAGAGAAAGTCATGTGAATGTAACACATAAGATTTTTTTACCTGTCTATGGTTTTCCACTGTGTTGATCATCATTTTTATTAAAGGTTATAGAATTAGAGGAAATGCTAAAATGGTTAAAGTTATATTTGAAACAGAGAAAACAAAACAATTGGAACCAGATCATTAAATAGGAAGTAATATAGAATGTCACATATCTTCATTACAGTCCATCGAGTTATGTAGTTTTGCAAGGATTCATATTATGTTTACTATATGTAAATGATTTAAGTGCTCATCTTAAGATAAGATGCACCAAGGTTATGCTTCATATCAGTGGAAACTATAAACTAACTGAATAATACATGTAATGAAGGTATTGATAAACTTGGAAAACTATTTTCACATCTACAATCTCACTCCAAATGTCAGTAAGACATATATCTACGGCTCTCACTAAGCAGAAGTAGGTAGTTACAGTTTTGAAGGTTTAAAAATGGTTTATCACAATAAAATAATATCCACATATCAAAAAATAATTTGGGATGGTTATATTGACAATAATCTTCCCTCGAAGAGCCTTCTCATGTTATAGTAACTTTCTCCAAACTTAAGAAAGACTATATTTCTGCTACATTAACATAGTACCTTTACAAGTGGTTCCATATAGTGTACTTCGCCTTATTTAATTCCCATTTAGAATATGAGGCAATGCTATGGGGATCTAAATCAAATACCTATTTCATACAAATCTTTTTTACTAGAGAAAAGAGCCATTAAAGTTTTAGCTAAAATTAATAAATTCAAATCTTTTGGATACTGCTATAAACAATTTAAATTATTACCTCTGTTTTGTATATCAAAAGGCAGTCTAATGAATCCTCTAGTTAAATAATTTATGTACAAAGATATTCTACTCATAGGCAAAATGATTTTTTTTTTAAATAATACAGGGGTGGTAAAATATAATTAATGTATCTAAAGAGAGTGACTGATAAACACAAGCTTAAAAGGAGACTCAGAAAGTACAGTATGCTTTTATAATCCACAACAGTTTTTAAACCATAATATGAGCTAATTTCAAATTTGCATAATTAAATAATATGGATGCTTTCATATAATGTTTCGCATTGAACGCATTATCCTATGCAAAATCTTTTTTTTCTATCAGATTACATTGCTTTTAGAGTCTTTACAGATTTATATGCTCATCACACACTAACAAATAAACTGCTAAAATAGACTATATTTTTTTTCTTAGAGTAAACTATAGTGCTGCTACCTGCCTAGTTTGAGTTCTCTATCTTTACTCATATGTGTTATAATTTTTTAAATTAAATATTTTTTGGAAAGTGTTATACTTATGCATTGGAGAAATTTTGGAGCAAAACTTTTTTTATTATTGATTTTACATCAGGGGCTAAGTGAGAGAAAATCTTGAAAAGGGTTGGAGACAGTTTTTAAAATAAACTACATGCCTGCAACTTCTTGCATCCATTGTGAATGGAAAACAAGAGCTCTTCACCTATTCAGCTAAAAAGTGCCAGATGTGAGAAGAAGGCAGATGGTATGCACCAGTAAAAATTAAAATAAGTTTGTATTTATACTGTGTGGAACCTGTGAGGTGTTATTACATTATTTAACATTATTTCATAAATATTTGTAGTTCTGGAGAAGGAACCTAGGAAGAGACAAAATATTGCTAAATTAAGTAATAAGGAATGCAAAAATAATGGATGTGTTAGATTATTTTTCAAGTAAAATGAGTTTTGTTAGGCAGTAAAAGCATAAAAGAAGCAGTACCATATAGCACAAAATAGGAGTAATAAATGGACCTCAAAGAATGTGGTCAAAAAGAAAAATTAATATGTTGGAGAAAAAAAAACACCAGGTTAATACAATATGATGGAATACAGTTAAGTAGAATAAAGTACATCATTCTTTGCTGTTTAAAAACATTCCAAGTTGAATATAATTTTGTCATGGGTAAACAGTGATGATACCCTACCAAATTTCTTAAGGGCTACTCTAAGTCAATTTCTACAAGTTTGGAGTTTGAATATATAGAAGGGGAAACAAGTGCATGTTAATAAAAAAGATAGTGTTGCAGATATCTTAAGGACACAAAAAGGTTTAGAGACCAAGGTAAATCAATTCTTCATACAGATGAATCTTTTGTAAATTTAGGCTATACTGTGGCAAAAGTGTGGAGGGATACCAACGTTAAGCAATTATAGGACTAAGTATGGACTAAGTATGACACAGTCCACTTGGGGGGGGGGGGCATAGTAAGATTTGCTTTGGTCCATATTGGTAATGAGCAAGAGTTGATGAGGAATGCTATACTAACATTTAGTGCAAAATAAAATAAAAAAAAAGGAAGATGGACAATTTACATGATGAAATGGGAAGTGAAATATATGAGAAATGGTTCACTGAACAATTGCTCCTTAATAGCCCTGAGGGAGTTATTATTGTAATCGTCAATACAAAATATCACCGCAAAAAAGAGAGCTTTTGCCTGTTATTTATAGAGGAAAAATAATATCACTGGTTGGCTTACTCAGAACATAATAAGCTTATGAGTAAGCTCCTGTCCATTGTGTCTCAACAAAACGGAAGATACAATAAATCACTGTCAATGAAATGGCAAAGGCAGCAGAGTTGCTTACCTCTATATTGTTATGAACTAAAACTCATCAAAATGATATGATCCAAGTGAGAAACTATGTACAAATGAACAAATACATCATTCAAATAACTAGAAGTGAATCAATTGATCTCAGAAGCACATAAACATTTACAGTACAAAATTATTAGATTAAAAAGATTGATAGTTGACGACATACAAGACAACAGAGGTTTTTCTGATTAATTTATCATCATTGTCCTTGTCAACAAGAATTGCCCTTTCAGAGTCACCACCATCTGATGCATCCAGCTAGGTTAATAGAAAACAGAATAGAAGGAGTCATGCCATTATTGGAGGATAATGACGGAGCTTAAAGGTAACCAGCTGAGTTTGTTAAAGCTTTTTTCATTGTATATCTCAATATTTGATAATATATGTTTACATGTCTGTAAAATTATATTTAAAAGTATTAAAATTAAAAATGAGAGATATGAAATGCAGTTGAAAATTAAATGTATTACAACAGCTTTAAATAGAAGTACAGTAGCATTCACGAGGACAATAAACTGGTAGACTTTTTTTTATTTATTTATACTTTGAAACATATACATGTTATTGGCCACATCAAGTTTAAACAGAATAAATATGTATACATGGATACAATAAATCAAGCCACATTAATAACGTTAATGGAAAATATTTGCATATATCATAAGAATACCTTGCAGACGTAGAATTATCATGTCATTTATGCAAAGACAAAAGTTTTTATGCAGCAAAAGTAAAATAATAAATAATACATAACATATTCAGAATGAACTACTTAACTAAACAGTTTCAAGAAAATCTATTAACTGATTAAAACATCAGTTTGGCATAGAGTATATTGAAAAATAGAGCTCAGCATTTATTTGGATTTCAAGTATTCTGTTAATTGCATTTGGGTGCCAAAGTTGCAAACATATGTATAGTACATGTGGCAACAGTGTGTTTCATTTAACTATCTTCCAAGAGTGAGACATGCTTTAAAATAAAATTGTTTAATAGTCCACCTAATCAGATATAGTATTAATATAAAGAACAACATTTGAGTTAATTTCTTTATTTGCTTTAAAGGTTGGTAGTAACGTGATTTACTTAAATGACAGTTGTGAAGTTTCTTGAGTTTAAAGAATATTCATTATTTTATTGTAAAATATATATATTTTGAGAATGCCACAGAATTCGAGCGCACAAATTGTCAAGATTATAGAGGAGTCCAAGATAAACATTTTAAGATAGAGAACTTCAGGGCTATGTGACTTCTAAATTCATTGCCACAGCATAAAATGTATTAAGGGTTAGCACCCCACTGTTCAACTGTAGTGGACTGTGACATGCATGCTCAGATTTTGGGGAGCATAGACATAGTGGCATTATTTAGCGCTATGGTAAGCAAGTGGGCATTGGATAAAGATGTCAAGAGAGTTGAAGCTTCAAGCCTCCATGAAAACCTTTATTTTTATGTTGTCTCCTTTGTATTTTATAATGAGCTATTCCTATTTTGCTGCTTACTCAATATGATTTACTTGTACTGACAAATAAAATAAATGTAATGCATGATTAGCATGTAGATGTGAGAATGTTTTAATAACAATTACATTTAATACCTGAAGAGGTACAGTTCTCCATACTCCTCGAAGGAGTTTCCAAAATACATTATATTATACATTGATGTGTTATGTACGTACACATTACAATTGTATCACACTTTACACAACAATATTATCATTGTGTCAAATAACTTCGAATGAAATAAAAATTAAACAACTAGCTCTATAATAAAACAAGTATCTACCTAAAACTAATTAAGAACTATGTAACTAGTCAGGAAAGTGCATTCAATAATTTCATCTCTACAAGAAAGGCAAATAGAAGACTTTGAGATATAATAAATACAATATCCAAAGCACAAAATACAACACGTCACAGAGGTACTGTTCAATGTCACAACCTTCACCATCCCTGCAGATGTCACACCTATGAAGAAATAAACCTTGCAACCTGTCAAAAATTCAGGAGTGTTGTGAACTTCACCACAAGTAGTTAAGTTTGTGCCAGTAATTGTTCATCTGATTCAACAGGCATCTGGTAAGTGAAGTTCATAAGCATGCATAATGGTACTGTGTGATCTCGTTTCACACCTTTTTAAACAATTTATTTCCTATACACATGATATGTATACTTTTACAATATGACCACAACGTTTATCAGTTCATTTTTTTTTTTTTTTGGTAATGTCCGCTTTTACTACTTGTAGTACTGCAGGCGATGACACTAGTGATACATGGAATGAAGATGTAGCACCAATGGAATGCGATGGCGGGTAAACCAGAGAACCCAGAGAAAACCCATCACTGCACCACTTTGGCTACCACAAATCTTACATGTGGTCACTTGGGATCAAATTCGGGCCTACTTTCATGGTTCTCACAGTAGTTATGTGTATGCATCAGACAAGATTTTCAGAAGCACAGCTGTGGACACAAAAAATGAGTCATCTCCAGTTTCCATGTTTTGATTGAAGAGCTTCATGTATCTTTGTAAAAACTGTATTCACAATGCACACGAAAAAACTGTACATTACTCTGTGACTGACAGTGTAATGCTCAACTTATGAGTACTGAAAACAAGTCAAAATGCAGTGTCCAGTAGCCGAGAGGTTAAGGTCTTGCTTCTGCTCATAAGTTCCTAGGTTCAAAACTTGCACAGCTTGTCATTTCTTTTTATGTTTGTTAATTTTATGACTGGATATGTAGGGCATAATATTGCATTAATATAACTTTGGCATTTGAAGTTATGGGCCTATCTATGCACATAAAACATAATTATACTCATGTTATATAACTAAAAAAAAATTGTAAATAAACAATTATATTCTAAAACTAAAACACAAAAAATAAACATAATTAATATCAAGTGTATGAACCCTCAGCTCGTATAATTGCCCTCAATCTTTGGGGCATAGACAAAATTAAATGCCTGCAACGAGAAGCTACAAGATCCCAGATCTTTTGTCCTTTGCCCATCTACAGGTAAATTGGAGCACAACTCTCTCTTTAACTCAACCTACACATTCTACCATTCTGGATTCTTCGAGGTTTCACGGAGAGAGAAGGTTGAGACGGAGCTTCTTCTTCGACTCGTCAAGATGGCCAAGAAGAGACTGCGCAGACTCGCCGCTGCTAAGGCAGCACCCGTCGCCTCTTCCTCGGCAGCTTCTCCGTTGCTACCGGTCCCGGCAAGCCCTGTTTCGCCGCCGGCCGCCACCACACCCTCGCCGCAACTGCTACCGCAGTTGCCGCCATCACCGCCACCACCGCCGCCCAGCTCCACGTCGCCGCCGCCCCGGTTCAGTGCCGTGGTACGGGGGGTCCCCAGGGACCTTTCCACCCGGCACCTCCTCGCCGCTGCGAAATCCAAGTGGCCTTCTTGTTTGAGGGCCACAAGGATAATTTGCAACCGGGGACCTACACCACTTGTGAGGCTGGAAATTCAGGATAGTTCGGACCTCGACGCTGCCTTGGCGTCAGGGCTGCCCTTGTTAGGGCAACTCCTGGTCGTCGAGGCCAGCAAGATGGAACGTTACCGGCCCTGCCGTCGCTGTTGTGCCTTCGGGCATACAGCCGACTCCTGTTCCTCGACGCCGCGGTGCCACTACTGTGGCTCCGCCAACACCACCGCTGAGTGCACTGAGCACAATCTACGCCGTCGCCGCCGGTTCTGTGCCACCTGTCGTGGCACAGGACACTTCACCGGGCAAGCCCAGTGCCCTCTCTACCCCAGGAGCAGACAACTACCACCACCCGCCCGGACTACAACACCGCCGACCATTATCGAAACCACACCGCCTGCACACTCGTTAGACGCAGCGACACGGGACGCCATTCAGGATCTCCACGCGGAGATCTTGAACGTCGGCGCCCGTTTAGCTGCCCTTGAAGAGCTGTGCAGTGTCATCACTGAAAAGGTACAGAATCTTCAAGCTGCCACCACCGCCGCCATCGCCACACTACAGTCCACCATAGCTGAGCTGTCCAGCCGGACATCTAGTGTTCAGCCACAGCCTCAGCAGGACTTCCAGCCGCAGCAGCTCCACTCCGCCGAACGGCCCCACTCCAGGGGCCAATCACACAGCGGGGCTGTTACAAGACCCGGACCTGAGTCTTGGATTCTTCGTTCACGGCAGCTACGACTGGAGAAGAACCAACACTAGCTCAACTCAATCCCTCACCCTCTAATTCCTCTACTCCTCTCCCTGAATATTCCGCGGTGACAGTCTGGGCCTCGGTCAAGTCTGTCTCCCGGACATCATTTCACCTCTCTGACTGCAACCTACAGTCAGTTAAATTATCACCTTGAATCCGCGGGTGCAATCATGCGGTACCGCCTCTCCTTACTTCCTACTAATACCGGTGGAGGGGTTTTTTAGTCGGTATGCCCACATGGGAGACCCCGACACTCCGGGCTTGCCCGGGTCAGTCCTTAAGGTGGATTTTTCCCCTCCACTCGAAACTTAAAAAAAAAAAAAAAAGAAAAAAAAAAAAAAAAACCATTCTGATATCCTGCCTCTCTGAAAACCAATTTGATACCTTTAGAGATGTGTGGACAGAATGATTATCCTGTACAAATTCAACAATTCCATATCTCATTCTCACAGAGGGAATAAAAGTATTAAGCGTTACCATGTATTGCATACCATTCAATGTATCGTCAAGCTGCCACAGTGCACCTAGACCATCCCTTGATATCCAGTCCCAACATGATATAGATACACAACCATGATGGAATTGTAAAGCCACGTATTTTGCATCGCATCGGGACTCCTTTGCATGATAAAAAATCACCTTTCCCTTATGTGTGGAAGAATCCCAGTTGTAATTGGCATTTTCCTCTTGAATCAGATTGTGAAGGGCGTGTTGAGCATTAAAGGAAACAAAGTTCCTACCTTCCAAAAAAAACCAAATTTGCCCAAAATTGGATTCCTAAAACTGTTTCAAAACATTAGATTTCTTAACAATACTTTTAGTATTTTTTCATACCATACAGATTCCTTGTTTTTCATTCAGAGAGAACTGTTGGTATTTGATGCATTTGCATACCATTTTGTACACCACATACTTTCTTGTGTAGCATATTGTTGTTCAGTAGAATAACACTTAAAATAGCATAATAATCACTATCATATTATTGACTGTACCAAATGTTGTGTATGAAATAGGTATGTCTAAAATAGCTGCTATGTGTTGATTCAACATCATTAAGAGAAGGGGAAAAGAAAATGTTTGCTACATGTGAGAAGCAAGCCTGCGATTCCCAGCAGAGAAGTAATCTACACATTGCTATAATGCTACAGTGAACACTTTGGAAGATGGCAGGTTTAGTAATGCTGAACAATACAAACTGTATCATGTTTTGTGTCATTAATCTTTTTAGTTAATGTGATAGTTTGTTGCTGAAGAAGCTTAAGTTATGTATTTGATTATGATTATTGATCATATGGGAAAGTAATATTAAGATATGAGAACTTGTTGGTGCTGCTGATCAACAGTATCGCGAATGGTGAACACTAGGCGTTGTGCTGTGTAGAACTTAGACAAATTTGGCGTTCCAGACATTATTCATTCTTTTGGCAAAAAATGTACATTTTTGCAGGACCATAGTAGCTCATGTGGTTAAAATGACATATCTACATACTGATAAATTCAAAGTACTGCAATCCAATCTAAGCAATAATTTTTTTTTTTTTTTTTACCCTCAAAACATTGTTCAATTACTAAGTTTTAAAACACACATTACATAAATGTTTTCAATAAACTTAATTGCTTTATTGCATTAATCTATGCAGGTTCTTTGCTAATTGCTGTACTTAATATTGAACACCACATACATATCATTCATAGTCTTTTGAAAGTAATTTGTTCTGTTTATCATCTTGGCTTCAGAAATGTGAATTAAATGTATTAGTGCTATTCAAATTGTGTGCCTCTTTGAGAAAAACAAGAAAACTAAAGAAATAGAGAATGTAAACTTCAGAGAGTGGTGCACACATTGTATCGTGGGATTTGTTGACCAGTGCTTTACCAGCTCGTATATATACACACACACATTTATACAGAATGAAAATGAATATCACTGCATGAATTTTACTGACAGTACATGGTCCTAGTTAATTAATTTTATATAAGAAACCAATGGTCAACAAGATCAAGTTACCAAGTTATATATATTCAAAGACATTAGAGATTGAGATCAATAAATGGATAACAGGTTATGGTAAACAGCTAAAGAACTTAGGGAAATTTTGAAAGTTGTATTTTGGCTGCATGGTTAGGCAGATTGACTATGATTTGGACAAACTTTTTTCTTTAATTTCTTTTCCATCTTGTGAGCAATATTAAGCATATGCCTTAAAATCACCAACTACCACCTTCACTTACAATGCACAGGATCTGCTTATTGTTGCTTCTTCTCACATCTGGTGGCTAAGGCTGGAGGGTTGTGTATTGACATTGTTCTGAAATTGTTGGCTGGTGAAAGCAAAAGTACAATGTACTACTACTGCCCAAAAAAGATGCTGAGTACCTTTGTGGTAGCATAACGAATGACAAATGTGCCAGTAAACGACTTTGATACCCCAGCAGACATTAACACCACCAAATGATAATTGTTTCTTACTTAAGTGTTTGGTAATAGTCTCCCAAGTCTCATTTTCTATTTGCCTTTCATGCACAACACTGCATTGAAACAGTTAAATAGGTACTCCGGGAACAAGGAGCAAATTACATTTTTGCTGAACTCGCTGATATGCACCTCATGTATGGTGGTGCAAGATATCATACTACAATAGCTGCACAGATTTACAGCAAAAGGTACTCCAACAGACAGCAAACCTTCAGACTACTTTCCAATCTGTAGATCAATGTTTGGGAGAACATAGTTCTGTAATGTCAAATAAAGCAGATTCTGATATAAGACGTAACCACTGCACTCTATAATTTGAAGAAAATATATTGCATAGACTGGAACAGGAACTGTCAAACAATGACCGGTAGTATTGCATGCAAAATGGGCACCAACCACCAAAGCAAAAGGTGCAAGCTCTTTAACTCTGGAGGATTGTAACTTATGCCCAATTTTATGAATGGGCCTTAAGGCAGCCACCAGAATTGATTTCATTGGTGTTGTTCATCAATGTAGTTTATAAACATATGGGCTGGCATTGTTTCTGACCACAACATTGGTCCTTATCTTCTCCTCGACTGTGTGGCGACACTTATAAAACATGTATGCACTGCCAGCCCTTTTGGAAGAAGTGTCACTTGATGTTTGGGCTCAAGTGAATTTCCAACATGATGGAGCTACTGCGCATTATGCGATAAATGTATGGTAGCATCTAAATCGAGTCTTCCAAATCGCTGGATTGGAAGAAGCAGTTCCACTGTGTCCTGGCTACCTCATTTGTTATCTTCAAACTATGGTGTATTCATCACTGATTGATGCTGAAGAGATGTTAGTTGTCCGCTTTATTGCAGCCAATAATGCAATTCACAATACACCAGCACCAGGAATGTTTATCAGGGTTCAGGAATTATTTCTGCATCGATGTTAAAGGTCCCATTTCGAGCAATTCCTTTCATATCTGTGCCTACTCCTAATTTGTTTGCTTACTTTTGTTCTGCCTGTATCTACCTTGTATTGCCATGTTAATACTGATGCAACTTATTATTTACTCTACACTTACAAAGTACATTGTGCCTAGAGAAGGTATTGTATTCCACCCAAATATTTGATACAGAGATTTCATAAGAAATGTTTTGAGGCCTGAGTCAAACTAAAAGGCTGTTAAATACTAAACATGGCATTTAAGTTTAGTTTCTTCCAAGGGTAAATACAATTATTTTCAAGAAAGTCCCCCTCCCCCCTAAACTGCCCTTTACAAGGAAACATTTTTTAAATTTTGTTTTTCTCAAAAATGGTTCTAACAATTTTGATTAAAGTACTCTCTACTAACAATATTTGCATCATAAATAAAATGTATATCTTGAATTTTCTGGAAATAAATTCTAAAGACCTATTTACTGGTAAACTACAGGAAATAGTAAAAAACTTACTACACAAAAAGTGAAGATCTCATTTCAATACACAATTTATATCATAGTAAGAGTTGACCATTTCCGAGATATTTCTTGTTATTTGTTTCATTTTCAACTATGTAACTGATCTCAAACAATGTCACCATTCTTTCATCTCTCTCTTGCTTTACTGGCAATGCAAAGCGAACCAAACTTCAATTGTTCACATATCAACCAGCTTTTAAAAGATTTGATTATCGTTTTAGCATAGTATATTCCTTCATTTCCCTTCCACTTAAAAGGAAGAAAGTAATAAGAAAGTTTCTGTTAATGTTTAACTTGATTAGCACCACGTACATAACAGGATAATCTTTTGCAAGAATAGTTTATTTGCAGAACAGGTAGAGAAAGTCAATTGAATGGAACACTTCAGATGTTTTTTTTTTTTTGTTATAACTCAGCAATATTTAGCTTGTTTCAAGTACTTATCAATTATTTATATTTTGTAAGTTGTTAGTTGAGCTTGAACTAGTTAATTTAAGTACTATTAAGTTCCAGTGTGCACCCACTATTTAGATCATGAAAATGTACATGATAGTTAAAAGAATTTGAATAAAAAGCTCAAGCATTGATTAAATGAAAAATTATAATATAACACAATGTTTCCTGTAAATCACATTCAACTACGTGAAAAAGGAAAGAAAGAAATAAAGAAAAAATAAATATGCAGTCACAGGGATTCGAACTCTCAATTTTAATGCATGTGCATTCTTACACCATAGCCATTACGCTAAACAACACACAGTGTGCTATTATTCATTTACACTATATAATATATATATAAAACATTTGTAATGTTTAACTAAATGTTAACACCCAACACTGAGTTATTACTTTCTCTACATAGTAGAGAAGTATAGAAGGTATTACATTTCACCCAAAACTTAAATACCAAGATTTCACTGCATATACATGTTTAGGCTCCCCTGAATCCAAATAAAGCATTTTCAGAAAAAGGTCTGTGTGTCCGTGTGTCTATGAACATGATAACTCAAAAAAAGGATGTGACGCAAAGATTTTGAGGAAAATCCTTCCTCCCCAAACTACCCCTTACATGGAAAAAATTTAATTTTTTTTTTTTTTTTTATCTGTTTATAATATTTTGGTGACAAAATGTACATCCTGAATTTTCTTGTTATAGCCTCTGAATACCTCTTCATTTTGGATGACTTTTGCATAACTGGTGAACCGTAAGAGGCAGACAAAAACTTACTACACAAAAAAATATAGATCTCATTAAAACATACAGTTTATGTCATACATTTTTTCATGGAGTTGACCATTTCGGAGATACTTCTTATTGGTTTCATTTTTAAAATACTTAAAACTTTTCTCATATTTTAACAATATCTGTAAGGGTTAATTTAACTTTCTTTTCTCAACACTTTTTAGGCTTAGCAGGAATACCAGGAATTTGCCAACTCCTGAATATACAAAGAAACAAATGTCAATCAAATAGCAACTAGCTTTTAAAAGATTTAACGATTGCTTTAACCTAGTGTATACCCTTATTTCCCTTCTATTTACAGGGAAGCAAGTGATAGGACCATTTCTGCTGTTTATCTTGATTAGCCTAAAGTAAATAGAAAAAAAAACAACCTTTTAACAATAGTTTGTTACAGAGATGTACAGGAAGTCATGTGAATGGAACACATCACAATTTTTTTTTCATCCCACAGATAAATTCTGAATGAAGCTGGGCATAAACTTGCATGATATTTTAATATAAAGTTTACATTTTGCTTATAACAGAAGAAAACATGATAGAATACATTTTGGTTATCATAATGTAGTAAAAGAAGTTTAGACTACAACAGTAAAAAATGCAGTAGCATGGCATATGCTACTGTTATTCATTAGGCTTAACATAATGACAAAATATATTGTGGTCTGTTGAAAAAGCGAATGCTCAAACAAGCAAATGTCCATGAGAGGGCCTATGAACCAGAAGCTCAATTATATATAGTATATTTGTTGAATTAATTAAAGTGGTATGTATTAACACACACTTCACTTACTTTTATTGTGCAGGACAATTGTTTCGTGGACCATTGCCCGCATCCTCAGCTTTCACCTTTAACCACCACATACATCAAGTCACAGGCCTAGCTATGGGAAATCCACTTTCCCCATTCCTGGCAGAACTGTTTAAGGGTGCATTTGAAACACACATTACGAAAGCCTTTTCACAAATTTTCAAAACTTGGTACAGATGTGTAGACAACATTTTCGCCATAATCCCAGGAAAACTAGCACTAGACACCTTAAAACTCCACCTACAAGAACCCAAAATAAAATTTACCATAGAAAGAGAAAATGACCACTGCATCCCATTTCTAGATCTAAATATATTAAAAAAGAATAACAAAATAGAATTTGGAATACACAGGAAAACTATACACACCAACAATTACACAAAAAGAAATAGCTACAACCCCATTCCACACCAATTTGCAGTGTTCAATAGTCTAGATTTCAGACTAGTTAATGTCCCACTCAATCCCACTGAATGTAAAAAAGAATATAACCCCATTCTGAGCACAGCAGTAGACAATGGTTTCAATACCTCCACCATCATAAAAAAGATCAATAAATACAAAAGACAGAAACACATCAAGAAATTACCACCTTAACCCATAAAGAAAAACCTCCCAAATTTCACAAAATCACATACATCCCATAACTCCACAAGTTCAAAAAAGTATTCAAGAAATTCAACATCAAACTAGCACCAATTAATAAATACAGTGTGAAAAACCTCCTGGGCTCCTCTCTAAAGGTCAAAATACCCACGGAGAAAAAATCAGGAATATATGCAATTGAATGTCAAGACTTCAACAGGAAATACATTGGGAAGACAGTAAGAAATCTTCAAACATGCAATACAGAAGACTCATCAAATCAAAACAGCCGGACAAATCTGCAGCAGCACATCACTTTTGGGAAGCACACCACAAAATCAACCTGAACATCAAACTATTGAAAGAACTTTCGAATCCGTTTCAATTATCAGCATGGGAAAAAATCTACATCCATAAATACCGCCACACATTGATGAACATGGAGTTCCCCCCTAAGGATTGCTTAACAAGTCTCATCGTCCGCCCAACAGATGTCACCATGACCAACACACCACACCCACAAATTGGAATCCAAACCCAAACAGTAGTGGTTCAACAGCTGAGGATGCGGGCAACGGTCCGTGAAACAATTGTCCTGCACAATAAAAGTAAGTGCAGTGTGTGTTAACAGTATCACTTTAATTAATTCAATTTGATTATGCCTTCACTGTAAGCAGCTTCAAAATTATACAATTATAGTATATTTGTTGTTTTTCAAAGGAATCAGCTTCATTATGTAACCATCTCAAAACAAATGAGTAAAACTTATATCCTTGACAGCTCTAGAATACATGTGATTGTGGTGGGCCACAAATGACCAATTGATATATGCGATTATGTGAAATCGAGTATATGTGATGCATTCATTTTTTAAAATTTTCTTTTGCTTTTTCTTCTACATGCAGGATTTAATCCATAATTCCTGATTTGTTATAATTCTTGAATTTGTGAGATGCATATGAATGGATCCATTGATTCAGATATTGCTATCATTATGACTTTTAAGTATAATTTTAATTTTGAATAGCTCTTAACCTCCAGAGCTATTCATAACTATATCAATTTTAATTTATGGAAAGGGTTAAGCAATAAGGAAATAGTATATAGTGAATATTACTTTTAATTATATTTAGAAATACACTGATCACAGCTCATGTTTTATTACATATAAGACATACATTAAGCAGCAGATTACAGTTTATTTATCTGTTCAGACGTTTCATGTATGTCACACAACATGTTTCTGTTAATTTCCTTATGTTGCTCATTAACCTTTAAATAACATTATATATCTGGTATGTACTAAGCATAAATTACTAAGACTATAATAAGCATAGTAATCAATAAAGAAAGGCAGAAAAGAATATAAAAAACTGAAGAGAGCACTATTTTACAATTAGCTACAACTCAACCTGTGGTTACAACCGTAATAGTGTTCAACACCCATCCCAAGAATTAACCCCTTAGAGCTAGTGTGTACAAGAAATAACAATGGTATCTCTCTATGGAGTCCTAGTATATCAGGGAATTGTGAAATACATCCTGAGTGTATGTGAAGAACAAACGAATTGCAATACACTAGATAGCGTCAGTCTTTATACTGATAACCAAAGATGTATCTGGTGTCATTTATTAATAAAGTTATAAGACAAAAGAAAATAAAAATTACGAGTTTCTACAATATCATTATTTTGATTTATTTTATATACCAGTACTTGCATTTCACACAGAACTGCATGTGAAATTCAACTCCAACTCAGTTTTTAAAACATGTCCCAATCCTGGCTCCATAAAAATAAAGTCAGAAAGAAGGCAGAAGATGCTCCTGCCAAGGACTTGATCTCTTTAATGTCGTCATATTCAGGATTAGATATAAGAAAAGAAATGTGTGTGTTCAATTCTGTAAGTGCACACATGAAACGCATGTATAATAGTGCTGATATTTAATAGCGGCTCGACGACATCTGGGCACGGACGGTAGCTGCAGCAGCATTTGTTGCAGCATTCTGGACGTGTTCATTGCGCAGGAACTCTGTTGTAAATTCCTGCTGGGCCTTGGCAAAGCTTGCACCAGTGCTGCGATAGATGCGATGGATCTGGGAATGAAACAAAACAAGCAAATGAACTTTATGTGACTTTCTCTATTCTTCCTTCTGCAATCTTTTCTGACAAAAGCATACCCTTACACCTGCTTCTTGTTAATTCAATTGATTTTTATTACCTTTTGTTGTGGGTACAAAGGAATTGATATGCTTTAAAATTCTGTCCTCTTTGCGTGAACACAAGACAAAATGATAGCAACTTATGAATTGAAAAAGAAATATAGGTACTTGAAAGTTCAAACCAATAATAAAGAATATTTCAAAAATATTTGACAAAAATTGTGTGCTTTAATGAATTCTGTATTTTTTGAGATAGACAAAATCTCTTACAGTATATCACTTTTATAAAAGTCATTCAAATAATGAGGACTTCAAAGATAATTCCTAGAAAATTCAAGATATTGTATCATGGCAACATTTATATTTGAAAAAATTGGTATCAGGAACATATTTAACCACACTCGTAAAATTATATCACAATCATCTTGTCCATTGTCCTATCAAAAGAATAATTACATCAACATACAGTACAAAAATTGTAGAAGAATATGTATGACAAAAAGGTGAACAATGTGTATGCTAATGTAAAATCAACATGTGAGAATTGAATACATACTCAGAAATAGAAACATTAAAATACAGGAAGACTGAAATGGTAAAACTTTGAATAAAAATATGACTTGGATATACCATATTTACCCAAATACAGGACATTTTTTTCTCCAAAATATTAATGTTCAGAGCTGAGGGGTTGTTTCGCATTTACGATATATGTTTTCCAAATACCATGCAGGGAAAAAGTAAGTTTCAAACTTCATAGGTGCAGTAGTGCCAAAACCTGGGGGTAATGATATAAATTACTGCCAAGGTCATGAGGTATATGCAGATTTTGTGTGTTTCATTTCACACCAAAAATTAACTATTAGTGGGCCTATGAGCATTCTCATTGGGAAAAAAGATTGCTGTCTGAGGCTAAAATAAAATTAAAGGACTTCCTTTTACATCGCTGGTTGCATGTAAAGTTGTATTGGAAGCCAACAGTCAAGCAGAAAGAGAAAGATTAGTGTACAATTTCCCTCCTCCCACTGCACATATATACTGGCACATTTCTGATTTCTCCTCTGCTGCTCTGTGCCACTGCAATGGGAATTTATGCACAAATTGAATTAGGTAAAATATTTTATGATATATTATATTAATTATGTTGTCTTAATAGAAAATAATATCCATAATCATTGTCATGCTGCCACTGCCCCCATCGTCATCTTCTGCAATTGCACACGTTCGTACGCCCTTCTTTGTTTTTCCCGCACAAATTCGAATTAGGTAAAGCATTTTACTATATATTATATTAAATATATAGTCTTAATAGAAAATCGTATCTATAATCATCGTTACAGCTAAGCTCCCACCATCACCATCGAACCCAGATATTACTGTGCATTTCCGTTCTCCCTTCTCCATCTCTCTCCTGCTTACAATGCGAATTTCTGAGCAAATTCAAATTAGTTAAAAAAATTTACAATGCGTTATATTACGTATATTATCTAAATAGAAAATCATATACATCATTGTGGTTAAAACTATGCTCACGCCACAGTCATGCACCACTGCACCTATACCGTACATTTCCATACTCCCTTCTCCGTAAATTGTTCAAAACATGAATTTCAGTGCAAATTCAGATTAAGTAAAACAAAATTAAAATAAGGGATTTAATCAGCTTAAAAGTGTCCATTAGTTTGTTCAAAATATATGACAAACCTTTAAATTTCATTTAAACATTAAGTTATGTCTTCTTTTTATATAGATAATATGCAAATTCCAAAATTAAGTGATGAAAAATGGGGCTCGTCTTGTATTCGGATAAATACATTAGTCCATGTTTATAATACCAAGGTCCATGTCACATCCCAGTCAAGATAAATAACAACTTCATGAGAAAAGATGATCATTTCAAAACAGTCTTTAAATATCTCAAAGCAGTATCCTAAAGTTTCACAAAATAAAGTTTCCATCACTGCAGCAAAGAAATCCGAATCACAGAAAATACTCCCAGAATCCCAGGTTTTGTGCCAAAATTAAAATTTTAGGCTAATTCCAGGCATTCTGGGTAAGTGGTTAAAATGTAAGATTAAATTTTGTGGAGATGGAGTTTCACTTAACATACAGTAAATGCAGGAGCATGTTTTCCTAAGTTTTTGCCTACAGCAGCTGGTAATGTAGGCAAAAGTCTACGATAAACATGTTCCTGCATTTATTGTATGATGAGTGACAGCTCTGAGTGTTCAGTTGACTCCATTTCCACAAAATTTAATCTTAAATTGGTTTACAGTGTGTTAAATTCCTTTTTCATTGAATTTTAATCACAAAGTAATCATCTTATACTTACACTTCTGCATTTATTACATACCTTTGAGAGAAGTAGCAAATCCATGCAAGCCATTGCTCCGAAACCCAAGGCAATAATAAGTACAATAATTCCAACAGTAATGCTGCCAGCAGTAGCCCCACTGTGAAACTGCTTCAAAGCTCTTATGATTCCACTGCAAATACAAAAACATAGAGCTAACTTACAGAGTTAATCGCATGCATGCATGCATGAACAGCATTACTCATAACAACAATTTAACAGTATGCTAAACACCAAACTTAATATTTAACATCTGCATCTTTGAAGTGTGCACCACAAAGATTTTCAAGAAAATCTCTCCACTTTAAACTACCCTTTACATTGGACATATTTTGAACATTTTTATTTTCTCAAAAATGGCTCTTAATATTTTTATAACAAATGAAATGTAAGTTTTGAATTCTGCGGGAAAAGCCTCTGAAGAACTGCTCATTCTGGTTGACTTTTGCTTAACCGAAGTCATAAGAAATAGACAAAAACTTGCTCTCAAAAATTTAGATCTTGTTAAAACACAATTTGTCAAATACACTTTTTTTGTGAAGTTAACCATTTCAAAGATATTCTTTATTATTGGTTTCAATTTTAAAATACTTACACATTTCTTAAATGGGATCCTTTCACCTTGTCAAGCAAAGAAAACAGCATTTCAAACTCATCACATAGTGATCAAGTCTTAAAAAAAGTGATTATTCCTTTATCTTAGTGCATTACCTGATTCCATGTGTCTACACAGAAGTGTGTAATAAAAGTAATTCTGCAAATGCTTATCTCAATCTAAATGAAGTAGACAGAAAATAAGCTTTTGTAAGAATAATTTGTTACAGAATACATAGAGAAAGTTATGTGAATGCAAAGATAAGATTTTCTTATACACCTTCTACAAACTATTCTTAAGAAAGCTTAATCTTCTTTCTGTTTCATGTTAATCAGGCTAAGCCTTTGCAGGAATAGTTTCATTGCACATTTCATTGCAGTCGGACGCAAGGGGAATAGATATAAAAAAAATTGTTAGTCAAACGTTTAAAAGTTGGATGGTACCAAAATTGCTTTCTTAAAAAAAAAAAAAAAAAAAAAAAAAAAAAAAAAAAAAAAAAAAAAAAAAAAAAAAATAATAATAATAATATATATATATATATAATAATAACAATAATAACAACAACAACAATTACTATTATTATTTTAACTTAAAAAAAACAAACAACTGAAAAGCTAGAGTAAAAGGAATAAATATTGAAAAATTAAAATGTGTACTGTAGTTTAAAACTAAATGAAAATGCACGTGCTGGTTTTGGTTTTAATTAGAAAGATAATGGCAGCAATGACTAAGGCTTATTCCATTATTATATTTACAGCATTTGCTTCACTAGCTTCATTTGCTACTTATTGTTAATTATTCAACAAAGCGATGCTTCTGTTTCATTTCTTTGCCAAATTTAAAAGGTACTATCTAGAAGGAGCCTGTTATTTCAAATGATTATCTTTTGCTTGTTACACACATGTGCCTGATATGCTCAAATCTTATATTGAAGTTTCTGATACCTACAATTTCAAATTATTACTCTTTGGATTCATATTTTGAATTCTGTGCCTCTATGAGAAAGGTGCACATCAAGACAAAATTATTGGCTACACTGACAAGGGGCCATTGTCCCACTGATGTCACAGATTGAGTTGTGATATTTTATGCTGTAAATGTGAGGTTGGATTGGAAAGTAACGCACAATAATTCTTTTTTCTGCTCTGGTATTTTGGCTGGGATGTTGAATTTCACCAAGATTTAGTTTGAAGCTTCTACTATGGACACTACTTCTTTCTCATGCATAACTCTAGTGGGAGAAGCATAAACTAAGTAACTATTGTCCACTTATGAAGAGCAGCGAGGTGCAATGCTATTTTTATGAGCCAAATAGCATAACCCAAGTGAAATTCACAGGGATATGTGTGGCATGTATGGGGGAGACGTATAGGTTATAGCAATGTCTCCCAGTGGCATGCATTCTTCAAAGATGGCCATGGTATCTTTTGTAATGCGCCACTCCAGATGGCTGGAAACAACTGCAACAATACAGAATGTCAGAGCCAATTTGAATGACTGGCAGACCCAATTGCAAACCTTATCTCAGCAATTCAACATTTTATATGGTACAATGTATGATACTGTGCATGACACATTGCAGTTTCGTAAAGTTAGTGCTCACTGGGTGCCTAAGAACCTGACATACAACCACAAGGGTCAGCGAATGATGTTAAGCTTGGATTGCTTATTGCATTACATTGAAGGGAATTGTCACTGGTGACAATCTGCTTGCAAAGTGCTTGTGAAGTATTCTAGGATATGAATATGAGCATTGGTAAAGTTTCATCATGCCCTTTGTGACAAATACCATAATATTCATTTTGATGGCATCAAACCTATTCACGACAATGCTTGCATCCATTTTGTTGAGCTATTCCTGAGAAAATCAATGCATTTGGTTGAGTGGTGCTCCAGCACACTCCATACAGTCCAGACCTGGCACCAACTGACTTTCATTTGTTTAGTTCCACAAAAAAATTCCTGGACAGTAAATGCACTGTGTCAGACACAGAACAGAAAACAGCAGTCTGCAGACGGCACTGAACAGACTTTTATGGGAGCAATGTGTTAGAAAATTGACGACTATGTAGAAAAATAGACAAAAGATGTCCCTTCAGTTGTATATTTGTTTGTAATGGTACCTATTAAACTTTTGATGTAAAAAATTGTGTGCTACTTTCCAATCCACCCTTGTACATTGAAAACAACAGCACCCATGTTTCAACTTTCTCTACCATAGGGTCCCTAACCAGTGGAAAAAGTAATAAAGTGCTTAATTATAAACATTATAATTAAAATGTATAATGGCTGATTTTAGGTCTGTCTTCTGCCCAATGATCAGCTGCCTTATAGTATGTGAGACACTGATAATGAACTTTGTGTGCACTGAGACTACAAGCATCTGTGCGCAATGCCACACTAAATATAATTCATGTCGCGAAAACAAACTTGGCCACAATTATGTTTCATTTTTACTTTCTCTACATATACTATGTACATAGGGTATAGAGAAGGTATTATATTGCACCCAAATATTCAGTACAGAGATTTCACAAGAAATACATGTTTTGAGACCCTCCTGATTGCAGAAAAAGCAATTTTAGAAAAAGGTCTGTGTGCAGGCGTAGCATAGCTCAAAAATGAAAAGGCTGTTAAATACCAAACTTGGTATTTAAATTGAGTATCTTCCAAGGATGCAACATGAAGATTTTTAAGAAAATCCCCCCACCTCCAAATACCCTTTACATGGAACATTTTTTGAAAATCTTTATTTTTCCCAAAAATGGTTCTAAGTATTTTGATTAAAGTAGCTTATATTTTAGATATTTATATGACAATTTTCTGGGAATAGCCTCTTCATTCTTGATGATTTTGTATAATTGGCAAACTGTAGGAGATACCTAAAAACTTACTAAACAAAAAATATATATGTCATTAAAACACACCATTTATGCAATATAAATTTTTTAGCACTATTTTTGAGATATTCCAGATTAGTGGTTTCAATTTTAAGCCATTTAAACTTTTCTCAAACGGGAGACATCTTTCTTTTTGTTTCTTGTTCACTTACTCCTGGCAAGCAAAGAAAATAGAATTTCAATCATTTCACATAGCGCCCAGCTTTTAAAGGATTAGACCATTGCTTTGGCCTGTGCATTCCCTTATTTCCCTTCTACTTACATAGAAGCTGGCAATAAAACTAATTCTGTTTATGTTTATCTTGATTAGCTTACTGTAGATAAAAAATTAATCTTTTGAATAAAAGTTTGTTTGCCAAACAGCTAGAGAACATCGTTAGATTGAAACACATCAGTTTTTTTCTCTTCTACTTAAAGGAACCAAGTAATAAGGACAATTGCTGCTAATGTTTATCTAGATTATTATGAAGTAGATACAAGAATAAGCTTTTTAACAATAAATTGTTACAGAGATGTAGAGAAAGTCACGTGAATGGAACACATCAAATTTTTTTCTTGTCAAACTTAGGACTATGGTAGAGAAAGCTGCAAGACAAAAATTTTTATTCCAGATCTAATTTTAATAAAAAGTTCCAAGATTGACTGTACTATCAATGTGACAAGGGCCCTTAGTGAATCATGCCTTTATTTTTGTTTTTTTTAGTTTCTTTTTCACAGCAACAGCATTTGTAATGTAATTTAATAAATTTATCACTGGTTAAAAAAAACATGTAAAGTAAAAATATACATTTTTACTCACAACTGACTTGAAAATCAGAAGACTCCCCCCCCCCCCAAAAAAAGTATTTTTGAACCCAACACATTGCTAGCTTTATAATTTTAAGTGTGGCTAGTCTGCTAGCTTTAATTACAATTAATGCTAATTTTTGCTGTCTTTATAAGCTCTCAGCTATACTGAACTTTCTTCTTAAATTTTTGTTGCCATTTTTTTAGCATTAGTTAAAGGATTTCACGGCCAGTGTTATATTTTCTGAATAATTTTATATGTTCGTAGGCTTTCACAGGGTTGTCTGCTTAGCACAGTGGTAGCATGGCTGCTTGCCAAGCGGGAGACCTGGGTTCGATTCCCAATACCGGTGTGGGAATTTTTCCCCAGCTGGAAGTCCTGGTCCTGGGGAGCACATAGTCTTGTGAGGTCTCTGGGGGGCCAATTGAGGAGCTACTTGATGGAGAAGTAGCGGCTCCAGGTTGTGAGGACCACATTAACCAGCTGGTGGGGTTCAAGGTGCTGACCACTCTCACCCTCCAATACTGCTCCCTCATCCATGATGTCTGTGATGGACCGAGATGGGGGACACAGTAGCCGGTCGGTAGGCCACTGTTCCTTGTGACCTGTCATGCTGGCTTTTATGGTCGGTGTTATATTTTACTGAATCATTTTATATGCCTGTAGACTTTCACAGTCGATGTTATATTTTACAGAATCATTTTATGTTTTTCATAGCTGATGTTATATTTTACTGAATCATTTTATGTTTGTAGGCTTTCATAGCTGATGTTATATTTTACAGAATCATTTTATGTTTGTAGGCTTTCACGGCCAAGTTATATTTTACTGATTAATTTTATATGCTCGCAGGCTTTCATGGCTGGTATTATATTTTAGCGAATCATTTTATATGCTTGTAGGCTTCCACAGCCGGTGTTATATTTTACCGAATCATTTTATATGCTCGCAGGCTTTCATGGCCGGTATTATATTTTAGCGAATCATTTTAAATGCTTGTAGGCTTCCATGGCCATGTTACATTTTACTGAGTCATTTTACATGCTTGTAGGCTTTCACGGCCAGCGTTATATTTTACTGAATCATTTTATATGCTCGCAGGCTTTCATGGCCGGTATTATATTTTAGCGAATCATTTTAAATGCTTGTAGGCTTCCATGGCCATGTTATATTTTACCGAGTCATTTTATATGCTTGTAGGCTTTCACGGCCAGTGTTATATTTTAATGAATCATTTTATATGCTCGCAGGCTTTCATGGACGGTATTATATTTTACCGAATCATTTTATATGCTTGTAGACTTCCACAGCCAGTGTTATATTTGCTGAATCATTTTATATGCTCGCAGGCTTTCATGGCTGGTATTATATTTTAGCGAATCATTTTATATGCTTGTAGGCTTTCATGGCCGGTGTTATATTTTACCGCATCATTTTATATGCTCGTAGGCTTCCACGGCCGGGGTTATATTTTACTGAATCATTTTATATTCTCATAGGCTTTCATGGCCGGGGTTATATTTTACTGAATCATTTTATATTCTTGTAGGCTTTCACGGAAGGATTATATTTTACTGAATCATTTTATATTCTCGTAGGCTTCCACGGCCAGGGTTATATTTTACTGAATCATTTTATATTCTCATAGGCTTTCATGGCCATGGTTATATTTTATTGAATCATTTTATATTCTCATAGGCTTTCATGGCCAGGATTATATTTTACTGAATCATTTTATATTCTCATAGGCTTTCATGGCCAGGGTTATATTTTACTGAATCATTTTATATTCTTGTAGGCTTTCACGGCTGGGGTTATATTTTACCGAATCATTTTATGCTTGAAAGCAGTGTCACAGAGTTCCTCTTTGTTTGCCTTCATTTCCTGACAACCTATTAAATCAAAGCCCCTTGCAAAAATAGGTAAATGATAAATGCAACAAAGAAATAATGACAACAATGTATAATAATAAATTTGACTGCAGTTACCAGTGAACTGCTAAATGATTTTGTGCTTTGAATCTAAAGTGCACCGGTATCTTCAATATTGCCTTTAGACCAAAACCATGCATATGAGATTTGTGTATATACAGTGTAACACTTTTATGCTCATGGAGACATTTTTTAGCAAATAAACATGTGTAATGTGTAATACCACACCTGGTAATAAAAATTTTCTTCTGTTTGACTGTAAATAATGCAGCTAGCTGTGAACTTAATACAACCAAGTACGTGAAATTGATGCATAATTTATAAATATTTTTCAATTACTGAAATAACTTTGGATTGGTATGTTACTCTTAGTCGGGACTTTCAAATATTTAATTTCTATTCATTTAAAATTTCAAATATGTATATATAAGGAAATTTACACTGCATTACAATTACAACTGACCAGGTGCCTGTTTCAGGAATGCCAATGGTCTGAATCACTGCAACGATAAACTGGAAAAAGAATACGAAGAAAAAGACCATGAAGTTGAATGAGCTGTCACTCCTAGAAAAGAAGAAAAGCACTGTTCAAATATTGGTTTAAACATTGTGACAGTTAAAGCTGAACCTTGCCCAACTAAATATTTGAATTTCACTGTTAGAAATTTCAGAAGTTATCACATACTCCTATCTCAAAGGCAGAAATTATTTTTAGCAAAGTAGAAATTGTTTGGAATCAAATGAGGATTCATATGAGTAAATAAATGCTAATTTCTTGCTTAGGTATATCTTTAACTGCCACACATTGCACAAATAAAATTTATTTGACGAGACAGTATCTGGTTTTAAAATTCACACTATTCATGTAAATTATGAAAATACAGTATTTGAATATAGTTTCAGAAATATTTTATTCCTTACTACTGTCATGTTCTCTACAATCTTTCTTACATAGTACAATAAAGTAAATTAGAAAATATCCTAATGTAACACTCTCACGACATTTTCCCATTAATGTTTATCGCCATAGCTATTATACAGAATATTCACTTAAAATTATGCAAAAGAATTGATGTTAATCACTTTATTGCTCCAGTTACTAAATTACTGGCAGATCATGTTTCAAGAATCTATTGCCTTGAATTTCAGCTAGAGGTCGATTAATGGGTGATTATGAAAAATACATTTTGAAGTGATGATTACATGGAGTAATTTAATAGAATTTGCAATGAACACATTAAAATACATGCAGTTACTTCAAAATGTTAAGCACTTGATGCATTCCAGGAAACTTCCCTCTCATCATCAGTTCGCTGACTGGAGCTGGTAGCTGAATGCTGATCCAATAAATCATTAGGAGTGTGCTGCCACCTGTGTCCTGTATTAATACACGACTGTGCCTCCACCAACAGATATAAAAATTCATAAGGTGTAGTTCGTTCTTGATTATGAATGTTTTCTCCCAGAAAGTAAGTTCCGTTTCAATTTATCTCCTCTGCAGCGCTGCAATCGCAGTTCCGCACATGCACGGTAGACGCTCTGTATCAAGGAGAAGAAACATGCGTCATTTTAAGATCGCTGTCAGCCACATACGCTTTGTTGTGCTTGTTTACAATGTCGGTCTTGATTGAAAATCCCGCCGCTTGTGAAATCAGATCTGTCATTCATTTTCTGAATGCTAGGAAAGTGAAACCAATTGAAATTTATCGGCAAATTTGCGAAGTTTACGGATAAAATCCGATGAGTGATTCAATGGTGAGAAGATGGGTCTGACAGTTCAATGAAGGACGTAGTGAAGTGCACAGTGAAGAACGAAGTGGGTGTCCATCTTTGGTTACAGAAGAACTGGTTCACGCGATTGATGACAAGATCCAGAAAAACCGCAAGTTTACAATTAATGCTTTCGGTATGGAATTTCCCCAAAGCTCACAATCACTAATTCATGAAATTGTTACCGAAAAACTGAAATTTCGTAAACTTTGCTCACGTTGGGTACCAAAGATTCTTACTGAGCAACACAAAACAAAACGGATGGGTAGTGCACTTCAGTTTTTAATCCGTTATGATAAAGATGGCGAAGAATTTGTGACACAGATAGTCACAGGAGATGAGACTGGGTTTCTTACGACACCCCTGAAAGTAAGCGGCAATCAATGGAATGGAGGCACACTTCATCCCCAGCAAAGGTTAAGCCGAAACATATCTTGACACCTCGAAAAATCAGTGCTCTGGGACTGGAAAGGCATCTTACTCATTGATTTCTTACCGCGTGGTCAAACAATCAAAGCAGATGTTTATTGCGAGACACTTAGGAAATTGCGCCGTGCAATACAGAATAAGCGCCGAGGATTGCTGTCAAAGGGTGTTGTTTTTCTTCACGACAACGCCCGACCACACACTGCAAATGTGACGAAAAACCTCCTACAGGGATTTGGCTGGGACGTGTTTGACCATCCTCCGTACAGACCTGACCTCGCTCCTAGCGACTTTCATCTGTTCTTACATTTCAAGTCTTTCCTTGGCGGTCAACACTTCAACAATGACGAAGAGCTGAAAGAAAATGATTCCAACTTTTTGAAGACACAGCCGGCAAACTTCTATGAAGAAGGTATACAAAAACTTGTGCCACGCTATGACAAATGCCTGCAAAATTTCGGCAGTTATGTGGAAAAGTAGTTTAAGAGTTGTAGAATTTTGTGCAATAAATAATTATTCTGTATCTGTACACAATTTAATTTTATTACCAAACGGAACTTACTTTCTGGATGTACCTCGTATTATAAGGTAATGGCTCCTGAAGTGTTTCAACAATTATATATTGTATAAAAGCAAAACCTAATATTTGGAATACACAAAAAACTCACAAATATGCAGTCCTGAATAGTCTAACATACAGATTAGTCCACAGTCTCACGGAAAATAAGGAATATCAGCAAAAATACCAAATAGCTACCAGCAACAGTTTCCACAAAAGTGCAAAGGACAAGAGAATACACAAAAACAAAAAATTGAACAGCATAACACAAACCAGTACCCATGCCCAGTATACATAGGAAGGACAAAAGAAGTCTGCAAACCAGATTAAAAGAACATATGAGAAACCTAAAATACAAACAGAAAAATCAGCAGTTGCCCATCATTTTTGGTCATTAGAATATGAAATTACACGTGATACAAAACTATTAAAACCAGCTTATAAACACACAGAATTGGATGTCTGGGAGAAGATCTATATCGTGAAGAAATAGAACCATACCATGAATTTTGATTTACCACCATACAGCAACCTTTGTAAGTTCATAGATCCAGCACCAGATGCCTCCAAAAGTGATGCACTTCTACCCTCATCATTGATGCCAACAAAGCAAGATTCAAACAGAATTAAGGGTTGAAAACGGGTACAAGTTTTCCAAAAACTGGTCCCGATATGTAATACTAAGTGATATTTTGTGTTACAAAAACAGACTCAAATTCTTTCCATTGAGATTGTATATTCTGTTTAATCTCACAGTTTGAATTCCCGAAATGATAAGATATGGCAGACTTATCCACTTATTTAAGCTTTATGCTTCTCAAGCTTTCTTTCATTGTAACTTCTAGGTTTTACCATTTAAATGTTCCAATTTATAAATCCTAGATCTTGCTTTTGGGGCTCTTTTTTATTGGGTTTAATTCAATTTATTCATCCATAACATTTAGGTGTCTTTGGATACATGCTTAGGTTTAAAAATAAAAATTACTATATACACTTACATATTTAAATTTTATAGCTCATCAACTTATACAAGTATTTCTGTATTGGGAAATACTTTAGTTCATGTTTAAAAATGTTCCCTTTTGTTGTTTTTACAGAACTTGGTAATTTATTGTGCAGTACTTTGCCCATTATATCCTTGTCAATTGTTTTTATATTTACATTTACTCTATGTAGGCTATTTTGTGTTCTTGTGTTCTCTAATTAATAGTTCTAATTAGTCCTTATTTAGATTGTCTAGTATATCTTGACAAACTATAAACATACAAAGATACTACAGTAAAGTTTTGTTTTCTACAAAGGTGCTTTTATACGATTCTCTTATATTTACATTCTGTATGCATGTTAAACATTTCTTTGGTAAAATAATGGTCTGTTCATGTTCATTAAATAAGTGTTGATCCGTATCTCAATGGGACATTCCAGATGTGGATGAATTATTCCATAATAGGTTAATTTTAAGTACTCTGCATTTAGGTATTTTGCTAAATTCCTTAAGGCATAAAGATTTGCACTTACCTTTTTACATACATAATCAATGTGACATCTAAAAGTTAGATTTTCATCAATGATAATCCCTAGGGATTTTAGTTTATTTAATTACTGAATTAACTTACCATTTGCAAAACTTTTATTACTACAGACCTATTATTGTGCTGTTGGAACAAGAATGCTTTTAAAATAAGAACTGAAGCTGTCCTGGCGACATATTAATTCAAAATCTTCTTGGGCTTCTAGCCAGGTAAAAACTTGGCTAAGTTTTTACCTGGCTAGAAGCCCGAGAAGATTTTGAATTAAAGAATGCTTTTGTTTTTTGAAAGTTACTTTGAATTTATTATTTGTTAGATAATTTAAATATCACTTGCATTTTGTGGTTATTAATTTTCCCAAATATCATTTAGGTGTCACCTGCATATGATACTGTTTTGGAATGTAAATTTTGGAAGGTCATTGGCCGAAAAAGAATATGCCCCAATACTGATCCTTGTGGTCAATGGTGGTTCACCCTCACATGCAGAAGTGCTGCAGCACATTATTTTTACCTTCTCTACACGTAGTATGTATATAGTGTATAGAGAAGGTATCACATTCCACCCAAAAATTTGCTACCGAGATTTCACCGGAAATACATGTTTTGGGTCCCCCTTTTTTCAGCAGAGAGAGTGTGCATGCATGCGTGCGTGCATCGGTCGTGTGTGTGTGTTGATACTGCAGTGCTGCTGTTGCTGCAACTTTCTCCTCCCACACATGTATCACAATAAATTTCCTATCTTCCACCCATGATGTAAATTTCCGTGCAAATTCTAAATAGGTAAAATTTTTTTCAAACAAAGTGTTATATTAGGTATGTTGTCTATAGAAATTCTTAACCATCATCATTGTTATCGACTTTCTCCCACCGCAGAATTCTTGTGTGTGTGTGTGTGTGTGTGTGTGAGTGCGAGAACGAGAGTGAGTGTGTGTGAGAGAGAGAGAGAGCGAGAGAGAGATCGCACCACACTGGGCAAATTCTGGACTATAGGGAGGGTCAGAGATGCCATTCACATTGACTTTTACAAAATATTAAGTGATATCATTTGCAATATGTGGCTGTGCATTATTCTGGTGCAGCATCCAGCCTGTTTCATGCAGATGTGGTCTTTTGCACCTGAATGGACTTGCAAAGTTTTCAAGACATCCCTGCAGTGTTGTCTAATTGTTTATGTGTGTATGCACACACAACATACTCATAAATCAGTTCACGAATATCAAAACATAAGATGGATCTAACTTTCCCAGCAGAAGCAACTAATTTTACTATTTTGGTATAAGGAGTTGGTGATGAAGGTTTCCATGCTGCACTTTACTGTTTGTTCTCAAGTCAAAATGATGTAGCCAAGTTTCATCAGCATAGAAGAAACTCTGGATCTTCCTCTAACAACTTCAATTACAGGCGACCCGCAGTAACTGACATGCCAGATTCACCCTTCTTTGAAATTGATTGTCTTCCCTATTTAAACAATTTAAATCATCTTTGAGCTATACTATAGGGAAGAATAGACACTCCATAGGCCTCCTGAAACATTGCAAAGGCCTCAGCTGCAGATTTGCTGAGACAATAGCAGAATTTCAAAGCTGCATATTGTTCAGCACATGTCACCTCCAATTTTGTGATAGGTAATATTCAACATGGTTTTAAAATTTAAAATTTTCGGGCTGTTTTGCCGTGGTTTGTAGGTTAAAATATGTTCAGTTAAAATATTTCTCCCTAATGTTTCGTCCCTGTCTGTGGGGGACATCTTCAGAGGCACTGCACTAAAACGTTAGGGAGAAATATTTTAACTGAACATATTTTAACCTACAGACCACGGCAAAACAGCCCGAAAATTTTAAATTTTAAAACCATGGACACCGGCCGTGAAAGCTTACGCATATATTTAATATTCAACATGTTTAAGCTTTTCCGCTTCTCCCAGGCAGGAATCACGTGAGCCAACAAAACTATGGAATGTTTGTTACTCTTTGAACTAACAGAACATGGTAAGATTAAATTTTAGCAGGAGAAATTATGACTGTAAAAAACTGTTAATTTTTTATTAAACAGCTCTTGTAATTAATCAACAAATTAAATACATGTATAAATTTCAAGTGTTAGGCATTAAAAAAAATCAACTCTAGTTTCTTAATAGTTGAACTACTTGACAAAATCAGACTTACAATAAATAATAAAGAACTCTGAATATCCTTTGTTGTAGTGACTATTCGCAAGCATTACAGTGAAAAACTACCAATTTATTAATTAAATAGTGCCTCTTGAAACAGGCTATCTCTTAATATACTGAACCATAAAGTAGTGCATAAAATAAAATAAGTTTCAGTTTGAATCATATTCAAGAAAACCTACATATATGAAGAACTATATTACATCTAACCAGTTTAATCCTGTATCTTATCTATATGCCATTTTTGCAGTTTAATTCACAACTTAACATTTGTAAAAGAGCAATACCCAGCGGAATATGAAATACAAGAAATAACTACATAAAATGGTTTAAAAACTTAATTTCACAGATAATATGATTGCAAAACACTTCATCCCAGTTGAAACATTTTTCACTGTCACCAAATTTACCTTCCATTCAAAATTATTCTACATATTTGAAAAGTATATAAAAATCTGATGTGTTCCATTCACATGACTTTCTCTATATCTCTGCAACAAATTATTGTTAAAAAGCTCTTGGTTCTATTTACTTCATGCTAATCGAGAAAAAATTAGCAGGAATAGTCTTGTTACTTATTTCCTTGGAAGAAGAAGCAAAATAAGGGAGTACCATAGGTTAAAGTGATAGTCAAAAGCTGTTAGATAGATAGATGGATAGATAGATAGATGGATAGATAGACTATGTGACTGAAGTTCTTTTGTTTGTATGGACAGGAGTTGACAAATTCCTATATGAGAAAAGCGTAAGTTTTTAAAGATGAAACCAAAAATAAGGAATATCTAAAAAACGATCAACTCCACGAAAAAAAATGTATATAACATAAATTGTGTGTTTTAACATGCTCTAAATTTCTGTGTGGTAAGTTTTTGTCCATCGCTTACGGTTTAGCAGTTATGCAAAATTCCATAAAATTCATCCAGAATAAAGTAGTCTTCAGAGGCTATTTGCAGAAAATTTGCCAGGTAAATATCTTTAATACATAATATTTTAATCAAAATTGTTAGAGCTATTTTAAGAAAATTAAAATTTTTGAAAAAAGTTCCATGTAAAAGGTAGTTTGGTGTGGGGAGATTTTTCTCAAAATCTTCGTGTTGCATCCCTGGAAGATGCTAAACCTAAATACCTAATTTGGTATTTTACTGATTTTTCGTTTTTGCGATATTGTGTTCAGACACACGGACACACATACACGGACCTTTTTTCCGAAAATACTTTTTTTGGATACAAGGGACCCTAAAACATAAATTTCCGGTGAAATCTCGGTATTGAATTTTTTGGTGGAGTGCAATACCTTTTCTATACACTATGTACATAGTACGCGTAGAGAAAGTAAACGTTTAATATTAAACAAAACTGATACAGCATAAAAAATTTACTTAATCACCCAGTAAAAACAGCATACCTAAAAGCAAGATTTCTGGGATTTATAAAATGGAATGTTTAGATCGTGGTAAAATATATATTGACAAAACTAAATACAGCCTAGAAGTTAGAATGAAAAGAACACTGAGAAACATAAAGCTAAACACATGGATAAGTCTGCTTTAACTTATTACTTACAGCAATTACACTACAAGATTTAACAGCATGTAAAACTGTTGAAACACATTTAGAAACCATTAGTGCTCAATTGATCCTGGGAGAAAATATTTATCACCAAGAATGATATATGCCTTATGAGTTTTGATATCCCACCGGTCGATTGTATAATCAGTACTTAATGGCACAGATGGTAGGACACTCATGACTTGGTTGATCAGCATTCATTCAGCTATGAACTGCGTTTAACAAACTGATGAAGGGAGGGAGCTTCCTGAAACACCAGCTTTTAATTTTTTTATGTAAGCAGAGTACAAGGGTTTTTAATGAGTTCAGATGCAAGTTTTATTAACTGGTGATTTCCTAAGGTTCTAAATTTAGAGATTAAAGTATTGTCTACTGGAATTTCAAAGTTCATAAATTCAAAGCTCATAACTTTTGACATATACTCTTTCTGACAATTTCAGTTCTTACGGGTTATGCACTGATATCGACAGCTTGACTTTTTGTTCTATATTATAATTTTATGCCAGAAGAGATTGGTTAAAACTGAATTATCTGTTTGCATCTGATATTTTGAAGTGTTTCTTTAATCTTAGATTTTCTGATAGAATAAAATCTATATAAAAATTGAATACTTGGGAAAAGATCATCAATAAGCAATAAGTATTTCAATTTACTATCACCAACCCCACTAAGGAAATACATTTCACCACAAGATGCCATCACTAACCAACAATGTCCTGAACAGTCAGACAACTTCTGATGATGGGAGCATATGATGTTTGAAACAAAAGTTAATAAACAGTAAGTGATATTTCTGTTTCTGCTTTTGATTCATCATTTATTTTAGTAATTATAAAATTCTACCATCTCATACAGCATTACTATCCCTGCTATGGATCACACTATATGTCTTAAAAGAAGAGTTCAAAACCATCTCCACCATCATAAACATATACATTAACTTGGCATTACACAAAATCTCTGATTTGCTAATGTATCCTTGAAGGTGGTTGTAAATGCTAATAAACTAATAAGCTATTTCCATCATAAAATGGATGCTTAGTACAATACTATTTAAACAAATTAATTAAGAAATAAATACTGGAGGTAAATCTAAGAAATACACTGTTGTGTTCACCCATCTAACCCATTTATAATGATTGAATACTAATTAAAGACAAACAGAATGAATACTTGAATGTATAATTGATATTGGGTTGTAAGATAGCCACCATGATTTCAGTTTGCCTGTTGTATTTAAGAAAAGTGAGGGGGTATAATAGCAGTATGAAGTAGTTCTGGATATATGTTCATATAATTTGGTTTCATCCTCTATTCGAGAGGAGTATGTTTCCATAGTTTTAACCATCATAAAATGAACCTGCTTATCCCTTGAGCATTGGAGATAAAGGTGAGATGCCGGCTTGAATAAGTTTCCATCTAAGATAAGTGATACCAACCTGAATGCTTTGTAAGCAGGCCTATACCAGCAGAGGAATGAGAATGGAGTGAACAGCAGCAGGTACAATATTGCTAGTCCGAATGTTGTGAAGTCCGCTTCACCAAGTAGCAATGCAAGACCTCCAAGAACATTCAAGACCAGCACACATGCATGGACTGTAAAATAAATACATACTATGTATTTTCTCTAGAGGTTACAGGGAATAAATAACTACTGTATGAATTGGAAATTGAATAAGTGTTAGGGAATACTAATTTCTAAGGGGAATACTGAAGGACACTACATTTAAACTTCTTGGAATCCCAAAACAGGATAATATAATTTTCCTACTTTGAATGATCTTTTAAGAGTTACAATTAAGGTTTTTATTAGGGTAGCTTCACTTTCTAACCAAAACTTACTGAAATATATTTTGTAGTTTGATTTATTGGGAAGTGGGCTTTGTGTCCTTTTATTCAACAGTCCCCTCACAAACCCACCCAACTCTCTACTCCCGAAGGAATCATTTTACATCTTTATAACTGTTACATTTTCTTCTTCTTTTTCTTCAATAACATGGGAAATCTTGGTTGTTATACCATTCTACCTTTAATTCATAATCAAGTCATCAGGTCCTTATTTCCTTAGTAAAACACAGGACATTGTTGCAAAGGCTTCTTGTCCAAAATTAAATTGCGATCATGGTCTAGTTAACTGTATTCAACATTTTTGGTGCATGCAAGTGCTCTGTGGTAGATAGTCTGTTTCCATTTTAACAGTAACTACTGATTGTTTCCTTGATCCTATAGGTTTTCATTCTATAATTTTGCTTTGCTTTGCCAGTTTTTTTGTCATACTTTTTGTTAATGTTTATTAAATGAAATATCAGTTATGAATTTTATAATACTTTTTACTGCTGGTCTTTGGTAGTTTTTCAATATTGTAACATGTCTTTATTGACTTAAAAGTTGTTTATAAATAGTCTTAAATTCACTGCTGCAAATAATTCACTTGATGTCTTGACGCATAGCCAGTTTACAGCTGCATGCCATCTATGGCTTGTGCACCACTGCATATTAACACTCCAGGCACTCACAACTCACAAGCAAACATTCTCATGGGGTAGATAAAAAGGTGAGTTTTTTCCTTCCAACATGTTTGTAATGTCAAAACAAGTGCATACACAAATTTTTATAACATGAGAGCGATTACTTTGCAAGTTATTTACATATTAATAAGAGCAGGGGAAGGATGACATTTGGTTTCATGTGCAAAGAAATCCACATTTCTTACTGAATTCCTTTTTGAAGCTTCTCGGGAGTACTCCATATCTCCAAATGTGGTTATTATTCCTAAACATATACCCTGCAGTAACAGTATCTCACAAAAAAGTGTGTGAAACATAATTTCACTGTATACCATCCATACCTATAACTGCCACTTTTTCACATTTATCACATAGTCCTTCCAGTGCGGTTGGCTGCTGGCTGGACTGTCAGAAAAAACCAAAACCATTTCCAAAACACAACAGATTATTGCTTTAAGAATTTAAGAATCTGTGTTATATAATGAAATATTTATTTATACACTAATTTTTAATACTCTGTTTTTATATGTGCATGCAAATAAGGAAGTACATATGCTTTTATGGAACACATTAAGTATAGTGCAGTGACATACAGGCCTCAAAAGCCAAAGGATATGATTACATGTCTATTCTGCTGTTTTTGTAATCCATGCTTTTAGCACTAGAGCTTTATACATGGCTTTTTTCATAGTATATAAACATACATATACATGTAAATGTCTTGACAAGTTCTATTTTCAGTGGCTTGCTGGCCAAAACAACCTACAGAACGCTTTCTAATCTGATCTAATCTTAACAGGAGGGTTTCTTAAAACTGACTTCACAGTATGATAAGCATATCAGTGTTGGAGATGATGTGCAGAGAAACAGCCAAAGGGTTTTCTTTTCTCATGAAAATATGTTTTCACTTTGTAGTACAGCTTTCCTGTGAATTAACCAAATACTTTTTGGAATGCCTCTTATACAATGAGAATTAGTTTGCAGATGAAGGTCCTTGATAGTTTATGCCCTTTATAGGCCACCAAGTCCTCTGTAAATCATACCAATGAATTTCTTTCTATGGGAACATACAAAGTCTCTCATTACGACATTCCAGTAAACACACAGAGCTTGAGGTAAGAATGCAAGTAAATCAGGGAGCAGCCAGAAACGGAATTCATTACAGTAGTAACCTTATCTTATTAATGGTATCTGCAACAACATCCACAAAAGTACTTACACATCCATAAGTAATACAGCAGTCTTACTATTTTCTGGAATTCTAATGGAATATCAACATTTATATCTTGATAAAAGCATGGCTGGAAACAACACTTCTCTGGCAGAGGCGGCCAGTTGTTCCTTCTCGCTGAAAAAATACAAATATTCTTATAACACTATGTCATAACACTACGTCAACTTAAACTAAAGTAAATATAAAATTAAAATTTATTCTAATGAATTAAAATTTTTTGCCAATGGTGCTTCAATATTTTTATTTGGATTTACTTACACATTGGGCGAGATATATATTATGGTTATAAATTTTACTATACATGAATCAAATTGTCTTATGCTAACAAAATGCTAAATTCTCCTCCTAAATGCTTTATCTCAACAAAGTTAATGATTAAAGGAATATTACATAAAAATCCACCACTGTAGTAACCATATCGCATCAGGTTCAATGATGCTAATGAATTATGTTCCAAAATGGCATGCTGGGTAATGGCCTTTTGCATAATATCACAAGAGCTTATAGCATAATTAAATCTGATTGACTGGAATATTTCTAGGGCTGCTGCTTTCTATTGGAACTTGGAAAACAGACAATACTAAGGTCTCATAATGTATGCATGCTTGTAACTGCTGTAGTGCAATACAACAAAGTAGAACATTTCACTTAGAACTGGTTACAGAAAAACACATTAGCGCAAATCTGGAGAACTTTTACTTTACTTCTTTTGTATTTACCTTTTAATCAAGTTCATTAGCAGGGCATGCTAAATAATTAACATTACAAATCAGTGAGCCGATATTTTATTACCTGAGAATATCATGATGATTACAGAATGTCTTTTCCAAAGAATTGGGAATTTAGAATCTTATTTTATGGTATGTTAAAGGTTTCTGCATTTGTGAATTGATGTAGCTGCTATGTTATTGTATAACTATGAGACCAAAAAGAAGATACAAACATTTAAAATGTTACCTACTACAATTATCTAAAAAATTACTTGACCATCCAACAGAGGATTCTTCCACTGCCAAATTTATTGGTTATGCATTATTTCCAAAACTTGGAATATTGTCATGGGGAGCTTAAGAGAGTTAGATTGCTCCACTGATGTTCAACATCCTTTTGTGTGAATTTCAGGGGATTTTTCATTGATTGATTAGAATATTTGGGACTGTACCAAATTATTAAAAGGGGTAAAAGGGAGGATTCACTATAAAAACTCTCTAGCTCATTATACAATAATTTCATCAAGAACAGGAAAGGTGAATAGAATTAATTTGTTAGTGGAGTTTAAACAGCTGTGTCAGGTAAGTCAGCTGATTTTATCCTATCTCATGTATCTATAAATTAACTTTGTAGATATAAGCATTACTGCTTAGCTCTAAATAGAAGATGACATGTTACTGATCTGAGATTTTTTTATAGGAAATTGTTTAATTGATCTATTTTTATAATCAATAATTTCTTTTGAGTTCTTTTCTTCAGAGATATATACTTTTGAACTCATAATACTACAGTAGTAAGTAAATCAATGCTTTAAAAGTTTCCTTAAATAAAATGTTGGGCAAAAGTTTTATTCTATGGGAAGGATAGGCCTTTGTTTCTTATCAAAATGTTAAGCCTTATAATGCTGGTATATATTAGCTGCTTTATCAAATTGAATTGAGATATTTCAAATCTTCCTGTAAAAGTAGACACAAGAGGCCAGCATGTTCAACAATATTGCTATGTGTGCAGCTTAATTTTAAAAATTTTTATTTTAATGATATCCAAGTCCAATGTAAATGTCAAAATTTGCTTATGGTACTAAATTTGTAGGAAGCAGAATTAGCAAAAGTGATCAAACTCATTACACATTAGATTTCCTTACCATTATATGGCGCATTTTTAAGTTCTTCTTCCCTTCGAGCCAGCTCTTGAGCTTTCCTTTCCAGCTCTTCTTGCCGTCGCTGTTTGAAAAATAGCAGTAAGTTAATACAGTGTAGCACATTCAGGGAAAATCATTATGGGGAAAAATACCCATATTGTTTAAAGTAAATATGATTTATATTTCTTTTGAGGAAATAATTTCATTCAACTTCCAAAGTTTCTTTTTTTATTGCACAGAGCTTATGAATGATGAACTAAAAAAATGAATCAAACAATGAATCCAAGCCACCGGTTTTAAATTTTGGGAAATTCTAAGGAAAAAGGAACACTTTTATGAAAACAGCAAATTAACTTATACTTGTGGGATATTTTTTTATTTCAAAATGTTTTAATGTGAAAAGACAGTTACAAGTTTGCTCTTTTAGGATCCACTGGCTCGTATCATAATTATTCTAAGCTGTCAAGTTGACACACTGTTTATTTTTTGGTAATGTTTAAAAGAAAACAATTGGGGGGGGGGGCCTTGGAAATGGCTCACCAGTCACAAAATCTTGACACCAATTACAAGTGTAGATAAGTGTGGCAGATGATAATGAGATATAAATATCTGAAGATCCAGAGCATAACCACTCAAATGACCAAGAGCCTCCAAGAAAATCAGTCTCCATTTCCCCAACTGGATCATGTAAGAGTACACCAATTAGAATCCACCACTACAGACACAAGCTATAGCACAGAGGGGGGCCATGATAATTGGTTCCTCTTATGAAAGGAAAATTTGCCAAATGAAAAATGAGGTAGAAGAATTTTAAATATAAGATTACACAGAAACATAAAACACTTAGAAAATACCTCAATAAGAGGAGATAAAAATGACAAAAGCAGCTGATAAAATTGTTCAGTTTATGACAATTAGCAAATCTAAATGCTATTTGTTAGTGTTTAGATTGTATTGTTAGTAGTGAAATTGTGTATATTCTGTAAATTTAATTTGATACATGCAGAAGATATCAATAAATATATTTATTCATAGGACTTAAAACATTACATGGATGCACTACTGAATTTTTCTTATGATATTTTTGAACATTCTGCATTAATTATTTATTCTTGCGGTTTATAAAGGTTTATTCAAGGGATTTGAGAAATAATAGGTTTGAAGAGAGAAGTTATAAAGGGGTTTCATCCATTTTGCAGAGAAGAAGAAATTTTATTACAAACTGACAAATGAATTCAAAAAATCAATAACAAAGAAATGGACAAAGACAGAAATGGACAAAGACAAAGTACTAGGATTATATTAGAGTTTTAAAGATTAAGGCCTGTTAGAAGATTAAGGAGAGTTTTCAAGGAAAGTTAAAATGAAATGGCAAAGATAACTAGAGAAAGAGTAGAAGAAATGAAGGTAATTATTACTCCTCTGGTGATAATAATATATGCTAAATGAAAACTGGAGATCCACCTGAATTTGATTTGCACATATAAATATAAATAAACAAAAAAAATGAGAAATAAAATGTTTACTCAAAGCTTTGCTGCATAGGTACAAGAAGAGATGAATGCCTGCAAGCAAGTTACAATTTGCATTGCCTCTTAACTACATACAAGCTTCTAAAAATATTACCATTTCAGCCCCCTCCCCCCATTGAATATGTTCAATTTTTAAATATAAAGTAAATGAATGCAGATTTTCATGATCAAAATAGAATTTTTTTCCTGTTAGTGTTTAATGCACGGTTTTACTACTATGGCACTGCAGGCAATGGCACTGATGATACATGGAAAGAAGATGGAGCAGGGGAAATACGATGGCAGGGCAACTGGGGAAAAGCTGGCCCTACACTGCTTTGTTCACCACAAATTCCACATGTGGTTGCCTGGGATCGAACCCAGAGGACCTTTGTGAGAGGCAAGTGGTCTAAGCCCATGATATGGCCACTCAAAACAAAATTATGCAAAAATTTTCCACGAGGTTTGAATTCACATTATTTAATGGGCAAACACACATTGGCTCAATTGGAAGCAGCAGGCTTCACTCCTTCCAAGAAGATGGTTGCTACACATCTCTCTCGGAAAATTCCACTGGTAATGGGTGGCCTTTGTAAAGGCTTGTTATATTAACTGTGTATTCTTTCTCAACATGCATTACTTTTGTTACTTCTGATATCAGGTGAAGTTTAGTTAAAAAAACTTCTTGTCACTCATTCTAAATATTGAACAAATTTCCTACATCTTGCAAGTCTAGAAAAAGATGGCTAAACTCAATCATATTGATCTCTTTTCTGATTTATACTGTGCATCCACTCTTTCTTCCTCCTTTTCTCTCTCTCTTCAATTGCTAAAACACTTGCTGGTACAATATCCTCATCCAAGGATCTGCAGCTTTCACTGTTTTATCCATCCATGTTTGATTTTTTCAGCCTGGAATATTCTGAGCAGTGAGTGTTTAAGCTCCCACAGAAGATGAGTGGCTAGTAATTTCCGTTCCAGTCATGACTGGCCAGTGTGTGTGAACCTTAATATCACTTAACATTATGGCAAATGCTTAGAGCTTTAACTTATTAACTTTAAAAGATGAATCGACAGAGAAACACAAATCACATTGGCGGCAACCAGCTAGAGCACTTAGTTTTATTAACTTAAATGTCACCTTCCCCCATTATGCAAAGTTGGGCAACTGTTTTATGGCAGTGTTGTTGTTTGGCCTGTTGTAGCAGTAACATCATCTTAGGTGAAACATATTTCAAGACTTAATTGGTGGCAGAAAATCAAACTTCATTAATCAAGAATCAAAACTTGGAAATAATACCTATACAACAAAATGCAAATTATGATACTAGATTGCAATGTGAGCTGAATTTACACTTGAATTGTTTCATAAAAATTACCAGAACATGTTTCAGTTGCCTTTATTATTATTAACTTTTGACTGTCAGACTTGTTGCAGATATCCTGATCTCTTGGAAGGAGGCATCTTTTCTAACTTCAAAAACCTCATAAAAATCAATAACAAAATCACTTGAGAAGACTGAAAAAGTGCACGTCGGAAAGATTAAAAGGAACATAAGAACCAGAATAAAGGAAAACCTGAGGCACACAAGAAAGAAAGAAATGGCAAACAGCAAAATCAGCAGTAACTTACAACTGGAACAAAACTACAAAATAGATAAAATGTACTCCGTAAGATCAGTACAACTAACATTAGAGGCTGGCTGCGTAACTAAGTTGGTAGAACACCTGCCTGCTGTACAAGGGGTTGTGTGTTCAACATCCAGCTGGGGGATAAGAATTTTTCTCTAACCAAGGTTATTCCCTATCCTCCCCAGAATTTGGAAGTATAAATGAATTTGGGAATGTGTGTCTGTAAATCTGAAGATAATAACCCAAAATTAAGAACAGCAAGCAGTAAACATCATTGCTATGAGCAATTGTTCCAAAGGAAAAGCTGCAAATAACCTCAATGCAAGGTGGCATACAAATGTAGCAGCAGCAGCAGCAGCAGCAACAACCAACAGAAATTTTCCATTAGCATTGCACATCTGAAAAAACATTTTTATAGTGATATAAAAACAAAGCTAATGAATTTTGAAATTCCTACTTAAGACAAACTGCTATATAGGTTCATCAATTAACAGAAGGATCCAGTGAATTCATGGAGGATATCAGCAACAAGTCCAACAGTTGAAATCTAAATATATAACACTGTCATAGGCAAATAACTGTTAATGAACTAACACAAGTGTACATTCAACACACTTTGTAAATTAGTTATAATTTATAGCTGAGAATGGTGCTTTGTATGAAAACCATCCATTTCTGATGTATATTTGGCTGGCTTTTATATGATTTAATTTTTTTTTTCACACAACTCACGTGTAGAACAGGAGTTGGATAGGTAGAGTCAGACTGAAAAATTCAATGAAATAGCTGGGATTTGAACCACGGATCTCCCAGGCTCTAGCCAGTTGCTCTACCACTGCTGTTTATTTTTTCATCTGTTTTTGTGAATGACATATTGCATTAAGTTGATGGTTAAGTTTTACATTTGTCAATACTTAATTTTAATATTGAATGGCCCCAATGTGACATTGGAGCCAAATAGAAATTTGCTATTAGCTATTGCATTGAGAATAATGACTCTCAACACCTTTCTGGCTTTAATTCAGCTTTAGAAGCTTGTAAAATGGAGAATGAAATCTAAAACTTACTCATTTTCGAAACACCATACTTACTGTAGTTTTAGAGATAGTTTTCAAACATTTTCAGTACACTGCAAGATTTGATTTCCACTAACCGCACAGAAAAGTTTTAATTTCTACTTCTGTTGTACACATAATATGAAATGTACTTGGCAGAAAGAGGCAAAATTGGAAATAAAACAGAAAGAGAGAGTGATAGGAGAAGGGAAGGAAAAATATAGATGCATTTCTGCATTTAAAATATAATGCAAGCAGAGCAACTGGTTCTGCTAGTTTGTTAATAAACCAATACTTTTATAACTCAATGTCTAAAAGAATATGTTTCTGACCCTCCAAAGAGCAGGAATGGCCAAGTAGCAGAATAAGGCTGTTATTTAAGCTGTTAATTTCAAACATGCTGCTGTATTTGCTTACCTTCAGCTCCTGATAAAGTTGCATAGAAGTTGGGAAAGAAAAAATCAGAAAGGAACAAGGTTAGCACATGCATTCACTGGTAGCTAAATTGTTAGTTAAGTTACATGCTATGCACAAGTAGGAAATATACTATCAGTTTAACAGTTTCTACGGTTCAATAGTTTATAAAGATAAAAGCAGAAACTCTCTTGAAACTGCATAGTTCCTTTCGTCAAGAAGTTCCTGACAGCAATAAGTCATTAAACATTGGAGGTTTTAGCATGTTAACGATGGGTTACAAATTTCTTCAAAAACACTTAAAAGATTCATTAGGTTTATTAAAAATATACTTTCATAAAATGTAAATACTGTGGTGGGTGCCTTAGACTGCTAGCCTTATACTGGGCAGGGTATGGCTTCCCTGTTGACTGGTATGTGGTTAGTTTTGGACAGGGAAAGAGATGCTATCAGTTTATCAAACAGTCCAGAACTCCTATAAGGACACTAGCAAAAATATCCAGAATTTCCCCTCCCTCCTGGTTTGATGAAAGCCTAGTTGAAAACTTGGGGGGGGGGATTATTTATAAACAATTACATAGTTTAATAATTTGTATGACTATATTTCTATTATGAACATGTCTAATAAAATTAAATTATATTAAAACACTGTACAAATATTAATTTTATTTTTAGTTTAGTTTCTTACTATTTAGAGTTTTTTTGTTCTTTGGTGTCTTATTTTTTTCCCCCATCTATTATAGATACAGGAATTAAACTTTCCTGTTCCTAAATCTGAAAAACTACCCTGTTCTGATATGATTTATTAAATGTGATGTACATAATTAACTCTATTGGTTTTCTAGAACAGCTATCTTTAGTATGTCCACAGGTAATTGTTAGTTACTTGCCTTGCATAACTTCAAAAGTAATGAAATCCTGTCACTATTATGACAAATAATACACTGATTAACTACTGCAATTCTGATTTACAAACAGCTCAAAAGTCATTCAAAACTACCTCATAATTGACTCACTTTTATTTTCTGTCATTTTTTTCTAGTACACTGTTCCTAGGCAGACATTAATGCAGATTTACAGAATTCACCAGAATGTAGAGGATGAACATTTTAGCTAGTCAAAGACTTTTCCAAAGCTTGGCTGCACCATACGAATTTGCCTTCTCAAATATCATGCGCTCAAAGCCTTCACCAATACTTGGCCATACATATTAATGGTACTCTTTAAAGTGGTAATGGCAGTGTCAAATCTCATACTTCTATCTTAAAATCTTCCGATATTTTGAGGGCTAACATGTATTTTCTATATGTATCCTTAATTGTATAGTAAAGCCATTGGTCCCATGCGTAAAATAACCTCAAGCATGCTAAAGAGGCCTCTGAGCAAAATTAAGTTGCCTTTCATGCCAAGTAAAGAAAGGGATGCTAAGAACTACAGCAGTTAAAGACCAACCATAAATGAAACTCAGTTTAATTTAATTTTAATTGCATAGTGTTATACCCTGAAAGACTGATTGATAGATGGTTCCAATCTGCTATTTCTCTAGTGACAGGGAAATCACAAAATTCCCTGCCAGATTGGATGGTATACTAAATATGAAACAAGAACCTCCCAAAAGTAAGGTGGTAGTTTAACTTCTAATTCATCGTGGCTAAGCATTAGGCATAATCATAAGGCTTTTTAAGTAGGTAGGTTTTAATTTAAATACTTTAAATACATTTAATGAATGCTGATTGATGAAGTCCAGGCTATTGGGCCATGGTCTAATTAGATAAAACTCTTCCGTAAGTTAGGCATACAGCAACAGCATCCATCATCATTATCAATGTCAGTCTGGATGGCTCAGTTGGTTAGGTCATGGGTTCAAACCCAGTGTGTTAAAAAGCTTTGTCAGCATGTTAAAGAACTTCTGATGTAAGAAATTCTGGCACATAGTGGGCTGAATGATCTTGGCAATTGACAACATTGCTGAACAACAATTTTCTTTTTACAGCATCCATTATCAGTAGGATCTTTAAAGATTCCTTCGTGAAAGACTCGGGGTTGACTACAGTTATGGTTTATATTGTGTGGCAAGCTGTGATCTGGCTGGAGGAGGAAGCCTGCCAATTTCTGATCAATGCCTGAAAACTTGGTCACTTGATTGGCATTTTTTTTGGTAGTGTTTAACACCCGCTTTAACTACTTATGGCACCGCAGGCGGTGCCACTGATGATACATGAATGCGATGGCGCAGGAAACCGGAGTACCAGGAGAAAGCCTGCCCCAGCGCTGCTTTGTCCACCACAAATCTCACATGTGGTCGCTTGGGATCGAACCTGGGCCATCTAGGTGAGAGGTGAATGGTCTAACCACTCGGTCATGGCACAGCCTCTTGATTGGCATTGCTTGAGAATCTTTCAATGGCATTTTTTTTTTTTTTTTTTTTTTTTTTTTAGTGCTTTGGAGTACAGAATGCCAAGTATTCTTAAGTCTCATAATTCCTCCTTTCTACTGAAATTATAGTTGTCCTCGGTGATATAGTGGTTACTATGCTAGCCTGTAGTATGCAAGGTTAAGGATGGTTAAGGATGATGGATTTTTTGGTAATAAAAATCCTTAACTAGACTTCCTTCAGAAGGGAAGTAAAGCTATTGGTTCTGTGTAAATTGCATTTGCATGTAAAAGATCTCCATATGTTGAAAGAGTTCACCATTTTCACAGCCACAAGTCATCATTTCGTCCTATGGTGCCACCTATCCCTTGTCATCAAGTATATTTAGTGACAAAACCACAGATTATAAATTTCACCTTATTTAATAAAACATGGTTGGCTGGCCTAAAATATGCCAACATGACATGATGGAACATGCACATTGAAATTTGCTTGTGTTTGTAGATTTCAATAGCCTCTCTATGCAGGCGAGTGTGATGGTAGCAGGTGATATCTTCCATGCCACACATATATAAACCAGAAGAATCCAGTACTGCTGCAGATGTTTCTGAACCCTTGAGCAGCAACCTTAGAAGATGTTACATGGATACTTTCAAAACATAGGAAAAATTTTATCCAGTTAAACCATGGCCCATAAGCCTGGAAACTCCATTATTCCACATTCACACTTGCCCGATAAATTTAATGAATATTTAAAAAGGCTCATTTTCATTCAGCATACAAGAGCATTGTTTTTTGAGGAAGTTCATCACTTTAGATTGATTTACTATTGTATGATAACACACCTGTGATAGTTTTCACAGTCCTACCAAATACAATTAATTATTTTTCATTACCTCTAATACCAGTATATAAATCAACCCAGGGCACCAGAGTTTTATTGCTAATCAGAAAATAGAGTTTTCACTATTATCTTTATACTCTATTGTGCTAGTATGTAATCAAAATAATGCTTTAGAATTTCTTCACTAAATAGATATTTGATTTTACTAAATCTAACTCAGATGTCACCAACTTGCTTGATTTTGTGCTTGAGCAAGCAGGTAAATGTGACAGCAAGGATTCTCTCTATTCCTTGTACAGTGTGTCCTGTGTCAGTTTATAATGTTGGGAACAGTAAGCAATCTAACATGCAAGCCATCAACTCTGATGTATATGCCTGCATAGGAAGAATATTTATAGAAAGTGGTGGAGTAAGTGTTTAGTTTGCAGCAAAGTTCTGCACTCAGAAAATTCAATTTGCAGCATCATTAAGTGACCCATGCAAGTGAATGTGACAGTTACCAGGGAGAAGAACATTTCCTTTGAATTACCAAGATGCCTGTTCATATTCATTGCTATAAAAGTTTTTTGTTACAAATTAAGTCCCATAGGGTAGTCATTATAATGTGAATACAAGGAGCTTGTTTTATGTTAATACTATAATAATTGTCATTACTTTTTTAGCAATTATTTATGTTATGACCACAAATTACCACTAAATCTATGAAAATATGTATATATTCAATCTTTTAAGTATAACTACTACTGCAAGAGACATAATAGAGCAACTGTTTTACCAATCATGAATCTACAGTAGGTGTAATTAAACCTGTGAAAGATGGATTACATATTTCAAATACAAAACATTGCATACCGCTACATCACTGAGGGTATTATCTGTTCCTGCTTTCCATGCAGTTGGTCATACAATACACAGTAGGTGATTAACAGGAGCATTGAACAAATCTGCTCTCTCTACTATACTCAAGTTGGTGACACCGGATATAGCTCAAGAAACTATACTATGTTGATATTTTTCAAATATTAAAACAGTTTATCAAATACTTTTTTTAACCTGGAAAGAAGTTTCAGTTTCAAGCTATTTCAATATAAAACTCTCCATAGTGTAGAAAATATGGGTTAACACTAAAATAATTAGCACAAATGTATTGCTAAGAGTCCCAAACTTTAGTAAGAATGTCAAATGGTGTGAGAGAAAATAATATCCAAAATGGCGGATCAGAGTTTTAAACTTACAGTATTAATACAGTTAAAGCTTATTGCACATTTCCTGTTATTTCAAGCCACACATTTCTGAACTGCTCTATTCCTTTGTTTTTACATCAGCACATGCAGAGAGTTAAAAATTCAACTCAGCATATGAGGGGTGTTTCTGAAAGTTCTCAGTCTGACAGAGAGGTGGTGGTGATGGCCAAAATACTGTAATAGTTAGGTATCATACTTTAGATGATGTGTTGTAAAGTTTGAGACACCTAAGTATAGTCATTTGTGGCAATAATGGAAAGAAAAAATGTGGATTTATATATTTTTATGAGTTGCATAGTATATTCAACTTATATATAACTGCACCTTGACTTGAAATACTAATTAATAATATTTCCAGAATTCATGCAACTGCATGCAAGATAGCTCATATCCACTTGGTCATATCAACTGAACACATTAATGTCGGCTGACTTAATGTCCTGTATTTCTAGTGCATGCCAAAAGTTATTGGAAATTTGGCCACGAGTGTGAAATACTTCATATTTAGCATTGTATTTTGATAAACCTGCATAAGTAGTTTATTTTGTCATTGGAATCTAATTTACTCTTCTCTAAACTTCAATATAATACTACAACTGTATTATCTTTTAATTTGTACTATTTATCGTTTTGAGAATCTTGATAACATTCTGCGATATGTATGATTTGCTCTAGGCAATTGATTATGTATCCATGAAACCTCTGCGACTAAAACTTGTTATTATGGGGTTAAGGACAATAGTGCCTAACAAATTGCTATCAAGTTACATGTATTAATGAATTTTCTTTCTAGTTTTGCTAACGTTATTATTGGGGTTCCTCAAAAGTCTGTTTTATCTCCCCACTTTTTTCTTTCTCTATCCGTTGTAACAGATTTTGCTAAAAGCTTTGACTTTTCACGGATACTTGTTTAAATGACAAACTATTTGGTTTAAAACTAATGGTTTAATTAATTGAATCTAAATTATGAGAATCATACTGCAATCCATGAACACTAATTTCTTATAAATCATCACCTATGAATTATGATTAAACCAAACATATTATAACTTATACACCATAGAGTAGTCCAACATCAAGTTCAAAGATCATTTAGCTCAGCACATAATTTTCATTATGACTATGTCATGATTGAAGTTTTTGTTAGAGAGAATCTTCATACATAAATTAATTAGATACTTCAGCATGCATAAGCAGCACGGATATCGGCTGCATAAAAGATAATTAAACATTTTAAAGATGAGAAACATGCCTCTAGCAGCTATCCGTAAATTGCTTCTAATAAATGTAATATAGAAAAGATGGACGAATCATTATGGAAGATCAAAATGTGACTATTCCAAAAAATCTTCAGCCAAATTTCCATTTACCATCATAAACTATTCAAATGCAAACTATCTCAATATTAAATTCAGACCTGAAAGTGCGCTGAATAGTTTTATAGCTATCCATTAGAAAATAAATTTTACTTTCTAGAATGAAACACTGAAGGCAGAGTGCACCACTGTCAATCCAATATAACTGCGCACCAAAACTAATCATGGGATTAACATCCATAAAGCAATAAGGATGAAAATAGAGCTATGAACATGCTCTGTGATTTGACAATCATAGAGAATTTATCTCATTATAATTGCCATTTGTTTATCCCATTAGTTTTCTAAGCATAACTTCTAAGCGAAGTTGATGTGGATACGTTGACCTGTATATTTGTGTGCTGTGGGATTGTAACTATCATACTTTAAGTAGTTGTCTGCGTTTGTGGGTTTTCTGTGTGTTCCAAATGTTAGGTTTTGCTTTTTTGTTCTCATTATTTTGATATCCAGAAATGGTAGACAGCTATCCTGTTTGGTTTCTATGGTAAACTGAAGTGATTTGTTTTGCCTGAGGAGTTGAGTTTCTCAGGGATTATGGCATTGATATCTGCATACCCATACCATTTTATGTATAGGTGTGGGAATGCTTCAGAATATCTCAGAAATCCTTATGAACAGATTGACAGAGGAAATGGTGACAGAGGATTTCCTATTGCTAGCCTTGTTGTTTGTTGGTAGCATTTATCCTTGAAGGTAAAGCAATTCTGTCTGATGCAGAGATTGGCTAGCCAAACAAAATCTACTTCCTCTTTCAGTCTGTTTATACTTTGTAGCCAGATTTTTGAGTTCGTCTATGAGTATAATAGGAAACGGGGTGCTAGTTTGTCTTTAGGCATATAAATATCAAATATGAAGCTATAAAATGATAAAGATTTTAATTTTTTAAGCCATAATGTTTTTTTTATTCTTGACAAAATTCAAGTGGATGGAATGTTCAAAAACAGCAAAGAATGAATGATGCACCATTCTCTGTTGTATACTATTCCAGTGTAATAAGGTACTTGCTTTAAAACAGTTTTTTTCCCTCATCCTTTTTGATTTCTATTTAATGGTGTCTTTACAGGCCACATCATTCATTTCTTTTTTATTCTATACACTAATGTTTCTGAACACCTGCTAACTTTAGTTGTTTCATTTATTCCCTTACTAAGATTTTACTTGAATATTCCAACACATTCATTATTATATTGTACTTCTTCTTAGTTAACAAACATTTTGTCTGTTTTAAGTTTCTCTTTCCATAATATTAATATTTACATAAAATACAAAATAACCTATATTATCAACATTCACAGTATACCAGAGGCTATAAACACTTCCTAACAAATTTATATGAACTTTTACCATAACTATCTGTTTGCTAGCTGGTGACTGTGAGCTGAATGGATATAAGGCTACTTACTGTTAAAGACAATGAGTGCTAAAAGTAGTAGAATTCTAGCTTTTTCAAGGTTCCTCCAATCCTTGTTAATAGTTTCTCCCACTTGTCCCCATTATAAATTCAATAACAAAAAAGTTTCTTGATGCCCAACTTTTCTACTCCATAGGTATAGAATTTTCTGTAAACCTTAGGTTTACAAAAGAATAACACTCATCTTATTAATAGAAATTCAAATTGAGCATTTGTAATCTAGTTTACTCTATGAAAAAAATATTGTTGCATTGTGACCTTTAGTTTATTAGTTACAGGGGCGGCAAATATCAAAGTTTTACTGAAAAATGCACTTTTTTAGAAATTTTGACCCACAGAAATCTAAAAAACTCTAAAAATGATGTAATCTGATAGAGAAAAAAAATTCTGCAAAGGATAATGTGTTCAAAGCTGAAAATTATAACGGAAAATTTATTAGCAACTTGATGAGAATAGAATGGATGAAACTAATGGCAACTTGCATGCATCAGATACACAGATATCTCATTTGACTCCGTACTGTATTTTAAGGTTGAGACAGGCTATAGTTCCGACTTACCTTAAGTAAACTGAATAATATATCACTGCTTCTAGCTTCTTTTTATGTATTAATGACAATTAGTCATCTATAAATGATTTGGTTTTTATAAAGGTTAACTTCTTATTGAATATTGTCATGAATGAAGTGTTGGAAAATACTCTTATCAAAATGTTATAGCTGTAAAGACATGATTGAGAATGGTGCACTCTCCAGTAAGTGTAGCTATGTCTAAATAGATGTACACTGCTAAGTTGCCACTATTTGGGATGGATCTCAATTAACCCTTACCTGAAACTCTGCAGTGGTGAACTGTTGTGCCTGTGGTGGTGGCTGTTGTATTTGTTGTTGACCAGTTTTTGTGTATGGCGGAGGTGGTGTTTCCTGTGTAGGCTGCATGATGGCTGGTTGAGCTATAGGCATCGTGGGCATCGTCTGGTACTGCGGGGGGTTTGCAGCACCTCGCACCTGTCAACATAGTAAACACTGCTAGTTGGGTTTGTATCTATATACATTATAGTAATATGATGTCTAACATGCATAATATTTGATTTATTATTATTTCATGGTGATTCTACAAACCATCTACAGAGACTTTGTTTGGCCATATCTTTAAAGAGCTGCTTGCACTGTACTGTTTCTAACAAGTTCTATTCCCTCTCCAATGTTTACATAAAGGCTGTGCTGTATAGAGCTTGATACGTTGTAAACTCAGATTTTAATTGTTAGTGCTGTTATAATGCTATGTACACTTTAGCACACACAATCTTCATTTATGATTCCCTTGTAACAACAAATTCTTGTGAGACAGCAATTAATAGACAGATTTCCTACTGTTTGTGTGCTGCAGAGAGAAACAGTTGGTTATCTTGTGAATAGATTTAGGAAATGGGACCTATTCATAAGAAAACAAAAGTAGATTACTGTATTCTTACAGATGAAAAATTCAACTAAGTGGGAAGCCCAGGTGGTAACAACATCTGTGGCCCATATTTGGGAGGTCTTGGGTTCATATCCTGTGGGTCGACCAATCTGGTCGGGGTTTACTCATGATTTTCCTCAGTCGTAAAGGCAAATGCTGGATTGGATATTTAATACCATGACTCAAAATTCTACCTTCAGTGTAAAACAGTAGTAAAAGTGAAAATAGTTGGCAATAGCAACTGCACTACCATCCATTCAGATAATTAAAGCAGCTAATGCCATCTGCTTGGTGCAGAGCAAAGTAGTAGGATGTGAAGTTATGGTCTTGAAGGGCTGGCTGAACCCTATCATCTGACTCCAGATGATACAGTCAAAGACATTAAAATGCATCTGGCACTGTGATTTTCCTGAAAATGTGAACATCTGGCGAGGACTCGGGTCTTCGATTTTCATTGGTACCATTCTGGTACAACATACCATGCAAATAAGAAAATGCAAAACCAATTGGGCTATCAACCCCTCCACCCCTCGGTCCTACTCAACACTCCCTCAGAACAGGTTGACTTGTATAAGCAGTATGTTAAATTAGTCTATCATGTGCACACGTTACCTTGGCATTAGAACTTTGGTATGTAGTGCAGAGAAAAGATTAACCTCATCGTGTAACACCCTGAGAGGGGCAGAGGATGTCCAACCAGAAAGTTTCACCAGTTCGCAACTCAGAACTTCATTTGTCGCAAGTTGCATTTCATATTCAACCCAATGCTGCAAATGTTAGTATGGACAAAGCATGGTTTTATTTACATAACCATGAAGAATTAATGTCTCACATTCAAGAGATTCTGTGTTCAAATCTTAGTTGGATGAAAGGCTACTATACACACATACCATCAACAAGGTATCTTAAAAAACTGCTCCATTCCTATATGACTTTATTAAAACAACCTAAAATCAAATAGATTAAATAGATAAATTCAATGACAGAAAAAAGTAAGAACTAAGTCCAAAGAAATCTTTGAGAAACTTTGCCAGGAACCAGAATGCTGCAAATGTTAGTATGGACAAAGCATGGTTTTATTTACATAACCATTAGGAATTAATGTCTCACATTCAGGAGATTCTGTGTTCAAATCTTAGTTGGATGAAACAACTGGAAAAGGTTTTTTCTCCAGGATTTTTCCTTATTCAAAGAAGATGAGTGTTGAGTAACTTTGCGCTCAAGTACCCCAAGTTCATTTGAGCATCATTGAACTGATTTCACTGTCTGACATGACATACCAGATTAAAGGATGTTATAAAAAGTACAGAAAAAAGAAAGGTGTCTTATTATAAATTTTCTTAAAAGGTGCAGAAGATGTAAGGTAGCCAAAGGACATCATTTCCAACATCCTCTATGAAGAAGGATTGTGGTTATTGTAATTTTATTTTGTATAAAAAATGTATGCACTAGATTTAAAGGGGCTATGAGTGTCTGATTCTGCTGGCAGACAGTGTACTTACTCATGCCAAGAATACTTCCATCAGGCTGCCCATGCATCCAAAAGAAGGCTCTGTATCCCTAAGCACAGTGGTAAATTGATGCAATAATAATCCATGACCACTATACAAGAAATTAATTTTTTACTTTCTTTGGTACCTCCTTACAGTAGCTAGAAGAAATACCCCTACCCAAAGCTTCAACATTGGATTGTGCCAAAAAACACACACTTAAAGAGTCCCCTGAATGCAAAAAAAAAAGCAATTTTACTTTCCCTTTCATGTATACAAAGTAGGAGGAAGTATCACATTCCACCCAAAAATTACATAATATTGAGATTTCAATAAAAAAACATATTTGAGGCTCCATGAATAAAAGAATAACCAATTTTACCTTCTCCAAACATTCCTAATATGTAGAGGAAGTCATGCATTTCACCCAAAAAGGTTGATACAAGGATTTCATCAGAAATATTTGTTTTTATTATTGCTATTACTTTTGCAGGGGTGGGGGGTGTTGTGTGTATGAACAGGATAGCAAAAAATTGAAGTGGGATAAATGCCAAATTTCATAGTTTAGTCCAGTATTTTCTAAAGGTGACATAAGAGTTTCAAGAAAATTGTTGACCTTTTTAAATAAAATTAAACTTTTGGAATTTGTTTTCAATGTATCCATTATGTTCAGGGAGTGCAAGATGATTTTTTTAATAGTGTTTAACACCCGCTTTTACTACCATGGCTCCGCAGGTGATACATGGAATGAAGATGGAGCATCGGTGGAATGCGGTGAGGGGGGGGCGGGGCACCAGAGAAAACCGCCACTTTGTCCACCACAAATCTTACATGTAGTTGTTTGGGATCGAACCCGTGCAAGATGATACTTTATGCTGGAATTTGACCATTTTGTAATGTTTGCTATCTGCAAAAATTTCTCTTTAAAAGTGAGTTCCCCACTAACAGGAAACCATTTTAAGAATATTGATGGTCAATTACTGTCATTTGAAAGCAGGCATATCTTCTCCTAGTTATAATGCCTAAATTCTGTTATTCATTGAAAAGTAAACTTTACAATTAACTTAGTGAATTTGGTGCCTATGTGCTTTTCAAGCAATAGAACAGTTTGACAAGGTTCATTAAAATTATTTTATCAATCAATGCTGTTTATAATAAATCATAAATCTGCTCCCAGTTCAAAGAATGGTGGTAAGAAAATAAGAGCAACAACAATTTTAGTGAAAGGGTGTTTTGGAATAGTGATACGTATGAATAGAACATTTCTGAGTTCTTTAAGTGATTAAGTATCACTTATATAGAGGGGCTTCATTGTCTTGGAAACCATCAACAATAAAGCCCACATGGCTTCGAAACCAGTCTGGAAAAACTATACGTAAGTGATACTTAAGTGTTACAAACCCAACTCAGAAATATTCAAAATAAAAGTAATTTCAACCGTTGACAAATTTTGGAAACAACCACAGTTTTTATCAGGCTTGTATAAATCATTAGTTGATGCTGGCAAATTTTAACATGAGAACATTTACAGAAATATCTTGTGGTAATGTGCAATAGTAAACAATTATATAGTAGTTAAAGAAACCATTGAAATTCACCTGAAAAATTTGATACAGTGATTTCATTATGAATACACACTTTCAGGTCTTCTGAATTTAAACAGCATGCATGTATATCAGCAAAACTCAATAACAAAAAGGTAAATATCACCTTGGTATTCATCTTTCAAACATGTAATCCTCCCCCCCTCCCCCCAAAACTACTTTTTAAGCGAAAAATGTGGACTTTCTTAAAAATTGATTAAACTACTCTATATTTAATATACTTTCATGACAAGTGAACTTATATTTTGAATTTTCTGGGAACAGACTCTGAAGTCCTCTTCATTCTGAATGATTTTTGCATAGCTGGTAAACCATAAGGGATAGTCAAAAACTTGCTACACAAAAAATATACATCTTATTAAATTACCCAATTTATGTCAAACTCCTTTTGTAGAGTTAACTATTTTCGAGATATTCCTTGTGATTGGTTTTTATTGGTAAATGGCATTAATGAATAATAAACAAGCAATGAGAGTGAACCAACAATGTGCAAATTTTGCATCTCACAGCAGAAATATAATTTAGTATATGTAGCATTTTTACTTTCTCTACACATACTATGCACCCAAAAATTTGATGCCAAGATTTCACCAGAAATATATGTTTGGGACACCCTGAATCCAAAAAAAGCATTTTTAGAAAAAGGTCCCATTTTCTCAAAAATGGCTCTAACAATTGTGATTAAAATACCTTATGTATTAAGATATTTTTATGACAAACAAAATGTGTACTTTGAATTTTCTGGGAATAGTCTCTGAAGACCACTTCATTCTGCATGACTTCAATATAACTGGTATAACTTACCTTTTTTTTTTTTTTTTTTTTTTTTTTTTTTTTTTTGTACAGTTAACCATTTTCGAGATATTCCGGATTATTGGTTTCAATTTTAAACCACTTAACTTTTTTTTTATCAAATGGCAAGACGTATTTTTTCTCGTTTCTAGTTTATTTACTCCTGGCAATTGGAATTTCAATTGTTCCACACAGCGACCAGTTTTTAAAGGACGAGACTATCGCTTTTGCCTGTGCAGTTTCTTATTTCCTTTCTATTTATAAGGAAACTAGTAATAAGGCTAATTCTGCTTATGTTTATCTTGATTAGGATGAAGCAGATAACATATTAATGTTTTGAATGAAAGATTTGTTTACCAAGCAGCTAGAGGACATCATGTGAATGGAACACAATAGATTTTTGCCCTTCTACTTACAAGGAACCATGTGATAAGGACAATTTCTGCTAATGTTTATCTTGATTATCGTGAAGTATATAGAAAAATAACCTTTTCAATATTAATTTGTTACAGAAATGTAGAAAGTCACAATGTATAAGCTTTGTCATAAGAAGTTTAAGAGTTTTCTGCTTAAATTACAGAATTTCTGTTATATTATCAAGGAGAGACTCTCAAAGTTATTTTCTTAGTTGGTTTAAGACTGTATGCCAAGTTACATTTGTCAAGTTCTTGATTTATGCTTTGAACTTTGTCAGTCCTTTAATATGTAGTAATGATAAGTAGCGACCAGAGCTCAATTTTTAATATCAAGGACATTACAAAATAGAACTACTAAGGAGAAATGAGAGCTCATTAAGATATAAAATTTATTTGAAAAGCATTAATGTTTTAAAATTTTCATTATGTATGCACATCTTTCCTTCTAGACAAGTCCATACTGCTAATACATTTCTTGGCAAACACTGTATCTAATGAACCAGCTTTTATGTGAAATGTATAGTATACAAAGTTAATTGCCTCGTCCATATCTCACCTAGCTTTTATATTACAATAATGAAACAGTTGTTTGAGTTGAGAGAAACTGGTTCCAAGAGGTAGAAATAAAACTCAACATGCCTTTTTCAGAGAAAAGCCAATATCACCCCAAAAGAAGCAAACATATACCTTCATTTCCAAATCTACAGAATAAACCATTTTTTTCTAGAATTGGAAATACTATTGTTTTAAGAGAAGAGTCAATATTGGCTTTGAGAGTACAAGGACCAATTAATTATCACCATCTTTCTCACTAATCTTATAGAAAACTGGCAGATACAAAAGCTTTATCTTGGTGCACTGATAAAGAGATAGCAGTGAAAATACAATCCATCCATACTATAAAAATCTGATGTGTCCATTCACATGACTTTCAGTATCTTCCAAGGATGTGAAACGAAGATTTTCAAGAAAATCCCCCCACCCCAAACTACCCATTACATGGAATATTTTTTGAAAATTTTGAAAATGTCTCTAACGACTTTTATTAAAACATTATATGATTAAGATATTTTTATCTAAAAGAAATGCACTGGTTCCTATGGGATAGAATTGAAATTTGAATCGCTTTTGCATGGTCAAGAGTAAAACAAAAGAGATATGAAGCAAATAACAACTCTCTATTTAAGAAAAGTTTAAGTGATTTCAAAATGTTAGCCAATATGAAGGAATGTCTTGGAAGTGGTTAACTGTACACACACAAAAAAGTATATGACATAGATTGCATACTTTAACAAGATCTACAATTTTTATGTGGTTAAGTTTTTGTCTCTCTCTCTTACAGTTTACCAGTTACATAAAAGTAATTCAGAATGAAGAGATCTTCAGAGATAATTTCCAGAAAATTCAAGTTATACATTTTATTTGTCATGTAAATATATTTACTGCACATTATTTAACCAAAATTGTTAAGAGCCATTTTTGAGAAAATCAAAGTTTTCAAAAATTTTTCCAAGTGAAGGGTAATTGGGGTTGGGGTTTATTCCTGAAAATGTTTGTATCAGATCCTTGGAAGATGCTAAACTTAAAAATCAAGTTTGATATTTAAACAACCTTTGATTCTGAGTTATGGTATTCACAGACATATGACAAATACATGCACCTTTTTCTAAAAATGCTTTCATTTTGGATTCAGGAGGTCCAAGGAGATATTTCAGGTGGAATTTTGGAATCAAATTTTGGGTGCAATACAATATCTTCTCTACCTACTATATACTCTATACATATGTGGTTAAGAAAGTAAAAACCTCCTCCCCCCAAACACTTTTACATAGAACAATTTTTGTACTTTCCTATTTTCTCAAAAATGGCTGATCAATTTGATGTTTAATTTATTGAGACAATAACAACTCCCCATTTTAAGGTCTGCCACCCAGAAAAGTGCAAAATCATAAATTACTTGGTTTAATTGTTTTTTTTTCACACAAGCTGTGACAGGAGTTGGATAGGTAGTCAGACTAAAAAATTCAATGCAATAGCTGTGATTTGATCCAACTCCTGTCCTACACACGGCTTATGTGAAAAAAAGCAACATTGGGATTGTCATCTCAAAATAAACTGAGAGCACCTTATGGTTTACCGGGAAACATGCAAGTCAGTTGAGAAATTCAATGCTATGCTGGCATGTTGCCATGGTAGCTCAGTGGAAGAGCAACAGGCTAGAGACCGGGAGATCTGAGGTTCAAATCCTGGCTATGGCATTGAATTTTTCCATCTGACTCTACCTATAAATTACTTCTCTACAACAAAAACATTAATAAATCTGAAACACTACTTTAAAGATACGTAACAAAATTGACAGTTCAAAATTTTAAATTTACTATTGTAGCATTCTGGATGATATACAGCGTCATCAGATTAAGTGGTCACACTTTTAACAGCACCCGGGTTGCAGTCACACGCTGCTTTACTCCTGGCACTTTTTCCTTGCACATATCGCCCTATGCATTGAAATGAATAGGATGAACAGATGAGGTCAACTAGAACCATTATTATTTTACAAACTACAATATTGAATGTACCTTGCATGGCTTACCTTTTCAAAGATGTTGAAAATATTTTCCTTGTGTTCGAACACTGGCATTGTAGTGTTGTCAGATTATTATTAAAAATATGTTGTAATTCTTTTTGCAATATGTTGGTTTTTCTTCCTGTATATTATTTTGTAGTTCTTAATGTTCAGGGATTAGATTTGCTGACCTTGCACTGTTGCTTTTTGTGCTGACGCATAGCTCACTCCTGCCTGCTATGCTAATTTAAAGAGACTTTCTTGGTGAATGTTCTAACCGTGCACTGATATCAAATCTTTTTCTCTGTTAAAACATGGTGTTTTGATTTTGTTTCCTGGTCTAACACTAATCCTGTTCTTTTGAATTTCTTGCCTATTTTATGAACTGTATTTCTATTAGGGGCTCAAAATCAAAAAGGCATCCCCAAAATACTCTATGACATAGAGATGGAGATTCATATTTTATACAGTTGCAACAAGTGAAAACTCTTTGTTCAGTAGTACGCTGCACCATGACTGGACTGATATACAACTGAAAACCACCAAAGAACATTCTCTGCTGTCTTTGTTTATCTTATAAGTGGTGTGACTCAGGCGACACAATAGTGGGAACTGCAATCTCGGCATGCAAGTGGCCCGAGACCCAAGTGTCAATAAGAGTGTAGCAGCTTAATCTGATGGCACTGTATTAAGGTATAGGTAATATTTAATTTACTTTTGTATTCACTTTTGCATTAGAGTTGGTTAGTAAGTCCTATGAACAAAAAGGAGTTGTTTTTCAAGTTAAGACTTCTGGTGCCAGAACTGAATCATTATGGGATAATGTAATTTTGATTAAATCAGCAAAGATTGTTCCAGAATAAGGACTGTAAAGCTAGCAATTAAGGATCTTGGTTAAGCAATTAAGGGGAAACGAGAGGATAGCTGTTGGAGAATGGTTTAAACCAGTTGGAAGAGGGGGTTTTGTCTATTAGCATTGTTTGAATGTAGGTATGCGGAGATGTAGTTTTATGGTCACTGAAGATGGAAATTTGAGAAATAGTCCACAACCAAGCATTTCCCCTGGCCTGGGCTAGCTCAGGATACCAAACATGTAAATTGTACTAGCAAAGTTACTGTCAAATAAATGTACATGATTTCCTTGCGTCATGTTCTCCAGTGTGTTGCATTATTCATAAAAGTATGACTGTGAGGAAATATCACAAAAAGCAAAGAAAATTGACTATTTTTTAAAACCAGTACTTTTTTTGTTTGTTTGTTTTTTATTTGTTTGCTAACTTAACATTGTTTAACTAGTTGGTTAAATCAGACAATGAATGAAATCAGTGAAATGATGCTCAAATGTTCTTGGGGTCCATGGAGCTTAAAAGTTACTTGAGGATAAGGGAAAACCACCAGAAGAAACCTTATCCAGGTACGCACCCTAAGCGAGATGAATTTGCTACCTCTTTAATGCGAGCCAGACATGCTACCCCCACACTACCAAGGCAGACCCACTACTCTTGAATGTTTTTTAGCTTGAAGTATATAAGTATGTTTATAAGTACTCTAAATAGCATATCATGTTTACTGTTTATGAATATGTACCATTTATTGCTTTCTTATATGAAATAATATATTGGTTTACAAAGTAATTTAAAATGACAATGACAATTTCAGTTTCATAAAAAAATTTCTCTTTTTTTGTTTTGTTTTCATTTACACAACAAGTGAGCCGTCTCTCTCTGAATTATTCACTGTCCCCAAGTGTTCTAATTGTGGGACCAAATGAACGAATATATAACTGAGATAATAACATATTTAATTCCTTCTACAAAGGTGCAGTGAATTTTTTTAGAATGAAGGCATTTATAATAGAGAAAATTTCTATATTAAAATGGTATATGTTGGGTTGGTCTGGGTAGCTCAGTTGGTTAGGAGCTGAAATTCTGATCTCAAAATCACGGGTACAAACCTTCCCAGATCAATGGTCTTTAAGTGTGCTTAAAAGCCCATGTCAGTAGACTCACTGAAAGGTATGACATTCCAGTAAACCAGCAGTGCTGATATTATCCAGATAATTGACAGCGGCGTTAACAAATAATTGATTTGACTTGATTTTAAGAGGACACTTTCTTTATACAATATATATTTCTTTATACACTTTCTTTATACAATATATTATGCCCATAAAGCAACCCTAAAGCTTAGCAAGATTAGCTGAGCTGAAGTGAAACTTGCATGAATGCTACAAAATGAAATCAATTTAACTGACTATGTTAGTTACAACATTGTTCTTGCCCAGGTATCAGCTGAATAATGGCATGGCAGTTTCAATGATTGAATATTATTTAATGCTATGGCAAGTAAATGAGAATTTGGTGTACACATGCTTACAAAGATGCATCTAGGAATCTTTTACAGAGGGATTAACATATTTTGATACATACCTTGCCAATGAGTAAAATGCAGTTAGCAATAGAGCATTCTGCCTTATTAGATTTTCAAACATTACATAAGTGGGCCATCAACTGTCCTTTAAATGCAAACACTTATCCTCTATGGTATAGCGGAAATATGCTAGCTTCTGGTTCCCAAGATAACAAGCTCAAACTTGGTAGAGGGCGACAGATTTTTTAGGAGTGTAAAAAAACCTTTGCATGGCTTCCTTCAAAAGGAAAATAAAGCTTATGGTCCTGTGTTGAGCATTTATGACATGTAAAAAAATCTCAGGCCTCTGAGAAAAATTAAGTGGTCTTTCATGCCCAATGCAGAAAGGGACACTGAGAACCACAACAGTTAAGTGTTCATAAATGATACTAAATTTTATGTTTTATATGCAAACATTAATATTTTTAAAATTTTTACTTCTTTACAGATGATTGGGGTTTTACATGGGCAGATCCCTCAGCTATACTGTCATCATTCCACATTTATGGCCTTTGGCTGCAAATGCTCCATTCCTCTGCTTCTAAAAAACTTCCCTCAGCTACACTTTGCAGCTTAGGGCCCTCAACATTGGACTATGCTTAAGTGTGTACCAAAACAGGAGTTTATCCATTTTTTTTTTATTTTTTTACTCAGTTTTAGTGAAAGTTTTCACTATAGAGCTTACTTACTAGGAGATAAATGTACACCATATTTGTTTCAGCCTATTACTTTCCAAGTAAGTCAAGCAACTTCTGAGATATAGTCCACTGCTAAAATAAATTACTTAATGATGCAAGTGTCATCTGGTTTTGGTAGTAAATGAGATAGAAACAAAAGTTTGGTTTTGATTTTATCAAAGCAATGTGACACTTAACCTAAGTTTCATATACTCCATACGTTTTCTTTAATTAGTGGGGGAAGTTAGAGCCCCTCTCATCCCTCCATGGTTCACCTAGTTATGTCTGTCAGTATGTCAATCATATGACAAACAAATCAGAAAACAATCATTATGGTATGTGTTTGGCATAGTTGCATCCTATAAACAAAGTGCTACTTCAATAACATGTTAATATTCAGTTGTGTAGAAATGTTACTTACTGCAGTTGGCCGCTGGTCAGCTGGATCTGCAAAGGGGTTGTAATCTTCCAAACCTCTTTGTACATTATTGGTGTTGGTGGTCACTTGCTGAACAGCAGGATCCTAAGCATCAAAACAATCATGTGACAAGCCAATAACCCTGTAGTAATGACACCCGATCATACATGTTCATACCAGTTAAATTGGCAACAAATATCTGTTACATGTGTAAAAATGTCATACGGGACTTACTCACCGCAAATGGATTGTCTACGGTCGGTTCTCCAAAAGGGTTTTCATCAAATCCCGACATCTTCTACGTTTTGGCGTTTACACCGATACCAACTATATAATGACGTCACTCGCTGCAATTTTAACAAAAAGAAATGGTGTAATCTTATCTCAGTATTAATCCATTCTATGTTGGTTATGTCTCCTTTCTTATCCTTTCGTTATAGCGCAAGACGTAATGTCACGTATGCCGCCCAATGAGAGATTAATACACAGAGGCGGTAGGTTCAAAATATGCTATGATACAAGAGTAATTATATTATATTAACATGATTTCAAATATTTAATGAAATATTAGTTATGTGGATCTGATATTCATATATATATATATATATATATATATATATATATATATATATACTTCATTAATTTAATATAAATAAGTTTCCTTAACGAAAATCGAAACATGGCATATTGGATTAATTCCCCCGACAAATTATTTGGACAAGGAGTTTTTTACCGCTATTTCCCTTTCCTATTGTGAAGGGACGGATTTCTTTTAGACAGGTGCTTATTTCCTAAATTATTGATTATCTCGCAAATACCAAGCAGCTAGGGCGACCTTAATGCTACCACAGAAAATTACAGGAAATCCACTGTCAAGACATGTAGTTCAAGGGAATGAATTATATATAGGCTTACATACTATATTATTATTATTATTATTATTATTATTATTATTATTAATCAAAATGGAAATAAAGTTTTATTTATGGACGATCTTTAACTACCGTGTTTCTCAGCGTCCATTCTATATTGGGCGTGAAAGACCACTTAATTTTTCCCAGAGGCTTCTTTACTAGGCTTGAGGTTCTTTTACGTGCCATAAACCTACGACACGGGATCAACGGCTTTACTTCCCTTCCGAAGAAAGTCAAGATTCTTACGCCCAGATTTGAACCGGCGACCTCGGTATTTCAGGCTAGTACAGTAACCATTACACCACGGAGGGCGATAACATCATCATTGAAAAATGTAATACCTAGTAAAAATGGAATTTATAAATTATGAACTAGTTGGTATTAATCAGCATTTATTAAAAAAAACGGAATTATTGCACCAAAACACTACAGCCATTAATTTGCAGTCTGCTACTTTTAATAAAATGCCCCTAGGTAGCAGCACACACAAAATACTACAAATGCCGACAGATGGCAGATAGACCAATTTAGTGACGCATTGCCGCTATGATTTCTTGGCGCTCCATTTCCCGTTCATTCGATTCATAATTCGATTACTCGTCAGAGAACCGGAATGATGGTATCTACATTTCGATCTTATAAGCAGGTGCATCAGCTTGAGAATTAGCAACAAACTAGGTTCCTGCGTAATGCCTCCGGCCATGCAAAGAGCAAGAAATATCAATGTATTTGCATAACGTCAGGTTTTGAAAGATTTGACTCACTTTAGCTTGGCGTATTCCATTATTTCCCTTCTACTCACAAGGAAGCAAGTAATAAGAACATTTCTGCAGATGTTTATCTCAATTAACTCGGTAGACAGCAGTACATTATTTATAAGAATAGTTTGTATGCAGAATTGGTAGAAAAAATGATGTCAACTGAATACAACATTTTTAGAAAAAATCCGCGGCGTATGTGTTTAGGTAAACAACATAACTAAAAATGTCCGTTAAATACCAAACTTAATATTTAACTTCAGCATCCTCCAAGGATGTAACACGAATATATTCAAGCAAATTCCCCACATTTTTTAAAATGTTGATTTTCTCCAAAATTGCTCTAACGACATGTTAAGTATAACCTTTATACGACAAATAAAATGTTTACCTTGAATTTGTTGGAAATAGTTTCTGAACTTCCTCTTTATTTTGAATGATGTTTGCACAAGTGGTAAACTGTAAGGGATAGACAAAAACTTGCCACACAAAGTATGTACATCTCGTCAAAACACAGGATTTATATCAATTACATTTTTGTTATGGAACTAACCATTTTCAAGATATTGTTTGTTATAGGTTTAAATTTTCAAATACTTAATTTTTTTTGTTCAAATGGAAAGTCATATTCTACATTTTTACATTCTGGTCAACCAAAGAGAACGGAAAGCGACCGACTTCTGTAAGAATTGACTTTTCTTTAACTTAATACATTTCCTTATTCCTCTTGTACAAAGAAATAATATGTAATAAAACAATTTCAGTCAATGTTTATTTTGATAAACGCAAGATAGAAGAATAAGGTATTGTAAGATTATTTTTTTTTAGCACAAGTAGAGAAAGTTATGTGGATGTAGCACATCATAGCTTTTTTACTTTCTCTACCACGTACAATGTACATAATAGGTAGAGAAAGTATTGCATTCCACCCAAAATTTTGACTCTCAGTTTCGTGGAAAAACTTGTTTTGAGGATCCCTGAATCTAAATAGAAATCATTTTTACTTTCTCTACTGCGTACATAATACATGGGTACAGAAATTATTTCATTCCACCCAAAAATTCGATACCGCGTATTCAAATGGAAATAAACGTTTTGGGGTCCCCTGAATAAAAATAAAATAAATAAAACTTTTACAAGTACGGAAATAGAGGCTAGAGAAGGAATTAAATTCCACCTAAAAGTGTGTGTGTGTATGTGTGCGTGAGAGATAGAGAGAAAGAGAGAGAGAGAGAGAGAGAGAGAGAGAGAGAGAGAGAGAGAGAGAGAGAGAGAGAGAGACCAAACTTAGTACTAAGGTTACATGGAAGGTTTTTCGAAATTTTCGACTTCCACAAAAATGACTCTAAGGATTTTGAATAAAATGCCGTGCAGTAAAGATATTTACATGTTAAATAAAATGTATACATTCAATTTGTTGGGGATAGCCTCTGAATGACTGTTGCATAATTGGTAAACCGTAAGAGATGGGCAAAACTTACCAAACACAAATCTAGATCTCGTTTAAATATATAATTTATGTCATAAGCATTTTTGTAACGGAAACAACTTCATATCCTAGATAATCCTTGTTACTGATTTTAAAATTTCCAATAATTTTAGATTTTTCTCAAATGGAAAGTCGTTATTCACTTTTTTTCATGCTGGTCATGGAAAGACAAAGGAATTTCAATTGCATGGCATAGCGATCTGCGTTTGAAAGATTGACTGTCATTTTAGCCCAGTGTATCATCCCTAAATGTCCTTTTACTTAGAACGAACTAAGTAATAAAACAATTTCTGCGAATATTTATCTCGACTAGTACAGAGTAGAGTGGAGCATATGCTTTTTAAGAATAATTTGTTGCAGAATAAGTAAAGAAAGCTCACCTGAATGGAACACAGCAGAGCTCTGCTTTCTCTACTTACATAGAAGTTCAAAAAAATTGGTAGTAGAATTTCATAGGAAGTAAATGTTTTAGGGTCCTCTCTATAAAAAATAAAACATGTTTAGACCGACACAAACAAAAGCTTACCACACAAAGTATGGAACTTATTAATATAACCATTCTTGTTGGTGTTTACCTTAGTTAGAATGAAGTAGACAGAAGGATATCTTGTTACAGAATAGGTAACAGAAGGTCGTGTGGATGGACTTTTACAAAAGCACGAGAGAGAGAGAGAGAGAGAGAGAGAGAGAGAGAGTGTGTGTGTGTGTGTGTGTGTTGTGTGTGCGCGAAAAAATTAAAAATGGATTAAATACGAAACTTGATATTAAGTTTAGTCTCTTCCAAGGATGCGATACAACGATTTTCAAGATAATTCCCACACTCCAAACTACCCTTTACATGGAACAATTTTGAATTTCTCAAAAAATGATTCTAACGATTTTAATTAAAATACCATACATGAAAGACATCTATTTGACAAATAAAATGTATATCTTAAATTTCCTGGGTATAGCCTCTAAAAGTCTCTTCATTCTGAATGACATTTGAATTAACCTCAATATTTAAATTTTCTTACTATCAAGGGTCGGGTGTATATATATAAATTTTCGTTAACCACAAAATCGACATTCAATGGATGATTTTATTACTAAATACGGTGTACAGTGTTGAAATTAGTAGTCATAAACAAAGATACAAACTTCCAGATGTAAATGTCACATATTTTAATTCACTATATAGCAATGACATTCAGAATTTTCGAACACGAATAATTATGTTAAAATTACATCAATGCGGACGTTTCTTCGCAAGTTTCATGTTTGCATATAATGTATTAGCCATATTCACAAGCTATTTTAGTATATATATTTGGGAAATGGAAATGGAGTTTTATTTTTAGACGCTCTTTAACTGCTGTGGTTCTCATCGTCCCATTCTATTTGAGCGTGAAAGGCTGCTTAATTTTGCTTAGAGGCATCTTCATCAGCTTTAAGGTGTTTTAACGTGCCATAAATCTATGACACAGGATACCCGCTGCTTGGGGTATATGAAGTTAACATTCTAACCATTACACCACAGAGGCCGACAATATATATATAATCCATTCTGCATTTTGCCTAACACGTTTAGTATTCCTAAGCAAGTATAAATATATGCCCGATTACTTTTTAAGGTCCCTAATGTGGAAGCAATTGGGAATTAATGGCTCGTTTTGACAATCAGGTCGCGCCATGCTTGAATGGTTACACCGCTCGCCTCCCATCTAGGGGGCTGGAAATGTAGGATTTGTGGTGAACGAAACGAAGTGGCGTCTGAGTGGTTTTCATGTTTCCCCGCCACTCATTCCATCAATTGCTCCATCAACACCTTTCCTATCATACATTTCGCTTGCATTTCATTATCTACCACTTCCTCACGTTCACGTCTAGTCGACCGTTTCTATGGTTTCATGCTGTTGGGTCCCCAACGCGCTTTTGACCCCTATAGGCATCCTGCGAGTAGGATAAGCCGACAACGAACCAACTTTGACAATTCCATAAATACTACAATCGGCGGATTTCACCTTTCTATGGTGCACCTGAGCGATTCTGCTGGCATTTAATGTACGAGGGCCGTTCAGAAAGTAACCTCCGATCGGTCACAGTGCGGGTAGTGGGGGGAGTAGCGACGCCATCTGTGCATTCACGCACTCAGCAGGTCAGTCGGCATCAAGCCGTGGTCGAGTGAAAGTCGTACCTGCGCTAGTTTAGTGTTTCTGGCCGTTTGAAATGTGTACTGCAATAGAAAACCCCGCCAAACGTGAAGTGCGTGCTGTTATAAGGTTTTTTACAGCCAAAGGATATTCTGCAGCAGCTATTCGTCGTGAGCTTTGTGCCGTGTACGGACCAAGAGTTATGAGTGAAGGAGTGGTCCGTGAATGGGTACGTTTATTTAAAAGTGGACGAGAAAACGTTCATGATGAAGAGAGGAGTGGTAGACCATCATTGGTCACGGACGAACTCGTTCAGACAGTTGATGCAAAAGTTCGTGAAAACCGACGTTTTACAATGTCGGAGTTGTCTACTGATTTTCCACAGATTTCTAAGACTCTCTTGTACGAGATAGTGACAGCAAGATTGGGTTACCGTAAGTTCTATGCACGATGGGTGCCCAAAATTCTTACCGACCACCACAAAACTCAAAGAATGGCCTCTGCATTAGACTTTCTGTCACGTTATGAGGCCGAAGGTGAACCATTGTTAAACAGAATCGTGACCGAGGACGAAACCTGGATTAAGTACGTGAACCCTGAGGCAAAAGAACAATCAAAGATGTGGGCACATTCAAATTCGCCTACCAAACCAATAAAAGCCCGGCAAGATTTTTCTGCCCGAAAATTGATGGCAACGGTGTTTTGGGATGCAAAAGGGGTGTTGTTGGTTGAATTCATGGAACGTGGGACGACCATTAATCAAGACGTGTACTGTGAAACACTAAAACAATTACGACGGGCTATACAGAACAAACGCCGTGGTATGCTGACTTCCGGTATCGTTTTTTTGCACGATAACGCCCGTCCTCACTCTGCTCGCAGAACAACAGCCCTTCTTGAGTCCTTCAAGTGGGACGTTGTCAACCATCCACCTTACAGCCCAGATCTGGCGCCAAGCGATTATCACCTCTTCATGCATATGAAGAAATGGCTCGGGTCCCAGCGGTTTGATGACGACGAAGAGCTCAAAGATGCGGCCACAGGCTGGCTCCAGGCACAAGCGGGTGATTTTTATGCAGAAGGAATTTCAAAGCTTGTGAACAGATACGATAAGTGCCTGAATCGTTATGGAAACTATGTAGAAAAATAGTGCAAAGATGTAGTTGTAAGATGTATATATTAAAATATTTTTATTTAACTTGGTGAATTTCTTGCAATCAACCGGAGGCTACTTTCTGAACGGCCCTCGTAAATTCAATTACGGACCCACCAGAAACGAGAATGCGCCAGTTTGTGCCAAATGCATGTGTATCGGTGGTACATATCCTCTACAACATCTGTGGTTGGTATCTATGCAACGTGCAGTTGGTATTTTTTGCTGTGCCATTCTTAAATTTTGATTCTCTATGAAAGGGTTGTTTTGGCGCAAATGTCTTTAAAATAGTGGCAATATCTAGGTTTTAGGAGGCATTTAGAAGCATGTCAGTTCTAAATTATGTGATTTAACATATCTGATAGGATGTCAGATTACGTTTGTAGGAGTGTGCTCCATCAGTTGAAAATGGCGCTTAACCTAACTTAGCAAAATATATTACTTTTTGACAATATATGAAGCAAACTGCAGAAGATTTGCCAAGCTGACCATTCTTCTATAACGACGTTTTACTACGTTTAGATGTGTTCAACCATGGGTAATCATCTTATACAAATATTACTAGCATGAATGCATCAAGGTGACAACTGTTAGCACCGTGCCCAAGAAAACAAACAAACTAAGTTTTAATTTAAGTTTATTTTATGGATGTATTTCAAGCCATTGAGTTTTCATTTAAATACTTAATCCAGATTTGCTTATGCTATCTGCCATTAGAGCCGAGTTGTAGTTGCTGGACTGGTATAAACTTTGGTAAAGCTCTATGGTAGTATAACAAACAAAATTCTCCCATACTTATCACCCATTTCGAGAGGCAATTTCCTGGTAGTTGCTGCTGATGGCGTTCTGAAGTTGGGCTGATGACTAACAAATACTGTGGGGCAGTGATGTTGGGCAAAATGTTATTTCAGTGCTTTGTCATTTGAACATTTATTTGAGGTAATACAAATAATTTTGAATGAGGTGTAATTAACAGGTTAGTATATTCAAGAAAAAGAGATTTACAGGGTAATATTTAAGTGCCCAAGGTTTTGTGTTCCTGATGAGAATGAAGAAATGTTATGGTCCAACTGTTATGATAAATAGTTCTGGATATATCATTTCTGTGTATTTCACAATAACATTTAATTGAATAGCATAACAATTTCATTTTGAGAGTTGAATCTAAAATGTCTGGTCATGAAGTTCATAAGATTTATAACACTACTGAATATGCACAAACATAATAGAAACAATTAGAAAGCATATCTTGTCTTTCACTGCAGCTCCATACAGTTTGATGGCTTCCTCTTGCCTCATTTGTTTTTCAAAAGTACTCATAAAAAACAGGTTCATTGAACTTTAGCTTACCTTAATATTTTGGGAGATACAATGCAGCAGCTGCTTTAAAAAGAGTTATAAAGAATTAGCATCTTTGATATAAAAACGTTTATAAATGATAAATAATTTGCTACATTAATATTAAAACATTGAGTCGCCCTCCGTGGTGTAATGGTTACCATGCTGACTTCATATACCCAAGGTCGCGGGTTCAAACCCAGCGGAGGTCGATGGATTTTTTTGGGCGTAAAAATCCGTAGCATGGCTTCCTTCGGAAGGGAAGCAAAGCCGTTGGTCCCGTGTTGTAGATTTACGACATGTAAAAGAACCTCAAGCCTGATAAGAGAGGCCTCTGAGCAAAATTAAGCGGTCTTTCACGCCCAGTATAGAATGGGACGCTGAGAACCGCAGCAGTTAAAGAGCGTCCATAAATAACACGCCATTTCCATTTTAAAACATTGAGAGTAAAAAAATTATTTCACTTTAGTCGGATGGTTAAAAAATGAAACATTTTTCAGCAGCGCTTACTCCTATCTTCAGGTAATTGGTGACTGTTCAGCTGCTGTATCTGCTCCCTCTTCTGATGTGCTAAATCTTGTTGCCTTTTAGTGGTAGTTCTACATAACTTGAGCAGTGGGATTTCAAAATTGAATAAATTGCCTTCATTTTTTCAAATATAAATTATTTCCCATCATATATCCAGTTCCAAAGAAGATGTGTTATCTTGTTCAATGTGATAAATGATTATTCATCAAAAATGGTGTGCAATGGCTGACTTAACAGTTTGTTTATATTAAATAATATGAATATTTCTTCACTGTTAGTAGTGCTTTGAATCTTAAGAATTGTAAATAATTTTTTATTAAATATTTCTTACAGCAGACAAAGTTGACACTAATCCTGAGAACGTTCATCTGGAAGAGGCCTCCATGAGTAGCAGGGAAAATATTGAAAGCTGTATTCCTCTACATAGGTAAATCTCAAAGGAAAATTTTCATCTCTTGAGTCTGTACAATGTAAATAAATTGAGTTTTATTTATGGATGCTCTTTAATGGCTGTAGTTCTCAGCATCCAATTCTATATTCAGCGTGAAATAGGCTCTTTATCAGGCTTGAGGTTTTTTTATGTCCATTAAATCTACAACACAGCACATTCTGAAGGTAGCCATACTAAGGATTTTTACGCCCGAAAAATTCTTTACCGTTTCGCCAAGTTTGAACCTAAGACCTTGGGAACCATAAGCTAACATGTTACCTCGAGACCATGGATGACGACTCTGTGCAATGTGGATGTTCATGTTAAGTACATAGGAGTTCCTCATATTCAAAGAAAATTTGTAGCAGTTTACCACTAATAGAGTGGCTTGAAACTTTAAAGCACACTAAATGTAAAGGTTGGTCTACAATAACCAAGAACAGAAACTTAAATGAGAATGACAAAGTTGAAATACATGCATTTTATTATGAGCATTCACAATTAATAGGAAGGTTTGGTGAGAATAGAAAAGAAAATATGGTCAAGTTATAGCTTTCATGTTCCTGAAGATGGCATGTTAGGCTCTGGCTCCATGACATGAAATAACTGCTAGGGCTTTCTGCAGTTAATGATGGGAAAAAGGAAATCAGAAGAAATTCTGGTAGTGGTGCATCTCAGATTCATTCAGCTTTTGTTTTATTAGCAAAACAATTATTTGGAATTCGTTTATGTGTAATTGAAAACTAATATCTCTCCCTAAAGCAATAATAGCGATCACTGCAGACAGTAAAAATGGTGAAAATTAATAGAACAATAAAGAAAAAAAAAATTTGATATGTCCCATTTATATGACTTTCTCTACATCTCTGCCTCAAATTATTGTTAAAAAGCTTATGTTTCTATTTATTTCATGCTAATCGAGAAAAAATTAGCAGAAATAGTCTTATTACTTGCTTCCTAGTAAGTAGAAGGGAAATAAGGGAGTACATAGGTTAAAGTGATAGTCAGAAGCTGGTAACTATGTGACCAAGTTTTTACCTGGCTAGAAGCCCGAGAAGATTTTGAATGAAGTTCCTTTGTTTGTATGGACACAAGTTGACAAACTCCTGTATGAGAAAAGTATACATTTTTCAAAGCTGAAACCAAAAACAAGAAATATCTCGAAAACGATTAACTCAAGGAAAAAAAAACTGCATATAACATAAATTGTGTGTTTTAATGTGCTCTACATTTTTTCTGCGGTAAGTTTTTGTCTGTTTCTTACGGTTTAGCAGTTATGCAAAATTCCCTAAAATTCATCCAGAATAAAGTAGTCTTCAAAGGCTATTCCCAGAAAATTCAAGATATATATTTTATTTGTCAGGTAAATATCTTTAATATGCAATATTTTAATCAAAATTGTTACAGCCATTTTTGAGAAAATCACAATTTTCAAAAAAGAAGTTCCATGTAAAGGGTAGTTAGGGGTGGGGGTCTTTTCGTTTTTGAGCTATGCTGCCCACAGACAGACACACACACACACACACATTTTTCTAAAAATGCTTTTTTTTGGTATAAGGAGGTCCTAAAACATGTATTTCCAGTGAAATCTCAGATCAAATTTTTGGGTGCATTACAATACCTTCTCTATACACTATGTACATAGTACATGTAGAGAAAGTAAAAATTACAGTATATTCATATTATTTTTGGCTAGGGCTTGCAGGAGGGGGAAGGGTGCTGCTTGGTAGCCATGCCGTTAGACCACTCGCCTCTTGCCAAGAGATCAATCCCAGGTGACAGCATGTGGGATTTGTGGTGGACAATTTGTGCGAGTTTTCCCTGGTTTCTCCTGCCATCGCATTCTGCCAGGCTCCATCTTCATTACATGTATCATCAGTGTCATAGTAGTAATAGTGGGCATTAAACCATTAAACACTATTAAAAAAATAGTGCCACTTGATGTACAAACTTGTTCTTCCCCATCTTTCACACATTATATGAAAAGAATATGGGTAGATTATAACATACACAATTACAAGGGGCATTCAATAAGTCCTTAGAAAAAGATAGAAAAACAAATTATTTTTAACAAACTTTTTTTATTTTTCAACATAATCCCCTTTTAGCTCAATACACTTTTCCCAGCATTTCTCCAACTGTTTTAAGCCTTCCAAAAAGTAGGGTTTTGGAAGGTCCTCAAAATAGGCATCCGTTAGACATGAATCATTTTCCGCAGAGCATTTTTTCAAGTTTGGAAATAAAAAAAGTCACTGGGGGCCAAATTTGGTGAATATGGTGGATGTTGTAGTATTTCAAACCTTAATTCTACGATTTTCACCATTGAAATTATGTAGGTGTGCACTCGTGCATGGTCTTGATGGAAGAGAATATTTTTCTTTGCCTGATGAATTTTTTTGGTATCTTTGTTCAACAGATGCCTAATACTCTCCATTTAGGAAAATAAGTTTACATGCTACATCTTGAAGAAAATTGTTCCATGTATTTCAAATTTGAATAACAAAGCTTACAAAAAAATCAATTTTTTAGCAAGCAAGTGGTTTGTAGAGTTGGTATTTTATATTTGAAAGTTGAATTTTCATGTTCTCTTATCACATAACTAAGAAAGTGTTGCATTCCACCCAAAAATGTAATATCTAGATTTAACCAGAAATACATGTTTGAGGCTCTCTGATTAAAAAGTTATAGAAGAAAGAGCGGCAGGAGAGGAATGAGAGAGGGGTGGAGTGCAGCATGCTCCTCTCTAAACTATTCTTCATGGAATATTTTTTTTAAATTTGCAAAACTGGCTATAAGGAGTTTCATTAATATACTGTAAGTTGAAAACATTTGAATGTATTTTGGAAAACCTTTAGTGTCTCCTATGTTTGACGAATTTTGTATACTTTTGAATTACAAGGTAACCATTAAATAAAGTCTTACTGTAGGAAAAATGTGGAAAGCATTAAAGCATACAATTTGTGTCAAATAAGTTTATTCGTAGTGTTAACCTCTTATGAAATATTCAATGCTGAGCATGAGGTGATTGTAAGTTTACATTTCTTGTTGTTTATTTTGTTTATAATATATGAAAGGGGTCCTGGGTTTGATTCCCAGCTGGGGTATGGATTTTTCTCTAGCTAAGATTATTCATTATCCTTTCCAGAGTCTTGAAGTGTGAATGAGACTAATGTGTATGCGTTCTAATGTATAAAACCCAAAGAAACCAAATCCAATGACAACTGTGCACAATTCAACACCATTGTGATAGATAATACCTTCCAAAGGTAAAAGGCTGCATACATGGCAATGCTGTTAAAGGTGACATATGAAGGGACAATTTAATTAGAAATGGAGGTTGAGGGAGAGAGAGCATTTGTCATCGCAAATAAAATTTGATTACTGTTTTTGCAAGTTAATTTATAACAAAATTTGAAATTATTTGTAAGCAAAATTAAATGAGTAAGGTATTGAGGAAAGAATACTTTTTTTAAGTGAATAAGATGTATGTGAACTTGTTATTGATAAAGAAAGTCAAATGTTTATATCAAATAAGATTTGTTTTCTTTGTTTAGGTATGTAGAGGAGCTGAAATCTGAACACCAGAGCTGGAAAGATCTCTACCAGGAAACAAAGAAGGAATATGAAGAAACATTTCAGTAAGGTTTAGTTATTTTTCATTTAAGTGCAATTTTTAGTAAAAGGTGGATATTGGTAACATTAGAAAACAATTCATAGCAGGGATATTTGATTGTTATCATGGTCTTGCTTACAGAGAAGGAAAACAAATACTAAGGATGGCCCATTTAGAGTTGTGCCAGGATGACAGGCACTCAGATGGTGAGATTGAGGCTCTGCCATAATAAATGTTTCAGACTGTAGGGACAAATGCTTAAACATATTGACATTTATGCTTTTTACTTTCTCTACATATATTTAGAGGAAATACTGCAATCTACCCAAAAACTCGATACCAACATTCGGAAATACTTGTTTTAGGGTCCCCTATATCCAAAGAAAAAATTTTAATAAAAGATCCACGCATGTATGTGTCTGTGTTAATTCAGAAACGAAAAGTCAGTAAAATACCAAACTTGGTATTTCTTTAGTATATTCTAAAGCTGCAATACAAAGATTTTGAGAAAACTCCCCTCACCCCAAACTACTCAAAATGGCCATAATGATTTTGATTAAAATATTGTATATTAAAGATATATACATGACATAAAATGTATATATTGAATTTTCTGGGAAAAGCCTCTGAAGATCGCTTTCTTCTGGATGAATTTTGCATAACTGGTAAACCGTAAGAGATAGGCAAAAACTTGTTACACAAAAAAGAGTAGATCTCATTAAAACACAATTTATGTATATACATTTTTTTTTTGTGTAGCTGACCATTTCTGAGATATTCCTTTTTATTGGTTTCAGTTCTAAAATATTTTCTCATACAGGAATTTGTAAACTTCTGGCCATACAAAGAAACAAATTTAAAAGCTGGATGGCAACCAGCTTTTAAAAGATTTGACTATCGCTTTAGTCTAGTGTATTCCCATATTTCCCTTTTACTTACAAGAAAACAAATACTAGATCATTGCTGCTAATGCTTAACTTGATTAACATGAAGTAGATAGAAGAATAAGTTTTTTAACAATAATTTGTTACACAGATGTAGGGAAATACATGTGAATGGAACGCATCAAATGTTTTTATTTTCTTTATTGCCAAAAATTTTGATACTGAGATTTCTACTGAATCACCCCTTCCTCCCTCCCAAAAACATTTTTAGAGAAAATGTCACTGTGTATGTAAGTGCACACATGTGCATGCGATGTATATGATAGACAGATAAAGAACAATGAAATTGTTAGTTAAATAGAAGGTTTGGTGAAAAATGTATAATATTGCAAAGCTACTTACAGTGAAGGCATAATCAAATTAGTTAACGTGGTTAACTTTTACATACACTTCATTTAATTTTATGAATGATAATTGTTTTGTAAGCCTTTGCCTGTATTGTCAGCTTTGAACCACTACTGTCGGGATCAGATACACTGCTATTAATGAGTTGATCTTGTTAAACCGGCAATGAGGTTGGATAAACAATCCATATGAGGAAGTTCAAAATTTGTGGTTTTGTGGCAGTATTTAAGGATAGGATGGAAATTCTTTCCTACGCTGTGAATTTGACAGTTCCTTTAGTAAACTAATTTCAGGATTGTGGTGCCAAAAGTGTTATTTAATTGCAGATTTATCAGTTTAAGTTAAATATTTTTTCTGTGTTCCTCATTGCATGTTTCCAGGTTCCATTTGGTTTTATCCATGAGCTTTATACTGTACTGTAAGCAATCTGTAGAGTTTATTCCCAATTTTTTGTCTGGTAATATTTTGTCTTTCAAAGCAGAACCGAAGAAGTTTACGTCTATTGACTGGATAGTTTATGTTAAATTTCTTGAATATTTTAACATATTTGTTGTGGAGTTGCGGGTTGTAGGTGAATTTGTAATATTTGTGTGGTTCTTCAGTTTCTAGAGTGCTAGCGTCTTATATTTTTTTTATCTTTTTACTTTCTCCAGATCATATGTACAATGCATTGTATTCCACAGGTACAGAGATTTCACTGGAAATACATGCTTTTAGGTCCCCTGAGTCCAAAAAAAACATTTTTAGAAAAAGGTTGACGTGTGTCTGGAAAACATAGCTCAAAAATGAAAAGTCGGTTTAATACCAAAGTATTAAAGTTTATTTAAGTTCAGTATCTTCCAAGGATGCAACACAAAGGTTTTCAAGAAAATTCCCACCCCCAACTACCTTTATATAGAACTTTTTTCGAAAATTTTGATTTTCTCAAAAATGACTTAAGAATTTTGATTAAAAAGCCTTGTATTAAAGATATTCACATCACAAAATATATGTTTTGATTTTTCTGGGAATAGACTCTGAAGAGCTCTTTATTCTGGCTGAGTTTTGCAGAATTTTGCATAACGGTTAAACTGTACGAGATTGAACAAAAACTTACTGCACAAAATATAGATCTCATTAAAATACATAATTAAAGTCATATATATTTTTCTTGTAAAATAGACTATTTTCGAGATATTCATTGTTATTGGTTTCAATTTTAAACTAATTAACTTTATTCAAACGGGAGCATGCAAAGCAAACCAATGTTCAATTGTTTCACATAGCATCCAGCTTTTGAAAGTTTTGACTATCATTTTAACCTAATGTACTCCCTTATTTTCTTTCTACTTACAAGGAAGCAAGTAGTAAGATCAATTCTGCTAATTTTTATTTAGATTAGCATGACTGGGATAAGAGAACAATCTTTTATAGGAAAAAATTGTTTGTAGAACAGCTAGAGAAAGTTATGTGAATTGAACACATCAGATTTTTTATGATAGTGGACATAAAACCATTGGATATGGCTGTATTTAGAATTTATTCAAATTCATTTTTGTATTCAATTGTAGGAATGTGGACTGGTCTAAATGCTAGACTATTGAATACTGCATATTGATGTAATGTAGGATTATAACCAGTCTTCTTTATGAATTGCTTTTTGGTGTATTCCAAATTCTAACTTGTTTTTATTTCTTATTATTTTGAGGTCTAGGCATGTAGACAGCCATTATTTTCTCTTTTTCCAGTGAATTTGATGGTTTTCTTGCATATTGAGTAGTTTTAGTATCTCATGTGTGAGTTTACTCGAACCTATTGCAAAAATATTGTCCACATATCGCCTAGAAAGTTCTGTCAGAATGGTTGGCTAGGCCTGTAATCTGCTGGTAGATGTTGTTGAAAGTGAAGGCTGATTGTTAGATCTATTTTTATATTATGTAAACCTACAAAATTTTGGTAAGGAATTGAATTTATTATTGAGGCATTTGGCTAATTTGTTGATAGGAGAGTTGATGTTGTCAATAGGTCTGATGCTGATTTATACATTTTTGGGAGAGCTGGGTTGATTGGATTTACTTTGTATTTCTGGTTGCTTGATACTGTAGTGACTTTTTTGAGTGTACCATTGAAAATGTTTATGTATGTGTTTGAGGGGATTCTTGGTGAATAGTCTGGGCCTTTTACTAAGTCCTAACTCTCTGTATATATAGTCATCTTCATCCATTATAACTATGATATTACCTTTATATTTCATAAATTGCTTACATTGCAGTATGAAGTACATCGGAAAAACCAAAAGATCACTGGCAATATGTAGTAAGGAATATTAAACTTAAACTGATAAATCTGCAGTGACCTACCACTTTTGACACCACAGTCATGAAATTAATGCCAAAATTAATCAAATCTATTTGAATTAACGCATGATAAACAATTTTTATCCTTAAATACTGCCGCACAGATGGAATTTTTAACTTCCTAATATGGATTGTTTATCCGACCTCCACCTATCCACCAGATGTCACCATAATCAACCCAGCAATGGCATCCAATCCCGACAATGGTTCAACTGGTGACAATGCGGGCAAGTGCTCACAAAACAATTGTTCTTCATAAAAGTAAATGAAGTGTTTGTGAAAGTTAATGTCAAAGTGTGTAAAATAAAATGTAATGTAAAGCGTGTAAAAGTCAAATCTTTTAAAAGCTGCCTTATCATTGTGTAAGCTTGTTGCATGATGTCTGGGTTCAAATCCCTTTCCATTGCGCCATTTTATTATCTAGGTATTATTCCGGATTTTGCCTCAAACACCCAATTTGGCACACAATAACATTCACCCCTGATTTTAATGTTGAGTGAATGTCTAGCCATTTCCTAATATCACCAAAACCACAAGACTTATTTGCTGAACGCACAAAATTTAATTTAGGTGCTCTACATTATAATTCTTTGATTACATGCTTAACAATATGCTCCAATAATGAAAGAAAGAATTTGAACACTTAAAACCAAATATCTGAAAAAAAGGCACTATCTTGTAAACCTAAATTTGCTTGTGTGGACATGTTCTAAAAAAAGCATAAACTTTATTTATGGAGCTTAAATCCATTGCACTAATCTGCCATATTAGAATTACTTAGTGATTAAAGTTAATTCATTCAGGTATACAGCAGAGTTTCCAACTCTGCCAAGTCAACATAGCTTATAAAAAATCCAAGTTGTCTTCCACAACATGAGATGTGTCCAACTGGGTTGAACAAAATCTGGTAACAAGTCCAACTGCAATCCTCACTGTCAATGTAGATTTAGGAAACTTCCCTTGTGGAAGCCTTTTTCCAAATCTTGGAACAATGCACTTGGCAGGTACTTTATGCAAGGAATTTCAGCGACACTTGTGAGCAAGTGATAGTTTTAGCAAAGAGGAATGCCACATATCAGAATCTCTACCTTGCTCATCCTCTAGCTTACACACCCCACTGGACTAACATCTTCACCCTGTAAGGTCACACATAAGCACACATCCCATCTGCATGTGACAAGGGCTAATTGTAACCCTGATTACCTGCTTGGTAAGTTTCCTTCCTGCTACATGGATTATAACTATTTTTTTGAACTTCATTGCTTACTCCAATGAATTCCACTGGTTGGAATATATCCTTCAACTGGGGATTCTCTCAGCCCAGGCCTTCATAAACAAATGCCATTTTACAGGCAAAGTTGATTTTCCGATTTGTTGTTTGAATACTCATGAAAATGTTTTCCAGTTAAAATTCTTATTCTTGATCAATATGTTTACTTTCCCATTTCATTTTCTTTCTTTATCCTGCTTCTGTTACTGGGCTGTTTGCATCAGACTTTAGTATGGAATAAGTTATATATTTGCTAATCAAAGCATAATTTCTATTTTGTCTATAGGCAGAGAAATATTGACATTTCACCAAAAATACATATGTATAAGCCATCTAAATTTAAAGAAAGCATTTTTGGCAAAAAATTCCTGTGTGCATGTCTGTGTACAGCAAAACCTACAAACAAAAAATTGGATAAACATCAAACTGGTATTTAAGTTCAGTATCTTCTAAATACGTCACAAAAATTTCATTGTTTTATTTTTTGGTTTTTTTGTTTTCTTTCTTTTCTACTTCTCTGGGCCCATACTTGCAGCTCCCATTGGCAATCATCTCCAGGAGTTACATCACCTCTTCATGTACTTGTTACCTAATCGGGTACAGAATTGTTATATTAACATGCACAGTTTAATCAGATCCTGCACAGGACTTTCATTACTTTAGTAAAGTAATGTAAGGTAAAGAGTTTGGAATTTTAAGAGCCCCATTTAGTTAGCCACATTAAATATCTGACTGTAAATCAGCTTTCTCTATCCCTCTTGTACCTACATAAATTGTCTAATCAAGTACTTTTGCATAGATTTATGAGGTACATTAAAAAATAAGCTTTCATAAGAATAGTTTGTAGAAGTTACATAAAATAAATGGTAGTGAAACTCTGCAATCTTAAAATTTATTTATTTTTAAATTTTAGGAAACTTAAGCAGAATCCCTTGAAGTTGGACTGGGACTCCTGTGCAGATCTTCTAACTGAAGAGGAAAAAGTGTTCCTTAGTGACAAACCTGATTACAAAAGGATAAAAAGGGACATGAAGTTATTGTTGGAAAAGGATCCACATTGTGCAGATGTTGTGGTAGAAACTGCTATGATAATGGACAGAACACTGTCGCTGGCAAAAGTACAGAAGGACCATGTACAACGGTGTATTATTGAATACTCAAAACGCTAACTGCCACAGAGTTTATGTTTACTATTTGTAGTGCATTGCATTTATTATTTACATCTTACGGTCATAAAATATAGCAACATGTAGATGCCTTAGAATGCAGATGTGTTCGTAACCATTCACAATGAAACTTACAGATAAAAATTAACATAAATAAAGAAGCTTGTTACATGTTATCTAAATACAGGTATTCGCATTGGCTGACATTGATATTAACATGACTATAAACTATGATGTCAACATAGAAATTCATAGGATCCTAGCTTTCTTGTTTATGTCTATGCCAAATTTAAAGTAGCCAATCAAAAATGATTTCCCCATAAATTTTATTTAAATAAAATATTTAAAATCTGATTGCTTTCTGTACTTATTTTGTAACAAATTATCCTAACAAAACTTATTCTTCTATCTACTTTCCTCAAATGGAAAGCCATTATTATGTTCTTGTGGTCACACAAAGAGCATACAGTTTAAATATCTGACTCCCTTTAACATACTATGTTGCACAGCGAAAACGGTAATTGTGAATATAAGTTTTATCTTAACAAGAATAATAGCTTTTATAAGAATAGATTATGGAAAAGCAAGTAGGGAAAGCAATATAAGTTTAGGATATTTAATCTGTGATTGAATGTTCTAAAATGTGTATCTATGGTTAATTTTTCTATCTGCTTAGACTTCATGTTTTGGAAATGTTCTTTAGCTCTAATATCCAAATTCTTAACATGTACAGGCAGTGGATCTGCATCTGATGATGTCGGTCTGGGTGGCTAGATGCGTAGGCATTGACCTTCTAATCCAAAGCCCTGGGTTCAAACCTGGCCTAGACCAATGGTTTTTAAGTGTGCTTAAAAGCGACAGCCCTATGTCAGTAGTAGATATACTGGCATGTAAAAGAACTGTAGGATGAAATTCTGGCTCACCGGCAGTGCTGATATGATCCTGGCAATTGGCAATGTCGATAACAAACAATATTTTTTTTGTCCTGATGATAACAATCATCTTTGAAACATGTTCTGGTATTTTAACTAGTAAATTAAGTAGTGTCACTAAATTATATTAGTTCATTATTTGAGTTACAGACTTTTACTTTTACAGAGTGTTTATTCTTTCCAGAGCAGAAAAATGGGATAAAACTATGAAGCATTTACAAATGAGATCTGGGAGATGAGAGATAAGTAAAACATTATTGACAGGACACCATTAATGCAGTTGTGCTGCATCATGTAACACATCTGTGTTCTAAAAAATCATTAGTTTTCTTTAACCTCGGAATGGTTAAGCTAATTATCTTCTTCAGTATCATTTCTGCCAAGATATTTTGTGTGTACAGTTAAGGGATCTAATTCTTGTTAAAACCTAAGGTTGGGCATATTACTAAAATAATTGTTACAGAACTTTTCATTGAAAAGCTAGACTTGGGCAAAATGATTCACCTCTCCTGAGAGTGTTATAGTAAAAAGAACAGATGATGAATGGCTCCAGTGGTTAACTGCCTCAATTTCATAAAAATAATAAGGAAAGGAGTTACAGATTAAAGGTTATACAAGACATATTTTATTCTAAATATTTTGAATTTCACATAATTAGCTTAATTGTGAAAAAGATATTAAAATAAGAAAACAATTATACTGCATGTTTCCTTGACTCTGAACTCCTTTGCTTGCATTTATTGTACAGTTAAATGACATTAAACTTAGGAAGAAAGAAAACAAAAAGGACCATGTTTTTGTTTGTTGTTTACTGATCATGCCCTTAATGCTAAACTAACTTCGATATTTTAAAAATAAATTGCAATTTTTCTTTTTATTTGTGCTGAAAGTGATTGAAAGAAAGGGCCCCATTATTTGGGGGGATAATGCAAATGAGTAATGTTTTTTTCCAATTTGTTATTAAGGCAATACATCTGTGGAAAACTAAAACCCAAAATACATACTTGTAACTGTACTTCAAACAATGTATTATCTACCTTTATTGTTACCTTTGGAACTGGTTCTAAAAATACCCAAAATGACTGCCTTAGTGCAAATTTTAACTTATTTTGGAATGACTATTTGTGTTTTCCCTTCCTCTAGTACTGTTGTAATACTGCTCCAAACTGTCTACATTACAAGTTGTATTTTTATTTTGTAAATACTTATAGATTAATTTTTAAACTAATGTACAAAGCGCATTTGGAAAGTTCCGTACCAAACAGTTTTAAAAATAAAGTAACTTTTTTGTAACTTTAATTTTTACTGTATTCTATAAATCTTAAATTACTTTTCTATAGAAAAGAGTTCCCACCACTGTTCAAGCATTTATCATACCATCATCATAGAATATTACTGCTCTGTTTCTTTGATGTCTCATCCTTGTGAAATGCTGACCAGCATGATACTTCAAATGAAGAGGTGAAAATCGCTGGGTGGCTTGACAGGTCTGTAGGTCAGATAATCTAGTATTTCTTTGCCAGACTTGATAAAATGTTGAATTTGTTGGCCCATATTCAAGCATTATCATGAAGCAATACAATGCTTAAGCATTCTGCAACTATTGTTTTGAATAATATTCCTCCATTCCATTAACTGCTGATTTCATTGGAGTTATGTACGACACTCATGCTATGTCTCATCGCCAGGAAAATAGAAAAATCTAAGATGTTCCATTCACATGACTTTCTCTACATCTTGGTAAATTATTGTTAAAAAGCTTATTCTTTTATCTAATTCATGCTAATCGAGATAAATATTAGCAGAAATGGTCTTATTGCTTTCTTTAAGTAGAAGGGAAATGAGGGAATATACTAGGTTAAAGCAATAGTCAACGTACTATCATAACTGGTTGCCACGTGGCTGAAACCCATTTCTTTGCATTGCCATGAGTTGGCAAATTCCTTTATGGGAAAAGTATTTCAAAACAAATAACAAGGAATATAAAGAAAAATGGTCAACTCCAAGGAAAAAATGTATACAACGTAAATTGTGTTTTTTTACGAGATCTTCATATTTTGTGTAGTAGATTTTGTCTATCTCTTACGGTTTATCAGTTATGTAAAATTTGTCCAGAATAGAGATTTTCGGAGGCTATTCCCAGAAAATTCAGGATATACATTTTATTTGTCATGTAAATGCCTTTCAGTGTTTTAATCAAAATCATTGAAGCATTTTTGAGAAAATCAAAATGTTCAAAATATTTCCTATGTAAAGGTTAGTTTAGGGTTGGGGAATTTTCCTCAAAATCATGTCACATTTTAAACTTAAATACCAAGTTTGATATTATACCTACTTTTTGTTTTTGAGTTATGGTTTCACACACTCACACACACAAACACACACACGGACCTTTTACTAAAAATGCTTTTTATATACAGAGGACCCTAAAATGTGTATTTCTGGTGAAATCTTGGTATGAACATTTTGGGTGGAGTGCAATACCTTCTCGACCTATGTACCATGTAAAGAAAGTAAAAATCATCTCTCTCTGCATACCATGACAAAATATTAGCACTCTCTCAGATCTTTTGTTGCTGTGTTTCTCTCCGAGAACCTTAACTCAACTTGGGCACAATTTCTTGCATTGCAAACAATTTATCTTAATTTCGTAGACGTCTTACTCTTGAAATTTGTAGACATTGTATTGAAAGTGGAGAAATTGTGAAGCATCTATTTTCATAATTTATGTATTGACCACATGTATAAAATCATCTGTCCCAATAGACAGCGTTTCTTCACACCAAACTTCACAGTTACTGGATTGATTGCTATTCATAAGCATTCTAAACCTTTAATAAAAGAGGAAAGACTCCTGCTCTGAGTGTGATTTGCTTACTCATGGCTGAACATAGTAATAGCACAGTACGTTGTGAATGAAGTGTTAACAGCAGCAATATTTGAAACTGTACTGACTTTCCAAATATGTCTTGCATTATGTAACATCTATACTTTCTTTCATATAAAAGAAATACTTTAGATGAGTTAAAACATATATTTGTATTTTAATCAAATGTAATATATTTTTATAGATAAAATAAAGTATGTCTATATAGAGGAAATGCAAAATCTGTTGTTCTTGTATTTAAAGAAACCAATGGCTGATATACCTCAGATTATTCCATAATTTCCGAATGCTTCTTTTTTTCCTCTTTCATGAGAAATTACATGAGAAATTATTCCAAACCCTGGAAGGATTAAAATGTAGACTTCAGGATGTCCAAAAAATCAAAATAGGTGTTGATATAAAATAGGATCACCCAGCTTAGTTCAGTGAATAATCACATCTTGCATTTTTACTTGGCATATGAGAAGGCTACCTGTAGTGGAGTGGTCCAAGAAGTTTATTTGAATCCTGTTGCTGCAGTATAAGGGCTGGTTCACAACTCGAGAACAGTAATGGAAATGAGAATGAGAAGCAAAGCAGCATACAAGATTTTAGTTCACATTAGTCCATTAATGTGAATGGTAATGCACATCAGCCAATAAACATATTGATCTCAAAGTAGGTTGTGAGAAGTTTATTTTGCACATTGAGATTTTATTTCATTTAACTAACCAACTATATTTTTGCTTTCTCTAGCCTGTATGTACATAGTGGATAGAGAAGGTATTGTATTTCACCCAAAAAATTGATGCTGAGATTTCACTGGAAATATATGTTATGAGTCAGAAAAAAGCATTTTTAGAAAAATGTGTGCAAAAGTGCATGCATATGTGTGTGTGTGTGTGGGAGGGGGAGAGACAGCATAGCCAAAAAGCAAAAAACATGTTAAATTAGATATTTAAGCTAAGTATCTCCCAAGGGTGTGACATGAAGCTTTTCAAGAAAATCCCCCACCCCCAACTATCCATGTACATAAAAATTTTTTCGAAAATTTTATTTTCTCAAAAATGGCCCTAATGATTTTGATTAATATATGTTAAAGATATTTACATCACAGATAATATGTATATCTTGAATTTTTTGGGGATAGCCTCTTTATTCTGGATGAATTTTGCTAAATTTTATATAACTGGTAAACCGTAAAGGTAGGCAAAAACTTATCACACAAAAAAAAGTAGATATTGTTAAAACACATTATTTATGTTGTATACATTTTTTTTTTTTTTTTTTTTTTGTTGTAGAACTGACTTTTTCTGAGATATTACTTACTATTGTTTCAGTTTTAAAACACTTATACTTTTCTTAAGTTTGACGATACAAAGTGAACCAAACCTCAATTGTTTCACATAATTACAAATTTTTAAAGGATTGACTATCGCTTTAGGCTAATGTATTCCCTTATTTCCCTTCTACATAAAAGTAAGCAAGTAATAAGACCAATTATGCTAATATTTATCTTGATTAGTATGATCTAGATAAAAGAATAATCTTTTGTAAGAATAGTTTGTGTTTAGAACGGCTAGAGAAAGTTGTGGGAATGGAACACATCAGATTTTATCATTTGTTTTCAATTCTATTAATATAATGCAAGTTTTTCAACTTCAAAATTTGATGGAGTCAACATTATCTAAATGAAGATTTATTACAGTACTATTTCAGAGTCCTCTAATGGCACTAAACTTTCATTGTTTTATTAACCCTGCTCTGCTTGCGTGGCATCTGGGAGACTCCACATGAGTTATTTTCACATATAAGAAAATGGATACAGCCACTGACCAGTGCCTCCATCTACCTTTCAGTCATATAATCACGCATATATAGTCACAGCCACAAGCGTCTCAGTCTCACATTGGACCTCAAAAAGTAGGTTGTATCCTTACAAGTGTGATTGGAGTCCATGAGATGTCATGTGACCTTCATTGTTATAATGGTAATTTTGTTTATTTTGCATTTGGCCTCACTTCGTGGAAATTCTTAGACAAATATGATTTTTAAGCACAGATCTTTATTTTTGTAGAGTTCAGATGGATTTGAAGAAAAGATTTAATCCCAGAATTGCAGAAGATATGAAGATTAGTGAAGTAAGAAGTCAGTGACAGAGATTTACAGTGATGAGGAAGACATAGAGACGAGAAAAGAAAACACGGATAAGGAACCCATGAGCTGGCAGAAGATTATTTGGGGATTCTGCGTTGTTATAGTTGTCTTTTTTTCACGGTGGGACGCCTAGTATGCGACAATAGGAATTGTGGGTGTCACATGTGCATCATTCCCCACTGTGTGTACTGAGCACGTATGTATATTCTCCCCTACCAATCACTTATAGCAGGTCACTCCACATACCTGTTTGTATCGAGTCTGCTATAGTGCTGCCTCAGCTTTGCTCAATCTCCGCTGATGATGGCTGGCAGGCATGAAATTTGACTATATCAGGCTGGGGGTAGTTAAAAGTTATCCGTTTAAATATTATAACACACTTAAACATCTTAATTTATTTGTGACTAGAATCGTTTAATTATTCAGACAAGCACTTTGCCCCACATGCTAAGTTACTCTTAAGTTCTATCATTTCCTGTAACTTTCTAGCTTCGACGACTGAACTTTACTTTGTAGAATTAATAACTTAATATCACATTGTGCATATATAGCAACCGACCTTCACATTGTGAATTGCGACTGAACTTGACATTGAGTGTCACAACTGAACTTGACATTGACTGTCTCAATAGCCTTCAAGCCGTTACTTAAATAGTAAAATATGGTGCCATGGCTGCTTCATTTCCATTGGTCAGAAAGACCATGAACTTGCCATCTGTGTGTCCCATAATGCATTATAAACACCAAAAAATGGAAATGGCGTGCTATTTATGGATGCTCTGTGACTACCTCAATGCAATGAAGAAAAACTCACTTCTCAAACATTTAAGGCTTCTCCAAATAGTTTTCACTTATTACTCTGTTGCACACACATGCATAAAGGAGTACGTGACATACCAGCTTTCTACCTTACAAAAGAATCTCCCTTTATGCAGCGACCTAGTTTCGTAAACAGCCTAAGCTGTGCTTGCTTCAAGCTAGCTTTCTGCACATTAAATAATAATCAGTAATTAATAATAATAGTAATGATAATAATAAGCCAACTAACAGTCTCAATTCGGTGTCACTCAAAATCTTCCTTAGAAACTGAAGATGGATATCGCAAGTATCTTTCCAGACACTGAGAAAACACCAGAGTTTGCAAATGATAGTCCTTGTACAAAAAAGGCAAAGGTATAATGAATGCGGTCACTCCAAGAACTGCTACACAGGATACAAGTGTAAATAATGTAATAAGTATATTTGTCTGGAGCTCGCTAAACACTGTATGGCAATGAACAAAATTATGTTCAACTTACAGCATGTATAGTAATAAGCTGCAAATTCATTGTACTTACAAGTGACTAGGCAACTTTATGGAACAATTGAGTTTGTTGTTTATACTGTGATTAGGCAACAATGCGTTCTAGTTCCTTTCTTGGAAATAGTATCCTTTGTTTTGATATTGTTTAGAAGCACACAACTTTACTATCTTACTGTTACTTTTATATTTTTAGTAAGGTTTCTGAAGTTGGCCGCTCATTTCTTTTTGTATTGTTCTTTCATTTATTGAAACTGTTGAAGCACGTAACTATTATTGTGATTTATATTTTATAGGATACCTTTTTTGTATGTTTTTTGAACTCTTATCTAAACATTATAGGCCTATCTCTGTAAATTTAATTCTTTGATTTGTTTTAACAGAACAGTTACATTAGAAATCCTATTTTTTTCAAATGTAATGTGTATTTTGAGCTAATAATTGTTATTTTGTGTTAGATATTTTCCTGAATCACTTTTGAGTTTTATGTTAACTGCATATACATCGCTAAATTAAATTGAAAGGTATCAATAGTATTGGCATTTTTCAGATACCACGTGAGCTGCTATGTTTGTCCAGGCCACCCGAGCAGAGCAGGGTTAATAGTGCACATTAAAGTTGCTTGCTATTCTTTAATCTCTATGGGTTTATGCTATTCTTTGCAGTTTTTAAAGCAATTTCCAGGTTGAGTTGCACAAAATAAAACCGAATCCAATGTTTAGTGGACTGTGGTTGCCATGAACTAAGGTGAGGCACATATCCTAAAATTTCTTGTATTTCCATGTTTTCAGCTTGCAGCTGGAGTGAGCTGTAGCTGCTGTTTCATGTTATGACTACTTAGTATGATCTCTACAGTGAAGAATCCAATGCACAATATGGATCTAATATGCCATTCTAGGGTAAAAAAAAATGTAAATGGTGTGTTATTTATGGTCGCTCTATAACTACTATGTTTCTCAGTGTCTCATTCTAAATTGGGCATGAAAGACCGCAGAGGCCTCTCTATCAGGCTTGAGGTTCTTTTACGTGCCGTAAATCTACGACACGGGACCAATGGCTTTACTTCTCTTCCGAAGGAAGCCATTTTAAGGATTTTTACACCCAAAAAAATCCATTGTCCTCTGCCGGGTTTGAACCTGCAATCTTGGGTATATGAAGTTAGCATGGTAACTATTACACCATGGAGGGCGACAATTTCTAGGGTGTTGTGAACAGCTATTAGTGTGTAAATTATGTGTTACCCAGGAGTTTCTGTGTTTGTTTGGTAACTTTCTTTATAACTTTTATTCCTGCTTCCTGTATCTTTCTAGAAGCCTCATTGTTCGATATTAATGGTTGGTCTGGTAATTTCATATCAACAATACTTATGCAATATGTATCTATGTAACTGAAGACTAAAATAAGTTTGTGAGTTTTCTTTTTATTTGGAGCTTAAAGTTACTCAACATTCATATTTGCAGATAAAATAAATAAATAAATAAATAAATTAAAAAAAAAAAAAAAAAAAAAAAAAAACCCACACTCTCTTGAATGTGAGGCAGACATGCTACCCCCATGCTACCAGAGGTGGATAATAACCCTGCAATGACTTTGCCGCATGCTAATTTCAATTTTACATGTCTTTTTGACTCTTGACTATCAGCACAATGCAGCATAACAAAAAAGGCTCTCTAATTTTTGTGTATATCCAGTAAACCAGGAGTTGGTAATATAAGGATGTGGTTGAGCTACAAATAGTTTAGAGAAGATCTACAGCAAAATAAGAGATACTAAAATGGATTATTTGTTATTTACACACCTTTATTAACATATTTTATTTTTATTTGAACAAGGTCCGAAGGAGCCCTTGGGCTCATAGTAAGGAACAGTCATTGTTTATAAGTGTGGCAGTGTCATAATAATAACAATTTATATCTAAGACAAGTGGTAAACAAAAATAACTTAAAAACAAGAATAAGTTGAATACAAAATCTATCATAATATGCAACAAGATACATAATTTCACAAATCACAGTATAGCATATATATTAATAAACAATGTGCTTTAATTTATTTGAGAACTATAATATTGATAGAACTGTAATACGAATACTACTTATTGGTATACATTATAGTTACTTCCAATACTTAAAAATAGACTAACAAACTAATTGCATGTGAATATATCATTCATTAGGCAATGTATACTAATGGTTTGACATTTGTACAAAACATGATAGTATTTAAGTTATGTATTTTGATATTCCAGCAGTAAATGCCTTTTTACCTCCCTCTTAAAAAGTGTGAATTTATTCATTTGTTTAATTGGTATGGGAAGTTCATTATAAGCTTTGGTCATTGTGTAAATAATGCCCCTCAATCCATATTCAGTGGTAGCCATTTTTTTCACCACTATATTGTTAGAACACCTATTCAATATATTAATGTTTGTGTGGAACAGTTTATTAATAATTTTAAAAGCAAACATAATCGCGGACAGTTTCAAGTTTATGAAGGATAAATTAAGGCACATGGAAGTCAAAGTCACTGAGTGATTAAAAATCTATTTTGTCACTGTTTCTAATATCTGGTAGTTGGATATATTATGTTGTATGAGCTCAGAGCTCAGAGCTCAGGAGTTCATCTGTTAACCTGTTTTTATATTTAATTTTTATATACTTCAGGCTTGAAAATGTTGGTTAACTCAGATAAGCAGAGGATTATATTAGAAAAATGGAAATGGTGTGTTATTTATGGATGCTCTTTAACTACTGTGGTTCTCAGCGTCCCATTCAAAATTGGGCGTGAAAGACCGCTTAATTTTGCTCAGAGGCCTCTCTATCAGGCTTGAGGTTCTTTTACATGCTGTAAATCTATGGCACAACAGCTTTACTTCCCTTCCAAATGAAGCCATGCTAAGGATTGTTACCCATTCCATCGTCCTCCGCCGGGTTTGAACCCGCAACCTTGGGTATATGAAGTCAGCATGGTAACCATTACACCACGGAGGGCGACGGATTATATTAGAGTCACTATATTTTGAACCTAATAATAAATGCAGTAATTTGCCATTGAAAATTGCTCTATTTTTCGAAAAGTTTTCCTTTATGATCAATATGCTTTTGCATGTGTTCAAACTATTTGTCATTGTATTTTTTTCCAATCTACTTGAGACACCTCCAAAACATGAGTTTTGAATGCATCATTGGCTACTTCTGTTAATGAAAATCATCCACACATTTTATTCTTGATGTTTGGGAACAAAAAGAAAGTAATTGGGTGCCAAATCAGGACTGTGTTTTGGATGAGTCATCAGTTCAATTTTTTGAGTGTTCAAATAGCCAGTTGTTAGACAAGATGTCTGAACTCTTGCATTGTCTTGATGAACAATCTGACAACACTTGTTTGTTTTCCTTATTTCACCGAAGACTTCTGGAAAACAAATGGTTCTGTAGCATTCAGAATTGATCATTTTACGTTCTTCTAAAGGCATTGTTGCCACATGACCAGTTTTTTGAGAAAAAAAAAACAACCATTTGTTTCGAAGTGCTTAGAGTATGAACAACTTTTGTTGGAATTGTTCATTTTGAAACACCCATACAGTTGACTGCTGTTTACGTTCTGGCCCTTATGCTTAGATCCATGGTTTGTCACCTGTTACAATCTTATATGTCTTTTGAAGCCCCACATTGTATTTCTTGAGTATTTGTGCACACCAACCGACATGAGCATCCTTTTGAGATTGTGTCAAATTATGTGTGATCCAACGAGAGCAAATATTTTTCATGGCTAAATGATCATGCAATATTTGGTATATGCTGGTGATTAATGTCTAGTGTTATTAATATCTCACAGTATGTACATGAAATGTTGCATTATCAATTTTTGCACAGCATCACTGTTTTCTGGCACAATTGATTTTGATGATCCTCACGTATTTTGTCTGTGAGCGAATGGCGGCCATGATTGAACTCGTTATATCAGTGTTTCACAGTGGCAATGGATGGAGCTTTATTGCGAAATGTAGTAGTAAGTTGATCAATGCACTCTTGTCTTGATAATCCAGTCAAAGATCTAATAAATTATCGCACCAACATTTTCATGAGTTAGTTCCATCTTTTTGCTGAGACACAATTTTAAAACCACTGTAAACAACTCAAATAATGCTCTATTTACAAAATATCTGAAGTAGGTTAAGGCCGATAACGTTAAACTTTGCAGTGAAAACACCAGATGGCACCTACAGCAATCAGTGCTGCCAAAGCTCAAAATATAAAGAGGCCCTCGTAACAGCTTGATTGATAGACTGTTATACAAGGGGATAAAGGGTCTCATCCCTACCCCCATTCTGTGGTTTATTGTACAGCTTTATTCCCCGGTTGATCATAATAATTGAGGTCTGTTCCCTTATAAAGATCCAAAGGTTACATATTTTTAACAAATGCTCTACGTTTGAAGTTTAAATGAGAGAGTGTTCCTTCTCTTCTTTACAGAATCTACACTTAGCTCACTCCTATCTGAGTAATACTCTTAAGTTAGTGCAGATGTTTCCTAAATTTCCCATATCCAGTCATTAATCCTACCTCGAACCATCCCTGATTCCTGCTTAAATTCAGGAATGCATTCTTTTTAACACCTTAATTTTAAGAGCTATAATGGATATTTGTCCCTGGACATTTAAGACCAAAATCTGCCTTCAGTTTTTTCTTGTCCAATGATCCTCTTCAAATAAAAATAATTTTTTATAGGGTTGACTTCAAGTTCAACTGTCTTATCTTCATTAAAATATATTTAAATGGCAGGACAATGAGATGGTGGTTGCATAAGCACTTGTGGCAAGTCCAGAGAAGTTGACTCAGAGAGCCTACTTTGAAATAGGAATTTCAGTCAAGTCTGCATAGAATGTTAAAGACATTTCACATGAAACATGAATGCTCCATGGCTTACTGGAGGATGATCTTGACAGACGCCTGTAGTTTTGTGTTTTCTGACATGTCAACAAATATAATCGTGTGATTTTGAGTGACACTAATCCAAATGTAGTCATGGAGACTGGATAAAAACAGCCTGGTGTCACGATTTGGGGAAGATTATCATGTGATAAAGTTATCAGCCCTGCTTTATTTGAAACCATTGTCACAGCTGAAACTATGCAAGGCCAGTTGTGCCACAGATCCACCAACAAGATGATGTTAAAGATGTTTTTTTTTTTCAGTAGAACGGCCTAAATATTTATTGGATGTCCATGAATTCTAGATCAGAAGTCCATGAATAGATGGATTGGCCACTGCAGACAAATTAGTGGCCTTCTCATTCTCCTGACCTCACCCCAATGGACTTTTTCTTCTGGGGTTTTGTTAAAAAGAAAGTGTTTTCCAGAAAACCAGTTACTGTTCCACTGATGTGCAGTACATTACACAGCCATTTCAAGAAGTATACACTAATAAAACATTATGTCAGAGTGCATGTCTTGAGTATTGGAGACCATGTACAGTTCTGTGGCAATGCTAAGGAAAGACACTTTGGATAAGTAAATATGGACTGTTTATAAAATCGCTTATCATTTCTGTTTTAACACTACAAATTTTGATTTTTTACAGATAATCTAAAGCAATTTACACAATAGAAGAAAAAATAGCTGTTGTTTCCTACCAACTGTGTGGAATGAGGTGTGATGAAGCATGGTACAATTTCACAAACCAGCTCCTATCAGACACACCATTAAGAACATGGTGAACAAATTTAAGCAAACTGGTGGTGTTACTGATAAACGTGAACTGGGAGGCTGGCTGTGGCAGATGAAACTGTGCAAAGGATTCAGGAAGTGATTACACGCAGTCCCTCAGCATCAACCAGGAGACTAAGCAGGGAACTTAGTATTGCATGCACCTCTTGTGGAAAATACTGTGGTGCACGTTCCCATCTTGAGAGAATTGACACTTTCCTGGAAGATGAACTGACTGTACATTGCTACAGCTTTGGGCTCCCCATTTGCCCAATTTTACCCCAATGGACTTTTTTTGTCTGGGGCTTTATCAGGTCCAAGGTGTATCAGGTGAAAATCAATGGTCTTGAACAATTGAAAAACCGTATTTATGCCACTGCAGAACAGATAGCGCCAGATAGCGTGTTTTGAGCTGCAGAGGAGTGATGGGACCTGTGCTTAGATTTGCAGGGTCAGCATGTTGAAATATATTGAATTTGTATTCAAAATATCTAAATATATGTTCAAGTTATTTATAATCTACAAAAACATGTTAAGTGGAAAATGGTAAGTGACTTTATAAACACATACAAAACAATAATACCATAAGTGACAAAGTAAAAATACTCCACTTAGTGTAGTCCAATTTGTTAATTAAAACAAAGTTTCTAAATGTCAAGCTATTTATACTTAATATCTGAAAGTGACAAAGTAAAAATACTCCATATAATATAATTTAATTTGTTCATTAAAATAAGAATCTCTTGTATGCTGCATTGTATAAACTTAAATGATCATTTATCAGGCCCTTGGGACCGTTTTTGGAGCAGATTCAACAGAAATTGTTTCCAACAAGCAACTATTAGAACACAATTACTTTGATTGTTGCTTGGTTTTCAGAGTACAATAGTGAATTCAAGTCTCATCAACAATGATAACTCAATGCAAAAAGCCCTTCAGATTTCATTTAGATGGCTCAAATAGTAGCAAATTTGAAAGCCACTTGTTGGCCACTGGGGTCAATCATTTGCACCCTTCAGGCAAACAACTTTTTCATCTCTAACTACAAAATAAGAATTGCCATTCCCGTTTTCACACATATGGCCTTTGCCACTTTGAAACTTTTGTTCAATGATCAGCAAGAATCATATTATGGACTTTTTCAATGATTTCTTGGAATGACACGGCTGGGTATACGGGGCACTCTTCATCAAAAACAGATGCTTGACCATACTTAAAGTCATTGAGCCAATATCTGTTTTTATAGATGGTGGGTCCCCGTAAACAACATCCAATTTCGCTTTTAACTCCTAACTAGTTTTCCTACCCTAAAGTAAAAAGCAAATATTTGAAAGATATTGCATTTTTTCCATTTTAGTGAAAACACTTTGAATGAGTAACTAAACACCTGTCAAATTTAAACTGACCTATGAATCAATCGCGAATCAGAGCAACTAGCTAGAGAGTGGAAAATCTGTGGTTCTAATCCTGGTTATGGTATTGAATTTTTCAATCTGGATCTACCTATCCAGTCCCAAATTTGTTTTGGCAATGTATAACAAATGACAATATAGATTGGTAATACCAACTTTCTTAGCTATGCCATATATTTTGAAACACGGATGATACTTATTGAACTGCCCTCATACCAGGCCTTTGCATGGTATCACATTTGGTTCCCTAAATCTGTGTCTGGCCATCAGTAGATATCCAATAAGGAAATTTTTCAAAAGTTTATCTACACAAAAGTATAATTTAGTGAATTTGTATTAAATAAACAATATTGTTTGAAAAGAAGGGAATAAAATTGTTATTTCATTTATTTGATCTGCATAAAAAGTCTGTTTTATTTATAATCACTCTGAGTTTGGCAAGTTCTAGTGAAATTGGAAAGTTCCATACATTTCTGAAATTTATTGTAACTATATCCCAAATGTGTATGATACTTCTTCAACTTTGCTTAGTTGACCTGCTGAAATTCATTCTTTACATTACTGTTTTTTTCTAAGTAGTGCGGAAGGTACTTCCCCAGAACTGCTTTGGACAACACTGTTTCTGTAGAATGCATCCTTCATGTGCAAAGAGAATGTGCCATGAGATTATTTTTATGAGGAACAAGATCTCTTTCTTGAAATTGGTGATTTAGCTCTACTCTTCTCTGTAGGATCTAATTCAAAGGTGCTACGATTGGATACTTTGTGTTCACTTTGTAACATCTTCTTTTGGCTTATGTTGCAAGACTTTGGAGCTTTCTGGTGAGGTAACAGTGGGGGGATTGTTTGGTGGTGCTATTTTGCATTGTCTTTTCCATTACTTTTTGTATCAGTTTGAGATTTGCTAACTGTTTTAGAGCTTGGGTTGCTAATTGTTATAGAAGAAGTTGATGTTGCTATTGTTGAACGTCTTGGAATGTCTTCATTCTTATCAGGCGCAGTATTGTCTTTAAGCAGCTTAGCACTTTTATCTTCAGGTGGTTGAGGCTTGTTGACAGCTTCACTGCTTGGTTTGTGGATTGCTGACTTCCCTGAAGTAGGTGTTCCTACTGCTGGTGTACTAGGAAAACCTTTTCTTACAACAGAAGAAAGAATGTTCTTAGCCAGTGCAGCAATTTTACCATCAGATGGGTGATCTTTGTTGGCTGTTTCACTGCTTGGATTGTTGCTTGGCTTCTCTAATGTAGATGTAGATGCTGCTACTGTTTCACTAGGTACACTTCTTCTCACAGCAGAAGAAACAATGTCTCTAGCCAGTCCAGAACTTTCACCCTGAGGTTTTTTGACTGTTTTATTGCTTAGATTACTGCTTGCCGAATGCTCTGAAGGAGGGAATGATGTTGAAGTTGCAGTATTTACTGTACTAGGAAAACCTCTTCTCACAACAGAAGAAACAATGCTCTTAGCCAGTGCAGCATCTGCTTCACTGCTTGGACTTCCCTCTAAAGTAGAAGTTGATGTTCCTAATGTTACAGTGCCTCTAGGAATATCTTCTCTCTTAGCAGAAGAATCATTATGTTTGATCTCTTCTAAGTCTTTTGCTTTAGGTAATTTAGACATGCTACTTGTTGCTGTCCCTTTTGTATTTTTTTCAGCACTGTTTAATTGACACTGTAAGATACAACTCCTGGAACCAGCATCTCTTGGTGCTGCTTCTTTTTTAAGATACAATGGCTGTGGAGAATCATCATCATCATCATCATCATCATCATCATCATCATCATCATTGTCGTCATCATCAGAGGGTGGGAGGTCAGTGGTAGAAGTTGAACAGTCCATCGAGGTCTCTTCTTGTATTACAGGCAAGCTGCTCCTTGATAGATTCGGTGAGCTGTATCTGAGGGATTGAGCCCAGAGATCGCCAGTGGAAGTGCAGGCATCTACTGAAGTCTGAGTGCAAACACCACACACAATGTTCTGGTGTACTGTGAAGTTGCCCATGGATGTGGAAATATCTAGTAGTTCCTTATCATCCCTTTGCTCATCGACTTCCATGGGTTCCGGTGGTTTAGGACAGCTGCACTGAACATTGAATGGAACTGCTACAGCAGGAGTTGCATATGAAACAGGAATGGTTGATCTTACTGGAGAATTATCATAACTGAGACCCGGAATTGACTGAAAGGAGTAGGTGACTGGTCCCCTTTGTGGAGAACCAGGGAAGTTTGGAAGCATCTGTATCTGCATGATCGGAGGTGTTGAATTACTGGCAGTGTAAACTGGCATGCCGTACATTGTTCTTGTGGAATCTCTGCTTAAGGCAGCAAAATTTGGTGTTTGAAGTGCTGATCCTGTGAAAGAAACCAAGAAAACTAAAATTAGTTACTATAGGTATCTAAAATATGGAAGACCCAAAGGAAGAATTCACGTTTTCTCTAAAAGAAAGATATATTTTTATATTGAATCTTAAAAAAACAACTTGAAAACATTGAAAAAATAAGAATTAAAAAACTTACGTAAGGAAAATGAAACTTTTTCAGGCTACAGACATATTTTCATAGCAATATTCCAGACAGTTGTCTATATCCTTTGATATGGAAAAACGAAGAATGTTTATGTTAAAATATTTTGTGTGTTCCATTCACGTGATTTTCTCTATCTGTTCCACACAAACTTTTCTTTTATCTGCATCATGTCACTCAAAATAAACATTAGCAGAATTAATTGTATTATTTGCCTCTTTGTAAGTAGAAGAGCAATAAGGGAATTCACAGGCTAAAGCGAGTCAAATTATTTAAAAGCTATGTGAAACAATTCAAATTTTGTTCTCCTAGCTTACTAGGAGTACACAAAAAAGAGATGAAAAGAAAGATGTCTTCCTGTTTGAGCAAAGTTTAAGTAGCTTAAAACTGAAACCAATAACTCAGAAAATCTCAAAAACAGTTAATTCTACAGAAAATGTATATGACATAAAGTTTAATGAGATCTACATGTTTTCTGTAGTAAATTTTTGTCTATCTCTTATGGTTTACTAATTGCACAAAAGTCATTCAAAATAAAGTGATCTTCAGGGGCTATTCTCAGAAAATTCAAGATATGTATTCTGTTTATTATGAAAATATCTAAAACATCATTTTAATCAAAATCGTTTGAGTCATTTTATAGAAAATCAAAATATTCGAAAAATGTTCCCTGTAAAGTGCAGTTGTGGGTGGAAGCATTTTCTTGAAAATCTTTGTGTCACATCCTTGGAAGTTTGGTAGTTAACCAACTTTTTGTTTTGGAGCTATGCTGCACATAAGCACAGACACACTACACACACATGGACATGTTTCTAAAAATGCTTTATTTGGATTCAGAGGGCCTCTCAATATCCAGATTTTGGGTGAGTACATACATGCTAGAGAAAGTAAAATTTGTATTAAGTTTATAGTTACCCAATAACTGTTTATTAAAAATATATAATCAACCTATTAATATAACTTCCCCTAGGCTCCTTCTTTACTCACCAAAGGTCTACAGAAACTTAGCGTAGAACTCATTGTGCAAGTGCAATTTAGTAATATTTTTTTTCAGCATTTGCAGATCTTTTGTAACTAGTATAACATTTTCACACAACAAATAAGGCTCATTAGGTTTTGGGAAAGAACCAGATAAAACCTCAGATCTTATCTCATTTTTCCTTGTCGTTAAGGCATTTAATCATTTGTACTCAAATTAAGGAGTTTTAACTATCTAGCTTCCATTTGACTTCAAATCTACATCTAATATCTTTAGTACTCTAATCACTTTGGTTCGATAAATAGTTATTCTGAAGATATTTCATGATTTGTACAAACAGAATGATCATTTATTCACCTTTATTATTATTATTATTATTATTATTATTATTATTATTATTATTATTATTATTATTATTATTATTATAAAGAGGTCTTTGATCAGTTTTCTCAAAATTCTTTAATATCAAACAAATATCTTATAAACAATAATGGAAACTCCTCAAAAACATCTGGGAATTGTCACAGCAGTGTGCTCTAATGGTAGGGCCTGGTTAAGCAAACCCATAATGTGAAGAAGTTACATAATTATCAAGGTTTTATAAATGTGTTGGAGAACAAATATATTTTAATGTTAATTGTTTTCTTCACACACGCCATGTGTAGGACAGAAGTTGATAGGTAGAGCCAGACCAAAAAATTCAATGTTCTAGCCGGGATTTGAAACACCACATACGCTCTAAGTTTACTAAGGGAGTGCTGTACATTAGGTTCTTCACAAAACCCCATAAGAAAGAGTCCAGTGGGGTCAAATCTGGGGAGTGTGGAGGCCACACTAGAGATTCATTCATGGTAACAGCTCAATTTCAACCTTGATATCGATATGGCTATCGATATGCATTCCCGTTCTCATTACCAAGCTATTGTGAACCAAAATCTTATGAATTGCTCCCTGTTCTCATTTCCGTTTTGGTTACAGTTCTTGAGTTATTGTGAACTAGCCTTAATTGTTTTTTCCACAAGCCGTTGGTAGGTAGGGCAGGAGTTGGATAGTCATACTGAAAAATTCAATGCCATAGTGGGAACATGAACCATGGATCTTCCCGTCTCTAGCCGGTTGCTCTCACCACTGAGCTACGTGGTAATGTGCCGGTACGGCATTAAACTATCTATTCAACTCCTGCCTTACACACAGCTTGTGTGGAAAAAAAAATAACATTAATTGACTTAATAGTTGGCTAAACTATGATGCCCGGGACTTAAAATACTTACGACATTATAAGTCTCCATTGTGGTAAACCATCTCAAAAAAAAAAAAAAAAAAAAACAGCCGCGCTGTGGCCGAGTGATTCGGCCACTCGCCTATCACCTAGGCGGGTTTGATCCCAAGCGGCCGCATGTGGGATTTGTGATGGACAAAGCGGCGCAGGGGCGGGGTTTCTCCGGGTTCTTCGGTTTCCCCCGCTATCACATTCCATTGGTGCTCCATTTTCATTTCATGTATCATCAGTGTCATCGCCTGGGATGTCATAGTATTAAAAGCGGGTGTTAAACACTATCAAAACGAATCTCAAAATAATTTGAGACCATACCTTGTGGTTTACCGGGAAACATGCGGTCAGTTGAGACATTTTATGCCGGGCCAGCATGTTATCATAGTATCTCAGTGATTAGAGCAACCGGCTACAGACCTAGAGATCCGTGATTCAAATCCCGGCTATGGCATTTCATTTTTTTCAGTCAGGTATTTATCTAGTTTTAAAGTATCTAGATTAGCTGGTGCAATTTTGTGTTCCGTTTTTTACCTAAAAAGTTTTAATTAAACCATTTTTAGTTTCCTTACAGGTGCTATGTACATAGTAGGTAGAGAAGATATTGTATTCCACCCAGCAATTCTTGTGAGATTTCACCAGAAATATATGTTTTAGTTCTTCTGACGAAAAATACATCTGATGTGTTCCATTCACATGACTTTCCTTAGCTGTACCACAAACAAACTATTATCACAAAATATGATTCTTTTATCTACATCATGATAATCGAGATAAATATTAGCAGAATTGTCTTATTGCTTGCTTCCTTGTAAGTAGAAGGAAAATAAGGGAATGCACAGGCTAAAGCAATAATCAAGAGTTTTAAAAGCTATGTGAAACAATTGAAATTAAGTTTTCTTTGCTTGCTTGGAATAAACAAAAGAGAGACGAAAACGAAATGTGCCTTCTCGTTTGAGAAACGTTTAAGTACCTAGCTTAAAACTGATGCTAAAATTCTCGGAATATCTCGAAAACAGTTAACTCTAAAAACAAATAAATAAACAAACAAACAAATAAAAAAATAAAAAATAACCATGCATGTAACATAATTGTGTGTTTTAACGAGATCTAAATTTTTTGTGTAGTAAGTTTTTGTCGATCTCTCATGGTTTACAGTTATGCAAAATATATATTCCATGTAAAGGATATTTCTGGGTGGGACGATATTTTTTAAAATCTTGGTGTCGTATCCTTGGAAGATACTGAACTTAACTGACTTTTCATTTTGAGGTATGCTGCCCACAAACACACACGGATTTTTTTTTATAAATGTTTTTTTTTTTTTTTTTTTTTGATTCAGAGGACACTAAAACATCCATTTCCGGTGAAAACCTGGTGTCGAATTTTTGGGTGGAATACAATAGCTTCTCTTACCCCCTGGGTACTGTGGTGGTAGCGTGTCTGCTTCACATTCGAAAGGTCGTGAGTTCGAATCTCACTTAGGGTGAGTTGCCCGGATAAGTTTTTTTTTTTTTTTTTCTCCCTTCCTCCGGGGGTTTCCCTTATATTGAGAAGACGAATGTCGAGTAACTTTAAGCTCCATGGACCCCGAGATCATTTGAGCATCATTTCACCAATTTCATTCATCGTCCGATATGACCAATAAGGTCAAAGGACGTTAAGCTATCCAATAAATAAAAAAAAAAAAAATCTCTATCCATTATGTACATTGTATATACGTGCTAGAGAAAGTAAAGGTTTGTGGATTAAAATGAAGTTGAATAAAGTAGATAGAAAAATAAAGTTTCATAGACATAGCTTATATATCTACCAACTAAAACGATAGAGGGTAGAGAAAGTTGTGTGAGTATAATAAATCAAATTTGTAATATTGCCTCTTTTCAGTTTAATTTCAGCATGTGCACCGGCACTGGCGCGGCAGATGTCCAAATGGAAAGAATATTTTTTTTTCATAAACTTTGGAATTCATATTATATTATGAATAAATCTGATTTGTTCCATTCACATGACTTTCTCTACATCTCAGTAACAAATTAATGTTAAAAATCATATTCTTCTATCTACTTTATGATAGTCGAGATAAACATTAGCAGAAAGTTTCTTAATTACTTGCTTCCTTGTAAGAAGAAGGAAAATAAGAAACTGCACTAGGCTAAAACGAATGTCAAATCTCTTAAAAACTGGTTGCCGTGTGGTTGAAATCCATTTCTATGCAGGGCTAAGAGTTCACAACGATCTGTGTGAGAAAAGTTTAGGTATTTTAAATCAGAAATAAATAACAAGGAATATCTCAGAAATGGTCAATTCCACGAAAAAAAAACAACGTAGAAACATGCAATTTATATGACACAATTGCATGTTTTAACGTGATCTATATTTTTGTGAAGTAAGTTACTGTCTATCTCTTACGGTTTATTCAGCAAAAATCATTCAGAATAAAGAGGTCTTTAGAAGCTATTCCCAGAAAGTGCAAGATATACATTTTATTTCCCATATAAATATCTTTAATATACGGTAGATATTTTAATCAAAATCGTTAAAGCCATTGTTGAGAAAATAAACATTTTAACAATTTTTTCCATGTAAAGGGTAGTTTGGGGTGGGGGATTTTTCTCAAAATCTTCATGTCGCATCCCCGAAAGATGCTAAACTTAAATACCAAGTTTAATATTTTACCGACTTTTCGTTTTTGAGTTATCGTGTTCACAGACACACGCACACACGGACCTTTTCCCAAAAATACTTCTTTTGGTTACAGGGGACCCTAAAACGTCTATTTCCGGTGAAATCTCGGTATCGAATTTTCGGGTGGAATGCAATAACTTCTCTATACACTATATACATATTGCGTGTAAAAAAGGAAAAAGTAACTTTTTAATTTTCTCTCAATTTTTGGTCAAATTTCACTGATGCAAACAAAATATTTCATTGTTAATAGCATAAGCACTCTACAGTCAAAAAGCTTGAAAATAGATCTGGGTTAGGCGTTGGCTTTACGATCATAAGGTCGTGAGTTCAAACCCAGTCCAGACCGATGGTTTTTAAGTTTGCTTAAAAGCGACAGCCCCATGTCAGTAGCTTTACTGGCATGTCAAAGAACTACTACTTCACGAAACTCCGGTACACAGGAGGCGCTGACATTGCCCTGGCAATTGACAACATTTAAAAAAAAAGTAAAAGTATTAATTAGCCAGTTTTGTTTGATACAACTTATGAATGAAAACAACCAACTGTTCATGGTTACAGTAAATGTCATTATGCTTGCACATCTGAAATAATAATAGTTATTGCTGTTATTTCCCGTGTCTTTGTGTTTTTGATGGAGTTTACTACACTTCATTAAGGTATGAAATTAAATATGCTCTACAATGATTAAACAATGGAAAGAATGAGTTTATTTTTCCAAAAGAATCGATACCTAAAGCCATCTGCTGAGATGATCTTAGATGCTAAGAGCCCTACCATCATACAATGTTTTTCATAAGGAGCTTCTTTGCAACTCTTTTTAATAGACTGGATACAAGCTAGACTTTCACAGATCCATTAAATTTACTAATATTCTAACACGGCTTCTTTTCAAGATTTATTATAAAATTCCTAACACACACTAAGCAATGTAAGGCGAGTCCCTGAGGAAAAAAAAACCATTAGTGCTTAAATAAATAGTTTAATTGATAATATATAAAGCCAATGATTTGGAAAATACAAGAAGAATGTCTACTTCATTAAATAATTGAAGAAAAGAAACAAGTAGAAGTATTAATTCTCCTGTAATCGCAAAAGGAGCTAGCTCACTTCTTTGAGAGGAAATTAGGCCTAGAATTCTTCATGCGCAGTGCAGTTGTACCTCAGTTATTAGCAAGGTTATTGCTCTAAGGTTGCGCGTTTTGATGTCCAAATTGCCAATAGTTTACGTTAAATAAAGTATATACTCACTGTTAATTTGCACAGCCTCAGCAGAAGTCAAGATGTTATACGGGGTGGAAAATTGGGCGTAGATGATGCCTGGAAAGATGTTGATGAATTAATTGAACCTTCTACCAACAGGTTTACTAGCAGCATCGCCAAATGCTGTTTCACAATTAGAATGAGGCTGACACATAAACACAATTACCACGAAAATTATGAGATACATATTTGTAATTATCACATTTGCAGTATGATTAAAGAATGCTTCGTCTCCAAAAGAAGTGCAATTAGAAAAAAATAATACTTTCTTCAAACGCAGGAATTTTTCTGCAACAGATAGGCTTGAGAAAAATCGTGGATTATGGGGAGCATTCGGAAAAAACAAACTTAAGACTGGAGGCTATTGAAAGACAAGAAATATTGTGAGGGATAAACGTTCTCTGAGGCTGAACAGAGAAATAAAAATAGACCGTGAAAAATACATCGGTTAGGCGATCAAACGGCGATAAGGATTTGCAGGTGCTAGAAACTGGAGTTAAAGCGTTTAAGACACGAAAAGGATTTAATAAAGTGTTCTGTGTGTGGGGCAATAAACACAAATTTCACTCTTTACTATACAGCAGCCAAACAAAGTACCTATGACGAGACAGGTGTGACAATATAACCTAATAATTTTGACGGAAGACTATTGATTAAAATGTTTTTCACTGTAAAAGGAGAGACAAATTGTAGGGAACTATTTGGACAACGTGAGAGTGAAATTGTTAAGAACGACCAAGAGAAAGACGGTGAGGCAATCAAGAATAGAACTAAGTAGATAAGTGTAAATAAAAGTAATATAACATGGAGACCTGAAGCTTCTTGTTTTGGGGTCAATAAATGTAGGTAAACATCTTTAGAGAGAGATACTTAAGTAGACTAGTACGCTTAGCTTAGTTTATATTATTTTTGGGTTACGTTTCAAGTTGACCTTACAGTTAAGATGGTAAAAAATAATTACATAGGGAAAACATGCATATAACAGTAGCTTCAAGAGGGAATTAAATGGACGCTGTGTAACAGCTGCGGTTCTCAGCATCTCCATTCTATATTTGGAGTGAAAGACCGCTTAATTTTGCTCAGAGGTCTCTTTTTCAGAATTGAGGTTCTTTTATGTGCCGTAAATCTACACGGGACCAACGATTTTACTTCCCTTCCGAAGGAAGCTATGCTAATGATTTTTATGCCCGAAGAAAGCTATCGCCCTCCGCCGGGGAGATGTGAACACTTCGAACACCTGCAATCCATCCATAATTCGATTTTAAGATACTATACAAGTGAAATCATCGCGATGTGAACAAAGTACTCCATTTTATTTTATAGTGCATACAAGCAAAAAAAAAAAAAAAAAAAAAAAAAAAAAAAAAAAAAAAAAAAAAAAAAAAAAAAACCTGCCAACCAAAGATTGTATTCAAAACAGCAATATTTTACTTCTAAATACACGCGTTAAGAATTCACTTGTATGTTAGAGCTTAAGAACGTCCAACGTTTGTTCTGGCCTCTTTTGTTTGAATCCAGATCACACTCACACACATACACAAAACAACCTCAACGTAACCTGGGATAAATTTAGAAACCGATCATTTTATTCCTTTCTATTATTTTGATCAGTGATACTTGGATGTCAATGCTTCGATATCGAGGCATGTTTTGCTCAAGAGCTTACGGCTCCTCAGGGTACACTGAATGAATAACGATGGCCACAAAGAATCAACAATTAGTTAAGGCTTGTATGGAACAAATAGTTGATGATATGCTATAATAGTTTGCATACAATTGAAATTATGTAGATATCTAATGTTGCAAAGAGGAAATAACCCGTATTCTACTGCCTCTATCTAAAGTAGGGGTCGACTCCGACCTGCAAAATCAGCGAAAAACTGGGAGTGCAAGAGATATAAATGGGAGATTGTCACAAAAACTTTGGCTTTTCATAAATGTTATAATTCACCTAACAGATATTACTTCTGTACTTCAATAATACTTTACTATAATAGGACAGCTAATTATAGAAGAAAAATTATATTTAATACCATTTTTGTGCTAGTCATCACTGGAGGTTTTAATATTACTGTGGTAATGATTTTATTGTTTAATTGCATCTCAATGGCTGGAATTCTCAAAGGTGTTAAGATGCTAAAATTTCCAAAATTCCATCAGAGAGATTCTTTAAACAAAGTAATTTCAGTCCCAAAGGTGTCATGTTCCAATTCGACTGAAACTGAAGATAACAAATAGCATAACATCTTTTAGAGGAAATCCAAATGTGGGTTTACTACTTTTTTATAATTTCAGAATTAAATATTTATTTATATGTTTTTAGCTCCATGTTAATTACCTATGCTTAATATGATAAGTTTTTTAGTTTGACTTAGTTCCTTTATAAGAACCAATGAAAATTCTGAATTAAAACATAAATTATTCCTAATTAAAAAGTAAGTAATACTTTGTCACTTAACACCTTTGAAAGTTGCATTCCCCAATTGTTAAATTATTCAGTTTACTTGTGAGCATCTGGGCAAATAAAGGTCCATCTTGGCGTTTGAGGGTGTTGTATGAGTCTGTCTGGAAGTTTAACCTTTTGAGAGATAACGTGGAAGGATGGAATGCTCCAGAAGTCTGATATAATACGCTATATAATAATTTCTTACTGCTTACTCTGGTTATTGAACTTATGCGGATTTTACCCAGAAAATCTTCTATAACATTGTGAGATGTGTAGGTACATAAATCCAAGACACTATAGGCGTTATCTTTTGACCCACCATTATCAAAAAAGTTCACGGCGGACGGCGTGCCAATTTATCCACATCCTCTCCTGAAGCCTTCTTGTAACCATCTTTACCCACAAGAAACTATATTATTATGATTCTACTGGAATATCCCGTAATATCTACTAGAATAAAGCCTTCTTGCTCCCATTGGGTAACCAACCTCACAGTTATAATCCCCTTCATCTATAGTTAGGTGCGACTCGGAAAAAACAAAGGTAAAAGATTTGTGGTCGCTTTACCTGTAACTTGTAAAAACTTACAAGTTTCTGCAATCGGTATTATGTGCTTTTCTGTATTTAAAGATACAACTACGACACTTGATTCCTCTCTGTATATGTGCAAAATATCTACAAAAATTATAACATTTTTATACCGGGAATCGTTATGATTGCTGTGTCTTATATTTAAATAGCTTAACCTTTGTCCACAGATAACCGCTATTAAATACGGCCGAATCTAAAATGTAACATAGAGTACACCGTTGATTATTTGAAGTTTGGCTTTATTCCATCATTTTCGGACAAACACCTTCCCATGCACCTTTTATGCAACACAGTTTTAAGCAATGATGTTATGAAACCGTCGAAGCTGGAGGATCATCTGAGAAAATGTCACCCCGATAAGAAAGGTAAAGGCATAAAATACATTCAAGCACTGAAAGAGAAACATCAAAATAATCACAATAGACAGTATGTTTGCTTTGACTTCCAAAAGGGACTTGATAGTTTGCGGGAGTTTTAAATTATTTTGTTACTTAGAGGAATATAAGTGGAAAACAGATACTTTTGCCAGCCAATAAAGAGGCTTTAAAAACTATTCTACACAAATCTTCATATGATATACCCAAAAAACATAATTCAAAGACATATTTATGAAATAAGTTATGGCGTTGAAAACTTGTGTCTGCTAACGAACCATTTTTCCAGACGAGTCTTCTTTACCTGGTATTAAAGTACTGTTATTGACGTATGTTTATGCAGCTATGGACAAGAAATCCACGAAGAACTGCTCTTTGCAGGAACTTTGAAAACAAACACTAAAACGAATATATTTAATGTTTTGAGAGTTATTCATAATATCATAATAGCAGCAGCTGTAGCACCTGCCATGTTTGGGTTTCATTCAAAATGTACCCGAGGTGTTTGCAATTCACTGCATCAAGCATCGACATTTAGTTGCTGAACTCTTGAGTGGCAGATTTACCATCTCTTCATAAACGTAAGTTCGGATCAATGCATCAAATTCTATGTTAAGCATTCTATGGTGAGAAGTTAAGAAGCTTGTCTCATATTCAAGAGATGGCGAGTTGGAATCTCAGTTTGGGTGAGTCAGCCAATAAGTTTTTCTTTTTTTCCCTGGAGTTTCCCTTTATCCCGAGAAGACGAATTTCGGGTAACTTTAAGCTCTATAGATTTCGGGCTCATTTGATATACATTTCATCAATTCATTCACATTGTGATGTGATCTAACGGATTAAAGGACGTTAAAGGACTTCTATTATTTACGCATTGTGTGAAGTTAATGACGATAACTTTGTCAATTACTCCTACACATTGAAGTATGCTAGCTGTCAAAAGGAGTGTGTTTGATGATACTTTTTTTCTCCACTTTTTGAGACAGTTTTAAATTTTATGAATACCAAATATCGGTACTTAAAAGAAAATCTAATCAAATGGAGAATAGGCATTTCTATTTATCAGATTTGTATATACTAAATTTAATGGGGTTAATTTTCAGTTACAAGGATTTGCCAGGTTCACAGCCGAGCGAATTGACAATTGCCCAACAAGAATTGAGCCTGAGCGACAAAATCTGTGCGACAAAGTTGAAATGAAGTTAACTTTTACCGCACAGCATTGACGACATTCAAAGAGTTCATGTAGTTTTCGGTTATGTGATTCTTGATAAAGATGGCATCAGCTTCCATAGAAGTGCATTCTTTTTCGGAAGAAATGATCGAAATGAAAAAGCTGCACCCCCATATACATGAATTGTGTTTATATACTTATAAAGCACAGTGAAAAGGCGAATGACATTAAATATTGTCATGGTCTTCTGTGAACCTGAAGTAATCGGTACATGTGCAAATTTCATTTGTTTATAGCAGAACCAGCAGCTTTTCCTTTCTATTTTCTCTAGCACGTACCTACACTGTGCATAGTAGGTAGAGTAGGTATTATATTCCACTAAAAATTCGACACCGAGATTTCACAGGAAATAGATGTTTTGGGGGCTCCGGAACCCCCCAAAACGCATTTTTTAAAAGGTCCTTGTGTGTGTCTGTGGACAGCAAAACTAAAAAAACGAAAAGTCGGTTAAATGCCAAATTTGGTAATTAAGTTTAGTATCTTCCAAGGATATGATACGAAGATTTTAAAGAAAATATCCCCACCTCAAACTACTCTTTACATGGAGCATTTTTTAAAATTTTCTAAAAAAATGACTATCGATTTTGATTAAAATGTCGTATAATAAAGAGGTTTACATGGAAAATAAAATGTATATTCTGAATTCCTTGGGAATAGCCCCTGATGTCCTCTTCATTCTGAATGAGTTTTACATAACTGGTAAACCGTATGAAATAGATGATCTTAACACACAAAACATGTAGCTCTCATAAAAGTACACAATTTATGGATTATACAGTGTTAGTAGAGCTAGCCATTTCAGAGATTTTCCTGTCATTGGCCTCAATTTTAACATACTTTTAATTTTTTCAGGAAGTCCTTATCTGTTTCAAATCTCTTTTGTTTTATTCCTGGGACATGGAAAGAGATTCTAATTTCAATATAAATCGCATAGAGACAGCTTCTAAAAGATTTGCCTATCGGTTTGGTCGATGAATTCCATTATTTCCTTCTACTTACAAGAAAGCAAGTAATAGGACAATTTCTGATAATGTTTAACTCGATTACCATGATGCATATAAAAGAATAATCTTTTGTAAAAAAAGTTTGATTGCAGAACATGTAGAGAAAGTCATGTGAATGAAACACATCATATTTTTGTTCCTGATTTGCGTTATTGCTAGTATCGTTAACAAACAATTTATTTATTTTGGTGATCTGGGAATGCAGAATCTTCATATTTACTAGCTTCACCTCTATTTCGTTGTTTAATGATTGGTGTTCTGTAATAGGTCAAAATAATGTAGCGTAATTAAATAACTACGGGCCATAAAGAAGGTACATACGTTTAAAATTTCACCTGCTGTAACTATTTAAAAAAAGTTACTCGATAATCCGACATAAAGGATGCTTTGGTGGTGGAAAAAATTATCTTCAGCGACGTTTTAGCTATGAGGTGGGGTGACTTATCTCTCAGGTAATGCATTGTATTTAAAACTGCATCCTCGTACGTTTCTATCTTGAAGAATATAAGAATAGGAATTTCTTGGTGGGGGATCAATGTGCTATTGCGTTGTTCCTCATGCTCACTCGTTCCATTGTGAACCGGCAAGAGTCTAAATATTCTGATAAAACCAAAATTTACCATTGTAGCTTTTCTTTCCAGAATTCAACGATGGACGGGGCGAATTTTCGCAATTTCCTAATTTGTCACAAACTGCCAAGAAGATGACCTTCAGTCTTCGTTTAAATGTCGTACACGCAGTTTTTGAAACTAGCTTTGAGGATGTTTTACCTATGGAAATACCACAGTGGATTATCAATCCATACGGTGGCAATGGGAAACGGATTTATATTAAAAGAGTAACCACTTACGAAGAACTTAAGGCGAAGTTGAAAACTAGACGTCAACATATAGATGCTCCGAATTGAATAATAACATTAGGTTCACTTCTTAAATGCTTTATATTAGATGGTGTAACCATAATATATTGCTACCCAAAGAAGGTTAGAAACAACCGATGTACTCGATATTTTGAATCAGCTTATTGGAAAAAGATCCTGAATGATATTTTGCACAAATATAAGCCATTTGTGCATAAAAATAACAAGAGAAACGAGCCGAGAACAAAATTCGTGATCTAGTACCTAAGAACGTTTTCCCATGTTTTGCTAGCATCCTATTCCACCACCTATTAGAATTCCCTGTTGTTTTTATCCCAGATGACTAGTTTCAACAATATTTTGTTATGCTCCCTAGCTTCGTCCGCTTGTTTGAAAGATTTTGGCACAGTTATTTCCACGAGAAACAAGTTAAGGCCCTAAGCTTCACGTAATACTTCTTTCTATACGTTAAGTAAACATACCTTTAGATGTTTCAATTTCCGCCGTTTGGTACAGCTGCTTCTGTGGATTGTTCATGTTGTTTCCACTTCCCCAATGACCGTTGAAAAGATTACATTTTTCAAAAGTTCTGTTTGTCTTGGAGCTCCATTGCTCACTTATGAATTTAGTTGTGTAGTTGAAGACATAATAATTTATCGTTTATTGCCATTATGATGGCAACATACGTAGCACTGAAATTTCAGTATGTTAATATGATCTAAAGCTTACGTATACATCTTGTTTAGGTGTGTGATCCATAGATAAACAACGACATGTCAGCCATATTGGTCAGACTATCATCGAAATATTACTCTCTGCCATCAACAATCGCGACTAATATACTCTCTGGTCATAATTATAGTTCTATTCCTCTATGTGCAGAATATATTTTGTTATGTTTTGTCTTAGCTGGGAGATACTAATTATGTACAGTTTAGTTTTGGTATTCATTACTGAAATAATGTAGTGGAGAAATTTTACTTTTTCTACACATACTATGTACATAGTGTATAGAGAAGGTATGGTATTGCACCCAAAAATTCGAATCCGAGATTTCACCAGAAATGCAAGAAAATCCCCCCTCCCCAAACTAACCTTTACACGGAAAAGTTTTTATTTTCTCAAAAATAGCTGTAGCGATTTTGATTAAAATCTCTTATATTTAAGATATTTACATGCCAAATAAAATGTATATCTTAAATTTTCTGGGAATAACCTCTAAAGACCTCTTTATTCTGGATTATTTTGAATGAATTTTGAATAACTGGTAAACCTTAAGAGATAGACAAAAACTTATTACACAAAAGACTTAGATCACGATTAAACACGCACTTTATGTCAGATACATTTTTTATGAGGAGTTGGCCGTTTTCGAGATATTTCTTAATTGATTTCATTTTAAAATATTTAAAACTTTTCTCATACGGGAACTTGTCAACTCCTGTCCCTCCATAGAAACGGATTTCAAGCACATGGCAACCAGCTTTTAAAAGATTTAACTATCGTTTTAACCTAGTGTATTCCTTTATTTCTCTTCTACTTACAAGGAAACAAATAATTAAGACAATTTCTGCTAGTATTTATCTCGATTATCATAAAGCAGGTAGAAGAATAAGCTTTTTAAAAATAATTTGTTACAAAGATGTAGAGAATGTGAATGGAACACATCAGATTTTTTTTAAAATGAATTCTACTGTACCCATTAAAAGTAAGACACAGTGACTCACAGTTTAAGCCTATAAATAGCAGTTGGCTTACTTGACGTTTTATGGGTAACTTTTAAAACTCGAATGACAACTTTGTTAGTTTAATATAACTCCCCCGTTATTTATGTAACTACTGTAGGTGATCTGTTTTGAGAAAACTAAACTAACATTGTTCTAATTATACTGCTATTTTAGTTAATGCATGTTTTGTGTATTTAATATTAGCATGTTATATTATTTTATAAATAAATAATTGTTTTATTTATACCTCGCCTTTAACTGCAATAGTCATATCGGCGTTTTACCTTTGGAATAAATTCCCCGTCGACGATGATGTTAACTCGCATTCAGTTTCATTCGATTTTATTTGGAATTTTATCCATATTATTCACATTTTCAGACTCTGAAAAGTAGAAGGAATAATTTGTCTGGAGAAAAAATTCACACCCCAGCCGGGAATCAAACTCGGGACTCCTTGCATAGCAGACAGGTGCTCTACCAGCTGAATTAAGGGGCCAGCCGTATTTCACATTGTTCAACCACATAGCGTTTAGCATACTCCGTCCTTACGAACAACCCCTTCATTGGGAAAGAAAATAAATGAAAAAATGGTGAATCCTCATTTTAACCCTTATAATTCGTACAACGCGGCTATTACTAATAGCAGATGATATTCACATAAAATAATTTAAAGTGTCGGCGGAACTTCTTACATCCTTAACCTCCCCACGACAGTTTTCCAAGTTCTAGTAGTCTGTATAGCCTATGATGTCTGTTCACCGGCGTTTTAGCTAGGAATTGGGGGCACCGTTTCCAGCAGGTTTTGCTAGTGGAAGGAGAGATAAGATAAGTGCATAAGTTAAAGTCTCATAACGGCAGGGCGCATTGTAGACTCCAGCGAATCATGTGCTAGAACGCGAGCTATGCAACTTTAGTCTTCACATGGTATCGTCAACTATCAATATCGACAACTTTTTAACACTGAAAAACGTGAGTAACAGATGTATTCGTTCCTCACTACGCTTGTCTTTAATATAAACTATGAAAATACAAATCACACCTTCCTCACAACGCCCATTTCAAGTATAAACATACAGTATAATATGAAAATACAAATAACACAGTTTGAAAAGGAATGAGTCACTGCTCAGTTCGTTTACAGAAAAGTATTGTGTTATTTTACTATTAAAGTGACAGGGCATTTAGTAATACATGTTTAAAAGTCGAGCTAAATATTTTATATAAATTAAATTATTATATTGTTTTGTGCCCTGTATTTGTGATGGGAGAGTATGAAGATGTCCATCAAAGCTGGGAGAGGGTATTTTTCGATTAATAAATGGAGTAATTCATGCTAAGAACTTTTCAAAGAAACAAAAACTCTCAAACTAGAATATAGAGTTATTTTTTAAACATTCCAGGATTTAACTGTGGTAGTTTGTGATGTGTCACGAGTTTGTTGTGAAGCAACTTCATCCGAACATAAAGGACGCACACTTGAATTTAAATCTCCGGAAAACTACTTACTGTTCCATTGATGTAACGTGTGTCACGAGTTAACACCATCAACGTAAGAGTTTAATATTTTAAGAATATTTAATGTGTTCTGAGATACAGAATTATTGTCGGTACACGGCTACTAAGCTTGACAACAGTGCTCACAGCGAGTGTTGGCCTATGTCTTCATTTTCTTTAATATATCTTAACAAGGAATCTGTAAGTATACCCATATAGCAAATACCTTAAATCTTTCCTGTGTTATCTATGTGGTATAAGAAGTTCATGTTCCAAATATAAGCTACTGTTTTCAACTTGAAGAATCCGAGATCGAACCCGGAAAATGTTAGTTCGAAACAGTGCAACATCAGGAGATGGATATCCCTTATATGCAGGCTAATGTTTCGGATGCGCGGAGACCGTCCTGGTTAGCGTCCTGCAGGGACAAAAGCGAAGTAGTTCTGGCTGGTGTTGATGTAGTGATTAAAACACAGGTACGCTAGCCACCATACACAACAAGTACTCGCGTCAGTTACACAGTTTTCTTGACATGTAACAGTGTTATGTAATGTTTCTTACATTTCCCAAGATACTTGCAGTTCATTTGAGGATACTTTAAGTTGAAAACAACTGCTTATATTTGGAGTATGTACTTCTTACACCATACAGATGACACAGGGAAACTTTTGAGGTATTTGCGATATGAGTATATTGATAGATTCCCTGCTAATCCTAAGCATTCGCGGCACGAGTTCAGCCCACTGTATAGCCTTCCCGCCAGATAAAACTTTACCTGAGGGACAAATCACCCCACCCCGTAGCTAAAACGTCCCTGAAGATAAGTTTTTCCACCACCAAAGTATCCTTTATCTAACGGATTGTCGAGTAATTTTCAGATAATTAGAGTAGACGAAACATTTGTACCTTCTCTATGGTTCCGTAGATATTTCGTAACATAAACGCTACATAATATTCGTATATTATAGAAAACCAATTACGAAAAGAGGGAAATAGAGGTGGAGCTGATAAATATGAAAATTCTGCACTCCTAGATCACCAAATAAATATTTTTTTTGTTAACGGCACTATCAATTGCCAGTATCATATCAGCACCACCGGTATACCGTAATTTTGTCCTACAGGATTTTTTTTTTTTTTTACATACTAGTAAATCTACTGACAGGGGGATTCGCTTTTAACCGACCCAGGTTACCAAGTTAACCTTTCGAAAAAGATACAATCTGTGACCATTGAAAAAAATAATCTTCTCAGTTGTTATTTGTAAAACATCGGTTCACGGATGTCTAATATTAGCAATTTTCTCTCCTTATACCATTATTTACCACACTGTGCTAAGGAACGTTCTTACAACATAGGTACAAAGGAAATAAAGCAAAACATTTTTATAGGGGACGCAACATACGAGGTTACTAAGGTACAATGCTAACATTTCTCCAAGATGGGGCAAGTTACTAGAAACTGGTAATATTCCGGTTTTTAGGCTTCATACATAGCCGGCCAACTCCACAGTAAATACGCGTCCTGGTTTATTATTTGCAGATGTTCCAACTTGGCATTCCAATCATTAGTTAGCATTAACGTATTGATTAAAATTTTGTTTATATTATATATGATAAAATTACTATATATTATATTTATACTAATGTATAAAGAGAAGTCGTAAATGGAATTTTCTTAGCCATAAACTCGGAAATCACTCTTTCGATTTCAAAACTTGTTTCAATAAAATTAAAATATTCTGTACCCATTGTTTAATTATATAGTGCCTATAAATGATTTTGAATTTATATCCTTATATAGTATTATTGCTATCAGACTTATATATCTTATTATTATTGTTGTTGTTATGTCAGGTTTTCTTTCCAACACCGGATTATTTTATGTATTTGTTTTCATGTTTAAATATTCTGCGTCTTTTTTGCAAACCCTAAATAGGATCAGGTGGTTATTAATTAAAGATTAGGCGAATGTTAATGCTTTAGGCTATCATATTGTTCAAATATCTTATGTTTTATACATAAATGTTAATGTTAAAGTGGCATTTTTTCTTGGTCTTCTAGATCCTGTTGATCGGCGAATAACTGAATTGTTTTCTGACATGACCTATTGGTTCTTAGCAATAGCAGTAATACCATTTAGGCGACTACCTTTCAGAATTTGAACTTTTGTTAGGTTAAGCTTAATTAAAATGGGATTGCACACATGTGATAAGAGGTTTTTAATTTCTCAGAACCATATCAGTCTTTAATTATAATAAGAATAGTGATTATGCCAACTAAAATAAACAGCAAATCCGTTCTATGAACAAATTATATTATGAGATAATATGAATTTTGGTTACACAACTAATCTAATCTAACAACGTAAAAATGTAATTAAAACAGGGTTTTCCGCCTAACCTGCATTCCTGTTGTAATCTGGAAGCTAGCGAGTTTAGAATAGATGAAAAATATCCTGATATTCACGCAAAAGGAAGTGAAACATCGGCGCCACGTCCAACTTAACGCCTTCCCCCGACATTCTTTCAAGTTCTGGAAACATGCCTACCTTTAAGTACCTTTGGGAAGTGGAAGAATCCTTGGTTTGAATGATAGAGCAATAGCATAATTATATTGGGAAACATTTGAAACCTTTGTACCTTTTAATTTCTCTAATTTAATTCTCTCTAATTCGATACTGAGATTTCACCGAAAAAAACATGCTTGAGGACCCTGAATAAAGAAGGCAGTTTTAAAAATTATTCCTATGCGTCTGAGTGTGTGTGTTTGTGTATGTGGGTGTGTGTGATCGTTTTGAGATATTCCTTGTTTTTGGCCAGCTTTAAAAAACAGGAATTTGTTAAAGCCTGTCCATACAAACAAAGTAACTTCAGTCATATAGCAACCAGATTTTGAAAATCATGTGAATGGAACACATCTGATTTTTTCAAAATGTATAGTAATATTCACTCCTAAAATACGCAAGGTTAATGTTTTGGATTGTTTGTTACAAATTAACTCTCATACTGCTGGCTAAACAATTGATTACAATGGTATTAACCAAGTTTTGTTTTATTATATTAGTACTAAATAATTGTCATTATTTTTGCAGTTATGTATGTTACAACTGCCAATTATCATCAAGGCTATGAAAATATGTATTTATGCATATATGAGGTACAAATATTAATATAAGACACACAATAGGGCAATTGTTCTACCAATCATGAACCTACAATAGGTTAATCAACCTATAAAAGTTGGGTTATGTATTTCAAACGCAAAATGTTGCATATTGCCACAGCATTGAAGGAATTATTATTCTTACTTTCCGCGAAGTGCAAATTAGGCGAGTCACAGGAACAGCAGGCAAATTTGCTCTCTGTGCTCTACACAGAGGTCATCTAGGTGGTGACCCCTGCTCTGCTCAATATATACAAGCAGTCAAGAAAATAAAAATCTGACATGTTCCATTCACATAAGTTTCTCTACATCTCTGTAACAAATTATTGTTAATAAGCTTATTTTTTATCTATTTCATTACTCGAGATAAGCGTCAATAGAAATCTCTTCTTACTTAGTTCCTTATAATTATAGGGTAAATAAGGGAATGCTAGGCTAAACCGACAGTCAAATGTTTTAAAAAGTGGTTGCTATGGGAATGAAATCCATTTCTTTACGGCCAAGTGTTGACAAGTTCCAGTATGAGAAAGTTTAAGCTTTTAAAACTGAAACCAATAACAAACGGTAAACTCCACGAAAATTGTTAAATTGTTTTAACGAGATCTACATTTTTTGTGTAGTAGTCATGATTAACCAATTATGCAAAATTCCGCAAAATTCATCCAGAATAAAGATGTCTTCGGAGGCTATTCCCAGAAAATTCAAGATATAGGCACGTGCTAAAGAAAGTAAAAACGTTTTTGAATTTAGTGAGTTTCAAAATTGTATTTTGATGAAATATCACTAGCTATTTTTTTTAGCAGAACTAATAACTTCTCTAGCTATATGTAGCTGGTGGGAAACAAAAACATACCTTGAATTAATTTATACAACTACTGAATGTACACAAATCTGTGCGCGTGTGTGCATGTATTGTGTACTGAGAGATTACTGTGAATTATAGAGCAAACTAGTGCATTAAGTAGACAGAATGCAGACGTTAATGGTACTAATAACATTATCGCTATATTAGTGAGATATTCAGGTTATACGAGTAAGAGAGGTAATAAATGTAACTTCCATTCTCTGATAACAAGGCGATTATCTCGCAACCTCACAATCTCCCGTGACCAAATGGCAGTGCCAGGCTATTACTGATGCATGACGATGCCTCAAGGTCCATATCGCTAGCATTACCTACTTTATCTCAACAAGGGAAGTCAAAATTACCACGTCGCTCAAGTCCAAGGCCCTCTGGTACATATTCCCACAACAAAACGTGATTCTCGTTACACATACATTCTTAAAAGTATCTGGCTTATTTTTACTTTCTCTACACGTACTATGTACATAGTGTATAGAGAAGGTATTGCACTCCACCAAGAAATTCGATACCCAGATTTCACCGGAAATATGTTTTAGGGTCCCCTGTATTCAAAAAAAGTATTTTCAGAAAAAGGTCCGTGTGTGTCCGTGTGTCTGTGAACACGATAAATCAAAAACGAAAAGTCGCTAAACTACCAAACTTGGTATTAAGTTTAGTATCTTCCAGGGATGCAACTCGATGATTTTGAGAAAAATCATCCCACCCCCAACTATCCTTTACATGGAAACATTTTCGAAATTTTTGATTTTTCCAAAAATGGCTCTAATGGTTTTGAATAAAATATCGTATATTAAAGATATTTACATGGCAAATAAAATGTACCTATGTTTATACAATGTACATAGTAGCTAGGAAAGGTAACACATTCTACCCAGAAATTAGCTATCGAGATTTCACCAGAAATTTATTTTTTGAGATCTCCTGAGCCCGAAAAAAAAACATTTTTAGAAAAAGGTTAGCGCGCATGTGCGTGTGTCTGTGGACGGCATAGCTCATAAATTAAAAACCAAACTTGATATTTATGTATGTTTAGTATCTTCCAAGGATGCGACACGAAGCTTAAAAAAAAAAAAAAAAAAAAAAAAAAAAATCCCCCCACCACAAACTACCCTTTTCACTGAAAAGTTTTTGAAATTTTTTTTTCTTCAAAAATGGTTCTAATGATTTTGATTAAAAAAAACGTATATTGAAGATATTTACTCAAAAATAAAATGTATATTTTGAATGTTTTGGGAATAGCCTCTGAAGAAGACCTTTATTCTAGAAGAATTTTTCAGAATTTTGCATAACGGTTAAATTGAAAGAGGTAGGCCAAAACTTAAAATGAAGATCTCGTTATAGCATATAGTTTATGTCATATGCGTTTTTCTGGTAGAGTTGATCGTTTTATTGGTTTCAGTTTTTAGCTACCAACTTTTCTCAAACGGGACTACACAAAGCGAACCGAATTGTTTCACATAGCAACCGGCTTTTAAAACATTTGACTATTCCCTTATTTTCCTTTTACTTACAATGAAGCAAGTATAAATACTCATTCTACTAATTTTTATCGATTAGCATGATGTAGATAAAAGAATCATCTTTTATAAGGATAGTTTGTATTTGGAACAGCTAAAAAAAAGTCATGTGAATGGAACACATCAGATTTTTGTAAACAAAACAAAACAAAAAAGACACTCCTTTGTGTGTGTGTGTGTGTGTGTGTGTGTGTGTGTGTGTATGTGTGAAAAGAGAGAGCAGCAGCAGCTTGAAGATTTTCAAAAAACTACTCCCTCTAAAGGCAGTTTGCCCTTATTTTTTATTTTCTCAAAAAACGCCTAAAATGTTGGTTAAAATACCATATTAATTTATTTGCACGATAATTAGAACGTATATTTTAAATTGTCTGGGAAACTCCTCTTCTTACTAAAGACGTTTGCATAGTTGGTAAACCATAAGAGATGGACAAAAATATTACTAAACAAAAACAGATCTAGTTAAAGCTTACAATTAATGTCAAATGTTTTTTTTTTTTTGTGGCGTTAGCAATTTCCGAGAAATTTCTTATTATTCGTTTGAATTTTCTGATAGTTTCTTTGAATGGTAAGTCGTTATTGTTACACTCTACACAGTGTATAGAGAAGGTATGATATTGTATCCGAAATTTCGATACCGAGATTTCATCGGAAATACATGTTCTGTGACCCCCTGAATCCAAAATAGGCATTTCTAGAAAAAGGCCGGTCTGTGTGTGTGCGTGTGTGTATGGATCATATAGCTGAAAAACGAAAAGTCCGTAACGTACCAAACTTGGTATTTAAGTTCAGTATCTCCCAAGGATGCGAAACGAAGATTTTCAGGAAAATCCCCGCACCCCAACTCCCATTTTATGGAACAAAAGTCGAAAATATTGATTATCTCTAAAATATCTAACGATGTCGATTAAAATATCGAATAATAATGATATTAACATGAGAAAATGTATATATTGACTTTTCTGGGAATAGCTTCTGAATGAAAACCAATTTATTATGAATGAATTTTGCTGAATTTTACATTACTGGCAAGCCGTAGAGACAAACAAAATACTACTACTACTACTACATTTTGGATGATTTTCACATAACTGGCAAATCGTTAGAGATAGACAAAAGGTCAATATATAAAGAAATATAGATTTCTTAAAACATAATTAGTGGTTTCAATTTTAAGATACTTAAATTTTTCTCAAACGGAAATTTTTATTCCTTTTGTTTTGTTTTACTCCTGGCCTTGCAAACAGAACCGAATTTCAATCACATAGCAACCAGATTTTAAACAAGCTGACTTTCCCTTTAGCCTATGGAATCATTTATTTCCACTCTACTTATAAGGAAACTAAGTAATAAGATCATTTCTGATAATGTTTATCTTAATTAGCATGTGGTAGATAAAAATAATCTTTTGTAGGAATAGTTTATGACAGAATAAATATAGAGTACGCCTCGGTAGTGTGGGGGTACCGTGTTTCCCTCATATTCAAGATGTCGCGAGTTTGAGTCTCGCTTAGGGTGAGTTGCGGATAAAATTTTATTTTTCGTCTTATCCTTAGAAGACGAACTGAATAACTTTAAGCTCCATGAAACCCGAGATAATTTGAGCATCATTTTCATCGATTTCATTCATCGTTCGATATGACCAACTAGTTAAACTACCCCAAAAAGGTAGAGAAAGTCATGTGAATGGAACACATAATTTGTTTATTCTTGTAGTCATACAAAGAATAAGGAATTTCAAAGTTATCACACGGATCACGCTTTCGAAAAATCTCTATTGCTTTTGCCTACTGTATCCTGTTTATACTTCAACGATTGCGTAAATGTGCAATGGAAATTTATTTCGATTAAAAAGAAATATACAGAAGAATTACATTTTGTAAAATCATTTTTATAAAAATGAGTATAGAAAGTTATATGAATGCAACATATCAGTATTTCCCCCTCAAAACCCCATTTCAAGCCCCTCTGTGTCACATAACCGATTTAATTAGTGGGACCTGAACTGCATTATATGTTATCAAGTGTTGTAACAAATGCTTCAGTCATCCACATCACTCACACACAACATGTGTTTTTCACCCAATTATAATATTAACATGAACTATTTATATTAATTGAAAATTCACGGAAAACCATGTACTACCAATTTTATTACTGTATAGTCAAATAAGCAAAGAGAGAAACAGAAACACTGAAAGAAACATCTAGTAAAATGAAGGATAAAAAAAACACGAAAGTTTAAATTAAATATATACAAATTACAACGAAAGCCCACAGAAATAACGGGAGAAGAAAGAGTGAAAAGGAAAAGGAAAGAACAGAGTATGGAATTAGGACAGGAAGTCGCTAACCACGTGCTGTTGTCAAGGTTACCACCAAACAAATGATAATCACTACGTCACGCAGTGAAGGGGGCAGAGAGATAGACTGATGTAATCAGAAAGGCATCATCATCTCTTCTGAGAAGTTCTCTGTAATCATGAGTCGCGCAGAGTGGATACAAAATAAGCTGGTACCGCGTATCATAGACTTTGGCAGCTTCGGAAGTAAGGACGTCGTCGTACACAGCTGCGACGTTGATGAGAAGAGTATCGGCGTGGATCACTTCGCTTCCTGTGCCTTCTTTATAGAAGTTGTGCTCAAGAAGGGTGACGATGGCTGTCTGGAGCGCCACTACTTGCTCGTCAAAATGCAGCCCGACGCGGAGGATATCCGTGAGAGGTTCTTAACCGACGTCATGTTCCTCAACGAGGGCAATATCTACTCTCATGTTGCTCCAGCGATGACCCGATTTCTCAGATCTCTGCCTCAGGTCCCTGAACATCTTCAGAACGTCTTACAGGATCTGTTTCCTCGTAGTTACTTCATCAGCACCAGCAGGGATCCCGACAATGACGCGGTGGTCATAGAGAACCTAAAGCCTCAAGGCTACTCAACGTCTCCGGACAAGCTCATCCTGGACTACGATCACTGCCTGTTGGCGCTCAAAAACTTGGGGAAATATCATGCTATATCTTACGGAATGAAACAATTGGACCCGAAGGAATTCTACCACCTTACAGGGAAGCTAGAAGAGGTTGTATTCAACGACCGCGAAGACACTTTCGAGTCTGATGACTTCCTGGCAGCTACTGGCATGAGAGGGTTGAGTTATTTGGAGGAACATAAGCTACTGGAGGAAGATATTATCAGGAGGTTCAAGGAAAAGCTACAGAATCCTTACTTGCAGATGCAGAAATACCTGACACCAGAAGAACCGTTAGCGGTGATTACTCACGGTGACTTCTGCAGGAATAACATGCTATTCAAATACGACGGCGGTGGGAACAGGAGTCGACCCAAGGACGTGAAGTTCTTTGACTTCCAAACATCTAGATACACTTCTCCTGCCATTGACTTGTCCTTCTTCTTGTTCATGAACACGTCGCCAGAGATGAGGGCCGAGCACTGGGATCATCTCGTGGACATCTACCTGGATTCCCTCCACGACACTCTGTGTATCATCTTGGGATGTCAGGAGGTTCCTCGGGAGTACTCCGCGGAGAACTTGAAGAACGACTTGAAGAACCGCGCGTTCTACGCATACTTTCTGTGTAGTTTCTTCATTCCATGCATGATGGTAGACAAAATCGATATGGCGATCCATTTGACGCACGAGGAAAAGAAACAACAATATGTAGTGTTGGCTGGGGAACCTGCCACTATCATGTTGGCAGAACTGGTGAAAGAATTCATTCATAGAGGATTTATATAATCACAGTTATACGTAAGTGAATGTCACACACTATCCGAACAAAATCACACATTATCGTTGTTCATTCAAATATTATTTGGAAAGGTTCTAAATTAAACAATTATGAAGTTATATTTTTGAAATATACACCAGGAACTAGATATAAGTTCAAAATTCCATTACAGTGTCTCTTAAAGTTATTATTTATTTAATTAATTATTTAAAGAACAGTCAAAAAACAAAAATGCATACGTTTCAGGTGTATTCGCTACAGTTGTGTCTTAATTTTCGTATTTAGTGAACATTTCGATAAAATATTATAAAAGTCGTAGAATTTTAGAAGACTCCATACAAACAAAACTTATATTACATTAATTTCAAATGAGATTAAAATTGTGAAATTTGGAAAAATACACAGTGCTAAGTCATCTTATTGGAAGTATCCATTATTATTCACAATAGCAGTAATATTTTTGTCAAACAATTTTATAGCTTGCGGGTTTACTTAAATATGGATTTTTATTACGTACATTTATATTTTCAAAAAACGTCCACAGGATCCATTTTTACAAAATATTCACACTAAAATTTAGGTTTCACGGAAAATAAATTTAAAAAACAAAAGGTCTATAGCATAGAAGCTAAACTTTTTCTTCTGCGTAAAGTAAGTAGAGGTGGTATTGTATTAAATCCAAATATTTTATTACGAGATTTTACCGAAAATAAATCGTTTTTAGAAAAATGCCCTAAGTGCATATATGCCTGTCTGTCTGTGTTTCTGTAAACAATATAAACTTAAAAGCAAAAATAATATAAACACCAATCTTGGTATTTAAGTTCAGAATCTTCCAAAGATACGACACGAAGATTTTCAAGAAAATTCCCCCCAAACTATGCTTTATGGAACATTTTTTTTCGATTTGCTCAAAAATGGCTCTAACGATTTTGATTACAACACCGTATATTAAAGATATTTACACGACAAATGTGTTTTATAGCTTTAATTTTCTGAGAATAGATCGTGAAGTCCTGTTCATTTGGAAAGAATTTTGTATAATATTGTGTAACTAGTAAATACCAAGCGATAGCCTGTAAGTTACTGCACTAAAGATGTGAAAACACAATTTATTCCACGCAAATGTTTATGTTAAAATCCATTTCCGAAAAACCCCTTTTTATTGTTCGAATTGTTAAATGCTTTGTGATTAAATGAAGTGTTATCGATATTCGTTGTTTCTTGCGATTACAGGGAAAGAACATGGATTTTAATGCCAGCATATGGTATCTAATTCTTCAATATTTGAGTGCCGCTATTCCCTTTTTATTTTCTCTACGTAGTATATGCTAAGTAGGTAGAGAAGGTATTGCACTCCCCAAAAATTCTATAGCGAGGTTTCACCGTAAATACACGTTTTAAAGCCCCATTTCTATAAAAACAATTTTAGAAAAGTCCGCATGTGTATGTCCGTGTGTCTGTAAACATGATAACTCAAAAACGAAAAGTCCGTAAAATAGCAAATAGGGATGCGACATGAAGACTTTGAGAGACATCCCTAACCCAAACTACCCTTTACATGTACACAATTTTATAAATTTTATTTTTCTCAAAAATGGCTCTTATTATCTTGATTAAAAAGTCATAAATTAAAGTTATTTACATGGAAAATAAAATGTATATTTCGAATTTTCTGGGAATAGCCTCTGAAGACCTGTTTATTTTAGGTGAATTTTACCAAATTTTGCATAACTGGTAAAGCGTAAGAGATAGACAAAAACTTACTATACAGAAAATGTATATGTCAAGTGTATATCAATTTAATATATCATATATATTAATATATATTCGTGAAGTTGACCATTTCTGAGATATTGCTTTTATTGGTTTTAGTTTTGAAATGCTTAAACGTCTCATTCGGAAATTTGTAAACTCCTGTCCATTGCAAAGAAACCTTCTACTTACAAGAAAAAAGTAATAAGACCATTTCTGCTAATGTTTTTCTCGATTAGCATGAAGTAGATAGAAAAATGAGATTTTTATCAATAGTAATTTGTTATAGAGATGTAAAGAAAGTCATGTGAATGGAATATATCTGGTTTTTGCCTTTATAACATGTAAGTATAACTTTGTTATTTCTGCAAAGACTTCTCTCAAATAAAATGAAGTAGAAAACTTTCGTAAGGACAGTTTGTATACTGCCAATAAATAGTAGAGGGTGGAGAAAGAAATATGAATGTAATGATTTGACTTTTATTATTGATCCCCAATTATATAGAAAAAATATTGCTTGGTACTCTCCAAAAATTTAAATTTTTAAAAGCTAATAGTTTATTTCCCAAAATTGAAGTATTATTTTTAAAAAAATCTGATGTATTCCATTCACACGACTTTCTCTAAAACTCTGTAACAAATTATTGTTAAAAAGCTTATGTTTCTATCTACTTTATGCTAATCGAGATAAACATTAGCAGAATTAATGCTTTCTTGTAAAATCTGGTTACCATATCGATGAAATCCGTTTCTTTGCATTGCCAGGAGTTGACAAATTCCCGTATGTAACGTCTTATGCATTTTAAAACTGAAACCAATAACAAGTAATATTTTTAAAATGGTAAATTCAATGTATATGACATAAATTGTGTGTTTTAACAAGATCTACACTTTTGTGATTAAGCTTTGTCTATCTCTTATGATTTACTAGTTATACAAAATCCAGCCAAATTGTTCCAGAATAAAGAGGTCTTCTCAAGCCATTCCCAGAAAGTTCAAAATATACCTACATTTTATTTGTTATGTAAATATCCTTAATAGGCGGTATTTTAATCAAAATCGTTAGAGCCATTTTGAAAAATAAAAATGTTGGAAAATATTTCCATGTAAAGGGTAGTAGGGGGTGGGGGGATTTTCCCCAAAATCTTCGTGGAAGATAGTAAGCATAAATACCAAGTTTGATGTTTTACGGGCCCTTCTTTTTGAGTTATTGTGTTCAAACACGGACACACAAACAGACGCACACGGATCTTTTTCTAAAAATGCTATTTTTATACAGGGGATCCTAAAACGTGTATTTCTAGTGAAATCTTGGTATCGATTTTGGGTGGAATGCAATACCTTCTCTATAGACTATGTACATAATACCTGTAGAGAAAATAAAAGGTTATTTAATATACTTTTGAGAGGCAATGAGCATATATGAAAACAAATTAGGAAATAAATAGTATCGTGTGGAGCATTTTGGGTATGAAGGGATGCTGAAAAAATAGTTTGGGAGGACAAAGTTGGGACTGTCTGTTAATAGCATTTAAGCGCCAGTACATATATATCATGTTAATTTGTGTGTTAAATGTGCCAAGTGAAAAAGTACGTTTTCTTAAGTTTTAGAATCCGTGTTATTTTATAATAACATTTTTTGTTTTCTAATTTTTCATGATTTTAGTCAAATCTCAGAGATGCGTTACCTTAATAAATTATTTTATTACGCAACTGCATAATAAGTCTCACTTTCGTCAACTACAATGGCATCCGATAATACGGCATATAAATAAACATTCGTATGGCATTTGTTAATATTATTCACTTAGCACCTTCATTTGTTTTCTTTTATAATTTAGTGAAAAGTAGGCAGCCAACATGACGTTTCTTAATACATTTAAGTGGTTTTCATGTATAATTCTTATATATCCAACAGCAGTTATAGTAACCGAAATTCCAGTATGTTTTTAATCAATCTAAAGAATCTTAATATGAATTCCTATTAGTCATTTTATAGGCTCAAATATTACTTTTAAGTGGATATATCTTATAGAAGTTTCAGTCTCAATAATGAATTCTCGTCAAAAAATCTGATGTGTTCCATTCACATAGCTTTGTCTACATCTTTGCAACTGATTATTGTTAAAAAGCTTAGCCTTGTATTTACTTCATGCTCATTGAGAAAATATTAGCAGAAATATTCTTATTACTTGCTTCCTTGCAAATAGAAGCGAAATAAGGAAATACCGTAGGTTAAAGTGATAGTCAAAAGCTGGTTGCTATGTGACTGAAGTTCCTTTTTTGTATGGACAAATTCCTGTATCGGAAAAGTATAAGTTTTTTAAAGCTGAAACCAATAACAAGGAATATCTCAAAAACGATCCACTACACGAAAAAAAAAAAATATGCATATAACATAAATTGTGCATTTTAACGAGATCTAAATTTATTGTGTGTTAAGCTTTTTCTATCTCTTACGGTTTACAAGTTATGCAAAATTCAATAAAAATCATCTAGGATAAAGAGGTCTTTTGAGGCTATTTCTTGAAAATTCAAAATATACATTTGTCAAGTAAATATCTTAAATATAAGAGATTTTAATCAACATCGTTAGAGCCATTTTTAAAAAACTAAACATTTTCGAAAAAGGTTCCATGTAAAGGGTAGTTTGGGGTGGGGGGATTTTCTTGGAAATCTTCGTGTCGCGTCCTTGGAAGATACCAAACTTAAACACCAAGTTTGGTATTTAACGGTCTTTTCGTTTTTGACCTATGCTGCCCACAGACATACACATACACACACACACGGGCAGTTTTCTAAAAATACTATTTTTGGATTCAGGGGGTCTCAAAACTTATATTTCCGGTGAAATCTCGGTGTCGAATTTTTGGGTGCAATACAACAATACAATACCCTCTCTATACACTATGTACATAGCACGTATAGGGAAAGTAATAACTTGTTTTAACTGCTCTCCATCAAAGAACGAGAAAAGTGAAGAAAAATATTGTAGAAGTAGAATCCAATTGCAGTTTTATTTTTCTATGCAATAAGTGCTCAAACGTAACGTTTAAATTGACGGTGTGTGTATGTGTGCAGGAATTAAAATCTAATTTCCTATACCTTAATTTCTTACAATTTTTCCATTTGAAAATATTTCTTATATACATGAAAATTTTGTTTAAGTTCTATCAGATTTTCATTATACGTTTTTTGAAGGTTGATAAAGTGATCTAAAGAGCCTTTTCTTGAAATAAAGAATAACTGATTAATGCATTGTATTTTCGAATAAAAGATCTTGAGAGGCTATTCCCAGAAAATTCAAAATATACTTTTTATTTGCAATGTAAGTATTTTAATATAGTGTATTTGAATCAAAATCGTTAGAGCCATTTCTGAGAAAAATAACCTTTTTATGTAAAGGGTAGTTTGTGTTGGGACATTTTTTTGAAAAGCTTCGTGGCGCTTCCTTGGAAGACACTAAACATAACTACCAAGTTTGGTTTTTAATGATCTTTTCGTTTTTAAGCTACGCTGTCCAGAGACACGTATACACATACGGACCTTTTTCTAAAAATGCTTTTGTTAGACTTAGTGGACCTCCAAACATATGTTTCTGGTGAAATCTCGTCATCGAATTTCTGGGTGGAATACAATACCTTTCTAGCTGCTATGTACATTGTATGTGTGTACATACATGCTAGTGAAAGCAAAAATTCAAACAAACAAACAATTTTACATTAAATATAGTCTTTAGTTATAAATAACCACATTTCAGAGCTAATAAGCAAAATTTAAAAATTTGAAGTTTTCATTTTGAATCACTTAGGGCATTTTACATAAGATTCAATTTTAATTCTGGAAAAGTGTTCTTGGAATGCTAAGGACATAAAACAATGAAACTTAATTTTCTTATTATAATTAGTTGACCAAATCTGTGTTAAATCTTCAAATAAACTGACCGAAACGTGTAAGAATTAACAATTTCAATGCCGAAAACCCTCAAATGTTTCATCAATTACTCAATGATTCTATTTAATTTCAGAAACAGCTGTCAATGAAAAAATGTTCTAAACAATAGTCTTAATTACAATAAAATTACGTAACTAAATATAACACTTTTTAAATAAACACCCACAAAATTTAATCTGAATAAAGAGATTTAATGTTTTGTATTCTGATATTTAGAGTATGTTGCGAAATAAAATATATATGTTTTTAGAAGGATATTTTTCAGATTCAATATTTTACCGAATTCACGCAAATTGCTTCAACTTTTGTGTATATTAATTTTAATCCCTTACTTTTAGTGGTAGGAAGTTCTCGGTATATTCTACCCTTGATTTTGTACCAAGTCTACCAAATTAGCGAACTATAAGGCGCACTTCGTAGCAAATGCACCTAAAATGATTTACACGATGAGAATAACAACTGTATTAACATAAATATTTATTTTGATATGCTGAATAGCACCACTACAGACTCGGAAAATTCAAGATATACCTTTTATTTGTTATGTGAATATATTTAATAATACGGTATTTTAATCAAAACCGTTACAACTATTTTTGAGAAAATCAAACTTTTCGAAAGTTTTCCCTTCTAAAGTGTAGTTTGGGTCGTAGTGATTTTACTTAAAATCTTCGTGTCGCATCCTCAGAGGATACTGAGCTTAAATGCCAAGTTTGGTATTTAACGGACTTTTCGTTTTTGTGATCTTTTTGGAAGACATAAACTTACACATCAAATTTGGGGTTATACAAACACACACAAATATCTTTGAAAGATATTGAACTTACATATCAATTTTGGTATTATACACACATATAGGTAGCCTGAGATAGCGTATTTTCTTGAACGTTTTCCTTCTTTGGTATTACACACCCACCACACACACACGTAAAGTGTAGCCTGGAATAGGGGATTTTCTCGAGCATTTTCTGTCTTTAGAAACTAGGGAACTTAAATATCAAGTTTGATATTACACACTCTCTCACACACGCACACGCAATCACGCACATAAAAGTTACCCTGAGATTGAGGATTTTCTAGAACCTATTCAATATTTGCTGAACTGAAATATCAAATTTGGTGTTACGAACCCGCACACTCGATGTTTTATGTTTTATATTTTATTTATTATTATTATTTTGTTCAAAAGTATGAAACGTGTATTTCTGGTGAAATCTCAGTATCAAATTTTTAGTTGGAATGCAGCATTCCTCTACATATTATAGGTAAATAGTAGATAAAATAACAACGTACTAAATTCTTACAGATGCCATGAGTTTCTTCTCAATGATACCCGTAAAAGGGAGAATTTCAATAAAGCGCTTTGCTGTATCATCTGCTGATTCTCAATATCTCAGCCAGTCAGTCCTATAACTTAATATTTTTCCAACGATGCATTGCTCCGTTAGGTAAACTATTACACATAGTAACGAGTCTATAAATACATATGAGTCAAACCCGGTTCTCTTGTGTTTATCTATATCGAACTAGATACTGTATCAGGCAGCAATGCTATCAGTTATTATCATGAATGGTCACACAAGATAACATGTCACCTTACGTGACATTGCAATGCGATTCCGATAATTATGCATGTCATGTGAATGGAACACATCAGATTTTTAGAAAAATGTCCGTGTGACTGTGTGTCTGTGGACAGCATAGCTCAAAAACGTAAAGACGGTTAAATACCAAACTAGGTATTTAAATTTGGTATCTTCCAAGGATGCAACATGGAGATTTTCAAGAAAATCCCCCACCACTAACTAACCTTTATATGAAAAAAAAATCGAAAATTTTGGTTTTCTAAAAATGACTCTAATGGTTTTGATTAACATTCCTTATATTTAAGATTTGGCGATAAAATGTATATCTTTATTTTCTGGGAATAGCCTCTGAAGACCTATTTATTCTGGATGCATTTTTTCTGAATTTTGCATAACTGGTGAACCGTAAGAGATAGATAAAAACTTAATTCACAAAATATATATCATTAAAACACATATTTAATTTTTTTTTTTTTTTTTTTTTTTGTAGAGCTGACCGTTTCTGAGATATTCTTTGTTGTTGGTTTCAGCTTTTAAATGCTTAATATCTTTCTCATATGGACATTTTTCAGCTCTTGGCCATACAAACAAAGGAATTTCAATCGCATAGCAACCGGTTTTTAAAAGATTTGGCTATTGCTATAGCCTATTTCCCTTCTACTTGTAAGCATGCAAGTAATAAGGCAATTTTTGTAATGTTATCTCGATTAGAATGATATAGATAGATGAATTGTTAATAGTATTTGTTATAGAAATGTAGAGAAAGCTATGTGAATGGATCACAAAACATTTTTTTTTTGTAGTATCTTTCGTAGTTGTCCCCTGGATGATTGGAATTTAGTTGCGCAGAAACCTTGACTACGGGTTTTCATCTCTCCGCAGTTACGATCTCGCTACTCCTACCCTCATAAAACATTCCTCGGCTGCACTTTGCGGCTTGGGACTCACAACACTGTGTTTCAATTAAAGTGCATGCCTTAAAGGGTGAGATGTGAGAATGTACTATTTTTACTTTCTCTACATGTATTATGAACATAGTGTATAGAGAAGGTATTGCATCCCACCCAAAAATTCGATACCGAGATTTCACCGGAAATACATGTTTTGAATAAAAAAAAAAGCATTTTCAGAAAAAGGTCCATGTATGTGCGTATGTGTGTGTGTTTGTGTGTCTGTGGATAGCATAGCTCAAAAACGAAAATGTATCGAATTTTTGGGTACAATACAATACTTCTCTATAGACTATGTACGTTGTATGTGTACAGAAGGTAAAAATCTGATGTGTTCATTCATATGCCTTTCTCTACATCTCTGTAACAAATTATTGTTAGTAAGCTTATTCTTCTATCTTCTTCATGCTAATGAGATAAACATTAGCAGAAACGATCTTATTAATTGTTTCCTTGTAAGTAGAAAACAGTAGGCTAAACCGACAGGCAAAGTTTTAAAATGTGGTTACTATGGGATTGAAATCGTTTCTTTGGGTGGGCAGGAGTTGACAAGTTTCCGTATGAGAAAGGATTTAACTATTTTAAAACTGAAAGCAATAACAAGCAATATCTCGAAAACGGCCAACTCCACGAAAAAAGATATATGGCATAAATTGTGTTTTAACGAGATCTACATTTGTTGTGTAGTAAAGTTTTGTCTAATCTCTTACCGTTTAGGAATTATGCAAAATTCAGAATAATTCAATTTTCCGAGCATGTGAGACGAAGTTTTTCAAGAAATTCTTTCCCTCCCAAATTACCCTTTACATGGATTTTTTTTTCTCAGAAAACTTTCAGTCTCTCAAAAAAGGCTCCTACGATTTTTTATTAAAATACTATATGTTTTAAATATTTTAATCATAGATAATACGTATATTTGAATTTTGTGGCAGTAGATCATGTTTAAGTGCACACAAATATGTCCAACACTTTTTTGTTCTGGAGCTAACAAATTCCGAGACATTCCTTGTTATTGGTTTCTATTTACCAATACTTATTCTTTTGCCAAATGGAGAGTCATTATTGACATTATTCATCCTGGTCATACATTGGCAGATTAGTTTCAATATTATCACATAACGACCAGCTCTTGAAAGACACAACTATCGCTTTAGCTCAGTGTATTCCCTTATTTCCTTTGCAATTAAAAGGAAATACATTATTTACTTAAAACAGTATAGACTTTCATAGTCATTTGGAAATGGCTTATAAATACCCTAAAATATTTAAAAGGAAAATGTACATTGCAATAGATTTCGTGGGCGTGATCCTTCTGGTTGGAATCGTACTTGACATGTAAACTAAACACGTATTTGGTTTCGAACTCGCCAGTTAGAGAAGAAACTCATAGTGTGTGGGAACGTTTGTGTGTTTGCTATTGCTTTTGTGGTGGTCCTGTATAAACAGAATCAAAAACATTATTTTATGTTTATGGTTTACATTTAATTGCTGCTGGTTTATATGATTTCTTATGAGTTTACATATATTTTGTATAAAAGGGGGAAAATTTGAGGATTTTTTTTAAAAAGAGCAGAGATATTGGCAAAAGGGAGGTTATTATTATCCATAAAAATGATTTTTTTACATGATAATGAGTAGGTGCAGCAGATTGAACATGTAAATCACAACTTCTTCTTCTTCTTCTTCTTCTTCTACTTCTTCTAAAACGTTGTCTAATATTTATCAGATATATAAAAGTGGACCAAAACAATACAACATATTAAATGTCAATAACATTATTAATGTAGAAATGATGTAAACCATTTTAGAAAATAATATTTCATGAAACACAAGAAGTTGTAGATAACTTGTTATATGTACAGGAATGCACTAGAAAGATTTTTATACTAAATTTAAAGTAAAGGATAGGCAACGATGAGAGACAGGTCACGCACTGCGACCTAAAGAGATCTATTGCGAGCTAACATCCCCCCCACCCCTACTGATGTTTTCCCCTAATCGGAGAATAAGAATATCGAGGCAGGGACCCTGAGTCCATATGACCATAATTTCAACAATTATTTACCGCCTAATATGACTTTCTCGGTTAAAGGGTGTTAAAGCTTTTAAAAAAATGGTTTGGTACTTTTTTTATGAGAAAATAACAGATAGAGAAGATCTTTCTGAGACATTTTTTTTATGAGAAAATAACATTTATGAGGAACATTTTTCCACATAAGAATACTTTGCAATGGGGAAATGTTCTTGAAAATCTTTGTATCGCGTATTAAAAGATAATGAAAATATGTAAATACCTACTATCAAGTTTGGTATTTATCCGAGTTTTCGTTTTTGGGTATACTGTTCATAGACAGACACATATACAGGTGCCGCACATGCCACGCACGCACGCGTGCGCGCGCGCACACACACACATACAAAAGAAAAGCGTTTTTATGTTTTCAGGGATTGTGAAAACGTGTATTTCCAGTGAAATCTCTATATCGAATTTTTAGTTAGAATGCAATACTTCCTATACATTTTATAGGTGGCAAGTAGAGAAACTTAAAAGAGGACTGGTAAACATCCTTGATGACTTAGTTTTTACCAATGAAGCTATAACTATACCCTTAGTTACCTTGCGGAACTAATAAAGACCAAATACAAACTAATTGTCACTTGGAATATTCCTTACACAAACTGAGGGACCTGGAGTTATCTGCTATTGCCCCCAGAGTGCAGAGCAGCGCAGGAATATGATCATATACAGTGGTGCGCTCTGATGCACCAGTTTGCAACTATTCGGTTAGCGGACCATTTTCGTGTGCTCTCATGTACACGTTGCTGGAGATAACCGAAGGATGGCGTCTTGCTGCGTGTACATAAGCAAACAAAATAAATAATATATAAGTTTGACACAGTATAAGGAATCCTGCATGTCCGTTTACCTCTAAACCATGTCCGCCCACATATCCATTTGCCTAAACCCTCTGCACCTCGAAACCATGTTCTACGTGACCACCGAGCGTCACTTGTCAACCCTAGTGTGTGTATTGCTGCCATCGTATTAAATTAGGGATTAACTTACAGTCAGTCGCTGTTGTCGCTTTTTGCTAATCCAAGCCCAGAATCGCAGTGAAATTATCAGAAGTGCAAAACTACGCAACAATTTTTCACAGTTAAAACGTTTAATTACCTTCTCTACACGTACAATGTACCTACATAGTGTATAGAGAAGGTATTGTATTGCATCCAAAAATTCGATACCGAGGTTTAACCGGAAATATATGTTTTGAGACCTGAATCCATAAAAAGCATTTTAAGAAAACATTTCTGTAAGTGTGTGTTTCTGTGGGCAGCATAGCTCAAAAACAAGAAGTCCGCTAAATACCAGACGTGGCATTTAAGCTCAGTATCTTCTTCAAGAAAATCCCTCCACCCCCAACTACCCTTTACATAGAAAAAAATTCGAAAAGTTTTATTTTCTCAAAAATGGCTCTAACAATTTTGATAAAATATCGTATATTAAAAATATTTACATGAAAAATAAAATGTATAACTTGAATTTTCTGGGAATACCTCCGAAGACATCTTTATTTTGCGGCATTTTGATTAACTGGTAAACCGTAAGAGATAGAAAAAAAAAACCACACAATTTATGTTATATGCATTTTTTCCGTCGACTTGATCGTTTTTGAGATACTCCTTGTAATTGGTTTCAACTTTTAAAATACTTATTCTTTTCTCATACCGGAATTTGTCAACCCCTGTCCATACGAACAAAGGAACTTCAATTACATAGCAACAAGATTTTGACTATCACTTTAGCCTATGGTACTCCCTTATTTCCCTTCTAATTACATGGAAGCAAGTAATAAGACCACTTCTGCTAATTTTTTTCTCGATTAACATGGAGTAAATAGAAGCATAAGCTTTTTTATTGTAGAGATGTAGAGAAAGTCATCACATTTGTTTTGGACATTTTTGTCTACATTAAGAAAGTCTCGGGTTGGATTATTTTTGTAGTTTAACGTCCTTTAATCTAGTAGTCAAATCGGACGAAGAATGAAATGGGCGAAAATGATGCTCAAATTATCCCGGGATTCATAGACTATAACATTATGCGATGTTAGTCTTCTCTGAATACGGGAAAACTCTGGTTAAATGTTATTCGGATAACTTACCTTCACCGAGATTATTATTAAAGATTAAAGGCTAAAACTTTTCCTGAAAATGAAAGAATATATCATTTAACACTTTTAATTACCGAGCGAGGTTAATTAGAGGAGATAAGTATGCGACTCGTATTCGGGAGGTTGTGAGTTCGATTTCCGTTCGCCTTCCTGACACAGATTTTTTCGGGGTTTTCCAAGGTTGCTAGGCGAATGCTACATCCCTTGAATTTACTGTTCCTATCATTTATCATCTGTTTCAGGTTTGAAGGACCAGGCAAAGGTGTTCGGCAGGTTGTGGCTGGATGTTGGCTTGCGCAGTAAAGAGTTTATTCTGGTGGCGTCGTCGGTATCACTTAATCGGAACTTGCCTTCGAGTCTTACGGGCTCGAGCCCCTCGAGAACCACTCGTGAGTGGGACCGGGCAGCGTCGGAGGCGTTCCATCTGCCACCATTAGGGACCCGTCTACGCTTGCGTCCTTCGTCACCCGGATCTAGTATCCTCTCGATTCTATCCCCTCATTCCACCTGGAGGTTCACGTAAGAAGCTAAGGGCTTCTGTGTGGTGCTCTGCTCCAGGGTCTCCAGTATCGTCCGAGCATACCTAATTCTATTATAACACTTTAATTTGATAAAATTCAATAATTTATTAAAGAAGGTATTAAAACCCTTGATCCAAAACTATAATTACTTTACCAAGGAAAAGTTCTCCAGATCTTTCAATAAAGCTCAGAGCACTTATTGGAGAAATCGTACACAAATTAAATCCTGGGGAGCAATTTAAAGTGGCGCAAACATATGAAAAACCCTCCATGGTCTGGTGGTTAGCTAACTTACCTCCGCGTCCAGAGTTTCCGGGTTTGATTCCCGGCTGGAAGGTGATAATTTGTATTTAATCAGGATTATTCTCTATCCTCCCTAGAAACTGGAAGTATGAATTGTAATATATATATATATATATATATATATATATATATATATATATATATATGTATGTGTGTGTGTGCATGTGTGTGAATCCTGTGTAATAAGTGAACATCAATGTCGATGAGCAATTGTTCCTAATGTCAACAGCTGCCGATAAGACCCGATAGTTTAAAGGCGGCATATAAATGCAGCAACGAAAAACGATTTAACATTTTACTTGCTATTTGTTCACACCTGGCCACTGCATTTAAAAGCTTAGGTATCTAAATGGCAAGAAATAAAATAAGTAGAGCTACATCCTGATTCTATAACGTTTGAAGATATTATCTATAAAACTTTTTAAACAATTTATTCGTTTATTTCTTATGAAATGTCGAAAATTCAGTATCGAGTACCCTTAAATGTCCTGTGAGAAGAATGTTAGCAACGTTTCCTCTTCATACATACCTAGAAAAATATTGAGGTTTTGTTATTCTTTATTTTATCAAAAATGCCCAAAACAATTTTGAACAAATCATCAACTTTTTAAGATATTTATATAACAAATAAAATGTATATCTTGAATTTAGTGGGAATAGTACAAAAATACTTCTTCATTTTGAAGGAATTTTGCATATTGTTATATAACTGTTAAACCATACGAGATGCCATTATTGCATAAAAATTCAAATCTCATTAAAAATACAATTTATTTCAAATCATTTTAACTTTGGCTTCGGTCATTTTCGAAACATGCCTTATTATTAGTTGGTTTCAATTCTTCAATCCTTTGACACTTTTGAAGTGGTTATTATTCGGTTGTATATGGAAGGAAGGGAGCAAGGAATTTCAATTTAGGCGACCCGCTTTTAAACACATGACTATTGCTTCAATTTCTATTGTCATCTTGTACCTACAAAACCATGCATCATAAATCTGTTCTGTAGACGCTGATCTGAATTAATATGAAGTAAGAATATGAAGAAGATAGCAAATTAAACGTTTGTATGAACGGTTTGTAGAAGCTATATGAAAATAAATGACATGCTAGGAAACGTTCATATGAAAGTAACACATAAGATTTTTATTTTCTCTACCTCGTGCCTACAGAGTCTTCGTTTTGACGCGTGGCGTTATTACAGCGGATTGCTTGCATTACACTGGGCTGTTTCTAACCGATTCTGTGTCCCTTCCATTTTTCCTCCTCTTCGTCTAATGGCTGATCAACTGAGTGAAGTCTGTGCTGTACAGAGGTTGGTGCGTTGTGAAGCCACGTGTTTCAGGTTATGTGTGGTATTCTTATAATCCTAAAAGGTTCGTATACTTCAGCTCACAAAACCTTCATGTATGCTTTGTATGTAATAACTATATCAAGACAGAGACGTGAGACTGCGGTCTATAGACAAGTTCTCCACTGTTGGATCACCTCACAAAGTTCGTAATCTCCTAAGTAGATTTAAAAGAAACAGGAACTATTCTTGATAAGAAACCGCAAAGAAATCGCCGTGTTCTTACAGAGGAAACACTCGATGACATCGGAGAAAAAGAGATGGAAGTCAAAGAAATTTCTGAGAAAGCTTGCACAGGAACAGGAATTTCACAAAGCTGGGCTTGGAATGTCACTAAACCCTATAAGATGATTATAAGTTCAGGAGTTGCAACCACCTGGTAATGTAAATGGAGATAGTTTTTTTAATTGGACAATATTGGGAAATTTTAATGCTTAATTGACTCGTGAACTTGCCGTGGGCAAGAAAATTCCGTTAGACCGGCCAAGTGTCCAAAGGAAGGCTCTGTATCACGTAGAAGAAGTAATATATTCCACCCAAAATTATATGGGTAACTTTCAATGGGGATACCGTTTTTGAGATCTTAGATCTTAGCCTTAACGGGAATATTCACAGGGAAATTAATGCTTGGCCTTGAAATGTAACAGAAATCGTTTGTCAAGTAACTTCGCAGATTGTCGTTGCAGAATTGATGTCATTTGTGGATCATAATTTTCAAGAAATAAAATGCTTTTCTGTGTTGCTTAAAGTGGTACAGTTATCATAAACTTGTCTGTTTAAATACCTAATTAAAGTTTGCTATACATCTATAAAATGCTGTTTCGTTGAGTAATTCTTATTTATTAGAGTACTGTGTCTTTTTCCAGTTTTCATTGCCATTTCACAAAGTTCTCCGGGCAACTTAATTTAATTTCGGTTTGCACTGGTAATTCAGTGATGTGAGCTGGCCAAAATTTTCCAATTACTTCACTTTCTTCGTGACGTAGCAGCGTAATGAAATATCCACCATACAGGCTTCTCTTCGATACACTCCACTCGCTGGGGAGTGAAACACAAGACGTCTCTAATCTCTTGAAAGCAGCACTCACATAGCTGACATAGCAAATTCGCTCGGAGAACAGCACTTGATGTTGAAAAAGAAATGCACCCACCTTCTTACTAACTTCACGGTTCATTCGCGAAAATTCTCGCTTAGATAGCTGTTGGAAATTTACACAGAGTTCCAGAACTTTCGAGAAGCTGTAGAAAGGAAACCTTCCAGAATACTCTGATTATCTGACAAAAATGCTTCCAGTGTTTACGTTGTGCGAGAGTGCTTTGTGTTCGTTTATCACTACCTCCAACTGCCCGATATCGACCTGACGATACGTTTGAGACAAAGCCGATGTGTCGTAATATTTGCATAAAATGAGACTCTAGGTCTACATTTTGGGAAGAAAGTGTTTCACACAATCTAAGCAGCTACCCGTGAACCTCGAACGAAATCCCAGTTTCGAACGATCTTTAACATCTCAAAAATATTACTTAAAAGTAGAAACATTCAAAACGAACAACTGAGAATATTCCTGAAATGGTTAATATCACGGATATTTTATTGAACAATTTACTGTCTACCTTATGCTTTTATCTAAAAGTAAATGCATAAAATTCAATATATATAGTTTACTTGAGATCTCAAACAAATGTTATTGCAATCAAATTATTATAATTTATTATTGAGAAAGTATTGATTAATTAGCATATTTTAATGTTAAAGGGTTATTTGGGGTAGGGAAAATTTGGTATATAGGACAGGAACGGAGAATATGTTTTGATCAATGTTTGTTTGGAAGTTCGCTGGACTCTAAACTAAAATTTCTGGAAAGTTTGGAAACAGAATATTTGTATCGACTAAATACACATTAGAACTTTCGTATCTTTTTTCCAAAGAGAAGTGTACTTAGTACAGAACTATGACATTTTGTATATTTAGAGAACTTTCGTTGAGGTTTATACCGAAATATTTACGTCCGCTCCCCGCCAAATATAAAACTCTGTATTGGGTGGCGATAACAATAGGTCTGGCAATTACGTAACCCCTACTGTCAATAGCATCTAGTCATGCATTTACGAGTGTCAACTTTAAAGCATTCACGAAGTTTTTCTATCACTCTCTGACCTTTACCCTGAATTCTTTGCTTCAGTTTTTTCCTCACACATGTCTCTGCTACTGTTCTTTCATTTGGTAGCTGTTTGAAATGAAAGTCCTTTAGTCATGGCCAACTATAATTTGCATCAAGAGACAGAAAAAGTGAAAAGGGAGACCACGTCCCTTCCCTTCCCCCGCCACGCCCAGCAACTCGTCCTTCTTTTGTCTGCGCCTCCAACATCCGTTCCTTTGGCGAAGAAGATATGAAAATTTACAATTTTAAGCTGTAATTTAAGATTCTATCTCCATGAAACGAAAGGCACACAGCCTTAATTCTCGGCAAACATCCGTCTTTTCCTTTCATAAGAGAGGATCTCTTGAGTTTCAACACCGGATCACTTTTAAAACTGGCCCAGGAGTGTACACTTGTCGCTGACAACGCCGTATCTGACGATTTAGAATTGCTACTTAGACATGTGAATGTAGTGCTGCCTAGCTAGGAAATAAGAGGATACACAAGATTAAAGCGATATCTAATATTTTAAAAACTGGTTACCATATGGTTGACATCCGTTTGTATGCAGGGCCACGCAATGCGTTTGTCTTTGAAATTTGGATATCTTTCCAAGGCCAGGAGCAAAACAAAATATATATGAAATGAAATATAACTCCCCATTTAAGAAAAGTCTAAGCAGTTTAAAATTGAAATCAGTAACAAAGAATATCTCGGAACATAAATTGTGTGTTTTAACGAGATAGACATTTTTGTGTAGTGAGTTTTTTTTTTTATCTCTTTCGGTTTATCAGTTATACAAAAGTCATCCAGAATGAAAAGGTCTGCAGAAGCTTTTCTCAGAAAATTCAGGATGTAAATTTCGTTTGTAATAAAAATTAAGCATATGATATTTCAATCAAAATCTTTAGTCATTTTTGAGCAAATCAAACTTTTCTAAAAATCTTCTACATAAAGGGTAGTTGAGGAGGGGCTAATTTCCTAAAAGTATTCATGTCGTTACCTTGGAAGATACTGAACTTCAATAAAAGTTTTGGTTTTTGACCGAGTTTTCGTTTTTAAATATGCTTTCCACACACACACACACACTCACACACAGTACCTTTTTCTAAAGATGCTTTTTGGACTCAGGATAACATGTATATCCGGTGAAATCTCGGTATTGGTTGTTTAGGTGGAATACAATACCTTCTCTATGTGCTATGTACATTGTCAATACGTGAAAGTAACAATTGGGATAAAAATTGCACATTGATATTGAACTCCAAAGTACAAATAACTGTTTACAATGATTCAGTAACATAAATTCTTATAGCTTGGGGAACGTGACGTCACGCCAATGTTTCAGACTGCCAGCAAACGTAACCCATATATTATGTCTAGGCACTGAATGATGGACAAAGTTTTCTGTGATCTCACATAGGAGTCCTGGTTTCAACGGCACTCTGGGACCAGAATATCAAGAGTTTTATCGATCCTGTACGAGGGACATGTTAAACTTGCACCGTGAAAGCGCGGATGGGGGGTGTCGCCAGTATTCTGAACCGATCATCCTACAGTTTACCGACAACCGTAACACTTTCAGATTGCGTTTCAAAACAAAACTCATTAATTCTGTAGGGGTGCAGAGGAATTTTCCGCGTCCTTAATGGTCTAGGTGCGTGTTTCTCAAAGTTTCGCTGGGCAACTTTTGTAATTAACATACGATAACAATTTACTTACAAGCGTCCAGCGTCACATTGATGTCGCAGATTGAGCTGCATTTTTTACCGTAAAAAATACATCGAAAACAAAAATTTCCATGTCTCAGTTTTCTCTCTCATGAGATTTCTATTCTTCGGGGGAAAATGAAAAGTTTTAAACTATAACAGCTAACTTTATTACTGTCTTCCGCTCAACGATCACACTCCAGGATCTGATAATGAGTTTTACCCACATCAGGCTATATGTATATTTGCACAAGACCCCAGAAAAGATAACTTACAACCAAGAGTTCATTTAGCGTAGAGATTATCTGCCGTGGAAATAGCTTATGAAGACCTCTTCCTTCTGGATGACTTTTGCATAACTGGTAAACCGTAAGTGATAGGCAAAAACTAAATGCACAAAAATGTAGATCTCATTAAAATACACAGTTAATGTCCTATACATTTTTTGTATAATATACTGTTTTCGAGATATTTCGGATTATTGGTATCAATTTTAAGGCACAAACTTTTCTCGAACGGGAAGACATTTTTCTTCCCGTTTCTCGTTTGTTTACTCCTGGCAAGAAAAGAGAATGGAATTTTAACTATTTCACATAACGACAGGCTTTTAAAGGCGATACTAATGCTTTAACCTGTGCATTCCCTTATTTCCCTTCTACTTACAAGGAAACGAGTAATAAGACTAATTCTGCTTGTTTTCATCTTGATTAGCATGATGTAGCTAAAAGATTAATCTTTTGAATAAAATCCTTATTTGCGGAACAGCTAGAGAAAATCATGTGAATGGAACACCTCAGGTTTTTAGAAAAAGGTCCGTGTATGTCTCTATGTGAGTGTGTGTGTATCTATGGACACCATAGCTCAAAAACGAAAAGTCGGTTAAACACCAAACTTAGTATTTAAGTTCAGTATCTTCCAATGACGAGACACGAAGATTTTCAGCTAAATCTCCCCCACCCCAACTACACTTTACATGGAACATTTTTCGAAAATTTTGATTTTATCAAAAATGGCTCTAACGATTTTGATTAAAATTCCGTATATCAAAGTTATTTACATGTAAAAAGAAATCTATATAATGAATTTTGTGGGAATAGCTTAAGATCTCTTTATTTTGGATGACTTTTGTATATGTCGTAAACTGTAAGAAAAATGTACGAGGGCCTTTTTTTTTTCCCCAACCTCCGATCGCTTAGTGTAGAAGCTACGCGAGCGGCAGAAAGCGGACATGCGCTGTGGCTACTACGCAACTCTCGCACTACACATTCCGCCATTGCCGACCTCAAGGCATCAGTCTGCGTTGCACTACAGCCACGTAAACACGGCTGCTGTCATTGTTGCTCCCGCCAAGTGTGAATTACGAAGTGTAATTCGGTTTCTGCAGCAGAAGGGAATAGTGCAGCAGAAATTCATCGGAGAATGAGCCAAGTGTACGGTGATAACTTCATGACTGATGGTGTTGTGCGTGAATGGTGCCGAAAGTTTAAAGATGGCTGAAATGACGTGCATGATGAAAGGGGCCAAGGACTCAAGTCTGTCGTTACAGCCAACCTTGTTGAACGAGTTGACAGAATGGTTAGAGAAAATCGTAGGTTCACTATAACTGCTTTGTCTAGAGAAATTCCGGAAGTTTCAAGTTTTGTCGTACACTCTATCATTACTGAACATTTAGGCTACAACAAATTTCTGCTCGTTGGGTTCCAAAAATGTTGACGGACGACCACAAAAGTCACCGAATGGCGTCAGTTTTGAATTTCCTTGACCGTTATCACGATGAAGGAGAGAACTTTTTGAAATCAATTGTTACTGAGATGAAACTTGGATCCAATACGACACACCGGAAACAAAACGATAATCACAACAATACCTGTATTCAAATTCACCAAAAAAAAAAAAAAAAATCAAACAAACATTCAACAACAGTAAGGTTATGGCTACCGTGTTTTGAGACCAGAAAGGTGTGCTGCTTTTAGAGCTTATGCAGCCGGAAACACTATCAATGCAGCGGTTTATTGTGAAACTTTATGACGTTTGCGGAGAGCCATTCAAAACAAACGGAGAGGAATGCTGACTTCAAGAATTGTGTCGATCCATGACAACGATCGTCCACACACTGCTGGCCCAACCCATCGGCTCCTTCAACAATTTCAATGGGACATTTTCGATCATCCACCGCACAGTCCTGACCTGGCATCCAGCGACTTTCACCTTTTCCCTGAACTGAAGACGTGGCTAGGAGGACAGCATATTCAAACCAACGAAGATATTCAAAACAACCTCAATGCTCATTTGAAATAATTTTTTGGAGCGGGTATTGCAAAGCTTGTGCACAGGTACGATAAATGTCTCGATTTTTTCGGTGATTATGTTGAAAAGTAACCATAAGTATAAAAATTTTAGTAATAAAGTAATTGTTTTCTATGAACTTGTCTCTTATTTATAGCCTATCGGAGGTTGGTAAAAAAACGCTCTCTTAGATACACATAATATGTGTAATATATATTTTTTTTCAGAGTTAACCATTTCTGAGGTATTCTTTGTTAATAATTAAATTAATCATTTTGTTTGTTAATGACGCTGTCAATTGCCAGGATCATATCACCGTTCTTTAACATGCCAGTTAATCTACTGACATAGGGGGGGGATTTATGGCGTTTAAGCACACTTAAAAGCCATAGATCTAGAGGGGGTTTGAACCCGCGACCTTGAGTTTAGAAAGCCAGCGCTAAGCAAGTGAACTACCCAAACAGCCTTCCTTGTTTTTGGTTTCAATTTTAAACTGCTTAAACTTTTCCCAAGTGGGAAGTCAACTTTCATTTCATCCCTTTTGTTTTACTTCCGAGAATGCAGAACAGAACTGAATTTCAATTGTTTCGCATAACGAAAGATTTTAAAAATATTTGAGTATCGCTTTAGTCTTGTGTATTATCCAACTTATCTTCTATTTATAAGGAACTAAGTAACAAGACCATTTCTGCAAATGTTTATCTCGATTAGCATGACGTAGATACAAGAATGATCGTTTGCAAAGAGAGTTTGTTTGTGGAACAGCTAGGGAAAGTCATGTGAATGGAACATTTCTGATGTTTTCCCTGCCTTTAACTGTAATGGTCATTGGTGGCTTTGCACTTTTGGAACTTATTCCCTATCTGAAATGGTCTTAACTCGTGTAAAATTCTCATTCACTTTTATTTCTTTGGGGTTCTGTATTACAACATATATACATTCACACTGTCATTCATATTTCCTGACTGTGGTGAGAAAATTAAATGGATTTTCATTTATGGACGCTCTTTAACTACTGTGGTTCTCAACGTCCCATACTATACTGGGCGTGAAAGAGCGCTTAATCTTGCTCAGAGGCTTCTTTTATCAGGCTTGAGGTTCATTTACTTCCGTAAATTTACGACACGGGACCAACGGCTTTACTTCCCTTCCAAAGGAAGCCATGTTAAGAATTTTTACGCCCGAAAAAATCCATCTTCCTCCGCCGGTTCTGAACCCGCGACCTTGGGTATATGCAGTTAGCATGGTAACCATTACACCACGGAGGGCGACTAACTCTGGTGAGGATAGGGAATAATCTTAGCTAGAGAGAAGTTGCCACCCTAGACGGGAATAGAACTCAGGCCCTCTCCTCCGAGTGAGTTACTCCCCCCAAATAAATAAATAAATAAATAAATAAATAAATAAATAGACATGACTTAGAAGCATATTCCCCTCTGTTAAACCTACACGAGCTCTCCTTCACTCCCTTTCCACTTTGTCGCACCGGGCATTTCCTGGTTGCTTTTTGTAACTAACCCCATAATACTAAGCGCCCAGATAAACAACATCGCTCTTGCCTCAGAAAAAACAAAAGTTACAACTATTTAGTTTAACGATCTCGTCAGACGCTGATATTATTATTTGTATTAGTAATATTATTTTGATAGCGCTTACTGGTAAAGAAATTATAACATCAACTGATTTCCCTGGGACATTTCACACAGAACGGCAGTTGCTATGGGAACAGTGCCGAAGGAAATATAGCTGTCGTTTGTCAACTGTCTCAAAGCAAGGAGTATGTAATGAAATCTCCTTCATTGTAACAGCACACACAATGCTTTGCCTTTCATCGCTTCAATTAGATCACGCTAAGCATCATTCCTTCATCCTCAGCTACCGTTGCTCTTTTCTCTGCGTTTTGTAATCCCTTCTTCGAGAAATATAACACCCTTAGACTCCATGCCATTTCGGAAATCTTGTTGTGTTACGTTCTTCCCTTGTTTCTGTCCTGAAGGCTTGTATAATCTAACTTCCCAATTCTGTGCACTATTCAAAAATTACATTAAGTTCGACAATACTTATGAATATACGGGCTTATGAAATCGTTCTTGAAAGTATCTTCAGGAGAAAAACTGTGAAACTTGTAGAATACCCTGAAAACATATTGATTTTTTATGCGATAGTAAATAATAGTGCTTTTATATATCACTAAAGAGTCAGAAAACACAAGTGTTGTTGCATGGTGGTTCCCGGTAACGTATGAGGTTCTAACTCTGGCGGTCCAGGATTCGATTCCCACTGACCACCCACTCTGATTTTGTGTTTTTCGTGTTTTTTCTTGGTCGGTAGTGGTTTACCGGAATGGATTTTCATCTGTCACGATTTTGTTTTCCTCATTTCCCCTTCATTCCATTCATATTTCAGGTACTCTTATAAGTTTCGTATGGTGGTATTGGTCAGATGGCGCGGATACATAAAAGAAAGACTATTCCCCGAGGATAAGAAAGGGCTGTTCGGCTGATGATTAAAGCAAGCCCTCTCTGGCTAGCTCCAGTATTCGGCCAAGTATACTAGTGCCTATTAGTGACTTCCACGCGTCTCTATCGCTGCCTTCCAGTGGCTTATAGCTTGCTGTGGTTCCTTTACCTCGTCAAATCCTCCTGGGGGTGGGGATCGCAGTAGATACCCAGTAGATCGCAGTGCAAGAGTTATATACTCTTAGCCTGTGTGTTAGTTCACCTCTCATACTTAAAAGTGCACCACAAGAATATTTTTTTCTGCAGATTGTTAAACCTATTACTTTCTCTACTAAATATAGTAAGGATAGGAAGTACTGTTTTCTATCCAAAAATTCAATACCATGATTTCATTGAAGATACACGTTTTGAGACTTTCTGAATCCAATTTTAGAAAAAAAGGTGTGTGAGTGTGCGTCTTCGTGCGTCTGTGTGTGTGTTTCTGAACAGCATAAATCAAAAACGAAAAATTGGTGAGATACCAATCATAGTATTTGAGTTCAATATCTTTTAAACTAAATCCCCCACCCCAAACTACTCTTAATGTGGGAAATTTTCCATAATTTTTGTTTTTTTAAATGGCTCTAACAATTTTCATTAAACTACCAAATATTAATTTTTTTTTCATGATCAATTAAATGTGGAGTTTGAATTTTCTGGGAATAGACTCTGAGGTCTTCTTCACTCTGGTTAACTGTTGGGTAATTGGTAAACCGCAATAGACACACAGAACCTTACTGCATAAAAATGCACGTGTCGTTAAATCAGATAAATTATTTACTTTTATTTATTTATTTTTTGTGAAGTTAGCCACATACGAGATATTCCTTGTTATAGTTTAAATTCTCAATATATTTTTCTCAAATGAAGAATCGTTATTCACTTTTTCCTCCTTGTTATACAAGGAAATGGAATTCTAACGCATCGCACAGTGACCCACTCTTAAAAGATTTGACTATCGCTTAAGCCTAGTGTATACTCTATTCCCATTTCATTTACAAGAAAATTTGCACTAAAACCAATTCTGCTAATGTTTATCTAGATTAGCACGAAGAAGATAGAAGAGTAATATTTTTTTAAAGAAGAATGTTACAGAATAGGTAGGCAAAGTCATTTGAATGTTACATATCATATTTTTTTTACAAGGAAATACGCCGAGAATTGTTTTGAAAATTTAGAACGTTTTATAGAATACATCACAAACATCTGGTAAAAATCAAAACTAACTACTTAAACCACTATACACATTCGCAAACTAAGAGTAACTAGTATTAGACGCGTTTCAATTCAAAACACTCAAGATTTCAAAATTCTGAACCCCTTCTGCATATCAAGAGAACCACAAACATTTTTAATCCTTGATGCTTAATATTAACTTGAATTTAAACATTGTCACAAATGAAAATACCAGCTTCTGCGAAATACATTTTATTTATTACTTGGCACTCGGCGTAGCAGAACACATTACTTTTGTATTCAGTATAGCAATACTTATGTCAGTTACTAGCATGTTTATAAACAGTACTGTGAAACCTCAACAATAATAGCTACAGAACAGTTTTGAGATCATTAATTACTTCACAATATTTACTTTAATTAGTTATTTAACATTTATTCTCTTTAAAGTATACCTGAACTTCTTTAAGGCCAGAGGGCAGCCTTGAAATGCTGATACAGGCAATTCATTCCATTCTTCAATAGCTCTATTAATAAAATAAATTTTTCCTATGTCGGTTCTGTACCTTCTACCCTTAATATTATACAAATGATTGTTTCACGCGTAGTATGCCCGCTTTTCTAACCTCTTTCTAACGTCCATCCATGCATTTCGATCAGTATAAGCTTTAAATAGTGCGACCCCAAACTTTTAGTGGCTTCCATTTATTCCCTTCGCCTTTCTTAAGCCCAAAATCTTTACCTCTCTTTATGAATTTTACAGCCCTTCTCTATATTTTTTCCAGTCACCCTCTGTGGAGTAATGGTTACAATGCTGACTTTATATAACCAAGGTTGCGGGTTCAAACCCGGCGGAGGACGACGGATTTTTTCGGGCGTAAAAATACTTAGCATGGCTTCCTTCGGAAGGGAAGTAAAGCCGTGGGTCCCGTGTCGTAGATTTACGGCAAACACATGAAACTTGGAAGTATACTTTTTTTTTGGTAGTGTTTAACGCCCGCTTTAACTACTTATGGCACCGCAGGCGGTGACGCTGATGATACATGAATGATGATGGAACACCGGTGGAATGCGATGGAGGGGGAAACCGGAGTACCCGGAGAAAACCCGCCCCAGCGCCGCTTTGTCCACCACAAATCTCACATGCGGTTGCTTGGGATCGAACCCCGGCCGTCGAGGTGAGAGGCGAGTGGTCTAACCACTCGGCCAAGGCGCGCCCGAAGCATACCTGAAATACGAGAAGGAAACAAAATGAAAGGGAAATGAGAGAAACGAAATTGTGGTAGGTACAGTAATCGCCACAACCAGGGAAAATAACGAAAACCCAAGGTCAACGTGGACGGTCGAAAGGAACCAAAACTTGGGGCCTCCCGAAAGTCAATGTGGCTCGGTATCTATGTACATGATAGTCATTAAAAGTGATATAATAGCTAGATATATGCACTCTATTGAGGTGTGAAAAACTGTACACGATTGTCTCCAGAGATTCTCGATGTTAAAGCGTTCACAGTAGTCATGTATGGACTTAACCACTCAGTTTGGAAAGTTCGGGTCACACTAAGAACTGAGAGTTGCACAAGTAATCACTGCATGATATTGGAAAGTGGAAGGAATAAAACAAGTAAGAAAGCTAACCTTAATTCAAGACTAAGAATGGTAATAAAGAAGAGAGAGGGAGAGAGGGAGGGGAGAGAGAGAGAAGCAAGGAATTTCATTAATCCCAAGTTTCAACGACGCATGAAATTAGCTTTTTGTTCCAGAGAAACGGTGAGCAGAAGAAGAAGATTTTCTTGAATCGGTTTCTGTAAATGCTGCAAAATACGTAGCAATGTAACACTTTGAAGTAAGGCTCGCGTATGGTATTGGATTGAGCATGTCATTTTTACCCGAGCGAGATTCTCCGCCGTGAAGTCCCGGGTTCTAATCTAGTCGTGGCAGCCTTTGGGTTTTTTAGTGGTTTCCCAGGTCGGTAGGTTGACGTTGGAATGGATTTCTTCTACAAATTTCCTATTTCCTTCGTTTGCTTTCATCTGTTTCGTTATTTATATTTTCAGGGGTCTTTTTTAATTTCTCTACTCGTACTATGTACATAGTGCATAGAGAAGGTATTGTATTCCACCCAAAATTAGTACAGAGATTTCACCGGAAATACATGTTTTGGGCTCCCTGAATCCAAAAACAGCATATTTGGAAAAAGGTCCGCGTGTGCGTGTGTGTGTGTCTGTGGACAGCATAGCTCAAAAGCGAAAAAACCGTTAAATACCAAACTTGGTATTTAAGTTTTGTATCTTCCAAGGAAGCGACACGAAGATTTTCAAGAAAATCCCCCCATCCCAAACTACCCTTTACATGGAACATTTTTCGAAAATGGTTTTCTCAAAAATGGCTCTATTTTGATTAAAATCTCTTATATCTCAGATATTTATATGACAAAAAAAAATGTATATCTTGAATTTTCAGGGAATAGTCTCTAAAGACCTTTTTATTCTGGATGATTTTTATTGAATTTTGCATAACTGTTAAACCGTAAGAGATAGACAACAGCTTACAACACAAAAACTGTAGATGACGACAAAACACACAACTTATGTCATATACATTTTTTTCGTGGAGTTGATCGTTTTGAGATATTCCTTGTTATTTGTTTCAGCTTTAAAAAACTTATACTTTTCTCATACAGGAATTTATCAACTCCTGTCCGTACATACAAAGGAACTTCAGCCACATAGCAACCAATTTTTGACTAATACTTTAACCTATGCTACTCCCTTATTTCTCTTCTACATACAAGGAAGCAAGTAATAAGACTATTTCTGCTAATTTTTTCTCGATTAGCATGAGGTAAATAGAAGCATAAGCTTTTTAAAGATAATTTGTTGCACAGATGTAGAGAAAGACATGAGAATGGAACACATCAGATTTTCTTAAATAGAGTTTAACACTATTTCGTTCTACACTTGATACCATAGGCGGTGGTCACTGATGATACTTGAAATATAATGCTAATTGGGAACGGAATTTTAGGAAGGCAACATTCCAGGTCTACGATTAGTGTGCCTGCCTGGTATTTTCCATTTATAAGGTTTGATAAAAAAAAATAAAGGCTGAAACCTCAGTCAGGTAAATGAGATTTCAAAAACTATAATACATTTTCTTATTCAACAATATTATTAATTCCAGATTACATTATCATAAATCTCTCGGTCACGAATCTTAACAACCACGAGTCCCCGTGTTGATATTCACACTTTGAAGACTAGGCGACGGTGGTTTGTACATTGCGGCGTGACGGTGGATTTTTCGCTGCGGAAAGGTTTCTCCATGGCACCTGACTGGCCAACTGGGTCTCTTCCTGGGAGCAGTTGGTTTCATTCTGCGGCCCTCAGATTCAAGATAGCTAAGGCAGGATCTTGCCGGCGAAAGGTTTATTCTGGAACTGTTGTATACTCCGTGGTGTAATGGTTACCATGCTAACTTCATATACCCAAGGTCGCGGGTTCAAACCCGGTGGAGGACGATGAATTTATTCGGATGTAAAAATCCTTAACATGGCTTCCTTCGAAAGGGAAGCAAAGCCGTTGGTCCCGTGTCGTAGATTTACCGCACGTAAAAGAACCTCAAGCCTGATAGAAAGGTCTCTGAGCAAAATTAAGTGATCTATAATGCCCAATATAGAATGGGACGCTGAGGACCACAGCAGTTAAAGAGCGTCCATAAATAACACGCCATTTATATTTTTTTCCCTGTTAGGGATCATATGGAAGTACAAAGTTTCTTCTATGGCCTATATGTGGAAGTAGCTCCGGCTGACTAGTCCTATTTATCATAAAAAAGAAAACGGTAAACAAAAGGAATTTAGGGACAAAGGGGAAAAAAAAAGGAATAAGAAAAAGGAATACAGCGCCGGATTTCTGACCAGCTCCGGAACTGTATTTTTATATTAAAAAAAAAATGCTAAAGGCTGATTTACAACAACCGGTAACGGTAACCAGAACGAAAACGCGAATGTTGAAATTCACATGTATATCAATGGAAGCATTTACAGTTGAGGCTTGGCCAAGTTTAAGTTTCTCGTTCTCGTTTCCGGGCATGGTATATTAAATGCAATTTAGACTCTTTAATGTAGAGGTTATTCTAAGTGGTCGTCACATGAAAGTGCCGATAAAGCTCACTTTAGTCACAATTCTTTCGAATTATAACGTTGGCTACCCTGTATTATGTTGGCTAAATTGGAGACGGATAAATATATCATTGGTCAGTTAAAACAATCTGAAGTGCTACAAACACATGACTGCAGCAACTTATTGTTAATAGGCTTATTCTTCTTTTTATTTCATGCAAATTAAGATAAACATTAGCAGACGTGTTCTTCATACATCCTTGTAAATAGGAGGGAAATAAGGGAACACACTAGACTAACGCGACAGTCAAATGTTTTAAAATGTGGTTGCTATGGGATTGAAATCCGCTTCTTTGCGTGGCCAGGAGCTAACAAGTTCCTGTATGAGAAAAGTTTTAAACTTTTTAAGATGAAACCAATGACAAAGAATATCTCGAAATTTCTCAACTCCACGAAAAAAAAATGTATATGACATAAATCGTGTGTTTAAGGAGATCTGCATTTTTTGTGTAGTAAGCTTTTGTCTATCTCTTATGGTTTACTATTTATACAAAATTCAGAGAAAATCATTTTGGATAGAGGGTCTTCAGAGGGTATAACAGCAAATTCAAGAAATACATTTTATTTGTCGTGTAAATATCTTAAATATAAGAGATTTTAATCAAAATCTTAGAACCATTTTTGAAAAAAACCAAAATTTTCGAAAATATTTCCACGTAAAGAGTACTTGGGTTGGGGGAATTTTCTTGAAAATATTCGTGTCGCATCCTTGGAAGGTACTGAACTTAAATAGCTATGCTGCCCACAGACTACATACAATTTTTCTAAAAATTATTTTTTTTTGGATTCAGGCGACTCAAAAACGTTTATTTTGCGGTGAAATCCCGGAATAGAATTTTTGTGTGTAATACAATACCTTTTCTATACTCTATGTACATAGTATCTGTAGAGAAAGTAATAAGTGAAGTCACAATGTGTAAATTAATGCATTCCCGTTCTCGTTAGTAGTTGTGAACCAAAATCTTGTGCCGTTATTGTGAACGAGCCTTAAACCTAATCCTGTTGTACCGGGCGGGACATACGTGATACTTATCAGGGATTAAAATTGCCCAGCATAGCTTAATTCATCTGTACACATAATCAGGGCTATTCTGTAAAGTTTTGTTACAGATTAACAAATTGTCAAAGCCGGTAAACAATTGTTACATACTATTCGGCATTCTATGACTTCCTAAGAAAACAAAATGTTAAGAATAAAGATTTGTTTGTCGCTGTTAAAGCATTTGTTATAGAACAGAATCGCAAAGACATAATTTTAATGCTGCTGTAACAGAAAATGAACGATGAAAAATCTGATGTGTTCCATTCACATGGCTTTCTCACATCTCTGTAATGAATTAATCTTAAGATGCCTATTCTTCTATCTACTTCATGCTAACAGAGATAAACATTAGCAGAAATGGTCTTATTACTTGCTTCCTTGTAAGTAGATGAGAAATAAGGGAGTACACCAGGCTAAAGCGATATTAAAATCTTTTAAAAGCTGGTTGCAATGTGGTTTAAGTCCGTTTCTCTGAATTGCTAGGAGTTGACAAATTCCCATATGAGAAAAATGTATTTTAAAGCAAAACCAATAACGAGGAGTATCTAAAAAAAATGTTACGACATAAATTGTATGTTTTAACGAGTTTTGTCTGTTTGTAATGGTTTACCAGTTATGCAAAAATTCAGCAAATTTCACCCAGATTTGAGAGTTCGTTATTAATTATTATAGAGACTAGGATCGCATTCTTGGAAGATACTGAACTTAAATACCAGTTTGGTTTTTAACGGACTTTTCGTTTTTGAGCTATACTGCCCATAGACTCACACACGCGGCCAGTTTTTTATTTAAGGCACCTCAAAACATGCATTTCCGGTGAAATTTTGGGTGTATTATGATACATTCTCTATACACTATGCACACAGTAAGTGTACATAAAGTAATAATCCGAAAAGACTAGTAGGAGCAAAATTACCCCAAATAACAGAACAAGTGAAACTAACCTCTCTTTTCCAAAGATCTTCTAGTTAACGAATACCTAAAATAATATGTGTAATTATTAGAAAGGAATTATAAATTTCATTCAAAGATTAAGACGCAAAAAGATTTCTCCAGAACTGAACTAAAATTAAACAATGAATAAACAAATCTGATGTGTTCCATTCACATGATTTTCTCTACATCTCTGTAATAAATTATTGTTAAAAAGCTTATTCTTCTATCTACAGCATGCTAATCGAAATAAGCATTAGCAGAAATGGTCTTATTACTCGTATTTTTATAAGTAAAGGGAAATAAGCTAATACAGTAGAAAAAGCATAGTCAAATCTTTTAAAATCTGGTTGCTATATGGTTGAAATCCGTTTCATTGTATTTCCAGGAGTTGACAAATTCCCGTATGAGAAAAGTTTAAGTATTTTAAAACTGAAACCAATAATAAGGTATATCTCAAAATGGTCAACTCCACGAAAAAAATGTATAGGTACGACATAAATCGTGTGTTTTGCGAAACCTGCATTTTTTGTGGAGTAAGTTTTTGTCGTTTTGTTACGGTTTATCGGTTATTTCAAAGACACCCAGAATGAAGAGGTCTTCAGAGGTAATTCCCAGAAAATTCAAGATGTACATTTTATTTGTCATGTAAATATCTTTGATATACGGTATTTTAATCAAAATCGTTGGGTAATTTTAAGAAAATTAAAATGTTCGAAACATTTTTCCATGTAAAGCAGAGTTAGAGCTGGGGTATTTTCCTCAGAATCTTCGAGTCGCATTCTTGGAAGATACTAAACATAAATACCAAGTTTGGTATTTTACCGACTTTTCGTTTTTGGGTTATCGTGCTCACAGATACACGGACACACACCGGACCTTTTTCTAAAAATGGTTTTCTTGAATACGGGGAACCCTAATAGGTGTATTTCTGGTGCATTCTCGGTATCGAATTTTTGGATGGAGTGCAATACCTTCTCTACACACGTACTATGTAATATGTAGAGAAAGTAAATCTAGTTAATTATGGTTGATGATATACATTAAAACTTCGGAAAAGTCTGCATGACAACTGGTATATCAAAAAGTGTTACTAAAATCAAAATCCATAAAGAAAAGTAATCAATAATTATAGTTTGATACAAAAAAAGTAAAACTTGCATCAAAATATAAAAATTCAACTCTGTGTTGTTAGTAATTTTTCCGGTTTCTCTAACCCTAAAATTTAATCTCATACTGAGTCAAGTCACAGCTGTTCAATCGCTGTATGAGTTTTCACCATATCTAGCTATTTGGGGCCGCTTCGTGTTCTAAGTAATGGTGCAAATTAAAAAATTCCACATAGCTATATTTTATGTTTTTCTGCGAAATCTTCATATTACATTTTCTCTATCCCGGCAAGAAAGGGTACAACAAATACTCGGTACTCGGTATTCCGGCGCTGTGGACAATGAAAAAAAACATCTGATGTGTTACATTCACGTGACCTTCTCTACGTCATTGTAACAAATTATTGTTAAAGAGGTTATTCTTATGTACTTTATGATAATCGAGATAAAATTAGCATAAATTGTCTTAATTACTTGCTTCCTTGAAAGTAGAGGTAAATAAGAGAATAGATTAGACTAAAACGATAGTCAAATTTTTTAAGAGCTGTTTGCCATGTGGTTGAAATCCATTTCTATGCATGACATGGAGTTTACAAATTTCCATGTGAGAAAAGTTTAAGTATTTTAAATGTGAAACAAACAACAAGAAATATCTCAAAAAAGGCCAACTGCACGAAAAAAATCATATATGGCATAAATTGTTTGTTTTAACGAGATCTACGTTTTTGTGTAGTAAGTTTTATTCTACCTCTTACGGTGTACTGGTTGCGCAATATTCAGTAAAATTCATCCAGAATAAAGAGGTATTTAGAGGCTATTCCCAGAAAATTCAAGATTTGCTATACTAATATCTTTAATATACAGTATTTTATTCAAAATCGTTAGTCATTTTTGAGAAAATCAAAAGTTTCAGATTTTTTTCATGTAAAGAATAGTTTGGGGTGCGGGGAATTTTTCTTAAAATCTTCGTGTCACATCCTTGGAAGATACTAAACTTAAATACCAAGTCTGGTATTTTACCGACTTTTTGTTTTTGAGTTATCCTGTTCTCAGACACACGGACACACACGGGCGTTTTTCTAAAATGTTTTTTTTTATACAGGGGACCCTAAAACGTGTATTTCCGGTGAAATCTCGGTATCGAAATTTTTTTGTGGAATGCAATACCTTCTCTGTAGACTATGTACATAGTACGTGTAGAGAAAGTAACAAGTTGCAAACAAGAGCGCACGAATTTTCGGTTAGTCACCGCAGTTGCTTAACAAACATCACGGAACAAACGAGTTATAAAATGCCAAATACAGGAACTTTTGTTAAGAGCAGTTCCTTAAACTTAACAAATAATTGTAGCCGCCTTCATAACAACAAAGTTACAGAACAGCCCTGATTTAGGGACATTCTGTAACGTTTTAACAATTAAATAACAAAATACGGATTAACAAATAATTTAAAAAAATTGTTTCTTTTAAATACAATCCCCTTAACTTCTACGGTCATATCGGGGGCTTTGTTTCAGAACCACCACCACCACCACCACCACCACAAGGAGCCAAATTCTTTCACCGTTTCCGCTAATATGTAAGAAGAGAAGAACGCAGGTCGCCTGCACTAACACCGGTGTTTGCTTGGATTTGTCCCGTTTAGCTTTGCGATTCTTTAAATGCACAAATGCGAACGTGAAATACGGCGCTGTTGTGCTACCTGGTATGTTTGTATATAACGCACTTTAACCCAAGAACACAGTTTTCTTTCTGACTCAGGAAGGAAGGAAAAATTGTAGGTTAAAGCAAATTAAGTGGAGTGCTAGTACCAGGAAAGGGGTGGGGATGTGAGGAGCAGAGACGATTTAATTTCCTTACCAACTAAAATACTGCGCATTGTTTCTCCAGGATTCCACCATGCACTCGACTGTACAACGTCTATGCACCAAGATAATAAAAGCAAGAAGTTTAAACTCTGGCAACAAAAAGCACAAGGAGGGGTAAATACGTCTGTAGAAAGGAAATGTCAATGGTCAAAGTCACGTAAAATGCATCAGAAGAGAAGGAACATCAGTGGCATTGCTTACGATAGTTGGACCTTGCAGATGCGAGTATGCATCGCTTGCTAATTGCTAAGTCTTTGAGGGACAAATTACTTGCGCGGCTTGCGGTTCCGGAGATTAAAACTGGCTCAAACTTGGAACGTCGTCGGTTCGATCTTAGACACACTGGAGCTTTCTGTGGTGGTACAGAAGTAAGCTTTAGTATCCCTAGATAGCTGCGATCCATGTTAGAGGAAGCCAAAGAGAGAGACACGAAGCAGTGCATGTGTTAAGGGTATGTATGACTGAAATTTCATGAAAAAATCACAAAAATCAACTTTTTACTTTCTCTAGCCCACATGTACAGTGTACATAGTGGATAGAGAAGATATTATATTCCACCTAAAATTCGATGTCGAGATTTCACTGGAAATATATGTTTTGGGGTCCCCTTACTTACCACACAAAAAATGTAGAGCACGTTAAAACACACCATTTATGATAAGTAATTTTTTTCGTGGAGTTGCTCGTTTTTGAGTTATTCCTTGTTTTTGATTTTACCTTTAAAAAACTTATACTTTTCCCATACAGGAATTTGTCAACTCCTGTCCAGACAAACAAAGGAACTTCAGTCATATAGCAACCAGCTTTTGACTATCATTTTAACCTATAGTATTCCGCTTCTACGCACAAGGAAGTAATAAGACTGTTATTGCTATTTTTGCTCGATTAGCATCGAGTAAATAGAGGCAAAACTTTTTAATATTAATTTGTTGCAGATAAGTAGAGAACGTCATGTGAATGGAAGACATCAGATTTTTCTCTTTATTTCCTTTTAAGTTTCAATGATCACTTTCTTATTATTCCTATTCCTTCCAATCTGTGCTGTGACTGTTTCATCTCCCTTTAGAGAGCTCTCCGTTTGAGCCAATCCGCCACCAAACACAGCTCACTATAGCCGACGTTAAAACGCGGCTATGATGTGCGGAGTGCCTAATTACGAGGGATGGTAAACACGGATTTGTGATGTAACATGTTTTGCGTTTTAATATAATAAAAGACAACAACTGTTTCATTAACCCCATTTCGTGTTTTCTTTGCTAGTTAATAATATCATATTCTCTTTGATATTGAGTACGGAAATTTAATAAATGTTAATCATGTTTGTTTGCCAATCCATCACTCATTAGCCAAATTTGAACACCAAGTAATTTGTTGTACATCTAAATACCCGACCGCAGTTGATAAACGGATCAGTTGCTTTCCTTCCTTTGAAATTAAACCTAACTATGTGGAAACCTGCATCTGCTGATGCAATGCGTGGGGTTTATGCTTTGGGAATAGCCCAGAAAGTAATTTCAGAACATATTATTTCAATTTTAGTATATATGACTTGAACAATGCTTAATATTAGCATGATTTTGAGTTGTGTATGCGATGCCAAAGACAGAGTGACCTCATGTGTCATGTCATCTTTAGTTCTTGGTGATTTAGTTGCCTACTTGATTTAGCCGCCTTCGTGGTGTAATGGTTACCATGCTGACTTAATATACCCAAGATCGAGGGTTCAAACTCGGCGGAGGACGATGGATTTTATCGGGCGTAAAAATTCATTAGCATGGCTTACTTCGAAAGGGAAGTAAAGCCGTTGGTCCCGTGTCGAGGATTTACGGCACGTAAAAGAACCTCAAGCCTGATAGAGAGGCCTCTGAGCAAAATTAAACGGTGACGCCCAGTTTAGAATGGGACGCTGAGAACCACAGTAGTTAAAGAGCGTCCATAAATAACACGCCATTTAATTTTTTGCTTTATTTAAGTATGTTTACCAATATTGAAAATGCACAAAATAAAGTACATTTTGCATAAGTAGAGTCAGACTGAAAAATTCAATGCCATAGTCGGGATTTGAACCATTGCTCTACCACTGAACTACTATGTCAACATTCCGGCATAGCATTAAATTTCTTAACTGACTCGCCATGTTTCCAGGTAAACCAACTCCCAGTAAATCAATTACTTATATAACTCATGTCCTACACAATTAAATTAACAATAATTGACCATAATAGTTGGCAATACTATGTAGCCCTGGACTTAAAGTACTTAGGACATTGAAGTCGCCATTGGGGTATGTCATCTCAAAAAATAATTTGAGATTACCTTGTGTTTTACTGGGAAACATGCGAGCATGTTGCCATGATAGCTCGGTGGTAGAGCAACCGGCTAGACACCGGGAGATCCGTGTTTCAAAATGCTGCTTGAATTTTTAGGTCTGACTCTACTTATCCAACTCCTACACACGGCTTGTGTGAAAAACAATTAAATTAACAAAGTACATTCTATTACATGCAAACGGATATCACTATGCAGATTGTTTACTATTTAACTCGCCTTGTATTAGCATCCCTGTTTGTCCGTAGGCATGTAATATTGTGCTAGCCTTTGCAAGTATGACTTGAACATTTGTTCTTGTGAAGAACATATTTCAAATTTGGTTGATATCTAATAAACATTCAGGATAGTTTGTAAAGAACCTACCAAAACATCTGATATAATTTATTACAAAGCCAAGTTCTCTCGAATTATGGCTGTAGCCGAAGTTGTCAGAAGTGAGACAAGGCTAGCTAAAATAAATATGGTATATATTTATGTACATGATATAAATGTAATGAAATATAATAGGTAATTTACTGCAATTCAAAAAGAGAAATTTCAATTCCGGATCCTATTTTTGTGTCCATTTTCTCCATGCAGGATTTAATTTCCTTCATTCCAAATTTCATTTTCTCTTCCATCTTCTCCATTCCAGATTCCAGTTTCGCATCTATCTTTTAAATACCGGATTTCATGGTTGAGATTTCAGTTAGTAAATTTTTGATCATATCCTCCATCATTAAGTCAATCCCACTTGACTAGTGCAAGACATTTCAGTAGTTAAAAAAACAACTTTGTTTCTAATAGCTTCAACGTTTGTATACTCAGCTTTAGACTGCTTCCGCTGACTTTAATCTAACTGCACTCTCTGAGCTCTCTATCTCCAACTACCCTTTCCTCGGATGGATGGATGGATACTGGGAATTAGGGTCCTAACCAAGGCTGTATTAGGGGTTTTCCCTCTTCAGCTACGTTAGCTATTTTCATTAGCTAGTTTAATTTTATGAGCAGCTTATCTGTTCAGACAGACAGGCGCCTTCTTTCTTTCTTCTTTATGTATTTCAATTAAATGCAATGCATTTGTTTGGGAGGGCATTTTGTGTTATCCTATTGATTTATCTCTTGCTATTTCTTTGAATGTTCGCATATTGCGTGGTGGTCCTTCTTCGTTTCCTTGACTCTGGATACCTCCTCTCATATGTCTCATTTATGCAGCAAGACATTTTCACAGCTGTGTGAAGGGATGCACAGGCATTTTCGTTTTTCCTGCTGTCATTATTGCGTGTTCATTTGACAATGCAGGGGGCTATGTGAAACAACCATTCGCAGAAGTGTTCATTTCTCTAACAATACTGTGACTACGGAAGCACTCTTCGCACACACTTGCAACAGTCATGGGACAAGGAAGAGGCCCGGCCCACAGATGCATCTGGGATAGTCACAATGTGTATATACTGGTGTGTGTGTGTGTGTGTGTGTGTGTGTGTGTGTGTGTAGGACAATCTAAAACAAAAAGCTCAACCATTTTGACACTAATTATTCTTTCTCAATTGAAAAACCCTATTTTTATTTTTGTGTAAATAATATGGACTATGATTAATAAATTTTTATTCATAAATTACTAAAAGTCTAAAATAAATTTTAAGAAAATTTCGTTAAAATTGCCCAGAGTAGGAAATATTTGCTGTATACTTTGCAGAGATTGGGTGTACAAACATAAGCCGAATAAGCAGTTGTTGCATCATTTGTTGCTGTACTCCGCTGAGAATGTGTATAAAACAAGAGCCTAGTACATTTCATCCCAAACAATATAGTAGAACATTTTTACTTTCTCTAGCCCCATATGTACAATGTACATGGGGATAGAGAAGTATTGTATTCCACCCAAAAATTCGATACCGAGATTTCACCGGAAACACATGTTTTAGGACCCCCTGTATCCAAAAAAAAGCATTTCCAGAAAAAGGTCCGTGTATGTGTGTCCGTGTGTCTGTGAACACGTTAACTCAAAAACGAAAAGTAGCTAAAATACCAAACTTGGTATTTAAGTTTAGTATCTTCCAGGGATGTGACACGAAGATTTTGAGAAAAATCTCCCCACCCCCAACTACCCTTTACATGGAACTTTTTTCGAAAATTTTGATTTTCTTAAAAATGGCTCTAACGATTTTGATTAAAATATCATATATTAAAGATATTTACCTAACAAATAAAATGTGTATCTTGAATTTTCTGGGAATAGCTTCTGAAGACCTGTTTATTCTGGATGAATTTTGCTTAATTTGGCATAACTAGCAAACCGTAAGAGATAGACAAAAACTTACTATAAAAAAATGTAGGTCTTGTTAAAATACACAAGTTATGTCATATACATTTTTCTCGTGGAGCTTACCGTTTTCGAGGTATTCATTGTTACTAGTTTCAGTTGTGAAGTACTTATACCTTTCTCAGACGGGAGTGTCCATTTTTCTTTTGTTCTACTCCTGGCCAAGAAAAGAAGCGATTTGTGATGACAATCGCATAACGACAACTTTTAAAACATTGGACTATTGGTTTAACCTAGTGTATTCCCTTATTTTCTTCCTACTTATACGGAACTAAATAATAAGAACATTGTGCTAATGAGTACCTCGATTAGCAAGGTGCAGAAAGAAGAAAATCTTATGTATGAAGTTTGTAGAACAGCTAGAGAAAGTCATGTGAGTGTAGCACATCAGATTTTTACTTTCTCTATTCGCACTAGGTATTGTACTCCACCCAAAAATTCGATACCGAGATTTCAACGGAAATATATGTTTTAGGGTCCCCTGTATCCAAAAACAGCATTTTCACAAAAAGGTCCATGTGTGCGTGTATGTGTGCGTGTATGTGTGTGTGTGTGTGTGTCCGTGTGTCTGTGAACACGATAACTCAAAAACGAAAAGTCGGTAAAATACCAAACTTGGTATTTAAGTTTAGTATCTTCCAGGGATGCGACACGAAGATTTTGAAAAAAATCCCCCCACCCCAAACTATCCTTTACATGGAATTTTTTTCGAAAATGTTGATTTTCTTAAAAATGGCTCTAACGATTTTGATTAAAATTTCGTATATTAAAGATATTCACGTGGCAAATAAAATGCATATCTTGAATTTTCTGGGAATAGCCTCTGAAGACTACTTTATTCTGGATGAATTTTACGGAATTTTGAATAACTGCTAAACCGTAAGAGATGGACAAAAACTTAATACAGAAAAATGTAGAGCACGTTAAAACACACAATTTATGTCATATACATTTTTTTCGTGGAGTCATCGTTTTTGAGTCATTCCTTGTTTTTGGTTTCTGCTATGAAGACTTATACTTTTCTCATATAGGAATTTGTCAACTGCTTCCATACAAAGGAACTTCAGTGACATAGCAACCAGCAAGGAACTAAGCAAACATAGCTTAAAGGAACCAATTAATAAGATTATTTCTGCTATTTTAGTCTGATTAACATGAAGTAAATAGATATATAAGTTTTTTAAGAGTAATTTGTTGCAGAGATGTAGAGAAAGTCATGTGAATGGTACACATTCAGATTTTTACTTTCTCTACGCGTACTATTTACTTAGTGTATAGAGAAGGTATTGTATTGCATCCAAAATTAGTGGGTGCTTTTCATAGAAGTCCGCCACTATCTCATATAACCCTCGTATAGTATTTCTGAACTGCATTTTTACTTTCTCTGCACGTACTACGTACATAGTATATAAAGGAAGTATTATTCCACCCAAAAATTCGATACAGAGATTTCATCGGAAATATATGTTTTGACACTCCCTTCATATAAAACAAGCATTTTTAGAAATATTTTCATGTATGTCTGTAGGCAGCATAGCTCAAAAACCAAACGTCGGTTAAATACCAAACTTAGTTTTAAAGTTCAGTATCTTCCAAGGATTGACACGAAGATTTTAAAAGTATACCCCCACTTAAACTACCCTTTACTTTACGTGGAATATTTTTAAAAATTTTTGATGTTCTCAAAAATGTTCCATATAAAGGGTAGTTTGAGGTGGGGGGGTCTTGAAAATCGTCGTATCCCATCCTTTGAAAATACCAAACTTAAATACCAAATTTGTTATTTAACGGTATTTTCGTTTTGAGCTATGTTGCCCACAGGCACACACACACACACACACACACACACACACACACACAGACATGTTTCTAAAAATGTTTTGTTTTGGATTTAGGGGGTCTCAAGAAATATATTTCCGGTGAAATCTCTGTGTCGAATTTTTGGGTGGAATAATACTTCCTTTATACACTATGTACATAGTACGTGCAGAGAAAGTAAAAATGCAGTTCCGAAATACTATACGAGGGTTATATGAGATAGTGGCGGATTTCTATGAGAAGCAGCCACTAAAATGAGAGTTTAAATTAAAGATGTGCATTAAAAGCTTAAGAGATGCAGAATGAAAAAAAATATTAACTATCCAAAATATTTAGGTTCTGAGTTTATAGCATAACGAACTTTGCTTTAAAACCATCCCTCAGACATATGTACATAGATAACATGATGTAACACAGAAACAGATGATGGAAATAGAAGACAGATTTTAAAAACGACAATGGATTCTGTTTATAACGGTTCAACTTCTTTCATTAGTTACCTACAATCTATCAAATATGTGTATATATGTGTGTGTAATGTACCAGAGTCAAAACCTCTGGTTAATCTTCATTCGAATTTTATAGATTCATGACCGAAGTTTATGGGTGCCAAAACCTGCTAATAATAATGTAAAAAAGTTTTATTTTCTCTTCTAGCCAGGTAAGTTCATTAATTGACTCCAACGTTTCAAAGATGTACATATTTTTTTTTCTTGTAACTTAACGTCCTTTAACCTGGTTGGCCACATCGGACGATGAATCAAATCGGTGAAATGATGCTCAGATGATCTCGGAGTCCTGGAGCTTAAAATTACTCTACATTCGTCTTCTTAGGATAAGGAAAACTCCGAAAAAAACCTTATCTGGGTAAATCACCCTAAGCAAGATTCGAACTTGCAACCTGTTGAATGTGAGGCAGACACGCTTCCATTACACTACATAATTTTTGTCTTCAGGGTAAACTGATCAGTGCACGTCTTCGAAACGTTGGAATCAATCCATGAACTTACCTGTCTAGAAGCCCGAAAACAGAGTTAATACGCCGTCCTAAGAGCTTCAACTCTTACTTTAAGTTTTATTTTATTTCCTACAAAGTTTGTTTGGTGGGTATGATAAATAATTGTAAAGAAAGAAGAAATTGCTAACATGACTTAGTTAACTTGGTAACGCGGGAAGGCGTAATCTTTATATTCACCAGCTTCGATGTTTGCGTTAAGTATATCTGAGTTATGTGAAATTGTTCTTATTAAATAATTATTGGGTCAAAGAGGAAGTACAAAGTTTTAAAATGTAACGCACTGTAATCACCTAAGAAATTACTAAATTATTCCGACTGATAATTGTTCCACCGCCAAAGGGTGTGCGGCATTTACAGAACTTGGAAGATGTCAGGGCGAGGTTAAGGAAGTCAGATTCTCCGAAAAATGTATAATTAAGTAAAATTATGTTTTTTTTTCATTCGTCTTTAGGAATATTAGGGACTGTACAGAATTACAATTACAAAGGATAAAGGGGAAGATTCTCCATAAAAATCACTGTAAAACATTTTATAAACATCGGGAGAGGTTGACGTAACTAATTTGCCATTCGAGTTTAACCGTGCAACGTTGGCCAAGTCACTTAATAAAGTGTTTTAAAAGTTATTTAGGATATTAAAACAGTACACATATTATATTGAGTTACTGTCTATGCACGAATCATAACATAAACACGTACGAACCGAATTTTCCATAAAATATGCTGGTGGCTATATTCACAAAACAGGCAGTTGTTTCTGATCGGCACAACGACATCTGTCAGCAAAAGTTACAATGTACCTGTCGCTCTATTGTTCAAAGATTCCTCAGTCCTTTTGAAATGGAGTTCTCTTCTCATATGAAGAGACAGTTGATATAGGTAGGTAACTGAATGTAGGTACACTCCTGTCTTATGGGCCGAGAAATCCATATGTCTCCAGTTTAAAAGGGGACGAGTATAAAAGTCAATATACGATGTTAAGCATTCTGAATTACTGAACCACATCGGCTTTTATTACATTCACTTTTAACAATGTGTAACACGAAGATTTACAAAAATATCCCCACCACAAACTATCCTTTACATGGATATTTATTTTGTTATATTTTATTTTCTATAAATCGCGGCGCGCGCGGCCGACTAGTATGACTGCTCACCTCCCACCTAGCGGCCCGGTTTCGGTACCAGAGCCCGCATGTGGGATTTGTGGTGGACAAGGCGTTGTCTGGGCGGGTTTTCTCCGGGTCCTCCGGTTTCCCCCGCTTCTCATACCACCAATCCTTTCCTATCATCCGCATTTCATATCATTTACTTCCTCACGTTCATGTGTGGCTAAGGGCCGACCACTCATTCCAGATTCTCCATTCTGTGGTTTCAAGGTGTTGGCTGCCCGACAGGCTTCTGATCCCTGGGCATCCACTTGTAAGTCCTAGGGGGGTGTCAGTCCTAAATAAGGGGAGGGTAAGCCGACTAGGAAAATTGTTCTAAATCTTTTGATTATAATATGATATGCATAAGAATTCCCCCGCTACTCATTCCACCAACTGCTCCATCATCACTTTTCCTATCATCCATTTCGAGTAAATTTCATATCATCCACTTTCTCACGTTCATGCCTGGCTACGGGCCGACCACTCATTCCAGGTTCTCCATTCTGTCGTTAGTACTGTTGTGTGCCCGACAGGCTTCTGACCCTAGGCATCCGCTTGTCAGTCCTAAATAAGGGGAGGGTAAACCGGCTACGAAAAAATTGTTCCAAATATTTTAATTATAATATGACATACTAAGATTTTTTTCTGAGAAATAAAATGTATAAATAGAATGTTATATAAAACTGGTAGAACAATAGTATATATATATATATATATATATATATATATATATATATATATAACAGCTTCTATAATATTTTTCACTATTAGTTAGAAAGTTTCAGTGCTTCATCAAATAATTTTTAAGTTAAGTACCGTTATTTTGTTCTTGTAAAGTCGTGCAAAGAATATGACTTTTCATACTGGTCAAACAACCAATTTTAGTTGATGTAGTATTTAAGAGCCACATACCAATGGAGAATATGTTCTTTGTTATGCGAAGAGATCTGTGGTTCAAAGATGAGGGAGCTCCGCCACACTTAGCGATTCTGTTAAACCTACAACTCCTACAGGGAACAGTGGATAGGGAGAGGAGGCCCTGTTGTACGGTCAGAGCGATCACTAAACTTAACACCGCTTGATTTATTGCTTTGGGGAAAAGCAGCCAGAGGGAAAAGTGAATCTGAGCATACACGATGACTTTGAGACCTTACATATTGGAGAGTGTTCGATTGTCATATGAAGTATTATATAATAAATCCATTGTTTTAAGCTGGACATTTAGAAGACCTTCTGAATTCAATGTTTAAATTTGCGCCGTTCTTACAGCAAGAAATGAGCTTACTGTTGTATTTTCTCTGCTCGGTCACATGAATTAAACAACCCATGGCCAACATTGTTTTTTAAAAAATGCATTCTCTTTATTATACCCATTATCTCACAAAGAGTATACAGAGGTCCTAAATAATTATGTAGGGCGACTTCGTGAGTGGGTTCCGATACCTTCAGCAAAGCGATCGCTGCAGAACTTAGCACTCGTGGTACTTTTGATGCCACCAGAAGTTTGGCGTGCCGAACATCTGGTTCCTTTCTGGAAAGGAGTTTCTCTGATTGGGTTGGACCCGGCGGAAGGTGGTTTGCCATGGAAGAATGGGAACAGCCCAGGTTGGGGTTGTATTCTCCGTAGTTAGACGGTGTGCTGGCCACTATTGCCAGGTTGTTCGGAGGTCCTTCGCGTACGTGGCTATTCAGTTCCATTCCTGCGTAAGTGGGGCTGAGGGTGGGTTTTCTAAAGTTATAAGATATTGGTTCAAATGGAAAATCCTACGGATAAGAGCCACTCGGTTGGCACCTCCCTAACCTGAAGAGTGGAGCTGGTTGCTGGCTCTACTAATTATTTCAGATGCAGTCCAACAATTTGATATTGGAAATTCATTTTGAGGATCCTCAAGAAAAACAAATCTTTTCTTTTATTAAAAGTCCGTGTATAACTGTCTATAAGAATATAAGTCGCAAAAAAAATACTTCGTATATAAGTACAGCATACATTTCATGCATGCGATATAAACATTATGAAGACAATATCTCACGACAAACTAGTCTATATCATTAACATTTTCATTAAAATATTAAATATTTGAGATATTTATATAAAATATAAAATTATCAATTTAATATTCTAGAATTAACCTGTTAGATTCTGTTCATTCTGAATGAATTCTGTATAATTTAGTACTACTGGTTAACCATAAGAGATAGAAAAAGTTGCATGAACACATATTTATAAAGAAAATTTTCTTTTTATTTCTTCAAATAAGGTCTTTTATAGCATCAACCACTTCTGAGGTATTAATTGTTATTGGTTTTATTTTAAAATGCTTTTAAACTTTTTGAAGTGGTGGCATCGTTTCAATTCTTGTCATGTCATAAAAAATGTATAGGATATTATTCATTCAAACATTTAGTTTTCATTTCAGTCTCCTGTATGGCTGTAGTATCTACAATAAAATTATTTATTCAGTTAACATGAAAGTCATGTGTAAGTAACGTTAGATATTTGTGTGAAGAGTAGAGCAGATGGTACATTGGGACGCAGCCATGCCCATCCTGCCAGTTCTCACGCAGCGCGTCTCTATAATAAGAGGAAGACTTGCAGTGCATGTTCTTGCGGTTCATGAAGCATTCATTATGAGGAGAATCTTCATCGTCCTGTGCTGCGGCTGGAGCTGTAGCCGCAGATCGGGATCAAGTGGGACTCAGCATTTCTTCACGGCGATTATGAGATCCGTCTAACACCCTGTGAGGTCGCGGTTTCAAACCCCGCCACATGTACCAGTGTTTTCGTGGTTTCCTTCAGTCACCAGATAAATATCTCAGTGGAAGTTCAGTGCCACGACCCAAAGTTCCAACAGCATAAAATGAATAAATAAATGCAAATAAAAATACATAGTATAGGAATACTAATATGTATTATTATTATTTTTTTTCTTTCTTTCTACAAACAACCGTTATCCCTAAACACATTTTGTTAGTCCACGGATATACGTCTTCTACATCTTCTTCTGTAAGTTCTTTGCGGTTCATATTTATCTTACTGCATTCATCAATTACTCCTTTTTCCTTTCCATATTCTTTCCTCGACTTTTCACAACAGCATCAATTTTGGAATTCTCTCCATCCTCTTTAACTATCTAAACCGTTTCAATCTTTTTCTTTTATTATTTCAATAATATATTTAATATTACTACTCTGCTACACCTACTTATGCTCATAATCATAATAGTAATACTTAAGTGTATTTTTATTGAATTTCAAAAACAGAAAATAAACGTTACTGTGCAGAGAATATTATGGTTGTAGTTTGACAATTACATACTATTAACAAGCGGATTGAATAACATGATGTATGTTCATTAAAGATGGTGAATGTTAGAAAATGAAAATAACAAGTTTTTTTTGAACATATGAAAGAAAGGATTTGCCATCTCATTGTAACAATGTTCATGTGATTGACTAGGGTATAGCTTGTTCTTCTAAAAGATAAGGCACTCAAAAGCAAGTTTGAGGGGTACTGATAAAAATGAATAATTATTTGGGACAACTATCTTAAATCGCTCAAAATATGACTTGAATTTGCCTTGGCCAGATAAGGACTGAGTAAGCTCAAAATTCGGCCAAGTATTTTGATCTGGAGTCAACGCGGGATCTTAGGAAAAAATATTTCTCTCGTAACGTGTCCTTTCGGAGTTTTGGTGCAGATGTTTTTACATTGAAGAGTTGTGCGGTTTTTAATTTTAATTTTCGGGTAACATATGTAGGAGCTCTATAAACTTCCGTCGTAGATTTTGCAGCTTATTCAGTAGTAGGTCTGCTTTCTCAATATTACCCTATACTCTCGGATCCAGGACAGACAGGTGTGGTTGGCTGCTGAGCTATTGGTCTTATATCAATGGTTATTAGGCTTTTATTGTGTTTATCACTATTGAGTTCAGTTCAATAAAAATCATTCAAAATAAAGATGTCTTTAGAGGATGTTCCCAAAAAAATTCAAGATATGCATTTTATTTGGCTGTAAATATCTTAAATGTAAGAGATTTTAATCAAAATCTTTAGAGTCATTTTTGAGAAAATCACAATTTTCGAAATCCATGTAAAGGGTAGTTTGGGGTGGGGGGATTTACTTGAAAATCTTCGTATCGCATCCTTGGAAGATATCAAACCTAAATACCAAGTTTGGTATTTAACAGTTTTTTCGTTTTTGAGCTATACTGGCCACAGGCATTCATACGCGCACACAAAAACACACACACAGGACCTTTTTCCGCAATACCTTCTCTATACACAAGTACATAGTACGTGTAGAGAAATTAATAGCAATAATTATGATGGTACTAATAATACATCAAGTCAATCACGAGTCAGGCATCTGAAGATTATATGTTAAGATACGCGCTTTTTGTGGTGTTCTTTGTATACTAATGGTTATGGGGGAGGATTTCTAACTGGTCCCGAATTTGAAAACCGCTCCTTTTTGCAGAGTTTTTATATCTGTATACGTGTAGGTTATAGAGCGGAGAGGGACAGCTCATGCACTGCAACTACATAGATCCATCATGACAAAGTAAACGAATCACAGGGGATAAAGGCTACAGGCCGCAGAGACACGCGGAAGTCTCCAACAGTTCCACGGCCGAAGACCTTCCAACTACTGGAGCTGCCAGAGAGGTCGATGAATTACCCAACTTCCAGCCAGCCTTCTAGTGTTCACGGGGAGTACTGTTTTTTTATGAACAAGCATCAGCGTCATCTGTCCGACACAGCCATTCGTCACGAAACCTAGAAACACAGCTGAAAGATGATAAGGAGATGAAATGAAAGGAAAATGATGAAGAAGAAATCGTGGTGGATGGAAAACCACCGCAGAATTCACTTAGCAAACAGGGAAAATTGCAAAAAATACAAGTAGACGGTCGACAAGATCCGAACAATTCGGGAATTCCGAACGTTTTCGCAGTCATATTCCTCAGATTTTGTATCACTGTAATTCATGTCGTACTTATGTATATTCAAAGCTAAACTCGTATTGTTTATAGTTTACAACCAACATTAATAGCGCGACGTACATAAGTAGAAGATATAAATTCAAAAAGTGAATGAGGGTTTGGGAACTTCGTTTATTTTCTCTTCCAAGAAACTGGAAAAATTCTAATGTAAACTCTGACTGAAAAGTAATTCCGACATATCTTAAATATTTTTTGAAAAATAAAACGCACAGTATGATCGTCACTGTGCCTGTTTTGTTTCTTTCCTACCCCAAACGTTACAATTTGAAGCGACTTTTGTTAGACTCTACTACTTTGTAAAATCCCTACATCAAAATTCCCTACCCTTAGATGAGGATAAAGTACAAAGGGAGTCGTTTAATAACGTTACCAGCCGCCACTGCTAAATGACGTGAGCCTTCTAGGGTTACTCGTTTAGGCAAAACATTTCCAAGAACTCGACGCCGCTACACAGCCCTCTCTTAAATGGTGAAGAGCAATTTATTCTGGGAAAAAGTTGATGCAAAAACCGCCTCCGTTATTCCGAGTCCATGAAACGTGAGCTGCTGTTGGTACCTTAAATGTATATCCTGCTGAAGATTAACGGAAAATACTTTTTTATACTTTACTAACGTATTCATTTCGTAATAAACAGGCTATTGAAAAGTAATTTAAAATTATAATCCATACTAATAAAGAAAATAATTTGTGTGCGCGCGTGTTAGGAAGCCATAAAACCGATTCTGATTATTAAACGCGAGCGCCTTTCAGGAATGTCCAATCTGATTGAGGTCTTATTAACTAATCAGTTTAGAACTTAATCGAGTTATAAAACATATTATATATATATATATAACCTGCTTTTCTACTCATTCACTTTTATTTATGTATTTACTATTTATTGATGTTCATTCTTATCTTCTTTATTTAATTACTCTTACATATCTTTGTGCTTCTTGATTTAATTCTTATACTGCATGTTTAATTATTTTGATGGTTAGGATATCATTTGTTCTAATTACTTGCATAGATGTATGATATTTAACACAATATCACTTTTTAATTTACATTTTAATCTTCCATAATAATAAGATTACTTTTATTAATTAACAATTTGTATTAACACATGTTAATAACTCATACTGACGTTAAATTAAGATGTAGATTATTATTGTCATATTTTTACTTTCTCTACACGTACTATGTACATAGTGTATAGAGAATGTATTGCACTCCACCAAAATTTCGATACCGAGATTTCACCGGAAATATAAGTTTTAGGGTCCCCTTTATCTAAAAAAAAAAAAGTTTTCGGAAAAAGGTCCGTGTGTGTGTGTGTCCGTGTGTCTATGAACACAATAATCAAAAACGAAAAGTAGGTAAAATACCAAACTTGGTATTTAAGTTCAGTATATTCCATGGATGCGACACGAAGATTTTGAGAAAAATCCCCCCACCCCAAACTACCCTTTACATGGAACTTTTTTCGAACATTTTGATTTTCTTAAAAATGGCTCTAACGGTTTTGATTAAAATATCGTATATTAAAGATATTTAGATGACAAATAATATGTATATCTTGCATTTTCTGGGAATAGCTTCTAAAGACCTATTTATTCTGGATGGATTTTGCTTAATTTGGCATAACTAGTAAATCGTAAGAGATAGACAGAAATTTAATATACAAAAAATGTAGGTCTTGTTAAAATATACAATTTTTGTCATATACATTTTTCTCGTGGAGCTTACAGTTTTCGAGGTATTCATTGTTATTAGTTTGAGTGTAAAGTACTTATACTTTTCTCAGACGGGAGTGTGCGGTTTTCTTTGTTCTACTCCTGGCCAAGAAAAGAAGGGATTTTTAATGACAATTGCATAACGACAGCTTTTAAAACATTCGATTTAGCCTAGTGTATTCCCTCATTTTCTTCCTACTTATAAGGAACTAAGTAATAAGAACATTGTGCTGAATACCTCGATTAACAAGGTGCAGAAAGAAGAATAATCTATGTAAGAAGTTTGTAGAACGGCTAGAGAAAGTCATGTGAGTGTAACACATCAGATTTTTTCTTACTTTAACGGTACTGTATTTTATAAATAAATGTATATACTTTACAATTAATAAAAATTAATGTGAAACACCCGCCTCTGCAGTGTGACAGTAATGTGTCAACCTCATTTTCAGGGTGTCCCGAGTTTGAATCTCTCGTATGTGAATTATCCGGATGGAGTTCTCAAGGAATTTTCACTTATCCTGAGAAGTCGAATATCAAAATAGCTGTAAGCTCGTTGAACCCCAAGATCATTTGAGCATCGCTTCAGGGATTTCATTCTTCTTCCGATATGACCAACCAGGTTAAAGTTTGTTAAACAACAAAATATGATAAATAAAAATAGTCTTACAATGTCCATTTTATTATTGTTTCAAGCTTGATAAATTCTTCTTGTTTATGTATTAACCCATTTATGGATTTCGATTGTTCAAAAAAAAAAAAAAAATCATATGCAACATTTTATCTACTGGAAAGTCTTGCCCGGATCTCATTTCAAATTCTCCTACTACATAATAGCTTGAGCTGACAGATCCAGGTCTTGCAACTGGCTCATGACTTATGTTTTAATCGACAAATAGTATTCGTAGTAATCATGGAGTGCAAAAAGAAAGAAATGAAAACCAAAATCAGTTATTTTCCCAACACAGTAATGTTTTTACTTTCATTCCGTAGCTTAATTATTATAATACTAACACTACTTTCAAGTTTTAAATTACTTTGAAAGCACTCAATATAAGGTAAACACATTTTACACAGTAAGAAGGGACTCTTTGGAAATGTAACTCTGTGCGTTTAGTGTCTTATTATTCACAAGATTATTTTTATTTACTGTGTAATTTTAATTTATTTTGGCTGATCTTTTGAAGAATTCAGCATGAATACAGCAAATAGCATATTATTGAAGTAATGTGATTATGTAATTACAAATGCATTAGCATTTAAAGTATGTATCAAGATCTGCGGAGTTCTCGTGTAAGCATTTCAAACAGAAGACAAGCAGACGGTTGTTTTAGAAATGACCATAGAGGTCAACATAGCAGCAGACCAAGTTTGTTTATGGAGTCAGGAAAAGGAAGGAACACACTGCTGCCCTCTGTTGGCAGCGATAAAGCACTACTGGGTCGCTTGAGATTCTCCAAACACACTATCTCTTCCTTTGCACAATACCTAACGCCCAAGTTTATGTCTCTATTTGAAGGGGATAACTATTTCTCAAGACCTCTTCATTTGGCGCGGCAAAATGGATTTGTGCTCCGTCCAGCACAATACACAAACAAGAGAAAAGGAAGGAAAACGTGCTCCCTTCTCTGCTTTACTCGAGAAAATTGTGGCACAGAAAACCTTAATCCCCAATCCTCTTTTTATCACATTTTATTCCTTACATAAACATAATAGCATTCTCTATTGAACGCTGTGGCGCAAAAATTAACTATAAATATAACCACAAGTAACATCTATGCAATGCTAATTCATGGTTGCTCTCTCTCTCTTCAACAGAAATACACGTTTTGGCATTCCATGAATAAACAATTCTGATTCGTAACAATCCCAATGTTTTCCCTATTCATTGTCATTTATTTTCATAGAGGTTGTAGTTATTTATCAAAATGTTATTTTGTTTATGCTTCGTGTTAACCATTAGGAATATTAAAGTTAAATTTAACGTTTATTCCGGTATCGTTCCATACGTACCTAAAGGGACTGACCAGTAGAAGGCATTTTATAGCTATCATAATTCGAGTAGTTGATCCTGAGCAGCCGTTAATAATTAAGTGAAAATACCAGGAGATGAAAATAATTAATATTCAACATCATAAAAAATAAATAAAGAAAATAGAAAAGAAAACACAAGTATGCGGCGAGCGGAAGCCAAGACCACAGCAACCGCAGTTCAAAGAACGTATATTCTATCAGAAGATGCGCAAAAAATAAAGCCAGAGCGAACTTTAGATCAGTTTTCACCATCTGATTGCTCAGATAGAGTAAGGGGCCACACCATGGCCGAGTGGATTAGACCACTCGCCCCTCCAGGATGCTGCATATAGGATTTATAGCGGCGCAGTGGCAGGTTTCCCCCGCCATCACATTCCATGTATTGCCAGTGGCATCGCCTGCTGTGCCATATGTCGCAAAGCGGGCGTTAAACACTACAAAAAAGGAGAGAGAGAGCAACTTTGTTCGATCTCCAGCGAATCGCCTACTGTACACTGCGTGACAAACTGTGCGGAAAGCAGGAACGGATAATTACTTCAGTGCAGTGGCAGTATACAACATTTTGTTTTTCACAGGTTGACTTGACTATTACAGTAATAACAATTGTTTCGTTTAAAAATTCCTGTCCCTTTATTTAGGGACCAAATTTTCTTTAGAAAAATCATTTGGGTTTATCAAACCTTTTCATAGGTTTAATATACCTAGTTTGTAGGTTCATGATTGGTAGAACAGTTGTCTATAATATCTCTTAATCAATAGTATTTATACTTATGATATGAGCATATGCATATTTCACAGGTTTCCCCGTAATTTTTAGTTGCAACATAAATAATTGCAAAACAAATAATCACTCTTATTATAGTATTACCAGAAAATAAGAAGTCCCTTAATTTGATCAAATACTATTGCAATTGCTAACGGTATGAGAATTAATTTGTAAAGAACAACTTTCACTTTTATAGAATGCATATGAACAGGATTTTGTAATTAATTGGTGTATAACACAACGCGAAAGAAACATCTTCTCCTTGGTAACTATTATATTCATTTATATAGGTACGCAAAGACGTTGCAAATTGAATTTCTTGAGTGCAAAACTTTGCCACAAAATAAACACTAATTGCGCCACTTTCTATAAATAAGAAAGATCCTTTCTAGATAATTCTAGGAGTAGATGGACTGGGTATTGGATTGCTTTTTATTCCCGACATTATTGAACATACTCACGACACACTGTGCAAGGAACAAGAGGCCATATCACATATTTCCCTAGCAATATCAAATGAGTTGATGGCACTTGCTTTAGACGCACGACTAAGTCCTTGGATTAATAATGTATTCTTAGCTGATATATTTACAACAATAATAATGATGATAATTCTACTACTACCAACCACTACTACTACTACTACTACTACTACTACTACTACTACTACTACTACTACTACTACTATTACTGCTACTACTACTACTACTACTACTACTACTACTACTACTACTACTACTACTACTACTACTACTAATAATAATAATAATAATAATAATATGGAGTACAAAATGTTCCTATTTTCACGGATTAGCTAACGGTTGGTAAGACTGATTCTTCTGTGATTGCGCAGCATAAAAAATGGAGTACTTTGTTGAACTTTCGCGATCGTTTTGGTATGAAAGTGGTGAATTAGACGGTCCCCATGACTGCGCTCGCTAAAATGCCTCGCTTTGGTGCTTCTTGGCGCAGGGGATCGTGGGAACGAGTCCCGCCTTGGGCATGGGTGTTATAGTGTGTGTGTGTTAGAAGCAAAAAGCAAAACGGTAATCAAATAGAAAAACAAAGGAACTGTTGGGAAAAGGGGAAAAAAGGAGAACACATCGCCGGAGTCCGGACAGGACTCCGGAACTGTATTTTTTATTTTTTTATGTGTGAAAAAAAAAGAACAAAAATTACAGATCTTCCAAGTGTTCACATCTCCTCCTGAAGCTACTATTCTGTTTATTTCCGTTCTTAAAGTCCACTTCACCATCTGTACTATTAGGTAAGTATTTTACCGTTATTCTAGGTATTCAATGTGTACAAAGGTTGAGGTGGTAATAAACTGTTTAAAAACGCTGCTCTGTAAATACATACATACTCTGCCTAAGTTCAAGAGAAACTATCGAACGACTGCTTGATATTTCAAGGCCTCCTATTATGCATTAAAACTGCAGACGAACAACAATAACCATTCAGAGGTTCCGGGTTCGATTCCCAGCTGGGGCATGGCATTTTTCTTTAACCAGAATCATTCCTACCTCACAGAGTCTGGAAGTATGAATGTGAGAGTGAATGAATGTGTGTTTAACAGCATAAAATCGAAAAACCAACATTTGGAAACCTACTGTTCAGCGAGATAAATACCAGCAGTTGTTTTTCAAGTCACATGACCATAAAAGGTAAAGGGGCCTATACAAATGAAACGATTAAAAGATAATAAATAAACCAAGCACTAAGGACTAGAGAAGCATAAATACATTTTGGTATTCTGGTATATTTTAATGGTGCCCAGTGATAGAGAATTCACAGAAAATGAAGAGCAGCTGGTGTACTATTTACGTCAAAATAAAGATAAAATTTTTATTCGTCATTTATTTTAACTGCATTTTTAATCACAGTTGTTTGAGCTGCGTTTCAGAAAATTAAAGTTAAGCAAACTAACGAAGCGGTTTTTTTTTCACACAAAGGGCTCGATAGGATGGAAGGAGGGAATTTCATGAAAATCTACACTTTGCATCCGTGAAAGGTATTTATCAATGGACTTTTATGTTAGCAAGCTTTTATTGTGCTGCATACACACACATATGAGGCTCTTTTTCTGCTTGTACTATTTTTAATTCAGAAAATTTCATAAAAGCACATTTGCCGTTGAACCGCGTTAATGCAATTTTCGGGAGGAATTCAGTCCTCATTTACTGCAGTAACTGGTAGAAAATTTAAAATCCCGTTTAGAGACAGATCTGCTTGGTTCCCTCTTTGTGCATATGAGCACATAAACTAAAACATCTGTGTTTTATTCATATCACCTTCTCTACATCTTTGTATCAAATTATTGTTAAAACATTAATCAAGATGAACATTAGCGAAAGAGTCGTATTGCTTGCTTTCTTTTAAATAGAAGGGAAATAAGGGAATATACTAGGCTAAAGCGTTATTAAAATCTTTTAAAAGCTGGTTGCTATGTGGTTGAAATCCGTTTCTATCCATTGAGGGGAGCTGACAAATTTCCGTATGAGAAAAGTTCAAGTATTTTAAAATTGAAATCATAACAATGAATAACTCAATAATGGTCAAATCCATGTGTATGACATAAATTGTGTGTTTTAACGAGGTCTAAATTTCTGCTGTAGTAGTTTTGTCTATCTCTTACGGTTTACCAGTTATATACAATTTAGCAAAATTCATCCAGAATAAAGAGAACTTCAGAGGGTATTCCCCAAAAATGCAAGATATTTATTTTATTTATCAAGTAAATATGTTTAATACACGGTATTATAATTAAGATCGTTAGGTCCTTTTTTGAGAAAATCAATATTTTCGAAAACTTTTCCATGTAAAGGGTAGTTTGGGGTGGGGGAAATTTCCTAAAAAGTCTTCCTGTTGCATTCTTGAAGCACTTTAAACTTAAATACGAAGTTTGGTATTTTACCTACTTTTTACTTTCTCTAGCCCCATATGTACAATGTACATAGGGATAAAGAAGGTATTGTAATGCATCCAAAAATTCGATACCGAGATTTCACCCGACATATATGTTTTGGGGTCCAAAAAAGCATTTTAATAAAAGGTCCGTGTGTGTGTGTCTGTGGACAGCATATCCCCATAACAAAAAGACCGTTAAATGCCAAACTTGGTATTTAGGTTTAGTATCTTCCAAGGATGCGACACGAAGATTTTCAAAAAAATCCACCCACCACAAACTACCCTTTACATGGAAAACATTTCGAAAATTTTGATTTTCTTAAAAATGGCTCTAACGATTTTGATTAAAATGCCATATATTAAAACTATTTATGTCCGAAATAAAATGTATATCTCGAAAATTTTTGGGAATAGCCTCTGACGACCTCTTTATTCTGGTTGAATTTTGCTGAATTTTGCTTAACTGCTAAACCGTAAGAGACAGTAAAAAACATACTGCACAAAAAATGTACCTCATGACAAAACACACAATTTTTGTCCTTTACGTTTTTGTTGTTGAGGTAGCCGTTTTCGAGATATTCCTTGTTATTGGTTTCAATTGTAAAGTACTTACACTTTTCTCACACAGGAAGTGTCTGTTTTTCTTTTGTTCTACTCCTGGCCAAGCAAAGATGTGATTAGCAATGACAATCGCATAACTATAGCTTTTAAACATTTGACAATCACTTTAGAATAGCGCATTCCCTTATTCCCTTCTACTTATAAGGAACTAAGTAATAAGATTCTACTACCATTTATCTTAATTAGCATTGTGTACATTGTGAACAATTCTCTTTTGTAGGAGTTTTGTAGAGAAGCTAGGGAAAGTCATGTGAGTGTAACACATCCGATTTTTGTTGTTGAGTTAGCGTGTTCACAGACACACGGATACACAAACACACACGGGTCTTTTTGTAAAAATGCATATTTTGGATACAGGGGACCCTAAAACGTGTATTTCCGGTGAAATCTCGGTATCGAATTTTTGGGTGGAGTGCAATACCTTATCTACTTACGTACCATGTGCTAAGTAGAGAAAGTAAAAATCTGATTGTTCTGTTTACATGACTTCCTCTACATCTCTGTTACAAATTATTGTTAAAAAGCTTAATTTTCTATTCCAAGGTAATCGAGATTAACGTGATCACATATGTTCCTTAAACGTAGAAGTGAAATACTAGATTAAAACGACAGTGAAATCTTCTAAAAGCTGGATGCTATATGATTAAAATTCGTTTCTTTACGTGGCCAGGAGTGAGATGAGAATATTTTAAAGTATTTTAAAACTGAAACCAATAACAAGAAATATCTTGGAAACGTCCAACTCTACCAAAAAATATATATAATATAATTTATGATTTAACGAGATCTATGTTTTTATGTGGTAAGTTTTAAATCTGTTGAAGTTTTTGTCTATCTCTTACGGTTCAGTTATGCAAAATTCATCAGAATGAAGAGGTCCTCAGAGACCATTCACTGAAAATCAAAGATATGCATTTTATTTGCTATTTAAATATCTTTAATATATGGTATTTTAATAAAAAATTGTTAGAGCCATTTATGCAAAAATACAATTTCAAAAAAGTTTTATGTAAAGGGTATTGAGGGGGGGATTTCATGAAAATCTTCGTCTTGCATCCTTGTAAGATATTAAACACCAAATCTGGAGAATCGAAATGCGATTTTTATAATTTGTTTCTATTTTCATGTTTTAATTGCATATGAATATTTCGAATCTCCCGCTCATTTTAGTATAGCTTTCTTAGAGATACGCTAATTGTAAATAGTTCAAGAATACTGTGAAAATAATTCTGCATAGTAGTTTTTTAGAACATTCTGGTGCACTCACTCGGTAAAACATCAATACCTTTGTAAATACGAGTATTAGTGTTAGAGAAGAGATATTTGTTTATTTTGATCGAAAAGCTTTACTTAAGATATTCGCAGCTTTGGCATCCCGCTCATATTTCCATCATGTGAAAGTTTCGAAGTGCTGCAAAGTTATGTATGGAAAGTTAGGTTTCATGTTTTTTTTTTTAAATGTTATGTTTGAAAAAAAAATCTAAAGAGTTAAAATTGCCTATATAAATACCCCATTATCTCAGAATTTGGCACTAAAGCATGACATTTTTACCACACAATTTGGAACTAAATAGGATTTATTTTAACGAAAAAAATATGTATATAGATGAGTTATTTTTTTAAAATTGAAAAATCATCATTTTTCAATAAAATTTTAAGAGCTTTATTAAAATATTTATACATTTCCTTCTAATCAAAAGAAGTAATCTATTTTTCATCAATCAAAAGTAAAGGTATTGCCAAATATACAATGGAAAATTTAGGTAATTATCTTAAATATCTGTCAGTTAATGGGTCAAACTTTGACATTGGCAAGATATGGCATTTCGACTCCCCTTACCAATCTTTTGTTTTTGAACTATGTATGTCCAAAGACACACACACACACATGCAGGCATACAGTTACATATCGTGACCTTTTTTAAAATTTGCTTTCTTTGGACTCAGGGGACTTCAAAACATATTTTCGGAAACTTTTCGATATCGAATATTTGGGTGGAATACACACACACTGACGCGCATGCGCGCGTGCACACACAAACTTACACTGACGCGCACGCGCGCGCGCGCGCACACACACACACAGACTTATCTGAAAAGCTTTTTTTATTTGTTTGGATGTTTATATTATCGATAAAATCTCGACACCGAATTATATGGTGAAGATTTGTAGTGCAGAAAGTAAAACTGGTTTTTACTTTCTCTACACGTACTCTGTATATAGTATATAGAGAAGGTATTGCACTCCACTCAAAAATTCGATACGAGATTTCATCGGAAATATATGTTTTAGGGTCCCCTGTATCCAAAAAAAGCATTTTCAGAAAAAGCTCCGTGTGTGTGTGTGTGTGTCCGTGTGTCTATGAACACGATAGCTCAAAAACGAAAATTCGGTAAAATACCAAAGTTGGTATTTAGGTTTAGTATCTTCCAGGGATGCGACACGAAGATTTGAGAAAAATCTCCCCACCCCAAACTATCCTTTACATGGAACTTGTTTCTAAAATTTTGATTTTATCAAAAATGGCTCTAACGATTTTGATTAAAATTTCGTATATTAAAGAAAATTTACCTAACAAATAAAATGTATATCTTGAATTTTCTGGGAATAGCCTCTGAAGACTACTTTATTCTGGATTAGTTTTACGGAATTTTGCATAACTGCCAAACCATAAGAGATCGATAAAAAATTACAAGAAAAAAGTAGAGCACTTTAAAACACACAATTTATCTTATATACATTTTTTTCGTGGAGTTTTTCAGCTTTAAAAAACATACTTTTCTCATACAGGAATTTAACAATTCCTGTGCCTTCAAACAAAGGAACTTCAGTCACATAACAACCAACTTTTGACTATCACTTTAACCTATGGTACTCCCTTATTCACTTCTACTTACAAAGAAGCAAGTAATAAGACTATTTCTGCTGATTTTTTCTCGATTAGCATGAAGTAAATAGAAGCATAAGCTTTTCAACAATAATTTGTTACAGAAATATAGAGAGTCATGTGAATGGAACACATCAGATTTTTATGCATATTTCCGATAAAATCTGACATCGAATTTAGGGTGGAATACAATATTTCCCCAACTTACTATGCGTAGTTGAGAATGTAATATGAGAGGAAGTGGTGCCATACTTTCTACTTATGATAGCATTACTAATATGTGTATAGATTATTAAGACATTACATGAAGCTGTGTAACTGCGAGTGATTTCAAGATCTACAGGGCATGCAAGGTTTAGTGACCTAACAAGCTCTCTTACCTTTCAATTGACCTTGCATTAAAGACGTTCTTTCCATCGTCTTTATTCACTTGAAATCTGCTAACACTAGCATTCAGAGGATAGTTTTTCTTTTCATCGTTCGGATGTTTCCCCAACATGACACCGATTCCTGCACTCTGTTGCCGCGGAAGTTAACTACTGGCTACAATGCTAATATATTCAACAAATTAATAACTCTTTTTAATGTACTATTAGACAACAATCATTATGGAAACATTACTTATTTGACATTGCTGTTTAACTTTTCGTAGCTTCATACCTAATACATATTTTATCCATGTTTTCAACACGAAAAATAAAATTACTGGAAATACTTTTGATTCGAGTCGTAAGCTGAGACAGTTTGAATCCCGCGTTTACCTTGTGAACATTTTAATATCGCAAACACATATTTATTAACATAAATAAAGGGTAATGTGTGAGAATTTTGTGTTAGGCTCTTATTGTATGTGTGTTTTGAAGTGTTTAAGCCAGTAAATAATCTATAATGATGTGTATCATCGTTTGGTAAACAACAGTGATATAGCAGGTAAGGTTATATCGCAACAATAATCAATATATTTAAATTATAACTTCTGCATTATTAACAGCATACCTTGCTTTTTAGGAAGAACATCTAATTTTAACAGTTCTTATACCAGTAAACATAATGTTAATAAACTAATGACATTTACTTATGTTGCTACAGTTGCAATTTAATTACGTTTAAACTGCCTTGTCTAATTAAAGCAAGTGCTCATCACGTTAATGCATACTTCCAGTAAATATTAATGACATAGTTATGGCTACTATAAGTTGTAATAGCTTATATTTTGCTGTACTGTTTCTTAAGTGTGTGAAAGAGAACAATAAGTGATAGATACATAGTAAACACACACACACAAACGTTTTAACACCTAGATCTCGTGGTATTTTAAAAGCTCATGCAAATTATTAGTCATATTTAAGTTTTGAAAATATATGATGTGCTGTCAAATAGAATTGTATTTTAAACCTGTTATATAATGCTGCATTTAATTTTGGACAATTGAAACAGAAGTATTCGCTTTTTCTCACCAACATAGTGTGTTTAAATAGCATATTTTCTGTAATGCAACATTTAAAATGTCATATTTTATATTTGGTGATTTAATGTTATTAACAATTTATATAGGATATGTTAATATTTTAAGATAAATATTTATTATTTTTAATAGTGTTAAAATTATAAAAATAGATTCATAAGTAAACTGAATCTTTATGATTTACCTTATACAATGATAATATCCTTTTTAGTTTTTCTTTCTCTATCACGTACAATGTACATAGTAGGTACAGAAGATATTGTATTACATCCAGAAATTAGATACAGAGATTTCACCGGAATCACTTGTTTTGAGGATGCGCCCAAATAAATAAAAACGGGCACGCTTAGATAAAAGTCCGTGTGTGTGTGCGTGCGTGCGTGGGTGCGTGCGTGCGTGTGTGTGTTAATTTTCTCATAGGCGGCTCTTAACTATTCTGGTTAAAATACCATAATGTATTAAAGATATTCACATCACAAATAAAATGTAGCCCGCCTCTGTCGTTTGGGTGTAGCGTGTCCACCTCACATTCAAGAGGTACCGATTTCGAATCTCGGTTAGGGTGAGTTACTCGGATAAGGTTTCTTTCCGGGATTTTCCCTTATCCTGAGAAGGCGATTGTCGAGTAACTTTGGTGCCACTCCAGAACCTCGTAACGAATGTTAATTGTAGAGTTATTATCTAGTTCATAATATTATCTATCTTAAAGCTCTATCTTACATTCTAATTATTGAAGGACTCAGGTTTATCAAAATACTTATGACATGAATAATTTTCTCTATATGTGATATTAAATGCACACTAACTTTGAGTACCTCTTTCAACATGAATTCTAACGATGTTGTATTATATGTTCTGTCAACTTCATATGCTGAGAATTATTGAGGATTAGATGCAAAAGGATATATAACTTCAATACAAAATTTTATTTGTGGGAATTCCTTTGTCACATATAACTAATATCCTGGCTGAATATGGTTTAATGTATTTGTCTGTCGCTCTTCCACCATAACATTTGCAAATAAAACAAAATATATCCTGACGGAGTAATGGCAACAAGAGCTTTTTGGGTGAATGTATTTTTGCAATGAACATTAACATTCTTTGATTCAAACTGTGAGGTCTTTTACAGACAACTTCGCTACAATCTACGATATAGATGCAGTATTTTAAATTCATTTGGTGTAATATTTGTAATAGTGGATTGCTGTTGGCAGATAATTCATTCCTATGTTTTCTTGAATATATGATGGAGAATATATTTAAAGATAGCAGATAAAATAGTTTGAGGTCAGTGAAAGTAACGCCAGTGGCAAAACTAGTACGACTTTACATTTATATAAAAAGCAGAATATTTTCTTTTCCAAGAGGACGTTAATCATTGGGGCTGTCTTGCCGGTCCGTAAGTTTTGTACGTGTTTGCTGGTCGTTCTCCCCTTTGCAGAGGCCTGGAATGCGATAAGCACAGGAAGAGAGATGCGCCGGTAACCAAATAATTTGGAATGCCACAGCATCGACGCAACTCGAACACGCCAGAAACTTCGGCTTCCACTATTTTCGTGAAACTTCTGTCACGTAATCGTGGATATATAAGAAAGAGTTAGTTGCAAGCTTAGTCTTCAGCACGTCTTCGACTGTGAGTGTTAGCGGGCAATGGCATGGAAGCCATCAACTATCTAGGCGTCGAAGTTTCGAGTAAATTGTTGTCCAGCAGTGAATTAAAGGATTATTTGTAATTAATTTTGAAGAAAATAAAGACATTTGTTACACTATTAATGGAAGGTAAAATCGATAATTAGATATGGAGCACAATACGCTTTACAACAGCAATGGCAAGAAGATGCTGTTAGTTTTCTTTTCAAATTGTATTCCACTAGTCTCTTTTAAAACAAGTATCTGCTTTTGCGTATTTACACGTAAAATTACCCAGTTTGTCTGGACAACTACTTCACAATTATTTCGGAGAGAAGAAAGAAAAAAAAATACATTTAAGGTTAAATTCCACGTAGCACTGTGTTTCGATTGTGCACCTACCGTGTCCCGGTCATGAGCTCTTTAATGGCAGCTAAGGAGTAGGTTTCATTTAATTTACAAAGAGGGCCTGTTATGCGACCTGACCTACTGTATCCCTCCTGTGTACCGACGTGCTGTCGGCGATCAGTCATGGGATTGATTTTGTGAAAATGTTCGCGATAGAATCACGACAGGGTAGGAACACGGTAGGCTACTATGTGGAAATGACCAAACGGCAACCTACTTGCACTTCGTCTATTTCCGGTTCAGGAGTACTCGTATCTATACAATCTGTCACATACAGTTTATGACAACACTCTTGATTAATGATAACATGTAAAATCTTTTATATATATGAGAGATTTAAAATATATTTTCTATTCAGCAAATCCAAATAAACACCATAGGTTATAACGATATTTTCTCTGCCCGTCTCTGTAATTTGGGGGTAGCTGTCTGCCACACTCTCAAGAGGTCCCGAGTCCGAATCTCGGTTAGGGTGGATTACCCGTATAAGGTTATTTCGGGGGTTTTCTCTTTTACTGAGAAGACGAATATCGAGTAACTTTGAGCTTTGTTGTCACAGGGCTCATTTGCGCATCACTTCATTGTCCGACATGATCTAGCAAGTTAAAGGACGTTAAACTTAAAAAGAAAGAAAGAAAGAAAACATTATTTGTTGCTAATTGCTTATTGAAACAGAGATACCAAAACGATTAGAACGAATGTGTCCTTTCCTAAAAGGAAGGTGAACATGTTTTGAAAGATACCACCCATTAGTAAAATGTAGTTAATAATAGCCAATTATAGTTTGTAATTGCTCAAACATCATATAAATTATTTATTTATTTTTTGTAGTTTAGCGCACTTTATTTGGTTGGCCATATCGGACGATGAATGAAATCATTGAAATGTTTCCAAATGATCTCGGGTCCATGGAGTTTTAAGTTTCTCAACATTAGTATTCGCTGGGTCTTACCTGGGTAACTCACCCTAAGCGAAATTCGAACTCGCCACGTTTTGAACATGATTCAAACAGGCTATCTCCACGCTACCAACGCGGCCAATATAAGTGCTAATTAAATGCTCTTTTACATGAGTCGTGCGTAGAACAAGGCTAGAAAAAAAGAGTCCATTTGAAAACCCCTCTAGGAATTGTCAACTTCTGCAAAATACGCCTCTGTCTCGATGATCTAAATTTTGTTCCCGGGAGCCATTTCTTAATGCTTGTATACAAGAAGAAATCGCAGGGAACCAGGTGGGTGAATATGGGGGCGCGGCAACAGTTCATAATGTAATTTAACATTGGCAACTATGGATGAATTTTCTGACGTATTGCCATGGAAACAGATTTTTCTATTTGCCAAATGGGGCCATGTTTCCTTTAACATCAAATCGGGCTAATAACTCACTGTAGTATTTTCCAGTATTCGTTTTTCCTTTTTCTAAGAAATCAATGACTGTCTTCGCATCCCAAAAAATTGTTCAATAGCTTTTTCGAACAGATTTACTGGAAGCAATCTAATGTTTTGTTTGTTAATTGATCTCTGGAGCGTAATAATGAATTCAGGTCTTTCGAAGTTAAAAACTGCACCCGCTTGTTGCCTACTGTGAGCAATTGCGGCCCCATCGGGCCGATAACTTTTCATCTCTAACTCATTATGCAAAATATGAATTATCGTTCCGTCGACACTCCTATGGCTTCTGTTACTTCGCGAATTTTTTTCGATGGTCAGTGAGAACCGTGAACTTTTTCAATGATTTCCTCGATAACAGCATCTGTCGGGCTTCCTGGACTCTCCTCATCAAAAACGGATTTTCGACCGCGTTTAAACCTGTTGAGCCAATACTTAAATGTTGTCACAGTTTTCTGATTTCTGAACGATACTGCAGAAAACACGTTGAACGGCTAATTTAAATGCTTGTAAAATCCAAACTATTTTATGGCTCAGTGCTAACTTTGTTTGGTGAATAGTAACTAATGATAGCACATGATGGTAACACCAACTTCCTTAGCAATACCATCTATTTTGAAATCAAGTGCTTATTGAACCACCCTCGTATATGTATTGGTGCATCCAACTACAGAACAATTTGTTCTATTTCTTTTATAACTTACCTCCATAAATTTGAACTAAGAACTTCGGTACTAATTCAAGCCCAAATACACTGTCATGCGAATTGTTAAAGCGAGTGTTCTCTAGATTACAGCAACTAACGAGCACGCTCTCTATAGGTAAGCAGTAGGAAAAGTAAACATCTAAAGTGTCCATTCACTTCACATTCTCAACCTATTCTGAGAACAAACCAATAAAAACAAAGATTATTCTAATCCTCATGCCAAACAAGCTAAACATTCGCAGAAGTTGTATTACTTGCTTCCATGTAAATAGAAGGGAAATAAGGTAAAGGGATGAGGTAAAATGTATAGTCAGATCTTTTAAAAGCTGGTCGCTTTGTGAAACAATTGAATTTCGGTTCTCTTTACATGACCCAGAGTAAAACTAAAGAGATATGAAACGAACCATGACAAGAAAATTACAATTACTTTAAAACTCGTTAATGAAACCAATAACAATGGATAACTCGTAAACGGTTAACTCTGCTAAAAAAATATATAACATAAACTATCTGCTTTAACGAGATCTGTATTTTTTGTAGTAAGTTTTTTGTCTATCTCTTACAGTTTACCAATTATACAAAAATCATCCAGAACGAAGAGAGCTTCAAAGGCTATTCCCAAAAAATTAAAGTTATACGTTTCATTTGCTATGAAAATGTATTATAGATATTAAACTCTAAATAAAATCGTTAGAGGTATTTTAGAGAAAATAAACATTTTCGAAGAATGTTCCATGTAAAGAGTAGTGGGGTCAGCGGGATTTTCTTGAAAAATTTCGTGGCACAACCATACCAAGATTGGTATTTAGCCACCTTTTTGTTTTTTAGCTATGCTATCCTCAGACTGACAGGCAAACTCACATAACACACACGGAGCTTTTTCTAAGAATTTTTGTATTCAGGGGGTCACAAAACATGCATTTCTGGTGAAACCTCTGTATCGAATTTTTGTGTGGACCGCAATACCTCCTCTACTTTCTATGCACATTGTACATTTGTGGTTGAGAAAGAAAAATGCTGAATCACAGCAATGCCATTGAGAACATCATTATTTACTGATAGTGTTGTGTTCTACCACATGCAATTATACAATATCGTTCCAATGTCATTCAGTTCTGTTTGCGTCGTATCCAAACAAGTGATAATAACAATGAGTTCATTGTGTTTGTAGTAAACTTACATTGTAAACACGCTCGAATGATTAATTTGTTCTCAAATAAGTTACCTAAATTAGAAATAGGAGCTCTACAGAATCCCAGTAACCAGTAATTACCAGCACTGCCTCCCTATTTTACTAAGCCTGCTGGTCTTTTAGCTTCTGCACTGTTAAACTTGCAAATAAATTCGAAATTAAGAATTAGCAGATTATATTACATGGGATCAACGTTCAGAGTTACAGCTATTATTTCCATGTTTAAACAATATTACCAATACTTTTACTTTCTCTACCCGTACTATGTATCCACCGAGAAGGTATTGTGTTGCACCCAACAATTCGATGTCGAGATCTCACCGGAAATACATGTTTTGAGATCTTCTGAATAAAACAAACAAACTATTTTTAGAAAAAGTCGGTGTGCCTATATGTGGGTGTTTATCTTGGTCAGCATAGCTCAAAAACGAAAAATCCGTTAGATACCAAACTTGGTATTTAAGTTTAGGGTCTCCCAAGGGCACGCAGAATTAAAAAAAATCCCTCAACCCCTAGTTACCCTTTAGAAGGAAACATTTTCGACAATTTTGATTTTCTCAAAAATGGCTCTAATGGTTTTTATTAAAATATCGTATATTAAAGATATTTAATGACAAATAAGATAACTTGAATTTTCCGGGAATAGCCTCCGAAGACCTCTTTAATCTGGATGAATTTTGTGAATTTTGCATAACTGGTAAACCATAAGAGACAACTGCTTACTACACAACTGCAGATCTCGTTAAATCACTAATTTATATTATATACGTTTTTTGTAGAGCTGGCCATTTCTGAGATATTCCTTATCATTGGTTTCAGATTCAAAATGCTTATACTTTTCGCAAACGTGAAGTTGTCAATTCCCAGCCATACAAGCAAAGGCATTTCAATCACAAACCTTTCCAAACCAGGCGACGCCGTGGTTGAGTGCTTAAACTGCTCGCCTCCCATCTAGGCGACCAGGGTTCGATCCCGAGCGCCCGCATATGGGAATTATGGTGGACAAAGCGGCGTCTGAGCGGTTTTACCTCACTTCTAATTCCACCAATTGCTCCAAAATCACATTTCCCCATTATAAATTTCGTCTACATTTCATATCCTCCACTTGCTCATGCCTGGCTACGTGCCGACCCCTCGTAACAGGTTCTCCATTCTGTGGTTTCGTGCCGTTGGCTCCCCGACAGGCTTCTGACCCCTAGGCATTGGCTTGTAAGTCCTAGAGGGGGTGTCAGCCCTACAAATACGGGGAGGGTAAGCCGATTACGAAATCAAACCAATTCAAACCAATTCAAACCTTTTGCTTTTAAAAAAATTGACTATAGCTTTAGCCAATGGTACTCCATAATTTCCCTTCTAATTAGCAAGAAGTTGATACAAGAATAAGCTTTTTAACAATATTTTTTTTACAGAGATGTAGAGAAAGGCATGTCCCCAAGTACCGCCGGTTCTTCACTCTAAAACAAGTGACCAGTATATGTACACCCTGTTCATATTGTAATCCACAGCAATAGTTGTCCACGCATGTAAAACACATATGAAGCGGATTATATCTTCTGCCAAAATACATGACGTATTTATTATTTTGTTTATGTTATTTATACTTTGTAATAAAACTTTTGTTTACTACAGAACTGTATTCCTCTGTGCCTACCTATTATATCTATAGCACAAACTCAGTAGTACACAGGAGTTCTGCCTCTTGCCTCCCCCCTCGTTTGTAAACAACGTACCTGTATAATACAAGTTAACTTAACCCAAAGACATGTCCGTAGCCTACTGATTGCCGACACACGGAGACAGAACAGAACCAGTTAGAAACAGCACCTTGCTGCATATGCTATTTCCTCGTAATCGGCCACACGTTAAAGCGAAGACTGTGGTTAACAAAATAAAGCCCTTAATTTGCTTGATTTAGAGCAACTGTTTCACTTCTTGAGTAAACATTCAAATCTACATCATAATTCACTAGAGAAATAGGTACACGAATCTCACTAAATGTCTCTCATACGTTACTCATTTTTGAGTCGAGTTTTGTTTCTGAGCCAGGTGCGAAATGAGTATGAATGCCTCCCAAGAAAGGAATACAAATCTTCCTCTTATTTGAACTTAACAAGACTTCTAGTGTTATTGACAATGAAAACTAGATTTTCTCTCTGCCTACTCATTGAATTGAATGCCAGTCAATGTCGTTTGTAAAGCGTCATCTTTTCTGGGCGAAGAAAAGGACAAAAACACAGATTCACGACCCTAATTTACTTTCTCTCTTCCTTATACCTCGGTTCGTTACCTCCTGGCATTTACCGTTCTCTCTCCTCTCCAGCAAGTTATGGGGGCAATATCTTACCATGTAATATAGTGAGGATATTGAATTAAATGAGGACCTGGTTTTTAGGCGCCTTATCAGGAATATTGCTAAGGGAGTAAGGCACAACTTGATTATTTTTTTGCCCTCCTCGATAATTCGATCTCACAGGCTTCCCCTTCTATTTTTCCTTCCCAGATTGAATTTCTTTCGAGCTACTCTAGGAAACAAAACAGACACGCGCGGCGCCTTCCCCCTTCCCCTCCGTCTGCTGCAGCCTCTACTCCAGAATATGACATTAGAGATTCTTAAGTTGGATGCTTTTACATATAGTAAGTCTGTGGCATGGGATAAGCAACGCAGTATCTTAGTCGGTGCTGAAACTAAATACAGACATATTGTGTAAAGAGCTCCGCTGTAAATAACGTCAAGGTGCTTTAAAATATTTAAGTCTGAAACAAATAGAATTTGGTAGTTATTTATGTAAATATGAATGGGAAGTATACTTTTTGAAAATATGTATTTTTATGACGTTAATGATTCTATTGAACAATTTCACTAGTTATTTTTACTTTCTCTATACGTACTATGTAAATAGTGTATGGAGAAGGTATTGCACTCCACCAAAAAATTCGATACCGAGATTTTACCGGAAATATTTGTTTTAGGGTCCCCAGTATTCAAAAAAAGTATTTTCAGAAAAAGGTTCCGTGTGTGTGTGTGTGTGTGTGTGTGTGTGTGTGTGACCGTGTGTCTGTGAACACGATAACTCAAAAACGAAAAGTCGGTAAAATACCAAACTTGGTATTTAATGTTAGTATCTTCCAGGGATGCGACAAGATTTTGAGAAAAATCCCGCCACCCCAAACTACTCTTTACATAGAACTTTTTTCGAAAATTTTGATTTTCTCCAAAATGGCTCTAACGATTTTGATTAAAATATCGTATATTAAAGATATTTACCTGACAAATGAAATGTATATTTTGAATTTTCTGGGAATAGCCTCTGAAGACTACTTTATTCTGGGTCAATTTTACGGAATTTTGCATAACTGCTAAACCGTAAGAGATGGACAAAAACTTACCACACATCAAATGTAGAGCACTTTAAAACACACACTTTATGCTATATACATTTTTTTCGTGCAGTTGATTGTTTGTTAGATATTCCTTGTTTTTGGTTTCAGCTATAAAAAAAACTTATACTTTTCTCATACAGGACTTTGTGAGCTCGTGTCCATACAAAGGAACTTCAGTCACATAGTAACCAGCTTTTGACTATTACTTTAACCTATGGCACTTCCTTATTTCACTTCTGCTTACAAGTAAGCAAGAAATAAGACTATTTCTGCTAATTTTTTCTCGATTAGCAAGAAGTAAATAGAAGCATAAGCTTTTTAAAAATAATAAATTGCAGAGATGCAGAGAAAGTCATGTGAATGGAACACATCAGATTTTTAATATTTAACGCCACTTTAACATCTTCTTTGGTCATTTCGAGACGGTTTTGTGTAGGCTTGCCAGTTCATTTGAGTTAAGGTACGCCAGACAGATGGCTTGTTCGCTTTGCTGTACCATGAGGAACTTGCTGGTCTTGCCAAGTCAACTTGCTATAATATCTCCTTGAGGAACTTGCTGATAGGTGCTCTTAGATATTTGGTTGCCTCCTTGTATCTTTCACTATCTGTTTGAGAAACTATCTGACAAAACTCTTAGTTGCATTCTAGATTCCATGTACCATCCTTAAGGAACTTACTGATATGTGGCATTAACTGTGTGGTCACTCTGATCCATTATCTGCTTAAGGAACCTGATTATTCAGTTCAGTTGTCATCACGCTATATCGGGAATATTGGGCCACTAGTACAGTGGTTTCTTGATCAGGGAATTTCCAATTTGTGAGTCGCCACTATATGCACATGATGACGATGGATCAACTCTTCGCCCATAGTTGGCACAATAGGAGACCAAATTACGACTTACGAGCTTGTGTAATATGGTGAATATAGCCCAGGAACATTTCCATTCAAGGCATGGGGCTCTTTTAAATGAAAACAAACATTACAGGGACCAACGGCTTTATTTTCCTTCCGAAGGAAGCTTTGCTAAGGATTTTTACTTCCGAAAATATTCATCACCCTCCGCTGGTTTTGAACTCACAATCTTGGCATCGAGGTTATCATGGAAACCACTACACCACGGACTCTATTTCTTATGTTCTGTAGATGGACATTTGAGTTATAGCAAATACCCAAGTCGGTATTTACTGGCGAATTTTAACTACGAAAAAGCACAATCATATTGGCCGATTATCCTATTTGAACAAGCAACCTCCTGAAAACAGATACTACCGCCTAGTCCATTCCATTTGCACTATTTATTACCTTTTCTATCATGTATTCCAGGCTGTTCCATCTTGGCTATGCGTTAAGAGCAGCGAGTAACTCACTCACAGACGTTTGTCTGCAATACGTAATTCATTTCATTAGTGAGAGCAACTATCATCATGACTGAATCACGTGTTGGAATGCATTCACCCAGTACGTGGCTATCAACTTCCTTTCCAGCCAGATTCGACGTTTCTGGTTGAGTATGCACGAGTAATCATCCGACTCAGATAGGTAGAGTTGGAACAGACTGATATACATAGTAGACAGAGAAAGTATTGCACTCCACCCAAAAATATGACACCAAGATTTCATCGAAAGTACACGTTTTGAGCCCTATGAATTAAAAAAAAAATTAGAGAAAGATCCTGCATGTGCATGTTGTACGTCTGTGAGCATCATTACTCAAAAAACGAAAAGTGGTTTAAATATCAAACTTGTTATTTATTTTTGTAGTGTTTAACGCCTGGTTTTACTACATTGGCACCACAGGCGATGACACTAATGATGCATCGAATGAAGATGGAGCACAGGTGGCATGCGGAGAAAACCCGCCCCTGTGCTGCTTTGTCCTCCACAAAATCCCACGAGCAGTCACCTGGGATCGAACTTGACCACCTGTTGAGAGGCGAGTGGCCTCTTCTTGTTATTTAAGTATCTTCTGTGAATGTAACACATAAACTTTTTACTTTCTCTACACGTGCTATGTATATAGTGTATAGAGAAAGTATTGTAATGTGCCCAAAAATTCGATACTGAAATTTCACTACCCTTTACATGTAATTTTTTTCGAAAATTTCGATTTTCTTAATAATGAATGTGACAATTTTGATTAAAATATCGTATATTAAAGATATTTTTAACTGACAAATAATATGTATAGCTTGAATTTTCTAGGAATAGCTACTTTATTCTGGACGAATTTTACGAAGTTTTGCATAACCGCTAAACCGTAAGAGATTGACAAAAACTTACCACACAAAAAATGTAGAACACATTAAAACACACAATTATGTTACATAAATTTATTTTCATGGAGTTTATCGTTTTTGAGACATTCCTTGTTTTTGGCTTCAGCTTTGAAAAACTTGCACTTTTCTCATAACAGAAATTTGTCAACTCATGTCCATACAAACAAAGGAACTTCGGTCACCTAGCAACCAGCTTTTGACTATCACTTTAACCTATGGTACCACCTTATTTCGCTTCTGCTTACAAGGAAGCAAGTAATAAGACTATTTCTGCTAATTTTTTCTCGATTAGCAGTAAATGAATAGAAGAATAAGCTTATTAACAATAATTTGTTACAGAGATGTAGAGAAAGTCACGTGAATGGAACATATCAGATTTTTTTTAAGGATGCCAGTTGAGCAATGTAAATTCTATACTATGCAATTTATTGGGCCGCAAATTGCCAAAAAAATATCAGAATACGAGTTGCAAAGGAGACTTTGCGCTTTCTAGCCCCAGGAAAGTAAAACTTCTCACTACCTAATCTAGAAGTTCAATTCTCGCTTATGTAATATAAAATTTGTTACAAAATGCCATGCAACGTTTTACATTGATATATATATATATATATATATATATATATATATATATATACATAGGTATTTGTCACATAACATCAAAATTATTGTCAATTAACACAGTTCTACGACTTTAACTCAATTGGAAGTTTTGGAATTGTAAAATTCGCAGCGATATTCGAACTTGGAACATAACAGCACACTTTTTTTTTGTAGCTTAAAGTTCTTTAACCTGGTTGGTCATATCGGACGATTAATGACATTAGTGAAATGACGCTCAAATGACCTCGGGGTCCATTGAGCTTAAAGTTACTCGACATTCGTCTTCTCAGGATAAGGGAAAACACCGAAAAATCTTATCCGAGTAACTCACCCTAAGCGAGATTCGAACTTCCAACCTCTTGAAAGTGAAACGGACACGCTACCGCCACACTACTCAGGAGGGCTAATGAACACGCTGTTGTAAAGCACGGTAGGTCGCGCATTTAACGAATCTCCACACGCATCGATTTCATAATAGCATTTTGGAGATTATAATCAAATAAATAGTTTCTGGTTTCATAATATTGCATGCAATTAATAAACCAAATACAATTATACAACTTACTCAGATTGCGCAATTTTCTTTTCATTTCCTGCGGCGCACAACGAAACCACGTGCTAACTCAGCAATTGCTTTTTTGTTTTAATGGTTTCATTTATATAACCCTCTTCCCTTTAACACTCAAGTCATATCGGGGCTTTGCTTTAGAAACAACTCGTTGACTGTAGTTTCTGTAACGTTTTGCTTTTAATCATTTTCTTTTCCTCAAACACACACACACACACACACACACACACACACACACACACACATTGGTTCTCACATACATACTTCCAGACTCTGGAAGGGGATAGTGAATAACTCTGATTAAAGAAAATACTTACTTTTCCAGGCTAGTATCGAATCTAGGGCCTGCGGGTGAGGACTCAGCTCGCTTACCTCTCGACCATGGAGGCAGCCAGCAATGTTAATATGTTCTTTTTATGTCTATCTCATCAGTAGTGCTTGTAGTTTGTGCTCCACAAGCATTCATTTTCTGTGTAAGCAGCGGTGAGCATTTTAGTTTATTCATCCGAACGCTCCAGTTTCACGGAATTTATACAGAAAACTTGCCACATGCTCTCAGCTATACGAACAGCGTTGAAAATGAGAGTTGCTATCAGAGAGAAGATGCTTACCTGACCACCATCAAATTCTCCGCAGGTACCAAAAGAAACTAGATACCTGTCGATTACGACTAGACGTATTTTACTTCAGTTCTTATTTTAGATGTGCCTCGAGAGTTTCTCGCATTGCTTTATCTCAAACGGACACATAGTCTAACTCATTTTCCAAAAAGTTCGAGGTGTGTCATTATTTGAACGATTTCAAACAAAGTCATGACCCCAGAAAATACCAATTAGTATTTTTCTATCTTCGTTAAAATATTTGAACGACAGCCTCTTCTCCAACTGTTGGATTTACTGGCTCAATTATACTCAGTATGCGAATTGGGTGTAGACTTTCAACTTCTGCTCACAGCAGCAACATTGTGTACTGAAAACCATCCTGGACATGATCGAAAATAAGGGAACTTGTCTAGGTGTGTTCTTGAATACAGAAAAACGCTTTCTATATATTTTTGCATTAGGGCATTTTTAAAATAAAGCCACGAGCCCCTGACACAGTTTTCAGAATAATATGATCATTTATCTCAATCAGATCATTTACAATATAAAACGCATGTATGCAATTTCCCAAAATATAAGCATAATATCAGGATTGTACAAGGAAGTATACTTGCGTTTCTCAACCTATTTCTTGTCTCGGATTTTCCTTAAGACAACAGCTTGCGATTGCAGATGCTGTTGCTCTTCTTTGTAGAGATATTTATTTGGAACCAGCAACAAAAATGCATTAGCTTATAACCACTATGCAAGAATTGTGCAACAAATGGAAAGTAAAGAATAATCCCAAAAAATCAAATGCTACAAAAATAACATTTATCAGTCTGTCACTCTGCAGGTTGAGGATATTTTGCATGCTGAATCATTCAGATACCTAGGATTTCATTTGGACGCCAAAGTAAACATAAATAATTTAATGTGAAGACAACGTAACACTGAATAAAGTAAAATATTTAAATAAAACTATTTCTCTTTTGCCACTTCACCTAAAATAATAGTTTATTTTAATAAGAACCTATATCAATATATGACTGTGCAAAATACGAATGTGCATCTAGCTCTCAAACAAAAAGCGTTCAAGCTATATAGATTTGGTCGCCTTCCGTGGTGTAATGGTTACCATGCTAACTTTACATACCCAAGGTCGTGGGTTCAAACCCGGCGGAGAACGATGGATTTTTTTCGGGCGTAAGAAACCTTAGTATGGCTCCCTTCGGAAGGGAAGTAAAGCTGTGGGTCCCGTGTCGTAGATTTATGGCAGCCTAATAGACAGGCCTCTGAACAAAATTAGGCGTTCTTTCACGCCCAGGATAGAATGGGACGCTGAGAACCACAGCAATTGAAGACCGTCCATAAATAAAACGCCATTCCATTCCTATACAATTGGACTTCGGCTTATAACGGACGTGACCAAGCGAGATAGTTCCGCGGGAAGGTGTGCGACTCGCATTCCTCTCACAGATGGCGTCACCACTTACTGCTGGGGGTGGATCTTTTTCGACACCCGTGACAAAGCGGTGAAGAAAACTGTTCCCTTCTGTGGATAACGTTGCAAAAGTTGCAGACTTGACACCATGCGCTTCTCCTTGTGCTGCTTGAACAGATTTCATGGAACCCATCGGGAGCAAACTTTCCGATACTGCAGAATATCTTGAACAATGTGATGAATGCTTCCAAAAGACATTCCCAGTTCTATCGCAATATGTCGTAACGTGATCATCCTGTTGTCCTGAATCGGCTCTTCCAGGCGAGCTGTGTTCTTAGCGAGCTGTGTAGTTAGCAGAAACTCAGTACAGTTTCCAACCGCATATATTATAAATACAGCACACTACTAAGTTCGCTTTGAAAGACCTAACCCAAGAACATGAGTTTTTTAACTTTAGTTTCTGATCATCTCTCGTACTTGCTTCCTTGCAAATAAAATGGAAATAAGAGAATACACTAGGCCTAAAGCGATAGTCAACTTTTTAAAAGCTATCGCTATGTGAAACAATTGAAATTCAGTTCTCTTTTGAATTCCGGCAGTAAGACAAAAGAGATTAAACGGAAGTTGACTTCCCGCTTGAGGAAATTTTAAGTAGTTTAAAACGGAAGCAAATAAAAAGGAATATCTCGGAAACCGTTTACTCCACAAAAAATTAATAAAACAAGTAGAGGACATAAATTGTGCGTTTTAATGAGAAATGCATTTTTATATATTAATTATTATTATATGTTGATAGACAATATAAAAAGAGATAAACAATAATTATATATTGGCTGTCTCTTACGCTTACGAGTTATACAAAAGGCATCCAAAATGAAGAGGTCTTCAGAGGCTATTCCTAGAAAAATCGAGATATAAATTTTAATTGTTATAAAAATAGTTAAACATGTGACATTGTGATAAAAATTGTTAGAGCCAATTTTAAAAACATTTTAATTTTCGAAAAATGTTCCACGTAAAGGGTAGTTTGGATAGGGGTAATTTTCTTGAAAATCTTGGTGTCGCACTCTTGAAGATATTGAACTTAAAAACTTAGTATTTAACTGACTTTTCGTTTTTGAGCTATGCTGCCCACAGACACACATACTGACATTTTTGTAAAAATGTTTTCTTGGATTGAGGGGTCTCAAAACATGTATTTCTGATTTCTAGTATCGAATTATTGGGTAGAATACAATACCTTCTCTATCTACTATTACATTGTACTTCCGTGCTTGAGAAAGTAAAAAAAAAAATGATATTTACCCCAATTTCGCCTTTTGTTTAGGCTATTCACAGAAATACTCGCACAACTTCATTTTAATAATGAATCTTTAATTATTTTTGTTGAATTCAAGGACGTTATGATTTCCAATAAACTCAGAGAAAAGGTTTTGGGTCTAACGTAATACTTCCACGGCCTGAGCTATCTAGGCTGCAGAAAAGTAATAGCTGTTCTTTGCAAGTGTTTCATTCGAACCGAGGTTTGTCTGAACACCCGGCTCATTGCTAAATGTGCCGATACAATACGCTCTGTCAGTATCTTAGTTCCGCTCCAGATGGCAGCACCACCCCGGCTCCCCGCCCCCTTCCCTTGGCACTTCTCCGAGGCACAAATGAGAGCGACTGACTTTGTCGCTGTGATTTATTTAGTGTTAGTTTCCAAAACACCAGCTGTTGCAATATTAAAATATTCTATCACTACCAATATATACAGTTCAGTAGCGACATCTACGTTCTTCTTTTTGGATGTATATTTTTATTTTCTGTAATGCCTAGGTTTGAATTAAAATAGCAAGATTATACGGGAAATTAAAGCCTTTAAATAAAATAACGAAACAAAAAACAACCTTCATATATTATCTTCACATTACTTGCTCAAACCAACAACAAAGAATTTTATAAATATTTAACTCCGCACGTGCTTTAACAACATCTAAATATTTTGTGCACTAAGGGTATCTCTTACAAATTATCAGTTATACAAAATTATTCAGAACAAAGAGTTCTTCAGAAGCTATTTACTTAACATTTAAGATTACATTCCATTTTTCATGAAAATGTGCTAAATATGGGATTTTAGTCAAAATCATTACAACTATTTTGGAGACATTCAGTGTTTTATCTAGTTTGGAAGGGGAATGACTTGAAAATTTTCATGTGGCATCTTTGGAAAATGCTTTCGGTTTTAAACCCATTTTTTGTTTTTTAGTTGTATTGTTCACAGACACATGGATGCACACACACATACACACAAACACACGGAATTTTTTCTGTAGATGCTTTTTTGAGTTCAGAGGGCCTCAAAACATAATTTCCTGTGAAATTTAGACATAGAATTAATGGGTGGGAATGCAATATTTGTCCTGTTGTACAATCTGCAGTACATGTGTTTTTTTGGCTAAACATGATTCACATTATTACATACATTCACAGACATTTTTACTTTATTTATTTCTTACCTTGACGGATGTCGTTAAGTCATAGGCTTGTGAACGGCAGGTAGGCGAATGAAATCCCTCAGGACTGCCCCCCCCCCGACTGAAGTTTCTTTCAGGTTTTCCTCAGATGCCACAACTGGAAAATGTCTGACAGGCAATAAACTAAGACCTGGAACGCTTCCTTTCTATTTGCCAGTTGTAAGGTTTCGTTTCGTAGTCGGCTTCTCTCTCCGTGTTTAGGACTGACATCCCCCTAGGACCTACAAGCGGGTGCCTAGGGGTCAGAAGCCTGTCAGGCAGCCAACGGCCCAAAACCACAGAATGGAGAACGGGGAACGAGTGGTTGGCCGGTAGCCAGGAATGAGCGTGATGAAGTGGATGATATGAAATGAAAGCGAAATGAAGGACAGGAAAGGTGACGATGAAGCAATTGGTGGAATGAGTGGCGGAGGAAACCAGAGGACCAGGACGAAACTCGCTCAGACGCCGCTTCTGTCCACCACTCAGCCACAGCGGCTCCTACTAGTTAAAGGGACTGAGGAAAATCTGAAAAAAAAAACAAAAAAAAAAACTTAAGAAACCTGAGTCAGGTATTTTTTCCTGGTGGACTTTGAGCCACAGATTTCCCGATTTTGACAACCTCGACAACGTACTGTTAACAATACATCTGTCTGTCTTATAACTGCTGCTCACGTTAAAAGAATTCACTTTATCTGTAGAAACCGTCTTGTATGAGTTTCTCGATACTAATGACTATATGTTCCAAAACGGTATCTCAGTTACTTGATTCTCGCATGGGTTACGCAAGAGCTCAACGGAATAATTAAATCTAATTGGCAGGGAAATGTCATATGGCTTAATTACTTACTTCATTATAAGTAGTAGGTAAATAAGGGAATACACTAGGCAAAAGATAGTCAAATCTTTTAAAAGCTGGTTGCCATGTGGTTGATACCAGTTTCTATGCAGGGCCAGGAGTATTTTAAATCTGAAACAAATAACAGGGAATATCTCAGAAATGGTCAATTACACGTAAAATTACATAAACTGTGTGTTCTAACGTGATCCACATTTTTGTGTAGTAAGTTTTTGTCTAGCTCTTTCGGTTTACCAGTTACGCAAAATTAATCAAGAATAAAGAGGTTTTCAGAGGCTATTCCCAGAAAATTCAAGATATATATTTTATTTACCATATAAATAGCTTTAATATTCTGTATTTTAATCAAAATCCCTAGATTGAGAAAATCAAAATTTTCGAAATTCTTTCCATGTAAAGGGTAATTTGGGGGGGGGATTTTTCTCAAAATCTTCGTGTTGCATCCCTGGAAGATAATAAACTTAAATACCAAGTTTGGTATTTTACTGGCTATTCATTTTTGGGTTATTGTGTTCACAGACAAACGGACACACATATACGGACCTTTTTCTGAAAATATTTTTTTTGGATACAGGGGACCCTAAAACGTGTATTTTCGGTGAAATTTCGGTATCGAACTTTTGGGTGCAATACAATACCTTCTCTATATATTATGCACATAGTACGTGTAGAGAAAGTAAAAAATACTCGCGTTACTGCAAAATTGAGGACTGCTTTTGTATAACTGCACCTAAAAACATACTTTTCCTATCTCTACACCACACAGTGGATCAGTCTGAGCTTTTGCTATCCGAATAAGAGTAATAAATTGTTTCTCAACTCGAAATAGCGCGTACTCATATTCATGTTTATATACGAATTTCCAATAATGTGCTCGCTTTTCGTATTATATTTCTGTTTATAGTTTACTATTGCAACATTTTTAAAATAACTAAGTTGTGGGATATTAATACCGGTCTCATCACGCCTTTTACATTCTCTAGACGTACTATGTATATAGCGTATAGAGAATGTGTTGTATTGCACCCAACAATTCGATACCGAGATTTCACCGAAATACATGTTTTGGAACCCCCTGAATAAAAAAAAATCATTTTTAGAAAAATGTCCGTGTGTGTATCTGTGGACAGTATAGCTCAAAAACGAAAAGTCTAATAAATACGAAACCAAACTTGATATTTAAGTTCAGTATCTTTTGATGAAGATTTTTAAGAAAATCTCCCCTCTCCAAGTACTCTTTACATGTAAAACATTTTGAAAATTTTGATTTTCTCAAAAATGGCTCTAACGATTTTGGTTAAAATACAATCTATTAAAGATAATCACATGGCAAATAAAATGTATATCTTCAATTTTCTGGGAATAGCCTCTGAATACCTCTTTATTCTGGATGAATTTTGCTGAATTTTGCATAACTGGCGAACTATTAGAGATAGACAAAAGCTTACACCACAAAACATCTAGATCTCCTTAAATCACACAATTTATGTTATACGCATTTTTTTTCTTAAGAGTTAGCCTTTTCGAGATATTCCTTGTTATTGGCTTCAATTTTAAAATAGTTGAACTTCCCTCATACGGGAACTTGTCAACTCCTGGCCTCGCAATGAAACGGGTTTCAATTCAATAGCAACCACATTTAAAACATTGCCTGTCGCATTAGTTTAGTGTATTTCGTTATAAGGAACTAAGTAATAAGACCGTTTCTGCTAATGTTTATCTCGATTGACATGAAGTAGATAGAAGAATAAGAATTTGTTACAGAAATGTAGAGAAAAATCATATGAATGGAACACGTCAGCACAAAATGTTATACAGACTAAGAATAACAAATTAAAATAAATCTGATGTGTTCCATTCACTCAACTGTTCCATATAAAAAATATTCTTACAAGAGATTATTCTTTTAGCTTGATCATGCTTATCGAGATATATTTTACCACAAATGTTCTTATTACTTCTAAATAGACTGGAAATAAGGAAGTACACCAGGCTAAAGCGATAGCTAAATCTTTTAAAAACTGTTCGCAATGTGAAACGAGATTCGGTTCAAAAGAAAAGTTACGTAATTTAAAATTGGAACAAATAACAAGGAATATCTAGAAAACGGCCAACTCTACAATAAAATGTATGACAGATGTATTTGAGGTATTTTAACGAGATCTATATATTTTGTGTGGTAAGTTTTGGTCTGTATCGTAAGGCTTATTAGATTTAAAATTTAAATGTTTAATTAAACCCCAAATTTGAATTAAATTTAAATATTTTAAAATGTTTTAATTAAATTATAAAATTTTTAAATTATGTTTTGAATTTTGGATTTAATGTAAATTTAAATAGAATATAGATTTACATTGAATATGTATGGTTTTGAAATTTTTAAATAATATAATTATTTAATTTTAAAATTGTGGTATTTTGAAATAATTGGAAGTAATTATATTAAGTTTTAGAAAATTTAAATAAATATAATCATAAAGTTAAAAATAATTATAATTTGGTATTTTTTGGTAAAGTTTATGAAGTAATATTTTGTTTTTTAATTTTAAATTTTATAAATAAAACAGTAATTATATGTATAATTATATGTATGCAATTTTAAGTAATAATATAATAATAGTAAGAGTAATATAATTAAATTACTTAATAGAATAATTATTAAAATAATAAAATGGTTTTTAAAATAAAATATGTGTATAATATAAATAAATAATATAAAATAAATTTTAATTAATAATATTAATAGTAAAATTATACATTAAAATTAAATACAAATTATTAATATATATTAAAGATACGAAATTATAATAATGTTAATATTAATTAAATTGAAATTGTGAATTAAATATTTACACACAGTTAACAGTAATTATGGCTTTAATTGGTATTTATAAACATTTTAGGCTAAGTTAGGTTAAGTTTATATCTGTAAATTTAAGTTGTATAATTAAATTTGTAATTGGTATAAGTAGTAATAAATATATAAAATTTGGGATATTTTACCATGGTTTAAGAAATTAGTTATCAGGGTTTAATATACAGATTTTATTTCATTTTTATCGTAAGGCTTGGCTAAGAGGTTTTCAGAGGCTATTCCCAGAAAATTAAAAATAGATATTTTATTTGTGATGTAAATATATTTAATATTCGGTATTTTAATTCAAATCGTTAGTCATTTTTGAAAAAATCAAAATTTTCAAAAAAAAATTTCCACCTAAAGGATGGAGGGAGACATTTTCCTGAAAATATTCGTGACTCATCCTTGGAAGATTATAAATATAAATACCTAGCTCGATATTTAATGGGTTTTTCATTTTGAGTTATCGTGTTCATAAAAGCATACATACACGCACACACACAGGACCTTTACCTAAGAAGTTTTTTTTCGGACTCAGGGGACCTCAAAACATATATTTACGATTAAATCTCGAGATAGAATTTTTGAGTGGGGTACAATACCTTCTCTAACTACTTATTGTGTACGTTGCATGTAATACGTGCTAGAAAAAGTAATATGTAGAACAGAAAATGGACAGGATTTGAGAGCAGCCTTGGGCACTTATGTCGCACAGTAATTAAGGTCATCACTGTTGGATTGTTTGGAGAACTGTTAATTGTTAATTTTCAGTGTCAAATTCGTTATTGGACGAAAGCACAATATCTGGTAGGAAGCGTTCCCAGATCCTACAGATCCTCACAGAACGTCTTACTAGGGAGAAATACATAAATTACACTGAACCGTAGCATAGTTTGTGGAAGAAGGAACGTGTCTGAGAACGGATATGTTTACAGATGTTACTCGTACGCGATGAAATGGGGCTTTGCGTATAAATCATGTTGCATTCAATATAGTTCTAGCAACTTTATTATGGACCTGTAATCTGCGAATCTTGCTGGCAACCGATCCTCCTCAAACCGGGCAGGCGTAGGTGAATAAAGAACGTAGAAGGAATCATCTGAGAGGAAGTAACGCACAAGTTTGGTGGTCACATTCATGGGTTAGTTCTTAAAATATTATAAATTCTGGACTCGGAAATAATAAACATAACTTAAGTATAAGCAATGGAGAAGTCTTTATTATATACACACAACTGTATACATCTAAACTTATCTATACAGTGACTAAACTACCAATATGTGTCTATTTTCAAACAGAAACACATCCTTAGCTAGCTGTGGTTTCTGAACTGAGACAGTATGTTTTCGTGATTACAGTATTGCCTGCCGTAGAAAATGTGCACTCTGATGATAATCAGCTTGCAGATGTCCAAAAGATCTGTTGGCCAATGCTACCATTGACGGGTAGGTACTTCTTCCTAGCTTTCCACCATTCATAGAAGTGAATCGCAGTTGTGCTTCTGCCAAATATTCGTCGAACTACATATAAGTATTCTTATTTTGTGTCGGCTGCTGTTACAAATTGCTCCCAAAATGTTTTCTTCACAAGAGGTAATTCGTCATCGAGGCTCAGCGTTGCGAAAATCGCAAATTCGGTTTTAATTGTTCGTCTCTGTCAAGATGAAGGTTTACCCAACTCCTCACTCATAATACATAGACAGCCACAGAGATCGGCATATGGAGAGATTTAAGTAATTTCACTAGTTCACGGATTACGGCACATTCCTTTGCCGCAGTTTGAGGTTTTGATCCATACATACCGATGTAACTGTGCGGTCCGCTTAGGCTAGTACATTGTTAATAGTGCTTTGGTTTCAAGAAGACACTAATATCTCATATGTAAGTTTTAACGCGTTGCTATCTCTGGAAGATCTTTTGTTTGAGCAGTCCAAACGTTTCTGTGTGCTGACCAAAGCCGCAGGTGTTACGTTTGGAAGAGTCCGACTAAGACACTCATCTTCTTGCATAGTTCTTACATTACTGGGTGCTCGAACACCTTGTTTACTGAGAGGCTCAAAGAGTTATTTATTTAATTGGCGTGCTATTTATGGACGCTCTTTAACAGCTGTGGTTCTCAGCGTCCCATTCTAAATAGGGCGTGAAAGACCGCTTAATTTTGCTCAGAGGCCTCTCTATCAGGCGTGAGGTTCTTTTACGTGCCGTAAATCTACGACACGGGAACCACGGCTTTACTTCCCTTCCGAAAGAAGCCATGCTAAGGATTTTTACACCCGAAAAAATCCATCGTCCTCCACCGGGAAAAGTCATTCCATTGGCCGTTTAAACGCAGTTCATGGAAACTTGTAATATTATCCGTTCATTTCAGTATTTTCCACTCCACTAAGATGGTTTCAATTACTTCAAAAAGGTTTGCCATTAGGTGTCGTTTACTAAAAAAGTGAATTCTTTGTGTACATGATTTGGGTGTCCAGTCAGAGTTGGCTGTGTGAAGTATGACGGTTAGATAGTGATACTGTGTAATACTGTGATAGGTTTGCACTACAAGCAACATAGGACGTTTCCGGAGTCCTTCTACATCTTGTATCCCGCCATCACCTTCACATACAGCAGCTTCGGTCTCTTCCTCATTACGCATTCCTTACATGGGCTATAGTTTGGTTAAATAACAGCCATGCAATAACAAATCCCGGGCAGGGTACGAAGAAGAGCGGCAGCTGAGGCATTCTTATCATTTCAGTCAGGACCAGGTGATAGGTTTCTGGGAAGGGTGGTGATATTCGGATACTGAGTTGTTCGTGTTCTCCGGTGATCAGCAGTCTCTGTACTGTCCTCCATTTCATCGAGATTTTCAGTGCCAATGGTTCCCATGTTAGACATTGGACATCTCCGGGTATCTTATTCAGATGAGTTTCAATTGTTTCAGTGAAGTCAACGGCGGCATTGACTCTATTACTATTCCGCCATCGCACACGAGCAGGTAGCATATTATCAGATTCAACCTTTTGATGCTCATTGCTGGTTCAATAACCCATCATTTTTATTACTTTCTCTACACGTACTATGTACATATTGTATAGAGAATGTATTGCACTCCACCCAAAATTTCGATACCGAGATTTCACCGGAAATATATATTTTAGGATCCCCTGTATCCAAAAAAAGCATTTTCACAAAAGGGTGTGCGTGTGTCAGTGTGTCCGTGTGTCTGTGAACACGGTAACTCAAAAACGAAAAGTCGGTAAAATACCAAACTTGGTATTTAAGTTTAATATCTTCCAGGGATACGACACGAAGATTTTAAGAAAAATCCCTCCATCCCAAAACACCATTTACTTGGAACTTTTTTCGAAAATTTTGATTTTCTCAAAAATGGCTCTAACGGTTTTGATTAAAATATCATTTATTAAAGATATTTATCCGACAAATAAAATGTATATATCTTGAATTTTCTGGGAATAAACACTGAAGACTACTTTATTCTGGATGAATTTTACAGAATTTTAAATAACTGTTAAACCGTAAGAGATGGAGAAAAACTTACCACACAAAACCTGTAGAGCACTTAAGACACACAATTTATGTTATATGCATTTTTTTCGTAGAGTTGATCGATTTTGAGATATTATTGTTTTTGGTTTCAGCTTTGAAAAACTTGTATTTTTCTCATGCAGGAACTGTCCATACAAATTAAGGGACTTCAGTCACATAGCAACCAGCTTTTGACTATCACTTTAACCTATGGTACTCCATTATTTCCGCTTCTACTTACTAGGAAGTAAGTAATAAGACTATTTCTGCTAATTTTTTCTCGATTAGCATTAGGTGAATAGTGGCATAAGCTTCTTAACAATACTTTTTTGTAGAAATGAAGAGAAAGTCATTTGAATGGAACACATCAGATTTTTCATTTACACAAACAACGGTTAGCCTGATCTTGATATTCTAGACCAAATTAGGCTAGAAATGTATTTCTTGCTGTAAATTCTTGAATATTTGAAATATTCCAATTAATATTTCAGAATACGAGTTAAATTAATATTCCAGAATCTCCAATTGAGAAACTTCAAGAACACGTGGCTATTTATGATATAAAACCTGGAGTGTTCCATTCATATGCCTTTCTCTATTTGTTCTGAAACAAACTATTCAACTATTCCTATAAAAGTTTATTCTTCTATGTATTCCATATAAATCAAAATAAATATTAGCAGAAATGGTCTTACTATTTAGTTGCTTTTAATAAAAGGGGAATAAGGGATAGGCTTAAAGCGATAGTCAAATATTTTAAAAGCTGTCGCTATGAGATTGAAATTAGGTTCTTTTTGTATGGTTCCCGTTTCAGGAAATTTAAGTATTTTTTAAAATTGAAACTATAACAAGGAAAACTCGGAATTGGTTAGGCCTTTGAACACACACACACACACACACACACACACATATATATATATATATATATATATATATATATATATATATATAAATTGTGTGTTTAATGAGGTCTACATTTTCGTGTAGTAAGCTTACGATTCAAAAGTCATTCATAATGAAGAGTCTTCAGGGAGGCTATTCTCAGAAAATTCAAGATGAACATTTTATTTCTCATATCTTTAATATAATATTTTAATAAAACTCGTTTGAGACCTTTTTGAAAAAATAAAAAAAATTCTAAACATTTTCTGTGTAAAGGGTAGTTTGGAGTGGGATTAGTTTGCTGAAAATCTTCGTGTCGCATCTTTAGAAGGTACTAAACTTAAACACCAAGTTGTACTTAACCGATTTTTTGTTTTTGAGTTAACGTGTTCACAGACATATGGACACACACAGGTGTTTTTCCTTCTAAAAGAGCATTTTTATATCTTTTTGTGGGGATACACGACTTTAAAACGTGTATTTCCAGTGAAATCTTGGTATCAAAATGTTGGATGGAATGCAACATTCTCCCTACCAAAGTATTATGTACGAGAAGCACATCTTTTACTGTTAGCGAGAGTCGAACTCCCATTGTTCGATTGAGAATCCGACTCTATACTATTTAGGCCACGCTGAGATCGGTCTTTTTTTAAACGTTTGTAACCGTTTCCGCGGGTGTTCCAAATATGTAGTCGTTGGTGTACACATTTTCAGTGAAATCCGTGTTTATCCGTATACACGTTTTTGAGAAAAGTTTATTACCGGATATAAGGCTTTAGTGTACATGGTAACCCGAATTGCTTCTTGAGCCCTAGATCAGTCCTCGTGAGGTTTTCATTGCAGTACGTTGACATCTCTTTCTATTACTGGACTTTTTACCGTTATTGTCAGTTTACTAATTAACATAATTTACTGAAGAAATTATATCAGGAGGCAGTGAAAACAACAAACTACGACAAATGAAACTTGCCTTGCTCTAAGTTTTGAAAGACTCTTAGTGATGCATCACCTGGCCATTTTATTATTTGATCACGAGTTTATGAGGTAATCCAGCGCGTTATTTCACTCTATGCCCAGCTACATCGTATCCAATCAAGCAAATGGAAGGAGCTCACCCTCTCAAATCCGCTTTGGAGATTGCGATGCATAGCAGAAGAGAAAAGAGAAGATTGTAGTAAATAAAAAGACGGCTGTATAAAAGGAAAGTTTAATTATAATGGGTTCTAGCAGTTTGTGACGACGATTGGGTCTTACATAACCTCACTTTACGCCATTCCTATGTTCATAATATACCAACCAGTGCAAAAATTGTGTTATGCTTTAAAGAATAAAATTGATTCTGGGTACTAAGGGAACAAATACCGCAACATCATCAGACCTTTTAAAACATACATTTTTTACTTTTTCTACCACATACCTCGTAGGAGACGAAGTATTACATTTCGTCCAAAGAGTTCCATGTAGAAATTTTACCGGGAGTACACGCCCCCTGACTGAACTATGTTTAGAAAAATATAAATTTGCGTTTATGTGATAGTGTGTGTATGTGTGTGAGTGTGACTGTGAACAGCATGATTCAAAAACCCAATCTTGAATAAACACCAAACTTTAAATGGACTAACTTTCAGAAATACGATAGGAAGGTTTTCAGGAAGATCCTATTACTAAATTGCCCTTTACATTGAAAAAGTTTCGTTAGTTTTGATTTCTTCATAACTGGCTTAACGGTTTTGATTAAAACACTTCTGTTTGCAATAAAATAATATCGATATCCTCTGAAGTCTTCTCATGCTGAATGAACGAGTATAACTTGTAAACCATAAGAGATAGATAAAAACTTAGTATAAAAAACGTAAATGTCGTTAAAATATACAATAAATATTAAATAACCATTTCTCTGGCATTTATTATTTCCGAATTACGAGTATTATTTAATATTAGTTTTCATTTCTCGTGGTAATGCAAGAAGCACGAAATTTCAGAGACAAACATATAGCTATCCATTATTTAAAAATAGAATGTGTTCCATTGAAATTACTTTCTCTTGATGTCTCTAACAAATTATTGTTAAAAAGCTTATCTTACTAATCAAGATAGATATTGGTAGAAATGTTCTCATTACTTGCTTATTTGTAAGTAGGAGGGAAATAAAGGGATACATTAGGCTAAAGCAATAATCAAATCTTTTAAAAGCCGGTTGCCATGTGGTTGAAATCCGTTTCTTTGCATTGCCAAGAGTTGACAACTTTCCGTATGTGAAAAAGTTTAAGTATTTTAAAACTGAAACCAATAACAAGGAATATCCAGGAAATGGTGATCTCCATGAAAAAAAAGTTTGTGCATTTAACTTGTGTTTTAACGCGATCTATATTTTTTCTGTAGTAAGTTTTGCCTTTCTCTTGCTGTTTATCAGTTAAGCAAAATTCAGCAAAATTCATCCAGAATAAAGAGGTCTTTAGAGGCTATTCCCAGAACATTCAAGATATACATTTTATTTGTCTTAAATATTTTTAATGTACGGCATTTTAATAAAAATCGTTAGTCATTTTTAAGAAAATAAAACATTTCGAAACTTTTTCCATGTAAATGGTAGTTTTTGGGGGGATTTTCGCTAAAATCTTCGTGTCGCATCTTTGAAAGATACCAAACTTAATAGCAAGCAAGCTTGGCATTTTAACGACTTTCCGTCTTTGGGTTATCGTGTTCACAGATACACGGACACACACACATATACATACAAACAGACACGGACACTTTTTCTATACATGTTTTTATACAGGGGATCTTAAAACGTGTATTTCTGGTACCTAATTTTTATGTGGAGTGCAATACCTTTTCTACCTATTTGCCATATACTATTTAGAGAAAGTAAAAATCTGATTAATAACTAGGCAGAAGAATACTTTTTTGTAAACATATTTTGTAGAAGAGAAGACTATATAACTATTTTCTCTAGCACGTAAAATATACACAATAGGTAGAGACATTATTGAATCGCACCCAAAAATTCAATACCGAGATATCACCGGAAATATATATTTTGAGGACGCCCGAATCTAAAAACAAATCCGTTTTAGAAAAAGACCTGCTTGCGCGCACGCGTGTATGTATGCATGTATGTATGTTTGTGTCGCCATTACACCTGGTGTAATGGTTACCATGCTAACTTCATATACCCAAGGTCGCGGGTTCAAACCTGGCGGAGGACGATGGCTTTTTTCGGGCGCAAAAGTCCTTAACATGGCTTCCTTCGGAAGGGAAGTAAAGCCGTGGGTCCCGTGTCGTAGATTTGCGGCACGTAAAAGAACCTCAAGCCTGATAGAGAGGCCTCTGATAAAAATTAAGCGGTATTTCACGCCCAATATAGAATGGGACGCTGAGAACCACGGCAGTTAAAGAGCGTCCATAAATAACACGCCATTTCCATTTTGTATGTATGTATGTATGTATGTATGTATGTATGTATGTATGTATGTATGTATGTATGTATGTGTGTGTATGTATGGATAGTATAACTCTAAAAATAAACGCCGGTTGAATAAAAAACTTAATATTTGTACCATGCAAGGATGCGGCACGAAGATTTTCAGGAAAATTACCCACTCCAATCTACGCTTTAGATAGAATAGTTTTCGAAATTTTTGATTTTGTCAAAATGACTCTAGCGATTTAGGGTATTACATTATTTACATGACAAATAGAATGTATATCCTGCATTTTTTGGAAATAGCTCCTGACGTCTTCTTCATTCTGGATGACCTTTGTTCAACTGGTAAACCATAAGAGATAGACAAAAACTTACTGCACAAGAATGTCAGATCTCGTTAAAAACAAATTATGCCATATACATTATTTTGTAGCGCAAACCATTTCCCAGATATTCCTGATTATTAACTTTACTTTTGTAATACCTACTTATACATACTTATACTTTGTCATTCGCTTCAGATCACTTTTTTATACTCCTGTCTATGAAAGAGGATCGAATTTGAATGTCATTCGCATAGCGAAAGCTTTTAAAATATGTTGACTATCGCATTAGCCTAGTGTATTCCTTTACTTCCCTTCTGATTCTAAGAAACCATTTTTGCTAATTTTTATCCCCATTAACTTGATGTAGATAAAATAATAATGTTTTGTAAGTATAGCTAGTTTGCAAAACAGATAAGGCAAGTCATGAGAATCGAACGCATTCGATTTTTATATAATGCAGAAACCAATAAGATAGACAATAAAAGATTCCACATGCTCAGACAGTCGATTGAAACCCAAAAATCTGATGTGTTTCATTCACATGACTTTCTGTACTTCGCCGTAACAAATTATTGTTAAAAACATATTCTTCTAATTAATTTATGATAATCGAGATAAACATTAGTAGAAACTGTCTTCCTTGTAAGTAGAAGGAAGATAAGGAAATACACTAGGGTAAAACGATAGTCAAATCTTTTAAAAGCCGGTTGCCATGTGGATGAAATCCATTTCTAAGTATTTTAAATCTGAAACAAATAGACAATAGGGAATATCTCGGAAATGGCCAATTCAACGAATAAAACATATATGATGTAAATTGTGTGTTTTAATGTGGTCTTCATTTTTTGTGAAGTAAGTTTTTGTCTATCTATATGGTTTACCAGTTACGCAAAATTCATTCAGAATAAAGAGGTCTTTAGAGGCTATTCCCAGAAAATTAAAGATATCTATACATTTTATTTGCATTATGAATATCTTTAATGTACGGTATGTTAATCAAAATTGTTAGAGCCATTTTTGAGAAAATCAAAATCTCTACATTTTCCCCATGTTTGGGGTGTGGGAATTTTTCTCAAAATATTTGTGTCGCATCCTTGGAAGATACTATACTTAAACACCAAATTTGGTATTTTACCGTCTTTTCGTTTTTGAGTTAACGTGTTCACAGACGCACTGACACACTGACACACGGACACACACACACACACAAAGGGCCATTTTCTGAAAATACTTTTTTGGATAAGGGGACCCTAAAACGTGTATTTAAAATTTTTGAGTGGAACGCAATACCTTTTCTATGCACTATGTGCATAGTAAGTGTAAAGGAAGTAAAAATACATAAAGTCTGTGAACATCACGAAAAATAGTTTTTTCATTTAATATGAAATGCAGGGTTACTGATTTCCAATATTAGCAATTTTCTCTCTTTATACAATTATTTTGCATGCTCTACAAACAATTTGAGTAAAATAACAGAAATAAATCAAATTGTTATTCACTGGTTTTGTCACTATTTCATTATGTAAGTACATATTTGCTGTGTTTGATAAATGACAGTTAAATATAAAGCAGGAATGATTGTTCTCTTTTAAACTCTGTTTTCTGTTTGTTGAAGTATTACATCATGTTCATGTATACCAGGTGCAAGGGAATTTATTACATTAATTTAAACCAGATATAAATATTTCATTATTTGGATACTTTTTTGTAACCATCATTTCATTGTATGACCATTTTGAGGAAATATTTCAGTTACTCCGAGACCATAAAACGCACATGCTGAGTATGTTTCAGTGGTTAACGACTGCTAACTAGGAGCCGGGATAGCACTTTTCCTTTAAAAAACCTGAAGTAGATCAACACATAAACAGGTTTCTCTTTCGCTTGTATTTTTTTGGATTAAGGATAGAAAACAAAACCGCTAGGCATCCCACCTCCCACTTCAGATATGCTGTTATGTTTGTGTCTGGAAGAAGGTTTTCACACTGACATACCGTGACTAGCAACATTGCGTATGTCTACAGTCACATTACATGTACAAAACGGTGTTCGAAAAATGATGAATTATTTAAAAGCCCTGCATGATGTCACATAGCTAGTTTACCAATGAAATTAGATCAGAAATAGATTGTTCTACCCATTATACAAGTAACAAACTATTGTCTTCATACAGTCTCGTGGAATACATCATATACTTTGAAAAAAAAAACTATTATATATAAGATATATATTTTTTTTCATAAAAGACTGCTCATTGAACAAAATTCGTTTATACTTTTTGGTTTGTAATACTTTATGAAGTTTATATTAGAAGCAACGCAATAAGCTCCCTTCCACCATATATTTCGTGCAAAAAAAAAAAAAAAAAACTGCTTTTGTTGTTTTTATAGTTTAACGTCCTTTAACCTGGTTGGTCATATTGGCGATGAATGAAATTGGTGAAGGGATGCTCAAATGATCTAGGGGTCCATGGAGCTTAAAGCTACTCGACATTCGTCTTCTAAGGATATGGGAAAACCCCGAAAAAAACTTTATCCGTGTAACTCACCGTAAGAGAGATTCGAACTCACGTCCTTTTGAATGTGAGGCAGACACGCTACCACCACATTACCCAGGTGGGCAACCTACTTTGTTACACTTTGTTCCAAGGAATTCTTGCAGAATTTTTTTATTTTCTGTGGAGCAACAATAACTATTTTCTACTCCATTGCATTCTAAAATAAATGGAAAACTTCTTCGTAATCTGGTTCTTTTATAACTCCAATGTGTTCATACTCAGTACAAAGGGTTTGTAAATTCTTTTTAATATTTTAGTAATTCATGAATTAAATTAGGTGTTCATAGCTCTTTGTACGTCAGTGCGAATTGAGCTTTTCAATGGCGAAAGAATTATGAAAATAGAATGAACGGATTTTGAAATTACCTAGCATACAAACATAGCTATGCAAAAAATCTCTCTTTTTTATTTATTAATTGTTATAATTTCCAAAGAAACTATTCTTGGCAATTAGGTACATCAAAATTGAACTAGACGAGACACAGAATAGCAATGTAATAAGTTGGGGTGCCATCCAGCGTTAGTCCCAATAAAAATAGTACACAGAAAGTATAGAAAAAGACCAAATTTTCTGTGTTTATAATATTAGTATAATTATAGATATCGAAACGTTTTGATTTGTTTTATAGAACACGCATATGTATGTACAGGATGGAAGGTGAATAACACACATAATTTGATATTTAATAGAGAACAATGCGCATAACAATAAATATATCTCATTTTGTCCGTCTACTAAGAGCATTGTCATAAATGAAGCACAAATTTCGCAACTAATTTGTGTTTACATACATCACTCCACCTATAGTCGGCAGGGCAGAGGAGGATCAATAGTGTGATCTGTTGTACGTAAACAACCGAATGTCTGAGAAGATAGGGAATAATAGCCATCCTAAAAATATAGTGACATTTTCCTCCTGAACATAACTTTAGAAAATATAAAAAACTGTAAATACTGGATCATCACTTCGTCCTCAGGTTTGTTTTCTAAGTCTTTTAGTAAAAATTAAAGGTATAAATCACATATGACTTGAAAAAATAATCAATCCATAATATTTAAATACATTAAAATAATAATTGAATCTATATTTAAATAAATTCTTCCCAATCGTAATCTTAACAGTCTTAAAGGCTCATTCAAATATTTACATTTATTCACCTCCCACCCTGTATATGCATACATGCACACTATCTCCGTAATATTAGAGTAGATTTTAATCTCACCTTCCAGCATATAACAGAATGTGTTTTCCCTAATTGAAGGTACACAGATAAGCGTATAAAATGATTCAGAAATCAGTTAGAGGTGGCGTGTTTGACGAGTGCTGATCGCGTGCGACGCCCCAGGTTACCACCACTACCTTGTGATTCATCCTGAACTGACTCACATCCTGTGACACTCGTAGATTACATCTCCTATTGCAAACTCACCGCCCTTCTTCACTTATAGCATGCTAGCGTTCCCAGGTGACGTCACATTTCAGCTGCCTTTTACTTTCTCTGCTACATATAGGGAAAGTATTGTATTCCACTTAAAAATTCAGTGCGGGGATTTCACCTGCAATATACACTTTGAGGTTCCCTGAATAAAAGAAATCATTTTTAGAAAAGCGTGCGCGTATGTGTCTGTGTATGTTAACAACATACAACAACTCGGTTAAATATACACTTTATTTAGAAGTTGATGGTTGCGACACAACGATTTTCAAGAAATCTACCCCCCCCTCCCCCAAACCACTCTTTATATGACAATGTTGATTTTGTTAAAAATGGCTCTAAAGATTTTGATTAAAATATCTTATATTAATGATACTTACATGGCAATGTATATCTTGAATTTTCTGGGAACAGCCTCTGAAGTCCTCTCATTCTGAATGACTTTTGCACAAAGTACACATAAAAAAAAATGGCGTGCTATTTATGGACGCTCTTTAACTGCTGTGGTTCTCAGCGTCCCATTCTAAATTGGGCGTGAAAGACCTCTTAATTTTGCTCAGAGGCCTCTCTATCAGGCTTGAGGTTCTTTTACGTGCCGTAAATCTACGACATGGGACCAACGGCTTTACTTCCCTTCCGAAGGAAGCCATGACAAGGATTTTTACGCCCGAAAAAGTCCATCGTCCTCCGCCGGGTTTGAACCCGCGACCTTGGGTATATGAAGTTAGCATGGTAACCATTACACTATGGAAGGCGACAGTACATATAAACGGGTAAACTTGTAAACTGTACAAAATAGATAGATCTTGTTAAAGCACACAATCTATATCAATTACATTTTTTGTGTAGTTAACGATTTTCATGATATTGCTTGTTATTGATTTAAATTTTCAGTAGAACAAAATTTATTCAGACTAAAGAGGTCTTTAGAGTCTATTCCCAGAAAATTCAAGATATACATTTTATTTGCCATGTATATCTTTAATATACGGTATTTTAACCAAAATCGTTAGAGGCATTCTTGAAAAAAAAAAAAATTTCAAAATTTTTTCCATGTAAAGGGTAGTTTGGGATGGGGGGACTTTTCTCAAAATCTTCATGTCACATCCCTGGAAGATACTAACCTAAATACCAAGTTTGGTAGTTTACCACTTTTCGTTTTTGAGTTATCGTATTCGCAGGCACACGGACACAAGGACACACACATACACACTGACATTTTTCTAAAAATGCTTTTTTTTGGATACAAGAGACCCTAAAACACGCATTTCCGATGAAATCTCGGTATCGAATTTTTGGGTGGAATGCAATACCTTCTTTATACACTATGTACATATAGTACTGTAGATAAAGTAAACATTCAATATTTTACACTACTTCTACTACAAAGTACTGTGATGCCGAATAGAAAGAGTGGTAGTCTATAAGCTTTAATTATTCGTAAATTAGTCTAAGAATAAGGAGTATAAGTAGCACACATACACTCACGGTTGACTATAACAGCAATAGTGCAGGATTATTATTTTAGAGCTGTATAACTGGAACTACATATATTTTTTGGAACGGTGCCATTCTCGAAACCGTTACAAAAGTGACGGTTAAGTTCTTTTGTTTTCATCCTCTAGTGTAGAATAAAATCAAGATTTTAAACATTTATTTTCATACGATTTTCCTATATCCAGTTCGGAAGCTTTTTTCGGGCCTCCCTTTAAAGCAATTTCTACACAGTCCAGGCAAAAGAAAAAAACGGAAAGTGTATTGCAATATAGCGACATTTGACTCCCATCCCGAAGGAAGTTTTCTGGATGACCGGGTCTCTCTCTAAAGCAAACGCATCTTCCGAAAGCCCCCTCCAACTTTTCTGCAACAACAAGTTTTACTCCCAAGGGTGGCACAGACTGAAATTTCTTACTATTTTCCCTTACCAATCTTGTGTGATTGGGTCGTAGTCTTGATGTATTGCAACATTTGTCATTATTTATCCTGTAGAAATGAGAACGCTTTCTTACAAGATAGAGGACCGAGGAAATGAGAAAGGATCAGCTACTAGATTTATTACTGAATCATTTCGTAAATGTGATTGGAAGTGCTCTGGCTAATTGTAATCTTATCTTTAATACATATGTTTAAGAATCTGGAGCTAGACTAGCATTTATTTCGACTTTTTTAGATTAAAACACAATAAATGCCCGATATTACATTTACATTATTTCTCTATTCAACTTTCTCTCGAAATTACCGCTTACAAAAAATGCTCTTCTATATAATTATTGTTAATCGATATCTTGTAGCCATACGAAAAGACCATTAGGGTAAAGCGACTGTCACATTTTTGAAAATCGTTTCACTATGTGATGACTTTCAACTTCTATGATCTTTGATGACTAGTAAAACAATCTGGTGTGTTCCATTCACATTTCTTTCTTTACATCTCTGTAACAAATTATTTTTAATAAATACTAATTGAGATAAAATTAGCAGAAATGGGCTTATTACTTGCTTCCTTGTAAGTAGAAGGAAATAAGAGAGTACCAAAGGCTAAAGCGATGGTCAAATCTTTCAAAAGATAGTTGATATGTGATGAGAAAAGCGTAAGTATTTTAAAGCGGAAACCATAACAAGGCATATCTCAGAAACGGTTATGATCACTCCATGGCACGACAGCTCACAAGGAACCTTGGCCTACCGCCTACCGTCCGGCCGCTGCGTCCCCCTTCTCGGTCTAGGACAGACGTCATGGAGGGGTGCAGTATTGGAGGGTAAGACGTGATCAGCGCCTCAATCCCTCCCGGCCGGTTAATACGGTCCTCTCGACCTGGAGCCGCTACTTCTCCATCAAGTAGCTCTTCAATTAGCTCCCCCCCCCAAGGACCTCCCGAGGTTGAGTGCACCCCGGATCCGGTCTCGCAGGGGGGGGGGATCCTCACGCCGGTACCGGGAATCAAACGCAGGTTCTCCCGCTTGGCAAGCAGCCGCGCTACCACCGCGCTAAGGAGACGACCCTCAGAAATGGTTAGCTTTACATAGTTCGTGTAGAAAAAGTAAAAACGAATAATGACTTACCAGATGAAGAGTATTGACAATTCACACCAATAACAAGGAATATCTCGCAAATGTTTAACAAAATAGACATATTAATTTACATAAATTGTATATATGCATATGATATTTTTACTTTCTCTAGCCCCGTATGTACAATGTATATAGTGGATAGAGAAGGTATTGTATTCACCCAAAATTTGATACCGAGATTTCACCTGACTCCCTGAATAAAAAAAAAAAGCATTTTCAGAAAAAGGTTCGTGTGTGTGTCTGTGGTTAACATCGCTTAAAAACGGAATGCCAAACTTGGTATTTAAATTTGGTATCTTTCAAGGATGGGACACGAAGATTTTCAAGAAAATTCTCCCACCCTAAACTACCCTTTACATGGACAATTTTTCGAAAATTTTGTTTTTCTTAAAAATGGCTCTAACGTTTTTCATTAAAATACCACATATCAAAGCGATTTCCTTAACACAAATAAAATGTATATCTCGAATTTTCTGGGAATAGCTTCTGAAGACTTGTTAATTGTGGATGAATTTTGCTGAATTTTGCATAACTAGTAAACCGCAAGATATAGACAGAAACTTACTACACAAAAAAAATGTAGATCTCGTAAAATACACAATTTATGTTATACACATTTTTTTTCGTGGAGTTTATTCCTTGCGTTCAACAATAATTTGTTACAGAAATGTAGAGAAAGGCATGTGAATGGAACACATCATATTTTTTTAATTGCAAGTGGTTGTTGAGACCTTTAGGCACCCAGAGAGAATCGTCAATAACATGTGCATCCCTTGCTTCGAGCTATACAGCATTTAAAGATCGTACAATACAATTGTCTTCTATCATATTACTTTATAAAACTACGGTTTCCTTAAAACTACATTTCCACATCTACAAAATGCCCCACGTCTCAGTTTTTATTTACATACAACTAACATTTCCCAGAATGTGCAGAAGAATCTAATTTAATATTACAGGTAACAAATTATCCTAATATGAATAGTTAATTTAAAAACATATTTATTAAAAATTCCTTAACTTTAGAGATGAAAATTTTAATCTTTTTTAAATAGAAATTCATAATTCATCAAAGTAACCAAAATATCAACGCATAACTTATTTATCAATACTCCAATTAAAATTTCAATATATTTTCTCAAATTTCGATGCACGAGGAACATTTAATTATGAAATATATTTACATAATAATGTTTATAAACTAATTTACAATCATACAGGAGTAAAAATTTTTGAAAGTTTATAAAAATATATATAATAATATAACATTTTGAGGTTTAAAATTTCACTCCGAGTCTCCATTATAAGTCTATAACTATTATATGGATTTCGCCTGTGCGCTGCAAATACAGCAACATAGTTAGGTTAGGTTGACTGTAAGGAATGGGAACGGAAACAGGCTTGATATGATGGATAATAACCATGTAAAACGCGAATTCTTTGAAAACTATGATTTTCACAAACGCAAAAGTGAACAGTTTATTGATGTGGAACAGCAATTGTAAAGAAATGTATTCAGGTTTAATGAAAGAAGGTTAATCACGTAATTGTGTTTGTAAAAGAGAGAAACAACTCTTGGGTTAGGGCAACAAGGACGGACAAACACGAAGAGCAAATTTACTCTTGGCTTGTTTGTCGGATCACATAATGAGCAGGAAAGGACATCCTCTGTACTAACTCATCTGCTCCATTATACCAGAGTAATTACAGATCGTTCCCTGACTTCTGGTCTGCTTTACCAATTGCCAAAAATAACACAGTTGCCATGGAAACGCAAACACACCACTAATAGAAATACTTGAACGTGAGGTAAAGTCCACTTTCTCTACAAGTTTCATAGCCTAACCATTCCACATGAATATTTTACTTTCTCTAATACTACAGTAAGTACTACATAACAAACCTTTTTTATACTTAGGTCACATTTGCAATTATTTAGGACATCACATCCTGTCACTTAAACTAATTTACTTATCCTGATATACATAGGTTTGAGTACCTCTTAGGCACTACATCGGATAATTCCCTAGCTGTTGAGTGTAGCCATTTGTATCATGCAACCTATTCCATTTCAATCTCTGTGTTTTCTTTCCTGTTATCTCTCTCTCTGTCTTTTTTCTTATCAACTTTTCTTTTATCTTTCCCACATATTGCCGTATTTCTTTAATTTTTCCCTTTTTTTCTTCTTCTCTTTCCTAATCGGTTTACCCTCCCCGTAAGTAGAACTGATACCGTCCTAGGACTTACAAGCGGCTGCCTTGGGGTCAGAAGTCTGTCGGGGAGCCAACGACCCTAACCACAGAATGGAGAACTTGGTTCGAGTGGTCAGCCCGTAGCCAGGCTTGGGCGCGAGGAAGTGGAAGGTATGAGATGCAAGCGAAATGGATGGTAGGAAAGGCGATTACATACTTCCATTTGAAAGGCTTAACGCCTAAGGAAATCAAGGAGGAAATGTACAGTACATTGAAAGACTCTGCCCCTTCAAATTCAATGATTAAAAGGTGGGTTGCAGAGTATAAAATGGGACGTACGAGCACTAGTGATGAGCCTCGCTGGACGCCCGTAGAAGTGACAGCTCGAGAGATCATTGAAAACATTCATAATTTAGTACTGGAAGACCATAGAATAAAGTTGTTTGAGATCGCAGAGGCTGTAAACATATCAAAAGAACGTGCAGATAATATTTTAAGTAATGTTTTGGGCTTTCACATGGTCTGTGTAAGATGGGTGCCTCATTTGTTGACACCCGATCAAAAGTTGCAAAGAAAAACTGTTTCTGCTAAGAATGTGCAGCCCTACCATAAGAATCCCAATGAATTTTTGAGACGGCTTATTACCATGGATGAAATTTGGATACATCACTACACTCCAGAAAGTAAATTACAGTCAAAACAGTTGCGCCAGGTGAACCAACTCCAAAAGAGGCAAAGTCAATTTTGTCAGCTAACAAATTTATGGCGAGTGTTTTCTGGGATGCACAGGGAATTGTTTTTATTGATTACTTGGAAAAGTGTAAAAGCATCACTGGTGACTACTACGCAAGCTTACTGCAAGGTTTGACTGATGAAGTTTTTTTTATACGTACTATGTGCATAGTGTATAGAGAAGGTATTGCACTCCACCAAAAAATTCGATACCGAGATTTCACCGGAAATATATGTTTTAGGGTCTCCTGTATTGAAAAAAAAAATCATTTTCAGAAAAACGTCCATGTGTGTGTGTGTGTGTGTGTGTGTGTGTGTGTGTGTGTGTGTCCGTGTGTCTGTGAACACGATAGATCAAAAACGAAAAGTAGCTAAAATACCAAACTTGGTATTTAAGTTTCATATCTTCCAGGGATGCGACACGAAGATTTTGAGAAAAATCCCCCCACCCCCAACTACCCTTTACATGGACATTTTGTCGAAAATTTTGATTTTCTGAAAAATTGCTCTAACCATTTTGATTAAAATTCCGTATATTAAAGATATTTACACGACAAGTAAAATTTATATCTTGAATTTTCTGGGAATAGCCTCTGAAGACTACTTTATTCTGGATGAATTTAGTGAATTTTGCATAACTGCTAAACCGTAAGAGATGGACGAAAACTTTCAGCACCAAAAATGTTAAACAGCTTAAAACACACAATTTATCTTATACACATTTTTTTCGTGGAGTTGATCGTTTTTGAGATACTTCTTGTTTTTTTGATTTCAGTTTTAGAAAACATACTTTTCTCTAAAGGAATTTAAAAATTAAAGTCCATACAAACAAATGAACCTCAGTCACAAGCAACCAACTTTTGGCTATCACTTTAACCAATAGAACTCCCTTATTTCGCTTCTACTTACAAGGAAGCAAGTAATAGGGATATTTCTGCTGATTTTTTCTCGATTAGTATGAAGTAAATAGAAGCATAAGCTTTTTAACCATAATTTGTTGCAGAGATATAGAGAAAGTAATGTGAATGGAACACATAAGAATTTTACTTTCTCTACTCGTACTATGTTCATGGTGTATAGAGAAGGTATTGCACTCCACTAAAGATTTTGATATCGAGATTTCACCGGAAATATATATTTTAGGTCCCCTGTATACAAAAAAAAGCATTTTCAGAAAAATGTCCGTTTGTCAGTGTGTACATGTGTTTGTGAACACGATAACTCAAAAACAAAAGGTCGGTAAAATACCAAGCTTGGTATTTAAGTTTAGTATCTTCCAGGGATGCGACACGAAGATTTTGAGAAAAATCCCCCCACCCCAAACTACCCTTTAAATGGAACTTTCTTCGAAAATTTTGATTTTCTAAAAAATAGCTCTAACGATTTTGATTAAAATATATTGTATTAAAGATATGTACCTTGCATATTTTGAGTTTTCTGCGAATAGCCTCTTAAGACTACTTTATTCTGGGTGAATTTTACGGAATTTTGAGTAACTGCTACACCGTAAATAATGGACAAAAACTTACCATACAAAAAATGTAGAGCACATTATAACACACAATTTATGGTGTATACATTTTTTTCGTGGAGTTGATCGTTTTTGTGATATCCGTTGTTTTTGGTTTCAGCTTTGAAAAACTTATAATTTTCTCATACAGGAATTTGTCAAATCCTGTCCATACCAACAAAGGATCTTGAATCAGAAACTTCTAGCTTTTGACTCTCCCTTTAGCCTATGGTACTCCTAGATTTCGCTTCTACTTACAAGGAAGCAAGTATTAAGACTATTTTTGCTAAGTTTTTCGATTAGCATTAAGTAAATAGTACAATTAACTTTTAACAATAACTTGTTGCAGAGATATAGAGAAAGGCATGTGAATGGAACACATAAGATTTTTTGTATTGTCAGTTTTTGTCTATCTCTTATGTTTTACCAACTATACAAAATTTAGCAAAAATTCATCCAAAATAAAGAGGTCTTTAGAGGCTATTCCCAGAAAATTTATGATATGCATCTTAATTTTCATGTAGACATCTTTAATATACAATATTTTACTTAAAATACTTAGAGCCATTTTTGAAAAAAATAACAATTTTCGAAACTTTTTCATGTTTTTATAAACATGATCTTTTTGGATACAGGGGACCCTAAAATGTGTATTTGTGGTGAAATCTCGATATCAAATTTTTGGATGGAATGCAATACCTTCTCTATGCACTATGTAAATAGTATATGTGGAGAAAGTAAAAATATGAAATAGCCAATTATTTGCTAAATGATTAACTAACTATTGTAGAATGCACTTATGTTCGCCACTGCTGCACTTTGAAAACAGCTTGAGTGTTATAAACAGGAAAGAAAGGTTGTCTGATATGCGGTGACCCGTGGGATCAAGGTTGCCCATACCTGGTCTAGTTCAAGCATAGATATAGAAGCGTGCATTTCAACCGCATTTTTGGAAGCAAATTCTTTTGGAAGCAAGTTCTGACCATTAAGAAGTTGAGAGATTGTTCAGCCATTTAGTAAGCTTTCTTTCACCAGAAAAATAATTATACATATATCTATAACACGTGTATTTACTAATTAGCTTTTTATTTTGGTATAAAGGGTTATGGTATTAATAGGCGAAACTAAGTTGACTGTTTTTCACAGCTTTAAAAAATTATATCCCTTAATAATATCCCAGGAGAGGCTACTGACACACATATATACACACACGTGTACACACTTTCTAAAATGATATTCTTTTCGATTCAAGGGACCTATGTATCTGTATCTCCAGTGAAATGTCCATATTGAATTTTTAGGTGCAATAAAATATTTCCTCTACCTACCGCATGTAGGAAGTAAAGAAACTAAAAGTACTCTTAATCCATATAAGCTTTAATGCGGTTAATTAAAATTTTGGAAATTAAAACCCGTCTATGGTATGGCAAACGCAAGCGCAAAACATTACACTAAAGAACACTTCTGGAATAGAAACATTTATGAACCCATTGATAACTTTTGAGCCGGGGAATCTGGTTGTACTATACTATAAGATTAGTAGTATTAATATTATCCCATAACGTCCCCTGGGGGCACAGACCTCTCTCCTTGGAGATGTGGCTTGGTTTGGTAATTCTGGTTAGCATTCCAGGAATGACCCCTCTTTAGATTAAATAACATGACATAAAACATTTTTATCCTCCCAAATATTTCATTCAATTACGAATATATATTTTAGTAATGTTTCTTTTAGCTAGCAAAGTTTCAAAACTGTAAACTCGCGGAAAATATTCAGCTATAATCTCCATTAGAAGTTTTATTGTCTTAACTACATTTAATTTTGTATCAATTTCATTGAATGTGCCAATAAATTTCCTACAAAATGTGTGTAAAATCTAAGTTCTAAATTCCCTGGGAATGTATCAACAAATTTCCTACAAAATCTATGAATAAAATCTGAACTCTACATTCCCAGCAAATGTCGGTTTCTTTCATTGGTACTAACGGATGGACGGACAAATTGACGCTAATGGACGCTCCACGGTAGAATACGCACATAATAACCGTATCGATATGAAACTAATGGTGCCTGGATTACATATTTAATCAACAGGCGAGGTGGCACCACGGCAATACGAGACTTGCATTTAGAAGACCCTGTTTCGCTTCCTGGGACCGACCACTCTGACCATGAATTCTTTGTCGTTTTTCTTCCCCTATCAGTTTCCTTTTCCTTATTACCTTTCACCCCGCCTTCTCTCTCATGTTTCAGTTAGACTAGAGGCTGTGTAATGTCGGACGGTGTTGGATAGATGATGCAGAAGCTTGCTTGTTATACATTTCTTCTTGGCCCCGCCAGATGTAAGTTTTCTCAGAGTCGCCTCAGATGGGACTAGTTCACCGCGGTTCCGCCAGAGGGAAACTATCGTTGGTCAGCCTGCCGGTGTAATAGGATCATCAAGCTCGAATGAAATCATTAGGGACCTCTACGCGTCTTGTTGGCTGGGCTGCCTTGACCTGTAGCCTCCTGCAGCTCATTTTCCTCAAGCGTTCCTCCTGGAGGTAATACGTATCAAAGATCCGCGTTGGTCGAGATGCGAGTTGTCCCCCACTCCATTTTCTGGACATTTTCATTGGTCAACAAGGAGCCATTATTATCAAGAAATTCGCCTGCGGTGCCAGAACAGTAAAAGTGGGCGTTGAACACTACAAAAAAAATAAATAAATAATTACCAAGAAAACCAAACGTGATGAATTACTATTAAATTTGATATAGAAGTTAGAAGTACACTGTATGTGATGAAACAAACAGGCATTTGGTCATGCTTTCATGAATTTCCATTTATCTTGAAACAATACCTGGAAAGTCTGTTTTCTTATATTCGTTACAGCCAATCTAATCCTCCTACCGTTTTTTTTTCTTTCTTTCTTTCTTTTTTTGCCCTTATACACCCTACACATCTACAGACATATGTTTGCAATATTTTTATTATAATCATGGAATAAGATATACGCTTAGTCAAATGCTTAGAACTTGTATTTTACTTTATCCATTATGTTGATTTACACATTAACATACCAAGAAAAACTGTCCAAATGACCTACTTAGTTTTCTTCTTCTTCTTCTTCTTCTTCTTCTTCTTATTATTATTATTATTATTATTATTCGCATTCTTACTCGTACTACCCCTTCGTACCTATTCGTACTAGCTTATGCTGTACCATACCTTGATTTGGATTTATTAGAAAGCAAAGAAACACATCATATTTAGAATGTCCCTTTAATTTTCGTCATGATCGCAAATTTTTAATATTTTTCTAATACCAGGCGAAAATAATTCGAGGCAGTAAGGTTTTCTTGGCTCGTCTTTACTGGGTCTGTCGTTTTTTTGAAAGTAAAGTTGGTCAAGGAACATACATTTTTAAACAGTGTTTTTAAGATTGGTACTGGCCTACCATGTTGATGCTTCAACCACAGTTGATTAATTTCTCTATACGAACTATGTACATAGTGTATAGAGAAGGTATTGCACTCCACCAAAAATTCGATACCGAGATTTCACCGGAAATATATGTTTTAGGGTCCCCTTTATCTAAAAAAAGTATTTTCAGAAAAAGGTACGTGTGTGTGTCCGTGTATCTGTGAACAAGATAACTCAAAAACGAAAAGTCGGTAAAATACCAAACTTGGTATTAAAGTTTAGTATCTTCCAGGGATGCGACACGAAGATTTTGAGAAAAATCCCCCACCCCAAACTACCCTTTACATGGAACTTTTTTCAAAAATTTTGATTTTCGCAAAAATGGTTCTAACGATTTTGATTAAAATATCATATATTAAAGATATTTACCTGACAAACAAAATGTATATCTTGAATTTTCTGGAATAGCCTCTGAAGACTACTTTATTCTGGACGAATTTTACGGAATTTTGCATAACTGCTAAACCGTAAGACCTAGATAAAAACTTACTACACAAGAAATGTAGAGCACGTTAAAATACACAATTTATGCTATATACATTTTTTTCGTGGAGTTGATCGTTTTTAAGATATTCCTTGTTTTTGGTTTCAGTTATAAAAATTTACTTTTCACATATAGGAATTTGTCAACTCCTATCCATACAAGCAAAGTAACTTCAGTCACATAGCAACCAGATTTTGACTATCACTTTAACCTATGGTACTCCCTTATTTCGCTTCTACTTACAAAGAAGCAAATAAGAATATTTCTGCTAATTTTTTCTCGATTAGCATAAAGTAAATAGAGGCATAAGCTTTTTAACAATACTTTGTTGCAGAGATGTAGAGAAAGTCATGTGAATGGAACACATAGTTTTTTTATTAAATACTGCATGATTTAAATGTTTTATTTCAATTAATATCAAGAGAGGTCCAAAATGTGTTCATATTTTTCAACTTAGTCTCATTTTGCATGTGGCTGTAAAGGTTTCAGCACGTACTTTGGCGATTTTTCGTCCTATCTTATATTTTAGTGCTGTTTGGCTACCTATTTTGAACTTAATAAGTGCCTAATTTCCGCTCTCTAGTCATCAGACTTGGAGTCATTACAAAGCTCTGTGCGTCTCTGTCGGCAGGTCTGTCTGCAGACTATAGCCTCCTGCGGCTCCTTCACTTCATCCGTTCTTCCTGAAGGTGGTAACCATAAAAGATCCGCGTTGGGTCGAGGTGTGAGGTATCCCGCCCCTCTGTTTCTGGTCTCAATCAATCTTAAACATTCAAAGCGACAAATATTTGAAGAGAACGTTTTTTATGGCTCAGTTGGGAAATGAGGAAAGCAGTTTTCACTTCGGCTAATTCTGCTGGTAATCTTAATGTACAGAATGTCTTGAAACTTGCATAGCAAAAACCTCGTTTGGGTTTTGATATTTGTGCCGCTGTTTTTGTTCCTATTGCATAACTGGCTTATTACGGCTATAAATTCTAAACTTTACGTTATGTATAGAAATCCATAAAATATCCTTTAATTACGCACATTTTTCTTCGTCAAAAGCTGAGACCTACTTAGTGTTGAAGGAAGTTCGTTAATTGGGGATTAGTTCTCAGTCGACACGTTTTGGGGTGCGACTCACCCCTTTATTCTAACATAGCTTAACTTCTCTCAAAGCTGTTTCCTTCAAGTTTGTCAATTGGGCCGACTGTGCTGCCCTCTGGAGCAAGTTTTTGCCTTTCTCTGCCTCTCTTCTCTAATTATTTTTGCTCTAGAAGCTGAGGTATGGACCAAGAATAAGAAGATACATCCTTTGCTGACTAACATTTGTTTATAGCCTGCTTTGAGACTCGAGCGTCACAGGATGGGATCTACAACATGTTAAAGAATTTTCTGCTACTGATATTGAAGTTATTTTATAAAATATTCTCAATTGGCAAACAGTGATGTTATTCAGCCTGGAAGGCGTTCTTGTGTGAATAATCTAAGGCTAAAGAAGTGCATGAAGTAATAATTGTTTATGATATAGGTGTTCAAAATGGTGTTTTATATTGTGAGTAGGAAGCTTGGGAAACGAGGCCGTTTTAGAACCCTACGAAAATGTAAAACCATTTTAACACGTGTGTCAAACACTATTTTTACACATTCGTCAATATTTATGGACAAATTATTAATTAGTAGATTCTTTTTACCTACTTCGTATCTGTGATGCGCAGCGCGGCACCGATATTCATTTTTTTCTTCTTAGCATCAGTATTGAGAACAACTGATGAATAACAATAGACTTGCGCATGCGCAGAATGCTATGAATACTAGAACGATAAAGTATGACTTTTAACTCGTATTGCTTGAATTAAAACATCTACTTTTAGTTCGAGCTGTCTAAAACAGTTATTTATGAAACTATGAGATATGAGATCATTACCACCTGAATGTATAAAACCCGAGGTCTGTAATTACATGAAAGCAATGCTAGTTCCACTGGATGAGTACACTATTTTAGTACCAAGTGCTGTGGGTTAAATGGTAAAGTTTGAGGCCCACATTCAGAAGTTCCTGGATTCCTTTATCTTGAGCCGACCAATCTGTCTGGGGCTGTTTTCGTCATTTCCCTCAGCCACTAAGGTAAATACTGGATTAAATATTTAATATCACCACCCATTGTTCCAGCTAAGAACAATAGTAAACATGAAAATAGATGGTAACGGCGATAGCGCTGCCATCAATCTACATATAGTGAAAGCATCTATATAGAATACCACCCTAATCCCATCTTCTTGGTGCGAGAAAGGTGTGGACAAGACCTAGAAAGTGTCCACCTCCATCTATCCAAAGATAGGGAAAACAGTAGCCTGAATGCACCGTAATGTTATCTGTTTTCCGCGAAGTAAGGCGGTATATTAGTGCATTCAATATCAAGCATTGTTGACTTATTATTTCCTATTGTAATGATAGAGACTGGAGCAAAATGTAACGAATATGGCCACATTATAACATATGAAGAAAACATGCTAAAATATAGTTTCGAGTAGGTTCACTTCGTTTATTTAGTTTGCTCTATAGATTCATGTTCCAATTTAATAATAACATATAAATTGAAGTAAAAAAATAAGATTTTTCATTCACATGACTTTCTCTACATCTTGGATTACGTTAGGATATAACATTATACATAATACTTTTGAATATATTTGTACGGTGTATTGGACATTTCTGCACAGCTTTCTTCTACAAGTATAAAACTACAATCAAAATTACTCATCTAATCAAAAGTGTGAAATGCTGTTTTGAACTTAAGTTTCTGATGCCACATAAATAGTCCTGGCGGGTTGGAAAAGGCCCAGGGCGCGGTTTAAATGACCCTGATCTAAATTGATTTAATGTAAGATATCTTATCTGATACAAGATATTTAAACATATGATAATGTAATAAAATAGAAGGTTATTCGAGATAACTTAATCATAGGTAATATAACATAAAATATTTTAAAATAAGATCAGATATCGTAATTAAATAACATTATCAAGTATAGCGTAATCCAAGGTAGAGTCACCCAAGATAAGATAAACCAAATTAAGGTAAGCCAAGATAACGAAATCCATTATAAACTATGATGCAGTAAAATAAAGCAATCTAATCTAAGATACATTAATCTGATATAAGACTTTCAAAACTAAGATAACGTTATCTAAGAGAAGTATCTAATCTTAATCCAAGATAAGTAATCCAAGATGATACAGCATAACGTACTCTAAGACGACATAATCCAAAAAACGAAATCCAAGATAAGATAATCTAATCTGGTACAATATAATAAACTAGGATAATGTAATCGAGTCGTATTTCAAGATAATATAATCCAAGGCATTCCGAGGTAATGAAATCCAAGATAACGCAGTCCAAGATAATGTAAAACGAGTTAACGCATACTGAGCTAATGTAAACCGAGATAATGTAACCCAGGGTAATGTAAACCGAGATAATGCACACTGATATAACTAAACCAAAATAACGTAAACTGAGATAACGTAAATCAAGATGGTCCGGGCTGATGTAAACCAGGATAATGTGAAGCAAAATAACGCAAAAAAGGTAACGTAATCCCAGATAACGTAATCAACCTTAACATGAGATAAAGTAATCTAAGACTTGGCCGCCCAAACTTTTTACATGAGAGGTCACTAACTAATGCGATTTGTGGCGAGACGTAGAACACATTTATATAAGTATATTTAATGCAAAGTAAAACAGAAAAATATAGTATATATAATATTATATATGTATAATGCTTTTAAATACATTTGTACGGTGTGTTGACCATTTCTGCAGAGTTGTGTTCTATAAGTATATAACTACAATCAAAATTACTCACTGAGCTTAATGGGCTGCTGATAGCTGGTCATTGCTTCATACATGCTTAACATATAACGTAATCCAATGTAGAGTAATTCAAGATAAGTTAAACCAAGTTAGAGTAACCCAAGATAACGTAATCCATGATAATCTATGAAAAAACGATTTTATAATCTAGCCTAACATATAGTAAACTAATCTGATATAAGATATTAAGACTAACACAACGTTATCTAAGATAATGCATCTAATCTTAGTCCAATATAACGTAATCCAAGCTCAAAACTGTAGATCTCGTTAAAACAAACAATTTATGTCATATGCATTTTTTTTTTTTGGGAGTTGATCATACTGAGATATTCATTATTTTTAGTTTCAGTTTTAAAATACTTACACTTTTCTCATGTGGCAATTTGTCACATACTGGCAATGCAAAGAAACGAATTTCAATCATTTAGCAAACAGCTTTTAAAAGCGTTGACTATCGCTTTAGCCTAGTGTACTTCATTATGTCCTTTCTACTTACAAGGAAGCAAGTAATAACACTATTTCTGCTAATGTTTATCTCGATTAGCATGAAGTGGAATCCTTTTAACAATAATGTGTTGCAGAGACGTAGAGAAAGTTTTGTAAATGGAACACATAGATTTTATACTCCAAAATTTAATGCTAAGACACACAAAATGTTATATTCAAGTCGTGAATAATTTTAATCTGACACACGAACAACAATGATTGTGACAAACATTTATTCCTGCTATAATCAACTAGATTAAAATTAATTCAAAATCTTCTCGGGCTTCTAGCCAGGTAATAACTTGGCTTGACACCAACGTTTCGAAGAAGTGCATCTTCCTCGTCTTCAGGGTGAACTGATGGTTTGAGCTTGCGGAGACTGGTATTTATAAGAGCTGGGATGAAGCTAACATCATCCCAGCTCTTATAAATACCAGTCTCCGCAAGCTCAAACCATCAGTTCACCCTGAAGACGAGGAAGATGCACTTCTTCGAAACGTTGGTGTCAAGCCAAGTTATTACCTGGCTAGAAGCCCGAGAAGATTTTGAATTAACACGTCGCCAGGAAAGCTATAGTTCTTATTTTAGATTAAAATTTGTTGCATAAATATTTATTATGCACGACCATTTAATAGTAATTACTTACCTTATCTACGTTCATGATACGGTCGTTGATTTGTAAATAAAATAATGTTATTTAATAAACATTTTGATATTCTGTGATGTAATCTAAACCAAAGCCTGATTAATGTTAATTTTGTTGATCATAGTATACATCTAATTTAGCGATATTACGTAATTAGCTTACAATAATAATAGAATGTATAGTTCGTTGTTGGTTATTTACAGTAAGATTACCTGGACTCAAGGATGTCGGCTAAATCATTCTGGATAGTAAGTTATATTGAAGAACGCTTCCAATCTTTGAGTCTTATTGGTCGAAATATAATTAATAGCTCTAAAGTGTTAGGGAACTTCTCATATACAGTTACTCAGTGTTATATTAATGTATAAATATTAATGTGATGAAATTCGGGTATTCATTACTCTATTGCAAAATATGTTATAAATATAATACTAATAACAATAGTAATAATAATAATAATAATAATAATAATAATAATAATAATAATAATTCATTTTCATGGTGATGTAATGACGGATAGTCATTTGTAGCCTGGTATCCAAGTTTTATTGGATCAACTTTGTTCGTGAATAGTATACAAGAAGAGATACATACAAGAATAATATAGGGGACTGAAGTGATAGTCAAAAAATTAAAAAGTGGGTCGCTGACTTAGAAATCCCATAATTTTGCTTAACTTCATGAGAAACAAAGTAATGATGACTTAACACATACAAAAAAGTCCCGGATTGGATTCCCGGCTGGGGAAGGAAATTTTTCTTTAACCAGAATTATTCCCTGAGTCTGAAAGTATATATTTTTGAGTGGAATATGTGCGTTTCAAGAAAATAAAATGATTGAAACCCAACGTAAAGAACCTACAATCAGCGAATTATTTCTAATGCAAAGCCTTCGATATGATAAAAGGGAGGCATATATATGAAACAATTAAAAGAAAAACACACCTATCGAAAAACATAACAAATAGCAACGTGTATCTCGGAAATGGTTACTCGTACAAACGTTTATTTGGCAGAAATTGTGTTTTTAACGAGATGTACATTTTGTGTGTGGTGAATTTTTTGTCTCTCACTCATGGTCTACTGGAAATACAAACTTTTATGAAAATATTCTTCTGACAGAAGTGGTTTTCTGACTATTAGCTAAACATTTAAGTTATACATTTCACTTGTCACGTAAGCATCTTATATATATTTATATATATTTATATATATGTATATATATATATATATATATGATATTTTAATTAAAATAGTTTGGGCAGTTTTTGAGACATTCATAACTAGCGAAAACATTTACATTTAAAGGATAGCTTAGGATGGATGGTCTTTTCTTAAAAGTCTCATGTATCTGCCGAAGCTGATATTAAATATTATTTTTGTATTTATTCTACATTTCGGTTTTGATTTGCGCTGTTCAGCGTACGCGTATACATACACACACATACGTGCGCGCACTATATGGGAAGAGCAATTGGATGTTCTTGAATTTATTGGCTCTACAAGTTATTGTTATGAAAGTTTTATTTTTGTAATACTTCAATTTTAATCTGGATAAATCTTTGCAGAAGGATCATAACACATTTCATTATAGATACAAAGGGAATATCCATAGCTAAGAACTGGGCACTATATGGTGACTTTGTATTTCATACTCTTTCCATATAATCGCAAGAAAGAAATCGACAGATATTTTATTTGGAATGACAAACTATTAAAACATTCAAACAATTAATAACAGATATCTCGGAAATGGCCACAACAATTTATCAGGGATAATTTGTGTGATTTAAAGAAGTCTACCTTTTTAAGTAGTGTGTTTTCGTTTGTCACTTAACACATTTTTAGAAGATTAGGTGCATAAACCTTCTTGCAAGTTAAGTGATTTTCAAATTCTTATTCCAAAAACCATTCGGGGGGGGGATGGAGAGTGTCACAATGAGCATCGCCTTTCCTTGCCATTTGACACCGAGCATCATCACCGACACTTCCTACCCTGAAAGAAACCAACGGATGAAGGATGAATGAAATGACAATGAAAAAGACATGGAGGACAGGAAATTTGGAGGTTGGAAGACGCTTAATCAGCATTCACTTGGCGACCCGGGGAAACCCCAGAAAATGGCATGAATCAGGTTGGCCGGTCACGGGGATCAACCCGCGATCTCCCAAATGTGGGCCACATACGAAATTGCCAGAGCTCGTGCGCTAACAAGGACGAGGTGCTTAACGAATCCATATGGAGCACATTCTGACATCGGTTAGTACTACTTAATCTATGTGCCTCCGGGAGTCCCTTTGGCAAGAGATACGATCCTAGCAAGAGGTCCCACTCACCAAAGAGAATTTTTTCCAAAGTGCCGCAATAACAAACCGCTTTCTAGTCCTTCAGCCCTGAGGGAGATAAAACTAAATGATGGTAGAAGGGGAACCACACCAGCATTCGCCTACCTATAAAGAAAACATGAGAAAACCTATGGCTTAAGTACAAGACCCGAATGTGAGCCTCACAAGTTACCTCAGAGCCACCTCGCTTGATGAAAAAAATCATCTTCCAAGGTATCTTCGAACAACGATAATTTACTTTCACGAATCAGTTGGCTTCGAAGCAGGTAAATCTGGAAATATCGAATTCTGCAATAGTTTCTTTAATTAAATGAGAGAGGAAGGTAAAATAAGTTTTAAAAAGACGTGCCTTTAAAATCAATAGAGGCACATTGCAAGATTAACGTTTATCTCTGAGGAGCGAAGAAGTGGAGCGACACCATTGTCTCAGAATATACGCCGCAGGAAGTTGGCTAATGCTTTAAAATCTCTTCTACTCTCGCAACCGAAATCTCCTTTCCCGAACTTGTGATCAAGTCATGCCATAAAAACGAGAATGAAAGTCTCTAATCCCTTTGTGAAATGGGAACTTTCCTGCAACATGGCTTCAGTGGCGTATAATCAGATGTTTCCTAAACTTTACTGGAGTATGCACAAGTTCCAGACAAATTAAATGTGGGGCCTTTCATACTGAGTGGTAATGAGGAATCTATACCAATTTTGTAAAGAGAGAAAACCTGTACGTGTATATAGGTATCTCATAAACCGCTGAACGGATTTTGAGAATTGTTTCACACAGAAAAATGCTGTTCTTCCTGACAAAAGCTACAGAACAGGTTCTAATTTCGAGTCTTAAATAAAAACAGAGATACATAAAAAAACATACTGGTAATGAAGGCTTTCACTTTTTTTTTGATAATATCTTGGAGTAGAAAATAGTTTGTTACTGCACAGAAAATGCGCGAAAAAAGCAAATGCTACAGGCATTTTATTCCAAATCTGGATTTTGACTTATATCGCTCTTTCTCTAGTCACTATTCCTGCACATAACAATAAAATCAATCACTTTTCTCTCTCGGTTGAACTCACTCTCCTCTCCTCGTGTAAATAACTGTCGCATGAACTCACTGAGGAAACAGTAAAATAAAAACATTTCGTGCACTTATTACGGCCAACGACTAGCCGAAATTAGCACCTTCTCAAAGTTTCGCACAAGACTTGGTCGAAGAAAAATTTCTGCTCGTTTCACGACAACAGTTCTGGACAGCTAGAAAGCTGATCATCTTCCCTATAAATAAGCACACGACAACCGGCGCCGATACCATGCCCTGTATCTGATGGTTTAACAAGTGTATGAAAATTCCGGCCAATAAAGAGTATTTCGGAAATAGTTAACGTAACTAAAATATGTATTTGTCAGGTTATGTCCCTTAAGAGCTCTACTTTTTTTGGTGTAGTAAGATTTTGTTTCTTTCAGTTTACCAGTAATGTACAAAAGCTATTAAGAATGAAGATGCCTTCTTAGGTTACCTTCAGACAATTCAGAATACATTTTTATTCATCACACAAATATCTTAAACATATAGTGCTCTATCAAAATTATTAGAGCCGTTTTTGTGACATTCAACAATAACGAAACTTTTGCAGGTGAAGTGTAGCTGTGGTGGGAGATTTTCATAACCTGTTCTTAAGTCTATTTTATTTTAAGTCGTTTTAACTACTTGGTCATAACGCAATGGATCTACGGTAAGATACCTCATTGACGGTATGTAGTGGGTAAGTGGCCTTAAAGGACTCCTCATCCTTGTACCTTACCACGTTAGTTTGGCTCAAGCAGATGACGTTAGGGTGTTACAGTCTACTTTCAGCCTCCATGGTCAGCTGGTGGAGTACAGCCTGCCCTCGTGGTTGCGTCTGTTTATACCGTATTACTTTGCTCCGCGAGAAGCAGATGGGTACTATTGAGTCTAGCTGCTTTAACTGTCTTTAAATAGATGGCAGCGGAAGCGCTACTACCACTATTTTCAGATTTTATGCTTCAGACTGAAGATAGAACTTTGGGTCGTGGTCTTAAATATTCAATCTGATATTTACCTTGCCGCGTGAGGAAAACCACGGAAAAGCTTCAGTCAGATTAGTCGGTCCACGGGATTTGAACCCTGGACCTCCGAATGTGGACCACAGATCTTATTTCTTGAGCCAACCTTCGGTATGCTGAACTTAGTTTGGTCTTTAACCGACATTTCATTTTTGAGTTATGTTGTTCAGCACACATCCATTTGAACCATTTTCTAAAAATGTTTTTTTTTCTGTTTATGGGTCTCAAAACGTGTATTTCAGACAAATATCGGTATCCAATTATTTGGCTGAGGTGCAGTATTTTATCTAATTAGTGTAACTAATAAGTATAGAATAAGCATTAGCATTCTAAGTTGCACTGCCACTCCGCCTCGTGCGTCTCTTATCAGTATTTTACTGCATTAAGATAGTACTCCCTTATTGCGCTTCTAGTTAGAACGAAGCAAGTAATAAGACTACTTCTACTAATTTTTTTCTGATTAGCATGAAGTAAATAGAAGTATAAGCTTTTTAAGAATAATTTGTTGCAGAGATGTAGAGAAAGTCATGTGAATGGAACACATCAGATTTTTTGTCATGGAAGTATCTTAAATAAATGTGAGATATTTTAATGAAAACGTTCTAGCTATTTGCAAGAAAATATAAAATTTTAATTTTGTTGCATGTAAAGGATAATTTGTGGTGTGCCAGCCTTTGAAAGTCACATTTTTCCGAATTTTAATATTAAAGAGTCTCAAAACAAGCATTACCGGTGAAATCTCAGTATGGAATATTTCGATGGAATGTAATGCTTCCTCTAATTTATAAACAAGCAGCAGAGAAAGTAAACAGGTGGAGAAAAACAGCTATAGTTGAAGTTCATTTCCTTTGCAACTGTGATGTAAATTTTGAAACTCGGGTGTGAATATTAGCCTTGTATACTGAAAACTCAACAAACGTTACAGAGGAGGTACGCCGTTCTGTCCCACAGTTAATTAGTACCGAGGTAAACACGAAAAGGGAGAGTGTGTTGTGAAGGATCACACGACACTGAATAGCTCCCAGAGGCTACAAATCCCAATCTAATAAGTTTTATTGATGTCAAAAGATGTACTTTAATGCTATCTAATTAACTGGTGTACTTTGCTACCAAGGATTAAAGCAAACGCGAAACCTTTACTCTTCCTCTTATCACATAGACGGCTTTTAATAATTTACAGAGCGTGTAACCTTATTTTCCTTTTAATGGACATTTGAGGACAAATTTCACATCAAACATCTACAATATTAGAGAAGATGTACGTGATACTATTACTATACTATAGTCAAACTAGTTATATTTTCTCTACTACCAGACAAAGTGCACAGTTTAAGGAAAAACTCCAGTGTTTTAAAGCCATCATCTTAACATTTGTCTTTCTTTTTAAAGCATAACGTCTTTTAACCTGGTTGGTCATATCGTACGATGAATGGAATTGGTGAAATGATGCTCAAATGATCTCAGGGTCCATGGATTTTAAAGTTACTCGACATTTGTTTTCTCAGGATAAGGGAAAACCCAGAAAAAATCTTATCTGTGTAACTCACACTAAGCAACATTCGAACTCGCGACCTGTTGAATGTGTGGCAGACACGCTACCGCCACACTACCCAGGCGGGATTAATTTTCTTCTTCTCGTTTTATATGTGTCCGTTCCATCAGCATTAAGAGTCCCTCCATCTCTTTCTCGGTCTCCTAGGTGATCTAACATTTGTTGGCAAATCATCTCTTGTTATGCGCACGATCCTATCTGATGTCATAGGAATATATTGCTGGCTCCAAGAAGCCCAATTTCCTATTCATAATAGGTTAACAAAATAGAATGGAACACTCCTAATTTAACAAGTTTTCTCATCTACCCAATCGTTTTTACTGAGCAAGATGGCTCCGCTGTAACTTCTGAGGTTTAATTCTTGTTAAACTCCAATTTGAACCTTGTTGGTTTTTCGAGGTTTTCTGTAATCGGTAGGAGAATTCCAGGGAGGTTTCTTGTCCACCACGATTAGGTTTAACTTATTTACTTTTCATTCTATCTCCTCTTGTTTCAAGTGCGTTTTTAGGTTTCATGGCGTGAGGTAGTGTCGGGCACATCGCGTGAATGCTTGCTGCAAGGAAAGGGTATTTCGGGCTTTTGGGTTGGATGGGTTGTTCAACATCCACTCTGAGCAGCTCCAGTAGAAGGACGGGTCTTCCAGCCAGGAAATATTAGGGAATTCCGCCTTATGATCTGCTGCTTGTAGCCTTCCTTCTGTTTTTCCTTCAATTCTTCCCTGGGGATGGTAGTCACATTAGACCTATGGGTGATGTCCCTCTCTGTTCTATACCATAGGTATGCCCTATAATAAGCATTTTATAGCAAATCAGTTTTGTGTAGACACAATGTTAGATGGTCTATTACTTCATCCAGCCCTCACTTTGATCAAGTATTCAGTTACAACCAAAAATTGTTGTTCTTCCATTTTAAATGCATGCTTTGTGATTGTCCAAATAAATATAATTTTTAAAAAAAGTCTGTGTTTTGACCGTAAGCAGCATAACTGAAAATAAAAATTTGGATAAATGCCAAATTAGGAATTGAAATTCAGCATCTTTCAAAGAAGATTTTCAAGTGAATTCCACTACTCCAAGCTAACCTTTAAGGGAACATTCAATCATTAAGCCATTCTGATTAAAATGCCATAGGTTAAAACGTTTAAATGGGGGGGGGGGAGGAAATAAATATTACATTTTCTGTGAAATTCGGACAGAGATTCTTCAGGTCCCGGTTTCAATCCCCGAGGACCACCGGTTCAGACCATTGGACTTTTCTTGGTTTCGCCGAGATTGATAGATTAATGCAAGTTCACCGATGGGTGGTTTTAATATTAAGTAGTTTTTATATAACAATATAGTATCTTCAGTAGTGCTAAGAGAATATAGGAATCACCTTTTATATGAATACACTTATATGTATAGATATAAGAATATTTGAATAATTATTTTTGATACAGAAAGTCTTGTGATATTTAAATTTTTACTTTCTCTAGAAGGTATATATAATATACATAGTGGAAAGAGCAGGTATTGCGATACTGAGATTTCATCGGAAGTAAATGTTTTAGGATCCTCTGAATAAATAAAAAAAAGTCTTTATTAAGAAAACGATCCGCGTGTGTCTGTGTGTGAATATGCGTGTCGGTGGATAGCATAATTTAAAAATGGAATATCAGTTAAATACCAAACTCGGTATTTAAGTTCAGTATCTTTTCGAAGGTTGCGATATGAAGATTTTCAGGAAAATCCCGCCACCAAACTATCCTTTATATGGAACATTTTTCAAAATTTGTTATTATCTTCTAAATCACTCTTAGGATTTTGATTAAAATACCATATGCTTCATATATGTTTATGTCAAACACAATTTATATCTTGAATTTTCTGATAATAGCCTCTGAAGACCTCTTCACTCTGGATATCTTTGGTATAACTTGTGTATAACTGGAAAACGGAGATTATTCCGAGTTATTTCTTTCAGTTCTAAGCTATTGAAACTTTTCTCAAACAGGAAGACGATATTTTTTGCGTCTCTCTGTTATTTACTCCTAGCAAGCAAAGAGAACCAAATTTCAATCTTTCACATAGCGACCGGCTTTTAAAATATTTAACTATGCTTTAGCCCTGTACCCTTTAGTCCTTATTTTCCTTCAACTTACAAAGAAGCCAGCAAATAGATCAATTCTGGTAATGTTTATCTTCATTTGTATGATGCAGATAAAAATTATGTATTGTAGTAAAAGCTGTTGTGGAATAGCTGGAATGGAACGCACCATATATTTTTTCTCACACGGACACACACACACAGGACCTTTTTCTGAAAATACTTTTTTTGGTTACAGGGGACCCTAAAACATATATTTCCGGTGAAATCTCGGTATCGAATTTTTTGGTAGAATGCAATACCTTCTCTATACACTATGTACATAGTACGTATAGAGAAAGTAAAAAGAGAGATACTAGAAAAGTAACACAAAATAAAGTTAGATTGTTTGGAAAACGTGATCTCATCTCAGGATCTATTGAATGTGGGCCATGGATGGTAAAAGACAAAGGTAGGGACGGACGGGAGGGAACTTGCAAGCGGGCAGGTCATCGCACATAGTCTCCCGGCCCTTTGTGCTTCTACCGTGACCTCGTGGAGGGTAGAACGAGGGTAGAGATCCGGGGCGAGTAGATGCGGACGACGGATTCTCTAACGCTTCCAGATCGAGCACACCTAATGCCTACCGGGCTCACACAAAACTTATACGTCCAGAGCCGCTGGCGGTATCCCGAAGTGGCGCTCGCCCGAGAGCACCCCGATGCGAGACCTAGCGACTGGTTCGGGACCACGCCAGGGAAGGAACCTCTATAAAGCGAACACTCAACGCCTAGGCCGCAACCGGCCGGACATTTATGCCTGGTTCTACAACCCTGAAACTTATGGTAAGGAAATGATGATAGAAAATTTGTAGTAAAGGAAGAACAACCCCAGTATTAGCCTGACGACTACCTACCTGGTGAAATCACGAAAAACACATAGTTGAGTAAAATGCCAATGTCAATATAGGCAGGCAGGCAGGCAGGTAGGTAGGTTGTTAAACAGCTAACATGGAACGGACGTGAGAGATACTTCATTATATATATATATATATATATATATATATATATATATATAAAAATTACTACCCATTAAGTTCTATATAGTTATTCTATTTAGTTAAGTTCTATACACCCACAGATCGAGAGAGAGAAAGATTATATATATATTGAGAGAGAGCGAGAGAGAGGGGGTTTAGTCATTTTTACTACTGAATAAAAATACCCAAGAAATGTAAGAGGAAATAAGTGAGTCGATTCAAACGAATCATTTTGACTATGCAATGTGTAGTTAAAGAACGGAAGGATTTCTGGGGTCCGTTACACGTTAGCTGTTTAACAATGGGGCGATATTCTCATCAGAGAAGAAGAGGATGGAGGAAGTAAGAAGGTAAAGAGAAAGCAAGAGAAAGGCATATATGTAGCTTGCACGTTTGGTTTGGAACAGCTGTTACGTAACCCTATTGGGAGGTGAACGAGTAAAAATCCGAGGAAATCGAAATGCTGATCGCCAAATCCCTTCCCTCTATGCTTTTAATTTGGGATAGGGAAGGGCAAGGATTTATACAGGCGAGCTGGTATGCTTTTATTTCTCACCTGCGTTTGGAATTGGCTGGCCATACCCCGATCACGTCCGTAGTGCGTGACGCTGTGCCCCTAACACAGGAAACGGTTTTAATTACCTTACCTTATCGGATAAATATTACTGCCCTAACAGCACACACTAAACCTCTGATTGACCGCATCAGAACAATCTGTACCTACACTTCCACAACACAACAAGAAAAATCTCTTGAGAACTTTCTCATAAGTTTCTGTGCCAGAACTGTCGTTATATTCTATATACTATTAATACAAACAATTATTTTTATATTTTCCACTATTTTTACTATTACCAGATAAAGGAAGATTTGCGCCCAAATAATTTCACCCAAAAATTGAATACTTATGGAGATTTCTTTGGAAATATATGTTTACTTCACCAATAAAACAGACGCCTATTTAGAAAATGTTCCGAATAATATACAAGGTAGATTCAAAACTAAGCGTTGCAGAAAAATATAGCATGAACAATAGTTACTTGATATTATAGATAAATGTAAATCCCATTAGTTGTGTTTCATTTAGAGGAAGTTGTGGTGGTATTAGGGTAAATTTAATTTTTAATTGTACTCCACCCAAAAATTCGATACCAGGATTTAACCGTTGTAGGGTCCCTTGTATAAAAAAAAGCATTTTTAGAAAAAGGCCCGTGTATCTGTGAACATGACAGCTCAAAAACGAATAATCGGTAAAATTATCAAACTTGTTATTCAGTTTAGTATTTCCAAGGATGCGAAATGAATATTTTGAGAAAAATTCCACACTCCAAGCTACCCTTTACATAGCAAAAGTTTCGAAAATATTTTATTTTCTCAGAAATGGCTCTAAACAAATATGATTCATATATCATGTGTTTAAGGAAATTTATGACAGACGAAATGTATGTATGAATTTTCTGGGAATAGTCTTTGAAGACCTCCTCATATGGAATTTGTATACATTTTATACATATAACTAGTACACCATAAGTGATTGACAAAAACGTATTACTCAAAAAGTCCAGATTTCATTGAAACACACAATTTATGTCTCATACTTTTGTGAGGAGTTAACCGTTTCTGAGATATTCCGTGTTATTGGTTTCAATTTTAAGTTACTTTAAACTTTCCTCAAACGGGAGGTCATCTTTCTTTTCGTCTCTCTTTTGTTTACTCCTAGCAAGCAAAAATAACGGAATTTCAATTGTTTCACATAGCGACGGGTTTTTACAGAATTTGAATTTAGCCTAGAGCATTCCATTATTTCCCTTCTACTTACAAAGAAGGAAGTAGTAAGGCCATTTCTGCTAATGTTCATCTCGTTTAGCATGATGTGGATAAATATACTTTTTGTAAGAAATGTTTATAGGCGGATCATCTAGAGAAAGTCATGTGAATGAAATACGATCGTACGTCAGATTTATTAAAATGGTAAGTTATCTTTTTATGTTATTTTCTCAATCCTCATAAAAATTAAATAACATTTGTATAAAGCACTTTGCAATTGTTCTGGAGCAATGCAGAAACACAACAATTCAGTTTGATGCTGGGTGGAAAAATACGTTTTGAAAATAAACTCCTAAGTTTCAAGATAATCCCCTCATAAATTATCCTTCACATGGAAAAACTGTTATGTTCTAAAAATCTTATGTATTACATGCACATGGCTTACCCTCCCTATTCTACAGTCCTTACAACAGCTTATTTTTATATTTACATCTTAGTAATCGAGATATAAAAATCTGATGTGTACCATTCACATGACTTTCTCTACATCTCTGCAACAAATTATTCTTAAAAAGCTTATACTTCTATTTACTTTATACTAATCAGAAAAAATTAGCAGAAATAGTCTTATTACTCGCTTCCTTGTAAGTAGAAGCGAAATAAGGGACAACCTAGGTTAAAGTGATAGTCAAAAGCTGGTTGCTATGTCAATGAAGTTCCTTTGTTTATATGGATATGAGTTGACAAGTTCCTGTATGAGAAAAGTATACGTTTTTTATAGCAGAAACCAAAAATAAGGAATGTCACAAAAACGACGAACTCCACGAAAAAAATGTATATAACTTAAATTGTGCGTTTTAAAGTGCTCTACATTTTTTATGTACGTAGTGCGTATGGAGAAAGTAAAAATTAGCAGAAATGATTTTATTACATGCTGCCTGTAGGCAAAGGGAAAGAGAGTAATATACTCAGCTAAAGCAACACTTGTGTCTTTTAAGAGAGGATCGCTATGATTGTATTGAAATTCCGTTCTTTTTACGTGGCCAGTATTAAGAAATATATGAATTCTGACTCCCAATTTGAAAAACAAGTATTAAGTATTGACAAATTTAAACCAATGATAACGCTATCTAGGAAGTAGACTGGACATTAATGTGGGCATTTAGGAGAAATACATATTTTATGTAGTAAGATTTTGTCTATATCTTACGGTTTACCACTTATACAAAAGTCGTCCAGAACGAAAGGACTTCAAAAGCTATTTCCAAACAATTCAAGAAATACATCTCATTTTATATAAAGTATTTTAAACATACAATATTTAATCGGTTTTGAAAAAATCACAAATTTCGGGGCGAGGAGAATTTTTTTAAAATCTTCGTGTCGCATCTTTAGATAAATCTTTTAAAAATTACCACTATGCGATGGTGTTGAAATTAGCATCTATTTATATAGACAGGAGTAAAACAAAAGAGATATGAAACAAGTGACCACCTCTCGCTTGAGAATAGTACAAGTAAACTGAGATAGATTGAAATAGCTCTACAAAGCCGGGCTCCTTATTTCTTGTTTTTCCTCCGTAGTTCGGTTAAACGGAGTTTACTTATACGAGTTTACTCGTACGATTGCATTATCAGCCAATGAGTTCAGTTTTTAAGTATCGGAAAATACTATTTATGTGTATCTGTCAAGACTGCGTGAATTATTCGAACGAGTCATCCCATACTTTATTTTGGAAACTCTTTTACTAATAATTTTATTAAAATTTTATAAAAGATATGAGAAAAGATTACAGTAACAATTTTCTTAGGTTTTAATTTCTTATAGAGTTTGCAAACTGTGAACACGCAAAAGAACGCGCCGAAGCTAAGGCACAATGCGCAGCATTTTCCGTTGGATGACATACATTCTGGACGGCGAAAAATAAACGTTAAGTGTAAATATGCCATAAGGGTAAGTTTAGTGTGAGAAGGTTGGCTCACCTGTATGCAGGAAGACGCAGGTGGCCCGTGCAGACGTCGTGATGGGCCTCTAAATTATTCAAGAGCCGTAAAGTGGTCTCAGAGCCAGAGCCTCTGTGTGTGCGTTCTGAGTGATCTCAGATTCTTCTTCACACTGACACTTCAAAACTCATTTACGTCACTTCCATCACCCGTTTACAAAACTCGACAGAATCTCCACCAAAATTTTCTAACAAACACAATTCTTCCACTTTTCCAAAACACGGATACACTATGTTCAGTTTAAGAAGTGTCTCTTTAACTGCCAGCAAAACTGAGCGTTGTACTTAATGGATTAGAATAGAAAGACCCTGCGTTGCCCAGTTTTGATAGAATATCAATTTCCCAACTATTTATTTATTGACAATTAAAATATTGCTGATAATGGAGATTTATTTATGAAAGTTCTTTAACTGCTGTGGTTCTCAGCGTCCCATTTTATACTGGACGTAACAGACTGCTTAATTTTGCTCAGATGCCCTTTTATCAAGCTGGAGGTTCTTTTACGTGCCATAAATTTACGATACGGGACCAACGGCTTTACTTCTCTTCCGAAGGAAGTCATGGTAAGGATTTTTACGCTCGAAAAAAGTACACACTTTTTTTTTTTTTAATTTGGTCACATCCAATCGAACTAAAATGTTCAAATTGCTTCCAACTCAAGTTTTTTCAAATTTCATATCACATTAGAAGTGTTTTTTCGAATAAAAAGTTTTGAAAATAAAGAGAATAATATTTATCCTTAAATAACTGAGTAAAGAGACCCTGCCGTGTTGTATATCGTCAAAATTGTGCTCTACCGTATATTTTTCACTCAATCGCATTAGCGATGTTTTTTTTATTTCGTTTTAATTTCTCTACTTAGTACATAGTACATAGATAGCATTTTAGTAAAAGGTCGGCGCGCGTATGTTTGTCCATGAACATGATAACTCAGAAACGAAAAGTCAGTTAAATACAAATTTGATTAAGTTCAGTATCTTTCAAGGATACGACACGAATACTTTTATAAAAATCCCCTCACCCAAACTACCCTTTGCGTGTCAAAAATTCGAAAATTTTGATTCTTTAAAAAACGATTTTGGTTGAAATATATTATATTAAAGATATTTACATGACAAATATAATGAATATCCTGAGTCTTCTAGAAATGGCCTCTGAACACTCTTCATTCTGAGCAATTTTTGCATAACTGGTAAACCGTAAGAGATAGACAAGTACTTGGTACACAAAATATGTAGAACTCATTAAAACACAATTTATGCCATATACTTTTTTATGGAGTTAACAATTTCCGAGATGATTTTTGTTATTGGTTTAAATCTTAAAATACTCAAACTTCTCTCAATCGGAAAATGTTCATTCCTATTTTTTTTACTCCTGGCCATGGAAAAAGAACCGAATTTCAATCATAAGGCAACCAGCTTTTAAAACGTTTGACTATCGCTTTAACCTAATGTATTCCCTGAAGCAATATCTATCATTGCGGAGTAATAGCCATGTTTATTCATGTTTTGTTTGTATCTTTGATAGCCTTCTTTCTAAGAATACGTCTTTTTCCGTCATTTTTATGTCTTTATTTTGTTATTCCTTGGTTACTTTTTGAGAAGATAGAATTTCGTTTCGGTTTTGTTTTCTCATCAGTCGATTTTCAATGGCAACGAGTTGTTTAATTTTGTGTCAATAACCTGTTTTAGCAATGGAAAAGTTTTGCGGTAACAAAATAAAAAATTAAACCTTTTTCACCTCTCCTTCTGACCTAGTCGGGAAAGCAGGTCCTGCGTTAATTCTCCTCCTGCTAATTGCGCAAGGGAGAGAGATTAAGTCTGAGAGATAATCTTTCTTATAAATTTCTCGTCGGGTAAGGAGATCAATATATAATTTGTGCTTCGATTTCATGTCGGAAAATAGATTTGACAGAATAATTGAATTTCCGCAGATTATTGACTGTTATTATCCACAACATACCATCTAAGGAAACAAAGTTTATTACATGAAAGAGAAATAATTTGAATATTTCGACGATAACAAATAAATTTCGTCCTAACTACAATCGTTAATCATTTTAGACAATTTAGTTTGTTTAAAAGAATAGAAGCAAAAATAAAATTCCAACAATTATATTGGTTACTAAACAAACATTCTCATGTGTCCCGCCACAAAAACTGTTAATATACAGGACCATCACTAGACCTGCATGCAAGTATGGTTCCAACTTTAGGGAACTGCCAGTAACTCCAACATCGACATCCTATAGATATTTCAATCCGGATCTTTTCATTGTCTGGCCAATGTTCCATGGAACGTCTCTAAAGCCACCTCACATAAAGATCTACGCTTCCCTACATAATTAAGGAATGCAAACCTATCTTGACTAAGTGTAAGTAGATAGAAGAGTAAGCTTTTATAAGAAGAGTTTTTTACAGAACAGGCGGAGAAGTCATGTGAATGAACCACATATTTTTTTTTTGTTTTGCACCACGTAACAATAGTAATTAGAATATGTATCGCATTACTTCTAAAATTCAATACTAACTATGTATTACCTGAAATAAACATTTTGATAATCCCTGAATCCAAAAAGAAGAATTTTTAGAAAAAATTTCCAGGCGTACATGAGTAGCATAACTCAAATTTGAAAATTTGTTGAATATCAGACTTAGTATTTAGGTTCAGCATTTTTCAGGGATACAATGCGACGATGCTCAACAAAATCCTTCCATCCCAAACAGAATCTCACAGTTTTAGTATATTTGTATGATAAATTAAATATATGTTTGGGGTTTTCTGGGTATAAGATGCAAAGTCTTCTTTATTCTGAATTTATTTTGTATAATTGATAAACTGTCAGAGATAGACAAAATGCCACTGTAAAAATGTACATCTCTCGTTTTGTGAGATTAAATGACCGAAGAATCGAGTTATTAATTTAAGTTTTCAAATTTTCAATTTTTTTTGTGGAAAATTGCTATTTTCTTCGTTTCTAAGTTCAGAGAAGGATAACAAAATTTCAAAAGTATCACGTATTTTCACATCACTTTAGCTCAATGCTTCTTATATCTGCAACGAAATGGTTAATAGCACAAAGAAAGTTTATCTGCAGTAACAAGAAGTAGAAAGGATAATAATTTTTTGTAAATACAGTTTGTAGAAAGTGATGTGCATGTAACAGATAAAGTTTATTTTTACTTATTGTTTTATTTATATAGCCCATTTTAACTTCTAAAGTCACGTTATTTTTTCAGTTTAATACTATAAACACACACACACACACACATTCACACTCACACATATAGTTGTTTTTTTTAAAAACAGTAACCGAGTCTGATCAGGACTCCGGTACTGTATCACTATTTACATTTCCCCCCGTAGGTTTTACTGATTACTGGTTTACTGGTTTTACCGTTTCTTTTACAAACAGATAACACCCATAACCAAGGCGGGACTCGAACCCACGATCCCCTGCCCACGAAGCACCAAAGCGAGACGCTTTAGCGAGCGTGGCCATGGGGACCGGCGATATACTTCAGCCTCTATGGGGATAGGGAATGATTCTATCTAAAGAAAAATACTCCGCCCAAGGGATCGAATCCAGAACCTCTGAGTGAGAAGCGAGACGCTGCCTACTCGACCGCAGAGACTGTCAACATAAGATTTTGTTTGAATGGAATGCAATTTTTCTGTGTTCACCGTAAGTAAACGGTAGAAAAAGTAAAAATCTACGCCATTTGAATAAGAACTGGTGGATGCCAACATAGTGTATAAGGAAGAGGTGGCTGGACAGAGCAAGCGTTATTGCGAAATGAGGTAACAAAAACACTGAAACCCTTCTTTTTATTGAATATTGGTGCTACACAGTTTTCTGTCAAAATAAGGAAATGAAAACACCACTGGTTCTCTCTTTTTCTTTGTCCCTCTCAAATATTGTCTGTACCTTCGAAGGTTTCTTTCTAGGGGCACCTCACAGCGCCTTTATTTCCAATGGATTTTATTCCAGTATATAAAAAAGGTAGCGGTCCTTCACACAAGGGAAATCTTGGAGTATACAAATTTACAATACAGTGTCTTCAGAAAATATTCGTTTCCAATTAAAAACAGTTCTGCCTTGTTACCTTAGTAGGACTCTCTCTAATAATTCTTTTACAAAATGTTTTATATAGCTTTATTACTCTATAAACTTCTTGTTAGTACAGCTACGTCTTTTGTGGAATTATCATTTAATTGTAGGTACAAAAAGAATATACCTAGCAAGCTAAACCTACTAAATTCCGTCTTTTCACGTGACCACGACAAAAAAAAAAAACAAACAAACAAACAAAAAACCACTGATTTACGGTTTGTAATATTATTATAACATTTTGAGAAGTTGAGCATATAAAAAATAATATCTAGGAAATGAGGAACGTCACAAGCAATGTATTTGGCATACGAGGGTTTTTCAGGAAGTACATATGTTTACTTACTCCCGTTGTACAGATTGCTGTTGGGCTTTCCAAGATGAAACAACTTCTGGACAGCACTTCTCACTTGTGTGAGTTTTAGACGAAATAGGTTTTTCTGTGCATTCTGTGATTGTTGAAAATGAATTGTGTGAAACAAAGTCGCTCCGACTACAAGATGAGAAATAGCGAATTTTTTAATCATACGGCCACAAAAGGTATGATAAAGTAACGAACGAAAGAAACATGAGAAAGTTGTGTGATCTGCCCAATAGTGGAAGAATAAACAAGAAGGCGTGTGACCATAGACGAGTTACGTATTTCTCATACTTTGCTTGGTAACATTGTGCCTGAACATCTTGCTTTAATGGACTTGCGGCAGCTGACCACAACTCGGCAAATTTATGACCCTTAGAAAAATGCTTAAACAACGAAGATGATTATGTGGAAAAATAAAGTAGGCTTCAATTTTGTGATCGATATATTTTATTTTAATAAAATATTTTCTGAAAATGTTAAAATCAAACGATCATTATTTCTTGGGCTACCGAGGTAAATTGTGTGGTTTAACGAGATCGACATTTTTTCTCTTACAGTTTACCAGTTATGCAAAAGTCATCCAGAATGAAGAGGTTTTCCTAGAAACCTAAGGATACACATGTTATTTGTTATACAAACGACTTAAATGTGTCCATTCACGTGAGTTTCTCCACATCTCTGCTACTAATTATTGTTAAAAAGCTTATGCTTCTATTTACTTCATGCTAATCGAGAAAAAATAGCAGAAATAGTCTTATTACTTGCTTCCTTGTAAGTAGAAGCGAAATAAGGGAGTACCATAGGTTAAAGTGATAGAAAGCACTGAACGGGGTCTCGACGATGGCACCAGGATAACTTTCATAGTGCGCAAGCTACCACCCGTTACAAGCCGCCGAGCCCTTGTACCTTCAATACTGAAACGATGGGAACAGGAAATGATGAACCGGAAAATTTAGAGGATGAAATGAACTTTCCCAGCATTCGCCAGCCGATCCGGGGAAGGACGATCGCAGGAATTGAACCCATGACTTCCCGAATGCTTGTCACGGACGAAACCGCCTGAACTATCCCGCTCTCATCAGTAAGAGAGAGAGACACACACACACACACACACGCACACACACGCACGCGCACGCACACGCACAGGCACACGCACACGCACACACACACACATTTTTAAAACTCTTTGAGTTCATGGAGTCTCAAAACGTTTATTTCCGGTGAAATCTCAGTATCAAATTGTTCTGTGGAATATAATGCTTGCTCTAATTGCTTACGTAGGTAACAGAGAAAGTGAACATTTTAGCAGTCTAATTAGTGGAGTAAAATGTAAATGGTGTGTTATTTATGGACGCTCTTTAACTGCTGTGGTTCTCAGCGTCCCATTGTGGGCGTGAAAGCGCTTAATTTTGCTCAGAGGCCTCTCTATCAGGATCGAGGTTCTTTTTCCTGCCGTAAATCTACGACACGGGACCAACGGCTTTACTTCCCTTCCGAAGGAAGCCATGCTAAGGATTTTTATACCTGAAAAAAATCCATCGTCCATCGTCGGGTTTGAACCCGCGACCTTGGGTATAGCATGGTAACCGTTACACCAGGAGGGTGACGTTTTAATGGAATGAAAATTCTCATTTTCAATGTGGAGAAAAATAGTTGAATTTTCATTTTGTTAGTTATATAAAAGTTTGTAATATTGGGCCGATTTTACAACTTTTTCAAGTGTGATGCTGATATTATATAGTTATTCAAGCAACGAGTGTATAAAACATTGCGCTGTGAAACAGATTCAATTGTTTATACTGCCAAGCTTCTTTTGTTTGTTTGCAAATAAAATAACCAGCTGGCTGTCCTGCGTTGCAGGATTAGTTTTTGAACTCAAATAACAATTTAATTAATTTCATTTGGCTCTCAACCTTTATTAAATTATTGGACAGTGATCGAGAGGATTTTATCGTGAGTCCTTCCCTTTATAATTGTATTTTCGTGCAGCTCTAACTGCTCCTAGTACAAATGCAAAACCACTTGATAACCATGCTAAAGGACATGAAGCATCAACGCTGACTTCAGTGTTCCAAGTTTTGGAAATAATGCATAGCCTACAAGTACCCTTTGATGATGGAAAAACCATCGATTGAGTAACTTCCTAGATTATAGATTATAATACAGGGGCATTTTAAACTTGTCTTGTCTTTGGTCCCAGGATTACGAGTACTTATTACATTAAAGCTACATAGTTTTCACAAAATGCTACAGCCTTAAACATAAAAGGAAGCAGAGATGTGACTGGTGAATTCTTCATCCTTAGATCACCAAGTTAACGTCTTTGGGAAACACACATACTGTGCTCATAGAGAAAATAATCATCGCAATTGTTTATTAGAAGATATCGGTTCAATGATTTTAATATATGCGTAAGCTTTCACGGCCGGTGTCCATGGTTTTAAAATTTAAAATTTTCGGGCTGTTTTGCCGTGGTCTGTAGGTTAAAATATGTTTAGTTAAAATATTTCTACCTAACGTTTCTTCCCTGTCTGTGAAGGACATCTTCAGAGGCAATGCACTCACGTCGCTAACTCGGACCACGGCAAAACAGCCCGAAAATTTTAAATTTTAAAACCAATGATTTTAATGTTAGCAATTTTCTCTTATTTAACATGCCCTGATAATAAATATTATTACAACATAAACGAGATAAATAAAGCAAAACTTTCTTATATGAAGGTTATTAAAATATTTTTGGTCTTTGTTCCACACTACTCTGGAAAGTTTTTTCACGTTTTGGCTGGTTGCAGCGCTTTGTGTCTGTGTTATTCATACACAAGAGCCGCCAACATGTGAACAGAAATCGCATCTAGGCTCTAAGCCGCAAAACTTAGCTAGTGATTAGAGCCCTAAACCGCAAAGCGTAGCCGAGGGATCTGTGAAGCTAAATCCCAATGATCCTCAGAAGATAAAACCTCACCAAATCTATCGGGTTTCACTCCCTCCATTAGGATTCACCCCCACGCATGCGCAATAGCGGCAAGATACATTTTCTTATAAAAGATGGCGTTCTGAAATGAGTGAGATGGTGAGTTCCAGGCTTCGGGATGGTTCACATGTATGCATTCTTTCTTCAAAGAATTTTTCTTCCAGGGTATTTATGGAGCCATTTTCATATTTTCATTAATGTATCAGCATTGGTCCATTCTTCGACTTCGGTTACAGCAGGAGTTTATTTATTAATTAATTTTAGTAAAACTTTTCCTTTTGGAACCTTTAATACAACAAGCTTGTTGTATTTTTCCTGGAAGTTCACTAAGAGAGAGTATTAGAGAAGAATCTATAACTCATGTTCACTACGAATGTTCTGTATTGTTTCTATTTCCTTCCTGTGTATCATTAAACAGCACATACAAGAATCAATAGCAAAGCAAATGTTTGGTCTTTGAGACAAAATGTAACCGTTTCCATTGCCAACTTAAATAAAAAGAAATTCAAAATGGCGGAATTACATGATTTGCATTAAGAGGGAATTGGAATGGAATCGGTAACAAATGCATACTCAAGGTTTATTACGTCATTGTTGCTAAGCAACCTTTATGGAAAACGTGCTGGAGAGACGCAATTATGGGCGATTTTTAGCATCATAACAATATGTTCTCTAGAATTACATATTCCCAATTGTTTGATATCCATCCAATGCTTCTAGTTAAGATTGTAATGCAGTCAAGAGTATTCGCAACTCTTGCTTCTGAATGTACCTACAGCAGCAGTTTAAGAAGTGCCTTAAGTCTTTTAGATTTATTTTTATCGTCGTCGCCGTCTTATCGTAGCAGAGGATTCCAGTTTTGTTACGGACCCTATTCTGCATGTAAACGACAATTCGCCGCGCGGAAAAGAATTAAAACACTGGCCTGGAGCCTGCTTTCTGGAGACATTTTCTTTCCTCTTCATTAGTTAATAGAGAGTCTTCTCTTGACTGCTTTTTAAATTGGTTACATGTTGCCAAACTTTATTTCTGGACTAGAAAACATAACGTCATTTTGAGGCGAAGTCGTACCATGATTATCTGTAGTCTTCTACGCACGTTAAAAGTGTAAGCCTTAGTAACAAAGTTGCCTCTAATAAGTACAGGAAGTATTGAATTCCAGAAACATGTTTGAGACTCCCGAGTAAAACAATATGACAAGTGACATTCACATAACTTTCTATTACTTTCTGTAGCCCGCATTTAAATTTTTATGTATAATAAATAGACAAGCTATTGAATTCTGTCCAAAAATTCGATACCGAGATTTCACCGGAAATACACGTTTTGAGATCCTGAATAAAAACAGAAAAAAATCCGTGTGAAAAATTATACAGCATAATTAAAAAACGAAACGTCGGTTGAATACCAAACTTGGCATTTATGTCCACTATTTTCCAAGAATGCAACATGAAGATTTTAAGAAAAATCCCCTACCCCCAACTACCCTTTACAGGGAATATTTTTTTAAAACTTTTGATCTTATCAAAAATTGCTCTAACGGTTTATGAAAATCCGTTTCAGATATTTTAATGGCAATAGAAATTTACATATTGACTTTTCTGGCAATAGCTATGAAGTCCTCTTCATTCTGTATGACTTTTTATAACTGGTAAGGTGTATAAGATAACAAAAAACTTACTACATAAATATAGATCTCGTTAAAACACACAAATTAAATCATGTACAGTTTTTGTAGAAATAACCGTTTTCGAGGTATTCCTTGCTATTGGTTTCAATACTTACTTTTTTCTGAAATAGGAGTCATCTTTCGTTTCATGCCTCTTTTTTTACTCCTGGCCATCAAAGACAATCCGAATTTACACGTTTCACATAGCGATGAACTTTTAAAATATTTGATTATCGGTTAAGCCTAGTGAACCTCCTTGTTTCTTTTCAACTTACTAGGAAGCAAGTAATAAGACAATGTCTGCTAATGTTTATCTCGATTAGCATGAAGTAGATAAAGATAATAAGCTTTTGTAAGAAAAGTTTGTTACAGAAAGGCTTCTAAATGGAACACATCATATTTGTTTTTATTACAAAGGCTTCTGTTTGTTTTCATTATATATTTAAGGTACGATTCAACTACTGACTTTTTCTATGGAGCTTGTGTTCTATACATGATTCGATTAGTTACCGACAAGTCTAGCAACATTTTATGCTCCATACTATTTTCAACTTATTCCATACTTGTTTTGTGTTTCTAGTATACAACCTTTGCAGTTGTTCTAAACATGTTGCTGGTTCACGCCAGGCGAGCGATAACTTAACGAAGTTTCTGAACTTACTTTTGCGCTGTTCAACTCTACCGTTCATTACTAACAACTGTTTTCAAAATGGAATGGTCTGTCAATAATAAGAATGTTAGTAACAGCAATGAAGCATAAACTACGGTCGTGGCTTACCAGCAATATGGGACATGATTGGGTGATATTTTGGCAATTTTGGAGGCAGATACGGGTGAATAGGGGTACAAAAATATCTGAAATTTCATTTCAATCGGGAAATGCTCAAAACATTAAAATGTAAAGCAATTGTTAGGGATAGGAACAAGTGTGTCCCTAATGGAAATCCTTCTCTATTCTAAAGTTTTTAAAGTGTGAATAGGTGGCTTATTGGCAACGGCAGCAGCATTACTATAAGTAATTTGAGAATTCATCTAAACAATTTAATTTTTGCATTAATAATAACATGATATCGTTGAATTGCTGCAAATTGTTCTAAATGTTGTTGCTAATTGTTCTAAATTCCTGGAAATGTTCTAGTGTAAGCTATTTTAATATTGAGGCATGTTTCATGCAAACCACGTTTTAAGAATGCATTTCGTGCCCCCCTAAGTTTTTTCAAAGTAATATCAGCGTGTATGGCAGCTGCAATGTAAACATAAATTGTAATCATTGACGTCCAACTCGTTAGCTTGTATCAATAGCTGCAATTGAAGTAAAATGTTTCAAAAAATGCCTTTTAACTTCAGGTTCTATACACTTCCAGACAAGTACTAACAAGTATTAGATAAGTGTAAAGAACATGTTGCAAACAAATATCTCGTACCTAAAAATCACCGGTGGAAACGTGCCTTGACGCATTTGTTGTAGATATAAGAATACAGTAGATTAAAGCGATAGTTCGACTTGTAAAAACCAGTTCGCTATGTGATGACTTTAAAATTACATTCTATCTGCACGACCACGAGAAGAACATAGTAATTACCACGTGTAAAAGGTACATATGAGTAATTGAAATTGCAAATATCTCGGAAATGCTTAACGTCCCTGAAAGGTTTTATTTGATTTAAATTGTATCTTCTCTTAACTTGAAATTAGTCCCCGTGTTAGGGCTTACACACGGGTACCTAGGGTCAGAAGTCTATCGGGGAACCAACGACATGAGCTCCCCTGAGATATTAGAAAAAAACGTATCTGTGTGTTTTATTATTTGGTATTTAAGTTTAGTATCTACTGAAGATGCGAGAGAAAGATTTTTAAGAAAATCCTTAAAATGGAAAATGGTTTGATAATTTTGTTTTTCTTAAAAATCATTCTAACGATTTTGATTGACATACCGGTACTAGAGATATTTACTTCAGAATTTTCTGTGAATAGCATTTGGATGAATTTTGCATAATTGGTAAACCGTAAGAAATAGACAAATACTTAATGCACAAAAAACGTAGATCTAGTTAATGCACACAATTTATGGTATATACATTTTAGTTGTAGAGTTGACCATTTCCGATCTATACCTTCTTATTGGCTTCTATTTTAAGCTATATAACGTCTTAAACGGGGAACTTGAATTGTTCACATGTCGACTAGCATTTAAAATATTTACCTTTAACCTCGTATTTTCTGTTATTTTATTTCCTTTCTACTTACAGGGAAGCAAATAATACGGCCATGTCTGCTAATGTTTATGTCGATTAGCATGATATAGATAAAAGAATCTTTATAAGAATAGTCTGTTTGCAGAGCAGGTAGAGACATTTATGAAATGGAGCACATATGCTTTTTTAAAAGAACCCCGTGAAAGTAAAAGCTTTCTTAATTGAAATTTGAGAACAATTTGGACTGCTGTAGTATGAAATGAATACAATTAAGGATGGTAACAAGACGTGCAGCAGGTAGGCTAAAAGCTTGCGCCAGATGTTTATCTTTGTAGCAGTTGATTACTCGATCCATCTCTCCATCAAACTTGTACTTTATATCTTAATTTAACGGCCAGTTTCCTCAGACTCGACGGCTCTGCTGCAGACGACGGGTTATAGCGACTAAAGACGTTCACTTCACTTAGACAAATAACAAGTTTGTTTGGTATGTGGTCCATGCTCGGTAACCAATGTTTTAAGCAATTACTTCTGTCTCTCTTAGGAAAAACACATGGATTTCTCTATCCACTCTTCTACAAATACGAGGGCCATTTCAAAAGTCATGGCAACTATTTTATACATTCCGAATAACTGAATAGGCGGTTATTGCATATAAATTTGAAAACATGTACACAGAATGGGATGTCACTACCAAATGACGTATGAGTGCATTGGTTGAGACTATTAGACACATGCAAACGTTAGTATCCTAGAGGCTGTGTTCCAAGGTGAATGTCACTAACATTTAACAGAGAGCATACATAAAAATTGCAGAATGATGACTGTGCATCTTTCAATCTCCCGTACCCATAACCTCTGTACCCGGATTCCAATTTAGTACCAACATTGAGAAGAATAGTCCAGCGACTTTCAATCGTATATTCTGGGTTTTGTTTCCTGCAGCTTTGTTGACCGACAAAAAGTAGTTGCCATGACTTCTGAAATGACCCTCGTATGAATATCACAATTATACGTTTTCTGCTACGCATACTATGTAGAGAAAGTGTTATATTCCACCCAAAAATTCGATGTCAAAAGTCTGCGGAAATATGCTTCGAGTCTTCATGAATAAAAATAAATGAATACATTTTATGTGTTAAATGCACATGATGTTCTCTGCTTATACTGCAAAAATATGTCTCTACAAAATCTTATTCTTCTATCGGTTTCACGATTATCAAGAAAAACGTTAGTAGAAATTATTTTATTACATATTATTCCTTTATACAAGAGGAATAAGGTAATACAGCAAGCTAGAGCGATAGTGTGTTACAAAATTAAAACCAACATCGAAGAATACCTGAGATAGTTAAATCGCAAAAAAATTGCATTTAACATAACATTTGCGTTTTAAGGGATCTACATATTTGTGCGGTAAACGTTTGTCTATCTCTTACAGTTTGCCAGTTATGTAAAAGTCATCCAAAATGAAGAGGTTTTCAGTAGCTATTCCTAGAAAAACAACGTTCAAAACAAACGTTTTTTTTTTGTGATGAAAATACAGTATTTTAATCAATATCTGTAGATCATTTTTAAGAAAATCACAAATTTCAAAACATTTCCTTTTAAGGAAGTTTCCTTAAAACTTTCTTGTCATATCCTTGAAAGATTTAAACTTGAACTCCAAGTTTTCCTTCTACTCACAGGAACAAGCACAGGTTCTGCGAGCGCGTGCGGACCATTTTTTAAAAATACTTTTTTTTTTTTTTCTGGACAGAGGGAGCCTCAAATCATATTGCTATATATCGAGCCACTCTGCCCAGTATTTAGTGGAAATAACTTTTGTAATTTTTTACTTTATCTACTTCTAGCGGTTCTAATAATTTGGACGTAATACAAAACACAAGCCCTCCCTATTGTGTTTTAGTCATTAGAACCACAAGAAGGGAAAGGTCAGGTTTACAACATCTTGGAATGTGGCCATTAAAGCCGAGCACAAGTATATTTGCGGATATCTTCTTACGTTAAAAGAGTTGCAGACTCAACGGGATTATTTCAAGTTAAAATCTGCCAGTGGTGAACTGGCGAGGGCGATTCTCGGTTTAACTCTCTAATGAACTAGAGCCGCTCACAAACTCTGTTAAGCTCTGGTCAGTTCGCTCAGCCAGTTCCTCACTGGGTTTAACTTGAAATGACCCTGTTTATATGTGTAACTCTTTTAACTCATGGAGGGATATCTCCACACTCAAATACGGGGGAATTGATCCACTTGGTACAATCAATGATCAGCATGGTACTGTAAATATTCTTATATTCAAATCATAACGGTTTTAGATTTAATAATGTGGAGAGTTTTTGGTAACTTCATTGTTCAGATAAAAGAATATCACATAATGGTTTCATCTTCTCTTTATAAGCCGAGACAACTTGGAATAGCTGTATTGTGTCATTGTTATAGGGAATACGTTATTGCTATTATGATACTCTTTCCACAAATACGCCAATTTTTATTTGAAATTGAATACAGTAACTGTATGTTTATAATGACAGGATTGCATAGAACTATTTACAGAAATATCTCCATAGATAATTGTAAAATTGTCATACATTTTAGAAATGGGTATGTGATTTGTCTAGGATGAAATAGTTCGTACTCCTATTAACTATTTGTTACGAACACCCAAAAAGATTTATGCGATATCGAATCTGCTTGAACAGAGTGACCTATATTTAATTTAATGTGGAGAGGGAAGGTGGCTGTGTGTTTAACCTAGATAATAATGTGCTAACAGAGAACCTTTGGGTATTATAAACACGGAGTATATCTATGTTTTTGTTTTAACAAGAGTTGCAAGGCACAAAAGTTGAATAGCGTTCCACTGTGTAGCAACAAATCAATCTTGCAAACTTGACCTGCACCAGGTAGGCAGGTTGCCAGGCAACGGGAAGGTGTGGTTATGTTCGACCCAGCTACACATCCCGGGGTCGATTCCTGGTGCAGCCTTAAAATTGAACGAAAACTACTATTGATTCTAACTAGCTTTAGAAAATATGAAAATTGAAAAATAAATATTCTGTACATTCCTAGTAGCTTTTATGGTTTGCGGAGGTCTTTCTACGACTTTAGGCAAAGGAGGAGTTTTATGTCTGTGTGGGCCAACTTAAAGTATTATACATTTTCACCACGCATATGACAAAACATTAAATTCTATTGTATTACAGTGTAACTTAAGATTACAGACAGTGGTATACAGCGTCAGACAAGAGCTTATCTGGGTGTCTATCCTTCATCCAGGCTGCCCCCTTCACCGTGGTGCAACATCATTCATAGCGTCCGGGTTTAAAATTTGATTGAATCACTGGTTATGTTACATTCACAATGGGATTCAAGCGCAGACGTAACGTAGCATAAACGCAGACGTAAGGAGACACCACTCACAATGCAATCGTAAGCGCAACGCAAGAAGTTGGCACGGGTTTCTAGATCCGCAAGTTACATACGAATATCTTCCAAGCGCTCCACAAACTACAAACTAATAACATAACCGACAATATCACATAAGAAAATTCACTCAATCTTTTACAAATAAATATGTTATAAAATTACATACTAACAGCTGACGCTCGCGGAAGTGACGTCAAAATAATTTCTCATTCAAAATTATTGAAAATAATACAAAGAGACTTCAGAAAGTGGTAAAGCTGCCCATTTAATTAACTGAGAATTATCTCTCTGCGTCTTCGATTTATGAAAACTAAGAAATCTAGACATAAATGATAGTTACATCCATTAAATCAAAGAAATTTTCGCAAGGAGACTGTCATAACCTCTTCAGGGAAATTAGAGATGGCGCGGCACTGCACGGCCAAATAGTGCATGCTATATAGCAGGCCTGTAAAATCTTGCAGTGCGATCGTTTGTTATTGAATTCATAGGCAATGCATAGAGAAAAGAAGCAAAATTCCTCCTCTTTGCATGCAACGCAAGGATCAAGTTTGGAGTTTGCAATCTCTTGCGTTGCATTACATTGCGTTGCGCCTTGCGTGTTTCTTGCTAATGCTTACATTAAATAATATGAGCCCAAACTCTTGCGCTTACGTTGCGTCTGCACTTGCATTTCATTGTGAATGTAGCATTACCTTAATAACCTGCAGTAATTGGGCGCGAACATTCAGTAACAGACGACTGAACTGTGAAGTAAATTCTATCGTGTAAGTTGTTGATCTTATTTGCGTTCTGTGGCTGCGGATGTGTTTCCAATTTTTGCGACAGGTTTTGTTTATACTTTATGTTACGAAGTGTAAAATATAGAGTTGAAATACACATGTGTGGACCTAGGAGATGGTATTCATTGCTTTGATACATGTTTATAGTGGTACCAAGAAGCTTTTCAGTACGTGTGACAGAAGAAGCAGGACTAACAGGTCTTCAAGGTTTCTTATAAAACGGAATATCTATTTATACATATAATTCTATAAGCTTACATTTTAAGTATTCTAAATTTTATATAATCGCAACATAATTACCCTTTGTTGGACGAGGAAGAATTTTACGGATTTCATTTTCAGGAAGTTGGCAGGAATTCTGGTGTGTTCCTATGTTATATTAATATTCGCTAATAAACTACTATCCCATGGGAATTAATCGAAACAGAACAATAACACACCATGTTTCATGCTTTAATGAATTTAATCACACGCACATTGTTATCTTTGAAGAATCTCTATGTTCAGTGTGTGCGCTGAGCAAATAATGAACCTGAAAATTCAGCACATTTTCAATGGAGTTCGAATAACGTAAGTTCTCGTAGTTGCCAGGGATTAGGTCGAAGCTTTACCCGGAGTCTAAGCTTCTATTCTTTAACCAAGCAGGGAAAGGCGTCAACCAAGTAGCTATTTTCTCGTGGGGTTTTCGATTATATTTTCCTTAGCCTAACAGGATCCCATCTCATTATGCTCATGCGAAACTGGATACTCACGCGCAATCAATCACAACACAGAAGATTACCGAAAAACAGCGATCTAACACGCTATTTGCCAGCTCTGAGCTATTCAATCTCTTGGGAACTAATGCTTTACCGAGTCCAACACAATTCGAGCTCCCTTCCGGGATGGGCTCAGATGTTTGATCCAGCGTTTTTCTGGTAACGGGTGAAGTACCACCAGAGCTAGAGGTACAGAGCACCCCTGCCATGACAACTGAAGGGATCGTAAACCCTCCCCTATGGGAAGTTCAAGGGCATTTAAAAAAAACTGTATTAGGCAGGAATTTAATTACAAACTGCAGCTATTTCCAAAATCTGATATATGAATTTCTATATCCAAAACAATTTCACACTGTAATCTTCACATAAAATGTATTCTTCTTCTCCCAAAGATAAGTTATTCACGATATACTTTTGCCTAGGAAGAATTTCAACACTTAGTTGCATAAAACGTGCGGAAACAAAATTAAGATATTTAGCTGTGGTAGCATGCGCTTGTAAAGAAACAAAAACAAACCGCAAAAAACAAAAAACAATCAAAAATGAAAAAAGCAAAAGAAACGCAAACTTTTAAGAACATCCATCAAATATAAACAATCAATAATTTGTCACAACGTTTGTGTGTCAGTAACTCTTATTTTGATAAGGTATACCTTTTTCCTATTAGTAAATATTTCTTTACTTCTTATCATTTCTATGTAGTTATAGAAATTTATTCATAATTCAGTAAAAGCAGCAGTCCCAACAACTGTCCTGTATTTGACGTGTGCAGATATTTACTCGGGTGTTAAAATAATTGCAGACTCAAATGGGCTATTTTAAGTTAAAACCCACCAGTGGAGATCTTGCGAAAGCGAGCTTTACTTTACCTGTCTTGCTTATCAGCGGTGACCGGATCGCGATCATACGAGGGGTAAAACGAAGGTCGCTCTAGCTATTTCTCCACTGGCGCATTTTAACTTGAAATAGCCCCATTTAGATCTGCAACTCATTTAACGCACCAAGGGATATCTGCACACGTTCAAATACGGGGCTGTTGGACCACCCGGTATGCGTTAGTATTGCATGACATCCAAAGAAATAAAAGAATGGTGGAGCAGTACTTCAAAGTGTGTTGCCTACGGTATTGAAATATTCAAGCGAACGACAGCAAATTTCTCCGAAATGGTTATCAGGACAACTTTTAGTTGAGATGCATTTAACGAGATATAAGTGTTTCTTAGAATACAATCAATGGAATAGAACGATACCTTTCTTTCTTTTTTTCTTTCTTTCTTTCTTTCCTTCTTTCTTTCTTTCTTTAATGCAGCGAATAAAATAATGCATGCATAAAATACGCGTAGTAATCCGCTCTCCCCATACTTAAACTCTCTGGTTGTATGTATGAGATAATCCTACTATAATATCTTCCCATTTTACAAATTGCACCATCTCTTTGTTCCTTACTTTCTTTATCTACTTGTTAGTTATGATTCCTATAATAATCTATCGTTTTATTTTTCTTCTGCCCTTGAATATGCTGAAATGTTAGTTAAATTTTTTCATTTTTACTTTCTCTACACGTACTATATACATAATGTATAGAGAAGGTATTGTATTGTACCCAAAAATTCCATACCGAGATTTCGCCGGAAATATATGATTTGAGTCCCTCACAATACAAAAAGAGTGCTTTTAGAAAAATGTCCACGTATGTGTGTGTGTGTGTGTGTGTGTGTGTGTGTGTGTGTGTCTCTGGGCAGCATAGCTAAAAACGATAAGTTCGTTAAATACCATACTTGGTATTTAAATTCGGTATCTTCCAAGGGTACGACACGAAGATTTGCAAGAAAATCTCCCCACCCCTGACTACTCTTTGCATGGAAATTTTTTAGAAAATTTTGATTTTCTCAAAAATGGCTCTAACGACTTTGATTAAAATATCGACAAAATGTATATCTGGAATATTCTGGAAATATCCTTTGAAGATATCTTTATTCTGGATGCATTTTATGAAATGTTGCATAACTGGTAAACCGTAAGAGATGGACAAAAACTTACTTAACAAAAAATATAATTCTCGTTAAAACACACAATTTATAGTATATACATTTTTTCGATGAGTTGGTTGTTTTTGGAGATATTCCTTGTTATTGGTTTCAGTTTTAAAATACTTATACTTTTCTTATTCAGGTACTTGGCAACTCCTGACCACACAAAGAAATGGATTTCAACCACCTTTTAAAACATTTGACTGTCGGTTTAACCTAGAATATTCTCTTATTTCCATTTTACTTATAAGGAACTAAGTTCTAATTTCAGCCAATGTTTATCTCTAATAGCATGAAGCACATAGAAGAATAAGCTTTTTAACAACAATGTGTTAAAGAGAGGTAGAGAAAGTCGTGTGAATAGAACACATCAGATTTTTTCATTGCACAGTGTCCTTCCATCTTTTAACTGTTCATATTCTACTAAACGTAAAATATGTTAACGTTTTGACATCCAGTAAGTCTTTCTTTGAATTATTACCTAATAGTTTTAAAGATAATAATCCTTCTGCACATCTATGCAGGGCATATTCTTTCAAGTTTATTACAGATGTTTATATATTTCTCACATCCCTAATATAACTATTTTGTACAAAGTTAAGAAGTTTTGTTCTCAAAGCTTGCTCATATATCCTGTATTTCTAAATCTTCCTCCATTTGTATAGCTGCTTTGTTCTAATAGCCAAATATCCCTCGTATCATTTTCGTCTAATTACTTTCAACCCCCCCCCCCCAAAAAAAAAACCTCTCTGGCCTTATTGCATTTCTTTAGAGCTTTATGCGTTCTTTTATAACATTACTTCCATCTAATTTGATACCACTATTTCAAAACTTCTTAGCTTTGAGCAGATGTAAATAACGCACCATTAGAATATATCTTTGCATTTTATTTCATAATTTATTTTCGGATGATTAACGAATTCTAAAGATAAGCCAAGGATCCTTGTGTTTGCGAAGTAAACAGAACTATCTAATTTGCGTATTATTATTGCAGTGTGTTATTATTTATTCTCAATTATTATTATTATTATTATTATTATTATTAATAATAATATTATTGGGTAGATAGAGTCAGACTGAAAAATTCAATGCCATAGCCGGGATTTGAACCACCGGTTAGAGATTGGGAGATACGTGGTTCAAATTCCCACTATGGCATTGAATTTTTCAGTCTGACTCTACCTGTACAACTCCTGTCCTACGCACGGCTTGTGTGAAAAAAAAAATTAAACCAATTATTATTGTTATTATTATTATTATTATTATTATTAAAGTTCTGTACGACTTACCAATAGTAACTGAAGAATAGCACTAAGTAAACGAATATTGGGTTTTACTAAAACATTTTATACTTTTTTACACGAAAATATAGTTTTTGAGAATTCCTGAATTCCAAAAATGCTTTTTTATAAGAAGAATGTGTGAATATGTGTGTGTGATGCTGCATAACTAAAAGATCGGTTATATACCAAACGTGGCATTTAATTTCTGCGTGTTCCAAAAACACAGCACAAATATTTGCAAGAAAATTTCCAATTCCAACATATGTTTTACATGAAAAAATTGTCGTTATTTTTATTTTCTCAAAAGTAACTTATAAACTGTGGTTAAAATTACACATGTTTAATTGCACATTTGCTTGAAAATGAAATATAGTTTTTCATTTTATCTAAATAGGCTCTGAAGTTCTCTACTTCTTTAGATATTTTCATGACAAACCAAAAGTATATCTTGAATTTTCTGGGAATAGCCTCTGAAGACCTTTTCATTCTGGATGACTTTTGTATAACTCGTAAACCGCAAGAATTAAACAAAAACTTACTACTCAAGAATGCAGATTTCATTAAAACACAAATTTTAGTAATATAAGTACACGTTTTGTGTAGTTAACCGTTTCTTTGATATTCATTGTTATTGATTTCAATTTTAAACTACATAAACTTTTCTCAAATGGGAAATCAAGTTCCGTTTCACTTCTTTTGTTTTTCTTACGGGAATGCAAAAGAGAAAGCCGAACTACAATTGTTTCACACAGCGATAGCTAATAAAAAGATTTGACTATCGGCTTAGCCTAGTGTTTTCCCTTATTTTCCTTCTATTTATGTAAGGAAGCAAACAGTAAGATAATTTCTGCTAATTTTTGTCTCAATTAACATGTAGTAAATAAAAGAATAATCTTTTTTAAGGAAAGTTTGTTTGTGGTACAACTAGAGAAAGTCGTGAATGGATTGCGTAAGATTTTTACTTTCTCTACTCATACTATGTACATAGTGTATAGAGAAGGTATTCATTCCATCCAAAAATTCGATACCGAATTTCCCCGGAAATATATGTTTTAGGGCCCCCTGTATCCAAAAAAAGCATTTTCAGAAAAAGGTAGTGTGAATCCGCGTGTCTAAATGTCTGTGGACACAAGAACTAAAAAACGAAAATTAAAAACTTGGTATTTAAATTTAGTATCTTTCAGGGATGCTACACGAAGATTTTGTGAAAAATCTTCCCATCCCAAACTACCCTTTACATGGAACTTTTTTTTGAAAATTTTGATTTTCTCAAAATAGCTATAACGATTTTGATTAAAATATCGTATATTAAAGATATTTATCTGACACATAAAATGTATATTTTGAATTTTCTGGGAATAGCCCTTGAAGACTACTTTACTCAGGATGCTTTTTATGGAATTTTGCATTACTGCTAAACTGCAAGAGATGAATTAAAACTTACCACACAGAAAATATAGAGCATGTTAAAACACCAATATATGTTATATACATTTTTTTCGTAGAGTTGATCGATTTTGAGATATTCCTTGTGTTTGGTTTCAGCTTTAAAAAACTTATACCTTTTCCCATACAGGAATTTGTCAACTCTTGTCCATACAAACAAAGCAGCTTCAGTGACATAGCAACCAGGTTTTTACTATTACTTTAACTTGTGGTACTCGCTTATTTCGCTTGTACTTATAAGGAAGCAAGTAATAAGACTATTTCTGCTAATTTTTTCTCAATAAACATGAAGTAAATAGAAGCATAAGCTTTTTAACAGTAATTTATTGCAGAGATGTAGTCATGTGATTGGAACACATCAGATTTTTATAAATAGGTGCGTGTGTATGTCTGTTTCTCTGCAAGCAGCATATCTCACACTCGAGAAGTCGGTTACAAATCAATTCTTTTAGTGAACCGCTTTCTTTGGCCAGAGTCTTTTGAGACAGTGCAAAGGTACTAAAACACGATTCTCATGCTTCGCTCGATTACGTGTGTCCCCCTTCCACTGTCTCAAAAGTTTGACCATATGACTTTTCCCGGCAGGATATGGGTTGACCGCCGCTTATTTCCACGGAAACCTGAGGCAATTGCAGTGGACAAGTGTGGCCTGTGTAATGTGAACAATACACGTGCTAACTGACCCCAATCGGTCTAATAGCATTTCAGTACCAGAGGTAAACACCGCGATGTTATCTTGCTCTAGGGACTTGTACAGTGCTGGTCGCCAATAGCGTCCAGGGAGACAACACTTTAATTATTGTACTTCTAAATACATAATTCATCCCCATTCATTCATATATTTGTTGGATGCTAACTAAGATCTTCGCTCATTTTTTACTTTCTCTACACGTACGATGTACATAGTGTATAGAGAAGGTATTGTTATGCACCCAAAAATTCGATGCCGAGATTTCACCGGAAATACATATCCTGAGACCCCTGAATCTAAAAAAAAAACATTTTTAGAAAAATGTCCGTGTGTGTTTGTCTATCTGTGTGTGTCTGTGTGTCTGTGGGCAGCATAGCTCAAAAACGAAAAGTGCGTTCAAACCAACTTGTTATTTAGGTATGGTATCTTCCAAAGATGCGACACGAAGATTTTCAAGAAAATCCCCCCGCCCTCAACTACCTTTTACATGGAATTTTTTCGAAAATTTTGAATTTCTCAAAAATGGCTCTAGCAGTTATACAAAATTCCGAAAATTCATCCACAATAAAGTAGTCTTTAGAGACTATTCCCAGAAAATTCAAGATATACATTTTATTTGTCAGGTAAATATCTTTAGTATGCGATATTTTAATCAAAATCGTTAGAGTCATTTTTAAGAAAATCAAAATTTTCGAAACAATTTCCATGCAAAGGGTAGTTGGGGTTGGGGGGATTTTCTTGAAAATCTTTATGTCGCATCCTTGGAAGATACCAAACTTAAATACCAAGTTTGGTATTGAACGGTCTTTTCGTTTTTGAGCTATGCTGTCCACAGACACACACACGCACACACACGGACCTTTTTCTGAAAATGTTTTTTTTTGGATTCAGGGGGACCCAAAACATATATTTCCGGTGAAATTTCGGCACGAAATTTTGGGTGCAATACAACTCCTTCTGTATACACTATGTACGTAGTGTGTATAGAGAAAGTAAAAATATCTGTGTGTCCGTGTGCTCGTTTGTCCATGCGTCTGTGAACAAGATAGCTCATAAACAAAAAGGCGGTAAAATACCAAACTTGATGTTTAAGTATCTTCAAAGGTTGCCTTTTTGAGTGGAATGCAATACCTTCTGTATACACTATATCGTATAGTACGTGTAGAGGAAGTAGAAATAAATTAATAAAAACGTTTTTAAAAATCCCAATTTTCATATTTATAACAAGTAGTTTTACTTCCAGAATCGACTTATTTCAGAAGTTTACAAACAGATCGCCTTGTGTATTAACTATTATATATGTGGCAGCAGCAAGTGGTGTTAATTATGAGCGCTAGATGAATGCGGAAGCCGAAATGAAGTACAATTATGCTTTCATAATTTTTTCACACCTGTTTAGGTCTCAATAACGTAATAGTATAATTCATTTTTACTTTCTCTAGTACGTACATTCACGTGCAAAAAATGTGGCGAATTTCTTTCGATTGTAGTATGTTTTTCTCTTCGTAAGGTTTCCACGTTCAGGAAACCAAACTTCTATTCCTCCCAGGTAATGTCAGTTTGCTATGTGTCTATCCTGAAAAACAAACAAGCACATAATAACTACCCAATGAGGATGTTATAACCGTTGTGAAATGCAGGGGTGGGTCGCACACAGTCTCTGTGAAAAGATTTAGTTACCATTGATACCCAAGGAAAAGGCTAAACCAATTTACTCCATGGCACGACAGCTCACGGGGAACCTTGGCCTACCGCCCGGCCGCTGCGTCCCCCAACTCGGTCCACTACAGACGTCATGGATGGGGTGCAGTATTGGAGGGTGAGACGTGGTCAGCGCCTCGAATCCCCCCGGCCGGTTAATGCGGTCCTCATGACCTGGAGCCGCTACTTCTCCATCAAGTAGCTCCTCAATTGGCCCCCCAGGGACCTTACGAGGCTGAGTGCACCCCGGGCCAGGTCTCCCAGCGGGGGAAAAATCCCCACGCCGGTACTGGGGATCGAACCCAGGTCTCCCGCTTGGTAAGTAGCAACGCTACCACCGCGCTAATGAGACGACCTTAGGCTAAACCAATTCAAATATTAATCGGAGTTCTAGAGGAAGGGTGAAGGATTTTTTGCATGCATCGTTAAACTGGGCGGCACCTACAACGCTTACTTACATACTTGCGTATATGAGAACGTCCATTGGCGACATAGGAATAGAATACGGACAGAGGGACTCGGTACCGTACATAGATGGTTATTATATCTACGCCTCACGTGAGGGCGCCCCGGGAATAAGGAATGAAGTGAGAGGATGTACCGTGCGGCCGGAACCAGGAGCACGGCACAGCAGTGGCAGGGTCGGCCCCTACAGTTTCCAGACAGAAGCACTCCGACAGTAGATCCAAAGTCTCCGACTGAGACGGTCCTCATTCCGGCAACCAGCCTAGTTGGGGGAATATCCTTTGAGTATCCTTTTCCCCTGCCACTCTGCACCGAGCATAATCGCCGATACTTCCAACCCTGAAAGGAGCCAACGGGATGGTGTATGAATTAAACAACAATATAAACATTTGGGGGATGAAATAAATTTACCCAACATTCGCCTTTCAAACCTGAGAAAACCCCGAAAAAACCCATGGGTCAAGTAGGCCAGCCACGAATCGAACACGCGACCTCCCGAATGCGGAGCACAAAAGAAACCGCCTGAATCATCCCTTTTGGCGATCTATATATGAAATTTTAAGCTATTTCCGTTGTTGAACGGAAATAGCCAAACTATATTAAGAAAAAAAAAAAAAAAAAAAACGGCAGTGTAGCATGAAAATACAATGATTCTTTAAGTTGTAATGATACCCTTCGGCAGTTCCAACATATTTTGGCGGAGGTAAAGTACCCTGCGAATTCAATAGTTAAAATTATGCTCTGGGAAAAAGAGATGGCCAGTTTATAGAGGGTGGGGTGATATTTTATCAGTACCAGCATAAGCGACTCCGTGAAAGTGAGCGCATATAGTAGTAAATAAGGTATTTACATGTTACGAAAAAATTCTATATTATTTCATACTTTGAGGCTCACTGAAAATGAATAAATAAAAAAATAATTAGAAGAAGATCCACAAATCTGCGTTTCTGTGTGTGTGTGTATGTGTGTGTGTGTTTGTGAATCTGAGAGTGTACTGTGTGTGCGTATGTGTGTGCTCGCGCGCACGCGCGTATGTGTGCAGTAATCAGCATGATTCAGAAATGAAAATTTAATACTTAAGTTCAGTATGTTCCAAGTTGCGACATGCAGATTTTCAAGAAAATCCCCCACCCCATTCACATAGCATTTTTTGAAATATTTTATTTTGTCATAGAGGCTATAAAGAATATCACATGAAGTCCTTACCATTCAGAAGGAATTTTATGTCGGTATTTTTTTTTTTTTTTGTAGCTTGACGTCCTTTAATCTGGTTGGTCATATCGGTCGATGAATAGAATCGGTGAAATGATGCTCAAATGTGCTCGGGGTCCGTGAAGCTTAAGATGCTCGACATTCGACTTCACTCTGAACGAGATTCAAACTCGCGACCTCTTGAATGTGAAGCAGACAGGCTACCTCCACACTACCGAGGTGGCTATTGTAGTCTTGTACTTGATATACGTTAAGTGATAGACAATAAACCTACACAAGTATAGCTGCATGCAAATGACTGTTTTGTGGTATAAGCCATTTCCGATACATTCGTTATTAATTGTTCCATACCTTCATTCTTCCTTTTATATCCCACCTTTAATTGCATTTCCCTTTGGAACATATTGCCTATTAACTCGTGTATTGTTAGGTTTCTGTTTATCTTTAATTTTAATCATTAGATCAGATACATTCACGCTCATATTCATGCTTCCAGACTCTGAATAATATAGGGGATAATCTGGGCTACAGAAAAATTCCTACCCCTCATGCGGGATTCGAAACCGGCACCCCTCGCCCAGTGGGCGGGTGTCCTACAAACTATGCTATAGGCAAAGTCTGTACGAATTGTTCAATACTTATTATTCTTTTAAAGTCTTAACGACATTCAGTTGTTTCTTGCGATTGCATGAGAAGGGCATGTAATTTTAAGACTAGTTTATCACTCCAAATCTTAAACGTTTGATTATCGCTGTTCCCTTTGTATCTCTAACAATTGTATTTATAACAAATTAAATATCCATTAAAATGCAGACGGAAAAACGAGTTTTCATAAGAATATTTTGTTTAGCCACTAATAAACGATGCAGGATATAGAAAGTTTATGAGTGTGAAACATCAGATTTATTTAATTATATCGCGATTCACTTGTTTCCCATGATACCGTGAACGGCTTTTAAACGCCTGACTATTGATTGGGGTTTCTATATCCTCTTGTATCTATATTGCAACGAAATGTGCAATTAAACTATTTGTATATCTCGAGTAGGAAAAAAATGTGTTACATTCACGTGACTGCTAACTATTCTGAAAAAGCTTTATTCTTCTACTTACTTCATGGTAACATTGCTTAACATTAATAGAAATGGTTTTCTTACATATTTTCTTGTAGGTACAAGGGTAGTAAGGAAATTCATTAGGCTGAAGAGATAGTCAAATGTTTAAGAGCTGATTACTATGCTATTACTTTGAAATTCCGTTATCTTTACATGGCCATGATAAAAAAAGAGGAGAAAGGAAAGAAAAGAGAAGAAAAACGAATGAATACTTCTCATTGGAGAAAATGATGTGTTGGGAAAATTTAAAGTAAACAACAAGAAATATCTCGAAAATGGTCAAATCCATAAAAAACTATGTTTAACATAAATTGTGCGTATTAACGAGATCTACTTTTTTGTGTAATAAGAATTTGTCTAGCTCTTACATTTTACCGGTTATGCAAAAGTCATCCAAAATGAAGAGGCCTTCAGAGACTATTCGTAGAAAATTCAAGATATACATTTTATTTGTGATGTAAATAACTTGAATTTAGGTAATTTAATCAAAATCATTAAAGCCAATTCTGAGAAAATAAGAAATTCCAAAAATTCTTCCATGTACAGGGTGGCTTGTGTTGAGGCTATTTTCTTTAAACACTTTTTGTCCCATTCTTGGAATATAATGAACTTAAATACCAAGTTTGGTACTTAACCGACTTTTCGTTTTTGTGTTATGCTGTTGACAAACACACACACACACACACACACACACACACACACACACACACACACACACACACAGGGACCTTTTCCCCAAATTTTTTTTTTTTCGGATTTGGTCCTCAAAAATATATTTGCAGTGAAATCTCTGTGTCGATTTTTTTTTTGTTGTGAAATGCAATAATACATTCTCTACTTTCTATGTAAATTGCACGTGGTAAGAAAGTAATAAAAATTACTAAGATTAATTCGTATAAGCCACATAAAAATAAATGATAGTGAATAAAGTGTACATATGAATTTAGGAGATCCTTTTTTTGAGGGGTATTGAATTTCTATTTTACACTAACTGATTTAACTGTTACGCCACTAGGTAAGATAGTATGTGTGGTTGGCGCTAATTTCTTGTCATTTCTGTCAAATCTTATTCAGAGAGGTACAATGATAATTTGGATTCTCTTCATAACATTATTTTTAGCTCGATTAAGAAAACTATCAAAGAAATGTGCACTTAAAGTTGACTAAAAAGGAAAAACGTTCAAAGGACTGGAAATAAAACTATTCTTCCAATACAAAAGAGAATTTAAGGGCCATATTTGAACAAGAAACATTGAAATTTCCCAGGATACCTGTTGAATCTGCTCCTGACCCAGTATTTTTCTAGATTATTTTTGGTGAAGCATATTCTGGGTCGAGAAATGTTGAATGGATTCATTGCAGCATATTATGTAGGGAATGGGCTCATGAACTGTGTATAACCTATAGTGATATAGGATTTTATGTGTGCGATAGAATGCCAACATGTATTACTGATTAAAAAGATATCTGCGAATATCTTTCGTTATTGTTCATTTTTAAGTCCACGTCCAGTTTCGCATTTAAAGTTATTGTTCTGCGTTGCAAAATTCCTGGTACTTAAAATAAATTATTGATGCTGTTAATACAGTAATGGTTATTCTGTGAAAAGGTGGGCAGAGAAATGGAGGTCTGCATAGTTGATTTGCGCAGTAAAACGTTCTAACATAACAAACCTGGTAGAGATTTTGTATCTGCCGTTTGTACTTTTATCTGCGATTCATAACCTTTGATTTCTTTTGTCCATGGCACTATGAGCAAAAGGAATAAATGATGATCTTTAGAAGGTAATTAATTACTCCATAAATACACAAGTAGTAGCAGCAATTTTACCGAGCGAGGTAGCTCCACTGTAAAGTGTACAACTCGCATTTAGGAGGTTCCGGATTCGATCCTTGGCGACCGCGCAATCTGACCCATAGGTTTTCCATGGTTTCTTGAGATCGGCAGGCAAATGCGGGCATATTGTCTCGTCTACCATAGTTTCATTTTCTTAATTTTCCATTCATTTCGTTTCCTTCTCACTTGCAGGTGTGCTTCTAGGTGTCATGCTGTATGGCGGAGCAGCACAGATGGATGCTCAAAGGAAAAAGTACTTCCCCATGGATACTAGAGGGCTGCTTGGTTGACGTATCGTTGGTCGCCCTCTCTGAACAGCTCCAGCAGTGGTTCGGGTGTTTCAGCCTGCAAATGTTGGGACTTCCGCGAATCTCTGTGGTCTGCATGCGGCTTGTACCCTTCTGTTGTTCCCCCAATTCAGGTGTTAACCAAAACAGATTTGTGTAGGTCACAGTGTTGCCTACTTGTGCAGCATTTCTACTTTTCCTAGTATATACTTACTAAGTAGAAGTATTGTACTCCAACCAACAGTTGGATACCGAGATTTTACCAACAAATATGTTTTGAGGCTCTCTGAACCTTCCTTACTCCGTGAAAAAAAATTAAGAATAAGGTCTGTGGATTTGTGAATAGCAATGCTCAAAAACGAAAAGAAGGTTAAATACTAAATTTGAAATTTAAAGTTCAGGAACATCCAAGGATGCAACACTTAGATTTTCAAGACAATTATCCCATCTCAACAAACTTTGAACGTTTTGATTTTCTCAACAATAGCTAACGATTGTGATTAAAATATCATAAGTTTAAGAAATGCTCATGTCAAATGAAATGTACATCTTGAATTTTTTATTAAAGTACATTTTTAGCGCCAAATAATTTTTCGTAATGTTTTCGCAGATGTCGGCATGTTATGGCGGGTACCTCGAATTGTCACTCAGCCCACGTTTCAGAAATAAAACTGCTAAAAATCTACTAATGTATATCATAATGCCTTTAAAATGGGCGAAAGTTGTTACATCGCTTCCTGTTACGTATTCTGGGACACTTTATTTAATTCAGGATAATTATTATTGCAAGAATTTATCAGCATTAAACACGGACAACCTACGCATCGTTGCGGACTAAGAAATTTTGGATAATGATGCAATGGTGAACGAAAATTGGGACTTAGTCTGGCAGCAGATCTAGCAATTCCAGAAGTAGCATTTACTTTCTGTTTAGTGATTTATGCATATTATTATTATTATTATTATTATAATGATCATCAACATCATTGTTGTTGTTATTATTATTATTATTATTATTATTGATATAATTGTGTTAGGTTTGTTTACTGCTTCATGATGATTATTTATATTTGTTTGTGCTTCGCAGTATTTTTTTTTTTTACTTGTTTTACATTTTCTTTCTGTTTCGTACTTTGCGTTTATTATTATTCATTTGTATTATATTTGTTTTCTGTTTCGCGGTGGTTGTTTACATTTATTAAATGCTTCGTGGTGGTTATTCACCTGTAATGTATTTTCTTTGAGTTTCTCGTGTCTTCTTTGCGTTTATTTGATATTTCGCGCTTTTCTATTTTTATAGTGTTTAGCGCCTGTTTTTAACACTATGACACCGCAGGCGATGACACTGATGGTACATGGAATGAAGATGGAGCACCGGTGGAATGTGCTGGTAGGGGAATCCCGCCCCGGCTTTGCCCACCACAAATCCCACATGTGGTTGCTTGGGATCGAATCCGGGCCGCCTAGGTGAGAGGCGAATGGTCTAACCACTCGACCATGGCGCGGCCCCGCGGTTTTCTGTTGTCGCAATGTACTCAATTACACCAACTATTTCTGTATTTTCTATAACCGCAACTGTTTTTCTAGTCAATAGTTGGTACATGCCATTGGCATTAACATCGACCGTCATGATACGTTGAACTCTGCGGCAACATAACGTAAGTTTTTATGTAATTAATCATTTTCGCGATATTCCTTTGTTATAGTTTTGAATTTTCAAATACCTTCATTTTTTTTTTTTCATCCGGGAAGTCCTTTTAGATTCTCCTTCCCCCTCTGGAGCACAAAGAGAACGGAATTTTAAAGGTAACACATAGCGACCAGATTTCGCCTTCTGTATTTCCCTATATTTGTTTTTTATAGTGTTTAACGCCCTCTTTTACTACATATGGCACCGCAGGCGATGACACTGATAATATATGGAATGAAGATGGATAACCGGTGGAATGCGATAGTAGGGGAAACCGCAGAAACTCGGAGAAAACCCACCCCTGCGCCGATTTGTCCACCGCATCTCATTTGCAATCACCTGGGATCGAACCCGGGTGGTATTTCTCTATTCCTATTGGACAGAGAGGGTTTATAAATTTATCTCGACTAACATGAAGTATAATAGGATTGGGATTACACATGCACCTACTGGTCTCCAGTTTCTGGGGCAGAGTACCGTAAGTAGGTCAATGCGCCCATTTGCAACATACTTGACCTCAAGTAGGGAGGGATGAGAGGAGAGAGTCGAAGGACGACCAGCACCGGACGACGATGGTCAAGAACATGAATGAATCTCTAGATTGAACGCCTCCACGCCGCGGTCCCAACCTACAAATTCTGAGCACCCAAGGAGCACTAGTCCGAAGGCTGGCCTCGATAGAGTGGTGCTGCGATGACGGTAGAAATAAACATGGATAGGGCACAAACCAACATCCCGCCGAACTCCGTCAGCATGTTCTTCAACCCGGAAACACAAGAGTGATGGGAACGGAAAATGGACAGGGATTCAGGGGATGCAAAGAACGTTCCCAGCATTCTCCTGATCATCCGGAGAAATCCACAAAAACCCATGGATCAGGAAACGGCCCACGACCTCCGGAACCGAATAGCACACGTTACCGCGACGTTCCCTCGCTTGGTACATGGAATAGATACAATACGCTTTGTAAGGACCATTTGTTGAATAATGTGTAGAAGAAGTCTTGTGAATGTGGAGCATTTATACATTTTGGTTTAACAATATTTATTTAAATAGTCTAAAAATGTGTATATAAAGCTTCATATGGCAAAATTTATACTATATTCCGTACAAATATTCTCAAATAATCAAGGTGGGACGTGATTAGGTGACAATATTTGTATCAGCGTTTGAGGACGATGTAATGATACAGTATTTATCATTTTTTTAGCATGTTCACGCAGGAAAAGGTCACGGTGCTAATGGTGCTATTATTCCCTATCTCAGATATTCGGTGATTGTTTACGTAACAGGTCACACGGTTGACCCTCCCTCTCGCTAAAACACAATTTATGTATATCAAATACATTTTTTATTGGTGTTAACGATTTCATTTTTTGTTTTTGGTTAAAAATTTCCAATAGTTATACTTTTGTCAAATGAGAACTGTCATTATTTTCATTCTTTCTCTCTCTCTCTTGCTTATTTCTTTGTTGAGGCTGATCCTGCAAGGATATGCAACTGATATAGCAACCAGCTTTTAAAAGATTTGACTATCGCTCTAGCGTAGTGTATTTACTTATTTTTACCTACAAGAAAATAATTATATAGCAAAATATTTCTGTTTATGTTTATCGTGATTGGCATGAAATAGAATAATAAGCTTTTGTATGAATTAACTGCAGAATCGATAAAGAAACTTTTATGAATATAACACATCAGGTTTTTAAAATGTATATTTATGTTTGAAAGCAGTCCGTTGCACAAGTTAGTATCAACTATCTAACGATGATCGAAAACTACTAGAAAGTTTAATTGTATGGATGTACTATTCACAATGAAAGACACCCCCATGACAGCACGGTAATTAGTGCAGACGTACCGCACTGGCCGGTTGGAAGATAATCGTGTTTCTCACAGTAAATGTGTATGATATCGATTGTGAACAGCTTTACCTGCCACGTTTTCCACTGCACTAAGCACACAGATGAGAGAGGTCTGTACGAAACGGCTATTACCTACAGAGGGCCACTCACACACACAGAGTTTAATTAAAAGGAAACTCGGCGCAAACAGATCCGTCAGCTGTTTCAAATAAAACTACACGAGCACAACTTTTGTCTTATTACAGCCCTGGTCCATATCTCTGAGCATAGAACAGTAACTATCATGTTGGAAACATATTTTATAGCGGTGCCTTTATTTCTTCTTTCAACTCTGCCATTATACTTGTTAACTGTTCTTCTCGCCGATGTTTAGTTCATCATTTGTTTTACAATACAGAAAGCTATTACTCTGACATTTTCTTTGGACACAGACTAATGCTTTTTGTACTTACTAGGTGAGCAGCAGTCGCTATACCGTGGTCGAGTGGTCAGAGAGCTGACTTCCAACCCAGAGGACCTGGGTTCTAGCTCCGCCTGAGGAGAGGAATTTTTCTTTAAACAGAACTATTCCTTATACCCCACAAAGTCTGGAAGTATGTACGTGAAAGAGAGTGTGTGTGTGTTTGAGAGAAAAAAAAAAAGAATCTGCAGACAAGAAGTTGATTCTGATGCAAAGCCTCCAATATGACCTTAAATATTAAAGGGGGCTAATATATAGTCACTATAAGTTCTTCATTTTTAGAATAGCAAATGAATGGCATTTTCATTCAGTCGATTTCCTTACCGCTATCTTAAAACAATCTGAAGAGTTCAATTCTTATATTTTTCTCTAATTGTTTTACATTTCTACAAACTTCTTACTAAAGATTATTATTCTACCTCCTTCATGCTAATTGAGATAGACATTCGCAGAATGGTCTTATTGCTTAGTTCCGTATAAGTAAAATTGTGTTAAAGTGATAGTCAAATGTTTTAAAAGCAGCCGCTATGCGATTGTCTTTGAAATTTTCTTCTTTCATGGTCCGAAATAAAACAAAAAAATCTAATGTGTTCCATTCACATGACTTTCTCTGCTTCTCTGCAACAAATTATTGTTAAAAAGCTTGTGCGTCTTTTTACTTAATGCGAATTGAGTAAAAATTAGCAGAAATAGTCTTCAAAATTGCTTCCTTGTAAGTAGAAGCGAAATAAGGGAGTAGCATAGGTTAAAGTTATTGTCAAAAGTAGGTTGCTATGTCACTGAAGTACCTTTATTTGTATGGACAGGAGTTGAGAGGCTCCTGTATGAGAAAAGTATAAGTTTTTAAAGCTGAAACAAAAAACAAGGAATATCTAAAAAACAATTAACTCCACGAAAAAAATGTAAATAACATAAATTGTGTGTTTTAACGTGCTCTACATTTTTTACGTGTTAAGTTTTTTTCTATCTCTTACGGTTTCCAGTTATGCAAAATTCTGCAAAATTCGTTCAGAGTAAAAATGCCTTCAGAGGCTATTCGCAGAAAATTCAAGATATACATTTTATTTGCAAGATAAATATTTTTAATACCTACACGCTATTTTAATCAAAATCGTTAGAGCCATTTTTTAGAGAATCAAACTTTTCGAAAGAAGTTCCATGTTTCGTTTTTGAGTTATCGTGTTCACAGACACATGCACACACGGACACAGACACACGCGCACACGGACCTTCCTCTGAAAACACTTTTTTTGGATATACGGGACCCTAAAACATACATTTCCGGTGAAATTTCGGTATCGAATTTTTTGGTGGAGCGCAAAACCTTGTCTATACACTATTGTACGTGTAGGGAAAGTAAAAAGAGACACGGACGTCTTGCCATTAGAGAATAGTACACGTATTTTAAAATTAAAAAAAAAACAAAACAAAACAAACAAGTGAAATTGTCAAAGAGAAGAGTAAAGGGCAGATTTAAGTAAAATAAATGGTCTGTAAGATGGCAAGCTACTGCATTCAAAATCAAGTAAATGATACTATGAAACCCCTGATCAAGAAACAACTGAATTGGGGATTCAAACAAATGATTCAGTCAAATAACTTATTAGGTAACGTGCCTACAAAACAAGCAAGAGGTGCAAAACTGTTGGATAGGAAATCGCTGCCTTGAAGTCAAACACATGGCACCGTAAAACGGGAAATAGCTATTTGTAAAATCAAACAAGTAGCGCTGTAAAACGGCTGATTGAAAAATGGTTTGATGAGTCAAACAAATGGCGCTGTCAAACGACTGATTGAGAAATAACACTTCGACTCAGGTAAATGGCCATGTCAAGCAGCTGAATGGTACATGTTTGACGATGTGAAACGGCTGATTGGAAGATCAGTGTTAAAGATTCAAGCAATTGACACCGTTTGACAATGTCAATTGCTTGACTCTTCGACAATGTTTTTGGGAAATTAGTCTTGAAGACTCAAACAAGTCGCTATCATACGGCTGATTGGAAAATCAGTCTTGAAGACTCAAACAATTGGCGATGTCAAACGGTTGATTGGGAAATTGGTCTTGAAGACTCAAACAAGTCGCTATCATACGGCTGATTGGAAAATCAGTCTTGAAGACTCAAACAATTGGCGATGTCAGGGAAATTGGTCTTGAAGACTCAAGCAATTGGCAATGTCAAACGGCTCATTGGAAATATTAGTCTTGAAGACTCAAGCAGATGGCGCTGTCAAACGGCTGATGGGGAAACTATTGAACTGCGTATCAAACCAGTCTGTTGTAATTTCTTAGGATAAACATCTTGTGCTTAATTTGAATTACTCAGCATAAGTTAATTATATTTTTCGGCGATCGTGCTTTTCATGGATTTGCCATCGATCGTGAGAGGCCTGGGAAGTTAGTTTTCCCGTATTCATTGCAGTAACCAAACTTACCCATCTATTTTGCTGTTTTTGTAATCTATAGGTGCTACTGACATCACAGCCATAGGCTTTTACACGATTCACATTTAACTGGAAAGTCAGGGCCGCATAAACATGTCAGGGGAATAAAACATAAAATAAAAACAGCCTATAAAACCCTAGGAAACTATTTCAAATAGTCGAAAAGTAAGAAAAACGGCTAGTTTTTAGAAAAAAAAACAGACACGGAAATTTTTACAGGGAGTCTCTTATTATAAATTTAAAAAAAAAATGAACCGGAGATACAGATTCATTTAAATTAGTTTTAGATTTGTAGTTTGAGTTTACACACCTTTTATGTGCCTAGCTAAAACTCAATGAAAACACATTATTTATATTATTCTTAAATTGTAATATATATATATATATCAAGAAACAATACTGCATAGTTTCAATTAGTAATTTTCTTAAAAAATAAATAATTTTCGCGGTATTATTTCACATATTTAATATTTAGAAACATTTTACATCATCTTATTAAAAATTGGTTTATCAGGGAGAATGTTATCCACATAGCCATGCAAAGTTTGAGTAATAATTAACAAAATTGTGTGAACTATACTTTAACAATTTATTACTATAAGACTGGAATGTAGCAACATTTCTGTACACTTTTTATCACTTCAATCATTCCTATTTTTTCTTATTACGCATTTAATTCGTACATCATGTTGACTTTCTTTTTAGTATACCAAGTGAAATCAGTCGAATGAACATCTGTATACCATGTTTTGAATGTAGCATTATCTCTATTCTATATTGATTTAGATTCATAAGAACCAAAGATCCTATCTGCAATGACAATTCAATTTCCGTTATAGTTGCAATTTCATGTTTTCCTAAAGCCAGGTGAAGGTAATCCATGACAACGAACTTTAGTGAATCGATTACTATCGATTTGGATTTTATTTGAACATTTTTTTAGGCACACAACAGCCATTTATACGAGATATGGTATTTTTAGCTTCTGTAATATGTGCCTATTAGGAGAAAAAACATTGCATTCCACCCATAAATTTTATACTAAGATTTCACCGCAGGTTTTGATGCCCTTATTAAAAAAAAAAAAAAAGAAAAAAAGAAAAGGTTCGCGCGTCGATCCTGTGTGTCTGGTGTGTGAGTGTGAGATGGAAGAGGAAGAGAGAATGAGAGAGAGAGAGAGAATGAGTGTGTGTCTGAACAGCATAACCCAAAAACGAAATGTCGGATAAATACAAACTTGATATTTGGTTCAGCAAGTGACAAGTCCCCCCAGAGGACAATGACTTTTTTCAGGCGTAAAAATCTTTAGCATGGCTTCCTTCGGAAGGGAAGTAAAGCCGAGGGTTCCATGTCGTAGATTTACGGCACGTAACAGAACCTCAAGCCTGATAGAGAGGTCTCTGAGCAAAATTAAGCGGTATTTCACGCTCAGTAAGGAATGGTACGCTGAGAACCTTAGCAGTTAGAGAGCGTCCATAAATAAAACTCAATTTCATTTTTCATCCGCCCTCAAACCCCTTTATATGGAAAATTTTAAGCAATAGTTCGTGAAGTGCTCTTCACTTTGAAGGAACATTGTGTTCCTTTTATAACCAGTAAACTGTAAGAGGATAGGTGAAACATATTACACAAAAATATCACTTTAAAATACATTTATTTTAAATAAGTTTTTTTGTTTTTCGTGACTTTAGCCATTTCCAATGTCTATAACCATTATTTGACCAAAATACCATTTTCTAAAAATGTATTCAGCACAAATATAATGCATATCTTTAATTTTCTAGGAATAGCCTGTGAAATTCTGTTCATTCTCATTGAGTTTTGTACTATAATTGATAATCTATAAGAAATAGACAAGATCTTACCACACAAAAATGTACACATTGTTAGAACACGCAATTAACGCCATATAATTTTTTGCGTTGCCCATTTCCAATATATTTTGGGTTATTAGTTTTAGTTTTTAAATATTTCAACTTTCTAAATAGGCAAATTTATATATTTTTTGCTTTCTCTACTACTTGCAAAGTGGGTGGTGAAAGTATTGCATTTCACTAAAATTAATAATGTTATTTGACTAAAATTTAGGTGGGTGGTGAAAGTATTGCATTTCACTAAAATTAATAATGTTATTTGACTAAAATTTAGGTTTTGAGGTCCCCATGAATAAAATAAATTCTAGAAATAACGCCCGTGTGTGCGCCTGTTAGTGTGCCTTTGTGTCTGTTGACATCATTACTCAAAAACGAAAAGTCGGATGGACACCAAACTTGGATTCACTTCAGTATCTTCTAAGGACGCGACACGAAAATTCGTACGAAAATACGTAGGAAAATCTCCCAAGGCCCTTTACCATAAAAGATATTCCAAAAATTTAGATTTTCTGTAAAAATGATTTTAACCAAATTGCATTTAAATATATTTACATCCCAATTGTAGTGCATATCTTGAATTTCCTGTGCATAGCCTGTAAGAATTCTTCATTAGGAAGGAATTTTATATAATCTTCTATAAATGGCAAACGTTCAGCGATAGATGAGAACGCATTACACAAAAATATAGATCTGTTTAAAATGCACAATTTATTTCAAATAACATTTTTGCTGCATAAGCCATTTCTAAGATATCCTTTGTTAGTGGTTCAAATTGCTCAGTTCTTTGTCAATCTTTAAACTTCTATCGACATTCAGTTGTTTCTGGCGATTGCATGAAACCTATATTATATTTTGAGACTAGTATTCAGTGATGGTCCAATTCTTAAACATTTCATTATCGCTATTCCCTTTAAACCTAACAAAATATGTAACGTAGGTCTTTTGCAGCGGTTTATCTTGTTTAAAACAAAGAAGATATGAAAATAAAGTCTTTCTTAAGAATAGTTTGTATACCATTAATGCATGATAGGATTGAGAAGTTCTTGTAACATGTAGCACGTCAGGTTTTTTATTCAATATACAAAATGAATTGAATTTCAAAGACATTGCATAGTCATTTTCTAGTCATTTCATTTTATTTGTCTAAAAGCACTATACAGGCATTGACATAGTCTGTTGAAAGCAGTACAATAACCTTGTCATAATAAATTACAAAACAAGATCACAAAATTTATCATTAAAATATTCATGTATAGAATAAAAAGGATGTTTGACTAACCATGTATATATTCTGGACTTAAAATTCTGCATGTTTAAACATTTAACACTATCAGGCAAGTTATTATACAGCTTAATACCTAAGTACTGATAACTATTCTGAGATTTTGTTAGTCTATAATATGGAATGTTTACATTGGACCTATATCTAGTACTATAGCTATGAATATCCATCCTCAAAATATGTCTATGACAAGAAGCATGTATATATACTAAAGTATCTAAAATATAAAGATTATAAATAGTTAAAATGCCTAACTCAATAAATAGGGGTCTACATGGGGTTATATAGGACCTTTTTTTAACTATCCTAATAATTTTCTTTTGGAGACAAAAAATGTCATTTACTTTGTTAGCACCACCCCAAAGAATTAGACCATATCTGATTACAGATTCAAAGAAAGCAAAATACATACTTCTCACGTATTCAATTGGGATAGAATCTCTCAAATTACGAATTAAAAATATAATGCTACTAGCCGTTAAAATATTTACTATCGCTTAAATATATTGTGTTCTCCTAATCCCTAAGTACCTACAAGGATATATTACCAGTATGTAATAATGTAATTTATGCAACTGTTTAGTCGATTAAGGAAATAGATACAAGAATAAGCTTCTGTAAGGATAGCTGTTAAAGAAGGAGTAGAGCAAATCATGTGCATTTAACTCATCTGATTTTTAAGGTTGGAAGTGAACAACCATTTGTATTCCTCTAATACTTTGTACCTATAAGGATATTGTATTAGTATGTAATAATATCATTTATGCAAATGTTTTGTCGATTAACTAGAAATAGAAGAACATTAACCTTTTGTAAGGATAGTTTTTTAAAGAAAGGATAGAGAAATTCATATGAATTTAACATATCTGATTGTTTTACTTTCTCTATACGTACTATGTAAATGGTGTATAGAGAAGGTATTGCACTCCATCCAAAAATTCGATACCGAGGTTTCACCGGAAATATAGGGTCCCCGGTATCCAAAAAAAGCATTTTCAGAAAAAAGTCCCTGTGTGTGTCCATGTCCGTGTGTCTGTGAACACGATAACTCAAAAACGAAAAGTCGGTAAAATACCAAACGAAAATTCGAAAATTTTGATTTTCTCAAAAATGGCTTTAACGATTTTGTTAAAATATGGTATATTAAATATATTTACCTGACAAATAAAATGTATATTTTGAACTCTCAGGGAATAGCCTCTGAAGACTACTTTATTCTGGATGAATTTACGGAATTTTGCATAACTGCTAAACCGTAAGAGATGGACAAAAAGTTACCTCACAAAAATATAGAGCACATTAAAACACCAATTTATGTTATATAATTCTTTTAGTGAAGTTGATCGTTTTCTTAGACATTCCTTGTTTTTGGTTTCAACTTTGAAAATCTAATATTTTTCTCATGCAGGAATTTGTCAACTTCTGTCCATACAAACAAAGGAGCTTCAGTCGCATAGAAACCAGTTTTTTACTACACTTTAACCTATGATACTCCCTTATTTCGCTTCTACTTACAAGGAAGTAAGTCATAAGACTATTTCTGCTATTTTTTCTGGATTAGGATGAAGTGAATAGAAGGATAAGCTTTTTAACAATAATTTGTTGCAGAGATGTAGAAAAAGTCATGTGAGTGGAACACATCAGATTTTTAAGATTAAGTGAAAAGTCATTTTGATGCTTGAATCATTTATTATTGAGCACATAAGTAGGTAGCAGTACAATATACATGTGTACAGTAGAGTTTTGACTGCGCCTCAATAAACCGTAGCTCATATTATACACGCCACTGCTAGTAGCAGTTGAAGATTCTCATCTTCAAACATTCCTCCTGAGTTACGATAAAAACCAAGCCTTCGTCTACGCTGGACATCAAAGACTCTGGGCCTCTAGGCCATATCTGCGGTTCCCAACTCGATAAATCTCCCTACCAAAGTTATATCGAGAATTCCGATGTTTTTTCTGCTTAATGAACCACATCAAAACAATGTTTACGCTAACTCAGAGCTAACAATTTCCGGATAATTTACCTACTGCAGTAAACTGATAACAAATCTGCAGACTTTGTGAACTTTCTCTGATATTCCAAGAACACCACAAGCTACAGTTTGTGTTATAACCCTGCGTGTGTACATATACTTACTTGTATTCCATTCATTAATGTCATTCGTTTACACACCCGACCAAAATTACCCCATCCCTCGTAAATCATGCTGTAATTTTTTCTTTCTTCACTACTTACCTATAGTAGGCAAGAAAAATATTGCGTTCAAACAGAAATCCTTACCTAGGTGACACCGGGAATACAGTTTTAAGGTCCAATGAATAAACAAATAAATATAAAGAATTTTTAGAGAAAGGTCCTTATTTGTGTGTTTTATCTGCCTATCTGTGAATAACATACCTCTAAAACTAAAGGTTAATTAAACGCCAAACCTGGTATTCAAGTTTTGCACGTTTCAAGAATGTAGCACGAAGATTGGAAGAAAACCTCCACATCTCAATCTACTATTTAATATAGAAAATGTTTTGTTACATTTGATTCTCTCTAAACTTGCTCAAATGTGTTTAAGATGTTTGCTTAACAAAAATGTGTAAGTTGAATTATCTGGGAATAGCCTATGAAGTCCTTCCATATATATGGTAAACTATAAGAAATGAAATGTTATTACACGAAAAATTTAAACCATGTTAAAATATAATTATAACACGTTTGTGTAGCACTAACCTTTTCCGAAATTATTTATATTATTGGTTTGAATATCCAAATATTTATATTTATATACACAGACACATATACACAGCCAAATGCTTTTCTTTGCCTTCTACTCTATGACAGGAGAGGATAAGAACCTACAGAGAGGATTTCACATCGAACCAATAGGACTTTTTTCTATGCGAGAGGACGCCCATGAGGGAGAGAAGACATCCGGCGGCGGAACCAGGAGCAACGGCACAACTATGACAAGATCCCTATGGTTACCACACTGAAACACCTTGACAATTCACTTAGCTTAGCAATACAATTAGCTGCCAATATAATTGCAGACCACTTTTTAATAACATTTTTAGGAAATACTGGCAGAATAATTATAATATATTTTTTAGCTTATTTATTATTCCATAAGCTCTTCTCCTAACTTTATAATCTGCAGTAGCTATTATTCAATCATATGTCTCACGCAGGGTTCAACGTCCCTTAAGGGGCAGTCCTTATGTCCCGACGATCAACCGAATTTCGAGGAACGGTGAGATTACCATTATGTATTCGTTTTCCTTATTACGCCGCCCGAAGCACCATCGCAGTCACTTTCAACCCTGAAACGGGCGAGGGATGAAGGAAATAATGAATGGAAAGATGTGGAGGAACAAAACATTTGGGAGAATAAAAGAAACCACTCAAGCATTCGCATTGCTTCCGGGGGAAGCCCCGAAAAAATTCTGATGTGTTAGACTCACATGACTTTGCTCTACAAATAGTCTTCCTACAAAATATTATTCTTCTTTCTGCACAATGCTAATCGAGATAAACATTAGCAGAATGTTTTTATTACTTAGTTCCTTATAAGTAAAGGGGAGCTAAGGGAATTCATTAGAAAGTCAAATGTTTTAAAAGCTGTCGTTAAGCGATTGTCATAGCAAATCGCTTCTTTGATTGGCCAGGAGTAAGGGGAAAAAAAACTCACATATCTGTCTGAGAAAAGTATAAGTACTTTACAATTGAAACCAATAACAAGGAATATCTCCGAAACGGTTACCTCCACAACAAAGATGTAAAGGTCATAAATTGTGTGTTTTGATCAGATTTACATTTTTTGTGCAGTAAGTTTTTGTCTATCTCTTACGGTTTAGCAATTAAGCGAAATTGTCTTGAGAGGCTATTCCCAGAAAATTGAAGATATAAATTTTATATAAATATCTTTAGTATATGGGATTTTAATCAAAATCGTTAGAGGCATTTTTGAGAAAATCAAAATTTTTGACAAATTTTCCATGTAAACAGTAGTTTGTGGTGGGGGGATTTTCTTGAAAAGCTTCGTGTTAAATCCTTTGAAGATACCATACCTAAATATCTAGTTTGTTATTTAACAGTCTTTTCATTTTTAAACTATGCTGTCCACAGACACACACACACATACACACGGTCCTTTTTATAAAAATGTCTTTTTCGGACTCAGGGGACCCCAAAATATATATTTCCGGTGAAATCTCGACATCGAATTTTTGGGTGCAATATTATACCATCTCTATCCACTATATATTGTACATTAGGGGCTAGAGAATGTAAAAGACAAAGGTGCGAGTGGGGGCCGCCCGTGATCAAACTCGGGGCCTTCCGAATGCGAGTGGCTCGGTTGCCTTATAATAACTAGACGAACTAATCTATTCCACACAACAATCCGATGACGATATCCCACGGTTTGACTTCACTGAATCTAAACATTCTTTTAGGAAGAATGTTAGCATAACGAATAACATAACTTAAAAAACGAACATTTGATTAAATACCAAACTTGGTTATTAAGTTCAGTGACTTTTAAGGATACGGCAAGAAAATTTTTTTACAAAATCTTCAACTCCAACCAATCTTTACACAGACAAAGTTTTCTTATTTTAGAATTTCTCAAAAAATGGCTCCTAAGAATTGTGGTTAAACACAACATATTTAAGCGTGGTAAATAAAATGTATATATTGAATTCCCTGAGAATAGCCTATGAAGCGTTCTAGAGCATACTCGTCGCCAGGAAAACTTCAATTCTTATTTCATTTCCTAAAAGGTTGTTTTATTGGTTTGAATTCCCTACTAAATAGTTTTACTTTCTCTGCCACTTTCCTTTAGCAATAAGACGAAGTATTCTATAGCAACAAAAAATTCGATGCCGAGATTTCAACAAAAATGCAAATTTTGATGCCCCCTAAATAAACACAAACGGCCTATATACGAGGTACCTTCAGAAAGTAAGTTCCGTTGGTAATAAAATTAAATTGTGCACAGATACAGAATAATTATTTATTGCACAAAATTCTACAACTCTTAAACTACTTTTCCACATAACTGCCGAAAATTTGCAGGCATTTGTCATGGCGTGGCACAAGTTTTTGTATACCTTCTTCATAGAAGTTTGGCGCCTGTGTCTTCACAAGGTTGGAAACATTTTCTTTCAGCTCTTCGTCATTGTTGACCGCCAAGGAAAGACTTGAGATGTAAGAACAGATGAAAGTCGCTAGGAGCGAGGTCAGGGCTGTACGGAGGATGGTCAAACACATCCCAGCCAAATCCCTGTAGGAGGTTTTTCGTCACATTTGCAGTGTGTGGTCGTGCGTTGTCGTGAAGAAAAACAACACCTTTTGACAGCAATCCTCGGCGCTTATTCTGTATTGGGCGGCGGAATTTCCTAAGTGTATCGCAATAAACATCTGCTTTGATTGTTTGACCACGCGGTAAGAAATCAATGAGTAAGATGCCTTAGTCCCAGAACACTGTGCACATCATTTTTCGAGGTGTCAAGATTTGTTTCGGCTTAACCTTTGCTGGGGACGAAGTGTGCCTCCATTCCGTTGATTGCCGCTTACTTTCAGGGGTGTCGTAAGAAACCCAAGTCTCATATCCTGTGACTATCTGTGTCAGAAATTCTTCGCCGTCTTCATCATAACGGGTTAAAAACAGAAGTTCACTACCCATCCGTTTTATTTTGTGTTGCTCAGTAAGAAGCTTTGGTACCCAAGGTGAGCAAAGTTTACGAAATTTCAGTTTTTCGGTTACAATTTCATGAATTAGTGATCGTGAGCTTTGGTGAAATTCCATAGCGAGAGCACTAATTGTAAACTTGCGGTTTTCCTGGATCTTGTCATCAATCGCGTGAACCAGTTCTGCTGTAACCAAAGATGGACGCCCACTTCGTTCTTCATCGTGCAATTCACTACGTCCTTCATTGAACTGTCGGACCCATCTTCTCACCATTGAATCACTCATCGCATTTTGTCCGTAAACTTCGCAAATTTGCCGATAAATTTCAATTGGTTTCACTTTCCTAGCATTCAGAAAACGAATCACAGATCTGATTTCACAAGCGGCGGGATTTTCAATCAACACCGACATTGTAAACAAGCACAACAAAGCGTATGTGGCTGACAGCGATCTCAAAATGGCGCACGTTTCTTCTCCTTGATACAGAGCGTCTACCGCGCATGTGCGGAACTTCGATCGCAGGGCTGCAGCGGAGATAAATTGAAACGGAACTTACTTTCTGGACGTACCTCGTATGTAAACAACATCATTCAAAAATATAGTTTTCGATAAAAGTCAAGCTTGATATTTAAGTTCAGTATCTTGCAAAGATGCAATACAAAGATTTTCAAGGAAATTTGAATCTCAAACTACCATTTACATGGAAAGTTATTAAATGTTTTTGGTTTATGAAAAACGCTCTAACGATTTATAATAAAGTATTATGTATTTAGGATGTTTATATTTACACTAAAATGTATAACTTGAATTTTATATAAATAACCTGCGAAGAGATTTTATGTACTTTTATATAAGTGATGCATTATAAGATATATACCAAAATATGGTGAGTAAAAGTTTGGATGAAAATGCAATATATTTATGAACTTTTTTTGGCATCAGCCATTTTCAAGATATTCGTTTTTATGGATCAGTTTCTGAATACTTTGCCGTTTTTTAAAAGATTTAATCAGCTGTTTCTGACATTGTAACTGTTAATTCTATATAGCAATCCTCTCTTAAATATCTGAGTATTTCTTCAGTGTACTGTAGCCGTCTTATACCCACAAATAAATGTGTGGTAAAGTATATAAGCAAAGTCTGGATAAACCGGGAGTAGACAGACGAATGATATTTTGTAGAAGAGGAGACGCGAGAGAAAGTTTAGTAAATGTAGCACAGCTCTGTTTAGACACATGCTTAGATGCTTTATTTAAACGGCCTATATTTATTTTGCTTCAAAAGGAATCTTTTCGGTGAAATCTCGGCATCTTGTTGCTGTCTCTATATGTACTAAGTACATAGTTTATAGAGAAGGTATTGTAATGCACCCACAAATTCGATACCGAGATTTCACCGGAAATACATGTTTTCAGAACCCCTGAATCAAAAAAAAAGCATTTTTAGAAAAATTTCCTTGTGTGTCTGCGTAAATGCGTATGCATATGTCTGTGGCAGCATAGCTCAAAGCGAAAAGACAAACGACGACCAAGCGACACGAACATTTTCTAGAAAAACCCCTCACCCCAAACTTTTCTTTTCATGGAACATTTTTCGAAAATGTCGATTTTCTCAGAAATGACTAACAATTTTGATTAAAATGTCTATGTTTAAAATATTTTTATGACGAACGAAATGTATATCTTGGATTTTCTTGGAAGATCTCTGAATTTTGGATAGATTTTGTATAACTGGCAAACTAAGAGATATAAAAAAAAAACTTACTACACAAAAATGTAGATCTCATCAAAACACACACTTTATGTAATAAACAATTTTTTTTGGAGAATTAACGGTTTTTGAAATATTCCGGATTATTGGTTTCAATTTTAGCCACTTAAAACTTTTCTCAAAAGGGAAGACATCCTTCTCGTTTCTCGTTTGTTTACTCCTGGCAAGCAAAGAGATTGGCATTTCAATTGTTTCACATAGCGATCAGCTTTTAAAGGACGGTATTATCGCTTTAGCCTGTGCATTTTCTTAATTACCTTCTACTTACAGGAAGTTTAATAAGACTAATTCTGGTTATGTTTACCTTGAATAGCATGATGTAGGTAACATTAATGTTTGGAATAGAAGGTTTGTTTGCCGAACAGCTAGAGAACACCATATTAGATGTGTTCCATTCTACTTGCAAGGGACCATCAAATAAAGACAATTTCCGCTAATGTTTATCTGGATTAGCATGATATAGATAGAAGAATAAACTTTTTAACAATAATTTGTTACAGAGATTAGAGAAAGTCATGAGAATGGAACACATTAGATTTTTTTTGGATAGGATGCAATAGCTTCTATACCAGAAAGTAAAAATAGTGTTTGAAAACTAAACTTTGATAATTTTTGCGATCTTGCTTTAAACACGGAGCCTAAGTTTTACAGTTGACCATTGTCTCAGCCTTGAGAGCACTATTACTAAAACAAAATTTCGCAGATGCACATTCTGATTAGCTTGAGGCGAACAGAAAAATCAACACATGTGAAATTAAAATAGGTAGAATTTGTGTGAAATGATAACGGTTATAGAAAGTGATGTGACTGTTTGGTGCTAGAGCAACCCTAAAGGTGCACATGGCGGATGACGTCACTGTATCCTTGTTTTCGCGACATGTGTGTGAGGGAATAATAATTGGTATATTTAATAGCGTTGGTCGACTGCGCAGCGGCGGACTGGCTGAGTGACATAGTGTCAGTTATCGAGCTGAGAGGAGTGGCGGACGAGGCGGTACGTCACTGTGGAGACTTTGTCAAATAAACTTGTCACGCATGACGCGGAATAAAACGGACAGATGCTGCCAAGGGCCGGCCGGCCGGCCCCCCTGTTATATATGTATGTAACACCCCCTTGGGCCGCCCCCACTTCCTGCTGCTGCAATTTATTTGCTTATATTTACTTGTGCCAAATGAAAGAATAGGAAACACTTTCCACCGGCAATATACTGGCTCTGCTGGATGAATTAATGCAGTTGTGGAAATGAAATCTTTCCATATCGTTCACTTTTTATGTTATCTGGCTATCATATTTAACATTTTGATTCCAACAGACTGACAATTAAAGATTACCCTACCACTCTAAATAACAATATTCAACAATACATCATGAATTACGTTACACTTTTTCTTGAACTCTTTATAAAACCTATTATTACATATTTTTACTTTCTCTACACATACTATGTACTTAGTGTATAAAGAAGGTATTGCATTCCACCCAAAAATTCGATACCGAGATCCCAGCGGAAATACATATTTTAGGATCCTCTGAATAAAAAAAAAGAAGTATTTTCAGAAAAATGTCTCTGTGTGTATGTGTGTGTGTGCGTGTGTGTCAGTCTCTCTGTGTGCCTTTGCACAGCATAGCTCAAAAACGAAAAGGCAGCTAATTACCAAACTTGGTATTGAGGTTTAGTATCTTCCAAGGATGCGACACGAAGATTTTTAAAAAATTCCCCCACCCTAAACTACCCTTATGGAAAATTTTTCGAAAATGTTTTTCTTAAAAATGACTGTAACGATTTTGATTAAAACATATTAAAGCCATTTCCATCACAAATAAAACGTATACCTTGAATTTTCTGATAATAGCTTCTGAATACCTCTTTATTGTGAATGAACTTTGCTGAATTTAGTGTAACTGCTAAACCGTAAGAGATAGAAAAAAACTTACTTCACAAAAATGTTGATCTCATTAAAACACACTATTTATGTCATATAGGTTTTTTTCGTTGAATTGACCATTTCTGCGATATTCCTTATTATTTGTTTCAGATGCAAAATATTTAAACCTTTCTCACATGAAAAGTCCTGGCCATGCATAGAAATGGAATTCATCTACATGGCAACCGTCTTTTAAAAGATTTATCTATGGTTTTAGCCAGATGTATTCCTTTATTTTCCTTCTATTTACAAAGAAGCAAGTTATTAAGACAATTTATGCCAATTTTTATCTCGGTTATCATAAAGTAGATAGAAAATAATTTGTTACAACGATGCAGAGAAAGTTATGTGAAAGAAACTCATCAGATTTTTAGATAGTTGGAACCAAAATTACAACTTTTAACACAAGACATACTACACCAATTAAAAAGTATAAATAAAGCTGTTAAATTATGCTAATAATGCAAATAAGTCTTTCTTGATACGATTTTAAATACAAATGTAAAATAATTACAAAGACAGAAATTTATCCCCACTAAGCCGTATTACTTAGTAATAAGAGTTTTATAATTATCCGTGATAGCTTCATGTGATAGTAATCGACGATAAAACGTTTATGCAACTCCATTCCAATTCCAATCACCTAGCAGTTACGCTTTGTGTTTGCACGTATTTAATAAATCTACTGGTTTGATTAGTTTTAAATTTCATTTAATCTATTTTTACTTTACTTGATTAATTTGTCATGGTGGTCGATTTATCTGTTCATAATTCAAATCGTCCACTTCAATTTATCCCAATGGGGAATTCGATGTTGATATTTTACCGGAAACACACATTTTAGGGTCTCCTGTATAAAATACATGCATTTTTAGAAAAAGGTCCGTGTGTCTGTGAACACGATAGCTCAAAAACAAAGACTCCGTAAATATCAAACTTGGCATTTAAGTTTAATATCTTCCAAGGATGCGACACGAAGATTTTCAAGAGAATTTCCCCACCACAATCTATCCTTTACATGAAAACATTTTCAAAATTTTTCATTTTCTCAAAAATTACTCTAAGGGTTTTGATTAAAATGCCGTATACTAAAGATATTTACATATAAAATAAAATGTATATATTGCATTTTCTGGGAATAGCTTCTAAAGACCTGTTTATTTTGAATGAATTTTGCTGAATATTGCGTAACTGGTGAACCGTAAGAGATAGACAAAAACTTACTACACAAAAATGCAGATCTCATTAAAACACATACATTATGTCATATACGTTTTTTACGTGCAGTTGACCATTTTAAGATTTTTCACATACGGGAATTTGTCAACTCCGCAATGCAGAGAGACGGATTTCATCTACATGACATCCAGCTTTTAGAAGATTTGAGTAACGTTTTAGCCTAATGTATTTCTCTTCTACTTACAAGAAAGCATTCCTGCTAATGTTTGTCTCCATTAACATCAATAGATAGAAGCATAAGCTTTTTAAGAATACAAACTTGGACGTCCATTACAGACACTTGCTGCACTTCTTTTTATGATGGTGTCCTGGACATGTTTCGACAATCTTCATTGTCATCTTCCAGCAGGTTTGCAGACGTCTTGTATAAATTTGCAAAAAAAGATATCACATGAAACAGAGCAACCAATCTGTTAAGCGAAACTTATAAAATATGTCCTAAAGTTTACCTCTCTACTCTAAAAAATTACCGAACCAGTGGCTCAGGGTTTAGCCTGGGATTGGTATTCGGGAGGTCCTGGGATCATTTCTCCGCGGTCGACCCATGTTTTTCTTCGAGGGTTTTCCCGGGTCACTAGGCAAATGCCGGAGAGTATTCTTCAATCTTTCGAACTTCCTGTCCCTTCATTTCATCAAACCGTACTCTTTCAGGGCTGTAAGTGTCGACTAGGAGTGCGGCAGAGGCGCCATATCGTGGAGGTGACTGCGCTCTGGAAATGCAGCACTTGGCGGCGAGATGGCGTTAGTGGTTATCAGATCGTGTATCCGGGACGGGCTCCTGGCGCTCCCGAGTCAAGATAAAGAACTGCTTGTGAACTGTTAGGGACCCTCTAAGACGGTTTTCCCCTTGCCCGGATGTCGGCCACCCTCTGAAATTACATCATCTCATCCTTTCTCCAGGAGTCTGACCTACAATAAGCCCACGGCTGCAACACACACACACACACACACACACACACACACACACACACATACATACACATGTATAGAGTACAAAATGGGAGATGCAGCACTACTTTTAAAATCTGTTTAAAATATAACTATTGTGCCTACAATTACATATTTGTATATAAAAGAGATTTAAATTTGTAAAACTGGACAAAAAGCTAAAAATGTCATTTTGTGGCATTTTCGCTGCTCCCCCTTAAGGTGCTTTCAAAGGTTCATTTCAAATGAAATATCGATTAATAACTTCTGAGTGTAATGCGATACTTCAAGCTTAGATAAGAAGGTAAAAATATTTAGCAATGAGAAGAAGGAAGGAAAGCGATGAGGCCGTATAAAGGGAAATGAGGTGGACAGTAAAGAAAAATGAATAACCGAATAAGGAAGAAGAGAGAATAACATGCGGCGTGTTTTATGGAACGTGAATGAGAGATCGCTCGGTAATTTAGCCCCTACCCACCCCTCCGCTTTTATGACCAGTGTGTTGTTAAACGAATATCCCGGGCAGAAACATTAACAAATTGCCCGCGTGCTGTTATTGTGGTTCTAGACACTGTTACGCGCACATCCTAATCTATTAGGTCGTTACATGGATCATACATTACCGACCAGCGTGAACACCAAGAAAATATACTCTTACGTTGGTGTAACTTAAGTTCATGGTGTAACATGTACAGTTACAAGCAAAAAATGTTGTCCACCTGCTTTCCGTTATCCCAGGAAATGCAATTTAACAAACATTCGCACTGCATATTTTGCTTGCTCACTCCAAAATCTGTCATGACTTGAATGGTGGTATTAACATTTATGATGTTTTGTTTTAAAACATCCGACCCATTACATTCACAAGATTCATCGTTTATTAGTGACCATACAATCTATTCTTACGAAAGCTGTTTTACTTTATTTACACGTACTATGTACATAGTGTATAGAGAAGGTATTGTGATGTATTAAAAATTCGATAGCGAGATTTCACCGGACATATATGTTTCGAGACCCCCTGAATGCAAAAAAAAACATTTTTAGAAAAAAAAATATCCGTGTATGTGTCTGTCAGAGTGTGTGTATATGAGTGTGTGTGTGTGTGTGCCAAATATCAAACTTGGTATTTGAGTTCAGTATCTTCCAAGGGTGCAACACAAAGATGTTCAAGAAAGTTCCCCCCACCCTAACTACCTTTTACATGGAAAAATTTTCGAAAATTTTGATTTTCTCAAAAATGGCTCTAACGATTTTATTAAAATATCGTATATAAAATATATTTACATGGGAAATAAAATGTATATATTGAATATCCTGCGAATAGCCTTTTAAGACATATTTGTTCTGGATGAATTTTGGGGAATTTTGCATAGCTGGCAAACCGTAAAAGATAGACAAAAGCTTACTTAACAAACATGAAGAACTCGTTAAAGCACACAACTTATGCCCTTACATTTTTTTTCGTAGAGTTGACAGTTTTTGAGATATTTCTTGTTATTAGTTTCGGTTTTAAAATACTTGTGCTTTTCTTATACGGGAATTTGTCAAACAAAGGAACTTCAATCACATAGAAATCAGCTTTTGAAAGATTTGACTATCGCTGAGTCTATATTACTCCCTTATTTCCCTTCTACTTACAATAAGACCATTTCTACTATTTTTTTCGATTATCTTGAAGCAAATAGAAGAATACGTTTTTTAGCAATAATCTGTTGCAGAGATGTAGAGAAAGCTATGTGAATGGAACATATCAAAATTTTCTATTTCATTTTAATCGAGATAAACTTATTACAAAACTATTTACATTACGTTGTAGTTATGAATACAAATGGCATAGCAATAATCTAATGTTAACAACTGCATGCTATATGCTGGCCTTAAAATTCTATACTATTTACGTGTAATTGGGAGAAACAGCTGACAATCGGCAGGCCTTTATTACCAAACGTTGAAAAATTTGCAGCATTAATAACGGATATCTCGGAATTGGCTTATACCTCAAAAAGTTATTTGAAGTAAAATATGTGTTTTAAAGATATCTCTATTTTTTGTGTAGTACGTTTTCGTCTATCGCCTATCAGTTACAGAATGTTATACAAAATTCCTTCCAAATGAAGTGGACTGCACACATTATTCCCAGACAATTCAAGATATATATTTTATTTCAGTTTCGGGTGTTCAATCATTTAGTAACTCGTGAGCTTATAACTGACAGAATTTGTGATTTGATTTTAAAAAAACACAAGAATGTAATTCTTATTTATATGTGTTACATTTTATTCGTGAAATAGTCTTAATAGACCCTTTGAGGTTAAGAGTTTCATCAGATAACTTCACTCATGCTTGGTACTCGCGTATCTAACTTCACAATATTTAAAATAGTGCATGAGAAACAAAGTAATTTATTTCTCTTCTTAGTAGAGCGTGTGTACATTTTTTGTTTGCCTAATTTGAAGAAATCAAGCAAGGAAGTGCTTTAAATTTAGAGAATTTAGCGCTGTTGATGCAGAAAGGTCGATAAAGTTTAAAGCCCAAGATAGCGGAGAACAAAATGAACTCCGGACTCCAGACGCGTGTTTAATTAGACTATAGGAGGTCTAATCTCAGAAACAGTTTGCCCCTAGGGATTCAGATTCGTTAGGAATATAGCTTTATATTCACTGTAGTCACTTAGTCGTCTCTGGTATAACTGCATGTCATTCAGAGGCGCACTGGTCTTCTTATCTAATTTCTTCTCTCCTTTCCTTTCCTCTCCTCCTCTCACCATTTTCCTCGCCTTTCATCTTTCTCCATTTTTCTTCCCTCCACCCCAGCTTACCTCTTGCTTTTCCCCACTTTTCTATTATATTCTCTACTCTCCTTTTTTGCCTTCTTCTTTTGCTTCCCTATCATTCTGTGGTCTCACATCTCCTTCACATTTCTCTTATTTCTACTTTCTTTTCCCCTTCACTTCTTTAATTACTACTATTGTTCATTTTCTTCCCATTCTAAAGCTCTCGACTCTCTTCCTTTCTATTCTCACTACTTTAATTTCCTCTCCCTATATTTGCTTTTATTTTCTCTCCTGTGCTTTCCCCTCTTCATTTTATTTCTCTTCTTTCTGCTCGCATTCTCTTCTTCTCTCCTCCTCTCTACTACTTTCTGCCTCACTCTTGTTTCTTCTTCCTTTTCATCCCTTCTCTTCACCCCTCTCCAGATTTGCTATTGAAATATTTTCACTTTTCTTCTATTCCTTTTTCTCCACTCCTATCCTCTACCTCTCTCGCTTCCCCTCTTGTCATTTTCCCTTCTATAATCTATTCTTCTCTTCCAGTCATTTCTCTTTTTCTTTCCTTTCCCCTTCCCTTCTCCATCTTCTAAATACATCTCCCTTCCTATCCCTTTAATTTCTCTTCCTAATTAACTCCTTCCCTTCTCTCCTCTCTTCGGCTTATTTTCTCTTATATCTTTTTCTATTCTACGCATGTGAGATTTGTAGCGGACAAAGAGACGCAAGGGGCGGGGTTTTCCGAGTTCTCCGGTTTCCCCCGTCATTGTATTCCACCGGTGCTCCATCTTCATTCCATGTATCACCAGTGTCATCGCCTGCGGTGCCACAAGTAGTAAAAGCGGGAGTTAAACACTACAAAAAAGAAACAAAAACAAAAAACATCCCTAAGTTTTACTGCTTTCTCTTTCTTATTTCTTTAACCTTTACATGTCTTCTTATCTTTCTTTTTCTGATTCATATTCCTTTCTTCTCTGTTTAGCTTTTCCTCGTCGTCTCTTCTCTTCTTTACTTCTATTCCTCTTCTCTCTTCTCTTCATCTGCTTGCCAGTTTTAGTTCACCGTCTTCTTCTTTTCCTCCATGTCTCTTCCTTACAATGTCCCCCTGTTATCTTCTCCTGGTCCCTTATGCTTTTTCCTGTTCCCTCTTCCCCATACTTTCTCTTATCCTTCCTCTTATCCTCCTCTCCTGTCTATTTCTTATCTTATTCCGCTCGCCATATTTTTCTACTCTGATATTAAGATACAATGTTGGTTTAAATATTCTTTGAATATTTTTCTACTGTTTCCATTTTATAATTTATTGTTTTCTTTCATATTTCGGCTTCTAAGCCCCCTCTAATCTACACCCATATTCGGTTTCTAATCCTTTACTTTTCACATTTTCTCTCTTTGTTTTTTCCTTCTTTTGTTTCTCCTTTTGTGCTACTCCTAGCTCAGTTTGTATTCTATTCCTCCTTCTTTCCTTCATCTTATATTATTTGTCTTTAACTCTGCCCCATATCGGCATTTTCCTCTCTTTTTCAATTATTCTTTTAATGTCTGTCTTCTTTTCTGTTATATCACTTCTACTATCATCTGCATTTTATCCTATTTTGAATAAAACCCTCATATATCTCCCCCTTTTTTTCTTCTACACTTGTGCTTGAATATATAAGAGCATCTAGACTATATTGAAGTTCGCCACTGACACCCCCAGCATTTCTCTTTCTTCCCACTTTACCTCCATTAACATTATCTTCTCCAAGTGAACGAACGAACTGCTGCGAGGAGCAGGCAAATGATCTGCCATTATCGTTCTTCTTCTTCTTTTTGTTTTGTTACCCACTGCAAGAAACTCGGGCGTCCTTGGGGCTAACTTAATAAAGAATATATCGAGAATCGATGTAATCGATAGCATGTAATGACCGAATAAGCTGCCCATTGGGGGATTGTCCTCTCTCTTAAGTCAGGTAGAAATACAAGGTGTATCTCAAGTTATGTCTGGATCCCTGTAAGTCATCAACCCCAAACCGTCTGTCTGCTGCCTGCCTTTTAGCACAGTAAATATAGCAAAACAGATCCAGCATCTGTTTATGTTAATTGCGAAACAGCGAACGAAGGAAGTTGAGCTACTGACTAAGGTCTTTGAGGGCGGCGTCGTGGCTGCGTGATTGGACTGTCCCTCTTACCAAGGATTCAATTCCAGGGGACCGCATTTGAGATTTGTGGTGGACAAAGCGACATTGGTTCGGTTTTCCCCGATTTATTCAGTTTCCCCTGCCATTCATAAATTACTCCAACATCACCTTTCCTATCAGCCATGCATCTATTCCTCAATGTCATGCCGATGTCGCGCCTGGATTCTTCAATATATGAACTAAATGTAGTTGGTTTCTCGATCGCTTCTGATTCTAAGCAACCATATGTAAGTCATACGGGATGTAAGTCCTCCAACTTGGAGGGTAAGCCAAGTTAATGGTTTTGGACTAAAGGTTTAGAATTTGAAATTTTGATGACCACTTCACATATACATCATATGTTTTTCCACAAATAAAGAGGTATCAAATGAATTTTAATAATTATAGCTGTGTACCGCTACTGATTTATCATTACCAATGTTTCACTCATAGATTATCGCTTCGCGCTTTGTTTCTTAAGGACATCCGCTTATGGTTTAACTCATGTTAACAATCCGCGTAGCTTTTGATAATCTTTAATTAAAACTGCGCTTTTATTTCTTGGGATGTTAGAAGTTCCTATAGGAGAACTATGAGCAAACGATCTAAACACATTTTGGTTCTCGGCTTTAGTGGTGTTTCTTGATTCCTGGTCTCTCTTACACGTGCTTTCTTTCTGCTTGTCCCAAATCGCCCATGGGATTGTTCTCCCGTCACGTCGAGTGCTCGTGTTCTATTTAAATCAAAAGAGCAACACATAATGGATATCTCGGATACATACTAAGACAGACATGCCGTATTACGTGATTAAAAGTTCTCTAAAAGGGAGATATAAATTATATCATATATAATATAAAGTATACTAAGAAGAGACAAATATACATTGGAAATGCCTAGGAAAGCAGTGTTGGTGAACACGTCTAAGAGTGCAAGGACACAGTTACTACAAGCTGGCACTCGACTCAGGCAGGATAGTACCGTTAAGGGCAGGACAATGAACCGAAGCGGTTGGAAGTTCCACTGCCCGAGGATTGACATAACAAATAAAATAGAAACCGTTCTCTTGTTGGTCGAGCGACGCGACTTCACTCGCTTTGGAAGATTTTTGAGGTTAAGACGTGATATTTGAGTCAGCGGGGGAGCCGAATGGGCCACATATGGCCGCGACGGAAATAGAGTGTATTTAATACACCTGAAGACGGTCAAAAGCTATAAGAGATGATAGGCACGGTCGCGTAAGGCGGAAAGGAGGAACATTTATGAAGAATGCTTGTGTGTTCGACGGCAGAAAAGGCACACCTGAGAAATATTCCATGTCAACAAAATCCTGAGCTAGGATACCCACATCTCCACATCATTCCATAAATATCCTAAACCTGCACGTGGGATTCGAGCACGGAACCCCTATATTCGGGAACCGCTGCAATACCGAGGAGTAAGCTAGGGGACTTACTTATTTAAGGAAGTGGGTATTACTACGCTACAACACGATACTTCCTGGAGGATAGATACGGTAGCTTGTTAACTAAGCGCCTCTCGCTCCATTGTAATACTTAGTTCTTCATTTTGAGACAGTACATGTTGTATCATGGGGTTAAAGTTATCTAACAGAGAGATATAAATTATAGCCAATATAGCATAAATTATACTAAGAGGGGACAAATGTACATTGAAAATGGCTAGGAAAGAAATATTATAAAGCACGTCTAAGTAGCCAAGAACAGACAGTTGTCACGAGCTGACAAGCGACCCAGGTAGGATAGTACCGTTAAGAGTAGGACATTGAACTGAAGGGGTGTAGTTCCACTGCCCGAGGGTGCACGTAACAAGGAAAACATAAAAAATTCTCTCACTGGTTGAAAATGATCAATGGGATAGAACTTTAGGGACAGAGAAAGGATGGGAACTCATAGATCATATGCATAGAATATCTGCAAAATATACTGGGATTACCGAGACAACCCTAGCTGGATTGGGAAGAGTTACCAGGAAAGGCTTAGTAGTCATACGTATTATGAAATGACAAGAATACAATCATTGAAAAAAGGAGATACAGTCAAAGAATGTTTAAAGGGAAAAGAAAAAGCAGAATGAGAAAAAAGCTGGTTATGAATTAAAGCTAATCATAAAATTGGGAGCGCTATTGATTTTACAGACAATAGGAGGAATAAGCCCATGGAATAAAGTGAAAGCAAGGATATACAGAAACAGGAGATATATGTCAGCTTACGGAATAAGAACTCTCTGGTACATTACAAGCCTTTTAAGAAAGAATGGAGCAGGGAAAAATAGTTCATGTTTGTGATAAAATGGAATGGGAGGATCTGGCTTGGGAAAAAAGAAAGAATAATATTAAACTACTTAAAATTTTATAAAGAATAAGTGACAATGGGGCAAGAATTTGCATTCTATAGCAGACTGCTCAGAAGCCAAAAGTTGGAGAGAGGATTTATGTAATAAGAAGTGTGATAAATTTTAACTGGAAAAGATATATATATATATATATATATATATATACACACACACACATACACACATCCGGGTGGAAGGGAACTTACTGCATTCCTTTTAATATGTGTTTAATAGAAGCATTATAAACAAAAATGTCTAATAGATTTTTATTCTTTGATCAGCCAATTTCGAAAAGTAAATGTTTTTGTTCCAAATTGGATGCGTAATTCTACAAGTATAAACTAAGATGCGCAGATAACGTATTTATGACTTAGTTTAAGTAGGAGCTATGGGAGATCATACAGAGTTACGAAAATATTAATCATTTAAAAGAATTAAAAGAATATTCCGAGCAGCTTTTCTGGCGTGAAGTAGTCTTGCGTTGAGGTTGGTCAGGTTTCTATATATTTACATTGGATGTAAACACGTCGGTCGCTTGCGAACACGACGCAGGATGGTGTTATGTTTGTGTAGATAACGAGTACAACTGACATTCTGATTGTCCTACATTCGCACAGTAAAAACGGTAAGAATTCTTTCAACGTCCTAGCGAGGCATATTTATGTACTGAGCTAGTGCAAGTGACACTCACACAACTTGAAGCATTGCCAGCTTATTTTCGACAAAACTAAAATATCTCTATAGGAAATGTTCAGAGACAAAAACGTAAAATGCAAAATGTGTTCCAAGTACCTAGATTCATCACTGGCTTAAATTAATGTAATAACTTCCCTTCCACCCGGTATAGGTAAGCTAAAGGAAAAGTGACGGAGGAAAGTTAGGAAAGAAAGGGAAAACTAACAACTGAAAGATATAGAGAATCTATGAAAGGGGGGGGGGGTAAATTATTTCAAGTGTGAATTTACAAAAGTATACATAAATGAATAAAGGATGCACATAGAACAATCAGGGTGTTTGGTTTAAGTGTCTTATTTTAAGCAAAGTTTAGAAGAATGGGTCATAATGTAAAATTCCAAAGAGAAATATTTTTGTTCATTCATTCCATTGTGGAGAGATACAAAAACATAGTCTAGAGTGTTTTACTTTCTCTACCATGTGCTTGTAGGTAGAGAAGATATTGCATTCCGCTCAGAACCTCAATGCCTGTGAAGTCTACTTCATTCGGAAGCAATTTTGGATACTTTTGTTTAACTGGTAAGATTTGGCAATAGTTTAAAACGTTTTACACACACACACATACACACAACCACAGTAAAGCACGTCTCAACTTTAGAAGATAGCACACTTTTGCCATGTGAACTACATGTACATTAAAATTCTGGTGCTCAGCTGCGATAGGTCTACCAATGTCATGTTGTAAATTATACATCACCAAATAGTGAAATATCTGCATTGGTGTTTAAGACTTTATAAGGCATTTATTCTTCAGTTGCACTTTATTTCTTCTCCTTATAGTTTTAGTGATCCGAAACACAATTTTAAAGGCATAACATATGGATTTATTAATGACAACGATTTTAATTTTTTAGAGGTTCATAATTGTTTACTCTTCACAAAATTACATTTAGATGGTGGAATGTTTTAAAACAGCAAAGATAGATTCCATTCTATTGCTTTAACCTTGCGGGTTTTGTTTCCTTTCACCAGTTTTCCTTTCTATTTAATGGCGTCCTTACAGGTTGTTTCATTCGTTTTATTTTTATCCTATGCACTTTTGTTCAGAAAGTAGCTTTAGATGTTTCATTTATTCCTATATGAACATTAATTTTACGTGAATAACCTAACTCATTCGTTATTATTATTATTGTTGTTATTATTATTATCATCATTTTACATTTATTGTTTGATTAAAAACATTAATTCTTTTACAAGCTTTCCCTTCCATAACCATACATATTTATGTAAAATACTGTGGTTCTCAGCGTCCCATTGTAGATTGGGCGTGAAAGACTGATTAATTTTGCTCAGATGTCTCTTTAGTAAGGTTGAGATTCTTGCCGTAAATCTACGACACGGGATCAACGGCTTTACTTTCCTTTCGCAGAAAGCCATGCTAAGGATTTTTACGCCCGAAAAAATCGATCGTCCTCCTCCGGGTTTGAACCGGCGACCTAGATATAACCATTACACCATGGAGGGCAAATTTCATAACGCTGATTTTATTAAAGGTAGAGAATTAAAATTAGGTATATATCAGAATTTGAACACACTCTAAGAATAAAATATTGTTGCGTTCTGACCTTTAGTTTAATGTACTACGTGATAAGCTAGAAGCAAAGAATATCAAACTTTTACTGGAAAAACTTGGATCCACAAAAGTCTAAAAGACTCTAAAAATGATTTAATCTGATAGAAAAAAAATCGGCATAGGATAATGAGTTCAAATCTGGAAATTATAGCAACTGAATATTTAAAGCATGTTATAAGCAACTTGGTGGCAGCACGAGAGTAGAAAGGCACAAAGCTATTGACAATATGTATGCATTAGATAGAGACAGAGATATTCCACTTAATTCCATACTGTATTTTAATTTTTTTTCTTCTTCAGTTTTTTCCCTTTTTTCCACTTTTCCCTACGTTTCTGTTATTTTCCCTTTTTTTACTGTCTTTACTTACAGATGTACGTATATCTATTCATATTTTTTTCAGCTAGCGGAAAGACCGGTTCCTGCATCGAAAGGCCGTAGCCGAAAATAATATGAATTGACTATACACACAAGCATACAAACACCTATGCCTAAGGTGGGACTCGAAGCCGCATTCCCTTGCGCCACGATGCTCTGCTGGCATTATAGCGAGCACGACTATGGAGACCGACATAAGATTAAGACAGGCAATACCTTTTTTTAAAACACACAGTTTATCCCAAATAACCTTTTTGCGACAGAAGTCATTTCTGAGGTAACCGTTATTAATTGTTCGATTTATTCAATACTTAGTCATTCTTTTTAAATGCTTTCTATTTTCAGTTGTGTCTCGCGATTACATAAAGAATAAGAATTATAAGGCCAGGATCTAGCGTCCAGCTCTTAATCATTTAACTATCGGCATTCAGTATGTATCTGTAGCGAAATGTACACTGTAGCTATATCTGCAAAGGGTTACCTTGATAAATATGCAACATACAGAAAAATAAACTTTCGAAATAGTAGTTTGTACATCCTCTAATAGGCAATAGTGGGTAGAGAAAGTCATGAGAATGAAGCTTACAAGATATTTTTTCTTCCTAATTAGCACTTAATCTTAATCTTTCTGTTTGCAATAATTAGAGAGGAATCACTCTGCTCCCAGTCTGCAGAAAGGTGATGGTTAGAGTCGTCTTGAAAACAGAATAAGGAATTCTGTGGATGTGGGTCCCGTGTTGTAGATTTACGTCACGTAAAAGAACCTCAGGTCTGATAGAACCTCTGTGCAAAATTAAGCGGTCTTTCACGCCCAATATAGAATGGGACGCTGAGATCCACAGCAGTTAAAGAGCGTCCATAAATAAAACTCCATTTCCATTTCAGTCCTGTGGATAATAGGCTCCGCCAAGAACAAGCTGGATTTAGAGAAGGCCGTTCAACAGTAGACAATATCTACACTCTGCGGATTATTATTGAACAATTATCCAAATATTAGACATCTTTGTACCTGGTATTCGTTGATTTTGAAAAGGCCTTTGATTCAATCAATCGGAGGAAAATGTGGAGGGCCATGGAAAAATTTGGAATCCCGCAGAAGATCGTTCGCCTTACACAAGCTATGTATGATGGATATACAAGCCAAGTAGAAAGCTGTCTCAGCCTTTTGTAGTCGAATCTGGAGTAAGGCAGGGATGTCTATTGTCCCCCATTCTCTTTGTGATGACACCGGAGATTATGCTGAAAATTGCATTGAACAGAAATCGCTGCATTCAGTGGGGTTTAAATAGTCATCTGGAAGAACTAGACTTTGCGGACGATCTGTGACTCCTTGCAGAAAGTTTCCAAGACATTGAAATTTAGCTGAGAGACTTAGAAGTTGAAGTTAAATGGGTAGGTTTAAAAATAAACACGAAGAAGACTAAGAAAATGCGCATCAACCACCGAAATAATTCCATTCTGGCACTGGATGGGACAAATATAGAATGTGTTCAGGAAATTTTGTTATCTGGGAAGTATGGTGAATCCAGATGCGGGTGCCATCAGTGATGTAAACAGTTGTATAAATAAAGCCAGAAGTGCATTTGCACAGTTACGGCCAGTATGGAGATCCCCTCACATCCGTAGGAAAACTAATCTGAGAATATTTTAATCAAATATCAAATCTATATTGTTGTATGGATGTGAGACATGGAAGGTGATAAATGACATTACCTTAAGGCTGCAGGTCTTTATAAACAGGTGCCTGAGATATATAATGAAAATATGGTGGCCTAAGACTATGTCAAATGCAGACCTCTGGAGGCTACAAACCAGAATCCCATTCAACAAAAGATCATGCAAAGGAAGTGGAGATGCATTGGTCACATCCTGCGGAAACCACCAGAGAATATACAAGACAGGCATTGAACTGGAACCCACAAGGAAGTTGCAGAAGGGGAAGACCTAAGATCACTTGGAAAAGAACTGTTGAGGAGCTAGCTGCTGTCAATAAGTCCTGGAGAGAAGTGAAAGTGTTGGCATCAGATAGAACTCGCTGGCGTAATTTCGTCCTGGCCCTATGTTCCACCTAGCAACTACAGGATTTAAGTAAGTAAGCACTTAATTATTAATTGTATTCTCAGTCATCTTCTATTCTGTTGACGGCCAGAACTATAACGATTTTCAGGTTTCTTCTTTGTTCTAATAGGTATGTGCCTATTTTGAAAATTATTGTTTATCAATATGATTTTAACTGTTAAAAACAGGACCTACATTACAATAAATATTGCAACTTTACATATTATTTTTACTTTCTCTATACGCACTATGTACATAGTGTATAGAGAAGGTATTGCACTCCACCCAAAAATTCGATACCGAGATTTCACCGGAAATATATGTCCCCTTTATCTAAAAAAAAAAAGCATTTTCGGAAAAAGGTCCGCGTGTGTGTCCGTGTGTCTGTGAACACGATAACTCAAAAACGAAAAGTAGATAAAATACCAAACTTGGTATTTAAGTTTAATATCTTCCAGGGATGCGACACGAAGATTTTGAGAAAAATCCCCCCACCCCCAACTACCCTTTACATGGAACTTTTTTCGAAAATTTTGATTTTCTCAAAAATGGCTCTAACGATTTTGATTAAAATTTCGTATATTAAAAATATTTACCTAACAAATAAAATGTATACCTTGAATTTTCTGGGAATAGCCTCTGAAGAGTAGTTTATTCTGGATGAGTTTTACTGAATTTTGAATAACTGCTAAATCGTAAGAGAAGGACAAAAACTTAACAAACAAAAAATTTAGAGCACGTTAAAGCACACAATTTATGTTATATACATTTTTTTCGTGAGTTCGTCGTTTTTGAGACATTTCTTGTTTTTGGTTTCTACTATGAAAAACTTGTACTTTTCTCATACAGGAATTTGTCAACTGCTGTCCATACAAACAAAGGAACTTCATTGATATAGCAACCAGCTTTTGCCTATCACTTTAACTTATGGTACTCCCTTATTTCGCTTCTACTAACAAGGAAGCAAGTAATAACACTATTTCTGCTAATTTTTTTCTCGATTAGCATGAAGTAAATAGGAGTATATGCTTTTTAACAATAATTTGTTGCAGAGATATAGAGAAAGTGGTAGCGCAACTACTTACCAAGCGGGATAGCTGGGTTCCATTCCCGGTACCGGCGTGGGGATTTTTTCCCCGCTGGGAGCCCTGGCCCGGGGAGCACTCAGCATCGTGAGGTCCCTGGGGGCCAATTGAGCTTTTTGATGGAGAAGTAGCAGCTGCAGATCGAGAAGACCGCATTAACCGTTGGGGGGGGGTCGAGGCGACGTCTCACCCTCCAATACTGCACCCCATTTATGACGTCTGTCATGGACCGAGATAGGGGACGCAGCGGCCGCTCGGTAGGCCAAGCTTCCTTGTGAGCTGTCGTGCCATGGAATTATTACATGTACTATGTATTTAATAGGTATGGAAAGTTTTATATCCCACCAAAAATTCTGTGCGAGATTTTATTGGAAAGACAGCATTTTTAAAAAAAATCCGTGCGCGTATATAATAAAGATATTTACATTGACAACTAAAGTGCATATCTTGTAATTTCTGGGAATAATGTCTGAAGATCTCTTCATTTTGGATGAATTTTGCATAACTGTTAAACCGTAAGAGATAGATAAAATTACTCACAAACACGTAGATCTCATCAATTTATGTCATATACATTTTTACTTTCTCTAGCCCCGTATGTACAATGTACATAGGGATAGGGAAGTATTGCATTCCACCCAAAAATTTGATGTCGAGATTTCACCGGAAATACATGTTTTAGGACCCTCTGAATCCAAAAAAAGCATTTCCAGAAAAGGTCCGTGTGTGTGTGTGTGTGTGTGTGTGTGTGTGTGTGTCCGCGTGTCTGTGAACACGATAACTCAAAAACGAAAAGTAGCTAAAATACCAAACTTGGTATTTAAGTTCAGTATTTCCAGGGATGCGGCACGAAGCTTTTGAGAAAAATCCCCCCACTCCAAACTACCCTTTACATGGAACTTTTTTCGAAAATTTTGATTTTCTTAAAAATGGCTCTAACGATTTTGATTAAAATATCCAATATTAAAGATATTTACCTGACAAATAAAATGTATATCCTGAATTTCCTAGGACCTGTTTATTCGGTATGAATTTTGCTTAATTTGGTATAACTATTAAACCGTAAGAGATAGATAAACACTTACTATACAAAATATGTAGGCCTTGTTAAAATACACAATTTACGTCATATACATTTTTTTCGTGGAGCTTACCGTTTTCGAGGTATTCATTGTTATTAGTTTCAGTTGTGAAGTACTTATACTTTTCTCAGACGGGAGTGTCCGTTTTTCTTTTGTTCTACTCATGGCCAAGAAAAGAAGCGACTTGTAATGACAATCGCATAACGACAGCTTTTAAAACATTTGACCATCGATTTAGCCCAGTGTATTCCCTTATTTTCTTCCTACTTATAAGGAACTAAGTAATAAGAACATTGTGTTGAATACCTCGATTAACAAGGTGCAGAAAGAAGAATAATCTTATGTATGAAGTTTGTAGAACGGCTAGAGAAAGTCATGTGAGTGTAACACATCAGACTTTTTGTACAGCTATCCGTTTCAGACACATTTAATGTTATTTGTTTCAATTTTAAGCAAGATACTTAAGCTTTTCTCAAACACAAGGTCATATTTCGTTTCATCTGTCGTTTGTTTTACTCCTGACCGTGCAAAGAAAATAATTTCAATAATTTCATACAGCGGTTGGCTTATTTTAAATGATTTGACTGTCGCTTTAGCTTGGTGTATTACCTTATTTCCCTTTTATTCATAAGAAAAGTAATAAGACGATTTCTGTTAATGTTTATGACGATTACAACGATATATAATATAATTTAATATTTTACAATAATTTGCAGAGAAAGTATGTGAGTGGAACACATAATTTTTTCGCCTCTTCACCGGAGGGTGATGGCTTTTATGTCACGTAAAATCTTTTATATGGCCTCCTTCGAAAGTGAAAAAAGGCAATGGTCCCTTGTAATGTTTATTTGCACGTTACAAAAATCCTAAAATAAAAGGTCCCTGGGCTAAGTTCGACATTATCACGTCCGCAAGTCGTGATTTCGTTTTATAAAGCCATCTATGAGTTGATCCCTCATCATCAAGTGCATATAGTGGTGAACTTGCGAGCTAAAAATTCACTGATCAAGAAACCACTGTAAAGGAGGCCCAATACATGCCGAGATGGCGTGTTGGAACCTGAATGGAATTACTGAATTACTTTCTCTACACGCGCTCTGTACATGGTGTATAGGGAAGGCATTGTATTCCACTAAAACTTCTATATCGAAATTACATGTTTAGAGACCCTCTGCATCCAAAAATAAGAATTTTTAGAAAAAGGTTTGTGTAAGTTTGTGTGTGTGTGTGTGTGTCTGTGGACAGCATAGCTCAAAAACAAAAATACCGTTAAATACCAAATTTGGTATTTAAGTTCAGTATCTTCCAAGGATGCGACACGAATATTATCAAGAAAATCCCCCCAACCCCAACTACCCTTTTTATGGAAAAAGTTTCGAAAATTTTGATTTTCTCAAAAAATGGCTCTAACGATTTTGATTAAATCTCCTATATTTAAGATATTTATATGACAAATAAAATGTATATCTTCAATTTTCTGAGAATAGCCTCTGAAGACAGGTTTACTCTGAATGAATTTTGCATATATTAAAATTCGAGGGCTTTCACGGCCGGTGTTACAATCACGTATAGAAAACAAAACCGGGCTTGTACGCCGTGGTCCACTGGGCTTCTCCCCTGCATAACTGGTAAAGCGTAAAGGATGCAATAATTTACTTAACCAAAAGTGTAGAGCCCGTTAAAACACACAATTTATGGTTTGTACATTTTAGTGGAGTTCATCATTCTTTATATATTCCTTGTTATTAGTTTCAGCTTTAAAATACTTAAACATTTCTTATACGGGAATTTGTAAACTCCTGTCCATACAAACAAAGTAACTTCAGTCACATAGCAACCAGCTTTTAAAAGATATATAAGAATAAGATTTTTAGCAATAATTTATTGTATGTATGTAGAGAAAGTCATGTGAATGGAACATATCAGAGTCTTCAGAACAATGTGACTCTGCCCCTCTATCTTCTTCAAAGTTTGCGGTTGGAAACTAACCTTCGCTGTTACCAAGTCTTCCACTTACTGGTCCCTTAACTGAGGCGTAATTCTCGACTTGGAAGGAAACGGCTTTTATTACATTGCCTCTCGCCCCTAGTATAGGTTCGACTTTTGTTTGCTAATAGTTATTGCCCGTGGAAGAGGGGGGGGGGAGTGGCCCCGTTTGAGGGCTATCGTGTTTTGGAGAAAACTGTATAAGCAAAAGAAGTACTTCGTTAACGCTTTGAACAATGTAACGTTTACTTATTCTGTACATGCGCTAAACATTTTAAGTCACTAAAAGGAAATGCAATGCTATAAGCTCATGTTTCCTCTAACTTTGAAAGCATGAAAAGCACCTGTGCGGACAGAACAGTGCAGTGCTAGACGAGCTCTCAGATTTAATGCGCCGTTCGCACTGCAGTTGTTATCCTCGAGAGATGACAATTACTCTAGGTGTGTATGTCTGCACAGTGTTTCATGGGTTAGTGGAAAAGTTTTAAAGCAGTACTACCAACCTTAGAATTAGCGGCAGCAGATTAAGGCGAACCACGTCATGCAACATCGGAAATGTCACGCGGATATCGATTATATACTCGAGCAGGTTATTCCACCAGCTGGCTAAATGCAGTGAAGAGGATTTCTCTTTCAGAAGCGTGACACTTGCTAAGGGTAGGCGGGGGGAGAAGAGGCCGCTGGTTTCAAGAGGGTGGGTGACCAAGGTAGAGAAAATACGCTCGACAACGAAGGTGTAACAAATAGAAACCACAAAATATAAAGGAAAACTAAACTACGTTGTTATTAAATAGAAAGGAAATCCGAGTATATAGCATTCACATCGCTTTCTCTACTCATTCTATATCAAATTATTTTTACTTTCTCTTCACGTACTATGCACATAGTGTATGGAGAAGGTACCTATTGCATTCCACCCACAAATTCGATACCGAGATTTCACCGGAAATACAAGTTTTAGGGTCCCCTGTACCCCAAAAAGAGTGTTTACAGAAAAAGGTCCATGTGTGAGTGTGTCCGAGTGTCTGTGAACACAATAACTCAAAAACAAAAAGTCGGTAGAGTACCAAACTCGGTAATTAAGTTTAGTATCTTCCAGGGATGCGTAAACGAAGATTTTGAGAAAAATCCCCCCACCCTAAACTACCCTTTACATAGAAAAAAATCGAAAATTTTGATCTTCTCAAAAATGGCTCTAACGATTTTGATTAAAATACCGTATATTAAAAACATTTATATGGCAAATAAAATGTATGTCTTGAATTTTCTGTGACTAAACTCTAAAGATCGCTTTATTCTGAAGGAAGTTTGCTGAATTTTACGTAGCTAGAGATAGAAAATAATTTACTTCACAAAAATTGTAGATCACGTTAAAACATACAATTTATGCCATATACGTTTTTTTTTTCGTTGAATTGACCATTTCTGAGAAATTCCTTGTTATTTATTTCTGATGTATAGTACTTAAACTTTTCTCATACGGAAAGTTGTAAACTCCTGGCCCTGCATAGAAATGGATTTCATCCACATGGCAACTGTCTTTTAAAAGATTGTACTATCGTTTTAGCCTAGTGTATTTCCTTATTTACAAGAAAGCTAGTAATTAAGACAGTTTCTGCTAAAGTTTATCTCGATTATCATGAAGTAGATAGAAGAATAAGTTTTAACACTCATTTGTTCCAGCGATGTAGAGAAAGACATGTGAGTAGAACACATAAGATTTTTAGAAAGCTTATTCTTATTGGTATAAGAAGGCTACAGTAGGTTAAAGAGTAAACGTATTTGAAAAGTCACACCATCAACAAAGACTTTCTCAGAAGTGGTTAATATCACAAACTTTATAAATTCCCACACATTGATATTGAGCTCTTTTAGTTATGGACGCTCTTTAAGTGATATGGTTCCCAGCGTCCGTTTCAATTTTCCCAGAGGCCTCTTTATCAGGTTTGAGATTCTTTTACCTGTTTACTAATATAAAAGAGTAAACCTATTTGTAGTTTACTCTTTTTTCTGTAGTTTAACGTCCTTTAACCAGATTGGTCATTTCGGACGATGGATGAAATTGGTTAAATGATGCTCAAATAATCTCGGGGTCCATGGAGCTTAAACTTACTCGACATTCGTCTTCCCAGGATAAGGGAAAATTCCGAAAAATACCTTAGCGAGACTCGAACTCACGACCTTTCGAATATGAGGCAGACACGCTAATACCATACTACCAGGCGGGATTTACTCTTTTATAGTAGTAAATAGCTAAAAGAATCTCAAGCTTGATAAAGAGGCCTCTGGGAAAAGTAAAACGGTCGCTCACGCCCAATACAGGATAGGACGTCATACCGTCAGCATCTCGGAAACGGTTAATGATACAAACTTTTTAAATCGACATGCATTGATGTTCAGATTTTTTATTAATGGACGCTCTTTAAGTGTTATGGTTCTCAGCGTCCTATTCTGTACTGGGCGTGAACGACCAATTCAATTCAATTGCTAGGGGGGAAAAAATCACCACCCTCGACGGATTTGAACCTGCGACCAGGTTGACATATAACCAAGTTAACATGTTATCCATAGACTACGGGGCAGATTTAAAGAGATCTACTTTTCTTTGTAGTAAGATTTTGTGAGTACTTCATGTCTTACGGTGTTCTAAAAGAATGAAGAGGACTTTACAAACTATTCCTAGGAAATACAAGTTATACATTTTATATATCACAAAAATGCTGTAAAGATATTTTAATTAAAATGTTTGGAACCCTTTTTGAGATTGTCAAAAGTAAATAAAAGTGTTCCGCATACAGATACAGAGACCTTTTTCCAATGCTACTCTCATTCAGATTCCTACAAACACATATTTACTGGAAATCTAAATATCGAGTTTTTGGGTAGAGTGTAATATTTAATCTTGTTACTAGGTGAGTATTAGAGAAAATATATAGGAAAAATACATTATAAGGATTACCTACTTACTTAATGAATACAATACACCTATACAATTTACTGCTTCCATCTTACCTTCATTTTATCGCGGATATGTGCGAAACATCTGGTGGCATCATTTGTCTATCAGCCATTGCAAGAAAAGAATTGGGACTTTTTACTTTCTCCATGTACTATCTGCATAGTGTACAGAGAAGGTATTGCACTCCATCCAAAATTCGGTACCGAGATTTCACCGGAAATACACGTTTTAGGGTCCCCTGTATCCAAAAAGAGTACTTTCAGAAAAATGTCCGTGAGTATGTGTGTGTCCGTGTGTCTGTGAATACGATAACTCAAAAACGAAAAATCGGTAAAATACAAACTTCCAGGGATGCAACACGAAGATTTTGAAATACACTCTCCCATCCCAAACATTGAAAACTTTTTGAAAGTTTTGATTTTCTCAAAAATGGCTCTTAACGCTTTTGATTAAAAGTCATTATATTAAAGATATCTATATAGCAAATACAATTTACATCTTGAATTCTCTGAGAATAGCCTCTAAAGACATCTTTTTTTTTGTTTCATTTATATAGCCTCCTTTAACATCTAAGGTCATATCGGGGGCTTCGAATTAGAAACAACTCGTTGTCTGTACGTTTACTATTTTATTTCCTCAAATACGCACACATTCACTCTCACATTCATACTTCCAGACTCTTTGGGGGGATAGGAAATAATTCTGGTTAAAGAAAAATTCCCCGCCCCGGAGCTCGCTGACCACTCGACCACGGAGGCAGTCTCTAAAGACTTTATTCTGAATGAATTTTGCTGAATTTTGCGTAACTGGTAAACCGTAAGAGATATACAAAAACTTACTTAACAAAAAATATAGATCAGGTTAAAACACTCAATTTATGTCATATACATTTTTTGATAGAATTAGTTATTTCTGATATATTTCTTATTATATGTTTCAGATTTGAAATACTTAAAACTTTTCTCACAGGGAAAGCTGTAAATTCCTGGACCTGCTTAGAGACGGATTTCAATCACATGGCAACCAGCTTTTAAAAGATTTGACTATCGTTTTAACCTAATGTATTCCCTTATTTTCCTTCTATTTACAAGGAAGCAAATAATTAGGACAATTTCTGTTAAAGTTTATTTCGACATCATAAAGTAGATAGAAGCATATGCTTTTTAACAATAATTTGTTACAGAGACATAGAAACAGTCATGTGAAGGAACACTTCTGATTTTTATAAAAGATTTTAAAGAACGTCTATCGTAACATTTCAAATTCAGTTGGAATCAGTATAAATTTAAGGCACCTAGTGAAGTTTACAGCCAAAGATTTCCAAACCGAGAGTATAGACTTTGAAATTTTGGTCTTTTCAGAAGAAGGGAAACCCCGGAAAGCACCTCATCTGGGTAACTCACTCTAACTGAGGTTCCAGAGCAGTGTACGAAACACCGATAACCTGTTTATAAACTCCTATTTCTAACAGTTGGTGTGTGTGCTCTCGCTTGCCACGTGAGAGAGCGGATCTCGATTCCAACTACATAGTACAATGTGAATCTACCTTATTAAACAATACTTGGGATAAGCGTAATTTTAATTATATATAAATCGAACAAATGGTATTATATCACTTTTTATTTTAAATCTGCCATGAATTTAGTGTGTTTTTGAAAACCTCTCAGTTTTATAGGCTTGCGCACGAACATACTAGATTTTTATGAGCATCCCTTAGGATAACTTCATAAATTAAAATAACACAGAAGTTACCATTAAAAGCAATAAAATCTGGGAAAATCCCACAGATTTACTCACATTATATCACAGAAAATATCAGTGAAACCCCTTACTCATGTAGCTATTGTACATAGACTTGCAAACTGTACACTGATGCAGTTAGTGAAACATGTCAGATATAAGAGTATTTGTTAAATGACGAGAGAACACACCAGAGAAAATAACAAATAATAAACATAACTGTTTATTTGAAATTAATAGAAATTTAAAGGTAGTTTACACAAGTAGTCTCTTAAAACTTACGATTCTTAGGATTTTTTCCTAATATATCTACTTCTGAATACCAGAACACAAGGCACAAAATGTTGTGAACCACTTGAAATGTATACATTTACCTCTGAATTTCTTTTAATAATATTATTATTTATTTATTTTGTTAAACTTGATTAGGACAAGAGACTGAACAAATTCAGGTTTTCTTTGCACATTAGATTAGTGATGTAAACTACTTGTTTGTAATAATTGTAAACAAAAAGTTAAAATGAATCAGAAACAGTGAATGAAACCATGTAAAAACTCAAGGCTTCTAAAAGCGTTAAATTTCACGCGTGGAAATTGAGGTGCAGGGGTGCTGTGCACCCTGTATTGGTCCCACTCAGTCCGGCTCTGCTCGGCCATTCGCACTGGGGAAGAAACAGCGTTGAAGGTGAGGAAGGATGAGCAGATGATGCGAGCGAGCACACACGCATAAGGAAGATACAGAGCTATTGTGTGTGTGGGCGGATTGTGTGGTCTCTTTTGCACCTTGCGCGTACAATGCACTGGCACATTCACCCTGAATGGTTCTGCATAACCAAATAAAGCTCATATGGTTCTTTTTTTATCTACACATTAATTTTTATTTCTACCCATTTAGAATTAATAAATAGTTAAAAATTGATACAGATTCTTTGCTCCCAACTTTATCAACAACAAACAAAATCTTAAACCTTTACAAAGGAAAAACAAGCTTTTGGAAACGTTTTCAAAATAGTTTCACTGTATTTATGACTTCAAGTGCAGTGCGATCTCTCTGCTTCGTCTATCTTCTGGATTGGTTCTATATATCTTCTAATCTTTTGGAAAATTCTAGACATTGGTAAAGGTAGCAATGAAATTACGCATTCTCTTAACTGTTAACAGTTTTTCGAAAGAAGCATTTATACTTAATTGTAAACAATGAGATATTGACTTCATTCTTTATTGTTTCCGCAATACTAGAATTAATGTACGTAATACTTGAAAAAAAGAAGCATTTGAACTTAAAAAAATACATCATGGTTATTGTGTTATGTTAAAATTCATGAAAGAAAGTAAACAAAAACAAACGAGTTATCTATTCAGTTTTCTTCTCTCCTAAAGTTGCATAATTTAGAAGGAAGTATATTTTGTAATCCAAGTCTGAATTTGAGGTTACAGAAACAGTTCTTATATATTGTATTCTATAGTTCTAGCATTCTGAAACTTGACGAATGAGTGATTGGATCAGCTGTAGGTATTAGGAATACGGACCTATGTTGGGAAAATCCAAGTAATGAATGAAATGAACTAAATTAAATGTTGAAAATATGTTTCATTGTTTTCCGGACTATAATACCTACAGTACATTTCGGAACTTATTCTCTTGAACTCTGATCAACAATAAATTTTTTAAAATTAAATATAAACGTTTCATATTTAATTCTACTCACTATTATTTAAATTTATAATTCTCCTGTAAATTACCTTTATAAAAGCTTTATTCTTCTATTTACTTAATTTTAATCGAAATAAGCTTTATCAGAAATAACACCATTACATATTTCGTACACTATAGGATACCGAAGTGATTGTTAGACTTTATAAAGCGGGTCACTAAAGCCGGCAATTATTGCAATGATTAAAAGAAAAATAAATTAAAAAACTAATTTATATGTTTTCGTAAACTTCCACGGCCAATATTAAAATTATCTTGGTCCAGAGTTTCCGGTGTAGACCGCGTCTTAAGGCTAAAATCTGCAGATTTTAGCCTTAAGACGCGGTCTACACCGGAAACTCTGGACCAAGATAAAACTAATTTAAGTTTAACTAATCCCAACAAATAGCTCAGAAATACTTAATAATTTAAATTCCATTAATTACTTAAATTGTGTTTTCTTATTTTTCCTGTGTTAAATTTCTGTCTACTTTTTATGCTTTAACAGTATTAGAGCGTTTAAAATGAAGAATGTGAATCAACAGGAATTCATATGCAAAAAATTACAGATGATACTTTATTAATCGTGCAACTGTCTTAAACATCAAATAAGCTTCAGATATTTTTTTTAGAAAATAAAAAACAGTAACTTTACTAGGTAAAGAATATTTTGGAGTGGAGAATTTTGTTGGCGATCTTCTTATTCCATCTTTAAAAAATCTGATGTGTACCATTCACATGACTTTCTCTATATCCCTGCAACAAATCATTCTTAAAAAGCTTATACTTCTATTTACTTTATGCTAATCAGTAAAACATTAACAGAAATAGCCATATTACTTGCTTCCTTGTAAGCAGAGGTGAAATAAGGGAGTACCATAGGTTGAAGTGATAATCAAAAGCTGGTTGCTATGTCACTGAAGTTCCTTTGTTTGTATGGGCAGCAGTTGACAAATTCCTGTATGAAAAATGTATAAGTTTTTCATAGCAGAAACCAAAAATAAGGAATGTCACAAAAACGACGAACTCCACGAAAAAAATTGGGTGTTTTAATGTGCTCTACACTTTTTGTGTAGTAAGTTTTTGTCCATCTCTTACGGTTTAGCAGTTATTCAAAATTCAGTAAAATTCATCCAGAATAAACTACTGTTCAGAGGCTATTCCCAGAAAATTCAAGATATACATTTTATTTTTCAGATAAATATCTTTAATATACGAAATTTTAATCAAAATCGTCAGAGCCATTTTTGAGAAAATCAAAATTTTCGAAACAAGTTCCATGTAAAGGGTAGTTTGGGGGGGGGATTTTTCTCAAAATCTTCGTGTCGCATCCCTGGAAGATACTGAAGTTAAATACCAAGTTTGGTACTTTAGCTACTTTTCGTTTTTGAGTTATCGTGTTCACGGGCATACGGATACACGGACATACACACACGGACCTTTTTCCAAAAATGCTTTTTTTTTTTTAGTAAAAGGGGACCCTAAAACATATTTCCGGTGAAATCTCGGTATCGAATTTTTTGGTGGAGTGCAATACATTCTCTATACACTATGTACATAGTGCGTATAGAGAAAGTAAAAATGCTGCGCTTAAATACCAAGTTTGGTATTTATCTGAAACCCACAAACAAGGGCCATAATGTGGTAGAGCAGGTAAACATATTGGTGTGTGTATGTAGGTGTGTTTCAAAAAGGAATGGCTGAGGTGAGGGGTGATACAGAATATGCTATTAATTCTGGTTTCAAAGTTCCAACAGTTGTATTTTTGTGTATTTATGTGATGTGGGAATTGTTAATTAATCCTCTTTATCAAATTGCTTTACAAAAGAGAGTTATGTCTTTCAGCATCCTTTGTTTTACTTAAAGTAAGCAATTTTATGAATATCCAGATCTGTCATAACCGCGTGACTGTTACACTAGTAATCAAATAAGCCATGTGTTCTGAAGAATGCTAATATAACAAGAGAAAAGAGCAGAGGATCTTGCAGTGTGTAATATGAAGTATGAGAGGGCTATGCCCCAGCAGCACGCGGCTGCTGCAATATTTCAAATGGTGTAACAAGCCCACTTCGCGACTGCCATGACCATTTATAATTGGTCGCCTGGCCGAGGAGGCTTGATTTACTCGCTTGTCGGTTTCGAAATATGTACTGCAAAAATGTACTGCATTTACAACGGCTGATCTGTCGCGAGAAGGAAAATGCAATTACAGTGCAGCGTTGCCAAATCTGACACAGCGGGCAACACGCCACGGCTTGTTTGTTTGTTTATTTGTTCGTCTCATTATATACGACATCTGCCAAAACTGCATGGTCGGAAATAATATGTACATGGAACCATACCCACACGGTTTGTGTTGATAAGGAAATACTAAACCACCGCTGTCATACCCTTATCTAGTTCTAACACTCCACTTAATGTTTGTCTTACTGAACGAGATTATTCCGCAACAACGCATTCGGGAGGTCCGGGGCTCTATTCCCGTCGCCCATCCCCTCTGATCTTGAGTTGTTCATGTTTTTTTCCTGTCAACGGGTGAATGCCGGGGTGGTTTCCCATCTACCACGATTTCATTCTGTTTCCTTCTCATATTGGCGCTGTGATTCTAGGTTTCGTGGTGTGGACGGCGTGGTTCAGATGGCACAGATGCTTGTTTGGGCTTGGAAGCGATGTTTAGTTGACAGGTAGTTTATTGCTCTCATTGGGCAGCTCCTGTACGGGGATGCTTTTTGAGTTGGAACTCTTAGGGACTTCCGCTTGTCTCTGTGGCCTGTTTTGCCTACGACGCACAGTCTCTTGTGATTCCTTCACTTCTTCCCCTGCTCCTGGGGGGTGGAAACTACAATAGATCTCCAGTAGGCCCTTAGTGCGCCATGAGTCCCCCTTTTGTTAAATAAGCTTAACATATAAGCTCCCTTTCCCTTCACTCTTGAGCCTGAAACGACCTGTGTTCATAGTCATACTTGAGTGCCAGAGTTCTATATCAAACCAATATGGGACGGACTCATCCAGGGATTAGTGTGGATCGGCGTTTCTTCCAGCCACTCAGGTGAAGGTTTTCGTACTCATCGCTCAAGTAGGCCTGATCTTTGTACGTATACTAATGCATTCAAACCAATAAGAGATGGGCTCATCCGGGTGTGGTGTGGAATATAAACTATAAGAGGATTGTGCCAGTATTGAATAAGGAAATACACTACAGGAAATCAAAGGCACAAAGCACGTTTTCGAAAGGCACCTTAGAAAGTATTATTTAAAAACAGTCATATACATCTATGTATATCCATTATTATTCTACATTTTTGGTGACCATCATATAACTGAAACCTTTTCAGTAAGGTAATATGCAGTACCCTGCAACAATATAGTCCCCCTCCATAGTGTAATGGTTACCATGCTAACTTCATATACCAAAGGTCGCAGGTTCAAACCTGGTGGAGGACGATGACCTTTTTCGGGGATAAGAATCCTAAGCATGGCTTCCTTTGGAAGGGAAGTAAAGTCGTTGATCCCGTGTCGTAGATTTATGGCACGTAAAAGAACCTCAAGCCTGATAGAGAGGCCTCTGAGCAAAATTAAGCGGTATTTCACGCCCAGAATAGAATGGGACGCTGAGAACCATAGCAGTTAAAGAGCGTCTATAAATCAAACTCCGTTTACTTTTACAATTTTGCAACAATATAATGGGTATAATGGTAGTATGGATTACAATTCAACCGTTACACTTTTAGGGCTTACAAAGGAATGCATAGGAACATTTGATATAGGAAAATTATAGTCTCTGAATACAGACTTTGGAACTAGTTAATGAGTTTTAATTTCAATATTGGTAATGGTAAATGGAAATAAATAAATACATAAACAAATACAATACGAATGGGGTATTTATTCCACTCTAAAACAGATAATTTCCATGAAATAAACAGCTGCTGTTGAGATATTTCAAAATTATTAGTGGATATTGGATATTTATCAAAACTCATATTACTTGTGATAAGCAACTCAGTTTTGTAATAATGGTGTTTCATGCTTCTGAGTTTGTATATGTAGTTTAATAGTACATATACATTGCATATTTACGATTTTTCTACATATTTCTTTTTCCAGTATCGAGCATATAATGCAGTATTTTTAAATTTAAACATTTAAAATGTTTGTACAAATCTTGGTAACAAATGAATACATTCCTTAATGTAGATCAGACTTTCTCAACTCCACTCACATGAGCCAGAGTACTCACAGTACTCAAACACAAGCATCGGAGTTCAGCTGGAAGGAGAACGTGATAGCCAATACGCCATTGGGCGGAGATTATAGCTTGCTCTTCCTGCCAGTTCATTCACAGTTGATTCAGCTAAGACGATTGCTTTCCCTCAATTCTCAACTGTATTGCATATTGCAGGCAAACCCTGTTAGTCACGAGTAGCTCACGGCTCTTTTGGAGGACACTCAAGCTGGAACAGCCTGATGTGGACATTCCTGTATATGTTCAGAGTAAACTTGAAAATCCCCTTTAATATGCGGGAAATTTAAGCTATAAAGTGTGCAGTGCATTTGAGAAAAATGTTTGTATATTCTCTGAATAAATATCTTCAAGGTGAAAACACAATCCTTCCTGAAATTTTTTTCTCAGATTTGTTAAGAATTTTTAAAATTTCCCAGCAGCATCTGCAAATGAGGAGAGATTCTTCTGGGGCTGCTCTGCTACAATTGGTGTTTTTTATAGTGTCTAACGCCCTCTTTTACTACTATGGCAGGCTATGACACTGATAATACATGGAATGAAGATGGAGCACCGGTAGAATGCGATGGCGGGGCAGCCGGAGAACCATGAGAAAACCCGCTCCTGCGCGCTTTCTCCACCAAAAATCTCACATTCAGTCGTCTGGGATCAAACCCGGACCGCATTGATGAGAGGCGAGTGGTCTAACCACTCGGCTGCGGCGCGGCCCGCAATTTGTGTGAACATTTTGGTGAAATATTAGAATATTTCTTTCTCAGCAGTTTACTAACGTTGCCGGAAATAAAACTTCCCTCCTAGCATTGTTGCTTGCTGCAAATATTTGGTTTTATTCCAATAGTGACATTGAGTTGGTGTATGTTTTTGCCTCGATCTATCTTCTGTAGATGTTAAATACATTATTTTAGCACGAGAATATATCTCGGGTCGTTGAGAATTCAGGGAAGCTGTTTTATAGTACTAAAATAAAGTATACAGGTTAATTGAAATTACATGTGATTTATTGGTATGCAAAAAAGTCAACCCAATTCACACGTAAACAATTATGCCATTCACACTTGCATTATCCTGCTTTCGCATTCAACAATTTAATTGATATTTGCATTCCTCGATATTTAAACACGATGGCGACTTTTAAACTACTATTATGTCTCACTAGCTAATTATCTTATACGCAGGCGTTGGCCTACACAATGTATATGTACTTTGGGAGCAAATGGTGTAATGTATTGAATCTTTTTACTCCCAAATCAATATTCTTTTCTATATCCATGACGAAAAACATTAATTTCTCTCTAGGTACAACAGATTTGCTTTCATCTTTCCGTAATCTCTGTGTATAACAAAATGAGTTGAAGATGTGAAAATGTATTCCTCTTAAAATTAGAATGGTTTAATTATGAGTTAACTATTTACATAAAATATATTACCCACGAGGCAATTATAAGAATTTAAATGCATTCCTTAGAATTCATAATTTTCTTGATCCTTTGGGCAGTAGGTTTATTCCCGTACACATACAAATTATATATATATATATATATATATTACGTTTGAAGGCTAGCACAGGTTATTTGCTGAGAAGTGTATATATATCTGATAATCTAGCACCACAGATTTATACCTATTGTAATTGAATCTACTTCTGCTAATGATTTCATCAACTGAATTTCTGACTTATCTGAAGAATAAACTTCAGTTGACTGAAAAGCAAGTAATGGTCTTTTAAATCATATTATAGTAATATAGCAATTACTTCTGATGAAAAGAAGTTAGTTAAAATGACATTAATATGTCATATTAAAATTATTAGTAAATTAATGCTTCTTTATTCCACAAGGGGAAAATCTTCTTGCAATAGTGTAAATAAATTACAATGTCCGGAATGATATATTAAGGCTGAATTAAATTAAATTGCGTTTTACTTATGGATGCTCTTTAACTTTTGCGGTTCTCATTGTCTCATTCTATATAGAGCTTGAAAGGTCACTTAATTTTGCTTAGGCTTGAAGTTCTTTTACATTCCGAAAATATACAACACGGGACCAACGGCTTTACATGCCTTCAAAGGAAGCCATGCTGAGTATTTTTACCTCCCCGCAGGTTTGAAGTCGCGACCTTTGAAACCGGAAGCTAACATGTTACTGTTACTCTTAGATCACGGAAGGTGACTTTAAGACGAATGGACATTGTAAGAAACAACATGTAAAGGCTTAAATTTATCACTTTTAATACATATTTTAGAAATTATAGGCATTTGAGAGATTTTATGCATTTTATAATGCATACAAATGCGGTGTCTAGTTTTAAGGTTTGTTGCTTTTGGGAAAAAAATGCTCCGTCAGCAAGGTCAAGTGGATCACTGAATTTTACTCTTTCATTAGCATTAGAGAGAGAGAGAGAGAGAGAGAGAGAGAGAGAGAGAGAGAGAGAGAGAGAGAGAGAGAGAGAGAGAGAGAGAGAGAGAGAGAGAGAGAGCAATGACAGAACAGTTAGCTGCAATGATAGCACATTCATTAGTATATTTAGTCTGTCACTGAAGTTTCTGGGTTCAAACCTCATACACGCGGTTAAGCATTATTGTTTTCCCAAACAGATGAGAGGCGTACGTTTGGATTGAACCAAATTGTAATTTCTCGGTTTTCTTTCAAAATTTAAGTACATGCTACATTGAATGTTAGAATACAGTATGACTACGATTATCTGGAATTAGAAGCAACATAATGCCGTACTGACTCGTTATTAATTTTGATGTAGATTGCAAACAATCTTGCTCTCAAAGACAAAAGCGTACATCTGTCATTCCTCTGCTACCTTAATGTTTGTTGATCGAATTCTGTAAACATCCTAAATATGCCAAACAGTGAATAAAGAATACGATGGGTTACATTCACATAATTTTCTTAGCTACGTCTTTCCCAGATATTTTATTCATGTCGATTGAACTATTGTATTTCGTTGTAGGTACACAGAGAGATGCAGGAGGCTGAAACATGGTCAATTCTGTGTTGGTTTTCAAATTCCATGTACTTTGCAGTGCCTTTATAACACATATTTCGGAAATAGTCGGTGTTTTGAGAAGATCTATACCTTATTTTAGTATGGAAAGCATTTATTTAGCCCATGTTTTACCTAACAGTTATACAAATGTTAATCTGTAAGATTAAGTATTTAAATGATTATTCTTAACTTCATTGTACATCATAATTCGTGTAAAATAAAAATACTGAATTGTGGTGAAACAAGGAGTTTAAAAACCAAATAACATAACACAAATTTAAACTCGTTGTCTCCTATAAAATACTGGCCTTAACCGTTCCGTATGTGAATTATGTCATGACATGTGGAAACAGCTTACTGCATGAAGTAGAGCAAACATACGGAGGGTTGTACTCCTGGGTCTAGGGTAACATCCTACCTTTGCTTCCCAAGATAGTGGGTTCAAACCCAGTGGAAGACGTTAGGGAAGGGAAGTAAAGCCGGCATCGTAGATTTACGCCCTTCAAAAGACTTTAAGCTTGATAAAGAGGCTTATGAGTAAAATTAACCCATCTTTCATGCCCAATATAGAATGGGACGCGGATAACTGCAGCAGTTAAAGAGCGTTCATAACTAAACCCCCAATTTAATTTTTAGATACGGAGGGGCTTTCAGAAACTTGGAGCAAATAATTAAAAATAGTCCACAACGGCCCTTTTTTTTTAAGGTGACCTCTATGAGGGAGGGGTAGAACGGAGGGACGAGCAGATCCGGATGATGATGTGGGCAAACATGGATGAGGTCGCTAACGATTCCAGACTGTCAGCAATCCACACCTTCGGCCTCTGCCACCCAAGGAGTGCCCAGGAAGCCAGTCACCGCAGGAGGTCCCAGCAAACCCATCAAACGCTAGGGTGAAAACTATCCAAAGTGCACACCCGCCGTCCTGCCGCAAACACCGAAGTCAGCCGTCCGATCCTTGAACTTGAAACGGATGAAAGCAAATGATTGGAGCAGGAAATGATGGATAGAAAGTTCATGGTAAAAAAGGAGCCACTTTAGCATTCGCCTATCGACCTGGGGAGATATGGTCGAACCGACAGAAATCGATCCCGGGACCCTCCGAATACGAACACACGCTATTGTGGACTGCGGAGTCATCCTCCTTGATCACATAATTTATTATTTTTTCAATATTTACCTGTTGTAAATATGCAGATTTCACCAGAAATGCATGTTTTGATGTTCCCTGATTAAAAAGATGTAACCAAAACATAAAAGGAAGCGTTTATAGGAAATAGTCCATACGCTGTATATATCTGGCTGTGAAAACATAATTCAAATATGAAAAGTTGGTTAAAACTAGATATTTATATTCAGCATCTTCCAAGGATGCGAAACGAAGAAAATCTCCCCATATTAAACTACTCATTTCATTGGCCGTTTCAAAACAAACCTAGGATGTTCTATTCACTTGACTTTCTCTACCTATCCTGCAAACTATTCTTACAAAAGCTTATTCTTTTATCCACTTCACGCTAATCGAGATAAACATTAGCTGAAATTAATCTTATTACTTAGTTCCTTATAAGTAGAAGGGAAATAAGGGAATACACTAGGCTAAAATTATAGTCAAACTTTTTAAAAGTGTCTCTATGTGATGCAATTCAAATTCAGTATGAATTCTTTGCATGGTTAGGAGTAAAACAAAAGACAAATGAAACTATTGGCGACTTACCATTTGAGAAGAATGTAACAATTTTAAAGTTGAAACAAATAGCAGGAAATATCTCGGAATCGTTTACTCTGCAAACATGTATATGAGATAAATAATGTGTTTTACGAGATCTTAACTTTTGGTATAGTAACTGTTTGTTAGGTTTTTTTTTATGGTTAACATCCTATGCAAAAGTCATTTAAAAAGAAGGAGGCTTTAGATGCTATTCCCAATATTCAGGATATACCTAAATTTTATTTGTCATATAAATATCTTAAATACACGGTATTTTAATCAAAATCGTTGCAGCCATTTTTGCGAAAATCGAAAATTTCGAAAAATATTCTGTGTAAAGGGCAGTTTGTGGTAGAGAGCTTTTCGAAAATATTCATGCTTGGAAGACACCGAACTTAAATGCGAAGTTTTGTATTTGATCGACTTTTAGTTTCTTAGTTATGCTATCCACAGACACACACACACACACACACACAAAAATACGAACCTTTTTTCTAAAAATTATTTTTTGGATTTGGGAATCCTCAAAACATTTATTGCCGGTGAAATCTCGGTAGATAATTTTTGGATGGAATATAATGCCTCTCTACCTATTATGTACATTGTACATACATATGTGCGAGGGAAAGTAAAGAAGTAATAACCTTATATCTGATAATTTGCAGAAAGTCATCAATTTATAATGCAAATCAAATTTCGTCCGAAGTAATGTCTTAAGGACGAATAATAACAAAAAAACTTATGGACCAATATATAATGGATGGTCAATATCTTGAAATGTTACGAAATGCACTAGTAACAAATGTAAAAACTTAAAGTTAACAATTTTAGTGGAATGCAATACCTTCTCTCTATGTGCTATTTACGAACTAGGGAAATTAGTAATGCTTATTTTCACCAAAATTCCTCATGCAATTTTTATTAAAATACCATATATTTAAGATACCTTCATACCAAATGAAATATATATCTTGACTTTTCTGCGATTAGCCTCTGAAATCTTCGTTATTCTGAATAACGTTTCCAACACTGGTCGATCCTATGCAGAAATGTAGATATCGTTAAAATGTACAGTTTATATAAGTAAACATAAATACACATTCACATTATTGGTACACATTTACAAATATATATATATATATATATATATATATATATATATATATATATATATATATATATATCCAAACTGCCGAATTGGCTTCGTTTCTTATTTGTTTGTTTTTTCGTGGCCTTGCAACGAGTATGGCATTATTTAAAAATCATACATAGCAACACGTTTTTTAAAAATCTGACTATCGTTTTATGCTCTGTACATTATAACAGTTTGTCTAAATGTGGAATGAAAGTTTATGAGGATTGACAGGGCTTAAATAGAATGATAAGCTTTTGTAAGAATATTCGTAAAAGTGTGGGTAGTGAACGTCATGTCAAAATAACATATACTGTTTCTATTCTGCAAGTTAAGCCTCAGTGGAATAAAAATAGTAACTATTCTAGTTTTTCATTTAGCTTTCTACAAACAAACTTGTATGGTGGAGACAATTCCATGAATGTACTAGTCCTGCACTTCAGAACATAACCTACAAGGAATACATATACGTGTTTATTTATGTTTTATTACCTTTTGAATGGTACAGTTTGGAACTATTGTGTTTCTGATATCTACTTATACCAAAAGATGGCACAGATGTTGGGAATAAATGGAATTCTAAGTCCATTATTTGATAACGAAACGGAAGAAGCTTTTTGTGAATGATAAGACATTTCCTATTCAGCGAGGCGAGATATTGCAATATTTAACAAGACGAAGAGGGTGGTATTCTCTCGGTTTCCTCTCAGCTGACAGTCATCTGACATTAGTAAGTATATTGCGATACAAGCACCGTAAGGGCATCATTGATGAACGAGGAAGAGCTTGAAAATATGAGATTCCCTTATGCACTTAAGGTATTGTATTGGAATCTACTTTTACGGCATAGGTGCCGAATAGTTATACATTTGAGAGGGAGAGAGTCAGGCATTAATACGATTTTTAATCACAATATAGTATAAATACTTTCATTGCTTGCAAAATATTAAATATATGCTTAATTAATCAAAGTTTGAAGACAAATAATATGATGTGCTGCAGTCACATAACTTCCTCTGTCTGTGCTGCAACAAGGTATTGTTACAAAGGCTTATTACTGCATTTACTACACATTATCAAGATACACACTAACGGAATGGTTTTATTACATATTATTCACTTGTTCTAGGAGAATATGAAATACAATAAGCTAAAGCAATTGTCAAACCTTTTAAAAGCTGTCGCAATGCGAAGGTATTGATATTCCGTTCTCTTTGCTTGAGCAGGATGAAGAAATGTGAATAATGCTTGTTTTTGATTACTCTGTGATGAGGTCTATAAAATTCTATTAAATCAAGCTTTATACATCGAATTTTATAGATTATATTTCTTATACCTGTTAGTGCTCAATAGTTTGAAGAATTTTGTCATCGCACAAATGAAGATAAATGTTTACAATGAGTAATTATATTATATGAAGATAAAATGGAATCAGAATGAGATATCACATTTGTTTATTCGCTTAGTAACCGTCATCATATAGTGTAAACATTCTCTGAATAACCTTAAATTACATTAACTATTTAAAATGGATAATTCCAATGCTTCAAATTTAAACATTTTAAGTCAAAATAGCATACCGACAGAAAAACAAATAAAAATTCCTTGTCCGCATTGCGGTAAATTATATAAAGGCTTAAAAATTCACATAAGTAAATCACATCCACAGGAATATCGAAATTCTCTAATAGATTCATTCCAACAGACCAAAGAAACAACTAATAGCTCAGATACTCTTCCCGATGTCAATGACACCATAAACAACTCCCACGGATATAGTAGCAAGTCTAATAATAAATACACATATGACCAGCATCTGAAGGAATGGCTAAATAAATTCGATTTTTGTCATGACGATAACACCTTCAATGATAATGTATCTCAATTTATTGAATTTCTTTCTACGGCAACCCATCTAATATCAGGCCCTAAAAACCCTGCGCAGAAATATATTGAAGCACGAAAAAACGGTTATTTAAAAAATAATAATCGCCAATTCAACAACGCCAGCAATCCTCAAAGGCCTTCCAAAAACGAACGTCTATGACGTAAAGCAACATTTGATTATGAAATGATTCAGTATGAATTTCTCTATCAGAGGAGAAAAGCTGTCAGAAAAATGTTATATAAACATGATAACAAAGGCTTGCCATTTACAACTTTTGAAGTAGAATCATACTTTAAAAACATATTTGAAACAATTAATAATCATGCCAGAGAATCATATGAACATTCTATTGATGATGAACTCTCACCCCAGCACTTGCCAAAAATAACTCCAGAAATGATACTAAACTCAATGAATAAAATGGCAATTGATACTAGCCCTGGTCCAGATAAAGTTATTTTGAAAGCAATAAAAAATCCAACATCTGCTAAATTACTAGCTGGAATTTTAAACAGAATGCTCAAAACAGCATTTGTGCCTGATAAACTAAAAGAAGCTCAAACCATATTAATACATAAAGGTGGTAATGAAAATGACATAAGTAAATGGAGACCAATTACTATATCTTCTGTGGTACGACGTGTATTTTCAAAAACTCTTGATGTCACTGTCAGAAATTTAATCGACCTCAACCCCTATCAAAGAGGCTTCCTTATGACACCTGGAACATTTATTAACATTAATATAGTTGAGGGAATCTTACGGACCGCTACTTTACAAAAGCGTTCTGCTGGTCTGGTTTTCTTAGATGTGAGTAAGGCATTTGATACTATTGGCCATAATCATCTGTGCTCAACAATTAATTCTTCAGTACTGCCTATTTCGCTCAAGCGTTTGCTGATAAATTTATTGGTAGACAATACCACTCAAATTCAAGTAAAAAAAGAAAGGACACAGAAAATCCAACTTAAAAGAGGAGTCATGCAGGGTGACCCTCTTTCTCCAATATTATTTAACCTTTGCATTAACCACATATTAAACGAATTATCAGAGAAAAGTGTCTCAGACTCATATGGTTTCTGCTTATCTCCTGAAACAGAACTAATAACAATACTAGGTTTTGCAGATGACATAGTATTAATAGGAAAAGATTTTGAATCAGTTAATACTTTAATCACATTGGTTATTAGCCTTCTTCAAGAAATAGGCTTAAGCATTAATGCTGAGAAATCTAAAGCCATTCTCATAAACAAGGGAAAACTTGATGTCGGGATAGTTAAAACCATACATGGTGTTATTAATGGCACTTCTGCTACAGAAGAAGTCAAATATCTTGTTGTTTCTTTTAATCAATCTTTAATTTTTAATTGTGATGACGTTTTGACTAAACTTAAAAATAATCTAGACACGCTATCTTCTACTCATCTATTACACCCTCAGCAAAAGTTATCGGTTATAAATCAGTTTATTGGACCATCCTTAATTTATCCATTTCAAACCGCCACTATAAACAAAATTCCTAATACATTTCTATTGAAAGCAGGCAAAATGATTCGAAGTTCTGTGAAAGAAATTCTTCAGCTACCTAGTGACACTCCAAATTCTGTGATATATACATCTCACAAATATAAAGGGCTTTCAATACTGAAAACTTGTTGGGAAGTGTATCTTCAGCAACTGAATATTAACATCAAGCTGCAGTTACTGAGCGATCCACATGTCAACGTAGTACGAAATTATGAAGCCATCACAAACCACTGCTTTTCTGCTCTACAAATGGAACGATCTGATAAAACAGTCAGACAGTTGAGAATCACCTTATGTGACAAAGAATACCAGGCTTGGTGTTCCTATCCTCATAAAGGAAAAGGAGTGGAACTATTTTCAGAAGTTACAGCCACAAACACCTGGCTAATTAATAAAAAAGGCTTGAGCAGTTCTGAATGGAGGGACACACTGAGAATGAATGCAATGGTAGCTCCAGTTCGCAGTGTTCCTGGACGATCTTCAAGCACAAACCACTGCAGACACTGCAGTGAGTATGAAACTCTTCCCCATGTGCTTGGAAACTGTTCTCAGGGAGAACTGCTGAGAATTAAGAGGCACAGCACCATAAGATCTATCTTGGCAAATGCATTACGTGAAACTGGTCTAGAAGTTTACGAGGAAGTTCACTGCCTAGCTGATGGTGGTAGTAATCGTCGCATAGACATCTTTGCGATAAACAGAAGAAAAACAGAAGCAGAGATAATAGACCCGACCATCCGCTTTGAACTGAATAAAGACCAACCTCAACAAGTTCATCTGGAAAAACAGAAAATATATGAGCCCACCATACCATATTTTAAAGAAAAATACAATCTCAGAAAAATAACAATAGTAGGCCTATTTTTTGGATCTCGAGGAACAATTACAAATATGTTTGTGAAATGGAGGGCAAAATATAAAATTAACAGAAGTGTGGAACAAGCAATCACGGAAAACATCATAAAACATTCCGTAGCCGTTTTTCGAAATCATTTATATGGTTTGAATAGAACGTAAAATGTATTATGGTTTATAAATCACTTTATTTTTGTAGTTTTTTCTCTTTTATTGTTATAGCTTTTATTATTGCACATCTTTAATAATCTGCTACAATTTGTTCTCATAGCTTAATTTTATATAACTATTATAACGTATGATAAAATATTTTTTTTTAATACTCTCTTATAACATTTTTTGTTAAAAACCTCTAAATGTATATTGTTCTGTGTCACTTGGCAAACTCATTTATGAGTCAGACTAAAAAATAAATAAAAATGGATAATTTAAACCAATAACCAGGAATATTTAAGAAATAGTTAGCTCCACAACAGAAGTGTATAGAACATAAATTGTGTGTTTTGACGAGAAATATGTGTATTTTTTTTGTCTTATGATTTGTCAGTTATGCAAAAGTCATTCAGAATGAAGAGGGCTTCAGATCCTATTCCCAAGAAGTTCAATACATTACAGTTTAATTGTCAAAATCATTTTAATCAAAACTTTGAGCAAATCAAAGTTTTTGAAATTTTTCCATATAAAGAATAGTTTGTTGTGGGGAGTTTTCTTGAAAATGTTAATTTCCCATCCATTGAAGAACTGTACTTAAATATAACATTTGGTGTTTAACTGATTTTTCGTTTTTGAGTTACACTGTTCATAGACGTACACACACATGGGTCTTTTTCTAAAAATTCTTTTTGGTATCCAGGAATCCTTAAAAGCCTGTTTCCAGTGAAATATCGGTGTCGAATGCAATACCTTCTTTACCTATGCACTATCTAAGAAGTAGAGAAAGTAATTGTGATAGATCAGTTGAGCTGTTTTTCCTCTAGTGTGCAGCATCTCATTACATCCTTACCAGCATTGTGGGTCGTAAACAGTAGATCTGCTGTTCAAATCCTGCCAAGTTCATCCTCTCTGATTGTGGGGTTTTCCAAGTTTTCCTCGGGTCTAATAACAGGTAAATGAACCAAGCCAGGTGACTCAGACTTTCGTCTGGTACTGGCGTTCGACAGGTCCTGGTTTCGATTCCCTCGGTCGACCTCTCTTACCGATGGGTTTTCCCGGGTCATTGGGCGAATCCTGGGGAGGTTTCTTCCTTTCCCCGAAGTTCTTGTCCCTTCCTCATCTCCACTTCATTCAACCGTTCTCTCTTAGAGATTGGAGTGTTGGCGAGGACTACAGTAGTGGCGCTCTTTGGTGATTGCGAACGCGCTTTGCAACTCTCGGCGGCAGGATGGCGTTGGTGTGGTCTGTAGGACCCAGGGAGTTCGATCACACCTGAGTTACGGGCTGCCAGCGCTCCCCTATTCGAGATGAAGAACTGCATTGTCTATGTTAGGGACCTTTCAAGGTGCCTCTTTCCTCGTTATCCGGTTTCAGCCGCCCGTCAATAATACTTTCATATCATCCTGCCCTCCTCGGATCTGACGCACAATGAGCCGATGGTGGCTGCAGTGCGAAATGCCTTCGGGAATGACACACATACATTCACAAATGCAAGGAGGCATCCGTAAATTATACCTTGAACGTTTCCTTCTCATTTATCATTTCATATATCATCAGTGTCCTCCCCCTAAAAATCGACATAAATGAATTCATTCTTGCATATAAATTCTTCTGCCACTGGATGAAGATCATGGTTCATAAATTCATCCTGATAACAATGGATGACAGCAACAACATTAGGATAATACAAGAACATTTAATTCCTGCCCACTTATATGTGAAAAACAATTTAAAACCCTGCTACTGCTTAAATGTGAGGATAGTCTCGAACCCGTAAAATGAAGCAACACGATTCCGATTCGTGGATTTCTTACCGCATACAAAATTAATTGAATTTTGCATAACTCCTTACTTTGAAAAATAATTGCTATCATTAGAGCTGCAATTTGTCTGTAATACATAATACAATTACGAATATGCCAACACAAGAGAAATTCATTATTTGTTTGCTCCAATTCTGATCCGTTGATTACTGAAACTGAAACCTAGGTTGCGTCATCCTTGCTTTTGTTTAACAGTTGAACCCTGGATTTGAAATAAAAGTAATCATGTACAACTCCACTTAATCTATTTAAACAACTCTTTTTAGACAGTTGGTCCTAAAAGTAGGTCTTTTACCAGTGTCAGTAGTGTTAAAAGTAGAACATTCTGTCTCTCAGTGTTACAAAATTATAACACTCCAATGTAGCCAACTTTGATTTATGCGTTCACGGCCTCATTTAAGTAGGCTATGACTCTGAAATCTCGTATGGATCCATAAAATGGCGGATGATTTCAATGACATGACATGGAATCTGCTGGACCAGACGAAATTATACAAGTAGTGGAGAGAGCAAAATTACAACAGCTAGTGTCTCCTTTCATAGGATTACAAAACTTGGCCTAAGACCTCGTTTTGCAAGCTCCCTGCTCACAAAATAAAACACAATTTTTACCACTTGAGTTATAAATAACGATTTCTTTTAATTATTTTTTTTCTCTCACACGAACCATGTGTAGGTCAGGAGTTGGATAGGCAGAGTCAGCCTGAAAAAATCAATGACAGCTGGTACTTGAACCACGGATCTCCATGTCTCCAGCGGTTTGTTCTAATCACTGAGGTGCCATGGCTACATGTCAAAACGTAAAATATCCGTCCATCCAGACACACACACACACACACACACACACACACACACACACACACACACACACACACACACACACACACACACACATTTTGTTTGTTAACGGCGCCGTCAGTGTGTGGGGTGTATCAGCGGAATTTTGTCCCGTAGGAGTTATTTCACATGCCAGTAAATCTACTGGCATGGCGCTGTCGCTTTTAAACACTCTCTGGGTCGGGTTTCAATACTCGCCTTGGATTCAGAAGGCCACTGCCTAACCAGCTCAGCCGCAACGTCTGTGATCCAAATTCAGGAGCTCCCGAGTTCGATTCCCGGCGACCGCTCTCTCTGATCCATGAGTGATGCTTCCAGGTCCGCAGGCTAATGCTGGTGTGGTTCATCTTCTACCACGACTTTCTTATTCATCATTTCTTGTACCCCTTGTCATATGTTTCAAGGTTAAAGGACCAAGCGACTGTGTTCGGCAGGTTGCTGCTGGGTGGTGGTTGGACGCTCTGTAAAGGTTTCTTACTGGTGTTGTTGCGGAACCACTCTGTCAGGACCCGGCTTCGGGTGCTTTCAGGTGGCGTCATTTCGGAGTACTCCCGGAGGTTCGGGCTTGTGACGGGTCATGGCGGTGTCGGTTCCGATCCAACTGGAAGCGTCGTCATCCGGATTTGGTTGCCCTTCGGGTCTCTCTCCTTATCTCTCTTTCACGAGGTTACGTAAGTCAAAAGGATCACAATGGCCTACGTGCGGTGCTCTATCCCAGTGACTGAGGGTCCCATCCGCGACAATCCTAGTGCTAATTTGCTGTATATAAACAGAATGCGTGTAGATGCAATAGCAATATACATTAATGGCCATGATGAAGCTTAAGTAAGTATACAATTGAGCTTAAAAAGTGACAATCTATCTTTAATTGCCGTTTATCAAGTACGCAGATCACAGTGTAACAAAACAGTGTCAAAATATCTGAATAAACTTTGTTCTAATTCTATAGATGTAAGCAAAGAAATTTCTGGATGCCAAAATATTCTAATAACCCTCTTGTAAGAAAGTTTTGCTTTATTTGAGGTAGGTACATACGTTATAGTCAAGTTCGTCAGTAAGACATGCTAAATACCTTTATAAAGAGAGAAATTGCTAACATTAGAAATCGGAGCCAACATTTTATAATCAGCAGCCAAGAAGGTTATTTTTCTCGATAGTCGAGACAAGTAACTTCTCCAAAGAGGTTAACTTGGCGGCCTTGGATTGTGAAATCCTCATATTCATCTCTATTTCGTTGTATATGTTAAGGGTTTCTACAGAACCTGAAAAATGTGTAGGTTTCATGTTATTAAATAGCTATGTACCAAAGACAAGATATAAGAATTTAAAATTTACCTACTGTAATTATCTAGGAAATATTATTCGGCCATTTCTCCCAATGATTGTTCCACGGCCAAAGGAGTTATAGGCTACGCAGTATTTTCCGAACTTGGAAAGCTTTCCTGGAGAGGTTAAGAAGAGGTTAAGAAGATCAGATGTTCCTCCATTGCGTCAATATTAGAGGGATTTTATTTATTTTTTATTAATTTATTATATGATACATAAGCTATTTAATTCAAGATATACTATTTAAACATTTTACAGAATCTTATTAACAGTTCAGAGCAGCTATGGTTTTACAATATATGATAGAAACACAATGAATAAACTTTTTCTTATAATGCAGCAACTCTTATTTTTAGTGCTGATATGCGCAAAACTCTAATTAATCCAGTTTTTATTAATCCAGTACCTTTTGAATATACAATAGTATAAGTTATTTTATTCAGCAATTACAGCAATTTATCTCTTCTTTTATATAATCTTCGACGGAATAGAACAAAAATATAAAAAAATTGTACATTCTTAGTTCTTTTTAGAACATTTTATCAGTTCAAATGTTTTTATGTCGAATGGGAAAGTATTACATTACTCATATGCTGATGCAGTTTTGCTTTGAAAAGCTCCATATGTGATTGGATCGGACAGTTGTCTCTATTGTAACGGCATTTATTTATTTCATTGTTATTATCTTTGTTTCTTAGAAACACAATTCTTTAAAATATGACTAGGGAATAAATTTGTGAATATGTTTAGTTGCTTAAATCCATCTTTACATGATTCCCAGCGATTTATTCCAGGGTTTAGCCTGATCATTCTTTTCTGTAGCGCAAAAATTCTTTTGTATTTTTCTTTGAACTGCGTCCACATATTATTATACTGTACCATAGTCCATAATATATCGTGAGATGGCTCAAAGGATTTTGTCTAGACCCGCATTCGGGAGGTCTAGGGTTCGGTCCCCGTGGCTGGCCTAACTGATCCATGTTTTATTTTAGGGTTTCCGCGTGTCGCCAGTTCCCGTCGTTTCCTGTTCCCGTCATTTCCTAATCGCCTCTTTTTCAGGGTTGAAGGACCAGGTGGCGGTGGTTGGCGTGTTGCGGCTGAATGGTGGATTACGCATTGTAAAAATTTACCCTGTCGTCGCCGTTGTCTGGAACTTCGTTCGGTGTTGTGGCTTCCTCTGGGGAAACTCGGTGTGGTGCGCAGAGCCTTAGTCGGCATCGGAGCCGTTCCAACTTCAGATATTATGGTGTCTGTTCAGGATTGCGCCCGTCGTCATTCGGATTTGGTCGCCCTTCGGATCTCTCCCTACACCCCTCCCACTCCTGGGTCAGTAAGATGCAATGTACTACAAGGAGTTACTTCCGGTGCGCTGCTCCAGTGTCCTATGCTAATCCTAAACGTAGTTCCATACTATATCCGATATTAGTTATAACCGGGGGCTTTACGACATTATAAATATAAGGGATAAAATAGAGGAATTACCACATATTTTTGAAGTATTTTATGCCCGCTTTTACTACTGGGCACCACAGGCGATGACACTGATGACACATGGAATGTGATGGCGGTGGAAACCAGAGAACCCGGAAAAATCCCGTCCCTGCGCTGCTTTTTTTCCACAAATCTCACAGCAACCCATTACCGGGTTTTGTCCGGGTTCTCCGGTTTTCCCCGCTATCACATTCCACCAGTGCTACAACATTCATTCCATGTATCATCACTGTCATCGCCTGTGGTACCCTAGTAGTAAAGGCGGGCGTTAAATACTATCAAATAATTAAATATTAGAGTACAATAATTTCAGAAATATCGGGGAAAGTAAACGAAAATAATTGCTTTCTCATTTGAATTCAAAACGCTATCTGTGAAATATGCGGGTAAACCAAATAGCAAATAAAAAGGAAATAAAGACCCAGATCAGATTTGAATAATAAAATTCAATATGAAATATTATTACATTCCACGTCTGCAATAACAAATGAATTAAAACGTCACAGGAGTTAATACATTGCGTGCACATACGTGCAGTAAAATAGACAAAATACACAAGTAGATTAGGTTACCAACACCGAATTCGGGAAGTTCCATTTTCTACCATAGCAGTATAAACAGGAAAAGGATAAAAAATGCTTTCGTTGAAAAATATTTTGAAAATTCTTAAGAAGTGCATATTATAAATTATCTGATTTAAAATATTTCTTGCATTCATTGTGCCTTACTTAAGGTAAATCCTGTATTGCTTTTGAGTTCGGAATTTCACTACAAATACAAGTTTTATGGTGCCATGAATAAAACATATGATGATTTACATAATATATTTTAACACCTGCAGAACTTTCATACCAATTGTTTTCCCATAATCTCTCGAGTATATGCTAGTTCTCTTTCACTGCAGTGACTTCGGTTTTTCTCCTCAGCGCAGTAGCGGTGAATGACCCGCCTAAGGCTACATTTATAAATTATGTTATACCTGTGAGTTGCTGTCTTCAGTTAAAGCTGTAAAGACTAAAGTGTGTTAATTGGGCATTCAAAACTGAAAGTTTGCTCAATACATCCGTGTTGTGTGTGAATTAGATTATTCTTATTAGTGCACTAAAATACCTACAGAACAATTCACGCTTGAACAAAGAATGTTTAGTATGTTAAAAAGTAAAACCGAATAATATAAATAAGTATCATACATTTCAGGAGAGTTTCCTAGTATTCTGGCTACAAACAGAGATACTGCAAGAAGTCTGATTAATAAATTTAGGACATCGGGATCGCTAAACGTTAACCCTAAAAAGCGAAACAGTATTTCCCTAAAAGGGGAACAACATTGACGAAATTGGTTCATCATTTAAACGCTCTCCAAAAAAGGTATCTTAGAGCTGTGGCTTACATTTAAATGTTACAGAAATATCTATTCATACAGCTGCTAAACTTTTAAAATTGAAACGCTACAGAGAGAGAATATTACTTAAAAATTACAACCTTTGAATAAGCGGAATACCAGAAATGTCTGAATACAGATGGATGCCACTTACAAAACGGTTAGTTCTCCTTTTAGTGCATGTTACTATAACTAGAGTAGTATTGTTGGTGTATGAGAAAGGAAAACACCCCAAAGTAGCAGACAGTGCGCCGAGCACGCATACGCGCGATCCACGGCCTGGAAATATCACGAACGAACTAGGATTGCGAATAAATAATAATAGTAATAATAATAATAATAATAATAATAATAATGATAATAATAATACAATGTGTTCCTCCACAGACTTTGGAAACAAAAATTATTCTTAAAAAGCCTATTCCAATATCTGCTTCATGCTTATAAGTAGAAGGGAAATAAGAGAATTCACTAGGTCAAAGCAATAATCAAATCTTTCAAATGCTCCATGCGATGTCATTGAAATTCAGTTCTCTTTACATGACCTGGGTGGGTGGAGAGAGTTCTGTTCATGTAACACATCAGAGTTTCTATGGTTATTCAGTATCACGACCTGAATTTGTGCTTAATAAATTCAAGAGACTAAGACAAAACATTTCAGATAAGCGTCCACGCAGATAAATTTTTCTGTTCTACATCACACTGAAAGAAGATCTAATATAGTGCCCCTCCCCGATTAAATGAGTAGCTACAAATAGACGGTACAGGAAAGCAACTACGCAACTAAGGTTTTCTGATACAGTTAAACAAGGTAAGCATTATGAGAGGATGACTGAGCTCCTAAGGACATCTATCATCTCTGATTTTGCAGGTTACTATCGCTACCTAGTTGTAGAATTAACGTTAATCCCCGCCCCGCAAAAGGGTGAACTTGAGTGTAACACAACTATCACTACATAACTGCTGAAAATTTACACATAACTAGAATTGAATTCTTAAAAGTGGGCAGTTTTGAAATATGAAATAATTTTTAGGGCAGATGGAGTGTGAAACAAAAGAGCGGCGAGGGAATATGAAGCAGACAGTTTGGTCCCCACAGGAGAAAGTTGACAAACGGAGACCGAAATTCTGAATAGAGGATAATGAAGGAACAAATTGAATCTTCATTTAAATGAGTGTGGGAGTTTACGGGAGGCATATTATGGCTGCGTTTGCATGTTTCATACTTTGTGCGGTAAAGTTTCTCAACTTTTACACTTTTTTGGTATTCTCTACGTTACAGCATAACAACTGTGATAATTCTCTGTCTGATCGAGTGTAAAGTTTTATATTCGAAATAATACTTTATTCGAAACTTACTTGCTTTCAACCTAAATCAGTGACGAAAATATAACTTGCCACTTTAGTAAAATTTTATATAATCGTTACGTAAAGAAATATACGCTAACAATTTTATTTAACGAATTATGGTTCTTTAAGCCTCCTAAACTAATTTTCAATGGAGAATAATAAGATATTTGTGTTCAAATATAATAAACAGTATTCAAGCTCGACACCAAATTCAAGGCAATATTATTTAATTTAAATACTAACTAATGGATATGATAGAAAACTCTTAAAAAAGTAAGACATTGGCTTAGAAATCAAAACATAAATCGATAATTATTTGAACATTCAAAACAATAAAATATAATATGATGGATGTGTTATATTCCATAACTTTCCCTACCAATTCTTCAACAAACTATTATTTAAGTTAATCTAAATATATATTTTTGGAAATGCTTTTATTGCATTTTTACTTTCTCTATACGTACTATGTACATAGTGTATAGAGGAAGTATTGTATTCCACCCAAAAATTCAATACCGAGATTTCACCGGAAATACATGTTTTAGGACTCCCTGAATCCAAAAAAAGCATTTTCAGAAAAAAGTCCACGTGTATGTGTGTGTCTGTGGACAGCATAGCTCAAAAACGAAAATACCGTTAAATACTAAACTTGGTATTTAGGTTTGGTATCTTCCAAGGATGCGACACGAAGCTTTTCAAGAAAATCCCCCACCCCAACTACCCTTTACATGGAAAATTTTTCGAAAATTTTGATTTTCTAAAAAATGGCTCAAATGATTTTGATTAAAATCCCGCATATTAAAGATATTTACATACCAAATAAAATGTATATCTTGAATTTTCTGGGAATATTCTCTGAAAAGCTCTTTATTCTGGATGAATTTTGCTAAATGTTGCTTAGTTGCTAAACGGTAAGAGATAGACAAAAACTTACTATACAGAAAATGTTGATCTAATCAAAACACACAATATATGTCCTTTACATTTTTGTTGCGGAGGTAACCGTTTCCGAGATATTCCTTGTTTTTGGTTGCAGTTGTGAGTTTTCTTTTGTTCTACTCCTGTCCAAGCAAAGAAGCAATTTTCAATGAAAATCGAATAACGACAGATTTTAAAACATTTGACTATCGGTTTAGTCTAGCATATACCCTTATTTTCTTCCTACTTATAAGGAACTAAGTAGTAAGAACATTCTGCTAATGATTATCTCGATTAACAAGGTGCAGAAAGAAGAATAATCGTATTTAAGAAGTTTGTAGAAGAGCTAGAGAAAGTCATGTGAGTGTAACATATCATATTTTTACTTGTAGTTATAACGGGAATAAACTAAGCTTAAGGGATAGTTAGATAAGATTAAGCTCTGGTCGGTATGTGATAGCTTGAAATTCCGTTCTCTTTTCATGACCTGGAGAAAGAAAAAGATAATGATTTTCTATTTGAGGAATTTAATATTACATTATAATATTTTAAAAATTGAAGCCAATAATAGGCATTACTTCGGAAATGGCTAACTCAAAAAAAAAAAAAAAAAAAAGAAGAAGAAGAAGAAGAAGAAAATAAAGAATTTGACATAAACTGTGTGTTTTTTAACGAGATTTAAAACCTTTGTGTAGTAAGTTATGATTTAGCAGCTATGCAAAACTCATCCAGAATGAAGGAAACTTCAGAGGCTATTCGCAGAAAATACAAGATTTACGTTTTATTTGGCATAAGATGCACTAAATGTATAATATTTGAATCAAACTCATTTAAGCCATTTTATGGGGAATACATTTTTCAAAACAATGTTTCATGTAAAGCGTAGTTTCGGGTGGAGATTACCTTCAAAATCTGCGTCTCATAATCTTTGAACTTGTTGAACATAAATATAAAGTTTGGCATTAATAGCATTTTCGTTGTTAGTCCACAGAAGTGCGCGCACACGCATACACACACAAGAACGTTTGCTATGAGTGCTTATTACTTTATCTACATAGTACATGGTACATAAAGAGGTACAGTGCGTTCCCTGAGCAACCGGAACGTTTCGAAGCGGCTGGCCCTTACCCGTTACGGTGCAGCCGCGGGGCGGTTCGGTCGCTCAGGGAACGTACTGTGGAAAAGGTATTGGACTCCATCCAAAAATTCAATACCGAGATTTCATCAGAAATACACGTATTAGGGAACCCTGTATCCAAAAGAAGCTTTTTTAGAAACAGGTCCCAGTGTGTGAGTGTGTATGTGTGACTTTAAGTGTGTCCGTGTGTCAGTGTGTCCTTGGGTCCGTATATATATAACGAATTTCATCCATATGGATGGCAACCAAATTTTAAAGCATTTGACTATTTCTTTTGTCTAGCGTGTTCCCTTATTTCCCTTTTACATTCAAGAAAGCAAGTAATAAGGCCATTTCGGCTGATATTTATCTCCGTTAGCATGAAGTAAACGTAATTCCATGGCACGACAGTCCACAAGGGTCCTGAGTAAGGTGCAATGCTGGAGGGTGGGACGTGATCAGTGCCTCGGGTCCCTCGCGGCCGGTTGATGCGGTCTTCTTGATCTGGAGCTGCTACTTCTCAATCAAATAACTCCTCATTTGTCCCCCAAGGGACCTTACGAGGCTGAGTGCACCCCAGACCAAGTCTCCCAGGATGGGGGGGGCGGAAATTCCCTACGCCAAGAATTGAACCCAGGTCTCCCGTTTGGCAAGCAGCCGCTCTACCACCATGCTAAGGAGAAGCATGAAGTAGGTAGAAGAATAAGCTTTTCAATAATTTGTAACAGAGAGTAGAGCAAGTCATATGAATGGGTACATTAGATTTTTTACGGGAATTCAACCGACCAGAAAGTATGTAAATCGGCGAAATATCGGAATCGAATCCTTGTTGGAGGAAGTATTTTCCTTACTAAAATTCGGTTACATGGTGGTATTAAGGCAACTGCGAATGTATTAATACGGATTAACTTAAAACTCGATCAAAGTGGTATTTTTGAAAGCTAGAACATTGCCGTGCTAAGATATCCAGGTAGAGGAACGCGAATACCTCTACAGGTCGCGTGACACAGTGTCTAAAGCTTGCTGTGGCATGCGATCTTGTAATTAGTTGGTTCCAAAGTGCCACTTTTATATCAATATCGCTAAGTGCGACCACTAACACCCTTATTGTAATTTCCACGTTATTTGTAGCAGCGATATCATCTCGGGCTACTTATAGATCCTACAGCTAACCCTGCTAAATATGAAATGCATCTAAAAAAAAAATCTGATGTGTTACACTCACATTACTTTCTCTAGTTGTTCTACAAACACCTTACAAATATTCTTCTGCTTTCTGCATGTTGCTTATCGAGGTACTCATTAGCACAATGTTCTTATTACTTAGTTACTTATAAGTAGGAAAAAATAAGGGAATACACTAGGCTAAAGCCATAGTCAAATGTTTTAAAAGCTGTCGTTATGCGATTGTCATTACAAATCCCTTCTTTTCTTGGCCAGGAGTAGAACAAAAGAAAACCGCACACTCCCGTCTGAGAAAAGTATAAGTACTTCACAATTGAGACTAATAACAATGAATACCTCGAAAACTGTAAGCTCCACGAGAAAAATGTATATGACATAACTTGCGTACTTTAACAAGACCTACATTTTTTGTATAGTAAGTTTTTGTCTATCTCTTACGGTTTACTAGTTATGCCAAATTAAGCAAAATTCATCCAGAATAAACAGGTCTTTAGAACCTATTCCCAGAAAATTCAAGATATACATATTATTTATCAGCTAAATATCGTTAATATACGATATTTTAATAAAAATCGTTAGAGCCATTTTTAAGAAAATCAAAATTTTCGAAAAAAGTTCCATGTAAACGGTAGTTTGGGGCGGGGGGATTTTTCTCAAAATCTTTTTGTCGCATCCCTGGAAGATACTAAACTTAAATACCAAGTTTGGAGCTTTACCGACTTTTCGTTTTTGAGTTATCGTGTTCACAGACACACGGGCACACGGACACACACACACACACACACACACACACACACACACACACACACGGACCTTTTTGTAAAAATGCTTTTTTTGGATACAGGGGACCCTAAAACATATGTTTCCGGTGAAATCTCGGTATCGAATTTTTGGGTGGAATACAATACTTCTCTATCCCTATGTACATTTCACATACGGGGCTAGAGAAAGTAAAAAATTGATTTCTACATGCGCTTTACTCACTTCCTCTAATTACACCAAAGGAATTTTATTATATATGGATTTAAAGCAGGTAATCTCATATGCTGCATTCATATCATTTTCTCTGCCCAATCTTCTTTAACTATTCTTACTTCCTCTCTTAGTGTATAGTACAAAGGTAGAGAGGATATTGCATTCCATCCAAAATTCGATACCGAGATATCACCAGAAACACATATTTCAGGTCCCCTGAACACAAAGAAAACATTTTTTAGAAAAATGTTCTCATGTGTGTATCCGTGTGTCTGAGAAGATTCCATCTCAAAATCGAAAAATCGGTTCAGTACCAAACTGGTATTTACGTTCAGTATCTGCCAAAAATGCGACACAAAGATTTTCAAGAAAATATGCCATCTCCAACTACCCTGGACATTTTTTTTTCGAAATTATGATTTTCACAAAAATGACTGTACCGATTTTTACTAAAATGTCATATGTGAAACATATTTTCATGACAAATGAAATGTATATCTTAAATTTTCTGTAAATAACCTCTGAAGACCTCTTCGTTCTGGATGATTTTTGTATAGCTGGCAAACCGTAAGAGATAGACAAAAGTAGATACAAAAAAGTAGATTTCGTTAAAATACGCAACTTATGCGATATACATTTTATTTTGTAGATTTAACGTTTTCAAGATATTCCGAATTATTTGTTTCAGTCTTAAGCTACTTAAGGTACTTTTCTCAAACGGAGTCATCTTTCTTTTCGTCTCTCTTTTGTTTACTCTTAAAAAGCAAAGAAAAGATACTTTCAATTGTTTCACTTAGTGACCGACTTTTAAACGATCTGATTTTCGCTTAAGCCTAGTGTATACCCTTATTTCCCTTCTACTTACAAAGAATCGAGTATTAAGACCATTTCTGACAATGTTTATATAATTATTATGACGTAGATAAAAGAATAATATTTTTTAACAATAGTTTGAATGCGAAATAGTTGGAGAAGGCTATGTGATTGGAACACATCAGATTTTTACTTTCTCAACATGTACTATGTATATAGTGTATACAGAAGGTATTGGAAGTCCACCCAAAAATCCTGTACCGAGATTTCACCAGAAATACACGTTTTAGGGTCCCCTGTATCCAAAAAAAGTATTTTCAGGAAAAGGTCCATATGTGTCCGTGTCTCTGTGGACACGACAATTCAAAAACGAAAAGTGCTTTAAATACGAAACTTGGTATTTAAGTTTAGTATCTTTCAGGGATGCGACAAGAAGATTTTGAGAAAAATCCTCTCACCCCAAACTACTCTTTATATAAAAAAAAAGTTGATTTTCTCAAAAAAATGGCTCTAACTATTTTTATTAAAATCTCTTATATTTAAGATATATACTTATCTTAATAGGTATTTTATTTTTCATTTATATATATATGTGTGTGTATGTGACAAATAAAATGTATATCTTGAATATTCTGGTAACAGCCTCTGAAGACATATTCTGAATGAACTTTACCGAATATTGCATAACTGTTAAACCGTAAGAGATAGACAAAAACCTACCATATAAAAATGTAGAGGACATTAAAGCACACAATTTATGTTATATACATTTTTTTCGTGGAGTTGACCGTTTTTGAGATATTTCTTTTCATTAGTTTTAGCTTTAAAATACTTATACTTTTCTCATACGTGAATTTGTCAACTCCTGTCCATACAAAGGTACTTCAATTGCATAACAGCCAGCTTTTTAAAGATTTGACTATCGATTTAGCCTATGCTACTCCCTTATTTCTCTTCTACTTATAAGGGAGCAGGCAATAAGACCCTTTCTGCCAACTTTTTCTCGATTAGATTAAGTAAATAAAAGAATAAGCGTTATAACAATTATGTATTAATGAGATGTGGAGAAAGTCATATGAATGGAACACATAAGATTTTTCTTCTACTCCAAAAAGGGATTTTTACTTTCTCTATACGCACTCTGTACATAGAGTATAGAGAAGGTATTGCACTCCAAAAAAAATTCGATACCGAGATTTCACCGGAAATATATGTTTTAGGGTCCACTTTGTCTAAAAAAGCATTTTCCGAAAAAGGTCCGTGTGAGTGTGTGTGTGTGTGTCCGTGTGTCTGTGAACACGATAACTCAAAAATGAAAAGTAGGTAAAATACCAAACTTGGTATTTTGTTTAATATCTTCCAGGGATGCGACACGAAGATTTTGAGAAAAATCACCCCAGCCCCAACTACTCTTTACATGGAACTTTTTTCGAAAATTTTGATTTTCTCAAAAATGGCTGTAACGATTTTGATTAAAATTTCGTATATTAAAGATATCTACCTGACAAATAAAATGTATATCTTGAATTTTCTGGGAATAGCTTCTGAAGAGTAGTTTATTCTGGATAAATTTTACTGAATTTTGAATAACTGCTAAACCATAAGAGATGGACAAAAACTTACTACATAAAAATGTAGAGCACGTTAAAACACACAATTCATGTAATATACATTTTTTTCGTGGAGTTCGTCGTTTTTGTGACATTCCTTATTTTTGGTTTCTGCTGTGAAAAACTTATACATTTTTCATACAGGAATTTGTCAACTGCTGTCCATACAAACAAAGGAACTTCAGTGACATAGCAACCAGCTTTTGATTATCACTTTAACCTATGGTACTCCCTTATTTCACCTCTACTTACAAGGAAACAAGTAATATGGCTATTTCTGTTAATGTTTTACTGATTAGCATGAAGTAAATAGAAATATAAGTTTTTTAAGAATAATTTGTTGCAGGGATATAGAGAAAGTCATGTGAATGGTACACATAAGATTTTTTTTATTAATTATTTCATAACTTTAACTTCTATGGTCGTATCTGAGTCTTTGACTTGTGAAACAATGCCTACATTATCTGTAGATGGTTTGCATTGGGTTAATATTTTCGTACTATTAAACGCACACAGATTCATTCTCACACATTCCAAGAATAATGCTGATTTAGAAAACCTCCCCGCCTCAGTCATGAAACGATCCGAGTCCTTCGCGTGAGAAGTCAATGCTGACGAAGGCAGTCGTCAAGTTTTACTCCCATATAACTATGGACCTTTTCTACATACATGCAGCATGCATGCTTACATGCATACATGCATGCATACATACATACTTACTTACTTACATACATACATACACACATACATGCATGCATACATACATACTTACTTACATACATACACACATACATACATACATACATACATACATACATACATACATACATACATACATACATACATACATACATACATACATACATACATACATACATACATACATACATACATACATACATACATACATGCATGCATGCATGCATACATACATTCATACATACATACATACATACATACATACATACATACATACATACATACATACATACATACATACATACATGCATACATACATACATACATACATACATACATACATACATACATACATACATACATACACTCACACACATTCTGAGTAATATATATTGTGATTCTAGGGAGCTTAAGTGATTGGTTCATCAGTATCATTATACTTATACCACTAGAGAAGCGTTAAACACCTCACATGTGTTTGATAGAGAAAGTAAAACGATAATAAATGTGCTGAAGGTAAACAAAGGTTTCATTTACGCAGATATGCACATTTGCAACCTTGAGAACTAGGTTTATTATATACATCTGCCTTTCTGGTTTCTTGAAGAAACTACCATCCTCTTTATCATCTATTACCAGATACTCCCGTTTCACTAGGTATGTTGTTGCTGCATATTCTAATTATAATATCGACTGTGTGTAATACTTTAAAGATTCAACACAATAAAAATTATGGCATATGTTTCCTACACATTTCCTCTACATGGTACTCACCGAGATTTCAGCGGAAATACACGTTCTAGGGTCCCCTGAATATCCAAATAAAGCTTTTTTATGAAAATATCCTTGTGTGTGTGTCCATGTATCTATGAACACGATAACTCAAAAACGAAAAGTCGGTATAATACCAAACTTGGTATTTAAGCTTAGTAGCTTCCAAGGATGAGACACGAAGATTTTGAAGAAAATGCCCTCACCCTAAACTACCCTTTTCATGGAAACATTTTCGTAAATATTGATTTTCTCAAAAACGGCAAAAACGATTTTGATTAAAATACCGCATAATAAAATATTTACATGGCACACAAAATTTATATTTTGAATACTCTGGCAATAGCCTCTGAAGAGCCCTTTATTTTTGATGGCCTTTGTTGAGTTTTGCATAACTGGTAAACCAAAAGAGATCGACAAAAGCTTACTACACAAAACATGTAGATCTCGTTAAAACACACAATTTATATCACATACATTTTTTCGTGGAGTTGACCATTTTTGAGATATTCCTTGTTTTGGTTTCAGTTTTGAAATACTTTTCCCACACGAGACTTTGTCAATCACGGAAATGTAACTAAATCAGCATTTAAAAGATTTGACTATCGCTTTAGCCTAGCGTATTCTCTTATTTTTCTTATGCTTACAAAAAGCAAATAATAAGACCGTTTTTGCTAATGTTAATCTCGATTAATATGAAGTAGGTAGAAGAATACGCGTTTTAACAATAATTTGTTGCAGAGGTGTACAAAAATTCAACAGCCGTGAACGTTGGCGCTTTCTTCAGTAGAAGCTCTGTCGTGAAAGGGCTGCGGGTTCGATTCCCGCTATGGGCATGAATGTTTAGTGTTGTGTGTTTCTGTATTTGTAAAATTCATTATCTCTCCCCTGATGGCCAATTAGGTTAAGAAAAAGTAAGAAAAAATCTGATGCATTCCATTCACATGACTTTCTCTATATCTCTGCAACAAATTATTACTTGAGAGCTTATGCTTCTATATACTTCATGCTGATCGAGAAAAAAATAGCAGAATTAGTCTTATTACTTGCTTCCTTGTAAGTAGAAGGAAATAAGGGAGTACCATAGGTTAAAATGATAGTCATAAGCTGGTTGCTATGTGACTGAAGTTCCTTTGTTTGTATGGATAAGAGTTGACAAATTCCTGTATGAGAAAAGTATAAGTTTTTTAAGCTGAAACCAGTAACAAGGGATATCTAAAAAAGATCACCGCCACGAAAAAATTATATAACATAATTTGTGTATTTTAACTTGCTCTTCATTTTTTGTGTGGTAAGGTTTTGTCCATTTCTTACGGTTTAGCAATTATGCATAATTCCTTAAAATTTATTCAGAATAAAGTAGTTTTCAATGGCTATTTCCAGAAAAGTCAAGATATGCATTTTCTTTGTCAGGTAAATATATTAAATATACGGTATTTAATCAAAACTTCTTGAGCCATTTTTGAAAAAAATAAAAAATTCGAAAAAAGTTCCATGTAAAGGGTAGTTGGGTGTGGGGGGATTTTCTTGAAAATTTCGTGTCGCATCCTTGGAAGATATCAAATTTAAATACCAAGCTTGATATTCGAAAGGCTTTTCGTTTTTGAGCTATGCTTCAACAGACACACGCACACTCACGGACCTTTTGCTAAAAATGTCTTTTTTGGATTCAGGGGTACCCAAAACATTTATTTCCGGTGAAATCTCGGTATCGAATGCTTTGGTGTAATGCAATGCCTTCTCTATACACTATGTACATAGTACGTGTAGAGAAAGTAAGAAACAAAAAGAAAGAAAGAAAGTCATGTGAATGGAACACATCAGATTTTCTTTTATAAACGCCTCATGTTGAAGGAACAAACTTTGATCCACTATCTTAATGGAATAGCGATTCAATGCAACTAAAGATATTAAAATTGTATGATTTTCTGTATCTATAATGCCTTATTTATTTCCCCACCATGTAAAATGCACATAGTAGGTAGAGAATGTATTGCATTCCAATAAAAAATTCGATGACGAGATTTTACACGGAAAACATGCTTTGAAACCAAAAAGTGTCATTTTTTAGAAAAAAGGTCTGCGTGGCTATCTAAGTAAAGATTTTCAGGACAATTCAGTTTCAAACTATCCTTTATATGAAATTTTTTTGAAGAAATCGCGATATCGAATTTTTCGGTGCATTACAATACCTTCTCTATACACTAGGTACATATTACGTGTAGAGAAACTAAAAATATGACGTGTTCCATTCACTTGACTTTCTCTATATCTCGGTAAACATTATTGTTAAAAAGCTGATTATAATATCTACTTCTTGCTAATCGAGATTAACATTAGGAAATGATGTTACTACTTGCTTTCTTTTAAGTAGGAGGGAAATAAGGGAATAAGTTCGGCTAAAGCTATAATGGCCTTCCGCTCGGCCGCTGCGTCCCCCATCTCGGTCCATTACAGACGTCATGGATGGGGTACAGTATTGGAGGGTGAGACGTGGTCAGCGCCTCGAGTCCCCCCCGGCCGGGTAATGCGGTCTTCATGACCTGGAGCCGCTACTTCTCCATCAAGTAGCTCCTCAATTGGCCCCCCAGGGACCTTACGAGGCTGAGTGGATCCCGGGTGAGGGGGGGGGGAAATCCCAACGCCGGCACTGGGGATCGAATCCAGGTTTCCCGCTTGGTAAGCAGCTGCGCTACCACCGCGCTAAGGAGACGACCCCACGAAAAATAGTATATGAGATAAATTGTGTATTTAATGTGATCTACATTTTTTGTGCAGTAAGTTTCTGTCTACCTCTTACAGGTTACCAGTTACGCAAAACTCAGCAAAATTCATTCAGAATAAAGAAGTTCTAGAGGTCGTCCCCAGAAAATTCGAGATATACATTTTATTTGTCATATGAATATCTTTAATATGCGGTATTTTAATCAAAATCGTTAGAGCTATTTTTGAGAAAATCAAAATGTTCGAAATTTTTTTTTCATGCAAGGGTAGTTTGGGGTGTGGGTATTTTTCTCAAAATCTTCGTGTAGCATCCCTGGAAGATACTAAACTTAAATATCAAGTTAGTTATTTTACCGAATTTTCGTTTTTGAGTTATCGTGCTCACAGACACACGGACACATACATGAACATTTTTCTGAAAATACTGTTTTTGGATACAGGAGACCCTAAAACGTCTATTTCCGATGAAATCTCGGGATCGAAATTTTGGACCTTCTCTATACGCTATGTATATATTACGTGTAGAGAAAGTAAAATATATACCGTATTGAAAAACTCAAACAATTAGGAACTAATATGATGATATAATTAGGATAGTGGATGTAAAGATTATATCATTTTGGACTATAGATTGAATTGCAATTCATAGCGAAATATTTCCTAGTTCTTTATTCTTACATATATAACATATGCGTGTGAGCGTGTACGTGTGTGCATGTTTGCGTGAACTACATGGCTCAGGAACAAAAGGTTGGATAAACGCTCAACTTGGTATATAGGCTATTTATCATAAAAGATGTGACACGAAGCCACACCCAACCAATTAACCTTTACGTAGAATATTTTCGAGTATTTTTATTTTCTATTTATTTTCTAAATTTTCTTTTAATGCCTCTAGAGATTTCGATTGAATTGCCATATGTTTAAGATATTTGGTAGATGAAAATAAAATGCATGTAATAAATTATTAGCGAACAATTTTTGAAGTACTTTATATCTGAGAGGGCTGTATATAAATTTGTAGTTAGAAAAGACGTAGATTAAATATTCCACCAGAAAACAAATACTTTCTCTACACGTACTATGTGCATAGTGTATAGAGAGGGTTTTGAATGCATCCAAATATTCGATACCGAGATTTCACCTGAAATACATGTTATGAGTCCCGCATTTGAGTAGTGTTTAACGCCCGTTTTTAATACTTGTGGTACCACAGGCGATGGCACTAATGATACATGAAATGAAGGTGCAAGACCGGTGGAATGCGATGGCGGGGGTAACCGGAGAACCCATAGAAAACCTTCCCCTGCGTCGCTTTGTCCACCTCAAATCTCACATGCGATCTCTTGGGATTGAACTGAGGTGGTCTAGATGAGTGGCGGACTATTTGAGATCCCCTGACTCTAAAAAAAAGAAACAAAAAATAATTTAGAAATAAGTTAATGTGTGTTTGTGTCTGTCTGTCCGACTGTCTATGGACAGCATATCTCTTAAATGAAAAGCCTGTTAAATACCAAACTTGGTATTTAGGTTTAGTATCTAACAGGGGTACGACACAAATATTTTGAGGAAAATCCCCCACCCTAAACTACTCTTTACATGGAAAATGTTGAAGATTTTGATTTCCTCAAAAATGGCTGTTACGATATAAATCAATATTATAGGTAATTACATCACAAATAAAATGTATATTTTGAATTTTACCGGAATAGCCTCAGAAGAGCTCTTTATTTTGGATGAATTTTGCATAATTGGTATACCGTAAGAGATGGACAAAAACATACTACACAAAATATGTAGGTCTCGTTAAAGAACATTATTTTATATACATTTTTTCGTGGAATTGACTTTTTGCGAGATATTTCTTGTTATTTTTTTCAGTTTTAAAGCACTTAATCTTTATTACACACGAGAATTTGACAACTGGTAGTCATGCGAATTAGATTTAAATTCCATTTAAAAAATTCGAGTATCGCTTTAGCTCATGTATACCTTTACTTCCTTTCTACTTATAAGGAAGCAAATAATAAGACCACTTCTGCTAATGTTTATCTTGATTAGCATGAAGTACATAAAAGAACAAGTTTTACATAATATTTTTTACAGAGATGTGGAGAAAGTCACTTGAATGGCCTCAGATCATTTTCTCTAGCTATGCACGGAGAGGGCAATTTCAAAGCCATCACTTAGCGACCAGCTGTTAAAAGATTTGACTATCACTTTTACCTAGTGTTGCATCATTGCCTTATACATACAGAAGATATGTAAGTACACATTTCTGCTAATATTTATCTCTATTAACATGATGTAGTTACAGGAATAGAGTTAAAGCATTTTAAAGATTCGGTTGCAGCAGGATAGTTGTGAATATAAAAAATCTGATGTGCACCATTCACATGACTTTCTCCATATCCCTACAACAAATAATTCTTAAAAAGCTTATACCTCTATTTACTTAATCAGAAAAAAATAGTAGCAATAGTCTAATTACTCGCTTCCTTGTAAGTAGGAGCGAAATAAGGGAAACCGTAGGTTAAAGTGATAGTCAAAAGTTGGTTGCTATGTCAGTGAAGTTCCTTTGTGTATATGGATAGGAGTTGACAAGTTAAAATATGAGAAAGGTATACGTTTTTCATAGCAGAAACCAAAAATAAGGAATGTCACAAAAACGACGAACTCCACGAAAAAATGTATATCACATAAATTGTATGTTTAATGTGTTCTACATTTTTTGTGCAGTAAGTTTTTGTCCATCTCTTATGGTTTAGCGGTTATTCAAAATTTAGTAAAATTCATCCAGAATAAACTACTCTTCAGAGGCTATTCCCAGAAAATTCAAGATATACATTTTATTTGTCAGGTAAATATGTTTAATATACAAAATTTTAATCAAAATCGTTAGAGCCATTTTTGAGAAAATCAAAATTTTCGAAAAAAGTTCCATGTAAAGGGTAGTTGGGGGTGGGGGGATTTTTCTCAAAATCTTCGTGTCGTATCCCTGGAAGATACTAAACTTAAATACCAAGTTTGGTATTTTACTTTTGAGTTATCGTGTTCACAGACACACGGACACACACACACACACACACACACACACACACACACACACACGGAGCTTTTTGTGAAAATGCTTTTTTTGGATATTGGGGACCCTAAAACATATATTTCCGGTGAAATCCCGGTATCGAATTTTTTGGTGGAGTGCAATACTTTCTCTATACACTATATACATAGTGTGTATGGAGAAAGTAAAAATCAAATGGTTTTATGTAGTTTGCAAAAACACTTCTTTCCAAACCATATTCTTCTAATTTATGTTAATTGAGTTAAACATAAGGAGAAATGCTATAATTGAAATGTTCACAATTTGTGAAACAGGGATACATGAAATTGCAGCAATAATCGAATCTTTTAAAAATGCGTCGCTTGCTATATGCTGGCCAACTCTTTCCATGGCATGCGAGAAACAAATAGATATGACACTAAAAAAATGTGCATCGTATTGAAAAACTCAGATAGAAATGACGTATGTGTGTGAGCGTGTTTGCATGCACGAACTATGTGGCTCAGAAACAAAAAGTTGGATAAGCACTAAACTTGGTATTTAAGCTCTTTATTATAAAGGAGCCACACCCAACCAATGATTTTTAACATAGAACATTTTTGGGTATTTTTACTCTCTAAAAATGTCTTTAACGTCGATTAAAATGTCTAGTGTTTAAGATATTGAAATGGAAATGAATTGCATGTAAAGAACTTTTAGCGAGCAATTTGTGAAGTGTTCTTTATTTGAAAGAGTTATGTATAATTTGTATAATTAGAAAACCTTACGAAGTAGACAAAACTTCCATAAGAAAAAAATCTCATGTGTTCCATTTACATAACTTTCTCCTGCTGTTCCATAAATAAGCTATTGTAAAAGATTATTCTTTTATCTATATCATGCTAATCGAGCTAAAGATTAGCAGAACTGGTCATACCACTTGCTTCTTGTAAATGGAAAGGAAATAAGGTAATGCATTAGGCTAAAGCGATATTTAATTTATTTAAAAGCTGGTCGCTATGTGAAACAATTGAGGTTCGGTTCGTTTTGCATGGCCCCGTTTGAGAGAAGTTAGGTAGTTTAAAATATAGGCCAGTAATAAGGAATATCTCGAAAACAGTCAAACCTACAACAAATACGCATATGACGTGTGTTTTACCAAGATCTAATTTTTTGTGTATTAAGCTTAATTTATCCCTTACAGTTTAACCGGTATGCAAAATTCTGCAACATTCGTCCACAATAAAGAGTCTTTAGAGCTATTTATAGGAAATTCAAAATATACATTTATAATACGATATTTTAATCAAAATTGTTAGTTATTTTTGAGAAAAACAACATTTTCAAAAATGTTTCAATGCGAAGGGTAGTTTGTGATTGGAGGACTTTTTTGAAAAAAGTTCGTGTCGCATCCTTGAAAGATATTAAACATAAATACCATATTTAGCTTTTTCCTATAGTAACATATCTTACGGTTAACTAAGTACAAAAGTTATTCATAGTAAAGAATACTTCACGGGCATTACCGAAAAATTCAATATATGCATTTTATTCGTCCAAGCTAGGCTAGCGTAAATAAACTTGTTAAATATTTTGCGTTTAGAGGGTAGTTTAGGGTCGGAGTTGGGTTCAAATCTGTGAAAGATCCAGAACTTAAATGCGAAATGTGATATTCATTCGACTTTTTGTTTGGGTTGTACTTTTCGCAGACACAGATACGGAACTTTATTTCTGTATTTTTTCAGTGGGTTAAAAACCTGTAGTACCGATGATATCTCCATATCGAATGTTTGGGCAGAACACATTTCTTCTTCTACTGCTGCATACGTTGTAGAGAAAGCAAAAAGTAATTAAATGTCAAGATGAAGAAGAGCAAGTGATAAAATCTATATATTGATATCTGTGATTGGTCTAGATTCAAAGTATTTATTTGGTCACATGATACATTGGATCGTCAGAAAATGTTTGGTAATAGATTTCGTTTATGTCTAAGTGTGAAAGGCATACATTTATCAGTACAGTGGCTCCTGAGATTACAGCGTTCACGAATAGTTACACAGACAGGATGAATCTACAGGTTTATGTGTTCCCAGTGCTATTTAAGTATAATGTATCAGACATCGCGATCTTGCCCGTCCCAGAAGGAGCTTATTTTAGCCCAGCATCCGTTTGCTGATGAAAGGCTTCGCTGTACGAATTCGTAACGCGCTACGCTCATTTAACATCCTCTGGCAAATTAACCCAGTTGCGCATGCGCAGTAATAACTTCATAAGATACTGAAATATGAGACTGAGGGATAAAGAAGATCCGGTAATTGGGTTGATGACTTGTAATAAAGCAAGATGATGTGCGGTCTTATCTTATTCTGTTTTATAACAAGACCTGATGCTGATGAAGCAAATTACAGAGCAGAATCCGACATTCATGTTGGCAGGTAACACAGAGAGACGACTGGGAGTATAAAATAAGTATGAACTTACGGATCGTGACATCACAATATGTCCTCGACGAATGCGTGACTTTTACTTCTCTAAAAATGCCTGAGAGTGGAACAAACGACATGAGTTTCTTCAAACATGATCGATTATTACTTACTCTACTATGTGTAAAGGTAGAGGAAATACTGTATTCCATCCAAAAACTTGGTATCGGATTTCACCGGAAATATAAGAACCCTAAAACCAAAAAATCTGATATGTTCCAGTCATATGACTTTCTCCACATTTCTGCAATAAATTATTGCTGAAATACTTATTCTTCTAAATACTTAGTGCTAATCAAAAAAAAAAAAAAAAAAAAAAAAATATATATACCAGAAAGGGTCTTATTATTTGCTTTCTTGTAAGCAGAAGGAAAATAAGGGAGTACCATAGCCTGAATCGATAGTCAAATATTTTAAAAGCTGATTGCTATCTGATTGAAGTTCCTTTGTAGGGACAGGAGTTGAGAAATTCCAATTTGAGAAAGTAGTATTTTAAAGCTGAAACTGATAATAAGGAATATCTCAAAAACGGTAAATTCCACGAACAAAATCATATATAGCATAACGTGTGTTTTAACGAGCTGTACATTTTTATGTGGTAAATTTTTGTCTATCTCTTACGGTTTACCAGTTATGCAAAATTCCGCAATATTCATCCAGAATAATCATGCCTTCAGAGGCTACTCCCAGGAAATTGTAGATATACATTGTATTTGTCATGTAAATATCTTACATATAAGAGATTTTAATCAAAATCGTTAGAACCATTTATGAGAAAATCAAAATTTTCGAAATTCTTTCCATGTAAAGGGGTAGTTGGAGGTGGGAAGATTTTCTTAAAAATATTCGTGTCACATCTTTAAAAGGTACCAAACCTAAATACCAAGTTTGGTATTTAACAGTCCTTTCGTTTTTGGGCTCTGCCATACAGATACCCACACACACACACATGCACATACACGAACCTTTTTCTAAATTTTATTTATTCAAGGGGACCCAAAACAAGTATTTCCGGTGAAATCTCGGTATCGAATTTTTGGATGCATTAGAATAGCTTCTCTATACACTGTGTGCAAGTAAGTGTAGAGAAGGTAAAAATATTCCTTCAGTACTTATATGTTATTTCTCCCTCTATGTCTCTTTCTCTCTCTCTCTCTCTCTCTCTCTCTCTCTCGCAGAGTACGCACGCTTGTGTGTTTTCATGTGGTATGAACAGTATAACTCAAAAACTAAAAGTCACATAAATACCAAGATATTTAAGTTCAGCATCTTACAAGATGCAAAACGAAGCTCTTCAAAAAAATGCTCTCACCCCAAAATATTCTTTAAGTGGAACATTTTGATTTTCTCAAAAATTGCCCAACAGTTTTGATCAAAATATCATATCGTCGATCCTACCCGAATTACCCTTAACTTGGAACAATTTGTATTGCTTATTATTTTCTCAAAAACGACTCCAAAGGTTTTGATTATTACTTTTTCACTTTTCCGTTATAAAATTAAAATGTTCCATTTTATCAGCTGTCAGATCACGGCATACTAAATAAATAAATAGTTGAATATACGCAATGCTAAAGAATGCTACCAACAAAGAGAATGAGAAAACAGCGAATCTCAAAATTAAAGTATGCTAAAATCAGAACATAATGAAGACACATTATTTTAGGAACATAGTTTACTGGGAACTTTAACGTATTTGTATATGCGTTTATTAAAAACAAAATGTTAAAAGTTGAAGTATTCTGCTGATTTTCAATAACGAAAACTAAAGTGGATGTTAGTTATTAGGAACTTGTAAAGTCTCCAGAATAATTGATAAATGGCGAGAGAGATGACGTGGCCTTTTAATTACTGTATTATGATATTACCATTGTTTAGTAGCGAGTTGATATCTTAACCGATAAAATCACATTATTGCAAACTATTATAAGCACGGTAAGCTTTTTAAACTCCAGTGAGGAATTCATTTCAATTGCCTATTCCATTTATGAAATCATTTTACAATGAGCTAGAGGGCTTTTAGTTAAGCCTCTTATTCACCCCTTATGATTTTAATTTCATTGAGTCCCGCATATTCCAAAAAACGGATGAAAAATCTTCCGATATTCCACAAAAGGACGTGAAAATCGGTGGAACGCCTGACTTTCTTAACCATTTCCCGACAGCCTCTTAAACAAAAATGCTGCGTAGCTTATAAGTATTATTTGACTGTGGAATAATCACCGATCAGAATGAGAATGGTTGAGTATTTTGTCAGCTAATTACAGCAGGTTACATTTTTAACCGTTGTACCTTCTCTTGTGCCATATTTAGTTAATACCAAAAACTACCTTACATCATGTTCATATATACAGAAATCCTTAAAATGTACAATGAAATAAGATTCGACTGCTTTAGTTTTCCAAGTTAACCTCCTTGGAAAAAATCTGTATACATCGAAAAAAATATACTTCTCCTTAACATAAGATATGGATTCAGGATTTCTAATATTATCAGTTTTCTCCCTTTTTACAATTGAGGGGATCAGTGCAACAGTCGTCTAACCCATTTTTTTTTTAAAAATGGAGCATAACTCAGTTAAACACGCCTGGTTTCTTTGAGAATAACGAAAACCTAATTTTAATGGAACTGATTGTTCACTGACACTTTTCCAGATTATTATACAACAACACATTGAGTACTGTTAACCTAATATTGAGATATACCTAACAATTTGTATTAGTGTGAAGCAAATTTTTTTTCTGGGTTAGACCACTGTTGCGCTGACCCCCTCAATTGTTTAGTATACCCTGCTAAGGAACTTAATTAGAACAAATTTAGCATGTTGGGATCTACTGGTGGGCCAGTGGAACTGACAAAGTATGGGCAAAATTTGTTCAGGTGGTCAGGGTGAATTTATGCCTATGGTTTCTTTTTCTTTACTTTTCTCTTTTGTTTCTTTTTGTTACCTTTAATTTATGTCAGAAATATGCATGCACGGTCTATGACCCATACAGCAAGTAGTTGTATAACATTTTAATAATTTGACATCACTAAAGATATCTATCTACAAAGAAAATAAATCAAAACGTCGTTACTTAAGGGTTATTAGAAGATTTTGGATTTCAATAAATTCGGTGCATACATCTATAGAATTAAAATAAACATTTTCAGAGGTTTTGTCTCTGTTTCATTACACATCTACACTATTTGATGGATGACTATTAAAGAAAAAAAATATAAGATGTCGTATTTTCGGTTTTTAAATTCTGTGTTTTGTTTGCTGAAGTGTTACATTGGGTCATCTATGATATTATTTGCAATGAAATGTAACCAGTTTCTGTTTTTATAATCTTCGGAGAGCAGAAACTATTTAAGTTCTATGCAGTAGCTACAATTTTCTGCTCTATAGTATTTTAATTAGTTGACAAGGCCTTCTTTGCAAATATTATCTTTTTACCTTTTCTAGCACATATGTACAGTATGTATAGTAGATTGATAAGGTATTGTTTTACACCCAAAAATTTAATACCTAGATTTCATCAGAAATACATGTTTTGAGGATCTCTGAATCCAAAATAAGCATTTTTAGGAACCTTGTGTTTGGGCAGCATAGCTCAAAAACGAAAAGTTGGTTAAATATTAAACTTGATTTTTAAGTTCAAAAAATATAAGACATGAACATCTTCAAGAAAAGCGTCCACCCCGAACTACCCTTGACATAAAATATTTTTCGAAAATTTTGATTTTCTCAAAAATGGCTCTAACAATATTGATTAAAACACCAAATGTTTAAGATATTTTTATGATAAACTAATTGTATATCGTGATTTTTCAGGGAAGGACTATGAAGACCTCTTCATCCTGGATGCATTTTGTATACCTTTTGTGTATCTGGCAAATCGTAACAAATTACTGCCAAAATATGAAATTCGTGTTAAAACATAAATTATGTTATATAATTTTTTTGAGACTTGCGTATTTCGGAGATATTCCGTGTTAATAGTTTCTGTTTTAAACTGAACGGACAGACATCTGTCTTTTCGTCTTTCTTTTGTTTACCCCTGACAGGCAAATATAAAGAAATTTCAATTGTTTCACATAGCGATCGCTTTAGTCTAGCATATTCCCTTATTTCCTTCTACTTATAAAGAAGAAAGTAATAACAGCAATTCTATTAATTTTGACTGGATTCGCATTATGTAGGTAAAAGAATAATCTCTTTTAAGAAAAGTTTGTTTGCAGAATAGCTAGAGAAAGTTATGCGAAAGAAACACATTAGATATTTTAACTGAAATATATCCGTACCTAAGTACAAGGGCATTATAAATCCTTTTTAATCATTTAGTGAATAATGCAATGAAATTAGCGTGTATAGTCTATGTCCATCAGATCGAATTTGCTGTTCAGTGGTGAAAATATTAACAAAAAGGCTTGAATACTTTTAGAAGCCGTACATAAACATATACACGTACGCGCAAATCTTCTCTCTTTATAATATTAGTATAGACAAATGACCTCATTGGTCGATATCCAAGGCTTTGCTAAGCATTATTGGTCAATATCAAATAGTAGTATATGTATAATAATAATTATTATCAGTATCGTGGCATTATTGCTGTGCGTTTTGCAGTGCTAAAGTTGAAAGGTCAGCCAGTTTCTTACAGATTCCCTTAAAAAAGAACGTTAATGAAGAAAAGTTTTCTAATGTTTCTGTTGATAGCCTAAAGATTAAAGATAAAACGTTCCTTAATTGCCATGCTCAGGCACGTTTCTGCAAAGAGAGGATTTTTTCCCCTCTCTTCTCGCTCTCTTTCTTGCCGTTTTTCCCATTTGGAGGTACGTACTTTATACTTTAGCGATTAAATTAAATAAGGTTCCAGTTGCCTATGTCTTCATATTTCCCTTTTCCTGTATTGATTCAAATGCTCTCAGCAACAGATGCTCAGTTTATTTCTTGAAAGTGAATACGATTTCTGTCTTTGGAGTATATGTAGGTGAACACTTTGAAAAATCGAAAACAATGTTTTTATATTCAAAATATTACACAGTTTAATCAGTATACCAACGAAAAATCACGAGTTTATATCTGCTCTAGGTTGGTTTAAAAATAAACTAAACATATTAATCCATTACTTTTATGTTTAGCTAAAGTATAAATGTTTACTTTCTCTAGCACGTGTGTATTATGTACATAGTAGGTAGAGAAGGTATTGTATTTCCACCTAAAAGTTCGATACCGAGATTTCATGGAAATACCTGTTTTTGAGGAGCTCTGAATCCAAAATAAGTGTTTTTACAAAAAAGGTCAGACAGTGTATGTGTGTGTGATGTGGAGACCATAACTGAGAATCGAAAAGTCGTTATACCAAACTTGGTGTTTAGATTTTGTAGTTCCTAAAGATGCGACACTTAAATATACGTTTGGTGTTCATCAATAATTATTTTATGAATAATGCTCTTCACAGGCAGACTGGCAGTAGACATACACACAGACAGACAGATAGAAGTCTACCTATTACTAAAGTGTTTCCTTTGTAGTTCAGAGGGACCAAAATAATGTTTTCTGGTAAAATTTCAGTATCAAAATTGTGGGTGGAACAAAATAGTTCCTCTTCCTACTATGTGTGAGGTAGAGAAAATAAAAAAATACAAGTACGATATGCTCTGGAGCTTATGATTTATTTTCAATTGCCAGAATTCACTTTATTTAAATCTAGAATGAAATGTTATCAAGAATCTGTTCCACATCTGTTCCCTGTTCTGGTACGCATTAGCAAGTTTCATGAATGTTTTCTAGAAAATATGCTTTAAGTGGTTGCTATATATAAATGCCAATTGCTTCCTTGCATTATTTTAAAATGAATTAAATCCTTCACTGTGTAACATGCTAATCAAATCGCAGCTTATACCTTAAAAGCTTAGGGCATTATTCGCATTTCTTGGATGTGCTGATGGGAGCAGCTAGAGGGAATCTTGATGAAAATAGGGATGGGAGACATTTGGAGGAAGGAAGAAGAAAATGAAAAAGGATTCTGGAAGTCAGTGAGCAATTGGATAGAAGACATAAACAGGAAATGTAGGGTGAACTAGAAAATAAAGGTTCCTTTTGTTTATACCGAAAAGTAAAGAATGGTCACGAGAGAGGTATGTAGATATATGTAATAAATAAGAGAGGGAAGGGTTACCCTGTATGAGGACGGATGCATTACTTTTGAAAGAGATAAGCAGCAATGAATCAAGATTTTCAGTGTTTAACTGCATGTAAAGAGGTAAGAAATTGGAGAAAAGAAATTTGGGACCACAAATGGGATAGTATGCCAGAAGAGATGGTAGTGATGAAAATGTTGAAAATCAAAGAAACGAGAAGAATTAAAGAAATAGAGGAATATTTAGAAAGGGAAACATAAAAGTGGATAAGAAAAAAGAAACAGGGAACAGTAGACAAAAACAAAAAAAACAAGAAAGAGGTAGGGAATACATAGCACAAACAAAATGAGGTGACACTGATGATACATGGAATGAAGATGGAACATCGGTGGAATATGATGAAGGGGAAACTGGAAAACCCGCCCCTGCGCCACTTTGTCCACTAGAAATTCCACATGCGGTCGCTGGGGATCGAACCCTTCGCCGCCTTGGTGAGAGGCGAGTGGTTTAACCTTAAAGCTGTTTCAAACCTACTTGTACATTAGGATAATTCTCGTAGTTTAAACAACAGGACATGGTTTTTAAACAACTGAAAATGTAATACAATTACAATACATTTACTTGTTTATTGCAGTTAGGTAGGCCACTTTAAATCGTATGACTTGGACTTGAGAAACGACTCATGGTGGTGTTTTTACTCTTTGAAATGTAAGACTGGATTTTTTGTATTAACTCTGACGTAATATTTCCTCGATTGAGAAGAAAAACTTAGGAAACAAACAAAATAAAAAGGAAATAAAACGTGTAAAAAAGAATAAGAATATAACAAAATAAAGCATCCTAAGAAATCACAATAGAAAAGCAACTTTTAAAAGAAAAAATAATTAATATATATATATATATATATATATATATATATATTAAGTAAAGCAAACATGATTCTGACCGAGATCAGTAAGCGTGCAGATACAAATAATTTTCATGCAGCTGAAGAGAATGAAGAGTAACTTAGGTGCGGAAGTCTAAATAATGCAATGGGAAACTCAGTTACCTAAAATATCTATCAAGCGGGCAGAGCATGCAACCTAACGAAAATAATGTGTTATTGTAGAAGGAAGACGCTCAAACTTTTACTTTCTCTACCTAGTACATACATGGTAGATAAGGTATTGCACTCCACACAAAATTTTGCCACGAGATTCGACCGGAAATAAACGATTTAGAGCTCCGTGTATCAAATATATTTTTTTCTTTTAGAAAAAGTTCCGTGAGCGAGTGTCAGGGTGTCTAGGACCTACGGGTTGAGAAGCCAGAACACTTACCACTACATTGTGTAAGATGAGTAGTTCCATAACAGAGAAGGTAGTTCAAATATTTCTTCACCTGCTTACGTACTAAGCTGTTTTATTGGTTGTTAGTTGTTTCCTCATGCTGGAAGATGTCAATGTGTCCGTGCATTCGGCCGTATACACGAAACAATTCGGCAACCTCCACATCTGCTCGTTTAAGACGGACACCTCGTCAAATACAGAGGCGCTCAATAAGTCCCTAGAAAAAGATATAACAATAAATTATTTTTGGTAGATTTTTTATTATTTTTTCAACATACTCTCGTCTTATCTCGATACACTTTTACCAGCATTTCTCGAACTGTTTTAAGCCTTCTAAAAAGTAGGATTTTGGAAGGTTCTCAAAATAGGCAGATGACCTCTTCATTAGACCTGATCGTTTTCCGCCAAGCCACCTTTTATGTTTGTAAATAAAAAAAAGTTTCTGGGACCAAATCTGGTGGACAAGGTGGATGTTATAGTAATTCGAACTTTAATTCTACAATTTTCTCCATCGAAACTGCTTAGGTGTACAGCCTTACATTGTCTGACATTGGGCAATTTTTTTTTTTGATTTCTCCGTTCAACCGATGCAATAACGATGCTTAATGCTCTCCATTTATCGTTCTTCCTTTCTGCAAGTAATCAAAGTAAAAGATTCCGCGTGCATCCCACAAAATCGAGGTCATCATCTTGTCAGCATATTTCATCCCCTTTGCCTCCATCGAAGTTGGTTTGCCTTTAAAACCCCACTGTTTCGACTGTACATTTGTCTCTGGAGTATAGTACTGTATCCATATTTCATCCACAGTTATGTATCGACATAGAAAGTCGTCATGATTGCGACGTAAAAGTACCAACCAGCTTCCGAATCGGTCACATGATTGCGTTTTTCTTCATTGAGTTCAAACGCGGCACCCATCTTGCCGAGACCTTTGTCAGACCTAATTTTTGATGCAGAATAGAGAACGCTGTACCTTGTGATATGCTGTGGCTTCTACTATTTCGCGAATTTTGATTCGTCGATCACTCAAAACCGTATCCTGGATTTTTTCAATAATTTCAAAGGAAGCCACTTCCGCTGGACGTTCGGAACCTTGTTCATCATTTGTGGATGTACGGCCACGTTTAAATTCATTTATCCAATTGTAAATTGTTGCAAACGCAGGAGCAGGTGTGACATGGAACTTCATTTATCTAGGATTTTATCTGTTTCGCTGGTAGGCCTTTTAAACAGGAGTGTTTAACAACCGCACGAAACTGGTTTTTCCCATCTTTTTAAATAAGAACAAGCTTGCCTATTAAATCGCTTATGTCAACGAAACTACGAGATGGATACAGTTGAAACTTTAACTGCCATCAGTAAGAGAGAACGGTAACTAAATACAAACTTTTTTCGATGCTACGAGTGTAATTTCTTGGGTTTTCTACGCGTTTTTTGAACGCACCTAGTATTAGGGAAACTATGAACTTATATCCTATTCACAATGGCATTAATTATATTTGTAGACAGGTGTGAAATTTGTTTGATATCGTAACGCAGTTAGTTAAGATAAAGCACATTCGAATCAAGGCTACATCTAAAATATGTGTTATATGAAATATACGTAAATATCTGCGATCCATGGAGAAAAAATTTTATTTTTTCTCCCTTTTATTACTTTGTTTAGCATGTATGTACAAAAAATATACATAGTAGCTAGAGAAGGCATTATATTCCACCCAAAATTTCAATGTTGATATATGTTTTGAGGTGCCCGAGTAAAAAAAAAATTAGAAAAAGGTCAGTGTGTGTCTGTGTGCATGTATGTAGGGAGGGGCATCACACTAAAAAGCGAAAAAATAACAAACTTGGTATTTATATTTAGCATCTTCCAAGGATGCGATACGATTTTCAAGAAGATTCCGCTCACACCAAACTACCTTTTACATGAACAAAGTTTTGAAAATGTATTTTTCAAAAATAATTCTAACGATTTGGATTAATTATCATATATTAAAGATATTTATATTAAAAATAAAAGTTGTATCTTGAATTTTCTGGGAGTGGCTTCTGAAGACCATTTTATTCTGGATGACATTTTCTGAATTCCGTATAACTGGTAAATCGTAAAAGCCAAAGAAAATGTTACCACACAAATGTAGATCTCCTTAAAACACATAATTTATGCTATATGCGTTTTTATTGCATTTCCCTTTTGCTTTAAAAACATATATATCTCTTATTTCCCTTTTGCTTATAAATAAACAGGTAATAAGACCAATTCTGCTAATGTTTATCTCGATTAGCATTATGTAGATAAAAGATTAATCTTTTGCAAGAATAGATTGTATGTGGAACACCTAGAAAAATTATGTGAATGGGACACATCATATTTGTTTTTAACGTCCTTCAACCTGGCTTGGTCATATCGGACGATGAATGAAATTGGTGAAATGATGCTCAAATGATCTTGGGGTCCATGGAGCTTAAAGTTACTCGACATTCGTCTTCTCAGGATAAGGGAAAACCCCGTAAAAAACCTAATCCGGGTAACTCACCCTAACTCGAACTCACGACCTTTTGACTGCTAGGCAGACACGCTACCACCACACTACCCAGGCGGTCAGATTTTTTTTCATACTTTCTCTGTACGTTATACGAGTACAATGCATATAAAAGGTAGAGTTGGTACTGTATTCCCCCTAAAATTTGATACCGAGATTTCACCAGAAATACAGACTTTGTGGTCATCTGAATTTAAAAAAGAAACCAGTTTTAGAACAAGGTCCGTGTGTGGTCTCTGAGCAGCATAGCTCAAATCAAAAAGTGGGTTAAATACCAAAAGAACTGTTGAAAGAGGAGCAGGTACAGGATGAACAGTATATCCACCTCTTTCAGCAAGTATTGCCCACGCAGGACCCGCAGTAGATTTAACTATCTTCTCATTACACCTTGCAGGAATATCCAGAATTATAGGAGCAGTAAATTTTATTACTACCATAATTAATATAAATTGATATTTAGCTTTAGCATTTTCCAAGCACGAGACACGAAGATTATCAAGAAAGTGTGCCCATCCAAAACTATCCTTTACATGGAAGGTTTTTCGAACATTTTTTTCTCAAAATTGGCTATAATGATTTTCGTAAAAATACCGCATATTTAAGACAGTTTTATACTAAATGCAGCGTTTTAAATGTTCTGGGAATCGCTTCCCGTGCTGTAAATCTACGACACGGGACCAACAACTTTACTTCCCTTCTGAAGGAAGCCATGCTAATGATTTGTACACCCTAAAACATCCATCGTCCTCCACCGGGTTTGAACCCGCGACCTTGGGCATATGAAGTTAGCATATTAACCATTACACCACGGAGAGCGACATCTTATTAAGTCGTGAATGCTGTAAATGTATTATCGATTACGAAAACATAAGTGAAAAACGTAACCATGCTCCATATCATTTTACACAGACTTTATAAAGCATCTCGGGTTCATCGACAGCTCTCGGTGGCGGGATGGCGCTGGAAGTCGTCTGTAAACCCAGGAAGTTCATTCAGACCTGGGGCGCAGGTCTCTAGTGCTCCCTGTGTTGAGCTCAAGAACTGCTTGGAAACTGTTACGCACACTCCACTGTGGCTTCCTCTTCGCTATCCGGTTTCGACCGCCCATAGGTATTATTCTCAACTGATCCTGTCCTCTTGGGTCTGACGCACAATAAGCCAATGGTTGCAGTGTAGATCACACTCTCTCTCTACCTCTCTCTCTCTATCTCACACATACACACACCCATACATTCTAGGTCCTAGAGTGTCTGATTTTAAATAGAGATTATCCTTCACAATCTCGTCCTGTGTCCTACCTTTTAAGTTAAGTGTGGGATTATTGTAAACCCCGATACCTCCGGCTACGAGTATCCCCATGCACCTCGTTCTCTTGAACCCCTAGTCGGATAAACAACAACGTGATATATTTGATTGAGGCGCTATAAGGCGTTATATGACACCACGAGTGCGTCTCCAATGCCACCCCTGCCACAATGATACTATCTATACAACAAAAGTTTGCTACTCAAAATATCTCATACGTCTTAATAAATTAAAGAAATAAATATCAAAACGCTTATAAACTTAAAGAAAAAATGGACTAGCGATATTCAATACTTACAGTTTTTATATTAAATTAATATCATCTCGCTTCAATTGATATGTACAATTTTGAGAAAATATAAATTAAATAATTAATATTAAAGCACTGTCTCTTATTGTTATTAAATGCTCATGAAGTATATTGGATACTCATTTACTAATAAACTAATTTATTCTTATGAATGAATGAATAAGTGTATTTATTGGCATAACAATATCATATGTACATAGAATTTCAACATTCGCACGGGTCCACAGACCGTACGTGCTTTTGTAATACACACTAAAAGCAATATTAAAAAAACAACAACAAACAATTAAGAGTAAACGCGAAAATAAAAAGACAAAGGTAATTCACAATCAAAAGCAATATTAAAAGAACAATAAAGAATTAAGGGTAAACCCGAAAAAACAAAAAATACAAAGATATTCAATTATAGCAATTTAAATGTACAGAAAAGAGTACACTTTCATAATTGCACCCTCTTATAATCGATAATTACACTTAAAAGAAATATATACATATAATATATATACAATATATAAAAACCATAACACAAGAGTGACCTCAAATCTCAGCTGTCTTGCCTTAAATATAACTTTACCTTGCCCGTCCATGTGTTCCGCGCCTGCCAGTAGCGTCCAACATGCTTCTAGCCCTACATTCGCGGTGGTAAAGAATCGCTGTAAATATTTTTCCCGCCATTCCTCCGTCCCCCTACATCTTGCCAAGATGCGAGTCCATAACTCTTCCTCCTCGTAAATGGGACAGTATAAAGATGTTTGTATTAGATATGCGCCATTTACATCATATATTTGTAGATTGTGTTTATATTCAGATTGTGTTATTATAGGTAATTGCAAATTTGTTACAATTGCAGTTATGTGTTTATATCTCTTTTGCTTACCATGCGTTGTTTATGCCAGCTTCAAATTTGGAGAAGCTGAATTTGGCAATGAATTCTCTCTCTGTGTGTATGTGTATAAGTATACATTACACACCTTGTGTATGTACTACAAAATATGAAAAAGAAGTCCATTATTTACTGAGGTAGAATGCACTCATGATTTGCCACTGCTGTACTTTGAACACCTTGCATATTGTAAACAGCAAACGGAAACGGAAGGGATTGCGTTGGCTTAATGGGTCAAGCGTGCTCAAATCTGCCCTAGAAGGACTAAATTTTACCTAGCTGGTTTAAAAAGTGCAGGAGTTATAATTTTCTTGCCAAATTATGCAGAATTCACAGTACAAAATTGTAAATTTAGTACCAGTTTTAAAAGTATATTTAAAATATAGGAGGATACTCAAACTGGGCTTCAAGAAATTGAAGCACAGAAGGGCAAGTAAACCATAGTTCCCATTTTTGTAACTGACCTCTGGAGGGGGGGATGAAGGGAGGCTCGAAGATGGACCAGATCCGGACGACAATGTGCGCTAGCAAGGACAGGACCTTTAACGATTCTAGAAGGAGTACATTCATGCATCAGCAAGCTACCTGACACATTTCCAAGAAGGAGGCCCCAGCTAACCCACAAATGTCGACGAGACACCTTTCCATAACACAACATTCATAGTCCTGCTGAAAAATACCGAACGCCATCGCTTGCCTCTTCAACCATGTAACAGATGATAAATAATACTAGGAACAGGGAATTCCTGGTAAAAGAGGAACCACCATAGTTTACGCCTAGCGATCCGGGGAAACCACGAAAAAGCCGTTGTCGGATTGGTAAACCCGATTGGAATCGAATGCCAAGTGTGAGTCTCGCATGTTACTGCGGAATCATCTCGATATTTAAGATATAAGACTACATATTATGCTCACATATTATGACCAAAAAATGACAAAACAAACCAAATTAAAGAGAACATTTCACTATAAAAAGGACAACTTTATTTCTAAGCAATTTTCACTATTTATTTTCCCTTTACCGAGCGAAACGGCAACGTGTGTAATTGTCTTTCGGGAGTTCCGGGTTCAAATCCCCGAAGTCGACTAAGCTGATGAAAATTGTTTCGTGGTTTGTCTCGGTCGTTAGTCGAATGCTGGGTTGGATGATTTGATCCGTGAATTTTCCATCATTGCCATACCGGAATTGCACGATCACCCAACTTGAATAATAATAATCTATGATTCAAAGATTATCTACCCCTCAACAGACTGGCCCAAGGATTTGGGGGTGTAAGTCCTCTTAAGAGAAGGATAAACCCTTAAAGTAGTAGTAGAATAAAACGAAAAAGGTATTTTTCTTTCAAATGACGAGAGAATAAGGTAAGAAATAAAACATGTTAGCAAATGCTTAGCGAACATTGTGCAAATAATTAAGAATGTTTATAGGGAGAGCAGGATAAAATATAGCGTATTTAGGATTATTTCCTAAAATACCAGATATAGAAAGGCAATTGTAGCACTGATCTCCCTGATATATACTGTCGCCCTCCGTGGCGTAATGGTTACCATGCTAACTTCATATACACAAGGTCGCGGGTTATAACCCGGCGGAGGACGATGGATTTTTTCGGGCGTAAACATCCTTAGCATGGCTTCCTTCGGAAGGGAAGTAAAGCCGTTAGTCCCGTGTCGTAGATTTACGGCACGTAAAAGAACCTCAAGCCTGATAGAGAGCCCTCTGAGCAAAATTAAGCGATCTTTCACGCCCAACATAGAAAGGGACGCTGAGAACCAAAGCAGTTAAAGAGCGTCCATAAATAACAGGCCATTTCATTTTCCTGATATATACTGCTTTTATACAGAACATGTTTTTAACTCTGTTAATGAAGAGACAATGTTGAAAAAGAACATTTTATCAGAAATAGCAAACTTATAGCAAGTGGGCTTTAGCAAATGCTTCTAATCTAGAGTTTTATAAACTCCATATTTCTTTAAATTAAATCTGTGGTATTGCGTTTTTTGTATTTATTGTGTCTCAAAAGAAAATTCTTAAAGTAAGGGAAAAGAATTCTTTGCCAAGCTCGGGGAGAAGAATTCCAAAGATCTTAATGAGTTTTAAACTCGTTTTTAACGTCATAAAGTTCACGGATTTTCAAACAACGATATTTGCATGCAAAACGAAAAGAATGTGGAAAGAAAATCAAAGCCTCCTAAAGTAATAGGAAACGCTGCTCCATGCGAACAAGGGGGGGCGGTTTAACAGAATTCGAAATTGTCGTGGAATGATAGGGGTTGGGGTAGAGCTTGTCTACAAACGAGATTGCTGGCGGGCGAGCCTCTCCAAAGAAACATCTAATGGATTTGTGTGAGTCCCTTGTATCAAACATATGAGAGTTGTGTTTCAGTTAACGCAGTTGAAACAGAATAGCTATCGATCGTCATTTACTGCTTTTAATATCGCTATCCATTTGTATCGGTAAATGAAGAACGAAAGAAGAATACAAAGATATGAGATAGACACGTCGGTAGTTGAACCACTGTGCGACCCCTGTGAAAACCATTGTGTAACAGTACACGTACAGTATGTTTTAACTAAGAGTTTATACTTAAATTAACAGAAAAGGATTTAAATGGTGGTATGCTGTGTTGAAAGGAGAAGGCTCTTAGAACTCTGTCAGCATAAGCAACCGAGTTGACTAACACCTGAAGAAGTGCCACATGCTTTCATTGATAGTCAATGTCTATTACTTCAAAGCTGTATTTTCACATGTTTTTCTCAAAATGACGAATGAAACTCTTTAAAAGACGCGATCAGATACTATGTCATGTGTGAATGAGTTAAGGTAGCATAATTTACGGGAATAACAACTCTTTTGTGGCTCCGAAATTCGTGAATCATAACCACATGTTAATGGCATACCCATTTTAATCTTGGTAAAGGGAGATTGCCCCAGTGCCAGACACTTAAGCCTTCTAATGCATGATCATTTCCTTTAATTAATTCCTTTAATAGGTCTGCAACAAATTTTCGCCATCGAATTCTATTCCTTCACAAAACTTATACCTCTTTCCATGGTCTATTCATTTCTCTCAATTCCGTCTCAAGTCTTCCAATCCTTCCCTGTGGTTCCCATTCCAATACCTGTCTAGCTATATTTCCACGATCCTTTCTCAGTATATGTCCAATCCATGTCCATTTACGCTATTTTATTTCTCTATCAATAGGTAAAAAGTCTGTTAATAAATTGTAGCAAAGAAATCTGATGTATTACATTCGCATGTCTTTCTCTATCTATTCTGTAACAAAATATACTTAAAGACGTTTATTCTTCTATCTATTAATCGAAATAAACATTAGCAGATATGGACTTATTGCTTAGCTCCTTATAAGAGGAAGGGTAATAAGGGAATACACTAGGCCAAAGCAATAGACAAATATTTTAAACGCCGGTTGTAAAAAAAGAAAAAACAAAAAAAAAAAAAAAAAAACTAGGAGCAACATTAAGATTTTCAGGAAAATCTCCCTCCCCACCACCCACCATCCATCATATATGGAAATGTTTTACGAAAATTCTTGATTTTCTCAAAAATAGGCTTAAATGTTTTGATTAGAATACTTACTGACAGGAGAAATGTATATCTCTAGTTTATTGGAAGCACCTCTGAAAATATCTTTATTCTGGATGACTTTTGCACACTGTTAAACGGTAAGATGTAATCAAAAACTCACTGCCCAAAAATGTAGATCTCGGCGAGACTCACAATTTATGCCATTTATATGTTTTTGGAGTTAACATTTCCGAGATATTCCTTGTTATTAGTTTCAATTTTAAAACTCAACCAGGAAGTTTTCATTACTATTTTTTTGTTTAAGTTCTGTCTATGCAAAGACAACCGAATTTCAATCACATAATCACTTTTTACTTTCTCTATACGTACTATGAACATATTGCACTCCACCCAAAATTTCGATACTGAGATTTAACCGGAAATATAAGTTTTAAGGACCCCTGTGTCCAAATAGAGCATTTTCAGAAAAAAGTCGTGTGTGTCCGTGTGTCAGTGAACACGATAGCTCAAAAACGAAAAGTCGGTAAAATACCAAAGTTGGTATTTAAGTTTAATATCTTCCAGGGATGCGACACGAAGATTTTGAGAAAAATCCCCCACCCCAAACAACCCTTTACATGGAACTTTTTTAAAACATTTTGATTTTCTTAAAAATGGCTCTAATGCTTTTGATTAAAATTTCGTATAGTAAAGCTATTTACCTGACAAATAAAATGTACATCTTGAACTTTCTGGGAATAACCTCTGAAGACTACTTTATTCTGGATGGATTTTACGAACTTTTGCATAACTGCTGAACTATAAGAGATGGACAAAAACTTACAACACAGCACGTTAAAACACACAATTTATGTTGTATACATTTTTGGAGTTGATAGTTTTTTTAGATATTTGTTGTTTTTGATTTCAGCTGTGAAAAACTATACTTTTCTCATACAGGAATTTGCCAACTCCTGTCCATACAAAACAAGGGAACTTCAGTCACATAGCAACCAGGTTTTGACTATCACTTTAGCCTATGGTACTCCCTCATTTCGCTTCTACTGACAAGGAAGCAAGTAATAAGACTAATTCTGCTAATTTTTTTTCGATTACCATAAAGTAAATAGAAGCATAAACTTTTTAACACTAATTTGTTGCAGAGATGTAGAGAAAGTCATGTGGATGGAACACATCAGATTTTTTAAAATGGTAACCATGTCTTTAGCCTAGTGTATTTCTTTATTTTACTTGTTCTTATAATGAACTGAGTAATAAGACCATTTCTGCTAACGTTTTCTTTACTAGCATGGAGTAGATAGAAGAGTAAGCTTTTATAAGAATGGTTTGTTGCATAATAGAAATAGTCATGTGAATGGAAATAATTAGATGTTTACTTTCTCTACACGTACTTACTATGTACATAGTGTATAGAGAAGGAATTGCATCCCACCCAATAATTTGGTACCACATTTCATCGGAATTAAACGTTTTAGGGTCCCCTGTATCCAAAAAATTATTTTCAGAAAAAGGTCTGTGTGTGTGTGTGTCCGTGTGTCTGTGAACACTATAACTCAAAAACGAAAAGTCGGCAAAATATCAATCCCCCCATCCACTACCCTTTGCATGGAAAAAAATTCGAAAACTTTGATTTTCTAAAAAATATCTCCAACGATTTTGATTAAAATGCCATAAATTAAAGATATTTATAGGATAAGTAAAATCTGTATCTTGAATTTTTATGGGAACAGCATCTAAAGACCTATTTATTCTGAATGCATTTTGCCGAATTTTGCGTAACTGATAAACCGTAATAGACAAAAACTTACTACACAAAAATGTAGATCACGATAAAACACACAATTTATATCATATACGTTTTTTTCTTCGTTGAATTGAGATGTTCTTTGTTAGTTGTTTCATATTTAAAAGACTTAAAATTTTTTCACACGAAAAGTTGTAAGCCCCTGGTCCTGCATAGAAACGGATTTCATTCACATTGCAACGGCTTTTAAAAGATTTGGTTATCATTTTAGGCTAGTGCACTTCCTTATTTCCCTTCTAGTTACAAGGAAGTAAGTATTAAGACAATTTCTGCTAATTTTTATCTCGATTATCATAAAATAAATAGAAGAATAAGCTTTTTAACAATAATTTGTTACAGTGATTGGGACCGTTAATTAGCTTCCCTATCGCAATTATTATTAGTTATTAATTATTTATCAATGTGCAAACTAAAAGAATATAAATGTACGTATTTAACTGAGAAAATTCAGCTGGAGAAGAGAGCTGACGCCAAGAGAGTCAAGGGGGATGAGGAGCGATTTTGTTAGAAAGGACTCTTTTGTCAAGTCACGTACACTCGAGTTGCATCGGAGGTGAACAGAAAAATTCAGAAGACGGTAATTCTTCATTGTACAAGGCTTGTCACGTGAGGTTTGCAGTGCACCATGGGCTAAGAAAATTGATTCTTGGGAAATATTTACGTCAATTGTGCTGTCTTTCTGTCCAATCAGAAAGAAAGAGGCAGCCTTGACAGTATTTTTTGTACATAAAGAGCCCAAGAAGGCACATCGTGGCCACAAAAACCTAAAGCCTAACAAAGCCCCTGGATATGTCGGCGTCACGGCGCCTATGCTCCAGCACCTACCCCGAAAAGCCGTAATCCACCTGACGCGGATTTACAATGCATGCCTACACCTACGTCACTTTCCAACTTGTTGGAAGGAGGCGAGGGTAGTATGCATTTTGAAACCCGGCAAGGACCCGGTCTTCCCGTCAAGCTATAGATCTATTAGCTTACTTCCGATCGTCTCGAAAGTATTCGAGCGGTTACTCCTACCTCGCCTCACCCCTCTCTTCGAGGAGAGACTCCTACTCCCGGATCACCAGTTTGGTTTCCGTATTGGACATTTCACAACCCTGCAGTTGCTGCGACTGGCTGAGAAGGCTGCCCTGGGCTTCCAGGACAACTTCAAAACAGTCGCGGTGCTCTTGGACGTGGAAAAGGCCTTCGCCACCACGTGGCATCAGGGACTCTTATACAAACTCAAGAACGCAGAAATCCGTCCCCCCTACCTCCACCTGCTTAGTAGCTTCCTTCGGGACCGCACTTTCAGGGTGAGGGTGGAGGGGAGGCATCCAAAGCCAGACCCATAGAGGCGGGAGTGCGGGAAGGCAGCGTGCTGTCGCCGTTACTCTTTGCCGCCTACATATCCGACTTCCCCACAGAACCCAGTACTGTTACGTGCCAGTATGCCGACGATGTCCTCATAATGGTACGTAACAAGAACGCCCGTTATTGCTTCCCCCCGCTACATAGCTCCAGGCCATAGGCAGATGGAGTGAACAGTGGCGGATGGCCATCAGCCTGCAGAAGAGCTCGGCTCTACTGCTGGCTAAAGTCCGTGGCTGGCGGCAGGAGAGGTCCCTGAGGTTGCGGCGGCGGCGGATCCCCTGGGTCCGCACCGCCAAATACCTCGGAGTCCTCCTCGACCGCAGCCTTACTTTCACTCCACATGTCAGGGAGAAGGTCGGTATGGGACACGCTGCCCTAAGGCAGTTGTTTCCTATCTTCCGCTCCACCATGCCTACACACCTAAAACTACGGCTGTACCGCGCGGTCATCCCGCCCCTGATGCTGTACGGCTGCGAGGTCTGGGGTTCGGTGGCTCGTTCCACCATCCGCAGACTGCAGACCGTGCAGAACAGGGCACTGAGGATGATATATGGCACAGACCGTAGATTCCCGTCCCACATTCTCCATTCCCATTCCGGAATCCCTTACATAGTGGACGTTGTGCGAGAAAGAGCTCGCACAATATACACTAAACTTGCTCCTCACCCAAATCCTCAGGTGAACACTCTCGGTCTTTACGACCACACGCTGCCTAGGAGATGCGTAAGCTACCGCCTTCCCAAGGACGCCTTGGGATGGTAGTTTTCGGCCGCCTCTCCCTTCCTTACAGTATTACCCGCCAAGTTAAGCAGCATCGGGCCCAGTCACAACTCGGATGGGTGACCGTCCAGTTGAACTCCGACCAAATTCTGCAACACTGGCTTTCCCCCACCCCGTACCTACATCCTTTCAGTTCCTCCCGCTAGCTGGCACTGCTTTCCTTGACAGCCCGCAAGCGGCTGGCCAAGTTAAGCAGCAACGGGCCTGGTCCCTCCCTGGGTGGGTGACCACTCCGGTAGGTAAGCCAGCCCGCGCCGGCTGCACAGAGGGAAACACCCTGCCCACATTACTTTGACACAGACATAAACGCTTGCACAAGACTACATCTTTTATATCACACGGGTAAATCCGCGAGAAAAGCGGTTAGGTACCGTGGTGATTTGCCCCCGCCCGAGTTCCTGCTCCTGGCCAATATCTGTTCGACAGTCTTTGTTTTCACCAATATCTGTTCGCCAATCTCTGTTTTCACCAATGTCTGTTCACCAATCTGTTCTGATCTGTTCGTGAAAGTTATCTGTAGCTGTTATGCTGTCGGTCGTCGGGCTGAACTTAATTAGTTCATACAAAGTTAGGCACACTAACGTGTAACAAATCTAAAGTCAGTGACGCGTATTAATATACTACATGTAATCAGTCAAGTGTTAGAATTCGCAACAGGTGTATGAGTTAGAATTATTGTAAGGCAAATGTGTTTGTCTCGTCTCTCCTAGGAAAGAATAAACTCAAGAAAATTATATATCTTTTAATCATTACAATACCACCCTGAGTGAGTCAATCATCGTGCAGGGTGAGCAACATCGAGGCAAACTCACCGGTAGTAGATTCACCTTACCAGGTAAGTGAGTCTATTCATAGGTAGTGGAGTGAGTCTGGTCAACGACTCCAATCTGCGCTCATCGCATAAGGCGTCTTAAATGTGGCACCCACCCTAAATCAACATGACATTAACACTGCACGATGTAGAGAAAGCCATGTGAATGGAACACATTAGATTTTTTTTGTAATAAACATTCAAAAAATTAACATACCTCTGAGTAAAACTTTCACCAATATTATGAAAATACATATCTTTTTTTTTTTTTTGGTAGTGTTTAACGCCCAATTTAACTACTTATTGCACCGCAGGCAGTAACACTGATGATACATCAATGAATGAAGATGGAGCATCGGTGGTATGCGATGGCTGGAGAAACCGGAGAACTCGGAGAAAACCCGCCCCGCGCCGCTTTGTCCACCACAAATCTCATATCCAATACAGGTCTGATTCACCTCTGTTAAAACACTTCACGCATTTCTTACAATGTTCATACACATTTCATCACAATCATGTAGATCTTCGATACAAGTTTGGTCATCTAGTAATAGAAGCACTGAACCTTCTTCTTTTGGATTGACTTTATTGATAAAACTTTTAGCCACTAGCTTTGTGATCGAACTACATTCTTGAGCGTGAAATATGCTTCTACCCGTATGTCTTTCGTAAACTTGGGATCCTTTAAAATGCGGGGAAGTACAAGTACAAAGACAGGAGATGAGAACATATTCCCTGCAGCAATGGCGCAGAGCAACACTGTAATGTTGCTTCTTCGTTTACATGACGTAAGCTTGCTGATTTGCTTCTTACCTTTAAAAGACGAAACTTTCAAGTTATTAGCATGTACTATTCACACCAGTTTACACGTAGATAAAGACTCTATTGTTTGGAGGGAACGGCATTTTTACCTTCTCTACACGTACTATGCACATAGTGTAGAGAAGGTATTGCCTTCCATCCAAACAATTTGATGCAGAGATTTCATCGGAAATAGACGTTTTAGGATCGTTTGAATAAAAGTGTCTGTGAACACCGTAACTCAAAAACGAAAAATCGGTAAAATACCAAATTTGGTATATAAGTTAAATATCTTTCAAGAATGTGACTCGAAGATTTTGAGGAAAATACCCACACCCCAAATCTCCATTTAGATGGAAAAAAAATCGAAAATTTTGATTTTCTCAAAAATGGCCCTAACGATTTTTATTAAACACAAGTTTTCACAATAATTTGTTACAGGGGTGTAGAGAAAATCATTTGAATGCAACACATCGGATTTTTTCTATTGAGTTTAGTTGTTTACGAAAAAGATTTCTAATGTGTTCTTATCACATATCTTTCTCTACTATCCCAAAAGACCATTCTTTTATCTACTTTAAGCTCATCAAGATAACCATTAGCAGAAACGGGTTTATTACTTGTAAGTTTAAAGAATCTCAGTGAATAAAAATGATTAGGTGAAAGGGATAGTCAATTTTAAGGTAGGACGCTATCTTAGGCATTGAAATGAACGAATGACGAAAAATGTAAGGATTGGAAAATGAACACCAATAACTAGAAATATATCGGATATGGTTAACCCAGCAAAACAGTATCTCACATAAATTATGCGAGATATAAATGTTTTGTATAGTAAGGTTTTGTCTATGTCTTACGGTTTAGGAGTTATTCAAAAGTCACCAGCGTGAAGAGGACTTTAGACGCTATTCCCAGAAAAGTCTAGGCGGGCGTTTCTTTGTCATTAAAATAACTTAAACAGTTGGTAGGCTGATCAAAATTATTAGAGCCATTTTTGAGTTAATCAAAATTTCCGAAAAACGTTTTATGCAAAGGGAGTTTGGAATGGGAAATTTTTCTTGAACATATTAGTGTTGTATCCTTGAAAGATGCCAAATTTAAATATCAATTTAAGGTTCGTTTTTAGTTACTACTCACAGACACACATTCACACACATACACACACACACACACACACTGAAAATACGTATTTTACATTAAACATGTATTTCCGGTGAAACCTCGACATTAAATTTTTGGGTAGAATACATTACCTTCTTATACCTTCTTACCTATATGTACTTTGCATGTGGTAGAGAAAGTCAAACATGTATTTACTTTTTCTATGGTAAATCCTTCAGCATGTTGTTGACTGAGAATAGCTCAAGGTAAATTCCGGATGTCAGTTGATGAATCAAGGATAACATTTCTTTCCTGCAAGATCTTGTTTTGTAGAATTGAAATGACAATATGAAGTGTTCAGCAAGGTTATACATTGTTCGTATATTAGAAGTAGAAGTTCAGTTTGTTCAGGAAAAGGAAACAGTTATGCAGTTGTTTGAAGTACTTTTGCTGCAGCATTGTTGAAGGTTAATTTAAATCCTCCATTGAAGATTTCATTATAATTGTTTTCCCCTTTTTAAGGGAATAGAAACAATTATCCAAAATGAGTTTCAAAGCACAGAAAGAGACAGCTTCTTCCATCCCACAGCTTTTTCCAGCCATTTATTTTCATCTGTTGTTTATTTTAATTTACCTTTTTATATGCTACCATCCTATTTGAGATCCTGAAAAATAAAAATACAATACTGTGTTTATCATGATAATTATTTTTCTGCTCGGTGATAGAAAAACTGGTAGAGTCTGGCATTGGCGCCAGCTGTGAGGGCAAAAAAAGTGCCAGCAACAGAATCGGCAGATATTCTTTTTGAATAATCACGTATTTATATACAAGGATTCCCTGTTGAACTCACCTAAAGAGCATTACTACAAACTTAAATAGTGTAACTTTCGTATTAAGTCCTCCACATTTCATAAAGAATATCTCCAGAATAGCGAGCCGGAGACTTAACTAAGGCTAGGTTAGTTTAGTTTAAATTCCCCAGTTTATACTTTTCTCAAACGAGAGGTAGTCATTTTTCCTGGCTATGCAAATAGAATGGAGTTTTAACACCGTCACATGTGGGCAATTATTAAAATATTTGATTATTGCTTTAGCCCAGTTTGTTCCCTTATTCCCCTTTTAATCTATAAGAAAATATGTAATACAACCATTCGTGCTAAGTTTCATCTTCATAGCATAAACGACATAGAGGAATAATCTTTTTAAGAGTTACTTGATGGAGAATGGGTTGAGAAAGTCACGTGAATGTAACACGTCTTCTCTCTTAGCAGAGTTTTATTTATTGTTACGTTTTCTATAGCAACCTTGTTCACTTACACACTGTCTGAATTCACTGTCTTTTATGTGATGTTTAAGTCATTTGCTCAAACTGCATTCGCCAAAGTTTCTCTATAAGAGGAATACGGGGAATGTCACTCGATTACACACTATTACCGGAAATCCACTCACTTTAGAAAGCAAATTTTAGAAATCTGTTTTGTACTTACTGTCATGATGACACAGGATCTGGAAGGAAACTTTAATCCGATATATCCCCTCTACTGATATTTTATTCATGTTCAATGTAATAGATTGAGACTTTTCTGCAGTATGCATAACAGAAACCAAAAAAACTGTGTAGGGGGTGTTTGTCTTTGGAAGCACATATCTCTGAATCAATAATGACTTAATTTCTCGTGCAAAAGAAATATTGTAATATAAATTAAAAGTTAACCTTGTACAATTTATGAGCAGAAAATAGAAACTATAATGCGTTTTTTGTTTCATCACCAATATCTTTACCATAATATTGCCTTATTCTTTTCGATTTATGAGAATTTTATTAATGAATAAGGAATCTTAATGTAGAAGAATCATATAACGTAAAAACATTGAAATCCAATTACTTCCTTGATATGATATGTCTGAGGAATTGTTCTAAAATAACTGTTTTGTGTTATGAGCTATTTCCATTTGTTTTAATCTCTCATTAGCCTGTTATGTCTCCAAATGTTATCTCTCTTCAGTAGTTTCTAGCGATGTCGTGGAAATAGTAAAGAATTTTAAAGGCAGTAAATAGCCACCAGCTTTGAAACATATGTCTGTGTGTGTATATTTATTTTATCTTTATATATATATATATATATATATATATATATATTACCTACAGCGAAAAGTTTAATGAAAACTATTTATGCAAAAATTTATCTGAATCAACTGGAAGTGGAGTAAGCTTTTTAAAGATAGACACTTTATACACATAAATTATCGTGGGTAAAGAAAATAACGTGAACGCAACATCTCAAATTTATGTTCATATCACTTTCAATCAGAAAATGCATACAGTACGAAGTTAACGTGAGGATAATAGGATTTCGGTACATTTTGTATGAGCTAAGTAACGTAATTAACGTCATCCACATTATTACCTCTGACGGCATTCACTGACCAATTTTCAGGAACTTCATCAGGTATTTGAATAGTGTAACGACGGTGAGGTTTGTTCAGTTATTCACACTCATAATACATCTTTTCATTACAGGTATGAGAGCATTTGAGACGCTCCTTCTTATGATGCTGAGATGGTGCTTTCCTCCTCAGAATGTCCAGTTGGCTTCTCATGCACACATTTTTGGGTTGGCTGCTTCCTGGATAACATACACGAACGTCTTCCGTCACTGCCGCCCAGCGTCGAGCGTCTGGAGTTGATGCACAGCAATATTTCAATACTGAGTCGCAAATCAGTAGAAATCCAGAACCTGAAGGAGATGTATATGGAGAAAACAGCTGTGGTGGATATTAGACATGATGCTTTCCTGGACTCTCGAGGATTGGTGGAGCTGACAGAAGTCTTGCTCCTGCTATTGATATTGGATCATTATGACCTCCTATAAGAATTATTCCTTTTAATGCTCTCCAAGTTCGGGAAACTTCGTGTGTTGCAACGCGGAACGTTTGCTGGACTAGACCGCTTACGTGTACTGGATCTGTAGACAACTGGCTTACAGGAACGATTTCAGGTACTTTGAACGGAATAATGCCACTTTCTTATTTAGACCTCAGCTGTAACACTCTGAAAAACGTTCCTTTTGATGTCTTCAAGTATTTTTCACTGGATATTTATGAAGACGTGATAGTGTTCAAGTTAAAACTGGGTTTATCTGTAAATCTATTGACAAAATTAATGTTTTAAAATTATTTTAGAATCTCTGTCATACTTAACCATCTCCAGTTGTCAGTGAAAAACCTTTCTGGCATTTATGAAGACATGTTTCATAGTTTGGGAGACCTCCAATATAAATGAAAATCTTATATCTACAATACAATCTGGCTAATTTTCTACCTAATCTAATCTGCAAGTTCTGGATATTTCAGAGACTAAAGTTCAGTGACAAGGGACTCTTAAAAGTATGTCAAAACTAATATATCTTTATTTTGATGACAACCCACTTGATAGTATCGAATCAAAAACATATATCCATATTTTATCGCTAGACACTCTTACTCTGAAACGCTATTCTCTACTCTATTTACTTGCTTGAAGGAGACACGTTTCAAGGTCTGAGAGGTATACAATGTCTCGATCTGAGTTGGACGAATTTTTAAAAAATCGAATATGAATAATTTCAGGATAATTCTTTTTTGACATTCTTACAGCTTACTAAGCCCTCTGCTAATAACTACTACAGTACTTTGGACAAATTGCATTTTGAAACATTTGTTGACTTAAAAAGTTTGAATATACTTATATTTAAAACGGGATTGAAAATCATCCTGCAATCAAGGGTATTTATTCACGTGAACGTTCTTATTGAACTGGATTTGAGTAAGTTGGGAGATTTTGACTCGGCCTTTATTGTCTGTTGATGCATAGGCGTTTGTTGGTATCTCTTTGCTCAGAAATCTCGACCTGAATGGCAATAACATAACCTATTTACACTATGGAATGTTCTCGTCACTCAAGAGGTTGGAATACCTTGACCTTACCTCAGTGGTAACCCGCTTCTGAAGATTGAAACAGCAGCATTTCAGATTCTGAGCCATATGAGGTTTATAGGATTTCCAATCCGTGATATTGAAGATTTAAGAATAACCTTTAAAAATGCTGAAGTCATGGAGTCTCGAGACTGGAAGATCCGGATAATACGTGTTTTGAACTTCAATCTCGTACATTGAGCCTTTTTGGCATTAAAACATAATAGCTTTCTCTCTAGATGTAACGTGTTATGGGATTGAAGTGCTCAAGAGCAACATGTTTAGAGATACGAAAGCGTTGAAGAAACTAAATCTTGGTTTGAATGGTAAACGCACGTTTCAGAAGGATTCACTGGTAAACCTTCCGGATTTATTGAAGATGAAATTCTACGTGAATTTAATTAGCACAATAGAACCTGGTTGCTTAAATAGAGTTAGAAAACTTATACTTTAGGACATTAGCAGTAATAACTTAACTAAACTTTGAGGAGACGAATTTTCTACCATAAAGTGTACGATTACCTTTGGGCTCCTGTTTCTAAAATATTTAGATTTGTGTTACAGTAAAATTAGTGATGCAAATGCCACAACCCTCAAAGTTATGACATCCCTCTTGATACTCAGTTTATACAACAATATTGTTTTATATTTTTACAAACAAATTAAATGGCGTGTTATTTATGGCCGTATCTTTAACTACTGTGGTTCTTAGCGTCCCATTCTAAATTGGGCATGAAAGACCGCTCAATTTTGCTCAGAAGCCTCTCTATCAGGTTTTTTACATCTACGACACGGGACCAACGCCTTTACTTTCCTTCCGAAGGAAGTAATATTAAGGATTTTTACACCCCAAAAATCAATCGTCTTTCGCCGGGTTATCTTTTTACTCAAATAGTATAGACACAACAAAGTTTGGAACCTCCAAATCTAAAGATTAATACATTTGTTTCACAATGATAACCTTCCAGTATTTTCACTGTCAATACAGGATTTGGATTTTTACAACTGTAATATAATTCAGTACAGAGTTTATATGGACTGATTAACTTCGTGTATTGAATCTATCCGCTAATGATTTGATTACAATAAGCTAAGGAATTGTGGGATCCTTAGCAGGGTTGTGACAGATAGAATTGAGTAGAATCCTCTGCTATGTGACTGTGAACTATAGAAAACTTGGGCTAGATCTACATCTATGAGATAAACTCGCCATTAATTGTTATGGTTTTGAAGATGTTTGGTCCTGGGATGAACCTTTATCTCAGCTAGATTGTGAAACACCAGCGGTTGAAGAGCCTATTCCAAAACCTTGGGTGAACCTTCGGGTAGATGATGAATTCTTCAGAAAATATGTGGAACCAAGGGTATTTTTTCTCATTCTGGTGACGGTTTGTTTTGAAATGGTTTGCATTTGTTTATTTTTGTCCGTCACAGAAAACTGCGCGGACCGCATCTTTACATTTTGAACATGGCAATACAGACGTTCTGTCTCTGATTGTGAACCTACCTCTGAGTCCTAGATGTCCTGGACATTAGATGTGATGGCCTGTAAAATATACAGATTCGTCAGAGATTTAACTGCAGGTCTGCTGGTGTTTTTAGTTGTAACTCTGGCCCTTCAATGTCAGCGGTCATATCAGACTCCTTCAAGGTGCACGATTATCTACCTTGCTTGCATATCAAACCGGATTTTGCATTACTACTGCTAACTTGGGTCTTCTCTGTGAGTTTTTTCGGTTAGCGCACTAATGACAACTGTGGAGGAGGTATGTGTTTATTATGTATCTGAGAAAATATTGGGATGGAATTGTGGAAGAAACAGCTAAATCAGCTAATCCTCTGTGTCCCCATTTGTATTGTGTATTATACCCACATTAGGATAGCATAGAACTTGAAGGATAGTTTATTCCGCAGTTATCTCTGCAGAACGATCAAGAGTCATAAATCTTGAAAGAAATATTTCCATTTACTGATATTCATTCCCTGAATAAAGAGTTTTGTAAAATGGAATTGACAGCGCTATAGTTGTATTATACAACCGCATAAAGTAAGTATAGGTATAATTATAATAGTCATAGCCTCCCTACAATGTACAGCTAATGGTTTTTAGATATCTTTCTGTAGATTTTTGTGCTATCTTCACTTTTCTTTTTAAAGCAGCTCCTTTAGGAGAGCGAGAAAATAATGGTCATTATTATAATAATAATAATAATAATAATGATGATAAAAATGACAGTGATGACAATGATAAGAGCTTTAAACCTTTCCACCTTTCCATCCTCTCAAAGAATCTGGTCTCTCCAACTCTTCATCGGTCTTCCTTTTTGCTTCCTTTGCATTTTATTCTAGTTTTTCTTAGAATCATGGGGTTCTGACACATGAACTTATTATTTATTTTGATATTCTTTTATTTCAGTATTAGATTAAACAAATTCAATTCTTTTCTTACTTTATCGTTGTATTTTGTTTGTACTATATATCCAGCGGCAGATTTCAACAATCTCATATCTAATGCTTCTGTTTTGCTCCCTCTACTTCGTACATAGTAAATAGATAGAGAAGGTATTGCATTCCAACCAAACATTTCCGAGATTTCACTGAAATTACACGTTTTAGGGTCCCCTGAATAAAAAAAAGCATTAAAAAAAAAAAAAAAAAAAAAAAAGGTCTCGTGTGAACACAATAACTCAAAAACGAAAAGTCGGTAAAATGCCAAACTAGATATTTAAGTTCAGCATCTTCCATAGATACGGCACAAAGGTTTTCAATAAAATCCTTTACCCCAAACTACGCTTTATATGGAGATAAATTAGAAAATTTTGATTTTCTCAAAAATGACTGTAAAGATTTTGAAAAACAGCCACATGTTAAAGATGTTTACATGACAAATAAAATATATGTCTTAAATCTCCAGGAAATGGCCATTGATGTCCGCTTAGTTCTGAATCTTTTGCATAACAGTAAACGTAAGAGATAACAAAAAGTTACTCCCCAGAAAATGTAGATCCCTTAAAACACACATTTAATGACAAGAGATGGCGATTTCTTAGATATTCCGTGTTGTTAGTTTTAATTTTGATATACAATTCATGTAAACGGGAATGCTCATCATTTCCATACCTGTTTTGTTTTACTTCTGGTCATGGAAAGAGAATTTAACTTCAATATCAATGGCATAGTGACAGATTTTAAAATTTTTGACCACCTATAGCTTTAGCTTAGTGTGTTGCATATTTCCCTTCTACGTACAAGGAAGCAAGCAAGAAGGCAATTTCGCTAATGTTTATCTCGATTAGCCTGATGTAGACAATAGAATAATCTTTTGTAAGAATAGTTTGTTTGCAGACGACATAGAGGAAGTTGAGTGGAACACATCAGATTTTTTATTTTGATATTTTGATGTGGTCTAGATTCTGAACCATAAAGAAGAGGTAGTGGTGGTAACTTCATAAAATTTTACAACAGTATCTTTCCGAGTTTTGTTTATTAAGTCTTAATAGCATTAGTATTAGTACTAATAATATTAATAAAATAATAACAATAATCATTTTTATGTATAACTCAAAGGTGCAGGTCCGTCTATACCTACGCTGCAATTCATAGGCATACTCCATTATACATGATGGAAATTGACTTATTATCATCATTTTAAATTATGAAACAACACGTTGTTTTGAGTATTTTTCTTATTAATGTTGTTTATATATAGCTTTTGTTCTTGAAATTACCATTATTTTATACAATACTGCAACACAGCAACATAAAAAAAACCTGATGTACTTCGCACAATGCAGCAGAATCAAAGAAAACTTTGAGAAGCATGTGTGTTGGTGAGGGATGCACATTCTTCGAAATACAGGTTTTTATCCTCCTGAATCCAAAAAAAGCATTTTCAGAAAAAGCTCCGTTGTGTATGTGTCTGTGGACAGCATAGCTCAAAAACGAAAAGACCGTTAAATAGCAAACTTGGTATTTAAGATTGGTATCTTCCAACGATGAGACACGAAGATTTTCAAGAAAATCCCTCTACCTCCAACTACGCTTTACATGGAGCTTTTTCAAAAATGTTTATTTTCTTAAAATGGCTCTAACGATTTTGATTAAGATATCGTATATTAAAACATTTACCTGACAAATTAAATGTATATCTTGAATTTTCTGGGAATAGCCTCTGATGACTATTTTATTCACGATCAATGTTACGGAATTTTGCATAACTACTAAACCGTAAGAGATAGACAAATACTTAACACACAAAAAATGTAGAGCACTTTAAAACGCACAATTTATGTCATACATCTTTTTCGTTGAGTTGATTGGTATTTTAGATATTCGTTGTTTTTGGTTTCAGCATGGGAAAACTTATACTTTTCTCATACAGGAATGTGTCAACTCGTATCCATACAAACAAAGGAACTTCAGTCACATAGCAGCCATCTTTAGACTATCACTTGAACCTACGGTACTCCCATATTTCGCTTCTACTTAGAAGGAAGCAAGTAATAAGATTATTTCTGCTATCTTTTTCTCGATTAGCATGAAGTAAATAGAAGCATAAGCTTTTTAACCATAATTTCTTCCAGAGATGTAAAGAAGGTCATGTGACTGGAACACATCAGATTTTTTTTTTCTAAAAATGCCCGTTTGTGGTTTAGTGGACTTAAAAATATGTATTTCTGTTGAAAACTTGACAGAAGTTTCTGGATGGAAGTACGTAGTAGTAAAGTGATAGATATATTTTAATGAGAAATATGAGAATATGTAGAAAATAAGAGATTGATTCAGTTTGCTGTATCCACTTTAGGAAGCTGATTGTAAAGACGTACGCATCCTTGGCATCCAGCTGGAGTGACCCAGTCGTCCCGAGGGAGTTAGTGCGGTGGACCGCTTGCTTCTCTCGCAACTGTCACCAAACCATTTAGCTACAATTTCCCTCCGGGAGAGAGCCCTTAACCCTTAGCATAAATATGTCACGTGGTGCGTTGTTTCCCGAGCTCGAGGGCCCTCGCCCAGACAGTTTCGAGAGCAATAAGGAATATAAACAGCTAAATACGCAGTCACACTGTTTTTCTGTCTCTCACACTGTGTTGCGTGAACTTCGCTAGAACAGTGACAGTAACAGTTTCTGATTAAACACAAGTGTTTAAACTACCATGCGCTTAAGATATTTACAAACCAAATAGAACGTATATTTGATTATTTGGGACTATCCTGAGAAACATATTTTATTTCATTGCGTTTACTACAATTTTGAATTACAAAAATCTGACGAATTCCATTCATATGACTTTCTCTACATCTCTGTAACAAATTATTGTTAAAAAGTATTCTTCTATCTACATCATGCTAATGGAGATAAACATTAGGAGAAATTGTCCTTATTACTTGGTTCCTTGTAAATAGAAGGGAAAACATCTAATGTATTCCATTCACATGTAGTCCTCTAGCTGTTTGACAACAAATCTTTTATTCAAAAGAGTATCCTTTTATCTACATCATGCTAATAAGATAAACATTAGCAGAATTAAGCCTTCTTACTAGCTTCCTTATAAGTAGAAGGGAAATATGAAAATACACAGGCTAAAGTGATAGTGTCGTCTTTTAAAGGGTGAAACAATTGGAATTCCTATCTCTTTGCCTGCTAGGAGTAAACAAATGAGAAGCGAGAAGAAATATGTCTTCCCGTTTGAGAAAAGTTTAAGTGGCTTAAAATTGAAACCAATAATCCGGAATATTTTGAAAATGGTTAACTCAACAAAAAAAAAAAAAAAAAAAAAATGTATATGAATAAATTGTGTTTTTTAATAAGATCTACATTTTTTGTGTAGTAAGTTGTATATCTCTTACGGTTTGCCAGTTATACAAAAGTAATCTAGATTGAAGAGGTCTTCAGAGGCTATTCCCAGGAAATTAAAAATATAGCTTTCGATTGTCATAAAAATATCTTAAACATAAGTTATTTTAATCAAATTTGTTAGAGTCATTTTTGAGATAATCAACATTTTCGAAAAGTGTTCCACGTAAAGGATAGTTTGGTGTTTGGAAATTTTCTTGAAAATCTTCGTGTCCCATCCTTGGAAGATACTCAACTTAAGTCCCAAGTTTGACATTTAACCGACTTTTTGCTTTTGGGCTATGCTGCCCTCACACACCTACACGCACACACACCCACACACACACACACACACACACAGCTTTTTCTAGAAACGATTTTTGGACTCCGGGAACCTCAAAACTTACATTTACAGTGAATTTTTGGGTGCAATACAATATCTTATCTGTACACTATGTACATAGTATGCGTAGAGAAATAAAACATTATGTCTATCACTTACATGCCTTTCTCTAGCTATTCTGTAACATATTATTCTTACTAAAGCTGATTCTTCGCTCTACTTCGAGCTAATCAAGATAAACAGAATAAAGCAGAATTGGTGGAATTAATTACTTTCTTATAAGTAGAAGGAAAATATGGGAATACATCAGGCTAAAGCGAAAGTCAAATGTTCTAAAAGCTGTTGCTGTGTGATTGAAATTCCTTTCTTTGCATGAATGTTGACAAATTCCCGTACTAGAAAAGTTTTAAGTACTTTAAAACTGAAACCAATAACAAAGAATATCTCGGAAACGGTTAGCTCGACAACAAAAATGCATATGACATACATTGTGTGTTTTAATAAGATTTACATGTTTTGTGCAGTAAGTATTTGTATATCTCTTAAGGTTTACCAGTTAGGTAAAAGTCTTCCAGAATAAAGAGGTCTTCAGAAGCTATTCCGAGAATTATCAAGATATACATTTTATTTGCCGTGTAAACATCTTCAATATACGGTATTTTAAACATTAGACGCATTAGACTTTTTTAAAATATCAAAATTTTAGAAATTGTATCTATATAAATAGTAGTTTGGGGTGGGGGATATTTCCTCAAAATCTTCTTGTCGTATTCTTGGAAGATACCAAACTTAAAAACCAAGTTTGATATTTTACCGGCTTTTCGTTTTAGAGCTATCGTGTTCATAGACACACACCCTCCACACTGACCTTTTTCTAAAAATGCTTTTTTATTTTCTCTATACGCACTATGTACATAGTGTATAGAGAAGATATTGCACTCCACTCAAAAATTCGATACCGAGATTTCACCGGAAATATATATTTTAGGGTCCCCTTTATCTAAAAAAAGCTTTTTTGAAAAAACGTCCGTGTGTCCGTGTGTCTGTGAACACTATAACTCAAAACAAAGGTCGGTAAAATACCAAACTTGATATTTAAGTTTAGTGTCTTCGGAAGATTTTGAGAAGAATCTCCATCCCCAACTACCCTTTACATGGAACTTTTTTCGAAAATTTTGATTTTTCAAAAATGGCTCTAACGATTTTGATTAAAATTTCGTATATTAAAGATATTTAACTGATAAATTGTATATCTTCAATTTGATGAAGAGTTCTTTATTCTGGATGCATTTTACGGAGTTTTGAATAACTGCTTAACCGTAAGAGTGGTTTCTGAATTGAGAAACATACTTTTCAAAAACAGGAATTTGTCAACTGCTGTCCATACAAACAAAGGGACCTCAGTGACATAGCAGCCAGCGTTTGACTATCACTTTAACCTATGGTACTCTCTTATTTCGCTTCTACTTACAAGGAAGCAAGTAATAAGACTATTTCTTTTAATTTTTACTTTCTCTACACGTACTATGTACATAGTGTATAGAGAAGGTATTGCGCTCCACTCAAAAATTCGATACCGAGATTTCACCGGAAATATATGTTTTAGGGTCCCCTGTATCCAAAAAAAACGAGTATTTTCACAAAAAGGTCCGTGTGTGTGTCCATGAGTCTGTGAACACGTTAACTCAAAACCGAAAGTCGGTAAAATACCAAACTTGGTACTTTAGTTTAGTATCTTCCAGGGATGCGACACAAAGATTTTGAGAAAAATCTCCCTACCCCAAACTACCCTTTACATGAAATTTTTTTCGAAAATTTAGATTTTTGCAAAAATTGCTCTAACGATTTTGATTAAAATATCATATAATAAATATATTTACCTGACAAATAAAATGTATATCTTGAATTTCCTGGGAATAACTTCTAAAGACCTGTTTATTCTGGATGAATTTTGCTTAATTTTGCATAACTAGTAAACCGTAATAGATAGACAAAAACTTACTATACAAAAATGTAGGTCTTATCAAAATACATAAGTTATATCATATACATTTTTTTCGTGGAGCTTACCATTTTCGTGGTATTCATTGTTATTAGTTCCAGGTGTGAAGTACTTATACTTTTCTCAGACGGGAGTGTCCGTTTTTCTTTTGTTCTACTCCTGGCCAAGAAAAGAAGCGATTTGTAATGACAATTGCATGACGACAGCTTTTAAAATATTTGACTATGGGTTTACCTAGTTTCCTTATTTTCTTCCTACTTATAAGGAACTAAGTAATAATAACATTGTCCTAATGAATGCCTCGATTAGCAAGGTGCAGAAAGAAGAATAATCTTATGTAAGAAGTTTGTAGAACAACTAGAGAAGGTCATGTGAGTGTAACATATATGTTTTTCCTTTTGGGGGGTGGATACGGCTGATTCTAAAATGCCAATCTCTAGTGAAATATCGGTATCGAATACAATACCTTCTATGTACATTGTATATGCATGTTAGAGTAAGTAAAAATACAGACCAAAGCTTACTCGTTGAGAAATATACTGGTCGCTAAAATATGTAATAGTTTTCTGTTTGCCGTTTCAAATTCATGCTAAAGTTATCTAAGCGACGTACTTAAAAAAGTTTAGGATACCTCCATTTCCCCCCTTCTTTTTGTTCCATTGCAAGAGATTATTACCGGCAATAAACATTTAAACAATGCTTCCTTATAGGCAGAATAAGATTGAACAACCTCAAATTTTCCGTTCACTTGACTATTCAACAACAAACTATTACTATGAAAGCGTATTCTTCCCTCTACTTCATGCTAATCGAGATATAAATTCTGATAAAATATACTATTAGCCCGCTTGGGTAGTGTGGTGGTAGCGTGTCTGCTTCACATTCAGATCTTGCTTAGAATGAGTTGCCCGGATAAGGTTTTTTCGGGGTTTTCCCTTATCCTGAGAAGACGAATGTGGAGTAACTTTAAGCTCCATGGACCCCGAGATCATTAGAACAGCATTTCACCAATTTCTTTCTTCGTCCGATATGACCAAGCAGGTTAAAGGGCGTTAAGCCAAAAAAAAAAAATATATATATATATATATATATATATATATATATATATATATATATATATGTGTGTGTGTATACTACTATTAGAACTGATTTTATTGCTTAGTTCCTTATATGTAAAAAGGAAACAAGAACATAACTAGGTTAAAGGGACAGTCAATTCTTTTAAAAGCCGTTCTCTATGTAATGCAAATGAAATTCACTTCTGTTTGCATAACCAGACTGAAAAAAATAAATATCGACTTCCCATTTGAGGAAAGTCTTAAATATTGTAAATTTTAAAACCAATAACAGGAAATGTCTTGGAAATATTTCAAAAAATATATCCTAACTTGTGTGCTTTAATGATATCTATATTTTTGTGCAGTAAGCTTGTATATCTCTTTTGTATGCCTCTTCGTTATTGAAAAGGCATTCAGAATGAAGAGGACTTCGGAGGTTATTACAAAAAATAAGGATATTATTATTATTATTATTATTATTGGTATGTATATACGGTATTTTAATAAAATCCTTAGAGCCATTTTTAAGAAAATCTAAAATTACGAAAACTCTTCCATATAAAGGGTGGTTTGGGTAGTTCCATTTTCGAAACCGATATTTCACCGGAAATATATTTTTGAGACTCCCTATATAAAACAAGAGCATTTTTAGAAAAAGGTCCGTGTGTGCCCGCGCGTGTTCTGTGTCTGTGGACAGCAGAACTCAAAAATGAAAAGTTGGTTAAATACAAAACTTGATATTTGAGTTCAATATCTTCCGCGGATATGACACTAAGATTTTCAGGAAAATACTCCAAACTCAGCTACCCTTATATGTGTCGCAGCTCTTAACGATTTTTATTAAAATAATATGTATTATGACAAACGAAATGTATATCTTGAATTTTCAGGAAAGAGCCTCTGAAGAGCTCTTCATTCTGGATGAATTTTGTAAAACTGATAAACCGAAAGACATAGATAAAAACTTATTACACAGAAAATAGATCTCGTTAAAACAGACAAGTTATGTTACATACATTTTTTGTAGAGTTGGTCGTTTTACAGATATTCCTTGTTATTGGTTTCAATTTTAAACTAATTAAACTGTTCTAAAACGGAAAGTTGTATTTTATTTCTTGCATATTTTGTTTTACTCCTGGCCATGCAAAGAACATCGAATTTCAATTGTTTCACATGGAGACGAGTTTTTCAGAAATTGATTATTGCTTCTTTTATTTCCCTTCTATTTATAGGGAAGCAAGTTATAAGACCATTTCAAGCTTTTTAATAAGTTTGTAGAAGTTACATAAAATAAACGATAGAAAGTAGAACATGTATGCGACTATAAAGCGAAGTAGTAGTAGTAGTAGTAGTAGTAGTAGTAGTAGTAGTAGTAGTAGTAGTAGTAGTATTAGTGGTAGTAGTAGTAGTTGTTGTAGTAGTATTAGCAGTAGCAGTAGTAGAAACAGCGGTAGAAGTAGTAGTAGCAGCAGCAACAGTAGTAGTAGTAGTAGTAGTAGTAGTAGTAGTAGTAGAGGTAGTAGTAGTAGAGGTAGTAGTAGTAGTAGTAGTAGTAGTAGTAGTAGTTAGTAGTAGTAGTAGTAGTAGTAGTAGTAGTAGTAGTAGAGGTAGTAGTAGTAGTAGTAGTAGTAGTAGTTAGTAGTAGTAGTAGTAGTAGTAGTAGTAGTAGTAGTAGTAGCAGTAGTAGTAGTAGTAGTAGTAGTAGTAGTAGTAGTAGTAGTAGTAGTAGTAGTAGTAGCAGTAGTAGTAGTAGTAGTAGTAGTAGTAGTAGTAGTAGTAGTAGTAGTAGTATGTGTACATTTTATAATAATGCAATATTTACGTCACCAGTCGCATGGGTCGGGTGGCCGTACATGCTGTCTAGAATACTTGAATTTAAAATATTACCTACATAGCTATTTTATATATCTTTACAACATTGGAAATAAGATACACACACAACCACACACACACACACACAGACTCATATACACGCACGCTACGACGACAGAACCACATAACAATAACAGAAAGAACACTCTGATATCACACACACACACACACACACACATACACTGCACTCAAAACAACACCACGTATTCACACACATAGTTTACTCAAACACCAAATAACTAGGTATATACAATATTTACACAAGTATTTTATCTCTTAGTGCACCCACTTCCATTAAGTATGTGCCCAGTTTAGCCAGTTTTGGCTGTTTAGAATCAAATCTCAGAATGCTGTCCTTCGTCTGTTTGAAGCTAAAAATACTTCCGGCAATAATTTTTTCCTAACATCTTTCATCTGCACGCAATCTGCCAAAATATGCATCCAGTCTTCCTGATACTCGCATAATGGACAAATCCTCCTACCAGATTTATCAAATACCTAAGAGTTTTCTACCCTCCCATCCTGAGTCACGCTCTTCCCGACCTTTGTTTCATACCCAATTCTAAAACTGATGTTTCTTTACCCCACCGAATTTTTAATGAATTAATATATGTATATATATGAATGCATTCTGACAAACTAATAGATTATGCCACTCAAAGGTGTTTAAGTATCCCTAATTGCAGATATGAATGGTGGAGAATTTTCAAGATACCTTCGAACAAAACCCATTGGCAGAGCTGTATGCAAAGAAGGTGGCTAGTATTTTGGTTTCGTCCCCTGGTTTGACAAACAGTGGCCATCACCATCTTGTTCAATAAACTCTTAACACACCACTCCAAAGCAGCAGGTCTTTGATGTAGTATGCGTTGAAACGCCAGCAAACACTGCAAGTCAATTTACTGGCCGTACGCTGCATTAACAAGTTACCTCTTCCTGGTCGGGCTTGCTCGACATTACCATCTTCTAGCCCATGTTATATCAGATAAGCTTGCAACCTGACAGTCGACGAAATACATGACTTTATCGTCATCTCTGTAACAAATTATTGTTAATAAACTTATTCTTATATCCATTTCATACTAATCAAGATATACACTAACAGAAAAGGCCTTATTACTTAATTCTTTATAAGTAAAAGGGAAATAAGGGGATACACAAGGTTAAACCGATAATTAAATGTTTAAAATGTGGTTGCTAAGGGATTGAAATCCGGTTTGTTGCGTGTTCAACTTACGACAAGTTCCTGTATGAGAAAAGTTTCAGTATTTTAAAATGGAAACAAATAAAAAGGGATATTTCTAAAACGGACAACTCCAGGAATAAAGTTTGTATGACATAAATTGTGTGTTTTAAGGGCCTCTGCCTTTTTTGTAGTAAGTTTCTATCTATCTCTTACAGTTTACGAGTTATGCAAAACTCAAAAAAAAAAAAAGAAAAAAAATCCAGAATAAAGAGGTCTTTAAAGGCTATTCACAGAACATTCAAGATACACATTTTATTTTTCAGATAGATGACTTAAATATAAGAGCTTTTAAACAAAATCGTTAGACATTTTAGAGAAAATAAACATTTTCCAAATTTTTTCCATGTAAAGGATAGTTGGGAGGATTTTCTTGAACATTTTCGTGTCACATACTTGGGAGATACTGAATTTAAATATCAAGTTCGGTATTTAACGGGATTTTTGTTTTTGAGCTATACTGCCCACATCACACACATACCTTTTTCTAATTTTTTTTATTCAGGGGGTTTTAAAACATATATTTCCGGTGAAAGCTCTATAAAGACATTTTAGGTACAGTACAAACCTTTTCTATACACTATGTACATAATACGTGTAGTGAAAGCTAAAATAGCATATGACTTGCTCTACCTATTCTGCAAAAACTATTCTTACAAAACAATTGAACTTAAACTAACTGAACCTAAATATAATAACAATAATAACACAAAATTAAAATGTATCCAATAAATTATGTGTTCCATTCGCATGTCTATCTCTATATTTCCATTGCAAATTAATGTTAAAAAAGTATACTTCTATTTACTTCAAGTTAATCCAGATAAACATTAACAACATTTGTTTTAATACTTGCTTCCTTTTAAGTAGAAGGGAAATATGGGAGTATGCTAGACTAAAGAAGGTCCAATTTTTTAAAAGCTGGTTGCTATGTGATTGAAATTTGTTTATTTGCATTGCCAGGAGATTGCAAATTTCCACATGAGAAAAGTGTATTTTAAAACTGAAACCAATAACAAGAAATATCTAAAAAATGTCAACTCTACGAAAAAAATGTAAATGATGTAGATTGTGTGTTTTAACGAGAGCTACATTATTTTATCTCTTATTGTTTACCAGCTATACAAAATTCAAACAGAAAAAGAGGCCTTCAGAGCCTATTCCACAAAATTTAAGATAAACATTTTATTTTTCGTAAATATCTCTAAAACACGGCGTTTTAATCAAAATCGTTAGAGCCATGTTTGAGAAAATAAAAACTTTTCGATCTTTACTTTCTCTACAGGTACTATGTACATAGTGTATAGAGAAGGTATTGTAATGCACCCAAAAATTCGATACCGAGATTTCACCGGAAACACATGTTTTGGGTCCCCCTGAATCAAAAAAAAAAGTTTTTGGAAAAAGGTCCGTGTGTGTGTGCGTGTGTGTGATTCTGTGTGTCTGTGGACAGCATAGCTCAAAAACGAAAATATCGTTGAAAACCAAACTTGGTATTTAAGTTTGGTATCTTTCAAACATGCGATACGAAGATTTTCAAGAAAATCCCCCCACCCCCAATTACCCATTACATTTTGATGTTCTTAAAAATGGCTCTAACGATTTTGATTAAAATATCGTATATTAAAGATATTTACCTGACAAATAAAATGTATATCTTGAATTTTCTGGGAATAGCCTCTGAAGAGTACTTTATTCTGGATGGTTTTCACGGAATTTTGTATTGTTAAACCGTAAGAGGTGAGCAAAAACTTAACACATAAAAAATGTAGAACACAGTAAAACACACAATTTATGTTATATACATTCTTTTCGTGGATTTGATCGTTTTGAGATATTTCTTGTTTTTGTTTCAGTTATGAAAAACATACTTTTCTCATACAGGAATTTGTCAACTCCTGTCCTTACAACAAAGGAAATTCAATCACATAGCAACTAGCCTTTGATTATTAGTTTAGCCTATATTACTCCTTATTTCTCTTCTGCTTACAAGGAAGCAAGTAATAATTCTATTTGTGCTAAGTTTTTTCTCGATTAGGATGAAGTAAATAGAAGCATAAGCTTTTTAACAATAATTTGTTGCAGAGATGTAGAGCAAGTCATGTGAATGGAACACATGGATTTTTTTATATGTAAAGAATAATTTGGGCTGGAGGACTTTTTCACAAAATTATCGTGGCGCATCCTTGAAAGACACTAAACTTAAATACCAAATTTGGTATTTTACCGACGTTTCGTTTTTGAGCTATCTTATTCACAGACACACACACCGACCACTTTCTAAAAATGCTTTGTTGGATACAGGGGACCCTAAAACGTGTATTTATGTAAAATATCGGCATCAATTTTTTAAATGGAGTGCAATACCTTCTTTACTTACTTACCATGTACTGTGCAGAGAAAGTAAACATCTTAAAACGCTTGTAACAGTTGCTGAAAGTAATTTAGTAAAATGCCTGATTGAAAAGAGTTATCGTAATAGGATAAATAATGTAATTTTAACTATGTCATAGTTTCCAAATACTTCTATCTCTTTCATATTAAAGACGAGATATATTATTTCAAAATGCTTCTCGTGTTAATCAAGATATACCTGAACAGAAATATTCGTATTATTTCTTTGTAGTTGCAATAGAAATAAGGGAATCGGCTAAAGGAGTAGTCAACTCTTTTAAAGTTAGCTTAGTAGATAGAGATCTGCGGGCTATGGCATTTCCAGTCTGACTCTACTTATCAAATTCCTGTTCCACACACAACTTGTATGAAAAAACAATTAAATAAATACTAATTAATCTAATAGTTGGCTAACCTATGGGTTCCGGGACTTAAAGTACTTATGACGTTGTAAATCGCCATTGGGGATGTAATCTCAAGATAATTTGAGATCACCTTGTGGTTTATCGAGAAACATGCGAGTGTATTGAGGAATTTAATGCCGTGTCGGCATATTGTTATGGTAGCTCAGTGGTTAGATCGTCCGGCTATTATGACATTGATTTTTTCAGTCTGACTCTACATATCCAAGTCCTGTCCTACACACGGCTTATGTGATAAAAACAATTAAATTAATACTTCTGGTATTATTTGATATTCAAATTGTTTATTTAACTGACGAAAACTCCAAACCCATTTTAAGATAAGAAACTATTGAACATTTGTTATACTAATCAAACTTTTGAGAAACATTTTTGAGGAAACAAAAATAATGAAAAGTTTTCCCATGAAAGTGGAGGTCTTGAAATAGGAGTTCTTTTAATTCTTGTAATGTAACAGAAATGCAACTTTGTATGCGTTTTTGGACAGTAACACACACAAAGGTAGATTTCTGAAAAGTGTAAATGCAGTTCGTTGAGTTTCTCCGATGTTCCGTAACGGTTTATGAAACAAGACTTTACTCACTATTATGGTAAGGTGTGTAAAATAATAAACACGAGCAGTATAGGGAGTATCCATAAATTGTTAAAGGACAGAAGAAAAAGTATGACTGCGCAGCGTTTTGGTTTTCGACTTTTATACTATCTTGGACTTTTAATTTATCTTCTTCTTTCTATAATACAGGCATGTCCAAAGGCAACTATTGCAAAGCACATACCTCAAAACTCCTTTCCCGCAACTCCAGTTAAGGTGAGGAAATGTTGGTTGGTCACATATACTATCATACATATCTTCAGTGCACAGTGGCGAATGTGCTGTTTTTAAGCAAGCATAACAAACATTCGAAAAGTGAGAAGTATAATTTTCATACAGTTTTCAGAGGCTCCACATGAACTGCAAATGAAATCACTTGCTCTAAAACTTTTAGAAACATAAATGTTAGAAAGAAAGAATTTCGGAGTTATTTAAATCTTTACCTAACTTCATTTTCCAAACTGCGATTATTTGGATCGCATTTAATGGCAACGCTTGGCTCAACATACATTTGTGAGGAAAATTTCTCTGAAATTAATTATTTTAAAAACCAGCATCGCAGAAGACTACGTGACGATCATTTTGTTCGTCCATTAAGGCTCTGCACATCATCCTTATCATCAGATATTGAAAAAGATAGTCCAAAGTAAAGGATATCGCTAAAGTCACAATACAGACAACACTAGAATACAGATTAGGAATGCCTTGCTTTCCATTACGTCGCACAGCGGCATGCTCTAGTGCTTCACACGGAATGTAATAAGTTACAGCACCTATCGCTCTGATCTTTAATTTGGACATGCCTACTATAGTGAGTAGAGGGAATGCATTTCACCTAATATTTTCATATAAAGATTTCTTTGGAAATACACGTTTTGAGACTGTGAGTTAAACGAAGTCCTAAATTGTGTGTGTCTGCGAATAGTATAAACTAAAGAACGAAAATCATTTAAAACCAAACTTGAAGCTCTTCAAAGGTAGGCGACACGAGGACTGAGACAATAAATTTGACCAAGGGCTAATTAAATATTTTGTATAAAGGAAAATCTTAACATAAGTACGCCAACAATGGTTGACATGCCTCCTCTTTAAAGCACATTCGTGCGAAATCACTTAGGAGCAATAACGTAGCAACCAGCTACCAGAGAGTAACACGTGAATGTAAATATAGTCTATAAAATAGTATTTTTTAAAACAAAATGTTATGAGACTGAAGATATTCTAAAGAAAATGTAAATGTGTTATTTGATTTGTATCACTAGCGAGTTTCAAATATTTAAACCCAAAGCATGATGGATGATACTCTCTAGTTTGTTCATTTTCCGAGTGTGGTGTTAAAGTCTCCGAATTGATACAAAGTGACGCGTGCTTTGTAATATCAGTTTATATTATAGCCCTCGGGCTTGCATCATTGCAATTATTGTCGGGTTTATTGAAAATACATCAGAAGTGCACAGTTTTCTTATTTCAGTAAGAATAGCAATTCTTTTTCAGTCCACTAATCGTCCTGAGAGTAGAGGAAGCAGACCTTTTAAATTCTTAGAGTCTTATAGGTATTCCAATTAGCAACCGTGGCAAAATTAAAGAAATAATCAAATATTACAAGAGTGTGATCCGTACTACGCCGTAAACACATAAAGAGTATATTTCAAATGGGCACCAAATTTAGGGGTACTCTTAATATTATTATTATTATTATTAGAGGAATTTAAAGTATACCTCCCACACTGAAAATTCCTCCATTAGGAAACGTTTCCACTATATTTTGTTTTCTCAAATACGACTTGTAACAATTTTAATGAAAGTATATGTTCCGTGACAAATGGATTATATATGAGGTGTTCTTGTTCTGAATGAAGACAAGGATATTACTACGTAAAATATAGATCTCGTTAAAACACACAGTTTATGCCAATGTTGTTTGTAGGTTAACTATATAAAGATATTCTTTCTTATTAGCTTGAATAGTCAAGTACTTGTATATTTTTAACGGCAAGTTGCTATTGTTTTTATCAAAAGTCATATAAACAGATTGGACATTTTCGGTCATCCAGAACCATCTAGTCTTCAGGATATTATATTCCGAGTGTACAGGGTGACCCTACGAGCTTTAGGCTCATGCCTGGCATATGTCCCCAGATGTCATATATTTTTCCTACTTTGATGATGAATTATCGTCCTTTAATCAGGTAGATCTATTAGTTGGTAAATGAACGAAATTGTTGAATTGATACTCAAATGGACCCGGTTTTTCTAGAGTTTAGAGCTAACCGATATTAGGAATGTAAAAATATCTGAAAAATCCTTATCCAGATAACTCAACCTAATCGAGTTTCAAACTTGGGACTTCTTGAAAATGAGGCAAACACATTATCACCACACCTTAGAGGTGGGTAGTATAGAATTTCAAAACTATCGATACGTTTTAGCTCTTTAAGCTGGTGTATTCTTCTTATAACTACAACGAAATGTGTAATGGATATTTATTTGTGTTAATAAGACGTACATAGAAGAATATGCTGTATTATGGAAGGAGTGAGCAGAGAAAAACACATGAATGAAACAAATTGAATTTTTTTTTTTTTTTTTTTTTTGCAGCTCTTTGTCTGCTTTATGTTTTTGCTTTGTTATGAATGCTCCCTCTATGATATTACAGATGTGAGTGAAATTTATTCTCAAGTAGGCCTTGGAAAAAGCGTGATATCGTATGCAGATTGATTGTTTGTAACGAGTAACCTCTCGAAAGTGACGTCACGTGAAGTGGGGATTAATCTTGTTGCCAAAGAGGGGCGATTAGAAACATCTGACCGTGGAGAATTCCAGGCTTGGGGGAAAATGTGCGCATGTTAACTGCAGCGTCACAGTGCTGCCACCTGGCTCGGGGTAGTAATTAAACAGAGGAGAAAAAAAATCATTCTCAACGTACAACAAGGATTTGAAAAAACCCTTGTACCGTGCCCTTCATTAGTATTGCACTGAACTGCTAAGGGACATCTGAGAGAGACGATTCAGCCATTGCATTTGGTAATATGGAAGTTGAAAATCATGTACCCAAAACCTGATTGGTATTTTTGTGGTTTCTCTTAACTGACAGATCATTACCAGATTTCACTATCAACAGCAAGATCCAAAATTATGTTGTATAGGCCATATTTTAGGAAGCCAACAGTTAAACATTTTTAACAGACTACCCGTTCTATACCGCGTGACTCTGCGGCCCGAAGAAAAACCTGGACTGCCAACTCGCCTGCCGGCCTCATGCCCATTTATGCACGGCAGAGTAGGCGACAAGGAGAGATGTTTTCAGCATGTCGCATAACCCAGGCGGGAAGTAAGCTCTCATAACAACACTGCTATCGCAGCTCCTCACTTTCATCACTATGTTAGAAGCAATCCTATACCCTACGACACGGCGCTGAACAGACTCCCCGTAAACGTACTCTTTAATTTTTGACGAGCGACATTATTCCTCACTAACATGTCACGTAAGTATTCTGGAGGCCCCGGGTTCAGTTCCTGGGGCCAGATCTTAGGTTACTCCTGCTGCCCCTAGTTGGTAAGCGAGTGCGGGATGTTTTCTCATCTATCACACTTTTCTTTCCATAATTTCCCCTTTATTCGATTTCTTTCCCGTATTTCAGGCGAGCTTTTAGGTTTCATGGTGGGAGGTAGTGCCGGACAGATGGAGGTGAGAGCCAGTAACTGTAAGGGACTCCCGTGCGTCTCTGGCTGATCTGCCTGCGGCGTACGGCCTCCTTTGGTTCCTTCACTTCGTCCCTTCCTCTTAAAATGTGGTAGCCGTAATAGATTGCATCTCATATGTGTGAGTTATACCTCCCCTTTGTATAACTTATACTCTTAAGGTTATGTACCTGCTCATCATACAACCTTCTATTCATTATCATTTACAATAGATTTTGCTCGTCTTTGGAATTCCCTACTTGAAGACTTAAGGGACTGCCGGAACGTTATACTGTTCAAGCAGAGACTTAGGACACACAATTATAATCAAACCTAATCTAATGCTATATTAATATGATAAATACATAAACACTTTCATTTATTGATACTAATATATTATATGCAGCCCACCTGGGTAGCGTGGTGGTACCATGTCTGCCTCACGTTCTAAAGGTCGTGAGTTCGAATCTCCCTTCTGGGTAAGTTTTTTTTTTCGGGGTTTTCCCTTATCCTGAGAAGACGAATGTCGAGTAACTTTAAGCTCCATGGACCCCGAGATCATTTGAGCATCATATCATCAATTGCATTCATCGTCCGATATGACCAAACCAGGTTAAAGGACGTTAAACTACAAAAAAAAAAAAAAAAAAGAAAAAAAAATATGAGCTGACAAGTAATATGCATTTCAATTGTAAATATGACTAATATGCGTTTGTACCTACGTACATGAATATTCCACTTAAAATAGTTTTGTTTACAGTTTTTCTTCTTCATTTCAGTATACTTGTTGCACATTATTATTTTTGTGTTTATTAAGTTGTATATACAATATATTGCATGGTACAGTGGAGGAGAAGGTCTTATGGCCTTAATTCTAACCAAGATAAACAAATAATTTTGAGTAATATTTTTGTATAGAATAGTTTATTTATCTTATTTCAATTCCATCTCTACTCTTTTTATATTGTATATCTTTATTTGTTTATTTTGTACCTACAACATATTTTAGTACCTGATATGTTTAACATGGTGCTAACTAGGCCTCGAAGTGTCAAAGGTTTGCAGCATAGATTATCCGTCGTTTTACTTCCACGTTTTCACACCTCAATACGTCACCCGCTGGCCTAGGTAGAAAACATCCAAACTGAGTTCCTATACAGTTCATTATTGTGGAGCCTGCCCACTCAAAGTTACGCCTTCCGATCTGTGGTCAAAGGGTCTCTTGTATGTCGCGCCTACTTGGAGGTACTAACCAACCTGAAAACACGCTACCTTAATAAGTAAAACTATTAGTATGCATATTAAGCAAATAGCGTTATGGACAATAGATTTACGGGGAGGCTAGGGGCCGGGGGAAAAAGAGAGAGGTCGCCCGCTTATTTTTCCGAGTATTGTCAAACAAATAAAGTTTCACTGTCTCCGTGGTCGAGTAGTCAGACAGCTGACCTCTCACTCGGATGTCCCGGGTTCGATTCTCGGCTGGGGCGGCGAATTTTTCTTTAACCAGAATTGTTCCCTATCCCCCAAAGGGTCTGGAATTATGACTGTGAGAGTGAATGTGCGTGTGTTTCATGACATAAAATGATAAATTTAATGGCAATATTTTACAGTGATCAGATAAGTTGTTTCACAAGTCAAAGCCCGGGATATGACCATAGAAGTTAAAAGAACTATCAAATGAAACAATTAGTAAAAAAAAACAAAAAAAAAAAAACAAGAAAGTTTCTTTTGTGAAAGTGCTCAGTCATTATGGTGAATATATGAGTTTTTTAATGTACCGCGAACTAGCACAGTGCACGTGCATCTGCAAGGACTCTGAGATCTGCAGATAGGGAACTCTTAGGATTGAAACCTGTGTATAGAGTGTACATCATATCTCAATGCTGTCTCGTTCTGCTTCCGAAATTGCGCGAAACCTAACGAATGAAGATAAGGTTGCCGAGCGCCCAAGAAAAGGTGCATGCTGGTAATATTGTTAATTTCATAATGATCTTAATTACTAATATAAAATCTGCACTGATATCTCTAACAAACTGTATGCATATGTACAGTAGCCTCAAAATCTACCCAGTATTTTTAATTCTTTCACAATTGAAAAGCCCAAGTTTTCCTGATGAAATTTGGGTATAAAACATAATATAATTACATTTTATAGCTTATTAAATATTAAAAAGGATTTACAAAGCCCCTGTACTTCAATACCAAAGTATTGAAAAAGATTATGTTTGAAAGAAGACTAACTTATTGTTGAGAATGCCATGGAGTAAGAAATAATTGTTACGCCTCAGGAAGAGATTTAAAATAAAACAAATGCCTCATATATTTCATTCGAAAAATATAATTACTATGGCTTTACCTCTATCTGTTGTATAAATGCATTATGTGAAAACTATGTAGGTTTATGTTATTAAGGAATAAATATGAAATAAAGAAATGGTGCATAGGATTTAAATATAATTGCTGTGACAATCTTAAAAGTTACTCGACCATTCCGAACAATAACTGTTTCATAGCCAACCGTTATCTGCGTATAGGCTCTGTAAAATTTCCAAAAATTGGAACATTATAGATTAAGGGAGTTTAGATTTTCAGATGTTTTTTGTGAAAATATCAGGTATTTTTCATCCATTATTACGAATAACCGGGTAGTATACAATTATAATTATAAGCTGTAATTGAGAATATTCACCATAAAGTCTTACAGATCCTTTTACAACGGGGATGGGGTGTACGTTAAATTAATTTAATCGCCGTTCGAGCTTTTCAAGCTATGCAAGCTACGTCGGTCAGCCAGAAAGTATGTTAATAAATTTTCTTAGAGCTACTTTTGAGGAAATCAAATATTTTCATAAAATATTCCATATAAATGGTGGTTTGGGGTGGGTGAGATTTTCTTGAAAGTTTCGTGTATCATCTTTAAAACATACTAATTTAAACACCAAGTTTGATATGCATGCGTCATTTGGATTTTGAGATATGCTGTTCTCTCACACAAACAGATATGCTCCTTTTCGTAAACAATTTTTTATATTCAGGGACCTCAAAGCATATACTTCCAATGAAATCTCAATATTAAACTTTGGTGGAATACAGTGGTTTCTTATCAATTTTTCGGAATATAAAACTAAATGATGGTGGACCGAGTAAATCATATGGATGTAACTCTTTCCGAAGATAAACTTTTCTTACAAATAGAGATTTTTCTCTATTATGTAGAGAGCTGTTCTTTAGTTTAAAGCAGCCAGTTCACCAAAAGCAATCTGTGTCCCCGAGTATCGAACGCGGAAACCTCGCAGTCAGTTGCACGCGCGACGCTTGAAAGTTAATAAACAGTCTCGAAACGACGTGATCTCTTTGAGACAGAGGGAAACGGCTCCATTTGGAGGATGTTCTCAAAGTTAATTGCACAATAAATGGCAGCTAAGGTTCTATTGAATCTTTCATAAGCTGAGTATATACGTACACAAGAACAAAACATGGACATAATTTCGTCCAATTATCATTGTTGTCTCTCTCTTCCGTTGTTTGCCAGAGAATGATTAATTTGCATTGACTTCAGTACCATGTACTCCTTGCATTTCTGCGTACAGTCGGTGGAAAATGTTTGTAAAACCGCAGGTCAGGGAATTCAATCTCATTTTTAGCATTCCTCTGAAGCCAATGATGAGGAATGAAGCTGTGATACATAATGTGATGAATATACCCACTCACAGAAGGAGTACCCAGATAGAATGCCGATTTCTTTCTTAATCGGTGCGTAGATAGATGTTCCATCAATGAAAACATGGTAAAATTTCATTCCTCTCGATCCTCTGGCTTTCGTGAAATAGTAATCATCCAAATTGGAGTTCATATATTATAGCTTACAAGGTAACAGAATCAGGGAACACTCACGGAAATATCGAAATCAGGCGAATCTAGATGTGGTGAATATAGATTAACAGAACACCGACACCTCACAGAGTAGATATTTAAGCTGAGCTCACAAGGCCAGACCACCACTACACTCGATACAAAATGTCTCCACGCCAGTCGTAGTCATGAGCATTTTTATACCTTGTGAATAAGAAGTAAATTAACCACTAGTCTCAGTTGACAGATTGAGTTATTTTGGTTTGAGGCGCTAATCTCGATGACAAATGACATGCGCCGGTGTAGCAGTATGGGATTTCTGAGGTTGTTTTTGGTTCGATTCTAACTCAGGGTTGCATGGATCTTTTCTCCCAGGGGCGGCATTCAACACGAATAGTTCGTTTCTATTTTCATTCACTTCGCTTAAATATTTAGTTTGCCGTCGCTTTTCTGCCATTAATGTTGCCTCAACATTCATGCATTACCTATTGTTGTTTTATGACTGAACGCCTAATATATCTCGCTGCGTAATTTGTTGGGTACTTATTAATAAAATATCATGTATACCAGCAACATTGTTTAACTATGCATTTTTAATAATATGACTCGACGTTCTCAACACACGTTTATTTATTGACTTCTCAGCTATAATGGCTGACTTTCCAACAAGAGGTGTAATGGTTGTTTGCCATTAGCGAGTGCTATTCAAAATTTTAACTTTTGCTTATTTCAGATTTCTTCTTAGATTTTCGATTCACTACGCGACTGTTGCTTCGGTTGCCATCGTTCACTTCGAACATTTCTCTTTAGCCTGCCATGCGCAGATGCATTGAATTCTGACTCTTCAAGTCGAAATTTCACTAAGTGTAAATATTTTCCATTTGGCGCGGTAACTGACAAACCCTCCCTGCCTCGCCATTGTTTGCTTCTAGGCTCCACTTCTAAGAAAAACACTTATAGCTTTCGCATTCCTTTGCCTTCCAAACGCTACGCTATGCAAAAGTACTGTCTCAGGGTGGAATAAAGGGCTCAGGTTGAGAGCTTCAACCTTCTGCTCAAACTTGTCTATGCGAACAAGGGAGTACCGTAAAAACCCTCAGTCTAGAACCGTTGGAGATGCTACTGCAATACGCCTGCAACCATCACATTTAGTCATCCTTTATGGTCTACCGCCTCATCCTATCCTCCGGAGGTTTGTAGTCTCGCGATGTTTACTAGTTATATAAAATTATACAAAATCCATTCAGAACTAGAAAATTCAAGGATTATTTCAGAAATTAGAAGTTATCCATTTTATTAATAATTTAAATACGTTAAGAATATGGCATTTTAATCAATATATTTACAGTGAAAAAGAACATCAGAAACAGTGAATCATTCTACACATAAGGGATAGTTTAGTATGTATACATATTCCTGAAAATTTTTCTAGGTCATGCTGTACTTAAGAATGTATTTGCCGACATTTCGTTTTTACTTTTTGCACTACGTACATAAAAAGTAGAGAAGGTATTGCATTTTACCAAAGAATTTGATGTCTATATTTCACTATAAATAACCAAAAAAAATCCTCAATCCAGTTTACACCTTAATTGAAAAAAAAAAATATTAAAACACTAAATGTTTGGCATTTTCATGACAAGTACAAAGTATATCTTAACTTTTCTGTGAATATCATCTAAAATACTCTTCATTTGGAATGGCTTTAGCAAAACTGGTAAACCGCAAGAGATAAGACAATATCTTATTATACAATGTAGCCTCGGTAAAGCATACAATATATAAAATACATATTTATGGAATTAACTCTTTCCGAAGTATTGTTTGTTATTGGTTTCAGTTTTAAAAGACTTCAGCTATTCTCAAATGGGAGGTTGTTAATCGCTTTTCTTTTTCCCGATTAACAAAGAGAACGGAATTTCAAAGCCCTGTATTTCTTATATCTATTTATCCACAAGAAAATATGTAATATAGGTTATTATACAAATGTTTATCTCAATTTACATGAAGTAGAGAAAAAAAAACAAACTTATTTAAGAATAGTGTAGACACCTACGCGATGGTCATTTTGTGTAAATTAGATATTTCGTTAAGCAGGAAGCAAAGTCGCATTAGATTGAGCAACCGATTTTGGAGATAGAGTAGTGTAGGGTTGACTCATAACATAGAGCGATTTGCTTTACGTTAACGCAAGGATAGCCGTAATTATTTAAATTTTGCAAAGTAGATTAGGATGGGCTCTTGAACCCCATCTGTCAACGAGGCTACACGTATCTATGTCAAAAGCCGAACCGGAACAGCACTAGTAACTTCGCGCAATGTGTAACATCAAGAAGATCTACACTTCCCAGATAAGTATAATGTATGGGTTATAGTTTTGTAGTCACCTCAGTAAAGATGTATCAGAGTTCCTAGTTTGTAAGTCAATGCTTTGAATTTACCCAAAATTACTTATATTTTTATTTGCAAACTTCTTGGTCTCACCTCCTTGATCGTATTGCCCTTAAAAGTAACTAGTTTTCATCTAGTTAGCTATACTTTTATCCTGACCTATTGTTCCCTAGCATACTTAATGGTAGGTATGTACCTACCCTTCCACTGTGTAGTTTCAATTGTTTGTGTCGGTCTGGGTAGCTCAGTTGGTTAGGCGCTGGCCATCTGAACTCAAGATCTCGGATTCAAACCCTGTCCAGACCGATGCTTTTAAGTGTACTTAAAAGCGACAAAGCCAACTACCGCGCGAAAATACTAGCATACTGGCGGGGCTGATATGATTCCGGCAATTGATAGTGCCGTTAACAAACAAAATAATTTTAAAATAATTCCAATAGTTTTTATATAAATGGGTGCAGGAATTCATGCTAATATAACGCATCAGTTTTTTTTGTTTTTTTTTTTTTAATGATGCAGTTAACATATAACACACACACACATAAACGCACGCGCACATGCATACACACATAGAAGCTTTCTAAAAATACCCTCTGGATTCAGGAGGTCTCAAGACATGCATTATGATTACGCCTTGTGGCCTTAATCGCCAAAGATATGTGTATGGCTTGCTTTGTAAGTCATAGTTGATTGTTGATATCCATTGTTACCGTCGTGCGTGAGTGTACACCTGCGTGGTAAGTCCTTTTGACATCGCAACTCTGATCGTTACACCTGTGCGAGTGAACACATGTTGTTTCGGAAGGTTCTTTGACTTTGAAGCCGCGAATTGTTAAGCCTGTGTGAGTGTGAGAATATCGGCGGTGTACTGCACGTGCGGCGGCTTAAGGAAATTTCCAGTGACTTGACCAACAATATAAAAAGGACCAACGAAGCCCTGCTTGCGCGCAGTTTTCACCGGAAATGCATCATGCAATAATTGAGTTCGACAAACATTTTGTAGCGAGCTATTGTGTCGCCGCAGTGAACGTCGAAAAGAAACTATACCGCAGAAGTGTTACAAAAGACAGTTATTGTGGAAAAATTGTAGTCTGTTTGTGGAAAAATAGAGTTGTTGTGACAGAAAAAAAAAGAAAATTTTTTTTTTACAATATTTTCGGTGAAATGCAAATCTCTAAATAAAACACCTTCTTTATTTTGTGTACGAAGAGAAAGTAAATATTTGTCGATGTATATGTTTTTTAATCAGATCATCTATCTAGGCGTATTCATATGAATAGTAGGTAAAACTCAAATGTATAAACGTGTTGTAATTAAGTTAGATATTATCTTCAAGTGTTGACAGCGTCCAGTGCACTTTCTTCTGTTTAATTTGCTGCTTACCGTTGAAGCCGCTCTGGGAGTGGCTCAGTTAATTAACTCGGCGTCAAGTCTAATGTCAAGGAATGACTAATTTATCGGCCTGTTCTGCTCCACCATTAGAATCGAACTTGGCTCAGTGTACGTTAATCGGCCAGTTCCCAGTTCTGTAGCCAGTCACACGACAGTCTCTATACGTTACTGTATTATAGCGCTGATGAAATAGAGCGTGGGTTTTCAATTAAGGACCAGTCAGGCTATGTTTTTTTTTATTTTCTCAATTGCTTACTTACAGTAAGTAGAGAAAATGTATTCCACCTACATTTCATTACTGAGATTTGGCTGATGATAGTGTGAATGTGTTTCAGGAGCATATTTCATAAGTTCAGTATCTTCCAAGGATTCATATGTTCAAGAAAATCCCCACCTCAAACTACCATTTGCACACTGTTTTCATTATTTTTGTATTTATAAAGAACAACTTTATACATTTTTATTAAAATACCACACAATAAGAACTCTTTCATGGAAAATAAATTATGTATCTTGAATTTTCTGAGAATACCCTTTGAAGCCCACTTCCTTCTAAATGAACTTTGTATGAATGCTAAACCGTAAGAACTAGCTAGATTTTACCACTTAAATAAAGATAATATAAGCTCGCCTCGATAGTTTGGGAATAACGTGTCTGCCTCACATTCAAAAGCGAGTTCGAATCTCGCTTAGAGTGAGTTATCCATATAAGATTTTTTTCGGGTTTTCCTTATTCTGAGAAGTCGAATGGCGACTAACTTTAAGCTCTATGAAATCATTTGAGTATAATTTCACTGATTTCGATCAACGTCAGATATGACCAGCCAGGTTAAACAGCGTTAAGCTGCAATAAATAAATATATAAATCAAGTTAAATGAGATAAATTACGAGTATGTAGAATAAAAATCTGATGTGTTCCATGCACATGACCATCTCTACATCTCTGCAACAAGTTATTGTTAAAAAGCTTATGCTTCTATTTATTACATGCTAATCGACAAAAAATTAGCAGAAATACTCTTATTACTTTCTTCCTTGTAAGTAGAAGCGAAATAAGGGAGTACCATAGGTTAAAATTATAGTCAAAAGCTGGTTGCTACGTGCCTGAAGTTCCTTTGTTTGTATGGACACGAGTTGACAAATTCCTGTATGAGAAAAGTTAAGCTTTTTTAGGTGAAACCACAATCAAGGAATGACTCAAAAACGATCACCTCCGCGAAAAAAAATGTATATAACATAAAATGTATGATTTGACGTGCTCTACATTTTTTGTGAGGTAAGTTTTTCTCCATCTCTTACGGTTTAGCAGTTATGCAAAATTTCGTAAAATTCATCCAGTATAAAGTAGTCTTCAGAGGCTATTCCCAAAAAGTTCAAGATATACATATTACTTGTCAGGTAAATATCTTTAATATAAGCTATTTTAATCAAAATTGTTAGAGCCATTTTTGAGAAAATCAAACATTTCGAAAAAAATTCCATGTAAAGGGTAGTTTGTGGTGGGGGGATTTTCCTCAAAATCTTCGTTTCGCATCCCTTTAAGATAATAAACTTAAATACCAAGTTTGGTATTTTACCGACTTTTCGTTTTTGAATTATCGTGTTCACAGACACACGGACACACTGACACACGGACACACACACATAAACACGGACATGATTTTGAAAATGCTTTTTTTTTGGACACAGGGGACCCTAAATCATACATTTTCGGTGAAATCTCGGTATCGACTTTTTCGGTGGAGTGCAATACCTTCTCTATACACTATGTACATAGTGTAGAGAAAGTAAAATGTGCTGTTGTACATTTTCGAGATATTTTTTGTTTTTATTTGGAAATTTAAAATGATTACACTTATTTCCCTATCCCGCACATAGTAGATAGAGAAGTTATTGCATTTCACAAAAAATTAGAAATCGAGATTTTACCAAAACTGATTTGAAGGCAAAACAAGCTTCGTTGGAAGGTTCCATATGTGTATGTGTGTGTTATGTCTGTGAACAGTATAACTGAAAAAGCGAAAAAACATACTATGAAATCCAACTAGATATTTAAGTGTAGACTATATGGTAAAAATCATAAAAAATAGATTTTTAGTTTTGTGCATTTTTTAATTTGAAATTTACATTTATGTTGATATATAAGTTATAGTTTTTCGTACATTACTTGTATTTTAAATATATTTTTAAAGATCAGACCAGAATTTTCCTTGTGCGTTCTGAATTCTGCACTACTTCAGAGAAAATTTCCTAACTCTTATACTCTCTGGAGTCATGAGGCAAATTTTCGCTTATCTCTTAGAAAAAAGTTTTCTCTGCAATTGGTACCCATGCTGAATATAGCAGTTCTCGATTTTACAAGCTATTTAGGACGTTTTTCAAGTTATGAGACTTTAATTCTAGGTTTTACCTTAACAGTTTCTCCAATTAGTGTTTTCTGACGTAAATATATGTTTTCTCGGAACTACTGTGAATAACGCTATGAAAGTTTGCTATAATAAAAATAACATTTGATGTTTTTATGAAACTACATTGGTGTTAATAAGGTAATTTTTGAGCTTTTAAAAATTAATTATTTATGAATTTTCCAAAAAAAAAAAAAAAAAAATCCCACCAATATGGAAACAATTATACCTCCCTTAATAGAAAACATTAGGGGATAGTTCTAGTTCAGTAATATGATCAACTATGTTGTATATACTACACAAATTTCACTATTGCCTTCAGCAATTTTAAGATAAATAGTCATGAAGTTAGCAAATTTAAATTTGGCATTAAAAGGCTTTCTGTCTCACCTTAAGCTCAGTATCTTTCAAAGATGCGACAGGTTATCAGGAAATCATCTCAATCTCAAACTACACTTTATGAAACATTTTGAAGTTTGTTTTTAATTTTCTGTGGAAAAGTTTAACATCAGTTTGGATAAAATACTGTATATTTAACATACATGAGAAATAAAAGGTACAGCTTTAATTTTCTTGGTATAGCCTATGAAGTTCTTTTCATTCGGAAAGATTTTTAATTTTGTAGAAATGGTAAATGTTAGATAAAAACGCAGCATGCAAAAAATGTGGATCCCTTTATAAAACACACAATTTATTTCAAATAACCTTGTGGCATGCGCCATTTCTAAGCTATTAACAGTTCGATTTGTTCAATACTTTTTCGTTTTTTTCGAAGTCGATATTCAGCTATTTCTCTTAGTTACTATTTCCGTCCCCTGACTCCGACTGGTTGCCCGGATGATAACCGACCCTGGCGAGGGCGTTGGACTCTGTGTAGGGTGAAGTTCCCGGTCTACCTATCCGACTGTCGGGGTGCTTCTATCTAGAAACAGTAGGGACCCTGTCATTGCTGTGTCGCCGCTCCTGGTTCCGACCGCCCTGTGTATCATCTCATCCCCCCTCGTGGTGGCTAGGTACACTAATCTGCATTGGTTCTGTGCTGAGGCACCTTCATCAGTATCGATCGTAATCAGCTATTTCTCTCGATTGCATTGAAAGAGTATCCATTACTGTTTATTACTTTCTCTAGCTCGTATGTACAATATACATAGTGGATAGGGAAGGTAATGTATTCCACCCAAAAATTCGATAGCGATATTTCACCGGAAATATACGTTTTGAGGTCCCCAGAGTCCTAATTTTTTTAGAAAAAGGTCCGTGTGTGAGTGTCTATGTGTGCCTGTGCACAGAATAATTAAAAAACTAAAAAAGTCAATAATTCCGAATATCTTGAAAACGGCTTACTCTACAAAATATGTATATGACATAAATTATGTTTTAAATGAGATCTACATTTTTGTGTAGTACGATTTTATATAGCATTTATACAAAAGTCATTCAGAATGAAGAGGTCTTCAGAGGCTATTCCCAGAAAATTCAAGTAAATTATACATTTCGTTTGTCATAAAAATATCTTAAACATAAGGCATTTTAATCAAAATCGTAAGAGCCATCAACATTTTCGAAACATTTTCCATGTAAAGGGTAGTTTTGGGTGGGGGAATTTTCATGAAAATCTTCGTGTCAAATCCTGGAAGGTACTCAACTTAAACACTAAGTTTGGTATTTAACCAACTTTTCCTTTTTGGGCTATGCTGCCTACAGACACACTCACACATACACATACACACACGCGCGCGCGAGCAACTTTTTTTAAAGATGCTTTTTTGAACTCAGGGGATCTCAAACCATATTCCCGGTGAAATCTCGGTATCAAATTTTTGAGTGCAATACAATCAATACCTTCTCTATAAACTATGTATATAGTACATGTAGAGCAAGAAAACCCACAAGTAGGCTTGTCATACACAAGACGTACGTGCTTATTTTCTCTGAGTCTGCAAGTCAGAAGGCGTAATCTTGAGTGGGTGGGCCTTGCTATAAAATGATTCGAAGCTGAGTTTTACTTCTTTCTGCAAGACCAACTACTTGCACATCTAGGCTAGCGGGATATATATTGAGGTGTGTAAACCAGGAAGCAAAACGGATAGCACGCTCAGTTTGCCGGTGTTTAAGATTATTTTATACTCATGTAAACGTGTGTGTGTGTGTGTGTGTGTGTGTGTGTGTAAGTGTACGTGTGTATACGTTATGGAGGAGTATTCCATAATAACCATTCCCTCTGGAAAAAGGATGAGACGAGTGTAATTTCAGAGGGCGGCAGAGGGTGGACTGGGAGAGAGCCGTCGTGGAAGGCCCCTAGCAGTTCACTAGCAGTTCTTCATGGCTCAGTCCGGATAGACCACCTGAGTTCACAGACAACTAGCTTCATCCTGCCGCCAAGTATATATTTCCAGAGCGCAGTTACCTCCATGAATAGCGCCTCTACCGCAGTCCTCGTCAACACAACCCTGAAAGAGACCAGTTGTGATGAAATGAATGGACAGGCATCCTCTCCAGCATTCGCTTAGTGATCCGGACAAACCCCCCCCCCAAAAAAAAAGGTCGATCCAACAACCTCCCGAATGCTAGTCCCAGACGAAACACCTGAGCCACCCGGTTCGATATACGTATTAGGTAGTACATTTTATACATTTAACCTGTAGAAAAACTGTTAGACAAAGAGAAAAACTAGCTAAAACACCGAAGCAGATACACATTAAGATACCATTTATCAAAATGTCTGTATCTGTGTTAGGGGTACAGATACCCCTAACATCCTGTGTGGTGACTAGTATCTGTTGACTGCAGATGTTTTCTTGAGAGTCTGTGTTTTACAAAGATCGCATTGTGAACGTATGAAATCACTTGATAAGGGAACAGTAATTGTTAAGGAAACCGCTAGAGGCGATATTTGGCAGTGACGGGAGTATATTAAATAATAACGAAAAGAACTGAAGCCCTAGAGGAGTGCACGCAAATGCCCGCGCACGCGAGGCAAGACCTATCTGTCTTCCGAGGTCACCTCGTGTTGGATTTCTGTATAGGCTTGGAAACGGTTTGACCCGCACCAGAGTTCAAACCGCTTGCCTTACCACGTGCAGACTACGACATAAATTATTATTGCTACTGCTTTGTATTAGAGGAGACGTGGACAGACAGGAAAGTAACAAGCTGAGCAGAGAATAAAGTAACAGAGTTTACCGTGTGCAGACTGCAACATAAATTATTATTACTAGTAATTTTGTATTGAAGGAGACGTGGACAGACACGAAAGTAATATGCTGGTCAGAGAATAAACTGCGAAGTACAACATAAATTATTATTAATGCTACTGGTGTTATATTGGAATAAACGTGAACGTATAGGGAAGTGGCAAGCTAAGCAGAGAATAAAGGAATTGATTTATTCCTACTGTTTTTGTATTGGCGATGTAGACCCACAGAAAAGTAGCAGCATGGGCAGAGAATAAAGTTACTCGCCTCACCACATAGAGAATGCGACATTAATTACTATTGCTGGGCTTTCACATTAGAGGAAATACGGGCCAAGAAAGTAACAGAATAAACCCACTTACCTTACCCCTGCATACCTTAAATATTTTTGCTAATGCTTTTGTTGTGGGCAGATAGGAAAGTAAGATGCGTTTAATGAGGCGGGTAATGAAGTGACTGACCTTATCTCTTGCAGACGATGATGCAAAGTATTAATGCTTTTATATTTAAGAAGACGTGAACGGACAACAAAGTTGCAGGGTGGAAGAATAATGAAATAACTAATCATCCTTGTGTAGACTGCGACACCAGTTATTACTAATGGTTTAGTATTGGAGATGACGAGGGCTGCCAGAAAAATTACAGGTGGGCAGAGAATAAAATAATTACTTTACCTCGTGCAAACTACAACACAATTAAATATTGTTACTCTTTTTGTGTTAGTGGAAACGTGGGCAGACAGGAAAGCAACAGGATAGTCAGAGATTAAAGCAATTGTCCCTATCATATGTTGACTACGATATAAGTTATTGTTGCTAACTTTTTGTATTACAGGAGATGTGGGAAGATAGGAAAGTAGCAGGACAGGCGGGAAATAATGTAATTGGCCTTACTTCGTTTAAACTGCAACATATATTATCATTATTTGAATTTTTATAAACTCGAGGAAACGTGTGCCGACGAGCAGGCTGGGTTCAGAGTAAAGCAACTGGTATTGCCACCTGCAGATTACGATATAAATTATTATTGCTAAATTTTTTGTATTAGAGGATGTGGACCGACAACAAAATAGCAGGATGGACAGAAAATAATGGAAGTGACCTTAACACGTGTAGGCTGCGACATATAGTGTCATTGTTATTCTAGAAGGCGTGTACTGACTAGCAAGATGGATAAAGAATAAAGTACCTCGCATTAATACAACATTAATTTATGATTGCTACCATTTTCATATTAGAGGAGACATGGGCCGACAGGAAAGTAACAGACTGGCCATATTAAGACACTTGTCCTTACCACGTGCAGATTATGGCTTAAAGTATTATTGCTAATGTTTTTATTCTGAGGAGAAGTGGAAAGAAAGGAAAACAATGGAGATTTAATGAGGACAGAGAATGAAGTAACCGAACTTTACCAGTTGCAGACTAGGGCGTAAACGGTTTTGGTACCGATTGTTGCAGCCTGGGCACAATAAATTAATTACTTTTTCCTCGTCGGATTGCACTTAAACTATTATTGTTGATGTTTTTGTATTGGGAGGAGACGTGGGCTTGTATGATTTATGATTAGGGAGAATTCTATTTAAATATATTGACATTATTGATTAGTGAGAATAAATTAGCTTACTTTACAGGTACAGACTTCGACATTGATTATGGATGTTACTACTTTCGTATTAGCAGGACGACAGGAAAGTAAAGGCTGGGCAGAAAATAAGGTAATTGAAGTTACCACCACAAATGACGACATACAATTATTATTTCTTCTGCTTTTGCATTGGAGGGTCAATAGAAAAGTAGCGGGTTGAGCGGAGAAGAAAGTTACTGACCTCCCACTTGCAGACTACAGCAAAAATTATTATTGCTACTGCCTTTGTATTGGAGAAAACCGGAAAGTAAAAGGCTGGATATGGAGTAAGGTAACTGCTTTCCATATGCAGATTTTGACATACATTATTGCTATGTTTATAAATTGGAGAAGACTTGGGTAAAAAGTTCAAACGAATTATACAAAGAAGAAACTTGTTCCTCAAAACTTACTTAATTTATACATTCATAAAGTAATCAATTAAAACATTACATTTTAATATAGATAAGATAATGTATGCGATTAAGTTCTTATTTAATCGCTTTCTTCAATTGCTTCGTTCATTCAAACAAAATTTTAATTAATTGGAATAAATGTTAATTTTGGAAAAAGTTAAAGTGCTGACGAGGAACCAGTTCTTGCATCCAGGGCTAAGCACAGCAAGTACTCGTCCTGTCCTTTTTTGCTTTTACGTTTCTCCTAGGAGAAAGACATGAAGGGAATGACCCGAAGGGCGCCCACATCCGTAGGACGACAGCCGCAAGCTGCACCGAATCCCTAACTCTTACAGATAAACAATCCGACGTCGCCCGACGCACTTCTATGAATCTCTGAACTTCTGGTGGTACAGCGAAGAAGTGCTTCACTTGAACCCCGGAGATAGGTCCTGACTGGCAGGTCCCCGTAACTACGCCAGAAAGAAACGTTTGCTACCACCTAGGCGCAACCGCCGAAAACCGTTGCCCGGTTCTTTAATCCTAAAACAGATGCCAAGGAAGTGCAGCAAATTATACAAAGGAAAGTCGTTATAGAAGATGAACCATCCAGGTATTTGCTTCCATTTATGGAAACCACGAAAAACCCATGAATCAGAGGAAGCGGTTGCCGGTGATCAAACCTGGCAATTTCTGAATGCGGGTCATAGACGTTACCGCCTAGGCCATTACACTCGGCAATTAAACATAAACAATTCATAATAAGCACATAAATGGCTTAATATTAATAAAATATGTGTGTACGATATAACTAAATACCGAATGAGTCAAAAAACTCCGAACCGATTGCGAGGTGTTTTACTATGGGGCTTGTGGACACATGATTCCGCACTGCAGCTGTAAACAAGATCACGCTTCTGACGCAGTTTTGCTCTGTTCTGGAGGAGTAGCATTGAGTTGACAGTGATATGGTGTATTTCAGTTATCATAAGTGATTTATTATTTTGTTTGTACTTAGTCATAAAGTGTATTATTTCTCAGCATATGTTTTCCACTGCACAGCGAGTATTTATTTATGATTCGTATATTTCATCTAGCCAACTGAAAGTAGTACAATTTGCAGAAATATTTCCAGGTGTATAAGTTTCAGGCCGTACAATAATCCATGAGCTTTACAATAAATTTTAGGCCACAGGAAGCATTCAGCCTAAGAAATCTAAAGAGCGGCGTAGGCTCTTACCGAAGAAACTTTAAACGATTTCGGTCATCGTTTGGAGAATTCTCTCCAAAAATCGCTTAGGTTTCTTTCACAAAAAGGAGGCATTTCTTATGGCCGTGTGCGTAGAGGTACTAAAATGCTGAAGTTAAGCCCATATTAAACAACTGTGACAAGGTGATAACAAGATGATCGTATAATTCGGCGCACATTTTGTGAGTGGACCCCCAATAATGTATATAATGGCGAAATATATCTATATTTAATATTTTTCTCGGAGAGACTTGGTTCTACCTTCATGAATATGCGTGTACACAAAATAAACGTTATTGTAACTCTGAGAAACCTAATATTGTTCATGAAGTACCTCTTCATGACGAAAACATTGGTGTATATTGCGGAGAAAGAGTTATAGTCAACTTTTTCGATTCAACTGTTCTCTTGTGAATTTAATTTTGCCCCCTTTTTCATATCACTTCATTTTCCTGTATCCTTAGATTAGATGTGTAATGAAACTATTTCTGCAAACATTTATCTTGATTAATATGAAGTAGATAGATAAGCTCGTTTAAGAATATATCGTATAACCTATAAAAAGGTAAACCATAGTAAATAGAGAAAGTCACATGGATGTAATATCGACGTTTAATTTTATAGTAATAGTGCGAGTTTTTATTTTAAAATAAGGAAGAAAGAAAAATAATGTATAAATAAGCAATCACTTCATTTAATACTGGGCTAATAGTCTTATTCTTTTAAGATTAAAAAAAATAAGAACATATTGATTCACTGCTCTTCTTCAATGTTTATATAGCAAGAATATTTCAAGATTATATCAACATTTCGTAGTACATTTTTATAAAACAGTTAACATTGTAACTTTATTTAGTTTTCACTGTCATTTCATGAAAACACGCACTGAGCAGACAGTTTTTCCCTTCGCTTCAATTCTCTGGAGTGTCGAACACAGGTTTAGTTTCCTCGAATGTTGAACAACGGTCGCGTCATGCACAATAATCAACTAACTCGTAGAACATACTAAAATAGCCGGCCCCTTTCCCCAGTCGCACATGTTTATTTATTACGCAACTGCAGGAGCTTCAAGAGAGTTCGTGGGAGGCGGCGTAAGAAATATACACATCTCATTATCTCTCAATAGGCTCAATAGGCTTTTGGGTGAGAGCGCCGAACTCCTTATCTCTCCAACCAACCAGTTGACCGGCTCTGAAGTACGCCACATTTCGCGAGACAAGACCAGCTCAAAGCAATAGCGTCAGTATCCTGGAAAGCAATAGCAGACTCATGATTGGTACTCTCAAGTTAACTACGGTTACAGGGGTAATGTAAAAAAAGCTGTCAGAACTTGATCTCAGTGACAGAACATCTGTATTGGAAAGAGGTGTTTGCTGGCATTAAATACCATTTGTTTAGGCACAGAAGGCCTCAAATTCCCTAGCCTTAAAATGTTTAAATATTATATAAAATTTAAAGTTTGAACATAGATTGCTTTTCATGTGGAAATTTGTATCAATTTAAAACGAAAATATAGAGATTGTTAAATTCATTCCCAGGTACCATAAATTAAGCTACAATATATTCTTTGGAAGCCTGTTGAATTCCATCTTCGATTTATTGAAGAATTATCTATTTTCCTGTCATTGAGGGGCGTTTTCACAAAACTTGTTATCTGCAAATATATGTTTTTTTCTGTTTTTATATACAACTTTAACCTGATAACATTTTTATCTGTAATAGATATCTTATATTTGAGTCTTAGAATGGTATTGGTGCATATATTTGACCAAATTTTGAATTTGCATTTTTGTAGAAAATATTGATACATTTCTTGAATTTTTACAAAACTTGGTATCTGCTTCTTTTAATTTAATATTTATGTCAATTATCCTATATTGTGATCTATAATTTGGCATAGTGATGCATCTTTTTGACATAAACACATTGCCTTTACAGAATGAAGCTGAAATGCTATGAATATAACATTTTGTTTTAATGCTTTAAATTTTACATTATTTTAGCCATGAAGAAGCGTACACATTTTCTGTCAGTACTTACAAAAGTATTTCTCAAATAATATTACATTGACACCATTTAAACCAAATTGGTTTATTATAAAATCAAATACCCAGTTTAGAAAAACAATTGTAGAAATGTATTATTTGTTTTCGCAGGGTAGGTAATGCAAAGCACTAACTCTCGAAAGTACAATTAATATGGAGCTTCTTCCTGCTATTCTACATCATTGTTGTCATTGTCACTCTGTACAGTCCATTAAATACCTCTTGATAAAATCAGTTGCTTCCTTGGAAGTTATGTTAAAGTACACAATCAGCTACTTTATGCCAACACTTTTCTTCATTCTGACGTGGTTCCTTATTTTAACTTCCAACGTTTTGTCTATATTTATTAGGTACCTTAGTCTATCTTCAGTGTTTCCACTTGAACTGTAGGCCCAACATGTGTCGTCTTCACATATGCTTAACTTTCTAGTAGCCGAAATACACGGATTTCGTGGAGTTTAAATGGTAGCTTTTTTTTCAAAAGAGTTTAGGATCTCTTTTCAGGTCGAACATATTTACCTAGTATTTTGTGACACTGAGAGTGTACAGTAATTGGATTGAAGCGTTTGTATCCCTTCTCGATGTTCTCAAAGATACGATCTGGTGGGAAATATCTATGGTCTCTGATGGGAAAATAATGCAAGACCTTCCTGTAGGTAGTTGATCCTCATAATTGTGGCCAGCGTTATAGAATTTTGTTTTTAGAGAAGCAGGAATCATAAAATCTACATTTGCGCTGTTTTCATCTCGTGATGTTTTTTCCCCAACTCTATGAGATAGTGTCTGAGAGCTGAAGCAATTTCGTTGGGGCCACGAAAACTTTGTGTTTCCAACCACATGTAGTGGGAAACATTTCCACACTTTTCTCACTTTGCAGTTATACCATTGTGAAGTTACACATAACCACATCTGACGACTATAAAATATTTCTCCAATGGGAAGTTTGGGTAGTGGTTGGTGTTCTGGTACCCAAACAGATATCAATAGATCTTCTTTAGTGGATTTTAATTTATAGAAACATTTTTTTGGCTTTCATTTTGTAGCTCTGTTCTTAATTTTTTTTTCACTCAAGTCAGAAGTATATTTTATTTTTATACAGAACTGTGCACATATAGAACAGGTGTCTTTTTTGGGGTTACCAAATCCTAGATTGAAGTATTCGTAGATAACAGACTTATATTTAAACAACGCACATATTAAATCACCAACTGAATGGAGTCATTGTTGTACCTATTCCACATCATTTTCAAATTCATTTCAGGTGGCAAATAAGAGCGGCCGGCATCCCATCGGGAATACTGTACCTCTCTACATTTATATTTCAATACGCTCCTTTAATCTGCTTTGTCTGCTCTTCATCCCTTTCATTCTTACTCCGACCACCACAATTTTCTTTTGGAATCTGTCCTGTAGTTACATATTTTCTAATCAGACGTTGCAATCTTCCTTTGAAATACTCAGGATACTGGCATATGTATAAACACATACAGCAATGTCTTTCCCTTCTGCATATTTTACATAGTAGGATATTGTCACAGATCTATTGCTCTTCCTCTGTTCTTCAATGGTATTTTTGCCTTGCAGATTTTTAACTTTCATGTAATTGATAAGTTACATATCATGCTTCAATTTTGCATCACTCTTATAAAAATTTGATGTGTTACATTCACATGACTTTCTCTATATCTCTGCAACAAATGTTTGTTAAAAAGTTTATGCTTCTATTTACTTCATGCTAAGTTAGAAAAAATTAGCAGAAATAGTCTTATTACTTGCTTTTCTGTAAGTAGAAGCGAAGTAAGGGAGTAACATAGGTTAAAGTGATAACAAAAGATGGTTGCTATGTGACTGAAGTTCCTTTGTTTATATGGATAGGAGTTGAAAAATTCCTGTATGAGAAAAATATGTTTTATAAGGCTGAAACAAAAAAACAAGGAATATCTAAAAAACGATCAACTCCACGAAAAAAATGTATATAATATATATTGTGTGTTTTAATGTGCTCTATATTTTTTGTGTGGTAAGTTTTTGTCTATATCTTACGGTTTACCAGTTACACGAAATTCCGTAAAATTCATACAGAATAAAGTAGTTTTCAGAGGCTATTCCTAGAAAATTCAAGATATACATATTATTTGAAAAGTACATATTTTTAATATATGATCTGTTTATCGAAATCGTTAGAGCCATTTTTTAGAAAATCAAAATTTTCGAAAATATTTCCATGTGAAGGGTAGTTTGAGGGTGGGGGATTTTCTTTAAAATCTTCGTGTCGCATCCTTTGAAGATACTGAGCTTAAATACTAAGTTTGGTATTTAACGGTCTTTTCGTTTTTGAGATATGCTGCACAAGGACACACAGACACACACACACATACACACGGACATTTTTCTAAAATGCTTTTTTTGATTCAGGTGGTCTCAAAACATGTATTTCCGGTGAAATCTCGGTATCGAATTTTTGGGTACAATGCAATACCTTCTCTATACACTATGTACATAGTACGTATAGAGAAAGTAAAAATGTTATCCAAAATGTATTAAGTAATTTGAACTTAAATAAGGTGCAAAATAATGTCTATTTTTACTTTTTCTATACGTACTATGTACATAGTGTATAGAGAAGTTACTGCATCTCCACCAAACAATTCGACACCGAGATTTCACCGGAAATATATGTTTTAGGGTGCCCTGTGTCCAAAAAAAGCATTTTCAGAAAAAGGTCCGTGGGTGTGTGTCTGTGTTCGTGGGTCTGTGATCACGATAACTCTAAAACGAAAAGTCGGTGAAATACAAAAGTTGGTATTTAAGTTTGGTATCTTCCAGGGATGTGACACGAAGATTTTGTGAAAAATTCCCCCATCACGCCCCTTTACATGGACGTTTTTTCGAAAATGTTGATTTTCTAAAAAATGACTGTAAAGATTTTGATTAAAATATCGTATATTTAAGATATTTACCTGACAAATAAAATGTATATCTTGAATTTTCTGGGAATAGCCTCTGAAGACTACTTTATTGTGGATGAATTTTACAAAATTTTGCATAACTACTAAACCGTACGAGATAGACAAAAACTTACCACACAAAAATGTAGAGCACACTAAAACGCACAATTTATGTTAGATACATTTTTGATCTTTTTTAGATATTCCCTGTTTTTGGTTTTAGCTTTAAAAAACATACTTTTCTCATACAGGAATGTGTGAACTCGTGTCCATACAAACAAAGGAACATACTTTTGTCATAGAGGAATGTGTGAATTCGTGTCCATACAAACAAAGGAACTTCAGCCGTATAGCAACCAGCTTTTGACTATCACTTTAACCTAAGGTACTCCGCTATTTTGCTTCTACTTACAAGGAAGCAAGTAATAATACTATTTTGCCTATTACTCTCGATTAGCATAAAGTAAATAGGAGCATTAGCGTTTTTTTTTGTTGCAGATATGTAGAGAAAGTCATGAGAATTGAACACATACATTTTTTTTTGTATTTTCAACATCTATGTCAAGGCGTGAACACAAGCAATATTAGGAAAATTACCAGAATCACCATACCGGGAATATTTAGGCAGAATTTTTGGTCCAGTTCTTCGCCTCTTACGCCCCCTTGGAACCTCTTGGGCATGTGATACGCATTCACTCATTTTCTCACTAATATATTTTAATGTTTCTGAGCAATGGCAACCTAATGCTTACATTTAACCGCTATCTAAACAATAAATAGTATTACAACAATGAAAGAAAGTATACAGACGTCACATTATTTTACCAATGTGGCCACCGAGTAAAACCTTAAGAACATAACAGTTGCAGGTTATAAGCTTTTTTTTAAAAACTCTTCACCTCTAGATAACCTAGTTTTGAATAAAAATTCTTCTGTTTTAACATCAATTTGCTGATGTATTTATCTTGTTAGCTTAATTCTGATAGCACTACTGAATTGTTCACATCCAAAAGCATAAGGATATGTTAGAACTTCTAAATCGAAAAGTTTTGTGAAAACGCCCCTCAAATACAAAGCAATAAAACCGAAATCAACATCAGAAAGTTTAAGAGAAAATACTTTCACCCGATGTTACATTGAATTTGAGATGTATAACCGATTAACATTTATTGCTTTTGTGTCAGTTATTTGTAGTGTAAAGTCACAAGTGGTAATAGATTCATTCATCCGCCGCAACCTAGCTGAATAATTCTGTTATTCCGCAATATGAAAATAAAGTGTTTTCGCGCGGAAATGTGATCCTATGCCTCGCTGCGTTTATCCTCATCTTCTCGACAGAAAATTATACATAAGCTATCTTGATTTTATGTGATTTGTACACACTTGGCAAAACCTCCTGGGAATGGATGCAGAAGCGATAGAGAAGTAAGGCAAGAAGACATGGAAGTTTTACTATTTCTACGATGTATGGATTGATTATGTATTGCAGCATCTGTTTGCATGGATACCTAACACCTGAACCGCTATCAAGTCTAGCTGTACCCGGGGGCCGCTACGATGTATTCTGCAGTATGGGGTTCTTGACTGACGTTTTTATCACTATGACTTTTTTACATTTTACATATATTTTTAACAATTTATCTCATATATGATATTTTGAGCAGCACACAGAATTATAAATTTCGTGAACAAAAACCAGAAATTCAGTAAAGTATTATGAAAAAAAAATAGCATAGTCATAATTGGGAACATCAGCGATTTCTAAAAATGTTTTAAATAAAAAACTAATCCTAAAATTTACATAAAATGATATTGCATTACAATGTTGCATCCTCTTGAAGGCAAGGAAAAATATTTTAAAGTTCCATTTCACAAGTTTCTCGAAAATGCTTCTGACGTATACAAAAGGTTTGTGACGTCATCGTTCTGCATGAACTCAATGCCCCATTCACAATGAGATGTAAGTGCAGACGCAGTGTAAGACCAAGACTTCTACCCATATAATTCAATGTAAGCATTACATAGACACACGCAACTCGCTATATAATGCAATGCAACGCAAGGGTTTGCAAACATTGCATACAAGAGAAAGAATTCTGCAATCCTTGTAATGCCTGCTGTTCAACAACAGACGATCGTAATGCGAGATTTTACTGGGTCTATTTTATACATGTTCTTCTAATCTGGCCGTGCTGCGGCATCTCTCATTTGCCTCAAGAGGTTATGGTAGTCTCCTTGCGAGTCCTCCTTTGATTTAATGGACCATCTGGGTTTAGAGTTCTTTGCTCACATAAATCGTAAGGCGCAAAGAGATAATACATAGTTCATTAAAGGTGTTTTACCACTTTCTTCAGTCTATAAACTTTTATCATCTTTAATCGTTTTCAACAAACAATTATGATGTCACTGCCGCGAGCGTCAGTTGTTAATATGTTATAACTTTTTCTACACGTACTATGTACAGTGTGTATAAAGAAAGTATTGTATTGCAACCAAAAATTCTCTACCGACATTCATCGGAAATACATGTTTTGAGACCTGATTCCCAAAATAAAGCCATTTTTAGAAACATGTCCATATGTGTCTGTATGTGTGAGTGTGTGTGTGTGTGTGTGTGTCTTTGGGCAGCATAGCTCAAAACGAAAAGACGATTAAATACAACACTTTGTATTTAAGTTGAGTATCTTTAAAAGATGCCACACAAAGATTTTCCAGAAAATTTCCTCACCCCCAATTACCACTTATATGGAACATTTTTAGAAATTTTTGATTTTCTTAAAAATGGCTCTAACGATTTTGGTTAAAATACCTTATGTTTAAGGTATTTTTTATGACAAACGAAATATATACCTTGAATTTTGTGGGAATAGCTTCTGATGACCTCTTCATTCTGGATGACTTTTGCATAACTGGCTTACCAAAAATGTAAATCACATTAAAACACACAATTAATACCTACTTTTTTGTAGAGTTATCTGTTTTCGAGATATTCTGGATTATTGGTTTCAATTTTAAGCCACAAGCTTTTCTTGAACTGAAAGACATCTTTCTTCTCGCTTCTCCTTTGCTTACTCCTGGCAAGCAGTTTTAATTGTTCCTCATAGCGACCGGCTTTTAAAGGACTTGGCTATCGCTTTAGCCTGTGCATTTTCTTATTTCCCTTCTAGTTACAACGAAGCAAGCAATACGACTAATAATTTCTTATGTTTACCTTGATTAGTATGATGTAAACAAAAGATTAATCTTTTGATTAAAAGAGTTGTTTGCGGAACAACTAGAAAAAGTTGTAAATGGAACACTTCAGATTTTTAATAACGTATATATTTTCAAACGGTTTAGTCAATTTTGTTATATGGTAATGTTGGTTACGTTATTCAATTTGAAACTTGTGAATCGCTTGGAAATGTAAATGTAAATGGCGTGTTATTTATGGACGTTCTTTAACTGCTGTGGTCCTCAGCGTCCCATCCTATACTGGGCGTGAAAGACCGCTAAATTTTGGTCAGAGGCCTCTCAATCAGGCGTGAGGTTCTTTTACGTGCCGTAAATCTACGACACGGGACCAACGGCCTTACTTCCCTTCCGAAGGAAGCCATGCTAAGAAAGATATCCAATGTACGCAATTTACAGATTTAGAAACCCGAGCCAACTTCTTGAGTTACGCTTACGACTGCATTGTGAATGGTCTTCCCTCGTTCCTTTGTGCTTATGCTGCGCTTGCATCTCATTGTGAACCTGGTTAAGTTGCCCTGTAATGTTTTCATTGATGGTGGTTGTATATTGTTTGTTAGAGATTTATTTTCATAAATTTTATCTACATGGCGAGTCAAGGTTTAAGAAAGCACAATTGAAAATCTGTCAAGCATGGATGCATTAATGTGAGGCGATATATCAGACTGACATAAAATAAACAAATAATAATTTAACAATAATTAATGAAAAACCAACAGCCAAATTGATATTCACCTGTAAATTTTGGAATACAAACAATGTAAACATACCATTTGAAAGCTAGTGCAGTACTGAATACCTGTTTTAGCTTTGAGCTATATTGATGAATAAACAGCAATGTAATTTAAGATCTGTTTCTCGGCAAAGCTGAATATACAGGCGAAATTTAATTTTCACGGAGAGGGTAGCACTCTCACATCTGGCCATCCCATTCCACCCGCTGAAGGTCCGTTGGAGAAGGTTTCCTAACGCTACCCTTGAGCCAATGGGAAAATAATCTTTAAATTTATACGAAAATGTCCGCTAGTCCTAGTCGAGCACCAGTTTTTCTAACTGGCAAAATCAGCGTGAGTTGCAGTTAATATAAATAGAGTTTCTCGAGAGAGAGAGAGAGAGAGGCTGCGCCGTAGCCGAGTGGTTAGACCACTTGCCTTTCACCTAGACGGGTGAGATCCCAAGCGACCGCATGTGAGATTTGTGGTGGACAAAGCCGCACTGGGGCGGGTTTTCTCCGGGTTCTCCGGTTTCCCCCGCCATCGCATTCCACCGCTGCTCCATCTTCAATCATAGAGTTTCGCGACAAAATTCGGCACTAGTTGGTCATAACACGCGCAGACTCCACATTGCTTCTAGAATCTAAGTTACATCAAGAATCTAAGTTACTCTATTATACTAAAGTCAAACGCGAGAAAGTATAATTCCAAATAGGTCAGGAACTAAGAAACTGAAAGTTTCGTACAAAAGTAAGGACGAAGGGAAACGTATATTACATTAATCATTGCTTCCAAGTAATCCGTTTTTATATTATTTACTTTTCACCTGTGAACATCCATAAGTTCCCATACATAACTAACTGCAGAATGAGAACACGAACAACAACTAGGCATCCACTAACAGATTCAACCCTGAGATCACCTAATCCTGAATATCCGACGAACTTCGTCGAGATACAAAAGGAGGTGTACACCATTGACCATCCACCTCACACATGTCACCTCAATGGTAGCACAGATTTTCAGAGATAACAAATAATTTATGGCTACCAAAATTCGTGAATTAAAAGCGTAATATTAAGCAACATCCACAAATATTTCTCCTGATTATTCAAGCTTGCTAAGTTGGAATAAACATAATGTCCGCCATTTCACTATGTGAAATTCACATAACTTTCTCTAGCTGTTCCAATAAAAACTATTCTTACAAAACATTGTTCTTTTATATACCTCATATTAATCGAGATAAAAAAAAGAATTGGTCTTATTAATTGCTTCCTTGTAAGTAGAAGGAAAGTAAGGGAATACATTATGCTAAAGCGGCAGTCCAATGTTTTTAAAGCTGGTCACCATGTAAAACAACTGAGGTTAGCTCTTATGGTCCCTTTAGAGAAAATTTAGATATTTAAAACTGAAACCAAGAACAAGGGATATCTCACGGTCAACTCTACAGGAAATCCTACATGACATAATTATGTGTTTTAACGATATCTACATTTTTTGTGTATCAAGTTTTTGTCTACCTCTTATGTTTAATCGTCATTTAAAATTCTACAAAACTCGTCCAGAGTGAAGAAGTCTTTCGACGCTATTTCTAAACAATTCAAAATATAAATTTTATATGTGATGTCAATATCTTTAATGTATGGTATTTAATTAAAATCGTTACAGGCATTTTGAGAGAAGCAAAAGTTTCAAAAATTGTTCCATATAAAGTGTAGTTTGTGTGGGGAAATTTTCCTTTAAATCTTCGTGATGAATTTTTTATAGATACTACACATAAATACCGATCAAGTTTGAGTTTTAATGGTATTTTTGTTTTTGAGCTAAGCAGTCTACAGGCACACATGGGCCTTTTTTTTAATGCTTTTTTCGTACTCAGGAATCTCAAAACATATATTTGCTGTGAAGTATACTGCATTTACATAGTGTTGAAGAAAGAAATAAGACTTATTGATTAGTGACTGTGAAATATAATCAACATTTTCATTCGCAACGAAATACGATCTGGCTTAAAATTATTTTTCATTTAACTAGCAGAGTTTTGCCTTTTAATTTGCACGTAAACACAGAACACAAGATTAATAGGGTATAATGAAAATAATTGCAATTTATGATGCAATTGTAATGCTAAAAAGCTCTAAAGCACTTCTAATTATAGTGTCAGGATGCCATTAAACCAAACAGGCAAATACATCAGGAAGGTTTTAGTTTGGTAGATGAAGATGATCGTAATATAGTGCTTGTAATGAGAAACCCTCATTGTTTACTTTAGAATGAAGATAATCTTTAGTTTTGACTCGATGCTAGTTTAACCGAAAAAATTATGTTTGGGTAATATTGTATTCATTACTACCATTATTAAATTTGTAATAAAATGTCTTCTAAAATGTTGAATTAAAGAGGTTATAGGTTGCAAATGTTAGTTTTCAACCACGTGAGATTAAAATTAAATTAAACATAAAACAAATATATACATTACAATGCATTTAATATCACAATCAACCTCGCAATACTATATTATATATTTCTCTTAAATATCCTTGAGATCCTTTAGCAATACTAAAACTCTTTAATTCCTGATCTCCGGTTTTGTGGCAATTAAATAAGCGATCTGTTGTAGTTACATATTTGCAGGTATCAATAAACAAAATAAATATAGATTATCATACCACCCTTTTGTTAGTGTAGGGGTAGGGTAACATGTTTGCCTCACATTCAAGAGGTCGAGAGTTCGCATCTCGCTTAGAGCAGTTTTCCTTTATCTTAAGAAAAACGAATGTCGAGTAACTTTAAGCTCCATGGACCCTGAGATCATTTCACCGATTTCATTCATTATCCAATGTGACTAACTAGATTAAAGACATTAAAGTATACAAAAAACACATCTTTGTTCCATTCACATTACTTTCTCTACATCTCTGTAACAAAATTGTGTTAAACAATTATTTTTCTATCTACTTCATGCTAATCGAGATAAACATAGCAAAAATTATCTTATTACATTCTGATTTGTAAGTAGAAGAGAAATAAAGGAATAACTAGGCAAAAGCTATTGACAAATCATTTTATTTTTCGTGTAAATATTGGTAATATACGGTATTTTAATCAAAATCGTTAGAGCCATTTTTGAGAAATCGACATTTTGGACTTTTTTTCATGTGAAGGGTAGTTGGGTGTGGGATTTTCTTGAAAATCTTCGTGTCACATCCTTGAAAAATACTGAACTTAAACACCAGTTTGGCATTTAACGGACTTTTCGTTTTTGAGCAATCTGCCCTGAGACACACACACACACGCACACACACGGACAGAAACAGATGGCTAGAGACAGGTCACGGGCATTTTTCTAAACATGCTTATTTATTTTTGGATTTATGGGGTCTCAAAATATATATTTCCGGTGAAATTTCGGTATCCAATTTTTGGTGCACTATAACACCTTCTCTATACACTATTGTATGTGTAGAGAAAATAAAAATGGCACCCTATAGCCATGTGCTTGTCACGGGGTGAAATAGCGTGGTATATGGGGGAGTGGCCTTGAAGGGCTGGCTAAGCAATTATCATCAAACTACGTGGCGGAAGGAGCTTGACTAAATGTCAATGTGTCTGGCTCTACCCGTCATTCTGACCATAGTTTCATTTGGAATATGCGGTTCAAGGTCACGTTTTGTACCTTAACATGCATTTCCCCCACACCAATTTTTGTGCGTCAGCCTTCCCTCCCTCATCGCTCTTCATGGCATAAACAAAGAAAGTGCCACAGAGTGGGGGTAATGTATGCTTATAGTAGAAAAGAATTAGAACACGAAGAACAATTATCAAAAACAGCTTCACCATGTGATTCACCTTCTTTTGGGTGCACTCGGTATACCGCATAGAGGCACCAGTATCAGAAGTGCCGGTTTATTCATAGTATTTACTCGTACCGTCCCCACCCAGTTGTAATGAATACTGAAAGATAGCCTTAAGAGCCATTCACATAGAACATTAACGCAATAATATAAACGTATAATGAGCATAAAATTCGCTTTGACATCACAACGCCAACAAACCGACAGTGGCAAAACAAGACAAGGGTAAAATACATTACGGTGGAGGCGATGTAGCAGTGCACGTTATATTGCTGCACACTGCATTAGCTTTATGTTGTAAATACTGCGTTACATTTTTTTCCACACATAAAATAAATCGGATAGTTCATAACCAATAAAGTGTCACGCATTTTCTAAAAATGCTACAGTAATAATAATTAAATATACGTTTATATATTAGTTCACTCGCAATGTGTTTCTAATTATTTAGTTTTGAGAATTATGTTTGTTAAGTTTTACGTTTTTTATCATAAAGATAACAATGATATTCAAATAAAATAAAAAACTTCTCATCGAATGATTCCATTTTCCTCTTTTGTGATTCTATGAGTGGGATTGTATTTGTTTCTCTCTCTCAAATCCCGTTAATGCAAACACGAAAGCTTGGAGATTGCAAGGTTAAGCGTTAGAGGTTTGCGAGAGTGTTCATCTTCATGTTAACGAAAACCATTTTAAATGATCCCATTTATTAACCCAGCCACAAGCTTTTGTGCTCCTGTTAAGTTTATGTTAGCATTTCTATATGAATTCTTAAGTCTAATTGAAAAGTGACTCGTTTAAAACTAACAATTACCACACTCACACTTTTCTAGGTTTTGAATTGCTATAATTATATATCGGATCATTTCTTTCTCCTAGCATCTTTTATTACTTTTTCTTCTCTATTTTTCCATCTTCCCTACATGTATGTTATTTCCTATTTGTGTTACCTTTTACTTACAAATACACAAACATATAGATATTTACAAATAATCACGCCCCCATGCAGACATGCTCGGGGCAGGACTCGTACCCGCGATCCCCTGTGTCACAAAGCACAAAAGCTAGACGCTTTAGACAGCTCGACCATGGGTACCGGCAATTATTGGAGTGCTTAAAATCAGCTTAATAGCCTGATTAATGGGAAATCAATATTTCTTTCTCCACTACGTTTACAGTAAATAGAGAAAGTGCTGTATTTAATTAAACATTTTGATACCGAGATTTCACTGGAAATGTGGGTTTTGAGACCCCAGAATCCAAAAGAAATAATTTTTAGAAAAATGACCGTATGTGTATGTGCGGTTTGCAGTTTAAGTGTGTGTGTGTCAGATACTTAAAAATGAAAATTCGGTTAAATACCACAGTTATATTAAAGATCAGTATCCACCAAGAAACCAAGCCAGATGGTTTCTCAGTAACTGGCATTTGGAAGGTCCGGGTTCGCTGTCCGTCGACCGCGCACTCTGGCCTTGGGTTGTTTCGTGGTTTTCCTGGGGTCCCTTAGGCGAGCGCTGGCAATGAGGGTGACACCTCACACACAGCGACCTAAATGACTATAATGTGTTAGCACCCACCAGGAGGAACGGAAGATTTGAGGGAACCACAGGCCACAGTATCACATGGAAGTCCCTGTATGCCTGATAGTCCTTCACCCCAGCGCCAGGAGCCACCAACACCACAGGTTCTGGGTGTCGGAAAGACAACCGTCGCCACCTCCCAAGAGGACAGCTATTGCAACGACACCCCAAGCTGAGAATGGCATTTATAAATCGCACGCGTCCCTACGAAAGAAAGAAGAAGAAAAAAAAAAGCTTCATCCCAGCTTGGCCACACCGCGAGCCCAGAGCCACACTGAAAGCTTTTTTGATAGTATTTAACACCAACTTTTACTACAGATACCACCGCAGGCGATGACACTGATGAGTATATATGAATGAAGATGGGATACCGCTGGAATAATATGGCAGGGGAAAACCGGAGAACCCGGGGTTAACCCACCCCTACGCCGTTTTGTCCTCCAAAAATCCCATATGCACTTGCCTGAGATCAAACTCGAGCTGGCTTGAGTAGAAGCGAGTGGTCTGACTATTTGGCCACGGCGCGGCCCCCACATCTGAAAGATGATAAGGAAACGACATATAAGGGAACGTGGGAAAGGAAGTCGTGGAGAATAAACACCCCAGCAAGGGTGAACCAATTCCCGAATTCTAGTCGCACACGTACGCTTGCGTTACCGTGCTCGATGAAACAGTCAATACCGTGATTATATGTGATTTCATACTGTGCTACTTGACATGTGGAGTTCGATACCTGACCACTTCTTGATATTATTATTTTTTCATGCAAATATTTTAAACATACCCAAAAACGAAAAGTCGGTAAAACACCAATTTTGATATTTAAATTGAGTATCTTCCAAGCATGCGACAGAAAGATTTGGAGGAACATCCCCCAACCACATCAAACTATTCTTTACATGGATACATTTTCCAACATTTTAATTTTCTCAAAAATTGTTCTTACGATTTTAATTAAAATGTTGCATATTAAAATAATTACATGACAAATAGAATGTATATTTTGAAAATTTCCGGGAATAGCCTCTGATGGTCTCTTCATTCTGGATGAATTTAGCTGAAGTTTGCATAACTGGTAAACCGTAGCAAATAGACAAAGCTTACTAATGTAGACCTCGTTAAAATACACAATATATGACAGATATAGTTTTTGTGGAGTTTACCGTTTCCGAAATATTTTTTGTTATTGGTTTCAGTTTTAAAATACTTAAAAACTTTTCTCATACAGGAATGTTTAACTCTGGTCATGCAGAGAAATTGATTTCAATTACCTGGAAACCGGCTTTTAAAAATTTTGACTATCTCTTTAGCCTTTTACTTACAAGGAAGTAAGTAAAAAACCATTTTTGCTAATGTTATCTCGATTAGCATAAAGGAGATAGAAGAATGAGCTTTTCAACAATAATTTGTTACAGAGATCAAATCTTTTGATGCAAGGCTATATGTTTATGTGCTATAGAAAGTAAATATTTATTTATTTATTTATTTATCCTGGAAGGAGTTAAAGCCATATGGCCTTCTCTTCCCCTCTACCAGGAAATACAATAAAATTCAATGATAAATTAGTAAAAAATAAAGAACAAAAATGCAATTCTACACAACTTAATAAAAACATATATAAAAAGGTGCAACAAATATACTGATTGAAAAGAAAAACAACTGTAAACAAAATTATTTTAGATGAAATATTCGTATAGGTCGAAACACATATTAGTGATTCTTAATTCAAGATCTTCTCGGGCTTCTAGCCAGGTAAAAACTTGGCTTGACACCAACGTTTCGAAGAAGTGCCTCTTCCTCGTCTTCAGGGTGAACTGATGGTTTGAGCTTGCGGAGACTGGTATTTATAAGAGCTGGGATGAAGCTAACATCTGATTGGTTCGCGAGATATTATGGCCTGGTATTTAAGATGACTGAGACATGGGCACGGACTCAGTCATCTTAAATACCAGGCCATAATATCTCGCGAACCAATCAGATGTTAGCTTCATCCCAGCTCTTATAAATACCAGTCTCCGCAAGCTCAAACCATCAGTTCACCCTGAAGACGAGGAAGATGCACTTCTTCGAAACGTTGGTGTCAAGCCAAGTTTTTACCTGGCTAGAAGCCCGAGAAGATCTTGAATTAACACGTCGCCAGGAAAGCTATAGTTCTTATTTTAACATATTAGTGATGTTTACAATTGAAATGCATATTACTTGCCAGCACATAAAATATTAGTAACAATAAATGAAAGTAGTAATTTATTTATCATATTAATACAGCAGCAGATTAGGTTTGATTACAAATGTATACCCTAATTTTCTCTTGAACAGTATAACGTTCCGGCAGTCCCTTACGTCTTCAGGTAGGGCATTTCAAAGACGAGCTAAATCTATTGTAAATGATGATGAATAGAAGATTGTATGATGAGCAGGAATTGCTGAGAGATAAAAGCTATTAAAAGTAAAAGCCAGTAACTTTGTTATACTTTGTGTGATTACTTAGAGTCCACATTTCCGTGATGGTCACTTGTTCCCCTCGCCATTAGTGACGTGCCAGCTAAACGCTGTGGGAAAACGAATGCGTGTGTGAGGCGGTTAGTCACCGCCACCACATTCGCATTAATCATTATGGTCAGTAATGACTAATTTCTGTTGGTAGACAGCGGCGTACCGCAGTCAAAAGTCATGACATTGCTAACGGATCCTCCGTAATTAAATAATACTACATTTTGTACATACATTAAATAATACTCTAGAGTAAATCTTGTAGAAAAGTCAGCTATAAATGTGAATCCAGCAGAACGTTAATATTAAAAATTTTAATGTGTTACACTCACATAACTTTCTCTAACTATTCTATAAATAGACTTCTTACAAAAGGTTATTCTTCTTTCTACACCATCCCAATTGAAATAAGCATTAGCAGAATGTACTTTTTACTTAGTTCCTTATAAGTAGAAGAGAACTAAAGGAATGCGATATGCTAAAGTGATAGACAAAAGTTTTAAAATCTCTCACTATACAATTGTCATTGAAATTGGCTTCTTTGCTTGGCTAGGATAGAAGATAAGAAAAACGGGCACTTCTGTCTGCGAAAAGTATTGGTAAGTATTTTGAAATTGAAAGCAATAAAAAAAAATATCTTGTAAACGGTCAACTGTACAACAGAAATTCATATGACATAAATTGTGTGTTTTAACAAAATCTACATTTTTTGTGAAAAAAGCTTTTATCTATCTTTACAGTTTACCAGTTATGCAAAATTCTGCAAAAAACAACCAGAATAAAGTGCTACTCAGAGACTATCCCTAGAAAATTCAAAATATAGGTTTTATTTGTGTTGTAAATAACTTCAATATACGGTATTTTAATCAAAATCGTTACAGCTATTTTTGAGAAAAATAACATTTTCAAAACTTTTTCCATGTAACGGATATTTTGATGGGGGGGGGGGATTTTCTTGATAACCTTCGAGACACATCCTCGGAAGATAATAAATTTAAATACCAAGTTATGTATTTAACGGTATATACGTTTTTGAGCTATACTGTGCACAGACACACACTCTCACACACAGTGACCTTTTCCTAAAAATGTGATGCTATTTTTTTTTTGGTTCAGTGAGTCTCAAAACACATATTTCCGGTGAAATCTCGTAATGAAATTTTTGGGTGCAATACTATACGTTCTCTATACACTATGTACATAGTACTTGTAGAGAAAGTAAAAGCTAGCGTGATAAAACTTCGTATACACATGCATTATTTAAATCGTAATCCTCCGTATTTTATTCTCATTCTGGAAATCATAAAATATTTACACTAAGTACATAAGCAATCAGAATCGTAACCAACTTAGCAACGAAGGCACACTGAAAATCTTTGTTTGTAAACACAAATAATAACAGCCACTAATGTGTATACGTTCGAAGTTTATATTATACATAAGAAAATGTTCAAAGTTTAACCCAGAGGAGTGATATTCACTCATAACATACAAGAAGTAACACTTTATTTCAATTATCCAACTGTAGATTGTCCAAAACAATGAATAATTTTTCCATCCTGGCATTAAATATAAATATAATTTCATTCCGTATTTATGAATTAGACAAGAAGGATTTTAATACAAGGACACTTTGTTAATTGAAAAATACTTCTTTTTATGATATTAATGCCTTTTTTACTTTCTCTAGCACGTATGTATACAGTATATAGTAGATAAATAAGGTATTGCATTCCGCTCAAAATTTCATTCCGAGATTTCAATGGAAATATACATAACAGCTTTAGAAAAACCTCAGTGTATGTGTGTGTGTGTGTGTGTGTGTGTGTGTGTGTGTGTGTGTGTGTGTCTGTCTGTTAATTCAAAAACGAAAAGTCTGTTAAATACCGAACTTGGTGTTTAAGTTTAGTATATCCCAATGATGCGGCACGATTTTCAAAAAAACCCCTTCCCCAAGCTAGCCTTTACTTGAAAGTATTTTCGAAAATGATTATTTTCTCAAAAATAACTAACGATTTTGATTAAAATACTGCATATTAAATATATTTACATGACAAATAAATGTATTTCCTCTAAATGACTTGCATAACTGATAAACCGGAAAACAGACAGTTTATGTCCTATTCATTTTTGTGTGGAGCTATCCATTTCCGGGATATTCGTTATTATTGGTTTCAGTTTTAAAAATGCTTATAGTTTTCTCTAACTGGAAGCTGTCCAAGTTACTTTTGTTTTACTCCTGGCCATGCAAAGAAGCGTATTCAATGACAATCGCATAGTGACAGGTTTTAATGTATTTGACTGTAGTTTTAGCCTAGTGTATTTCCTTAGTTCCTTCTGCTTATAAGGAGCTAATAAGAACATTCGTTATTTCGATTGCTATGAAGTAGGAAAAACAATAATCTTTTGTAAGAAGTTTGTTTGCAAATCAGACAGAGAAAGCCATGTGAATAAAGCACTACACATTTTTTATAGTAGTATAATTTTAATTTTTTTAGATTGGTATAATTTTAAATAGCAGTATGTATTAAATATTCTATGTCTATTGCAATATTAAGTGTTCTCTGACTGTACTCGGATGTTGTAAACTATTAAACTCTAAAATAAAACGTTGTTTAAGATTTATTCACTTTATACGGATTTCTCAATAAATATTCATAATTTATTATATTAGTAAATGCTTTATAAAAGATGCATATTAATATAGTTGTGATAATTAGCGAGCGCTTTTACAATGAGTAAATACTGAAGTTAACTGCAGCATTTATCTGTAAACTTAAGCAGCACTGGCCCTCCGAATCGATTTTCAACTGAGAACGAAAAATACAGGAGGCCAAAGATGAAAAACGTAATCATCGGACAGTGAGTGCACTGTCCCGCCCTGTCTCTGACGACATCAATCCCCGTACCGCTCTTAGCTTGCAGTGCCTCATACCTTGTCTGCGCTCCCTGGGGTTAATACGAACGGGGTTACAATGAAAGATAGACCCCCCCCCCCTCTTTAGTATGAGGATGCATGTCTGCCTCACATTCAATAGATCGGGAGTTCGAATCTCGTTTAGTGTGAATTACCCGGATAAATATTTTTTCGGGGTTTTCCCTTATCCTGAAAAGACGAATGTCGAGCAACTTTAAGCTCCACGGACTCCCATTGGCCGCGCCTCTCATTCGCCTCTCAACAAAGTGGCCCGGGTTCGACGCACGTGGGATTTGTAGTGCACAAAGCGGCGCAGGGGCGGGTTTTATCCGGGTCCTCCATCGCATTTCACTGTTTCCGTCTTTATTCAATGTCATCAGTGTCATAGTCTGCGGTGCCGTCTTTAGTAAAGGCGTGCGTTAAACACTATTAACAATATCATCGACGGACTCCGAAATCATTTACGCATCATTTTACCGATTTCATTCTTCGTCCGATATGACAAACCGCTGTTCCCATGACCGCACACGCTAAAGTGTGAAGCTTTGGTGCTCCGTGGCGCAGAGGATCGCGGGTTTGTGTCTCGCCTTGGGTGTGTTTGTTTCCTTGTAAATATGTGTTTATATCTGTAAATAACGGAAAAAGTTATAGGAAAACAAACAAGAATAAACGTAGGAAAAAAAGTTAAAAAGTACTGAGTTAAAAAAAAAAAAAAAGAGAGAACAGGCTAAAGAGCGTTAAACTACAAAAAGTAAATAGATAAAAGAAAGTATATGCTGCATTCACTTGACTTTCTCTCTAGTCTTTCTGCTACAAACTGTTACTTTCTCCACCACGCAAGTAGCATTTCATCAACATAACCAACATAATGAATATTTCACCGGAAATGCATGTTTTGAGAACCCCCGAGATATTCGTATGTATGTTTTGTGTCTACCTAGTCTAGTATTTACCAAAATTGCTATTTGTAATTATTTCTTTCAGAGATATAAGAGGAAAATTTTCAAGTAAATCTCTAATCCTTAACTACCCTTAAATGGATTTTTTTGACAAAAAAATAGAGTTGGCTCTTGCTAATGGTTAAGCTGTATTTATATTATGTTACAAAGAGATGCTACTGATAATGATGATCATTTTACATGTTGATGCTGATAATATATTTTGTAATAATGTCCCTCTGCCTCTTAACTCAGAGAGGCATCGCGGCATTTCTTGAAGTAATTCATTAGTAAACATATCTAAAAACTTACGGGGAGCCGCGCTGTGGCCGAGTTGTTAGACCACTCGCCTCTACCAAGGCGGCCTGGGCTCTAAGCCAGCATGTGGTGGCAAAAGCGGCGCAGGGACTGGTTTTCCGGTTTCTCCCGCTATTGCATTCTACCGATGCTCCATCTTCATTCCATGTATCATCAGTGCCAACACCTACGGTGTCATAAGTAGCTAAAGCGGCCGTTAAACACTACAAAAATAATAACCTTCAGGTGCAAAACCAGGGAACTTAAGGTAGTAGTGATAGCCAAAAGACACAGGGGTACAAAAACCTGGGATTTAAATATATTTCTTAAGCCTGAGCTCAGCGAAAGGTTTGCATTATCCTAATAAGACTTAGCTGACAATGGCAATGTGCAAACAGGTTCATACAAAACAGCTATGGGACATTCGATCCCGCCCAAGCTCTGAATTAGCGTTTAGCCGACAAAGAAAATATTAACTTCCATGTCTAATATTTACATGCAGTGAAATATTTTTACCAGAAAATTAACTATTATTATTGTAAAAAATAAATGCCAAAATGTAATCAACACAATATCTTGAATTTTCTGGGAATCGCTTCTGAAGTAAAAGATGCAGATCCTGTTAAAGCACACGGTTTATTCAAATACATTTTTACTTTCTCCATACGCACTATGTACATAGTGTATAGAGAAAGTATTGCACTCCACCAAAAATTCGATACCGAGGTTTCACCGGAAATATGTTTTAGGGTCCCCAATATCCAAAAAAAGCATTTTCACAAAAAGGTCCGTGTGTGTGTGTGTGTGTGTGTGTGTGTGTGTGTGTGTGTGTGTGTGTGTGTGTCCGTGTGCCCGTGTATCTGTGAACACGATAACTCAAAAACGAAAAGTCGGTAAAATACCAAACTTGGTATTTAAGTTTAGTATCTTTCAGGGATGCGACACGAAGATTTTGAGAAAAATCCCCCCACTCCAAACTACCCTTTACATGGAACTTTTTTCGAAAATTTTGATTTTCTCAAAAATGGCTCTAACGATTTTAATTAAAATTTCGGATGTTAAACATATTTACCTGACAAATGAAATGTATATCTTGAATTTTATGGGAATAGCCTCTGAAGAGTAGTTTATTCTGAATGAATTTTACTAAATTTTGTATAACTGCTAAACCGTAAGAGATGGACAAAAACTTACTACACAAAAAATGTAGAGCACATTAAAACACACAATTTATGTTATATACATTTTTTCGTGGAGTTCGTCGTTTTTGTGACATTCCTTATTTTTGGTTTCTGCTATGAAAAACGTATACTTTTCTCATACTGGAACTTGTCAACTCCTATCCATATAAACAAAGGAACTTCAGTGGCATAGAAACCAGCTTTCGACTATCACTTTAACCTACGGTTGTCCCTTATTTCGCTTCTAATTACAAGGATGCGAGAAATAAGACTTTTTCTGCTAATTTTTTTATCTGATTAGCATAAATTAAATAGAATTATAAGCTTTTTAAGAATTATTTCTTGCAGGGATATGGAGAAAGTCATGTGAATGGTACACATCAGATTTTTAATAGTGAACCACTTGCAGATAATCCTTGTTGTTGGTTTACATTTTTAAATATTTATACTTTTCTCAAATGAGAAGTACTCATTTTTTACTCCTGGCCATGCAAAGGGAAACCAAAGTCATCACTTAGCCATCAGCTCTTAATGAATTTGAATATTATTTTAGTCTAGTATTTTCCCTAATTCCCATTTTACCTTCCCCCAAAAATCTTTAGCTTTTTGGAAATAGCAGCTTATTGCATAAGCACTCTTTGGTGCTGGAAAAATCATCGTTCGCAATGGACGAGTGATATGTTAGATGATTACAGCATTGAACCTTTAAACCCTGGTAGTTTCCCTTTGGTCCCGATATTGACAAAACTGACGCTGTTTTTACGCAGTACATGCAATAGAGATAGAGCCGGTGAATATGTAGAATTTGCATTCATATGCCACCAACTTAATCTCTTTGGGAAAACCCACCAAGTAAAAAATCTTTTCAGTTGTCAGTTAAAAATATCGGTTCACTGATTTCTAATGTTAGGAGTATTCTTTATTTATGCAATTATGTATTAAGCTCTACTAACGAAGTTAAAGGAAGTTAAGCAAAACGTTCTTACATGAGAACTATTAAAATATTTGTGCACTGGTATCACTATCGCATGCGTGTCGAAGCATTATTTGACGATGATTATAATTTTTTTTTGTGTAATGTTTAACGCCCGCTTTAACTACTTACGGCACCGCAGGCGGTGACACTGATGATACATGAATGATGATGGAGCACCGGTGGAATGCGATGGCGGGGGAAACCGGAGTACCCGGAGAAAACTAGCCCCAGCGCCGCTTTGTCCACCACAAATCTCACATGCAGTCGCTTGGGATCGAACCCCGGCCGTCTAGGCGAGAGGCAAGTGGTCTAACTACTCGGCCACGGCGCGGCCGATGATTATAATGATGATGATGATGATGGTTGGAACCGGGACGGAAGTTGACCACAACCCAATAGCAACGATTAGGGCAGGATTGTGCCTTTCGCTGAATGGAGGTGAATAGGATACAGCAGCCAGACCTGAGAAGCAGCTAGAAAGAATCCTGGCCGGGGAAAATTCCCCATCCCCCACCCGGAATCGAACAAGGTCTCCCGGGCCAAAGGGGGATGAGCTAACTGTGCTACGGGGACAATTCGTAGCTTTTATTCTAGTTTGCTATGCCACGTCTTAATTATTAAATTGTGACCGCCTAGATGCTTAAACATTCCTTGGAATTTTACTATTTGTCTTATTCTACAAACTGCTGTAACCAGCTACCGAGTATATCTGCTCCATAGTGTTCTCAACTTAAAGCCAAAGCTTTATCTACAGGTATGTTCCTTGATAATTTCAAAGTGATATTCAACTAAATCCTTTACAAATCCTTTTTTAAACTTAATCATTTTTAAGATGACCAAGTAATAATAGTCTCTTCAGAGAATCAACTGTAAAAGCAACTTATTAATTTATAATATAATACAATTTAAAAATATCGTCAGAAAAGAAGCTTTATGACTTTTCTGCGATCTTATCATAAGAAAACAACAAATATTTGGGAAGTATGATCATATATAAAGATAATATATAAATATAAAATAAATTGTGTATAATATTTTTGGCACAATAAATAGATATTCAAACACAAAATAATAAAGAAAACAAAATTTAAAATTTAAACAGTGGCAGTAGCATCGATAATTGATGGATTAAAAACATGGCCTTTGACAAAATTGGGGAGGAGAAAAATAGAAACGGCAGAAATGCGGTTTCTTAGAAGGGTTGCAGGAGTAACATTAAGAGAGCAAAAGAAGAGCTAAGATATCTGGAACTCATTAAATATTTTTAGATTAAATGATAAGATAAAAGCAAATAAATATAATGATTGGTTTCAACATGTAACAAGAATGAATGAATACAGATTTCAAAAAAGATATGTTAAATTATACACTTTTAAATCATAGAAACATTGGAAGACCTAAGAAACGTTGGAAAGATCATCTGCGATAATTTCCTCTGGGGAACGGAACAGGTCCACAGGACCAAGCCACAAAGTTGATGATGATCATTTGTAGTAATTTATGAAATTAAATTAGTAGATAGTATTATATATTCCTACATCTGACAGGGAGACCTGGGCGTTTATTTAATGTAAGAATTATCAAAATTGATGAATATTTTTCAACACAAATTTTCTCTCTTCAGTACGTTAATATAGATTTTTTGTCCCGGTTTTGCCAGTAAATACATTGCTTCTGGGGGAATGTTTTGTTTGTAATCCACCTTTCCAATCTAGCTAATCCATTTGAAGTTCTTTGTCCCACTCGGGCTTATGCCATAGCAAACATTCCCTTAAGTTGACCTGTTTATTTTTCAGCTCCAATGTTTACATTCGACAATGCCAACCTCTCTGCTGAATTCGAGTCTAGGTTTTCAGCCACATCTCGTCATTACAACAGTTTGTATAACATATTAAAAATCCGAATTACATTTATATTACATTCTCTAGCCACTATTTTTACTTTCTCTATACGCATTATGTACATAGTGTATAGAGAAGATATTGTACTCCACCCAAAAATTCCATACTGAGATTTCACCGGAAATATGTTTTAGGGTAACCAATATTCAAAAAAAGCATTTTCACAAAAAGGCCCGTGTGTGTGTGTGTGTCCGTGTGTCCTTTTGTCAGTCTGTCCGTGTGTCCATGTGTCTGTGAACACGATAACTCAAAAACGAAAAGTCGGTAAAATACCAAACTTGGTATTTAAGTTGAATATCTTCCAGGGATGCGACACGAAAATTTTGAGAAAAATCCCCCACCCCAACTACCCTTTACATGAACTTTTTTCCAAAATTTTGATTTTCTCAAAAATGGCTCTAACGATTTTGATTAAAATTTCGTATATTAAAAATATTTACCTGACAAATAAAAGGTATATGTTGAATTTTCTGGGAAGAGCCTCTGAAGAGCAGTTTATTCCGGATGAATTTAATACATTTTGAATAACTGCTAAACCCTAAGGGATGTACAGAAACTTACTAAACAAAAAATGTAGAGCACGTTAAAACACACAATTTATGTTATATACATTTTTTTCGTGAGTTCGTCGTTTTTGAGACATTCCTTATTTTTGGTTTCTGCTATGAAAAATTTACACTTTTATCATATAGGAACTTGTCAACTCGATCCATATAAACAAAGGAACTTCATTGACATAGAAACCAGCTTTTGACTATCATTTTAACCTTTGGTAGTCCCATATTTCGCTTCTACTTACAAGAAAGCAAGTAATAAGACTATTTCTGCTCATTTTTTTTGATTAGCATAAAGTAAATAGAAGTATAAGCTTTTTAAGAATAATTTGTTGCAGGGATATAGAGAAAGTCATGTGAATGGTGCACATCAGATTTTTTACTTTCTCTATACTCACTATGTACATAGTGAATAGAGAATGTATTGCACTCCACCAAAAAATTCGATACCGAGATTTCACCGAAAATATATGTTTTAGGGTCCCCTGTATCCAAAAAAAGCATTTTCAGAAAAAGGTTCGTGTGTGTGTGTCCGTGTGTCAGTGTCCTTGTGTCTGTGAACACGATAACTCAAAAACGAAAACTAGGTAAAGTACCAAACTTGGTATTTGAGTTTAGTATCTTCCAGGGATGCGATACGAAGATTTTGAGAAAAATCCCCCCACCCCAACTACCCTTTACATGGAACTTTTTTCGAAGATTTTGATTTTCTCAAAAATGGCTCTAACGATTTTGATTAAAATTTCGTATATTAAAGATATTTACCTGACAAATAAAATGTATATCTTGAATTTTCTGGGAATAGCCTCTGAAGAGTAGTTTATTCTGGATGAATTTTAGTAAATTTTGAATAACTGATAAACCGTAAGAGATGGACAAAAACTTACCACACAAAACATGTAGAGCACGTTAAAACACACAATTTGTGTCATACATTTTTTTCGTGGAGTTCGTCGGTTTTGTGACATTCCTTATTTTTGATTTCTGCTATGATAAACTTATACGTTTCTCATACAGGAATTTGTCAACTGCTGTCCATACAAAAAAAAAAAAAAAAAAAAAAAGAACTTCAGTGACATAGCAACCAGCTTTTGATTATCACTTTAACCTATGGTACTCCCTTATTTCACCTCTACTTACAAGGAAGCAAGTAATATGGCTATTGCTGCTAATGTTTTACTGATTAGCATGAAGTTAATAGAAGTATAAGCTTTTTAAGAATAATTTGTTGCAGGTATATAGAGAAAGTCATGTGAATGTCAATTTCTTATGTATTAACAACTATGTAAACTCCTTCAGAGTGATTAGTGTCAAACAGGCTATTCCGGTAAAGCTCAATAATATTCAGTTTATTAATGTAAACATCAGATGTATGCTATTTTTAATTACAATCTTTATAATATTTTTTCAGAAGATAAAAACAATTAAACATTTTATCATGTAAGGCAGACTGTTCCAGCATGGTGTGAGCCAGATGAGCAACGAGTAGCTCGTGACACAAGGAAAAACTACGACATGCAATACGGCACAGCATTGAGGGTATACTATCGTCACGATTGAATCAAGTGTTGAACTGAAGTGGCAGGACACAAGCCTAGTGGTGAGACAGTTGCCCAGTGATGTATTGGCTACTACCTTCCCCTTACACTTGTTTTTATTGTTTCATTTGTTTAGCCCCCTTTAAATTGTGAAACATTAGGTTAATAAACTTTATATTACTAAACACACGCACATTCACTCTCACATTTATACTTCCAGACTCTATGGGGGATATGGAATATTTCTGGTTAAAGAACAATTCCCCGCCCAGCCGGGAATCGAACTCGGGACCTCCGGGTGAGAAGTCAGCTCGCTGACCGCTCGACCACGGAGGCAGTCTCCTTTCACCTTTGTTCAGAGTTTTGTGGTTGAATATACAAAAAAATAGCGTGTTAATTATGGACGCTCTTTAACTATTGTGGTTCTCAGCTTCCTATTCTAAATTAGGCGTGAAAGACCGTTTAATTTTGCTCAGAGGCCTCTCTGACAGGCTTGAGGTTCTTTTACGTGCCCTAAATCTTCGACACGAGACCAATCCTAAGGATTTTTACACCCGAAAAAATCCATTGTCCTTCGCCGGAATTGAACCCGCAACCTTGAGTGTATGTGGTTAACATGGTAACCATTACGCCACGTAAACTTTGGCTCACACGAGTCGAGTTGGAACAGCCTTGTGTAAGAGATAGTTTTGGGCCAGAGGACTTGCGTGAAAGGCTTCCTGTCGTATTCTTTGGAAGATATTGAAATTAAATAACAAGTTTGAAAATTAACCAACTTTTCGTTTTCGAGTTAACACAGTCACGCTTTCATGCAATCGCGGACACTTTATAAGAATTTCTTCTTTATTTTACTTTCTCTAGCCCCGTATGTAAAATGTACATAGCGATAGAGAAGTATTGTATTGCACCCAAAAATTGGATGTCGAAATTTCACTGGAAATATATATTTTTGGGGTCCTCTGAGTCCGAAAATGTTTTTTTAGAAAAAGGTCCGTGTGTGTCTGTGTGTGTCTGGGGACAAAATAGCTCAAAACGAAATGACCGTTAAATACCAAACTTGGTATTAAAGCATTCTTTCAAAGATGCTACACGAAGACTTTCGAGAAAATCCCCCACCCAAAATAACCCTTTACATGGAAACATTTTCGAAAATTTTGATTTTCTAAAAATTAGCTCTAACGGTTTTGATTAAAATGCTGTATATTAAAGCTATTTACATCCCAAATAAAATTGGGAATTTTCTGGGAATAGCCTCTGAAGACCTCATTATTCTGGATGAATTTTGCCGTATTTTGATTAACTGCTTAACCGTAAGAGATAAACAAAAACTTAAAATACAAAATATGTAGATCTCGTCAAAACACACAATTTCTGTCCTTTACGTTTTTGCTGTGAAGATAATCGTTTCCAATATATTCCTTGTTATTGGTTTCATTGTAAAGTACTTATACTTTTCTCATACAGGATGTGTCCGTTTTTCTTTTGTTCTACTTCTGGCCAAGCAAAGAAGCGATTTGCAATGACAATCACATACCGACTGCTTTTAAAACATTTGACTATCACTTTACAATAGCGCATTGTTTTAGTTCTCTTCTTCTTATAAGGAACTAAGTAATAAGAACATTCTACTAATGTTTATCTAAATTAGCATTGTGCAGAAAGAAGAAAAATCTTTTGTAAGAAGTTAGTGGAGCAGCTAGAGAAAGTCATGTTAGTGTAACATATGAGTTTTTTTTTTTTGATTCGGGGGACCACAAAGCATATTTGTGTTTAGAACTGGGCAAACAGGTAGGGTTAGAGCGTGGTGCTCTAGTTTCGATTTTCGGAATGCGCCCGGGTTCAATAGCAACCATGAGGGTGCCATTGTAAATTTTGGATATAGGACTGGTAGCGCTCAGCATAGTGAGAAAAGTCAGGAGCTGAGATAGGCAACGATCGTGACCATGATAGCCAACGTTCCCGCAGTGAGGTGCGTGATGCTGGCCACATCATCTCCCCCTATCGTCTATCTATGCCGTACGTAAAAGGGCATGAAGCCAGCAGTTGGGTTGGTAGCCCCAGGCTTATAAAGGCGATAACTGGATTATTATTTACTGGGCAAACAGGTTGGTAAACAATGACTTTCCGTAACTAATGGATGCTTTACACATCCAACTGGTAAACGATAGTTCCAGTAGGTACCGAATGTTTTCACAATTTTTTGGAAATTATTATTTTCTGGATTAACAGAATGCTTTACACAATCGGTTAGTAAACGATGGTTTACTGTATCAACCGCATATATACACCTGTATAACTTTAAAAATGTTAACTTCGCGTAAACGTGGACTATGGTTAAGGTTTCATCTCAAAATACACCACCTCCAGTGTAGAGAGGAAAAAGTCTTATTGATTTCTGTAATTCTTAGAAACGAGGGGATGTAGCTTTTTTGGTGCTGGGGGGGGGGTTAGGATTTTCTTGGAATTCCCTGGTTATTAACTCTGCATATTGCGTGTTTTTGTCGCCCGACTCCCAGTCATATAGGCACTTTGTAGAACATGTTTATAGCTTCAGCATGAAATTGTTCTTCGTGGTATTTTATAATTAAATTTGACTGAATTCCATACGGAGATATTTCGCTTGTTACATGTGTGAGGTATCATCAATCATAATTACTTCCGGAGATTTGATGATTTTTACCACCTGCTGAAGATAAATAAAAATTATATATGTTACACTCATAAGGCTTTCTCTGCCTACTAATTTTACAAAAGCATATTTTTACCTTACCTTCTACCTACGGCAAGTAGGAGAATAATTGTTAGTGAACCAATATTCCCTATATATTCTGATGAACCTTCGGGGATACCTCCATCAAGCGATGCCTGGTCCTATTTCTGAGACGGAGATACCCAGCGGGTGGTGTCCTTTATCTCCGATGGTAGGTTGATGAGGATTGCGACATCTTTTACTGTGGATTCCGAACCGCGTTTGGCCTTGGGAATACTCGACATGAAGGGGATTAAGCTATTCCACCCTAACATTTGAGATTTGAGGGCACGTGAATAAAAATAAAAAACCTTTTATAAAAAAAGTCCAATTTATATGTGTATGTGTGAACAGTATAATTAAAAAGCGAAAATTTATTCAAATATAGAACTTGATACTTATGTTCAGGACCTTCCAAAAATACTACACAAGAATTTGAAGAAAAGCCATCAACCAGAACTACTCTTCACATCGAACTTTTCTTGAGAAATCTCTAACGAGTTTGATTAAAATCCTATATGTTTAAGATAATTTCCTGAGAAACTAAATGCATAACTTCAATTTTCAAGGAATAGCCTTTGAAGTTCTCTTCATCCTGGATGTCTTTTGCATAACTTGTAAACCGTAAGAGATAGACAAAATCTTACTACACAAAAGCTACAGGTCTTGTAAAACACACAATTTATGTCAAATAGATTTGTTGTGGAGTTAACTATTTCTGAGATATTCCTTGTTATGGTTTAATTACTCCAATACTTATACTTTTCCCAAATGGGAAGTCATGCTTTTTTGTTTATAAGTGCTGCTTAAGTCCGCTAGTTCTTACTGTTCCATTCGATAATAGGACAGGCTATTTAATCAAAGACCTATAGGGATTTTTACGCCCGAAAAAATATCCAGCGCCCTCTGCTGGGTTTGGAACTGCGACCTTGGGAACTGGAGTACCCCTTGGGCACTGAGAAGGAAAATGGGAAGCCATTTTTGTTTATTTTTCAATTTGAAGAGAAGGGAGTTTCTACCCGTTATATAGGGACCCGCTTTTAAAATATTTGACTCCTACGCTATTCCCCGAGGAGATATGTGAAATCATTTCTGCGAACGTTTATTTCGATTAACATGAAATATATAGAATAATACGCTTATTTAAAACCAGTTTGTTGTATAGGTAGAGAAACGAATGTGAATGGATTAATTTGATATTTCTATCTACTTTATATAATTAAAACGTTTTTATAATTGGTTTATTTTGTTGTGGTACAAGAAGGATACAGGAGATTGAAGTGATGCTCAAAATTTTATAAATCTGCCTTTGAAATTCCATTCGCTTTCTATCACGGGAAACAACTGAATGTTACAGTCGCTTATTACGTGCGGTTTCTGTTGTCGGTTTTGGGAGCAGCAGATAACGGCTGCACACTGGCAGTCACGACATCTACTCCACGTGGAGTTTGAAACGCAAGTTTCAAGAATAAGCTACCGTTGGTTACAAGAGGAATGCTACTGGACAAACAATAAATGAGGTCACTGATGCCATCTCCAACATTCCATGCGACTTCTAAAACAGTAAGTGAGTCTAACTCCACGTGGAGTTGAAGTACATCTATTTCTAACAGGTACGCTGCCATTGGTTACAAGTTGAACGTCATTGGACGACACTAATTAGAGTGTCTTATTCCACCTCCAACTTCTTCAGGACAGTAGCAACTTCCGAAATGGGAGTAGAGTCTACATGGCCTTGTTTCATCTATGAAATTTGAAAAAAAATCCATAGTGTATAAGATGTCTTATTGAAATTTATAGCAGTTATTTCACAGTCATAATTTTGCCATTTATCAAAACTTTGGCTTACATGGTTATTCAAATAATATTTTTTGTTATCTAAACTCATTGTTGTAATAATAATTCACCATTTTTAAAGCCATTCATCACTCTGAATATTTCAAAATTGAATCATTCAACATTGGGGCATTATTTTGGAAACTGTATGACCATTTTCTTTAATATACTTTTAAGCGGCAGTATACAATTTAGAAACAAATAAATAAAATTGCATTTTTGGAGCATTTTGTGTGGAAAAATGATTGTAATAGTTTGCAAAAAAAAAAAAAAAAAGTTTGGCACTGTCTTAATAAGCATGTTCCTAAACATACAAAGTTTCAATTATTCAGTAATTTAAGTGCTCCATGTGGAAAAAGATATGTTTTCTTTCAGTTAAGAATTAATATTATTTTATTATGAAAAGATAATTTATGAATGTTACACAATTTTTGGTCAAATTTCAAAAATGCATTATGTTAACTAGACTTTTGCGCCAACTTGTAACAGCATTGCATCCATAGACTATTCCCAGAAAATTAAATAAACCTATTCATTTTTACTTTCTCTATACGCACTATGTACACAGTGTATAGAGAAGGTATTGTATTGTATCCAAAAAATCTATACCGAGATTTCACCGGAAATATATGTTTTGAGACTCCCTGAATCCAAAAAAAAAAAAACATTTTTAGAAAAATATCGGTGTGTGTGTGTGTGTGTGTGTCTGTCTGTCTGTCTCTCTGTGTGTATGTGTGTGTCTGTGGGCAGCATAGCTCAAAAACGAAAAACCCGTTGCATACCAAACTTGGTATTTAAGTTTGGTATCTTCCGAGGATGCGACACTAAGATTTTCAAGAAATTCCCCCCACTCCCAACTACCCTTTACATGGAAATATCTTAAATACGTACTTAAATCGAAATTGTTAGCTTTTTTTTTTTTTTTTTTTTTTGAGAAAATAAAAAATCTCAAGCATTGTTCCAGTAAAAGGTAAATTTAGGTGAGAGAATTTTCTTCAAAATCTTCGTTTCGTATCTTTAAAGCCAAGTTTGGTGTTTATCCGAATTTTCGATTTTTGGAATTATTTTGTTGACAGAAACACACAAACACACACACACACACTCACTGAAGAGATCTTTTTCTAAAAATGTTTTATCACGGAGCCTCAAAACATTTATTACAGGTGAAATATCACTTCCATTTTGTGAGAGGAACCTTCTACCAAGCCGCAGCAACGTGCGAAAGATCGGGAAAATCGCTCTTTTCTTCGCAGTTCTTTTCGATTCTTCCCATTCCTTTCTCTCCTCGTTCCTTTCTATTCCTTCTCTGCTCGGTTCTTCGTATTTTTTCTCTCCTCGCTTCTTCCTATTCCTTCCCTGCTCTCTTCTTCGTATTTTTATTCTCCTCGCTTCTTCCAATTCCTTCCCTGCTCGCTTCTTCGTATTTTTACTCTCCTCGCTTCTTCCCATTCCTTCTCGCTTCTTCGTATTTTTTCTCTACTTGCTTTCTCCTATTCCTTCTCTGCTCGCTTCTTTCCATTCCTTTCCTCTTTACCTATTGGCATTTCATCTCCGCTTTCTTCTTTGCAGCTATTCTTTCCTTGGATCTTCCCATTTCTTCGCTCCTCCCATTGGAAATATTATTTCTCTCCTCATCTCTTTACATTTGTTATGTCCTCTGCACTTCCGATTTCTTCTTTCTTTCACATTATTTCTTTCCTCTTACAATTTATTTCTTTATGCTCTGACTATTTATGCTGTCTCTTTTGCATCATTTTCTTTTTCTTGCTTTCTTCAGATCACATTCTAGTATTGGCATTTTATTCCTTTTCCTTTGCTTTTCCTTTCTTTTCTTCTCTTGCTGTCAACATTTCTCTGCATATTTATATTTTATTCTCTCTGTTATTCTATTTATGATCTCCATTTCTGAAATCTTGTGTTTATTTGATTTTATATACTACGTTCACAACTTACTATATAATATTTCCTCATTTTCTCTTCCCTCGTGCTTATTCATCTTTATTTTTCTTTGTGTACATTTTCCTTACTTTTCTCTAACTCCTCAACTCTTTATTACTTCGTTTTCTCTTTTCCTAGATTTCCAGCTTGAAATTATATGCTATCGAGTTCTGGAGAGAATAGAATGACCATGTAAACGAACTCTTCCTCAGAAATGTTCCTTGTCGTCCCATTTTGTTGATAAGACGCTCAAATGCTGCCATTAAGTTCGAGAATGCCATCGCTAGAATAGTTTCTGTTAGGTCTGTAGTATGGAAACCATCCTCCGCTGTCAGTTGAAATGAAAATAAATGTTAGGAGAAGCAATATGTAACAACAGCTGACAGTAATGGGCATGTTTTTCCTTATCAGCATCTCCAAATTGCTCGCGAGATAAGCCAGAAGTTTTAAATCATCATGAAGTATTGCTGTATGCGTACAGGCTGCCAGACTAAACCCTACACAAAGAATTGCGTAAAGAAAACGTTGCTTACTTCTCAATTCAAGATGTTTGGAGTTTAAAGACGGTGTAATGAGCGTAGAACCTCCTCAAGTGAAATATGGTCCAACCATGCACATAGACAGTGAGTGGCTCCATTTAACCGAATTCAAAACGTTCACATAATAGTGATTTCAGGTATACCTCCTCATTAAAAAAAAAATCTGTTGTGTTACACTCGCATGGCTTTCTCTAGCTACTCTACAAACAAACTTCTTACAAAAGATAATTCTTCTTCCAACACCATGCTAATCCAGATAAACATTAGCAGAATTTTATTACTTGGTTCCTTAGAAGTTCCTAAGAGAATGCACTAGGCTAAAGTGATAGTCAAATGTTTTAAAAGCTGTCGTTATGCGATTGTCATTGCAAATCGCTTCTTTGTTTAGCCAGGAGAGGAACATAGAGAAACACGCACACTTCCGTCTGAGAAAAGTAAAAGTACTTCACACTTGAAACTAATAACAAGCAGTCACCCTCCGTGGTGTAATGGTTACCATGCTAACTTCACATACCCAACGGTCGCGGGTTCAAACCCGGCGGAGGACGATTATTTTTTCGGGTGTAAAAATCCTTAGCATAGCTTCCTTCGGAAGGGAAGTAAAGCCGTTGGTCCCGTGTCGTAGATTTACGGCACGTAAAAGAACCTCAAATGGAAATGGCGTGTTATTTATGGACGCTCTTTTAAATGCTGTGGTTCTCAGCGTCCCATTCTATACTGGGTGTGAAGGACCACTTAATTTTGATCAGAGGCCTCTCTGTCAGGCTTGAGGTTCTTTTACGTGCCGTAAATCTACGACACGGGACCAACGGCTTTACTTCCCTTCCAAAGGAAGCCATGCTAAGGATTTCTACACCCGAAAAAATCCGTCGTCCTCCGTCGGGTTTGAACCCGCGACCTTGGGTATATGAGGTTAGTATGGTAACCATTACACCACGGAGGGCGATAAAAGAACCTTAAGCCTGATAGAGAGGCTCTGAGCAAAATTAAGCGGTCTTTTAGGCCCAGTATAGAATGGGACACTAGAACCACAGCAGTTAAAGAGCGTTCATAAATAACTCGCCATTTTTTTTAATAACAAGGAATACCTTGAAAATGTTAAGCTCCACGAAAAAATGTATATGATATACATTGTACATACGGGGCTAGAGAAAGTAAAAATACGATGCGTAATATCACATGAATTTCTGTAGCTGTTCTGCAAACAAACTTCTTACAAAAGATTGTTCTTATTTTTACACTATGCTAATCGAGATAAACAGCAATATGTTCTTATTACTTAGTTCCTTATAAGTAAGTAAAAAGGAACTAAAGGGAATACAAAAGACTAAAATTATAGTCAAATCTTTTTTCGTTATGCGACTGTCAAAGCATATCGCTTATTTGCTTGGCCAGGAGTAGAACAAAAGAAAAACGGGCGCTTCCTGTCTGAGAAAAATGTACGTGCTTCACAACTGAAACCAATAACAAGGAATATCTCGGAAAAGGTTACATCCACAAAAAAAATGTAAAGGATATAAATTGTGTGTTTTGACGAGATCTATATTTTTTGTATACTAAGTTTTTGTCTATCTCTCACGGTTTAGCAGTTATGCAAAATTCGGCAGAATTCATCCAGAATAAAGAGGTCTTCAGAGGCTATTCATAGAAAATTCAAGATATACATTTTATTTGGGATGTAAATTGGTTTAATAAATGGGATTTTAGTCAAAATCGTTACATCCATTTTTTAGAAAATCAAAATTTTCTATACTTATTCCATGTAAAGGGTAGTTTGTGGTGGGGGGAAAATCTTCTTGTCGCATTCTTGGAAGATACTAAACTTAAATACCAAGTTTTGATATTTAATGATCTTTTCGTTTTGAGCTATGCTGTCCACACACACACACACACACACACACACAAACAAACACACACCCTCACTGGCACATGTTTCTCCAAAAATGTTTTTTTCTGAGTCAGGGGACCCCAAAACATATATTTTCCGTCAAATCTCGACATCGAATTTTGGGTAGAATATGATACCTTCTCTATCCTCTATGTACATAGTACATGAGTGCTAGAGAAAGTAAAAATAATGTGTCACATTTACATGATTGTTTCTCCATTCACTTTTCTACAAACTAATTCTAAATTGGTTTTTATTCTATCCAAGTTTGTTAATCAAAATAAACCTTCAATTAATATTTACCTATTTTGTTATAGGAATTAGTAGGTAAGGTCAGGTTTTTAAAGAGCATGTAGCTATGTGATCTTTATTATTCCATGATCTTTGCTTGACCACAAGAAGAAACCCATTGAAAAAATCTGATGCGTTCAATTCATATGACTTTCTCTAGCTTTTCCACAAACAAACTTTCTTTAAAAAATATTATTCCTTTATCTACGTCATGCTAATCGAGATAAACATTACCAAAGTGGTCTTATTACTTGCTGCCTTGCAAGTAGAAGGGAAATAAGGGAATGCACTAGGATAAGGCGATAGTCAAATCTTTTAAAATGTATCCCTATGTGAAACAATTGAAATTCGGTTCTCTTTTGAATTCCCGGGTATAAAACAAAAGAGATGAAACGAAAAGATACTTCCCATTTGAGAAAAGTTTAAGTGCCTTCAAATTGAAACCAATAGCTCGGAATATCTCCAAAACGATTAACTCTTCGAAAAATGTATAGACATAAATTGTGTGTCCTAATGAGATGTACATTTTTGAGAGGTAAGTGTTATGTCTATCTCTTACGGATAACGAAAAAGTAATCTATAATGACGATGTCTTGAAAGACCGTTCCCAGAAAATTCAAGATGTACATTTCGTTTTTGTTGAAAATAATTTAAACATATGACATTTTTATTAACTTTTTTTATGTTAAAGATAATTGCGTGTGGGGGGATTTTCTTGAAAATCTTCGTGTCGTATCCTTGGAAGATACTGAACTTAAATACGAATTTTAGTATTTAATGGACATTTAACGGACACACAAAAATTTTTCAAAAAATGTTCTTTTTGGGTTCAGTGGATCTCAAAACATATATGTCTGGTGAAATCTCTGTATCGAGTTTTTGGGTGGAAGACATTATATTCTATATCTACTATGTACATTGTACATGCATACTAACAAACTAAAGTATATGTGATTGTAAGCTCAGATCAAAAACAGAATATGGTTAACTATACAAAAATGTTTATGACGTTAATTGTGGCTTTAATGAGAGTAACGTTGTTCTTTTGTACGAGTAGTAAGATTCTGTATCTTGTAAAGTTTACGTCCGTAAAGAAGAAATATCCAGAGATTATTCCCAGAAAATTATTAAAACAAAATTTTATTTGCGATGAAAATATGTAAAACAGAAGATATTTTAAAGAAAGCTATGAGAATAATTTTTGAGGAAATAAAACAATAGCAAAATATTACACATAAAGGAAGGTTTGGAACAGGACATTTTCTTCAGATTTATGCATTGATAAAAATACAATTAGATGCCATAGTTTATTAATTACTGCATATGGCAACACTACTAGAAAGGAGCTGATGTTCTATATGATAAAAAATCATCCTTGCAGAGCATATTATTAGATCAACGGCTGTGATTGGTCTATTTATCAGGCATCTCTTACTTTTTTAAAGGAATAAATGTAACCTATAGTGTCTCATAAAGGACAAATACCTCCTGCAAAAGGGGGGGGGGCATTATAAAAACTCACATATGAACTACTCCACTTAGGTAGATAATTTGTACCTTATATATTAGTTCATGTATACTTCAAACTGCTCTTTGGCTCTCTTATGTTTAACTTTCATCTTAGTTGGTTACTTAATTTTAATTGCCTTTCAGTGTTGCCAAACGTTCTAAAGCTTGTAGCATTGGGCCACTGTGGCCTTACCAGTTGTCTGAATTATTCTCACCATTTTTGGTTTTCCTCGTTTTCTTCTTCCAACGTAGGGATTCCACATAGTAGTCTCAGTGACCATCTGTCATGAAGCCTCGCGTCGTGACCTGCCCACTTCCATTTAATGCTTGCAGCTTTCGTGTGACGTACATGGAAGACGTGAATAACGCTATTGATCAATGTCAAATATGTGAATAGTCTTACCAAAATGTAGATAACTGTGTGAATTTGTTTTCGCCACAAATAACTAAATAAATTCTCAGACTTTGTGTTGTACGCACACACACACACACACACACACACACACACACACACAAGATCCTGTAAATACAATCTGAATCAATATGTGTGAGGGACTTAATACGTTTTGAGCGAGGAAAGCTGTTAATTCCTGAATTTGCCGTATTTGCCTCGGTCTCCCTTTATCATTTAACGTATGTTTCTTGCATTTGCATCTGTAAACATGTGAATGCTAATGTTGTTTCCATTTGTAAGTTCCGACCGGAAATCTCAAATTATGCTTGTTTACCAACTGCTGCAAAGGCACAACAAATAAAAAATAATAAAACGGAAGGTTACGGAGGAGATTAAAAATGAAATAGTTGACAATATCTGAAGCGCAATGCGACACAGCGTGGGCAGATATAACTCACACACACTGCAGATTATATACTCGCACATATTTTCTTTAACCATCCTATTAAGGGTTTATGTAATGACACAAAATACTTAAAATATGAATTATTTAATAAAAAAAAACTGATGTGTTCCATTCATATGACCTCTACATCTCTGCAACAAATTATTGTTAAAAAGCTTATTTACTACCAGCTAATCTAGAAATTTGAAATCATTGGCGGTAACATTTTTTGAAGCGGGTATTGCAAAGCTTGTGTACAGGTACGATAAATGTCTCAATGTTTTCGGTGATTATGTTGAAAAGTAGCCATAAGTGTACTAAACTTTTAATAATAAAATAATTACTTTCTATGAACTTTTCTTTTATTTATAACCTATCAGAGGTTGAAAAAAAACGGCCCTCGTATTTGGTACAGTCCTTTGAAGGGTATATTAAGGAGATCCTACTGAGTTTCGTGCATGTTTGTCACTTCTCTGCTGCTGGAATACAGGCACAAAACCTTAAGCTTCTCTGTGTTAAAACATTTTAACGCTTATAGTTGCATCCACTAGGCCATTGTTCTGTACAAAAATGGTCTTTAAGATTCCACGAGAAGAACTTAATTGCTTCTTTGAAGAAGAAGTAAGTTGCAGAGATTCAGATTGTATCTCGTAAGCATTGTAATCAAGACGGAATGTCCCACTTACTGACTAAACAGTTTAACGGCGACGTATCTTCAAAAGACCTGCAATAGAGTTATAAAGGCGAATGGAGGAGAAAAGAAAAAGGTTCCTTAATCAAGGATTTAGAACGAGAAAGAAACTTCTTCTGCTGAAAATAAGCTGCTGAGGCTTAAATGGTCCGAAAAACACCGGACACGTCTGGTTTGGTTACATGGAGCGACGCTTACAGTGAGAAAAATATTTCTCGTGTGCGTTCACATGACATTCGCTATTCACACTTCTATCAAATATAGTCACCCTCCGTGGTGACTTCATATACCCAAGGTCGCGGGTTCAAACCCGGCGGAGGACGATGGATGTTTTCGGGTGTAAAAATCCTTAGCATGGCTTCCTTCGGAAGGGAAGAAAACCGTTGGTCCCGTGTCGTAGATTTACGGCACGTAAAAGAACCTCAAGATTGATAGAGAGGTCTCTGAGCAAAATTAAGAGGACTTTTCAAGCCCAATATAGAATGGGACGCTGAGAACCACAGCAGTTAAAGAGCGTCCATAAATAACACGTCATTTATTTTTCTATCAAATATTCTTACAAACTCTTATTCTACTGTATGGTTCTTATTAAGACAGAAAATATGTGCATTTTGACCAACTGTGAAAGATTTAAAAAAAACATCTTTGTCGTAATAACATGATAAAAATTCTAAATTTTAAAAATTTATAGGATTTTCACTTGGAAAATTTGAACTAGCAATTAACTGAAACTAAAATAGACAGGCACATTATTGTTAATAGACATATCCAACTTTAAAAATAGTTGTTTTTGAAATTTCTACAACATTTTTCCACACAAAAAGTGCTCCTCACGATGTAGGTACCTATTTACTAATTTTCTTTAATATTCATATTCCGTGTTTTGTATATCTTTTGTATAATTGGTAAACCGTAAGAGATAGACAAAAATCTAGCACCCAAAAATGCATATATATAACCGTCTGTCCACACACACACACACACACACACATATATATATATATATATATATATTTTTTTTTTTTTTTCGAGATATTTCGTGTTATTGGTTTCAGTTTTAGGGTACTTGAACTTTTCTCAAACAGAAACTCATCTTTCTTTTACTCTCTCTTTTGTTTACTCCTAGCAAGCAAAGATAACCGAATTTCAATTGCTTTACATAGTGACTGCCTATTAAAAGATTTGAATGTCAATGTAGCCTACTGCATTCCTTTATTTCCATTCTATTTACAAAGAAACAAGTAAAAAGACCAGTTCTGCTGGTGCTTATCTCGATTAGCATGATATAGATATAAGAAAAATCTTTTGTAAGAAAAGTTTGTTTGCAGAACAGCCAGAGAGAGTCATGTGAATGGTACTCTCAGATTTTTCCTATCTAAATTATATGATTGCAAATAAACTATTCCAGGACTAGTTTCGTTACCCATTTCGTTGTAGGTACAAGGGGGGCAGGAGGAAACCGAATCGATATAGATGTTCACAAGCTAGACCGTATATGTGCTGTCCTTAAAATTCAAAATTTTCTCCACGACATTACGAGAAACAACTGAATATCGACAGCACTTTAACAAAAAGTAACTGAGTAGCTACGGTAGTTTGAAGTCTCAAGGTGTTGAAAAACTAAAAGTAATAACAACGGACATCTTAGGATCGGAATGTATGTAGCTATTCCAAGAAAGCTTGAACATTGTTTATAGGGTTGTCAATAATTCGCAATCATTTAAAAGTGTATACAATTTTAAGTATATTTTGAAGAGATCTACATTTTTGTACAGGAAGTTATTGTCTATTTCATATGGTTTATTAATTATACCTGATTATACATTATTTCTGCCGGATAAAAGTACTTCATGGCTATTCACAGGATATTCATGGTATACATTCTATTTTAATTATGTATTTATAGCCATTATTGAATAAAAAGAATTAATAGAAATTCTAAATAAGGGATAGTTTTATGTGGGAATATATTCTTGTAAATATTCTGTTTCATATTTGAAAAGTACGGAACTTCAATATTAAGTTTAGTAGTCACTGGAAAATTTCATTTTTTATTTATATTGTTCACTGGAACGCGCGCACACACACACATACACACACACACACACACACACACACACACACAACACACGCTCAACCGAAGAGTGAGAGACTTTTTTCTAAAAATGCCTTATTTATTCAGGAGCCCTAAAACAGTTATCTGTGATAACCTCTCAATGTAGAATTGATTATGAGTTGCAATAACTTCTTTACTTATTAGGTAAGAGGTAGAGAAAGTGCTAAGTATTTTAAAGTTCAATTCAAGCTTTAATAAGGACTATAGGTTTTGTTCAACTCTTATGGTTTCAAAATTATACAAAGCAATTCAGAACGAACAGAAGATTACAGGATATTCCCATAAAATTCTAGATAGGTACTTTATTTTTAATGAAAATGTTTTAAATCTTTTTCGGATTTTAATCAAAGTCGTAAGAACCGTTTATGAAAAAGTAAAGCATTTGCATGGAAGTTTCTTGAGTTTCTTTGTATCTTTGTGGCAAATCTTTGGAAGAAGCTGAACTTTAATACCAAGTGTGGTACTTAACATACTTTTCGTTTTTGAGTTATGCTCGCAGGCAGACACACATATTTAGTACGTTTTTCACCAATTTGTTTTTCTTTTTCATCTTTTTCGTTTTTATTCCAGTGCCGGAACAATTTCTGCTGGGCGTTAACGCGTAAATTTAGAGAGAGAGAGAGAGAGAGAGAGAGAGAGAGAGAGAGAGAGAGAGAGAGAGAGAGAGAGAGAGAGAGAGAGAGAGAGAGAGAGAAGATGTTTAAATCAACAACCAGTTCAAATTCTTACTTTATCTAGCATGTACGTTGTACGTGCAATGCACATAGTAGGTACAGAAGGTATTGTATTCCGCCCAACAATTTGATACCAAAATATCACTGGAAATACAAGTTTTAAGGTCCTCTGAATAAAAACAGTTTAGAAGCATGTCCGGTGTTGTGTGTCTGTGGGCAGCATAGCTAGAAACGACGATTTTCAAGAAGATGCTCCCACTCCACATACCCTTTACATGGAGCATTTTTCGAAAATGTTGATTTTCTCAAAAACGGATCTAATGATTTTGTTTAAAATACCATATGTTTAAGATATTTTCATGAAATAGTCTCTGAAGACCTGTTCATTCTAAATAACTTTTATATAGCTCGTAAACCGTGAGAGATAGATAAAAACTTACTATACAGAAAAAAAAATGTAAATCTCATTTAAACACTTTATTTATATCTTTTTTTTTCGAGTTATTCTTTCCGACTCATTCCTTCTTATTCGTTTAAATTTTAAACCACTTAAACTTTTCTCAAGCAGGAAATCAACTTTCGTTTCATTTGTTTAATTTTACTCCCGGGAATGTAAAAGGCGATTTTCAATTGTTTCACATATTGTTTTCCTTATTTCCTTTTTACTTACAGAAAGCAAGTAATAAGACCATTTCTGCCAATATTTATCTCGATTAGCATTACGCAGACACAATAATCATCTTTTGTAAGGAAAGTTAGTTTGTGAAACAGCTAGAGAAAGTCACGTGCATGTAACACATCAGATTTCTATGTAAGGTGTTGAAAATGTGGGGGAAAGTAGTTCACATTTTCTCTGCTGCTTATCCTTGGTAGAATAACAGTTTGATTTAATTGATTCGTCTACAGAATAAAACTATTTGTAACTGAAGGGCATTTGAGATTGATTTCATCATCCAGCCATAACTGGAAGTGGGGTCATTGGTACATCTCTTTAAACTTTCAAATTGGACTGGGGATCAAATAGGAAACCACTAGATAGAGCTTTCAAAGCAAACAACTTTCCTAGGAAACGTTTTTATTTATTCATACTGTTCCAAAGACTAAGGCACACGATAATGTAGTGCATCTGAGACCTAGATATGCACGTAGCAGTGCCATTCACATTAGGAAATGTTATAAAAAGAAAAAAGTTCTGACGTATTACATTTACATGCCTTTCTCTACCTATTCATCAACAAACAATTCTTACAAAAGTTTATAGGTTCTATCTACTTCACGCTAATCGAGATAAATGTTGACAGAAATGGCCTCTTTAATTACTTCCTTGTAGTAGGGGGGAAATAAGGTAGTGCATCAGGCTAAAGCGGTGGTGAAACTATTTAAAAGCTGTCTCATTGTGATGAGATTCGGTTCTTTATTGCTTTGTGCGGATATTAAAAACACTAACCCACAAATGTAGAATTTATTAATTTAACGACCAGTTATCACAGAAAAAAATTTAAAATATCATATGAAATGTTTGCAAAAACATCGCGTTGCCTTCTAAATTGAAATATCTATTTTTATGCAATAAGGCCGTTAATTAGAGAACAGAGGATTTTCCTTTAAGTATACACATTTTAGATTTATCAACACTTAAATTTTGCTTTCTTTAGCATATACGAGAATGTACAATGTACATTGAGGCTAGTAAAGATATTGTACTCCACCCAAAAATTAGATATCGCGATTTCACCGGAAGTACATGGTTTAAGGTCCCCTGACTCAAAAACGTAATTTTTAGAAAATGTCCGTGTAATGTGTGTGTATGTGTGTGGTGTGTCTGTGTACAGAATAGCTCAGAAACGAAAAGGCGGTAAAATACCGGACTTAGCGTTTAAGTTCAGTATCTTCCAAGGACGCGATACGAATATTTTCAGGAAAATCCCTCCACTACCCTTTACTGAAACTTCTTTCGATTTTTTTACTTTCTCAAGAAAGTTCTTACGATTTTTATTTAAATAATGCCATATGTTTAAAATATTTTTACAATAAACTAAATGTATGTCTTCTATTTTCTGGGAATAGCCTCTGAGGACCTCCTCATTCTAGATAACTATAGTATGGTAAACCGTAAGAGATAGACAAAAATGTACTTCACAAATATGTACATCTCTTTAAAGCACACAATTTATGTCATATACAGGTTTTGTAAAGTTTCCAAGACATTCTTTGTTCTTAGCCTGAGTTTTAAACTACTTAAACGTTTCTCGAACTGAAAATCATCTTTCCCTTCGTATTTATTTTATTTAAATCTGGTCTTTAAAGAGAACCGAGTTTCAATTGTTTCACATACAAAAGAAATCCCGGGATTTTAAACGATTTTTAGTTTGTTTCCTTCTGCTTAAATGAAGCAAGAAATAAGACCAATTCTGCTAATTTTATCTCAATTAGTATTATGTACATGAAAGAATAATGCTTTACAATTATGATTTGTTTGTGCAACAGCTAGAGAAAGTCATGTGAATGGAACAAATAAAATGTTTGCTTTCTCTGCTGCTTATTACTGTAACTTCTGGTGAAAGTAAGGTTATGTTTCTGTACATCTGAAAACTTCAGTGTCCTGTTTATCGAAATAAATAACAGTGAGGAGCAGGCTATTTCATCCTTAGTGCACATACTGGGTGTTCATTTTCATCAGTGATTTCCAGCACCAAAAATGACGTCATTGATGCCATCTTTGATGAAGTGAGTTTATGCACTATCCCTCTATTACAGTTGTTCTAAATATAATGCCACCCTGATGAGGCGATAGCGGCATACGTTGATGTTTTGATGGTTTGGAGTAGGTATCATATCTATGTAGAGATATGTCATGTTCTATCTTTATACCAGAAAGATGATAAAATAGCACTCAGCTACAGACACAAGGTGTGTTGTATTAATATTAGCCCGGTCAAAAATGAACAGAGAAAGCTTTGAATGTTATTCATTACTGCGTCGAGTTGGGGGCGTTGACAGGCTGGTTTAGTTAGCAAAGTAACCATATTCAGAGCACTGTGTTTTGCTTTCTCTTCCGCAAGTCTCACCGCTCTATTTAGCTAAAGATCGTTGTGTAATGGCAGAGTAGGCTTTCTTATTCTCAAACGATCACCGCTCCTTCTCGGGACAGAGCTCCATGACTTCAATATAGGCTCACCAGTCAATTATGACATCATTCTTGCTCCATCGACGCGCGGAAAATCACGGGTAAAAATAAACACCCGGTATATCATATCTGGAAATGATTATAACCAAGAGCTGGATTTTGATAACAAAGTATTTGAAAATTGCCATTAAAATGACATGAAAATGTTTAAAACTTATATAATAGGTACAAAAATATCTGAAGTGTTGCATCCATGTAACTTTGTCTGCTTACTTTCTGTGGTTTGATGAAGACTGGATACATATTTTCGCCAAATTTGCGCAGTGGGAGAATCAGTTAACAATTAAAGTAAAAGAAAAATGTTTAGATCCTAGGAGAAGGAGACTGGCACATTAGGATCTACTGCCTGACTATAGGAACTGACAACATTTCATAGCTAAGATGCGCGAATTAGATCAATTTTGCTCGATTAGGACAATGCGTTTCTTTGTTTTTCTCTCCTCTTTTTGTCATCTTAACTTGCATTTAAAATATGCATTCACAGTCAAAGACCCATGCAGTAAGTGATAAATAATTGAAATCATTTGACATGAATAAAGATATTTATTTCTCTATCTACTTCTCTACGAACTATTCTTATAAACGTGTATGTCATGTTAATCGAAATAAATGTTTGCAGAAGTTACCTGAATGTTTATTTCTTGTGAAGGAGTGAGGGAATTCAATAGGCTTAAGGGATAGTCAAATCATTTAAGAGCCCAACACTAAAGAAAAAGAGAGAAAACAATAGCGACTTCCAGTTTGAAGCACAAGTACTTGAAAATTCAAATCATAACAGGAAATATCTCGGAAATAACTAACTTCAAATACACACACACACACACACACACATATATATATATATATATATATATATATATATATATATATATATAAATACATTTGTGCTTTAGTGATACTTACCGCTTATTATGTTTTATGGTTCCTTCCACATTTTACGGTTTACCAATCATGCCGAGGTCATTCAGATTGAAGGGCATGTCAGACGCTATTCCAGAAAATTCAAATGTTGCTGGTAACCTCATTTTGCATAAAACAGAAAACACTTGGAGGACAGTAAAATAAATAATTTGTATCAAATAAACTTCCTTGGGCTCTCCCAGAAGTACTTGACCTAACAAAGAAAGAACAAAAAATGGATAAAAACATTTATTTCTCTACATAATCTTCTTTCAGCTCAATACAGTTTTTCCAGCGATGTACACTATCTTCGATATTCTATTTAGTGAGTACTATCGAGATCTGCAAAATAGCTATCAACTGCAGACTCCACCTCTTCATTGTTGGAACATTTTCTACCACCAAGCCATTTCTTCAAGAAAATAATCAGAGGGAGCTAAATCTGGAAAAGGCTGAGGAAGCAGTTCGAACTTTAACTCATTCATTTTGGCCGTGGTGATAATGGACGTGTGAACTGGTGTATTGTCATGATGAAACAAAACTTTGCATTTCATTAATCACATTTGCTTTTCTGAGATAATGAATGAAAATTATCCCTCGTGCGTCCCAGAAAACTGACGCCATGACCTTGTCTGTAGATGGAACTTTCTTCGCCTCCTTTGGAGCCGATTCTCCCCTTCCAATCCACTGTTTAGATTGTTCCTTTGCCTCAGATGCGAAGTGATGGACCCAGGTTTCATCCATTAAAAATTGACGCAAAACTCAGCTTTATTGTAGCGAAACATTGCCAGACACTCGACTGAAACATCCTCAAGACGCTGTTTGTTCTATTGTGAGCAGACGCGGCACCCACCTTGCACACAACTTTCTCATATCCAAATTTTCAGTCAGTATGCGATGTACAGAACTTTTTAAAATGCCTGCAATGTCTGCTAGCTCGCACACTTACAGATGACGGTCATCCAATTCCATTTTGTGGATTTTCTTTACAATTTCTGGACAGGTAGCCTCATTTGGTCGAATCACTGCGATGTTCTTCTTGGCAGCTCGCACTTAAACTCTGTCACTGTTGTAAATGAAGGAACAGGCTACCCTAAAGTAAAATCTAGTTCAGCTTTAATATTAATTGGACTAATACCTTTCAAATGAAAGTATTATATTACATAACGATGGCCAGTTTTATCCAAGTTTACAAATTCGCTGAGAGTATTCACTAATGATGGCTGCCAAAGAAATGCTAATCAATGTAAAATAGTCAAACTTAAAACATAAGCTTTCTAATGTTAGCACTTTCTACTATTGTTGTTGTTGTATGAAACAACAATCACTATCTATACGTCAGGTCGCGTACTTCTGCGACATCCTAAGTAGATATAAAATAATAAACTTGATTGATTCAAAAGAAACAAAAGGCAGCAATAACACCTCTTCTTAAGAATAATAAAACCTAGTGATACTTAGATGAAAATGGGGTAAATGAATAAAAAGATTCAAGATCAAAAATAGAAAGGCTGTTTTTCCCCAACAATATCAATAAAATATTATACATAGCTTTTTTCCCTCAGTTGAATAGTGACATCTCCAGTACTTGTAAGATAATTATATAAAAATGGAGCAATTTAAAAGTAATTAGGAACCATATATTTAATGTGAATGCAAGTGAAGATCGATTAAAGAAGCAAATGGTGACAGAACAGCAAAATAATGACTTAAACATGGAAATTGAGTTTTATTTATGGACGCTCTTTGACTAGTGTGGTTCTATACAGGGCGTGAGAGACCTGTTTATTAGGCTTGAGGTTCTTTTACGGGCCGTAAATCTTCGACACGGCACCAACGGCTTTACTTCCCTTTCGAAGGAAGCCATGCTAAAGATTTTCACTCCCGAAAAAGTCCTTCGTCCTTCGCTGGGTTTGAACCCGCGACATTGGGTATATGGTAACCACTACACCACGAAGGGCGACTAATGACTTAAAGGGGAGACGTATACCAAAATTTAAAATAGCATAAACTGAGTGTAATAAATATGCATATTCATAATCTTCTATTGTAAGGAATTGTGTACAAGTTAGCAATGCATTGGTTAAGAATGAATAACAGAGAAACTTGTGAGTTTATACACCTTATACACCTTTTTATTTCTGTTGGATTCTGCGCATATTAGTGGCATATACAGTGTATTGGTGTCTATAACAAACAGTTGACAGATGCCTCAGCCTGGTACGTACGACAAAGTACTAATTGAAACACGTATATAATATTGCACGTTCCTTTGTGCGATAATTCGCATAATCTTAGCGAGTACACATTAAAGGGTCGGTGCGGTTGCTTCAAAGGTGTGTTAGTGTTCGCTCTGTCATACGCGTGGGTCATCTCCTTCCCTTTGAGCATGAAACTGGGGCGCTCTGCCCCAATCAACGCCGCTAAGGGGTGTGTAAGTTATTCATTCGCCAGACAGCTAGCTCTCCCCTCACAACGGAATCTTTGTGTTTCTTTACCGCTGCTACCTTCAGACACCTGTGGAATCTTTTGTACCATAGAAACCTTACTTCACTTGATGGAACAGTTTTTCTACTTTCTCGTGAAATATGAGAGCCTGATTTTATAACATGCTTCTTCTTTTGTTATGAAGCTAAACTTGAGCTCAGGTATTTAATTCAAAACAATTAAACCAGGCAAATTTATTATTAATCGATTTCTTGTACAGAAAAGAGCTTTAAAAGAAATGCGAAATGTGAGAACCTGAATTTACAACATGGTTCTTCTTTTGTTATGAAGCTATACTTAAGCTCAGGTATTTCATTCAAAACAATTAAAACAGGCATTATTGTTAATCGATTTCTTGTTCAGAAAAGACCTTTAAAAGAGATGTGAAATATTAGAGTCTGAATTTATAACGTGGTTCTTCTTTTGTTATGAAGCTGTACTTAAGCTCAGGTATTTAATTCAAAACAATTAAAAGAGCCAATTTCTTCTTAATCGATTTCTTGCCGAGAAAAGAACAGTTAAAGAGACAAAAAGGAATTTTATATCAATTATTAGGCAATATGGCGGATGTAAGATAAAATGTAAACATACACAAAATATTCACAACTGGTTATGTTAGAAAGTGACCATGCAGTAAAATATTTCCATGGATTCATTTATACGAACTTTTAAGCATATTTCCATTTAGTTTTCGAATGACAGCATTTTAAACAAGACAACTTTTATAGTTTTCACGAAAATGAAAGATTTGGAAAAACGAGCAGTGATTAAATACTTCCATTTGAAAGGTTTAATGCCTAAAGAAATCAAGGAGGAAATGGACGGTACATTGAAAGACTCTGCCATTTCATAATCAATGATTAAAAGGTGGGTTGTAGAGTTTAAAATGGGTCGTACTAACACTGATGAACCTCGCTCTGGACGCACTGTAGAAGTGACAACTCCAGAGATCACTGAAAAAAAAAATCCATCGTTTAGTGCTGGAAGACCGCAGATTAAAGTTGTTTGAGATAGCAGAGGCTGTAAACACACCAAAAGAACGTGCAGGTAATCTTTTAAATAATGTTTTGGGCTTTCACAAGGTCTGTGCAAGATGGGTGCCGCGTTTGTTGACACCTGGTCAAAAGTTTCAAAGAAAAACTGTTTCTGTTAAGAATGTGGAGATCTACCGTAAAAATCCCACTGAGTTTTTGAGACGGCATATTACCATGGATAAAACTTTGATACATCACTACCCTCCAGAAATTAATCACTTTCAAAGCAGTGGATTGCGCAAGGTGAACCAACTCCAAAAAGGTCAAAGTCAATTTTGTCAGCTAACAAGGTTATGGCGAGTATTTTCTGGGATGCACAGGGAATTATTGCTATTGATTACTTAGAGAAGGGTAAAAGTATCACTGATGACTACTACGCAAGCATATTGCAACGTTTAAGTGATGAGGTGAAAAGAAAATTACCTCATTTGGCAAGACAAATCTTGTTTCATCACGACAATGTTTAGTCATTGCAATGGGAAAAATGTGCGAATTAAGGTTGGAATAGCTTGAACATCCACCCTATTTGCTTGATCTAGCACCCAATGACTACCACCTGTTCTCAAACCTCAAAAAATTTCATGGAGGACGAAGATTTCACTGCAACGAGGAAGTCATGATGCGGAAAAGATATTTTGAGGACCTTGATAAATCGCACTACAGAGATGGTTTAATTAAATTAGAACACCCATATGACAAATGGAGATTATGTTGAGAAATAAAGCAAACATTTTTTTAAATATTGTTTTCATTGAGAGGCCCGGGGCTTATCAACCGACCCTAGTATGTCATACACATTTTTTCGTGGAGTTGGCCTTTTAGAGAAATTCCTTGTAATGATGTCAGTTTTAAAATACTTAAAACTGTTCTCATACGGGAACTTGCCAATGCTGGGCCACGCAAAGAAACCGATTTCAATCACATAGCAACCACATTTTAAAACATTTGACTGTCGGTTTAGCCTAGTGTATTCCCTTATTTCAACTATCCTCAACCATTTGATGTTTTTGTTTATTTACGGTTAAGGGTGTTGAGGTATGAGCATGTTAGCGGTGGGGGAGACCTAGGTAACTGCGACCAAATATTGATCTATTGCTGTCTAAACAGCCTTCTCCCAGGGAGAAGAGACGAAAAGAGAGGAAACCACAGACTAGCACACAGGAAAAATGACGGAGCTAAGGGCTGAGACACACGGAAGTCTCTAATAGCAGCCCTGGCGCGCTACGGAGGCTATAGGTACATGCAGTATTTATATATAATGGTATGGCCAAAAGTCTGTGTTTTAACGAGATAGAAAAGTATAACCATTGGACATTTTAAAACCAATGACAGGAATATCTCTAGCTCTATTAAAACATATACGACAAAAATTGTGTACGATATCTACATTTTCTGTGTATTAAATTTTTACTTTCTCTATACGTACTATGTGCATAATATATAGAGAAGATATTGCAGTCCACCCAAAAATTCGATACCGAGATTTCACCGGAAATATGTGTTTTAGGGTCCCCTGTATCCAAAAAAAGCATTTCCAGAAAAAGGTCCATGTGTCTGTGAACACGATAACTCAAAAACGAAAAGTCGGTAAAATACCAAACTTGGTATTTAAGTTTAGTATCTTCCAAGGATGTGACACGAAGATTTTCAAGAAAATTCCCCACCCTCAACAACCCTTTACATGGAACTTCGAAAATTTTTATTTTCACAAAAATGGCTCTAAAGATTTTGATTAAAATATCGTATATTGAAGATATTTACCTGACAAATAAAATTTATATCCTGAATTTTCTGGGAATAGACTCTGAAGACTACTTTATTTTGGATGAATTTCGCGGAATTTTGCATTTTTTTTCGTAGAGTTTAACGTTTTTTAGATATTTCTTATTTTTTGTTTCAGCTTTGAATAACTTACTTTTCTCATACAGGAATTTGTCAAGTCCTGTCCATACAAACAAAGGAACTTCAGTCACATAGCAATCAGCTTTTGACTATCACTTTAACCTATGGTACTCCCTTATTTCGCCTCCACTTACAAGGAAGCAAACAATAAAACCATTTCTGTTAATCTTCTTCTCTATTAGCATGAAGTAAAAATAAGCATAAGCTTTTGAACAATAATTTGTTGCAGAGTTGTAGAGTTAATGGACCACATCAGATTTTTATCTATCTCTTACGCTTTACCAGTTATGCAAAATTCACTCAGAATGAAGAGGGATTCAGAGGTTATTGCCAACAAATTGAAGCTATAATTTCATTTTAATGTAAATATCTTTAATATGCGGTAATTTAATAAAAATGAATGGAGCCATTTTTTTAGAACCGATAATTTCGAAAAATCTTCCATGTAAAGTGCAGTTTAGGTTAGAGGAAATGTCCCTAAAAATCTTCATGACAATTCCCAGAAGATTCTGCACACAAAGTTTGGTGTTTAATCGCAATCGTTGGAGTTATGCTGTTTTCTCTCTGTCTCTCTCTCCGTTCCCTCTCTCTCTCTCTCCCCACAAATTCACACACACATACGCATACATAGGGACATTTTTCTAAAGACATATTTTGTATCCATTTTTTCCATTTAAATCTCTATATTTCATTTTTAGTGGAATGCAATAGTTCCTCTTCTTACTGTAGCTAAGTGTAGAGAAAGGAAATATTTAAATTCATTTATATATTCAAATCAGCATCAAATTTTAGCTTATAAATGGTTAATGTCACAAAAATATACATTTTACATACATTGTGTGTTCAGAGAGATCAAATTTCTTGTGAGTCTTTTCGTCTATCTTCTATGCCTACACGACGTACAACATTATTCAGCGAGGAGCAAACTTCAACATTTCGGAGAAAATTCAAGATATAAATCTTATAAATGATTTAAATGCTTTAAATATTTAGTTTAATCAAAATTGTTAGACACAGTTTTAGAAACAAATAACGAGAAAATGTCCAATGTAATTTAAGATGGGAAAATATTTAGAGCTTTATCGTATCTAATCTTTGGAATATACTGAACTTAATACCAAGTTTGGTATTTACTCGGTATTCTGTTTTGAGCTGTGCTGTTTGCTCATACACACAGAAAGCTGTTTCTAAAATGTTTTGGGGGGATCTTTTGGTCCTCAAAACGTGTATTTAAGGCGGTATGACATGTCTTTTTCAATTTATGTAATAGCATAATATACTTTATAACTAGAAATTCATAACATAGACACAAATACATCTGAATTTTCATTTCGTTGAAATATTATTCTGTTTCTGCAGTTAACAATTTTCGAAGTATTCGCTCATCTTTAACATTACCTACATTTAGACAGTGCACCCATAAATCCAAAGTGGCCATTGTTTTATCATATAGTCATACAAAGATATTTTATATTCTAATATTAATAACATTTTCACTTGCTTTTCTAATTTATGTTATCACAACCACAAACATTGCCAAAATGAATATTTCTTAGAAATGGTTAAATCAATCTTATTTATTGCTTGGTTTACTGAATATTACGCGTGTTTTAATTGTCTGACTATATCGGAAGGCGTGGTGTTAATCGACTAGCTGGCTTACCCCACACTGCCCTGGTTGTTTTTCTTTTTAACTGGATGGCTATTTAATTAATTTACATTCTTTTGTTTATAAACTTATTACACAATCTTCTATAAGATTTTTATGGTGAATCTTGCCCTTTTCCTCTTATAATTGTAGTTACGTATCCGCTCTATTCCTAATAAGAAATGAAAAATTCCCTGATATTCTCACAAAAGAATGTATGGAACGTCAGCCTTTCTTATCCTCTCTCCTACAGACTTCCAAGCTCTGGAAATGTTGCATATTCTTTATGATCTTTTAGTGGAGGAGTAATAATCAATCGGATTGGCGTAGCAATTTTTTTAGATAGTTACAGCATGTGAATGTTATTAAATTTGTACCTTTGTTCCCATAGTTATTAAATAACCTAAAAAGCTACTAGTTTTTACAGAATGCAGAACCTCACAACATATACGACAAAACAGAAGTGAATCTGGCAATACCGTAATTCCAGGCTACCAAGTAATCTCTTTGAAGTATACACATGTGTGTAACTACCGATAAAACAACATTTTCAGTTGTTAATTATAGAAAAATATTGGTTCACTGATTTCTAATGTGAATAATTTTTAGTAATTTTCCATATATATACAGTTATTTAGTATGCTCTAAATACGAGCTTGGTTTAAACATAAGTAAAAATAAAATAAAGCATAAATTTTTACATGAAGATTATTGAAATATTTTGGCATTGGTATCGTATGCGTTTGCTTAATAAGCAGATTCAATTCTCATTTGTTTTTGTGGATTTTATTTGGTAAATCATGGCCATCTATAGGTATATGGAATGAGCGGCACATGTTCTTAATTTACATCCCCATTATCCGAAGTAGCAATTATTGTGCTTTCCATGGCATTCTCAGCGAAAATTCAAAGCCTTATCCGCAAATATTTTATTTTATAAAGGGATGTAACCAAAGAATGGAAGAGAACATCTCATTCGAATGACCTATGGTGGCTAACACTCCGGAGGAAGGAATGCGGCGAAGGGAACTATACAGGCCGGCACCGGGGAGTCGGAAAGACCAACCACAGTGAAATCCCTAACAATTCCAGTTCAAATGCCCTGAAATATTGGCGAGAAACTACAGCGCGAGAGCGGGCGACGAAGCGACCTTTACGCTCCAGCGACCAGTGAAGAGTTCTTTAGAGAACGCACGCATCCGCGCCATCTGTCCATAGACCATCCAGCCATCAGCAATAGACCTCGAAGATGAAGAGGAGGAAAAGGAATGAAGGGAGAGGTTTCATGGTAGCTGAAGCATTTGCCTTGGCGGACGGGAAAATCACAGAAAATCTTAGCCCCAATTTGGGGCTGCTGGGGATCGAACCTGGGAGCTCCCGAATGCCAATTACAGACGAAATCACCTGAGTCATCCGACTCTGTATATTCTTTTATAATTCCAATGTACTCCTTCTTTAGTACACAGCCTTTATAAATTCTTTTAGATTAGTATTTATGAATTAAAATTAGAAAGTGTTTACTAGGCCATGCCAGGCGTTTTAATGGCAAAATAATAGGTTGAATGTTTTTGAGATTACCACACATTTATCGACATGTATACAGTGTTTCTCTCTATGTAAGATTAGTGTAGATTTTGGAAGGCTAACACCGACAGAGTTGGGGGTGGGGGTGTGAACGTGCAAACTTGTGCTTAGCGTTTACCTCACCCATCTTGTCCACTCCTGCAGCGTTATTACAGAAGTAAACCGCTGGGAGAAAACCAGCAGTAATATCACCAAGCGCAGGTTGTGTATAGCACGCTACAACTGGAGATAGCGATGGAGAAATTCTTCGTTTGTGGGAACAGCTCAATATGCTGCGTTCACATACGACATTCGGGTAGGAATTGAACGGGGAGAAGTAGAGGCTTCGACTACAGAAAACAGTCACAAGGACACGGCAGATAGCACTTGGAAGATCTCATCTACATTATACAGGAAACAGCGCCAACACTGAGCATATACTAAGTTAGATTATTATAGGAAATTTAGTAATGTTTGCATAATACTCTCTACTTAATACTGATTCCAATTTAAGGGACACTTGGAAGTAAAATTTTGACTGCAATAGATCAACAAAAATAATCTTTTATTTTCAACAACAATAATAATAATAGTAATAATAATAATAATAATAATAATTATAAAGTAAAATTGCGCTCGAAAGAGATTGAAGTTGTATCCTATGTTTTGTCTTTTATCAAATCGTTTAACAATCCCGTCCATTTTCTACACTTTTTGCAATGATATCCCGCACACTTTTGATCACATATTTTGAACTCGTACAAGTCACTTGGTTGGTGAAACTTTTTTGTTTTACACATTTTATGATGAAATCCATGAGCAGCCAAGCCTATAATTGCATGTCTTTGTCATTGGTTTGCTTGTCCACTCCCTGTTCACCATAGCGTCTGTTGTGAAAAATTATTCGTTTATTACTTTTTCCTTCTGCTTCCTTCTCTTTGTGATATCCTTATTGATTCGTTAATGGCAGCATCGTCCTGATTAGCGGATTCTCTTGAAATGGTGTTTCTCTGGCCAATGTGTAGACTACTCTGTTTGGTGTATATTTGCTTGTGCCTAGTGTCCTCTTAATGTATCTCGTTTTTACCTTTTCTTACCTCTCCAGATCGCTAGCCGTAAGGTTCTCCCATACCATAGTTTTTAGAGCATATAATTGTTCAAATCTTTAATCATGATCTATAGAGAACCAACATTTAGCTGTCCCTTCCTTGTTTTGTACAACACACTTGTTTCTTAGCGCACTACTTTATCAGAGTTTTTCTCAAAGATAAATTTCCACACTTTTAAAATGTTCCACACGTCTCAGTTTTAGTTTAAATACAATTAACATTTCCCAGAATGTATAAAATTATCTACCGTAATATTTCAGGCGACAAAATTATCTTTGCAGCAATAGTAAATTAAACATTGATTAATTTTAGGGATTGAATCTTCTAACTTTTTAAAACATGGTTATAATTCGTTAATCAAAGTTATTGACTAATCAATTCGTAATATTTATTTATGTGCCTCAAAGCCGCAATTTAAAAAATACCAACCAACTTTATGACATTTTGAAAAGTTTGGAACATTTTTATTTTTGCAATATATTTACATAATGAAATATAACAAATAATTATAGCTTGCAAAGTATTTATCCAATTTGAATAAATTTAGTAGTTCTTCACCCAGTCAGACGAAATGGTTGAGCGGTGCATCAAGACCTAGAAAAAAAACATCTGAGGAAAGTGTTACCCAGTCACCGAAGAGACTGGGTTGTGAAGATGCCACTTTTCTTCAGTCCATCACATCACCCAGGTTGACACCGGCAATTTCGTCTTGATATTCTGGAGTTCTCCAGAAGCAGAACAACCAGCAGTCGACTACATGGAGCATCTCCTAGACCGACTTCATGACGTATGTGAGATGGTCCGTCAAAACATCCAGGTAGCAAGCAATCGAATGAAGACCCGTTACGACCGGCAGACCAACAGCCGAGGTGATCTGGTGTGGCTATATCGCCCTACCTGGTTCAAGGGACGCTGCCCAAGCTTCAATAACCATGATAAGGGCCATACCTTGTGGTGAAGAGGATACATGATGTCGTCTATCACATACAAAGGCTACCCCGAGGTCTAGTCCTCTAGGGGACGACCAGCCCTGAGGAGGAAGCAGTGTGACCTGGCTGTCTTATGCAATGATTCTCACGTTTGCCTTGGTATGTGAGCCATCGTAGTTGGGATGCGTAAACACCTCGGCGCGACGTAAGAGGACTCTTCAGAACGCGAGACTCTCACCGCGACATCATGATTCTTCTTGATATTCGAGAAGTCTTCGAAATTCGGCTTCCAGGATCTTCCAGTTTTCAGAAAGTTTGTGACGTTATTTAATAGATATAAAAGGAGGAAGGATTGCAGTGCCGATTGTATTGTGTTATGAACTATATTGAGTCGTGAGTGACTGAAGTGTTAGGGCGCAGCGTTGGTTGGGCCATAGATGGTGTGCAGCCGTAAACTGTTTACGCGTCGAGTGAACTACTTGCAGCAGTGAATTTAAGAATTTATTTGTAACTAACTGTTGACTTAATAAAAACATTTGTTACAATATTAACATAACACAGTGTAATAATCACAGTGAACATTTCAGAAACATCTCTCTAAATTCTAGAACTTTGAAATTTCACTCCCCGGAGTACCCCTGAATAACAAAAAGTATGCGCGCCAAATAAATATATTTTTAATTTTCTTAGAATTCTACGTCGTAGACTTTAAAAAAATAAAAGTCACAAAATGTTCCATCTAAGGATAATTGTGAGTGGGTGATCTAGACAATCTTAGTTTCGTGTCCTTGGAAGAAACTAAACATAAGATAAAGTTTGGTATTTATTCGACTTTTCGTTTTGAGCTGTTTTAGAGATACGAAAGCTGTTTTAGAGATGCTTTTTGGAAGCGGTATAAAACGTATCTGTGTGTCCGTATGTGGAAATAGGAAACGAAAACTCAAAAGTGAAAAGTTGGTAAAATAAAAAAAAATGTTATTTAAGTTTAGTATCTTCTAAAAATATGCAAATTTTATAGAATTTCGGAAATATTTCCTATTATTGGTTTCAGTTTTAAAATATGGGAAGCCCTAATCCGCTTCATCTCTCTTTTGTTTTATTCCCGGCCAAGGAAACAGATCCTAATTTCAATGACAATGGGATAGTGACAGCTTTTATAAGCAATGACTGACACTTTAGTATAATGTATTCCTTATTTCCTTTCTACTAATGAACTAAGAAATAAGACCATTTCTGGTAATGTTTATCTTGACTAGCATGAAGTAAATAAAGTATAATATTTGCAGAAAAGTTAGAGAAAGTCATTTGAATGAGCATTATGTATGTAGTACATATTTGGTTTACTGCTACTTTGGGAAGTTATTTTGGGAACTACTATTCTTGAGGGGCAATTTCTGAAGAACAACCGTTTTCCTACGTACATGTGACAATCGTAGCAACACACCATGACCCAGTTCCGCGGCAGCAAGTCGCCAGAAGTTGCCAAGACTCTAACAAAGCACTAAGATTGTGACGTCAGTAAACAGGTGTTAGCATGTTGTCAAGAAAAGATACCATCAGCGTAACAGAGCTGTCGATACGTACCCAGTTAGTTGTTAACAGATAACAAAGAGAACACGTCTCACTTTCTCAAACTCTACCGTGCTGTATTGTGTAAACTGCCTAGAAAATCTGATGTGAATTAATCACACTATTTCCCTACACATCCATAGCTATTCCAGAAACATTAACTTAAAGTTAGGAATAATATTAAAAAGATCGATTCATATCACCAATGATATTTTATTTTAGATTTTTTAAATTATTATTAAGTTCAAATCGCTAATAACATTTTCGTGCAAAAGCTTTTGTTATCGGTATGAAATATGGATTAATGTGACGACTTAAATAATCCTAATCACAGGGAGTGGTAATGATTTTGAAATTTGATTTACATTTTGCACATCTTCTCAAAATATTCTAACAGTATTGCTTGAATTTATTAGTACACATATGCAATCGTTTTCTAAGCTGCGTTACTAGGATAAAAGTTTAATGCATTCCATTCAAATGCCTTTTTCTACATCTGTTACAAATTATTGTTAACAAGTTTATTCTTCTATCTACTTCATGATACATTAGAGAAATAGATAAATTAGGTCTTATTACTTGCTTCCTCGTAAGTATGAGGGAAATACGGGAGTGTCATAGGCTAAGCCGATGGTAAAATATTTTAAAAACTGGTTGCTAAGGGATTAAAATTCCTTTCTTTGTATGACCAGTCCCGTACGAGAAAATTGTAAGCATTTTAAAGCTGAAAATAATAACAAGGAATATCTCAGAAACGGTCAGCTGTACACACACAAAAACTACATTACATAAATTACCTATGTGTTTTAACGACATCTACATTTTTAGTTTTTGTCTATCTATTACGGTTTATCCGTTTTGCAAAATTCAGCAAAATTCATCTAAAATAAACCGGCCTTTAGATACTATTCCCAAAAAAGTCAATGTATACATTTTATTTATTATATAAACATATGTAGTATAGCATATTTTAATCAAAAAGCTAGAGCTATTTTTGAGAAAATCATAATTTTCGGAAATTTTTGCACGTAAAGGGTAGTTGGGAGTGAGGAGAGTTTCTTGAAAATTTTCGTGTCACATCCTTGTGAGACATTAAACGTTAATGCCAAGTTTGGTATTTAACGGACTTTTCGATATTGAGCTGTTTTCCACACACACACACACACACACACACACACACAAACTGATAGACAGACACACACACACACACACAAACTGATAGACACACACACACCCACTGCAATTTTGCTAAAAATGCTTTTTTGGGGTTCGAGGGGTCCCAGAACATGAATTTCCGATGAAATCTGATATCGAATTTCTGGGAGGAATTCAATAACTTCTTTATGCCTCTTCTTAGGCTACCTATTTAATATCTGTACCTATTTATCTCTGTTGTAATATTTTAAATGTTTTTCAGTATTTAAAATTCTGCCTCCGATGCCATTTTTTTAATCATTAGAATGAAACTTTGGAAACATTTTAACAAATAATATACTAACTAAAAGTTGCTACAAAGTTAATATACCGGAAGCTCTTATATGATTTTCATAATTGATATTGATAGATAATTTACTTTCCTTACATGTACTATGTTTACAGCGTATAAAGAAAATATTGTAATTAACCCAAAAATTTGATGTCGAGAATTCGCTGAAAAAATATATGTTTTGGGATTCTTTTTATAAAAAAAAAAAGAAAAAAAGAATTTTCGTAAGGAATTCCGCGCGCGCGCGCGCGCGCGCGTGCGTGTATATGTATATTCTACATAGATCAAAGACTAAAATACCATTATATACCAAAGTTAGCATTTAAGTTTAGTGCATTCCAAGGCCGAAACACGAAGACTTTCAAGAAAATCCACCCAACCCAAACTAACCTTTACATAGAAAAACTTTTGAAAATTTTGTTTTTCTGAAAAGTGGCTCTAAAATTTTGATTAAAATACTGAATATTAAAGATATTTATATGCAAATAAAATATATATCTTGAATTTTGTGGGAATAGCTTCTGAAAACCTGTTCATTCTAAATGTATTTTGCTGAATTTTGAATAACTGGTAAACCGTAAGAAATAGACGAAAGCTTACTTTACAAAAATGTGGATCTCGATAAAACACTCAATTTGTAATTTTAATTGTTTCTGAGATGTTAATTGTTATTGACTTCAATTTTAACTACATAATTGTTTTTTCCCTCAAACGGGTTCACCTTAGGTGCCATCTTGCTTTTGGTTGCCCTCCGTGGTGTAATGGCTACCATGCTGACTCATATACCCAAGGTCGTAGGTTCAAATCCGGCGGAGGACGATGGATTTTTTCGGGCGTAAAATCCTTAGCATGGCTTCCTACGGAAGGGAAGTAAAGCCGTTGGTCCCATGTCGTAGATTTTCGGCACAAAAAAGAACCTCAAGCTTGATAGAGAGGCCTCTGAGCAAAATTAAGCGGTATTTCACGCCCAGTATAGAAAGAGACGCTGAGAACCACAACAGTTCAAGAGCGTCCATAAATAAAATGCCATTCACATCTTGCTTTTGTTTTACTGGCAATGCAAAGCGAACTGAACTTCAATTGTTCACATGTCGGGGAGCTTGATGCTTTTGCTTAGAAGGAAGCAAGCAATTGGATAATTTATGCCTATGTTTATCTCAGCATGATATACTTAAAGGAATCTTTTGTAAGAAAAGTTTGTTTGCAGAACAGGTAGAGAAAGTCATGTGAACGAACATATCAGGTTTTTTATAATCAAACCAAATAGCATTTCAAATTCAGGAGCGGGTTTTCTCCGGGTTCTTTGGTTTCCCCCGCCATCGCATTGCAACGGTGCTCCATCTTCATATCATTTATCACTAATGTCATCGCCTGCGGTGCCACAAGTAGTAAAGGAGGTGTTAAACACTAAAAAAAAAAAAATAAAAACTGCAAATTCACCAGTCATCACATAGCAACACATAGTAGCTAACGAGGTTGCGGCGTGAACTGAAATCAGGAGATTCTAGTCCAGTCTTAGCCCGATAAAGAAAAGTCTGTGTTCCATTCACATAACTTTCTCTACATCTCTGCAACAAATTAATGTTAAAAAGCTGATGCTTCAATTTACTTCATGCTAATCGTGAAAAAATAGCAGAAATAGTCTTATTACTTCCTTGTTAGTAGAAGGAAAACATAGGAGTACCATAGGTTAAGGTGTTACTCAAAATCTAGTTGCTAGGTGACTGAAGTTCCTTTGTTTGTATGGACACGAGTTGACACATTCCTGTATGAGAAAAGTACAAGTTTTTCAAAGCTGAAACCAAAAACAAGGAATATCTAAAAATGATCAACTCCACGAAAAAAATGTATAAAACATAAATTGTGTGTTTTAATGTGCTCTACATATTTTATGTGGTTGGTTTTTGTCCATCTGTTACGGTTTAGCAGGTATGCAACATTTCGTAAAATTCATCCAGAATAAAGTAGTCTTCAGAGGCTATTCCCAGAAAATTCAGGATATACATATTATTTGTCACGTAAATATCTTTAATATACGATATTTTAATCCAAATCGTTAGAGCCATTTTTAAGAAAATCAAAATTTTCGAAGAAAGTTCAATGTAAAGGGTAGTTAGGGGTGGGGGGATTTTCTTGAAAATCTTCGTGTCGCATCCTTGGAAGGTACTGAACTTAAAATACCAAGGTCTTTTCGTTTTTGAGCTGTGCTGCCCACAGACACACAGAAACACACGGACATTTTTTTTAAAATGCTTTTCTTGGATTCAGGTGGTCTCAAAACATGTATTTCCGGTGAAATCTCGGTATCGAATTTTTGGGTGCAATGCAATACCTTCTCTATACACAATGTATATAGTACGTATAGAGAAAGTAAAAATGCAACTTCACCGGTATCATACACATAGCAACATATAGTAGCTAACGAGATAGATCGCGGTGTGAATTCAAATCATGAGATTCTAGTCCAGTCATGGCCCGACAAAGTAAAATTAGAGTCGCCCTAGTACATCTAATTGCTACACAGAGAAATAAATTGTTTGTTAAATTCTTAGAAAAGATACAATTAAATCATGAAGTTATTCAATGTCAGACATGTTTAAGATAACCATTACTAGTAATTCTTATTTGCGCCGCAGCCAGTCCCATTAGCTATGGCGACACACTTTTTAAGGATCTGACTTGCGCTATAGCCTGCTGTATTCTTCTTATATTTGCAACAAGGTACGAGTGGGTTTTTACTTGCTCTACTTGTTTGTACAATATACATATTAGACAGAGAATGTAGTGTATTTGAGCAAAACATTGGATACCGAGATTTCACCGGAAATACATGTTTTGAGGACACCTGAATAAAAATACATTTTTAGAAATTGTTCCTGTGTACGTGTGTGTGTGTGTTTATGTGTAAATATCATTATTCAAAAACGAAAAGTAGTTTAATTACCAAACTTGGTATTTAAGAAAGGTATCTTCCAAAGATGCGACACAAAGGTTTTAAACAAAATTTCTCCTAGTCAAACTATCCTTTACAGGAATATTTTTCGAAATTTTTATTTTAATTGCACACATATATTAAAAATATTTACATGAAAATAAAATATAGGTAGGTATTTTGACATTTCTGTGAATAGCGTCTAAAGCCCTCCTCATTTTTTATGACTTGTATAACTTGTAAACTATAAGAGATATACAAAAGCGTACTACAAAAAATGTAGATGTCGCCAAAGTTCAGAATTTATGTGAAATACTTCTCGTATCTGTGAATTATACTATTATCGAGAGATTCCATGTAATTAGTTTAAATTTTTCCATACTAATACTTTTCTCGAATGTGAAGTCATTGTCCGCTTTTCTTTTCTTTTACTCCTGGCTATACAAAGAGAATCGAATTTTCTCTTCGCGGTTTTCATGCTCATTTAAATTCTCATTGTAGTGACTCCTTTTCATATAAATTCACAGCATTCAACCCAGTGTACTGTTTTTGACATACATTTCTCTGTATTTAAAATTTCATGACATTAAAAGGCGTTATTGATGTTGTACGATTATTGGGGTATTGAAACAGGTGGTACGGAAATCCGATCTACATCACATTTAAAACTTGTTTATCTCATATTCGCCAAAATAAGCCACTAAATTTTGGTAGGAAGTGTCTCTGGACCAATAATATACCTACTGTGTGCAAATGATATAGTACAAAATTAGGAAAATACAATGGCTACCTTTATATTGTCATTCTGGCTGTTGGGGAAACTGAAAAAGAAGCAATCAACAAGCACCAAAATGCAGGAAGTACTTATACGTATGAAACTTAATGAGACAAAACCCACTCATGTTGATATTACAAATAGAAAATAAATAACTTGATTATAGTCGGTAGCCGGGGTTGTAGGCCTTGGACCAAACGATTTAATTACCGACGTTTCGCCGAAATTTGCGTCCGGCATCTTCAGGAACAAAGCTGTTGGACTCCGGAGCTGGACTATAAACTTTGTTCCCTGAAGATGCCGGACGCAGATTTCGGCGAAACGTCAGTAATTAGATCATTTGAGTACGGCCTACAAGCCCAGCTACTTTTAATCAAATTAACAACGCTGGCCGTGAAAGATTAAGTATTAGCAAATAAATAACCTTCTTCTATTTATGAATAGACAAATAATCCCATATATAAACCAGACCAAGTACTTAGATATGACACTTGAAGCTAATCTGAAATGGAAGACATACATTAAAAAGAGAGAGGGAGAGAAAAAAAATGTCAAGATTGGAAACATGCATTGGTTGCTAGTGAGGATATTCTCAAGTCAGTATACATAATAAATTGCTTCTGTATAAGCGTATATTAAAACCCTTTTGGATTTATGGGTTGCAGATCTGGGTCTGCGCCAAGATATAAAGTAATTTTCCAAATAAAGTGTTACGTGATATTTTTAATGCAACATAGCACGCTAGGAATGACAACATCCATAGAGACTTAAAATGGACAATTAGTGAAGAAATAAGAACCAAAACAGTGAAGCATGAAAAGCGACTTCACAGCTATGTAAACTGTTGTGCTTCAGTTATTGGATACAGTGTAGCACCAAGAAGATTAAAAAGAATCAAACCTGAAGACCTAGTGCAGCGATGTGTGTTTTACTTTCTATACTTGGTACATAGTACACAGGTAGAGAAGATATTGCATGCCACCCAAAACTTCGGTACAGAGGTTTCACCGGAAACACACGGTTTAGATTCTCCTGTAATACAAATTCTTAGAAAAAGGTCCGTGTGCTTGTGTAGGTCCCCCCTGTGTCTGTGGACACAATAACTCAAGAACGGAAAGTTGGTATTTTATCTTCCAAGGATGTGAGACAAAGATTTTTAGAAATAACCCCCCACCTCAAACTATTCATTGCGAGGGAAAAAATTAAAAAAAATTGATTTTCTGAAAAATAGTTCTAACAATTTCGATTAAAACACAATATATTAAAGATATTTACATGGCAAATAAATGTACGAGGGGAATAGCCTCTGAAGACTTAATCATTCTGGATGATTTTGTAGATCAATTTAAAACACACACATATCTAATTTTTCGTGGAGTTAGCCATTTCCGAGAATTTCTTGTCGTTGGTTTCAGTTTTAAAACAACTAATCATCTCATATTTGAATTTGTCAACTTCTGGCCATGCAAAGAAGCGGACAATCACATCACATCCAGCTTGCAAAGGATTATACTATCGCTTCAGCCTAGTGTATTCCCTTATTTCCCATCTACTTATAAGGAAGCAAGTAATAAGACCATATCTACTAATGTTTATCTCAATTAGCATGATGCAGATTGAAAAATAAGCTTTTTAACAATACTTTTTTTCAGAGATATAAGGAAAGCCATTTGAATAGAACACATGAGATTTTTTCAGGAAATGTAAATAATTAGTAGAATACGTATATTAATTGGAATAATTTACTGCTAAACAGTGACTTAATTATGATAACAGATAAGATAAGCATATTTCTTACACTTAATTGTAATAAGAACGTGATGCATTTATCGTTAAGTCTTTATAAATTATGTGTCGTTCAATATCCATTTGTACATATTCACTAATATCTCCTAAGAGATTATTAAAACTTATTTTAAATATAGAAAATATTTGTTCCCGGAAGCAGCTACACGTTTCCTAAATGGACTGGTGGCGAAACGAGGTTGTATAAAAACTCACGCTAAGCTAACAGAAATGTTCGGAAAACACTGATAGCTAAAAGCAAAATATAATAGTGTAGAAATTAAGAAATTTCTATAAATAAGTCTGATGTGTTCCAATCACAATACTTTTTCTTGCTGTTCGACAAACAAATTTTCTTACAAAATATTATTTTATGTACATCATGCTAATCAAAATGAACATTATCAGAATTGGTCTTATTACTTGATTCTAAGTTGAAGGGAAATGATGGAATGCATAGGTCAAATCGATTCAAAACTTTTAAAGTACAGTAGATATTTTAAACAACTAAGTTCGGTTCTGTTTGTTTGCAAGGAGTAAACAAAAGAGATGCGAAAAGAAAGATCGACGTCCTGTTTCAGAAAAGTTTATGTAGGTTAAAACTGTAACCAACAACTTGGAAAATCTCGAAAACAGTTATCTCTACAAAACATGTATAGGCCTTACAATGTATGTATTAATGAGATCTATAATAGTTAGTTTTTGTCTATCTCTTGCGGTTTACCAGTTGTACAAAAGTTATACATAAGCAATTCAGAATGAAGAGATCTTCTGAAGCTATTTCAAGAACATTCAAGATTTGCATTTCGTGTGTTATAATCATTTCTTAAGCACATGCCGTTTTAATTAAAATCGTATCAGGCAATTTTGAGAAATGAACATTTTTTAAAAATATTCCATGTAAAGGGTAGTTGGGGGTAGGAGGATTACCTTGAAAATGTTCGTGCCTTATCCTTGGAAGATACGTAACTTAAATACCAAGTTTGGTTGTTAACCGACTTTTCAATTTTGAGATATGCTGCCCACAGACTCACTCTTTCACTCTCTCTCTCTCTCTCTCTCTCTCACACACACACATACACATTCTAAAAAATTCTGGATTTAGGGGATTTCAAAATATGTATATCCGGTGAAATCTTGGTGTGGTATTTTTGGGTGGAATACAACACGTTCTCTTTCCACTACCTACATTGTACATATTTGCTATAGAAAGTAATAAACTATAAAAATGATTAGTAGTTCGTACTTTTACAAAACAGACCTCCTTTTAAAACACCCTCATATATAAATGAAGGTTGTGGGGGAGTGAGTCATGTAAATCCGATATTTCAAATCTTTTTCTAACCAGACACAGATATAAATTACATAATCAGTTGAGCTGTAAACAGTAGAAACATAAATGTGGTCATTATATTCCTTAAATTTACCTCATGTTGCGGGAAAGCATTTATAACAAAACGTCATTTAAATATTCATAACGGCTAATTGCTTTGCCGCTACAATTCTTTATTTGTGTTTCTGTGCCGCGTCTTTCCCTCTTTAGTGGTTGATATGTTTGTTAGAAGCAGTTTTACGCAACTTCTAATTTAATAGGTCATGAAACTTAACTACTTTTTAACTAGTGTCCCCTAAACCTATGTTTTCTTGCGAGAGTAAAATATGAAGTAGGTTCCTTATTTTATTGCTTCTCTTTTCTCCAATTTCAAATAATTGTTGCATTAGACATAACATTCATATACGCACGCAACAGAACGATGATACTTTATGATAACATATTTGCGGCTTTCGCTGCCCATTAACATCTTCATGAAAACTATTATTCGCATAAAAATAATTCTCAGTTACACGTTACTTGCTAAATATTGTCTAGAAATAATCATATATTTCATATTTTATGCTCGTTACACTCGCAATATTGTAAAAAAAAACACAATCGTTCGAATTTCATCATTCAATAAGTAAGAAGTATTGTGTTCCACTCAAAAAAATCAGATGTATTCTTTTCACACTATCCTCTCTACATCTAAGTGACAAATTACTATTAAAAAGATTCTTCTTCTATCTACTTAATGCTACTCAGATAAACATTAACAGAGACTGTCTTATTACTTAATTCCTTATGAATAGAATAGAAATAAGGGAACACATTGAGCTAAACCGACAGTCAAATGTTTTGAAATGTGGTTGCTATGGGATTGAAATATTTTTCTTTGAATTGCCAGGGAATGACAAGTTCCAGTATGAGAAATGTTCAATTACTTTAAAACTGAAACCAATAAAAAGGAATATCTCGGAAACCGTCAATTCCACGAAAAAAAAATGTATATTATATAAATTGTGTGTTGTAATGATATCTACATTTTTTTGTGCAGTAAGTGTTTATTAATCTCTTACGCTTTTCCAGTTATAGAGGAGTCATCCAGAATGAAGAAATCTATAGAGTCTGTTCCCAGAAAATTAAAGATATTTGTTTTATTTGTTCTGTAAATGTCTTTAATGAAAATTTTGGTATTTTACGGATTTTTCGCTTTTTAGCTATACTGCCCACAAACACATACACACAAGGGCATTTTTCTAAAAATCTCATGTGTTCCATTCACATAACTTTCTCTAGCTGTTCCATATACCTTTAAACTGTTCTTACAAAAGATTACTCTTTTATCTACGTCAAGCTAATCGACATACACATTGTTACTTGCTTCCTTATACATATAAGGGGAAAAGGGAATACATAAGGCTAAAGTGGTCGCTATGTGAAACAATTGAGATAGGGATCGCTTTGCATGGTCCTGTTTGAGAAACGTTAGGTTTAAAACTGAAACCTATAACAAGAAATATCTCGAAAACGATCACATCTACAAGAAAAACGTGTCAGACATAAATTATGTGTTTTAATGAGATCTAAATTTTCTGTGGAGTAAGTTTTAGTCTATATCTTAAGGCTTAAACACTATGCAAAATTCTGCAAAACTCATCCACAATGAACAACTTTTGAGAGGCTATTTTCAATTTTCTAAAGTAAAGGGTATGTTGTAGCGAGAAATTCTCTTGAAAATCTTTCCTGGACAATACTAAGCATAAATACCAGGGTTGGTATTTAAGGGTCTCTTCGTTTTTGAACTATGTTGCCCATAGGCACACACTGACCTTTTTTAAAAAAAATCATTTTTTAAATTCAGGGGACCTGAAAAATATATTTCCGGTGAAAACTCGATCGAATTTTTGGGTGGTACATTGTATGTACATACAAGTTGGAGAAAATAAAATGCTTTTTTGAATTCCAGGGATCTCAAACAATGATTTTTATCGAAACCTCTGTGTCAAATTTTGGGTGGAATACAATACCTTATCTGTAGATTATGTAGGTACAAAGTAGGTGTAGAGAAAGCAAAAGACTGATGTGTTCCATTCACATGATTTTCTTTGGTATTTTAAATATTTTTAAGCTAAAACCAAAGGAGGAATTAAAAAAAAAGAAAAATGAACAAGAATGAATTTTAACGACATCATTTTCGATCATTGTCTGTTTCTTACGGTTTAGCAGCCATTGAAAGTTCAGTAAGATTCATCTAGAATAAAGCGTCCTTCAGAGGCTATTCCCAGAAAACTCAAGATACACATTTCATTTGTCATATAAATACCTTTAATATATGGCATTTTATTCAAAATGGTTAGAACCATTTTTGAGATAGTCAAAACTTTCGAAAATTTTTCCTTTTAAAGAGTAGGTTGGAATTGGGAAATTTTATTGAAAAACCTCGTCTTGCATGCTTCAGAAATATATGAAGTTAGAAATTTAATGGACTTTGCGTTTTGCAACTATGTTTTAAACAGACACAGTCACATACATACACAGACACTCACGTATCTTTGTCTAAAAATGCTTCCTTTGGAGTTAGGGGATTTAAAACATATATTTCCGGTGAAATCTTGGCATCGACTTTTTTGATGAAATACAATATCTCCATTTATATACTATGCATATAGTACGTGAAGAGAAAGTAGTTACATACCGAAAATGTAATAGAAGTATATGTTTTGACACTCTCTGAATAGACAAAAAAGGGGGTGTGTAAGTGTATGTTTGTGTGAGTATGCGCGCGCGCGTGTGTGTGTATGTGTGTGAACAGCATAATTCAAAAACGAAATGTTGGTTAAACACCAAACTTGGTATTTAATTTTAATATCTTTCAAGAATGCGACACAAAGACTTTCAAGAAAATTCCCCACCCCAAACTACGCTTACATGGAACATTTTTAGAAAATTTTGATTTTCTCAAAAATGACTAACGATCTATGACTTCTGTATAACTAAACCGTAAAAAATATACAAAACCTTACTGTACAACACATTTAGATCTCAATAAAAGACACAATTTATGTCATATACATTTTTTTGTAGGGTTACCCGTTTTCTAGATATTTCGGATTATTGGTTTTAGTCTTAGCTACTTCTCAAACGGAAGACATTTTTTTACTCGTTTCTCGTTTGTTTATTGCTGGCCAGCAAAGGGACTGGAAATTTCAATTGTTTCGCATAGAGATAGGTTTTTATAGGAGGAAACTATCGGTTTAGCTCGTGCATTTTCTTATTTACCTTCTACTTACAAGGAAGCTGGTAATAAGACTAATTATGAATTGTTTATCTTGATTAGCATGATGTATACAGTAGATGAATGTTTTGAAGAAAGAGTATGTTTGCCTAGCAGCTAGAGGACATCATGTGAATGGAATACATTATATTTTTACTTTCTCTATGCGTACTATGTATATAGTGTATAGAGAAGGTGTTGTATTGCATCTAAAAGTTCGATACCGAGATTTCAACGGAAATAAATATTTTGAGACCCCCTGAATCCAAAAAAAGAATTTTTAACAAAATGTGTGTCTATGTCTGTGAGTGTGTCTGTGTGTGTGTCTGTGGGCAGCATAGCTCAAAAACGAAAACTTCGTATTTAAGTTAAGTATCTTCCAAGGGTGCAACATGAAGATTTTCAAGAAAATCCCTCCACCCAACTACCCTTTACATGGAACTTTTTTTCTCGAAAATTTTGATTTTTTAAAAAATGGCTTTAACAATTTTGATTAAAATATCATATATTAAAGATATTTACCTAAATGTATCTCTTGAATTTTCTGGGAATAGCCTCTGAAGACTACTTTACTCTGGATGAATTTTACGGAATTTTGCATAATTGCTAAACCATAAGAGATGGACAAAAACTTACTACACAAAAAATGTAGAGCACATTAAAACACCCAGTTTATGTTATATACATTGTTTTCAGAGTGGATCGTGTTATAAATATTCTTTGTTATTGATTTCAGCTTTAAAAACTTACACTTTTCTCATACAGGAATTTGTCAACTCCTGTCCATACAAACAAATGAATTTCAGTCACATAGCAACCAGATTTTCACTATCATTTTAACCTATCGTGCTCCCTTATTTTGCTTCTGCTTACAAGGAAGCAAGTAATAAGTCTATTTCTGCTATTTTTTTTCTCGATTAGCATGAAGTATGTAGAACGATAAGCTTTTTAACACTAATTTGTTGCAGATATGTAGAGAAAATCATGTGAATGTAACACATCAGATTTGCTTTGTTCTGGCAAGCAAAGAGGTTGGAGTTTCAGTTGTTTCACATAGAGACTGGTTTGTATAGGTTGAGACTATCGGTTTAGCCCGTGCATTTTCTTATTTACCTCATATTTACAAGGAAGCTAGTAATAAGACTAATTCTGATTTGTCTTGATCAGAATGATGTAGATACAGATTAATCTTTTGAATAAAGATTTGTTTACCGAATAGCTAGAGGACATCATGCGAATGGAATACATTCAAGGAATCAAGTAGATGGACAATTTTTGGCAATGTTTGTCTAGATGATCATGAAATAGAAAAATAAGCTTTTTAATAATAATAGAGATGTTGTAGAGACGTAGAGCAAGTCATGAGAGTGGAACACATCAGATTTTTCACCTAGCCTAAACAAAAGGATAACATAAATCATCTATATTTATAAAATAAAACAAAAGCCACACACACGGCTTCCATGGCGACGGCAGTTTTCCAGCACACTGAATCATAAGGAAGGTTGCTGGAGGACATAAAAACCAATCTGATAGAATTTATGAGTAAACTGCACATCTTCCGAGAGCAGTTTTTCGTTCGCCGATAATTCCGGAATCATAAAGTTTACGAGGAGGTGTATGCTGCGACAGGAGCTCCAAGTCTTATCTTTGGGTTATCGACTGATACTTGCATGACGTGAAATATGGGTCACTTTAACGGTCACGCTACCGCTATAACGGGCCTTGGGTTCGGTTCTCCACGAGACTTCCAAGTTTTGCATCTCAAAATGATCGAAATATACCGTTAGCTACGATTGCATAGGAACAATTACATTCTAATTAAAACATGACGTTTAGGTGAAACACGTTTTAAAGTCCCTTGAAAGCTTTTAGAAGAAAATGTGATTCAATTACATACCTTTCTCCGCTAATGATAAAATACCTTTCAGTCATGTGTATTTAGTACTGATATAAAATTAATCGTATCATTCACGTTACGTTACTCCCATATCATTTTACGTAAAAATTGCTTCAAATAATTATCAGGCAAGGTCACAACGTGCGGAAACAACATTCAAATGCTGAAAAAATTCTTGCGATGGAAATTAAAACAAAATGTGATGAGTTCCATTCTCACGACTTTCTCTGGTTGTTCTGCAACCAAACTTTCCTTTCCAAATATTACTATTTTATCTACGTTATGTTAATCGAGTTAAAAAGCGTAGAATTCCTCTTATTACTTGTTTCCTTGTAACTAGAGAGGAAATAAGGGAATATAAAGGCTGAAAAATAGTAAAATTTTTTTAGTCAAATGAATTGAAATTCCGTTCTCTATTGCTTTCCCAGCAGTAAAACAAAAGATATGAAACGAAAAGTTTCCTGTTTAAGAGGAGCTTGAATAGATTAAAAGTGAAACCAATTACAAGATATGTCTTGGAAATGGTTAACACATTAAAGTGTATGTGACATAGATTGTATTCTTTAATGAGATCTTTATTTTTGTGTTAATTTTATCTATCTCTTAGAGTTTACGAGCCGTAAAAATACCATCCAAAATGAAGAGGTCTTTAGAGACTGTTCCCAGCACATTCATGACATACATTTCGTTTGTCGTGAAAATATCCTAAACCTACGGCTTTCTAATCAAAATTATTTTAGCAATTTTTGAAAAAATTAAAATTTTCCAAAAATTTCCGTTAAAGAGGAGGGGGATTTTCCTGAAAACCTTCGCATCGCATCTTTGGAAGATACTGAACTTAAAAACCAAGTTTGTTTTTAACGGATTTTTCGGTTTTAGCTATGCTGTCCACAGACACACACGGACATGCTTCTAAAATAGGTTGTTTGGTTTCAGAGCCCTCAAAACATGCATTTTCGGTGAAATATTGGTATAGAATTTTTAGTGCAACGCAATACTCTCTCTATCTACTATATATGTTGTGTATACGAGCCAGAGAAAGTAATAAGAATCAAACAAGTCAGCCAGACTATTCTTTTGGGAAAGGATAATCCATCGGCATAGAATGTTTTGAAAGCAGCTATACAAATGCTATGTTATATTTTTATTTTGTTTCTTTACACTCTGCTAAACATTTTTTATAAAACCGGAAACCTTTCATTAGACATTTGGTTTAACGTACTAAAGGGAAATAGAAAGCTGAACTGATTCTAAAATTTTTAAAAAGCAGCTAAGTTTAAAATTCCAGTCTTTGCATGACGAGCGGAGGGGAAACGAAGAGAGACCTAACACCAATGGCTTAGTTCAGGCATGCGTACTTACTAATTCGATGACGTGATAGGTATATGTCCATGTATTACGTGGTCTAGTAGCAAGCAGTGTTGGGTCACAACAGAGTTCAAATTGGAATGTTGTCATGATAAACTCTAAGCATATATATAAAGTTTTAGCTATCTTTGTTGACAATTACTTTCTACAATGCTGACATATTCTGAAAAGGATCAAATAAATAAACAGAAATTAAATGAGCTTAAACAACAACGAAGAAATAAAAATATAATAAATACATACGATGCTATTAAAACCTTTGTCATATAGCTGGAGTTATGGAAATTACAGTTGCAAGTTACTGATTAGTTTTTCTTCTTGGTATTCCTCAAAATACAGAGTTGAGCATAAATAGGTATACAGTTTCACGCTTGTGAAATTGGTTAGATTTGGATGAGTAATTTTTACTTTCTGTATATGTACTATGTACATAGCGTATAGAGAAGATATTGCACTCCACCCAAAAATTCGATACCGAGATTTCACCGGAAATATATATTTTAGGGTCCCCTTTATCTAAAAAAAGCATTTTCGGAAAAAGGCCCGTGTGCGTGTGTGTGTGTCCATGTGTCTGTGAACACGATAACTCAAAAACGAAAAGTCGGTAAAATACCAAACTTGGTATTTAAGTTTAGTATCTTCCAGGGATGCGACACGAAGATTTGGAGAAAAATCCCTCCACCCCCAACTACCCTTTACATGGATTTTTTTTTCGAAAATATTGATTTTCTCAAAAATGGCTCTAACGATTTTGATTAAAATATCGTATATTAAAGCTATTTAGCCGACAAATAAAATTTATATATTAAATTTTCTGGGAATAGCCTCTGAAGAGTACTTTGTTCTGGATGAATTTTACGAAATTTTGCATAACTGCTAAACCGTAAGAGATGGACAAAAACCTACCACACAAAAAATTTAGAGCACATTAAAACACACAATTTATGATATATACATTTTTTTCGTGGAGTTCATAGTTTTTGAGACATTCCTCGGTTTTGGTTGCTGCTATGAAAAGCTTTTATTTTTCTCATACAGGAATTTGTCAACAGCTGTCCATACAAACAAAGGAATTCAGTGACATAGCAACCAGCTTTTGACTATCACTTTAACCTATAGTACTCCCTTATTTTGCTTCTACTTACAAGGAAGCGAGTAATAAGAATATTTGTGCTAATCTTTTCTGTTTGGAATTAAGTAAATAGAAGTATACGCTTTTTAAGAATACTTTGTTACGGAGGTGTAGAGAAAGTTATGTAAATGGAACACATCAGGTTTTTATTCTTGTGGCTACTTGTTTCATAGTTATGTTTCCTAGCCTTGCCTAGTTTGTTTTTTATCAATTGTTTCAGATAATTCTTCTATTTTCTGTCACAATAGTTTGTATTTTAATAAAAGAGCAACGACTCTGGATTTTGGAACATTACTGGGAGACACCAAATTGAGAACGGGTTCGAGAGACGGTTACACAACAAATTTCATCAGACGGAGTCTGTCGTTAATGCGCTAAAAGATGGTCGACCAGTCACCGTTACAGCGCCAGGTGTGTGTCCAAAGTTCACAAAAATCAAAGAAAATTGCAGCCATGGAACTGAACACCTCACGTAGATCTTAGAGTCATATGATATCACGTCTAAAATTGAAAATGTAATGGCAAAAATTGGTACATGTTTACTGGAGGATGATCCAGATCGTCGTTTACAGTTCTGTGAAGTTATTTTGAACGAAGAGCACGAACGTAATAGAATTGTCCGAAAAATTGTGTGGTCCAATGAAGCATATTTTAAATTGTTGGGTGCTATAAACAAAGTTTTGCTTACTGCTCAACAGAAAACCCCCATTTAACAACTGAAGAACAAACAATGTACACATTTGGCTATAATAGCAAACACAACGTTATAGAAAGTACATAATGAGAGTGGAGTTTATTTAATAATTCGTTTTAGTAAGGATTTTCCTAGATGTATATTAAAATTATTGTAAATAATTTATGTTTTAAGATATTTATATCCTGAACCAACCCGGCGTTACGGTTTGGGCAGTTCTGTCATGTAAAGGAGTCATTGGACCAATCATTTTGGGGACAAGTGTAGACCAAAACATGTTCTTGAGGATTGTATTATCACAAATACGACTTCAACATGAAGATAATGACTTCTATTTTCAACAAAATGGAGCTCCGGCTCACTATAAGCTAAGAGTGCGACACTTCATAGATGAACAATTTCCAAACAGGTGGTTAGGACGACGAGAGTCGATTGATTGGCCTCCAAGATCTCCAGATCTCACTTTCATGGACTTCTTTTTTTGGGGGTGTTGTGAAAGATAAAGTATTTTAAAAAAGAACCCGCACTATTGATGAAATGCCTCAGGTATGTTGAGAAATTTTTGAAAGTAAACACTTGTGTAGAAGAATTTGTAGACTACACGAGTGTGTGGATGTTCAAGGTCACGTTTGCATTAAAGGTAGTAGTAAGTTATCTTAAATGTTATCTCAGTGCATTTATAATGCATCATTACTAAATAGCTGTTACACAACTACTTATGCACCCCCCCCTGTACAAACGAGGACAATAACTTTAATGAATGTATTCTCTTGTTTCCAGGTCTTCCGGGAAGGCCGCGTCTTAGCACAAACTGATACCGAGTTTCGCCTCACTATGTGAGTATATTCCCTTATTAGAAAATAGTAAAAAATTGTTTTGACCTTTTTGTAAATCCTATGCATATGGAACCTCCAAGGCTAAAGCTGGATTTGCAGCTAACAAATAACATTTGTGAAAAATAAAATCTTTTGAAATATAAGTGCTACGGTAAAGATGGTATTGATCTATTTAAACAGTTATCAGTTGCACACCACAGGCAACTAAGATTCTTTGCATTTGTAATTTTTGGTATGCTTTTGTTTCCACATATTTGTGTGAGCAATTGTTTTCACAAATATGCCAAGTGAGAATAATATCTTATTGACCGACCAAGGTCTATAGCAGAGCTGAAATCTTCATTACAGTTAGTGCAGATTTTATCAAAATAATTTCAATGTGAAATATTTTAATTAAAATACAATATGCATGCTATTTTACTGTAGTAGAAACTGTACACAAAATAAGTTGGTTCTATTTGCCTAAGAATTAGCAACTTCCACTGCAACTGATTGTCCCCTTCTTTATCTTCCGCTTCGTTTCTAACTATGTGATGTTAGTCGATTTTGCGGGCTACGTGCCAAGTGGTTCGAGCTGTGCCCGTACCAGGTCTTGGCCATTAAGGCGAACTCGTGAGTGGGAAGTCGGCGGTTTATATCCAGCCAGGACCTCCTTCCCGTTAGGATTCTCCGGGATTTTTCGCAGTCCTAACTGACTGTGGGCTACTTACCTTAATTTTAGGCCTGGAATATTTCCTTCCCGACCTTTTCTTTCTCAATTTATAATCTAATTTCATGTAAAATCAGTAACCACCGCCTGTCGTGCGTGTGGACTAAATGGTCATTAAACACTACCAACATGGAAGAGCTACTTAGCAGTTATAAAAAACTAAAATAAAGCGTTTGAAATTCAAAACAATAACATATATATTTCTGAAGTGACGATTGCTCTAGAAGTTTTACTCTGTCTTTCCCACATGTACAATGCACATAGTGGATAGAGAAGGTATTGTATTTAACTTAAAATTTGATGTCAAGATTTCACCGGAAATATATGTTTTGGGGTCCGAAAAAAACATTTTTAGAAAAAGGTCCGTGTGAGCCTGTGGAAAGCATAGCTCAAAAACAAAAACACCGTTAAATACCAAACTTGGTATTTAGGTTTAGTACCTTCCAATGACACGGGGAATTTCAAGAAAATCCCCTCACCGCAAACTAACCTTTATGTGGAAAAATGTTTGAAACTTTTGATTTTCTCATAATGGTTCAAAGATTTTGATTAAAATCCTATATATTTAAGATATTTACATCCCAAATAAAATGTATATCTTTAATTTTCTGGGAATAGCCTCTAAAGACATCTTTATTCTGGATGAATTTTGCTTAACTGCTAAGCCGTAAGAGATACACAAAAACTTACTGTACAAAAATGTAGATCTCGCCAAAACACATAATTTATGTCCTTTGCGTTTTTACTATGGAGGTATCTGTTTCCGAGATATTCCTTGTTATTTGATTCAATTGTGAAGTACTTATACTTTTAACAGACAGTAAGTGTCCATTTCTATTTTGTTCTACTCCTGGTCAAGCAAGAAAACGATTTTTTTTTCGGCTTAACGTCCTTTAACCTGGTTGGTCATATCGGACAATGAATGACATTGGTGAAATGATGCTCAAATGATCTCGGGGTCCATGGAGCTTAAAGTTACTCGACATTCATCTTCTCAGGATAAGGGAAAACCCCGAAATAAAACCTTATCCGGATGACACACCCTAAGCGAGATTCGAACTCACGACCTTTTGAACGTGAGGCAGACACTACCCAGGTGAGCATTTTTGGTTTTACTCTTTTAATATTTTGTTGTTTTTTTGTTTTTAATATTACTTATTATTTTGTTTATTAAAAAGGCATGTGGACCGAGCAATTGATGATGATCATTGTATGTATACTGATATTTAAATAAGTACACACATTCACTCACGTTTCGGTAAAACCCCGAAAGAAACCTTATCCGGTAACTCACCCTATGCGAGATTCGAACTCACAACCTTTTGAGTGTGAGGCAGACACGCTACCACTACGCTACCTAGGCGGGCTTGAGAAGCGATTTGCAATGATAATCGCATAACGATAACTTTTAAACTATTTTAACTATCATTTTAGCCTAGTGCAATAGTTTACAAAGTATGCATATTTATACAAAAATAATTTTATAGGAAGAGAACTTCTCAGGCTATTCGCAGAAAAATCAAGATTGCATTAAATAAGATTAATATAATTGAGAAAAATAAACTATAACTATATAATATAAAATATAACTTGTAAATCGTAAGAGATAGACACAAACTTACTGCACAAAACGTAGATCTCGTTAAAACACACAATTTATGTAGTATACATTTTTGTAGAGTTGTTTCCGAGATATTCGTTGTTATTGGTTTCAGTTTTAAACTAATTAAGCTTTTCTCAAATGGGAAGTTATCTTTTGGTTTATATCTCTTTTGTTTTATTCCTGACTTGGGAGAGGGAAACCAGATATCAATGACAAACGCATAGCGTTTTAAATCATTTGATTATCGCATAGTGTATTTCTTTATTTCCCTTCTACTTACAAGGAACTAAGCAATAAGACCACTTCTACAAATGTTTATTTCGATCTGTATGAAGTAGATGTAAGAATAAACTTTTTAACAATAATTTGTTACAGAGATGTAGAGAAAGTCATGTGTATGGAAAACATCAAATGTTTTATTAGAAGTTTATGTTCCTTTTAATAGAGATTTACAATGACAAACTTTATTCACCAACACCCATTTTATTCAGTACACACAGATGAGTTTAGTTTAAAATAAGTGAAGATTTGTGTACATATTCCTTCAAATTTCACTACGATTGGCCTATCACTTTCAGATTCTTTCTTTTTGTTTTCCCATAGTCGGCTACCCTCCTCATATTTTATGACAGACATCCCCTAACATTTAGTAGCGGATGCCTAGGTGTTAGAAGCCTTTGGGGAGCCAAAGACACGAAGTTGCAGAGTGAGGAACCTGGAACGAGTTGTCGGCTCGTAGCCAGGCATGAACGTGAGGAAGTAGATGATATGAAATGCAAGCGAAATAGATGAAAGGAAAGGTGACGATCCACCAATTGGTGGAGTGATTGGCGGGGGAGACCGAAAAACCCGAGGGAAGCCTGTCCAAACGCCACTTTGTCCACCAAAAATCCCACATGAGAGCGCTAGGGAAAAATACAATTTAAAGAGGAGGCATGACAGGAGTTTCAAGGGCACGCTACCTCATTCAAGAGCTTAAATAATATCCAAACATGGAAACCCATATACGACTTGGCTCATCTTGATTTCCACAGATTTTTTCTACCAAAAATTGATTTGATTTTTACTTTCTCGACACGTATTATGTACATAGTGGATTGAGCAGGTACTGTATTCCACGATAAATACATGTTTTGGGTCCCCCTGAATCCCAAAAACGCATTTTTGAAAAAGGTCCGTGTGCGTGTGTGTCCTTGGACAACATAGCTCAAAAATGAAAAGACCGTTAAATACAAAACGTGGTATCTAAATTTGGTATCTTCCAAGGATGCGACACGAAGATTTTCAAAAAAACACTTCCACCCCCTATTACTCTTTACATAAAGCTTATTTCGATTTTTTTTTCTGAAAAATGGCTTTAACCATCTTGATTAAAATAGCAAACATTAAATATATTTACCTGACAAATAAAATGTATGCTTAATTTTCTGGGAATTGCCTTTGAAGACTAATTTATTCTGGATTAATTTAACGGAATGTTGTGTAACTGGCAAATCGAAAGAGATAGACAAAAACTTACTACACAGAAAATGTAGATCACGATAAAACACATAATTTATGTTATATAAATGTTTTTCGTGGAGTCGATCTTTTTTGAGATATTCCTTCTTTTTGTTTCAGAAATTTGTCAACTCCTGTCCATACAGACAAAGGAACTTCAGTCACATAGCAACCAGTTTTTGACTATCACTTTAACCTATGCTACTCCCTTATTTCGCTTCTACTTACAAGAAAGCAAGTAATAAGACTATTTCTGCTAATTTTTTCTCGATTAGCATTAAGTAAAGAGAAGCTTAAGCTTTTTAACAATAATTTGTTGTAGAGATGTAGAGAAAGTCATGTGAATGGAACACATCAGATATTTTGAGACTTCGGTCACCTATTTCCCCTTAAACGGCAAAACTCAACCTCTAAACGCCTCCGGTCAACTAGACAACTGAGTAACAAAACACTATCACAACCTAAATCAGCGATTTAACGTGAGTTAAAAAGTCAGACTGTCGAGTTCAGTTATGCAACAATTGCCGGTGGCCCGTGTAGCGCCAGTATCGATTGCAATGACGTGTATGACGTAATAATGCTAGCGACACGACTACTCTTCGAGTGCACCAGTTTCTTTTTATTCGATACTTGAAACTCACGCACGACATTCCTGTCGCTGTTTCAGGGGCGTCGAGACGTGATTCGTGTGGAGTGGCCACGCTATATCCAGACCTGTACTTCTTGCCACATTTACGGATTGCATCCTAAGGGCTGTATTACTTTCTTTACACGTACTACGTACACAGTGTACATAGAAGGTATTGTAATGCATCCAAAAATTCGATACCGAGCTTTCACCGGAAATACATGTTTTGAGACCCCTGAATTAAAAATATTTTTAAAAAAATCTCTATGCAAATGTGTGTCTATGGGCAGTATAGCTCAACAACGAAAAACCCCATTAAATACCAAACTTGGTATTTAAGTTTCCTATCTTCCAAGGATGTGACACGAAGCTTTTCAAGAAGCTTTTGGGGGGACCCAAAACAACTCTTTATGTTGAGCATTTTCCGAAAATTTTGATTTTCTCATAAATGGCTATAACTATTTTGATTAAAATACCGTATATTAAAAATATTTGTATCGCAAATAAAATTTATATCTTGAATTTTCTGGAATAGCCTCTAAAGACCTCTTAACTGCTAAACTGTAAGAGACAGACAAAAACTTACTACACAAAAAAATATTATAATTTATGTTCTTTACATTTTTGTTGTGGAGACAACGTTTCCGATATATTGCTTGGATTAGTTTCAATTGTAAAGTACTTATACTTTCCTCATACAGGAAGAGTCCGTTTTTCTATTGCTCTACTCCTGGGCAAGCAAAGAAGTGATTTCAATGACAAACACATAACGACAGCTTTTAAAACATATGGCTATCGGCCTAGGTTAGTGTATTCTCCTACTTTTCTCTTACTTATAAGGAGCTAAATAATAAGATCATTCTGCTAATAATTGTCTCGATTAGCATGGTGTGGAAAGAAGAATAATCTTATGTAAGAAGTTTGTAGAACAGCTAGAGATAATCATATTAGTGTAACACATCAGATTTTTTTTGATAGTGTTTAACGCCAGCTTTATCTACAAATGGTACCGCAGGCGAAGACACTGATGATACACGGAATGAAGATGGAGCACCGGTGGAATGAGATGGTGGGGGAAACCGGAAAAGCCAGAGATAACCCGCCCCTGCGTTGTTTCGTCCATCACATATCCCACATGCGGTCGCTTGGAATCGAACCCGGGCATCCAGGTGAGAGGCGAGTGGCTAACCACTCGGCCACGGTGCTGCCCCGATATTAATTATAAACAAACAAACTTTCTTGAGCTTATTAAAATTTGTTGTTGATATATTAGACTCTATTATGTTTTGCTGTCTTAATTTATAAATGCGATCATCTACATATGCACCTGTGCATTTTCTGTGGACCAATAACATTTTTAAGTTCATGGTATTCTCAACTAAAAGCTAAGATCTTTTTCAGAAGTGTGTGTGTGTTTTTTTTGTTTTTTTGTTTTTTTTTTTTTGTATTCAAGTACAGAGATTTAAAATCCATTTTAATGTTTTAATAGTTTATGAAGTGAAATTAAAGAATATTTTATAGGCAATTTCCGTCAGAAAAACAACGACTTTTAATGCTGACAGAATAATATAATTCGATGAATTATTGAAGCTCCATCCTTTGCCTGTGTGAAACGCTGGTATAATGATTTTAATCGTGGAATTTCGCTCACTGACAAAATTGGGGAGGGCCGTCCAAAATCACTTTTTGTGCCAGAAAACATCGATGGTCTGTAAAAACTGATAGTGCAAGATCGACATGCCACACACTGTGAGATAGAGGCTACCTTAGGCATTAGTTCCGCCTGCATATATAAAGTATATTATGATCATTTTAACCGTGCAAGAGGTTTGCTTTCGTTGAATCTTACATCATTTGTACTCAATCAATAGGGCGTTCATGTTGATTGGAGCACATAAATTCTCAAGAAATACAATGGTGAGGAGCTTCAAAAGACGTATATAAGGTTGTAACAAGCGACTAATCATTGATCTATGCATGAGTCAGAACGTAAACACCAGTCGACTGAAGTGTGTTTCAAGGTGAACCGAATCCAACAAAAGTTGGAAGCACTTTGAAACAAATGACCGCCTGTTTTTTCTCTCCAGAAAATATGGTCATAGTAGTGCCTATAGAGGACCATAAAACGGCCAAGTCTGAATGGTACACACCTATTTGTTTGCCAGGAGTCTTCGGTGAAGTAAGGAAAACAAACCAGTGCCGTCGGATCGTTCATCATGAAAATGCGAGCACTCACACATTCGTCTAATAACCGGCTATTTGAACACTCAAAAAATTTAATTAAACGCTATAATATTTAATGTTATTAATCCTCCAATTACCAACCCTATATAAGTAAAAATAATAAGCAATTAAAGCCTTTAAATCTACTTGACGTGAACATATTAATCTAACTAAAATCCTCCCACTAATCTAACTGATAACCAAAACACATTCAACAATTTACGAATTCCCATTAAATATTCAACGCCTCATCTATACAGTCCTGATTTGGTACCCAATGACTTATCCTCCTTCTTTTTTTTTTGTAGTTTAACCTGGTAGGTCATATCGGATGATGAATGAAATTGGTTGGGGTAGTGTTTAACGCCCACTTTCACTACTTATGGCACTACAGGCTGTGACACTGGTGATACATGAATGATGATGGAGCACAGGTGGAATGTGATGGCGGGGGAAACCGGAGTACCCGGAGAAAGCCCGCCCCAGCGCCGCTTTGTCCACCACAAATCTCACATGCGGTCGCTTGGGATTGAACCCCGGCCGTCTAGGAGGCCCCAATGAAATTGATGAAATGATGCTCAATTGATCTCGGGGTCCATAGAGCTTAAAGTTACTCCACATTCGTCTTATCCGGGTAACTCGCTCTAAGCGAGGTTAGAACTCACAACCTTTTGAATGTGAAGCAGATACGCTACTATCAAACTACCCAGGCGGGCAACTTCTGTTTGTTGTCGAACATCAAGAATAAATGCGTGCAGAACGATTTTCGTCAGCAGACGAAGCCGTTGATGCGTTCAAAAATCATATTTTGGAGGTGTCTCAAGCAGATTGGAAAAATTCTATTACATATGATTCGAACAAAAGTGTGTTGATCATTAAGGAGAATATTTTGAAAAAGGAATAAAGCAATTTTTTAATGAAAAATCACTGTTTATCATTATTAGACTAAAAATATCATTAGAGCTCCTCATACATAGATTATTGAAGAGTTCATTAACTGCTTCTTCCAATTGTACACATTTCAGGTTTCTAATTTACCTGTGAAAGCACTACAAAGTGGATATTAGAAAGTTGGTCGGATGAAACAAGAGAGACTCGCTCTCCGTTGTTATTTAGATGAATTTCCAGACCTAATTAATAATGAGCAATGGATTTCGATCCTCGCACTACTACGTCTGCAGTTTGCAACTCCTGGAATACATAGCTTTACGCTCGGGTTAAAACAAGTGATTCGTCAGGCAAGCGTATGTCTGGTATTGTAGAAGTTCAGCTGTCAGTGAGAAGATGCATGGCACCATCAACACGAACTGGCGCAGTTTCCAAACCGGATACCTGCATAGACTCCAAATTGTTACTGTGTCACTTGATCAGGACGTTATTAAATGCCAAGAGATCGCGATAAACACAACTCCTAAAAGTCGATAACCTAATTTCACGGAAATACTCATTTTGAGGCTCCCTGAATACAAAGTCACATTTTTACTTTCTCTGCACGTACTATGTACACAATGTATAGAAAAGGTATTCTATTGCACCCAAAAATTCGAAACCGAGATTTCACCGGAAATACATGTTTTAAGATCCCCTAAATCCATAAATGCATTTTTAGAAAAAAATCCGCGTGTGTCTGTGGGCAGCATAGCTCAAAACGAAAAGTTGGTGTTCCAAGGATGCAACACGAACATTTTCAAGAAAACCTCCCACCCCCAACTACCCTTTGCATAAAAGCATTTTCGAAAATTTGGATTTTTTCAAAAATGGCTCTAACGGTTTTGATCGTATGTTAAATATGTTTACATGAAAAATAAAATGTAAATCTTCCATTTTCTGGGAATGATCTTTGAAGACATTTATTCTGGATGAATTTTGTGGAATTTTGCATAACTCGTAAAGTGTAAGAGATAGGCAAAAACCTTACTTAGCGAAAAACATAGAGCTCGTTAAAACACACAATTTATGTTTTATATTTTTTTTCGTGTAGTTTACCGTTTTTGAGATATTCCTGGTTAATGGTTTCAGTTTTTAAACATTTATACTTTTCTCATATGGAAATTTGTCAGCTCCTTTCCATACACAAAAAGGAACTTCAATCACATAGCAACCAGCTTTTAAAACATTTGACTATCGCTCTAACCTATTGTACTCCCTTATCTCCCTTCTACTTACAAAGATGTAAGTAATAAGACCATTTCTGATAATGTTTTAATCTCGATTAGCATGAAGTAAATAGAAATATAAGCTTTTTAACAATAATTTGTTGCAGAGATGTAGAGAAAGTCATGTGAATGGAACACATTACATTTTTACTTTCTCTACGCGTACTATGTACATAGTATAGAGAAGGTATTGTATTGCACCCAAATATTTGATACCGAGATTCCACCGGAAATACATGTTTTGTTACCCTCTACATCCCAAAAGTATCATTTTTAGAACAATCTCCTTGTATGTGTGAACAATATAATTAAAAACTCTGTTAAGGAAAAAATATTTCAATGCAATATTTTCACAACGTTTTGGTATTGTTTGGTATGGTAAAATAAATTATTTTACAGTTAAAAAGTTAAAAGCATTTTTGATAAGTGTAAAAAATCAAGATTAAAACTTAACATATTCTTTGAAAGTAGCATCTATAAGTAGATATCTCAGACTTTAACACAAAAATTTGCGCCTCTGAACACACACAACGACGTTGTAAGTTAATCAGCTGTTTAAATAGTTATGAACTTTTAATTCAAAATAAGTATTTTTTGCAATTGTATTTTAATTTAAATGACTAGATAGTTTTTCTAACTTAGGTTAAAGGCATAGATGTTGATTGTCAACATCTCTTGGACAATAAAGCTTCAAAATGATGTATGAATAAGGTATTTAACTTAATTCTAAGAGTAACCTTGTGATATAAAACTGTAAAAAAATTGACAATTTTTTGGAAGAACCGATGAAATGGAATTTCAACAATGTACTCAGAATAGCTGTGTAGAGTGGTAAAATTCTAACTTATACCCACTTCTGGTATGAAATGTAAGCAAAAATTAATTTTTGAAAATCATGAAGCATGTGCTATTATATGACAGCAAAATAAAGAAAGCTGACGTGTTCCATTCCCATGCCTTTCTCTAGCTGTTCCACAAATACTTTCCTTACAAAAGATTATTTTTCTATCTACTTCATGGTAATTGAGATTAAACATTAGCAGACATTGTGTTATCACTTGCTTCCTTTAAGCAGGAGGGAGTGTTTTAAAAGCTGTCTCTATGTGAAACACTTAAAATTCAGTTCTCTTTTGCATTTCCGGGGGTAAAATAAAGCAGATGAAACGAAAGCTGACTTCCCACTTGACAAACGTTGAAGTAGTTTAAAATTGAAACCAATAAGGAGGATTGTCTCGGAAACGGTTACATCTATGAAAAAAAAATATATCACATAAATTGTATGTTTTAATAGAGATCTATATTTTTGTATAACAGGGGTTTTGTCTCTCTCTCTCTCTCTCTCTCTCTCTCTTACGGTTTACGAATTATACAAAAGTCATCCTGAGTGAAGAAATCTTCAGATGATATTCCCAGAAAATTCAAGATATACATTTCGTTTATTTGAGAATATCTTAAACATATGACATGTAATCAAAATCACGTAAGCCATTTTTGAGGAAACCAAAATTTTAGAAAAATGTTCCATTGGGTAGTTGGGTTGGAAAATTTTCTTGAAAATCTGTGTGTTGTATTTTTGGAAAACACCGACCTTAAATACTAAGTTTGGCATTTAACCGTTTTTTGTTTGTTATTTTCTTGATTCATGGAATCTCAGAATATATATTTCCGGCGAAATCTCGGTATTGAACTTTTGGGTAGAATACAAAACCTTGCCTATTTGCTATGTATACTATACATACGTGCTAAAGAAAGTAAAAAGACAATACACAAAATAAATTGAAATCATGCTAACACGTAAGTCAGTAATACTATGGTATGAATTCATTTTATTCTGTCATGCTTCTTCTGTTATTGCAATAGCTTCAGAATTGCAACATTTTGATATATATTTCAGCATCTACGCTGTCGGTAGGATCCCAAATATGTATTTTTATATGTAGTTGTACTACTAGTTGCAAATGAATTAATATGCCTAAAAAGATCATTAACAATCAAAAACTTGGTCGTTTGATTTTAGTTTCACTAAAATCTTTCAAATCTATTGACAATACTCGGACACTGGTGAAAAGAATAAGAGGTTTACCAAAGTCCTGGTAGCAAAAACGGTTGTCGCATCTTCATTCAATGCGTTTGATCTATCTTATGTTGCACTTAAATATTTCTTCGACATGTTTTCATTTTGTTTATGAGATTTTCATTTGAAAAAGAGTCCAACACATTTCTCATTTTAGTTACATTTTAGAAACATCTTCACATTTCCGACTGTTTCCACTTTATAGCCTTTTCAATACAAATTAAGCAGTGCTTTACAGATCTTGAAACATGCCCCCCCCCAAAAAAAAGAGGGAAAAAAGAAGGCATTGGTAGAAGCCTTTACTAGCATTTCGAGCTATAAAACCACCATCTCTAATAACGGGTAAATGGTACAGATTTGTCAGAGATCTAGATCTGTTTAAGCACACAATTTGCGTTACATATTGTAAAAAATGTCTTTAATATGTTATGATGGCAATTTTGCCTCGTCGTCGCTTCGGCGTTCGTACTCAACTCTCGACTGCTTATGTTGTCTCTCTAACACAATTATACTCTCCGGAGTGGCTGTGGAAACGAGTCTACTCGAGCTCTTCCAGCTCCCGATGACGCAGGAAGAAACTTCTAGAACTTCGACAAGGCGCACACAAACGAGATTTTCCTTGGACTATTATTGTACGTGTTCATTTTACACAGGTACGACAATGCGGGGTCTTTTGCAAGGCTTCCACTCGCATTTGGCACGTGTAACAATGCAAGGGAACTATGTAAATTAGCCGACCAGGCACTTAAAACAATTCAGGTTGACAAGGTATAGGGCTTATACAAGGACGCGTGGTCACACTTCCCCGACGTCTAGCACCACCATAGAGTGTTAGACGATGCAAGTGTGCCACCATCCAGTTCCCTCGGGGCAGCCTCTGGATGAGATAGACAATTACTCTTCTTCACTATGAGGTACTGCCTTTGCCATGGCTGTTGAAGGTTAGGACATCGCCGGTACGGTGATATAACCACGCGATTATCTGCTTTCTGGAAACCTCATTTATTGGTCAGTCAGTCTAATGTACCTCCATCCGGTCGCTCGTATGCTGGACGTGATGACGGGCTATCTAATCAAGTCATAAAGTCGGTCTATGATATTCTTCACTTAGTCGATTGCTGGCTGTTATGCCCTAGTACTCCCAGACATTAGATCGCATGGTAGTATTCCATGCCAAAGGTCAAGATGACTGGTGGTTAATGGGTTGAAGAGCAGTATGTCAGCAAGAAAAGTGGTAACCTGACATCCCGGTCTCTCTGGTGATTGGGTACGAATTTTCTCAAATGTGATTCTAGTGTCTTAATTCTGCTCAACCATATCGTGTGAGTAGGGCTGGAATATTACTCGCTACTTGTGTACTCCAAATCGCTGCAGTATTTCTCCGGTCAGATTTGACTGCATCCACTAGTATTCGGCAAAGCTTTCCTTGTATGCAGCTATGTCTGCAAGGCTATCGTCCACTTTTCTAATAAGGCACGTCGCGTCACTCTAGGGAGATATGAAAATTGCCCAAACGTACCCTTCGGCATGCAGCCCTAACTCTTTTTCCGTTGCTCATCGGCTTCGTGTGGATAGTCCTTCAATAGATGACGTAGCTGGCCACACCTCCATCATGCTCCAATGTGTCTGAGTAGATCCTCTGTCCCTGCCGAAACGAAATCTTCTGGTCATTGTGGTAGGCGCAGTTGTTATCTTGACATATTCATCTCAGTGCCACCGTCAAAGTCACGTGGAATGTTTTATAATAGCACAACATCAAGTGTAGTCGTATCTTGTCGCGCATTTTCTCGAAAAAGGATTAGGCTCGTTCCTGGGACACGTAACCTGGGAGACTCATCAGGGTTTTGTTCACTAAGTGTTCAATTGCGAGGGCGAATTTCTGCATTTCCCTGGCTGTTGCAGCTTTTACATAATCTGACTGCGTTATATAATGGTTTCCAAAGCAGAGGGCTTCCAGATGTCCCCGGATTTCCCAGATGTCAGATTTGCATTTATATTTCTGCCGCTGCCCGCTCTTGGAGTGTGGCTGTCGGCTGTGCGGCTTCCTCCTCTGTTGACCATCAGTTATAGGGCAGCGATGTTGGCGAATTTTCGGCGGAAGTCTTCGTAGTCTTCATTCCGTCACATTTGGGTGACTTGACGCGTGCACATGCAGAGTTGAGTCTGCTGTCTCAACCTTCAAGTTCTTCACTCTTCTGTCTAGCATCTTCTAGCTCACTATCGTTCAGTTTCTTATACTAGATTATAGGCAATGCCATCCGAAGGAAGTGGACGTCACGAGCTATTGCCAGAAAATTCAAGCTATACATACATTTCATTTGTAATGTAAACAGAATTTCAACCAAAAATATGTTCCTTGCAAAATGTAGTTTGAATGACTTTTTGGGGTTTTCTTCAAAAATCTTGTGTGACTTTCTTGAAAGGCGCTGAATCTAAACAATAGCAAGTGTTGTATGACTTTTCCTTTTTGAATTATGTTGTTTGCTCGCACATAGACCACACAATTTTATTATTATTTAGAAAATCTCTCTATTTACAGTGAAATCTCGTTATAGAACTTTTTGGTAGAATGGAATAGGTACTTTGTCTACTCACTATGGGCAAGTAATATAGAAAGACACATTTGTAAATTTTCAGCTTGTGTAAGCACATAATACTATTTTATTGTAATGCACACATTTAGTCATAAATGTGCCATTTATTAAAGCATAGTTTCTATGTAGCTATTGGCACGTTATGACCTATTTAAATTGTATTGACTGCCCCTTAGATTCATAGCCCTGTACATTTAACTGGCGACATGAAACGGGAGATACGCAGTTGTTTAAGCCCCACAGAAAATGATGCCATTTTACCCTGATATATTCAGGAGGGGTGTATACAGAGCCCATTCTGGGTGCCGTTGGAATTCGTTACCACCCCCCCGCACCACAAATTGTTTTTATACCGGAGCTCGTGGTCAAGGAAGAGCCACACATGTGTGTCACAGCTAAATGGATCCGGATTTACGTCAAAACTTGAAAAAAAAACAAAAAAAAAACTGTTGGCTCGCATCTCATTCCCAAAATAAAACTCGTCAAGCAATTACACGCGATACGATATTATGCTGCCTGTGGAAAGGGGATAAAATATCTTACGAATAGCGAATATTCACCTCAGAGGTTGGTACTGATTTTAACTGCATGGATATCTGTTTATACTTCATCAGTAATTACACAATAAGTTGTATACAACACTTAATTCAATATACTCCTACATATACACACAAACAAACAAACATACATACACACATTCACGCTAAAATTTTAAATAATTAAAAAATCTCATGTGTTGCACTAGCATGGCATTCTGTATATACCCATTTTCCTTACGAACTATTTTTATTAGAACCTATTTCCTACTTACCACTACTATGTACAGGTAATGACAGATCGATAGCGAGATTTAAGAATCAGACGTTTGAGGATCCCTGAGAAAAAAAAAGAGGTAAAAGGTCCGTATGTATGTGTATCTGTGGACAGAATAACTAGAATACAAAATGCAGTTAAATACCAAACTTCCTATTTAAATTATATATTTTCCATAAATGGGACGTCAACATTTTTTAGGAAAATGTCCACACCCCAAACTACCCTTCACTTGTAAGATTTTTGTTTAATTTATTATTTTCTTAAAAATGGTGCTAATGATGTTGATTAAATTATCATTTATTTACATCACAAATGAAATGTATAATTCGAAGTTTTTGCGAATTCTGGATGACATTTGAATAATTTGGAAACCGTAATCCATAGATAAGAACTTACTACACAAAACATCTCATAAAACACACAACTTTTGTCAAATCTGTAAATACTTTATTCCATTTAGTAGTTTATCTAAGAATCTAATATTTACTTGTATAGGAAATGTAAAGGAATCTTCCACTGCACATCCTGTAAAGGGAAAAGAGAAATCTAGCGACCGTCCACACACAATAGCGCTTGGGAAAAGCTAGAGCAAAAAACACACAAACACTTTACGCCTAAGGAAGCCGGTCCCCATGGCTACGCTCGCTAAGGCAGGGGATCGTGGGTTCGAGTCCCGCCTTGGGAATGGGTGTTTTATGTTTGTGCAATGTATATATATTTGTGTAAAGGAGCAGTAAAACCAGTAATCATACAGTAAATTTAGGGGACAAATGTAAACAGGGGATACAGCGCCGGAGTCCTGACCAACTGACTGTTTAAAAAAAAAAAAAAAAAAAAAAAAAAGGAATGCCAGTATATTCTGCAAAGTAGGGGATTGTTTGTTGTACGTACCCTTGTGGCTAGCCTTCGACGAACCAGATTCGACAAGAACGCGGCAGATTTCAAAAGCCTGGTCTAGTAAGTGGTGTGTAGCTTGGACTTCAAAATGTAAATAGCACCCCAAAATAAATATTTTGAAAAAAAACTTACAACAGCAGTGCGCAAGGGCCGTTACACCATGACTGGCAACAGTTGAGGAGCAATCTTGCTACTTCCAAACACTATCGAGCAGGATGGCTCGACGGTTTCGTCTGTGACCTGCATTCGCGAGGTCGTGGGTTCGATTCCCGCGGCCACCTACCTGGGCCATTGGTTTTTTACATGAGTTTCCCCAGGTCACCAGGCGAATGTATTACACCCACCGAATTTTTCTCTCCACCATTTCCTACTCCCATTATTTCCTAATAATTTCTTTCAGAGTTGAAAGATCAGGCAACGCTGGTCGGCATGTTGCGGCTGGATGGTGAATTTCATATTGTGAAAGGTTATCGTCAGAAACATTTGGTCGGGGCCCGCCGACCATTTCAGGGCTCCCTCTGGGTTCTCATCCAGCGGATCAGAGGCTCGTGAACAGGGCCTAGGGCGGCATCATAATCGTTCCAACTGTAACTGATAGGGACTCCATCTGTGCTTGCGCCCGTTCGTCATCTGGAGCTTGTCGCCCTTCGGGACATTCCCCTCAACCCTCTATCCCTGGGTTCGCGTAGTTGGCTCGGGTGCTGTGCCTCAGAGTGGCCGCACCGTGGCCGAGTAATTAGACCACTCTCCTCTTACTAAGGCGACTTGGGTTCGATTTCAGGCGACTGCATATGCGCTTTGTGGTGGAGGAAGCGAGGCTGGGACGGGTTTTCCCCACCATCACATACCACCGGTATTCCATTTTCATTCTATGTATTATCATTGTCATCACCTTCGGTGCCATATGTAGTAAAAGTGGGCGTTAAACACTATATAAAAGCCCCAGAATTGTGGGCCACCCCTAATCCTAAACCTGCTTCACCTCCTATCATTCCACAATCTCATTTTCACCCATCACCCTGCAAACCCTATATTTCCGTAGTACCTACATGGTTAAACTCTAGCAAGCGTAGGTACACGTCTAGCGTACCTTCGGCCTGCCGTGCTCATTACAACACCTTGTAAGTCCGTCATAAAATTTCCGCGCCCAAACGACATGTAGTTTTCTTTTTAACAAGTGCGCAAGTGAAATTAATTCGAGAAAACTAGGAAAATGTGATTAGGTATTCTACAAATTAATTAAATATTCCCCAGCGTTTTCTGTGGTTAATAATTGACGTCAGTGGAATTTGCCTTTTAGAGAAACCATCTTAGAGAGTCTTGATTGTGTTCATGTCTTGAAGTACTTTTGTTTCTCTAGCCAGGGGTTGACAAATTCCCTGTATGAGAAAATCATAAGTATTTTAAAACTGAAACCAATAACAAGGAATATCTCAAAAACGGCCAACTGCAGGACAAAATGTATATAGCATAATTTGTGTGTTTTAACGAGCTCAACAATTTTGTTAAATAAGTTTTTTCGTCTATCTCTTGCGGTTTACCAGTTATGCAAAATTCCACAAAATTCATCCAGAACAAAGATGTCTTCAGAGGCTATTCCCAGAAAATTCAAGATACCTATACATTTTTATTTGTCATGTAAATATATTTAATACCTACACGATATTTTAATCAGAATCGTTAGAGCCATTTTTGAGAAACATTTTTTCATGTAAGGGGTAGTTGGGGCTGGAGGATTTTTGTTGAAAATCTTCGTGTCACATCCTTGGAAGATACCGAACTTAAATACCAAGTATGGTATTTAACAGACTTCTCGTTTTTGAGCTATGATGCCCAAAAACACACTCTCACACACACACACACAGACACAGACTGACAGACAGACAGACAGACATTTTTTAAGAATACTTTTTTATTCAGGGAATCTTAAAACAAATATTTCGGTATCTTAATTTTTGGGTGCAATACAATACCTTATCTATACACTACGTACATAGTACGTGTAGAGAAAATAAAAATCTGACGTGTTCCATTCACATCACTTGCTCTACATTTCTGCAACAAATTATTATTAAAAAGATTATGCTTCTTTTTTACTTCATGCTAATCGAGAAAAAATTAGCAGAAATAGTCTTATTACTTGCTTCCATGCAAGTAGAATGGAAATAAGAGAGTAGCATAGGCTGAAGTATTAGTCAAAAACTGGTTGCTATGTGAATGAAGTTCTTTTGTTGCTATAAACAGGAGCTGACAAATTCCTGTATTAGAAAAGTATGTTTTTAAAGCTGAAACCAAAAACAAGAAATATCTAAAAAACGATCAACTCCACGAAAAAATGTATGGAACACAAATTGTGTGTTTTAAAGAGATCTACATTTTCTGTTAAGAAAATTTTCTCTATCTCTTATGGTTTACCAGTTGGTACAAAATTTCGGAAAATTCATCCAGAATTAAGATGTGTTCAGAGACTATTCTCAGAAAATTCAAGATATAAATTCTATTTGTCTTATAAATATATTTAATATACGAATTTTAACCAAAATCGTTAGAGCCATTTTTGAGAATATCAATGTTTTCGGAAATTTTTCCATTTAGTTTGGGGATTTTCTTGAAAATCTTCGTGTCGCATCCTTGGAAGATATCGAACATGAATAGCAAGTTTAGTATTTAACTGACTTCTCGTTTTTGAGCTATGCTGCCCACAGACACATACACACACATGCACACACGCACGCACACACACTCGCACGCTGACAGACACATTTTGTTAAAAATGTTTTGTTGGATTCAGGGTGTCTTAAAACAATGAAATCTTGGTATCTAATTTTTGGGTACAATACAATACCTTATATATAAACATGTACATAGAGAAAGTTAAAATGGAAGTTTCGTTAATTGTCACTACATATTGCTGGGCAATGTCTGGACTAACTCCATGGCACGACAGCACACGGGGAACTTTGGCCTACCGCCCGGCCGCTGCGTCCCCCATCTCGGTCCACTACAGACGTCATAGATGGGGTGCAGTATTGGAGGGTGAGACGTGGTCAGCGCCTCTAGTCCCTCCCGGCCGGTTAATGCGGTCCTCATGACATGGAGCCGCTACTTCTCCATCAAGTAGCTCCTCAATTGGCCCCCCAGAGACCTTACGAGGCTGAGTGCACCCCGGGTCAGGTTTCCCAACGGGGGAAAAATCCCCACGCCGGTACTGGGGATCGAACCCAGGTCTCCCGCTTGGTAAGCAGCTGCGCTACCACCGCGCTAAGGAGACGACAATGTCTGGACATCTGTGTAAAATATTTTCCCTACTCTTTGGCCATCTGCAGAGAAATTACAGCAGTGAATCTCTTAAACACACATTATGAGAGATCTGTTTCGCTCCAAAGCCGATAATGAGATGTTATCTTCAAGACTAAAGTTTCACCTTAAGGAGCGTGTTCCATCTCCATGGGGGTAAGGGGTATTTATGGTTACCTCCTGTGGAGTTAAGCGAACTGACTCACCACAGCTATTAATCTCAGACCCAGCGTTACCTGCAGGAAAGTGTGAGGCCAAGTATATTATTACTGGAAAATTTTTCAGGAATTTACGATGGCCGGCAGATAGATGTATTCAAAAATCTATCATGGTAATATTCAGAATACATATTGCATTTTTACTTTCTCTACACGCACTATATACATAGTGTTTAGAGAAGGTCAATGTATTGCATCCAAAAATTCGATACCGAGATTTCACCGGAAATACATGTTTTAGGTCCCCTCTGAATCCAAAAAAAAGAAGCATTTTTGGAAAAAGGTCCATGTGTGTGTGCGTGTGTGTGTTTCTGTGGACAGCATAGCTCAAAAACGAAAAGACCATTAAACACCAAACTTGTATTTAAGTTTGGTATCTTCCATGGATGTGGCACGAAGATTTTCAAGAAAATCCCCCACCCCCAACTACCCTTTACATGGAACTTTTTTTCGAAAATTTTCTCAAAAATGGCTCTAACGATTTTGATTAAAATATGGTGTATTAAATATATTTACCTGACAAAATAATATGTATATCTTGAATTTTCTGGGAATAGCCTCTGAAGAATACTTTATTCTGGAGGAATTTTGCATAACTGCTAAACCGTAAGAAATGGATAAAAACTTACCACACAAAACATAGAGCACATTAAGACACGCCATTTATATTATATACATTTTTTTCGAGGGGTTGATCGTTTTTGAGATATTCCTTGTTTTTGGTTTCAGCTTTGAAAAACTTGTACTTTTCTCATACAGGAATTTGTCAACTCGTATCCATACAAACAAAGGAACTTCAGTTACCTAGTGACCAGCTTTTGACTTCACTTTAACCTATGATACTCCCATATTTCGCTTCTACTTACAAGGAAGCAAGTAATAAGACTACTTCTGCTAATTTGTTCTCGATTAGCTTGTAGTAAATAGAAGAATAAGCTTATTAGCAATCATTTATTACACAGAAGTAGAAAAAGTCATGTGAATGGAACACATTAGATTTTTAAAATATGCTAAATACAGAATCAATAACTTTTCTACTTACTACTAATATTACAGAGAGTGAAATTTGTATATACATGATAATTTGAAAACATATTCCATTGATTTTGACAATTCATTCACTATTTAGCTAACCTATTCTTTTTGTGTACATAGATTATAAAACTCTTCTAATTTCAATTTATAAGTTACTAAAAGACTAAAACTCATTTATAAAGCCTTCTTTGAGAATTCCGTGGAGTAGAAAGTGGTTGCTGTTCTCCACAGAGAATGCGCGTAAAACACATGACTTATAATTTATACCAGCAGTGTACATCGATGACTATTATACTGCAGTTAAGCTAATGAAAAGACGAACTTTTAAAAGACATAATATGTTTAATTCACATGACTTTCTCTACACACCCTCGTTTGTTTTGCAGCTTCTACAAGCTATTCTTACCCAAATTTATTTTTCAATCTGCTTCACGTTAATCAAGATAACATTTTTGGAAACAGTTTCATTACAAATTTCACTATAGCTACAAGAGGGATTGAGGAAAACAAGTCGATAGTCAAATGTTTCAAAGTCAGCCTGCTAGGCTTTAAATTTCCATACCTTTCTACACGATATCGTGAGAAACAACTGAATATTGACAGGAATAATTGTACTGAACAGTTGAAACAAGTGTTAATGGCTATTTCGGAAATATATCTAAAATTGTTTTGTAATGTTTTTGTATTATTTCTTAATGTTTGCCATTTATATAATTTATACAAAATTTCTTCCAAATGGTGTACTTAATAAGCTGCTCCCATAAAATTGAAAATACGTATAGCCATGTATATTTTATTTTTGAAGTAAATATTTTTGTTTGTAGTTTAATGTTCCTTAACCTGGAAGGTCATATCAACGCTAAATGAAATCGGTGAAATGACACTGAAATGAGCCCAGGGTACATGGAGCTTAGAGTTCCTCGACATTCCTCTTTTTCTCAGGATAAGAGAATACTCCAGAATTAAAACCTTACCCACGTAACTCACTCTAACAGAGATTTGAACTCGGACAATTTTACATCTATAATATATAGTTAGCTAATCAAAATCATTTGAGTCATTTTTGAGAAAATAAAAATACCGAAACGAATTTACATGTAAAGTGTTGTTTGGGTTTGAGATGTTGTGTTGCACTTTGGAAGACATTTATCTAAAATTTCGTTTTTTAATTATGCTGTTAACGGACACACACGCACACACTGACCTTATACATTTTGGGTGGATTCAGTGAGGTCCCAAGACGTATATTTGCAGTTAAATTTTAATATCAAATTTTTCGGTGGAATGCAATAACTTCTCGGCCGATTAGGTATGCGTTAGAAAAGTAAAAAAAGAAAATTATGCATATAATACTTCATTCATATGCATTACTATGGACGTTTATGTCCTCTGCATCTTAGTTAATAAGTTTTATCGACTTTTTATATGAAGTTTCAATTTTGGATGACTAACTGATGATGATTATGATGATGATGATAATAATAATAATAATAATAATAATAATAATAATATAAACGGTTCCTACAATAGTTTTGTTTTTCCTCCTCTACATTCCTACATAAGCACTTGTTTCTTGAGCACTCTCCTCCTGATTTTGCCTACTTATGACACAAAGTGTCAGATAAATGTTTACAAAAATAATTTAGTCGTATATTTCGTTGTACTTAAAATATGGATACGCAAAATTTAAATGTCAAGGATTCTTTAAAGAGCGAGTCCATAGACTGCTTTTAAAATTCCATGTATTTTCAGCGACAAAGCATTGAAAAAATGTAAATCATTAGCTAGGGATATCTCAAGAATGGCTACTTACAGATTCTAAAGCTGTTACACCTGTTTCTATCAAAATAGTCAAATTAATAAAATTTAATATCAACCGCAAAATAAAAGTGTTTTAATGACAGTGATAATTTCAGTGGAGTTTGTTGTAGTATATGTATGGTATTACACTTCAATGAATATAAAATCGTTTACAATGAAGCGCATTTTAACATACAATTCAAAATAAGGTTTTACTTGCCACAGAATTATTTTATAAATATATGGTATTTAAACAATATCATTAGAGACATTTTGAGTCAGTAAGGAATGACAAAAATTCTTGTAAAGGAATAAAATACAGTTTTAGAGGAATTTTCTTGAAAATATTGTTCATCCTTGGCAAATACTCAATTTGGAATGTACTTAAGAGCACATTGGTACCTTACATACTTTTTTGGATACTTCAGGTAACTTCAAAATATGTTCTTCCTGTGAAACTTCGCTGTCGAAATTTTGGGTGGAAACAATATTTCCTCTGTTTGCTATTGGTAAACCAAGCGAAATGACTCCAATAAGGTATGAGGCATTTGACACGCCTGGCAAGATTTTCTTTTGCAATAATTAGTGTAAATATAAAAAATACGACGTGACCTCTGTTTGTGAACTCATTTACTGTAAAACTTGAATTTTTTGTGTGATAGTTTTAAAAATAAATCATATGGCTCTTTTTATTACATGAATATCCGGAATTAAAACTTATTATTTAAATAATCACGTAAGCTATAATTTATAGTATGACTGCTGTGTATAACAACCCGTGTACATTTCAATAAGTTATCTTATACACTCTGCATTTACCGTCTTTTAAATATGCATGACTTTAAATATTATTCTGTTTACTCCAGATCTCGAAAAACACACTTAACATTTCAATGTGAGTATTTGAAAGACCAAAAAACTGGCAAAATGAAGTAGCACGTAGATAATGTTTCTGATAATCATCCAACGCCACCCTGTTGTGGAAGTGCACGTAAAATCAGAAGTTTTGAATCGACTGCAAGGGTGAAACGCTTATGGGCGCTCTTCTCCCAGAAAAAGCAGGTCACGAAGGCAATTACAATGTGCTATTTCACAATTTTATATCCCGTAGGTAATTAGGGGACCCAAATCCAAAGCGCTATTCATTTAATCCCGGGTTTGATGCAATTTAAATGGGAATGCACGTTGATTTGGTACCACGAAATGACATGTGCTGGTCGCTAGTAATTATCATCATGTGGGGCACCACCACCAGGCAAATGGCGGGGAAATGACAAAGTGTGCACAAGTATTTTCATTTCGCTTAGGGTCTGTTAGATCATATACACTCACCGTGGTATCTGTGTCATCTCTTGTGCCCTTTAGGTATTATATTTCTGAATAGGAGCTCGTATCTATTCTGCCTAGGCATATGGTGTAAGCATGAATGTGGCAGGTGCATTGTAACCAGAGTCCTGATTTTGATCACCTTAAAATTATTATTAATAACTTTATTCTTCTATCTACATGCTAATCTAGATAAACATTAACTGAAGTCCTTTTTACTTAGTTCCTTATAAGTAGGAGTGAAATAAGGGAATACACTAGGCTAAACCTACAGTCACATGTTTTAAAATAAGGGTGCTAAGGGACTGAAATCCGTTTCTTTGCGTGGCCAGGAGTTGACAAGTTTTCGTATGAGAAAATTTTAAGTAACTATTTTAAAACTGAAACCAATATCAAGGAATATCTCAAAATCAGTCAACCTCACGAGAGAAACATATATGATATAAATTGTGTGCTTTAACAAGCTCTACATTTTTTTTGTGAAGTAAGATTTTGTCTTGCTATCTCTTACGGTTTAGCAGTTAAACAAAGTTCGGCAAAATTCATCCAGAATAAAGAGGTCTTAGAGACTACTCCCAGAAAGATCAAGATTTGTCATGTCTTTAATATAAGAGATTTTAATCAAAATCATCAGAGCCATTTTTAAGAAAATCAAAATTTTCGAAAAATTTTCTATGTAAAGGGTAGTAAATACCAAGTTTGGTATTTAACGGACTTTTCGTTTTTGGACTATGCTGTCCACAGACACTCACAGACAGACACATATACAAACGAAGATTTTTCTAATTTTTTTTGATTCAGAGAGTCTCAAAGCATATATTTCCGGTCAAATCTCGGTATCGAAGTTTTTTGTGCATTACAATACCTTCTCTATACCTACTACGGACATAGTGCGTATAGAGAAAGTAATAATCTCTAAAAATGACGTTTTTAAAATATCTGATATGGAACATTCACAGGATTCTGCAGGAAATTTATCCTAAAAGTCTTATGTGTTTCTCAGTGTGTTCTACAAACTATTCTTACATAAAACTGTTCTTCTGTCCACTTCATATCTAGATAAACGTCACCAGAAATTCTCTTATTGATGAGCTCTTTGAAAGCAGAAGGGAAATAAAGGACCTCACATGTCTAAAGCGACACTCAAATCTTTTAAAAGCTGTCGCTAAGCGATTGGCTTTGAATTTCGGTTCACTTTGCCTGACCGGGAATAATAGAGATAAAAAACGAATGATAACTTCCTGTTTGAGAAAAGAAATACATGTATTTTAAAATTGAAAAAAAAAATCGATATCTCATAAATCGTTAACTCTACAAACATTCTGGATGTGTTCCATTCACATAAATTTCTCTAGTTATTCCACAAACAAGCTTTTCATACAAAAGATTATTCTTTACGGTTAGCAATAGTTTCCATTCATCAACAAGCTCAGCATCAATTTTGGCCAAGTTAAAATTCTGTGATAAAAATCCATATGTTCATCTAGAACACATTGTATTATGTTAATTTAATAGTTTTTTTTTTCGCACAAGCCGTGTGCAGGATAGGAGTTGGATGGATAAAAACTGACTGAAAAATTTAATGCCATAGCCGGAATTTCATATGGATATGGAATATATATCCATATTGTGATATATTTCTATCTGCTATTTTCTTGTTGTTGATTGAGACAACCACTGTCCCATATAGTTTTTCCAGATGTAGGTCTGGACTAATATTCTTGAAAGAGTGCTGAATAATGCTATTAATATGTTCAGGTGCGTCGAGGTGACCAAAGTGTGTTCTATCAAAGTTGGATGAATTTACTTTGAAAGAGTCAGCACAGGCTCACAATGAGAACTACCAGGGCGAGCAATAATTTTGGTTGACTTGAAATACTTCTGCCAATAGGTTTTTGAAATCCTCATCTTCAGCATCTTTTACTGTTGCTATCAAATCATTTAAACGTTTCCATACCTTTCCGAGTAAGACATTCTCTCCCAGGTAAAAGATCTTCTCACGAGGATAATCCTCAGTATATCAAACACATTTTCTCTCAATATTTCTTGGAGATTCACCTTCAAAACTGTCATACCCTTTATATATCAATAGTAATTGGTATTCAATGTTCCAGGAGAAAGCTGATGAATTCTCAGAGGTGTTAGTACAACAGTTCCAGCCAAATCATGTACAAGATTTTGCATTTAATAAGAACATTGAGGAAGCGATGTAGACGCCATTACAGTTATCACCTTTCAAAATCTACTTTACTCCTGGTCATGTGCTTAACGCAATCAATATTTCTCCAAAAGGAGAGGCTCTCGGATATGACCAAATGCTTGTTCCGTTATTAAAAGCACTCCCAAGAAAGACATTATACATACCCAGGTATACAATGCAGTTCTGTGAACAGCCTACTTTCCACAGAAATGGAAACATTCGGTAATAATTATGATACTCAAGCCGGATAAAATATCTCGGAAATCGTGAATTCCACAAAAAGCTATTTCAAATAAAATGTCTCCCTTGACCAGATTTACATTTTTTGTGCAACAAGTTTTTGACTATCCCTTACGGTTTACAAATCACACAAAAGCTATACAGAATGAAGATGATTTCAGAGGATGTTTCCGGAAATTATAAATATACATTTCAGTTGTCAAAAAATATCTTAAACATATGGATTTTTAATTTAAATCGGAGAGCCATTAAGAAAAAAATCGAAAGATGTTCCATGTAAAGTTGTATGGAAGTTGAGGGTTGGGGTGTTTTTTAGAAAATCTTTTTATCACATCCTTGGGAGATACAGAATTTATACATCCAATTTGCTATATAACGAATATTTCATATTGAATTATGCTGTTTGCAGACAACACACATGTCACTCACACAGACACACACATACAAATTTTTTTGTTTTTTTTCTGAAAATGCTGTTTTTGGGTTCAGGTGACTTCAAAACATATGTATGGGGAAATCTCGTCATCCAATTTTTTGGTGAAATATAATACTTACATACTTCCCCTACTATACACGTCAGAGAGAGTAAAATGATAAATGATCACAGAAAATCTGGTGTTTTAGATTTGCATAGCGTTCTGTACTAACTTTTGTTTATTAGTGGCTATGCAAACTATTCCGGCAAATGTTTAATTTGCCATATACTTATTTCAATTGAGATAAAATATTGTGGAAATACCTAGAATGCTCATTTAGTTAAAGATTCACACAGAATTGTGGCCGTCAAATGTTTAAGAACTGGACTTATTAGCTAACCTTAAAACTTTATACTGTTTCCATGCAGTCGCGATAAACAATTGAATGTTGACAGGAATTTAAAAGAATAACAAAGTATTGAACAATTCGAACCCTTAAAAACCCCATGTCCGAAATGGAAAATTATATAAAATTATTTGAAGTAAATTGCGTATTTTAAAGAGATATTCACTTCTGTGTAATATTTTGTCTATCACCTAAGTGTATATCGCTCTAAGTGTATAAAACTTATACAAAATTATACAAAATTTCTGCCAAGTGAAAAGGATTTCACAGGCTATTCCCAGAAGTTTGAAAATTAAAGATACCTTTCTTAAACATAAGAATTTAAATTAAATGATAAGTAATTTTTGAAAAAAAAATAACGAAACGCTTTCCATGTAAAGAATTATGTGAAGAGGAGGGAGGATTTTCTTTAAAATGTTCGTGTCCTATCTTGAGCTTAAAAAGTTGGGTATTTAACCGAATTTCATTTTTGAGTTTTGCTATATCAGACGCATACATAGACGCGTACTTTGCGTTGGGGACCTCAAAACGTGTACTTCTGGTGGAATCTTGACACCAACTTTTTCGGTTGAATAAAATAATACTTCTAGATACTTAGTGTAAGTTCATAGTAAGGAAAATGAAAACGAAGAGTCGCTTAAATACCATATTTGATATTTAAATTCATCTTCCAAGAATCAGTCGCTAAGATTTTGAAATAAATTACCTCCACACTCTCCTAGGCATTCCTTATATGAAAAAAAGTTTCATTTTTCAAGATCTTGTATTTTATGGGAATGGCCTGTGAATCCCTTTTCATTCTGAATGACTTTTATAAAACTGTTAAAACGTAAGTGACGTGTAAGTTTACAAAATAATAATAATAGATTTCGATAAAAATCAATTTATATAAAATAAAGAATGTTTTATGGTATGAACTATGTACTTGCGATATATTCTTTTATATAGTAAAAATAATTTTACTTTTCATAAGGGGGAATTATTGTAGAATTTTGCTTACTACGTTATTTAAATACGAGCTGGAAGAACTGTTATATGCGTGCTGTATGCTATTTCTGTATTAAAAAAACAAATTATAGAACAATAAGTTTAAAAAATGCAGGATACAAAATTTGTAAGAAAATTCTTAATCACATATAGCAAACTATTTCTGACTCAAAAATCTTAGAAGAAGAGTCAGACTTCCAGAATGGAAATGTGTGTAATGATAATATGTCACAAGACATATTATGGAAGACGGTCGGGAAACTGACTTAGAAATTCATTTAGCTTTTATTGATTAGGAGAAACTATTGGTTAAGGTAAACTACCTCTTTTGTTGAAAATGTTACCAATAAGTTAACCCTAAATGTCTTATTAATATTATAAAGAGACCGCATGAAAATGTGAAAAAGTTGTAAATTAGGTTTGTGAATGTTGAATAAATATTTAATAAACGAGGGTGTTTGAAAAGGGTGTAGCCTACCACCAATCTGTCTAATTATAACTATATGCTTATATTATATTGACATAGTTATAATGGAAAAATGAGATACAGTTTGGAATTAAAACAGGATCTAGCATGTCATTAAATATTTTATTATACGGTGGTGACCAGATAGTTATACAGGAAGCGAAAGATACGCTACAAAGAGCAATACATAGGTTTAGCCGAAACGGAATATACTGCTATTTAACTATATCTACAAATAAGAAAGGATAATGGCTTTTAAAGGGAAGGGTTTGGTCATACCGTAAATAATAATAATATTAATAATAATAATAATAACAATAATAGTAGTAATAATAATGTTAGTGATAAGGATGGTAATAATAATAATAATAATAATAAATGAGAAATTTTAAAAAAGAATTCCCCTACAATCATATTGGATGCAATATCAATTTTGAATATGAAAAACTTATTGAAAGGAAGGTTAATGTAATTCAAGTTATTTTAGAGCAATTGGAAGAGATTTGTGGGAAGACAAACAAGAAGTGAAGTTCTATAGAAAATCTATGGGTGTGCCTGTGGTATATGGTTCAGAATCATGGATAAATATCATGAGATATCTAAGGAGATGGACAAAAGGAGATAAAATGGTGAATGAAACAATGGGATCAGATTTTAAAGTATTTTAAGTCATGATAGAATAGATAAGATAGAAGAAAATAGAATAAAACAGAAGGGTCATGTTGAAAGAATGGTAGAAAATAAATTACCTCAAAAAAGAATTTGCGGACAATTGAAAAGAGAGAGCTGGGTAGAAATCATAAGAGATGTTTGGACGAATCAGAATTGAACAAGTGATTATAACCCTAACCCTTGATAGAAAAAGAAAATGAACGGGAAGTTTGGTTATATTCTCTTGGTCGTGTTTAAAAAGCTGATCATAGTTGTAAACTACTGCACCCTATAACGAACTTGTAAATATTAAACCAAGGTTTATATGAATTCACAAAATATAGCTAGCATAATATGCTTTTGTAAGAATAGTTTGTAGAAGGGTGAGTAGAGAAAATCAAATGAAAACAACACATCAAATTTTTGTAATATCATTTATAGAGCTTGTTTGAAAAGGCTGTATTATTGCTATTCAAGGGAACGTGAGATATTTTATCTGTTCACAGCTGAGAGAACGTTTGAATACCAGACAATCTTGGTTATTGGAAAACAGTCGCAGAAAGGAGCCTTAATGTCTTTATCGAAAGTTTAATTAAGATTTCGCAGGATTTAATTTGAACGCTAATGCAATGTGTAATCTGGTAGTGTAGGAGTGCGGGGGTGGGGGAATGAGCATGATTACAGCAACAGATATCGCGTCACTCATAGCTTGTTTCAACGTGATGGATGACTCGCGAAATAATTTAACCAAGTTTGTCTAAGAATCTCACTGTGGGAATTATCATACACGATAAGGTCGTCTTCTTCTAACAAGAACATCAGTGGTGGCTTGTGCATTCTAAGTAACACATATATTGCTCCTAAGTGGGTTTTCTTTACGCATAGTCACCTATTATGCTTCCAGAAACACATTCACAAGGATGGGGTGAAGCGGGCGGCAGTTTCGGACATAGGCGGGGTCCCTAATATCTCCAGAAATTACATTCTTACTTCGGCAGTACCGCTGTAAGGCTTACATCTCGCCAAGCGTTCTCTCTGAGGACCCTCACACACGAACGCCAGAGCAGACAGTTTCACAAAGCAAACTCCACTGCTCACCTTCCACTCGCCTGATCATCGACTTCGAAACATGCTAGGAAATGAGATAACAGGAAAATGGGGATAAAAATAAAAAATCCGCAATATGCCATCCTGATTACTTATTTCCTGCACCACGACGTATATTCCAAATGTATAATGTTTTTAACGGCTCTTTAATTTTACAAATCATTATTGTATATTTTTACTTATGATCTAGTTATTGTATATATATTTATTAAGGCTGTCTCTGCAGTCGAGGTCAGCGTCCTAGCTTCTCAATCCAGAGGTCGAGGGTTCGATTCTCGGCTGGGGTGGGCAACTTTTCTTTAGCCGGAATTACTTCCTATCCTCTATAGAGTCTGGAAGTATGAATGTGAGAGTGAATGTGTGTGTGTGCGTGCATGCGTGCGTTTAATAGTATAAATCTTAAAAAAATGGTAAGAAAATGTACAGTTCAGTGAGCAAAACACCAGTAGTTGTTTCTAAATCAAAGCTCCCGGTATGACCATAGAAGTTAAAGAAGGCTATATAAACGAAGTTTTAAGTGTAACATGAATAACATTAAATAGTAATAAAATAAAAAGAGTATGTTCAAACATTTACAAATATAATTGCAGTTTAGACAAACTGGAGGCCAACCGAGTGAAGTGCCGCCGTAGTAGCATTGTAATTAATTTAGTTCACGGATTCAAACCCTGTCGATCTGTTTTTTTTTTTTTTTTTTTTGGTCCCCCCTAGTCACTTGGCAAGTGCAGCGGTGCTTATTCTCCACGATATCTTTTACCTCATTCCATATATGCCTTATTCTACATTAGGTGTGCTTCTAGGCTCGTTTAGCTCGTGGGATCGCAGGCAGATGGCGCGGATAATTATGCACTGTAAATGTTGTTCAAGCGGCACTGTGGTCGCCTGTCCTCACAGGGGCCGAGGACTTTGACGAAAACATGTGGTTTTGGGCGGCATCACGGTGGATCTTAGCGCCAGGATGAAAAACTTTAGTCTCTTCACCACATCTCAGTAGTGTGCATGCCTGTGGCCTGTGGGCTCCTGTGGGCCTCTCTTCGTCCTAGAGTGTATTAACGCAGAATAGATCTCTAAGGTTCGCAGTGCGTTAGGTGCCTCCACCGTGGTCTAGCTTTACCTTTTACCTTACTTGAAGTTTGCAATATAAAATAACTGGATCCAGTTTTTCTAATTTATAATAAACAATTATAGCGTTTCTGCTTGCCAAGCGGGAGACCTGGGTTCGATTCCCAGTACCGGCGTGGGGATTTTCCCTCCCCTGGGAGACCTGGACCGGGGTGCACTCAGCCTCGTGAGGTCCCTAGGGGGCCACTTGAGGACCTACTTGATGGAGAAGTAGCGGTTCCAGGTCATGAGGACCACATTAACCGGCCGGGGGTGTTGGAGGCGCTGACCACGTCTCACCCTCCAATACTGCACCCCATCCATGACATCTGTCATGGACCGAGAAGGAGGACCCAGCGGCCGGACGGACAGCCAAGGTTCCTTGTGAGCTATCGTGCCATAGAGTTTATAGTTATCTTAGTAAACAATTATGCATTAAACAAGATACAATGAAAAACATACTGCATACTAAACTAAACCATTTTCTAACACTGGTTCCCAGTGAATAACAAATCTAATGTGTTACACTTACATGTCTTTTTCTATTGATCTGCAAACAAAATATTCTTACTATGAACCCTGGGAATTAAAGTACCTGCAACATTGTAAGTCACCATTGGGGTTGGCATCTCAAAATAATTTGATATCACCTTGTGGTTTACCGGGAAACATGCGAGTCAGTTGAGAAATTCAGTGCTCTGGCGGTATGTTGCCATGGTAACTCAGTGATAGAACTGCCGGCGATCAGTGGCTCTAATCCCAACTATGGCATTGACTTTTTCAGTCTGAATTTACCTATCCATCTCTTACGAAAGTTTATTCTTTTATTTAGATATGTTTATCTAATCAAGATAAACATATCAGAAATAGTCTAATTACTTAGTTCCTTATAAGTAGAAGAGAAATAAGGATATATACACTAAGCTAAAACTGTTGCTAGCTGTCATAGCATTAGATAAACAAAAGTGTCATGAAACCATGGAGGACTTCCCGTTGGAGAAAAGTTTAAGGATTTTAAAACTGAAACCAATATGAGGCAGTATCTCTGAAATGGCTAGCTCTACAAAAAATGTTCACAACATAAGTTGTGTGTTTTAACGAAATGTAAATTTGTGTGTAGTACGTTTGTGTATATCTATTCAAAAATAAGAATAGACACAAATTTGAGGGGTTATTCCCAACAAATTCAGGATATACAATTCGTTTGCTATGTAAATATCTTTAATATTTTAATAAAAATCTTTAGAGACATGTTTTAGAAAATCTAAAGTGTTGAAAAGTTTTTCATGCAAAAACTTAAATACCAAGTTTGGTATTTCACCGACCTTTAGTCCTTCATTTTGCTGTAACACACATACAAACAAACAAACACACACTCACGCACAAATACAGACATACATTTACACACACTGACCGTTTTTTAAACATGCTCTTTTGGTTTCACGGTTCCTTAAAACATGTATTTCCGGTATCTAATTTTTGAGTGAATATAATATCTTCTCTACTTACATGTACATTGTACATGGTAGAGAACATAATAATGGTGGCTCGTGCCCAAACTATGTACTCTGAAAGCTAATGATTAAATTTCAGATAATTGTAAAGTTTTTTATTTTAAAATAATTGTTAGGATTTAATTTTAAGCTCCAGAAATTTAACTGCTATATTTATATTATTTAACCTTTCTTTCTCGTAAATTAAATACACATTTCTAAATAATATGTATTTTTGCATTCATTTTGCTTAATACCCCTTTATAAACACACTATAAATAATTTACTGAAGCTTACCACTCGCAGCATTACATAACACACACCAGCATTCGGCTACCAAGAAGGTAAAGCTGAGAAAAAGAGCGAGAAATGAGTCTGGGACCTCCCGCATGTACGTTATCGTGAAGTCATTTAGTTTGCTTTGAGTATTATCATGAAATATAATTCTAAATAAATCACCTTAACTTCTTTTTAAATTATGGCACAACATTCCTTATAGGGTTTGTTTTAATTTTATTCTCTGAAAACCGTACTTATAGTGAATGTACGTAGAGGAAGCATTGCATTCCACTAACATTTTTGTCAATATTTCATTAACAAGCATTCTTGAATCCCATTATTGATAAAAGGAAAGGAAATGGACGAATATATTCAATAAAGCTAAACTAAGCTTTACTTAAACAATTTTTTTTACTTTGAATTTTCTTAAAAATTGTTCTAACGATGTTAATTAAAATAACTGTCAAGCATATTTATCAGAAAAATATCTTGAAATTTCCCGAGAAGTCCTCTAAAATAAACAATAATATAAAACTTTAAAACATAACATTAATAGTAGTAGTGTACCGGAGGGGACTCCACACGTCAGCCATTGATTGACTTTTTGTACGTCAGACCCGGAGGAAGGATGAGAAGAATGTAATTTCAGAGGGCGGTCGACAGCCGGACTATGAGAGAGCCGCCGTGAGGGGTCCATAACAGTTCACAGGCAGTTATTCATCTCGACGCGGGAAGCGCCAGGAGCCCGCCACTCAGTCCCGCATAGACCGACTACCACCAGCGCCATCCCACAGCCGAGAGCTGTATTTCCAGATTGCTGTTACCTCCACGAAATGATGCCTCTGTCGCAGTCCTCGACACTTACACCCCCTGAAAGAGACCGGTTGGGATGAAATAAAGGGACAGGAAGTTGGGGGGAATGAAGAAGCCTCCCTAGCATTCTTCTAGTTACTCGGGAGAACCCCGAAATACTTACCACATAAACATATTTGTGACATTATGGCTTCCAAATATGTTTTTGCTGTGCTTTAATTTTTTTAGGTTGATATTTTATATTTTTTCGTGGTCATTTTAAATATTTAAATTTGCTTCACTCTGTTGTACCCCATTTACCTACAACGAAATGTGTAACTATTAGGTATGTGTATGTGCAAATATTTATATGTATTAATTTGAAGCAGATAGAAAAACATGCTTTGGTAAAAACATTTTATAGAATATTTTATGTCCAGATTATTTGAGATCTGCTTCTATAATTGTCTATAAATCTTTATATTAAAGGGAAGTTGTTGAAGGTGCTCTCATTTATAGTAATTGTTTAGATTCCTTTGAAACCCAGTGCTTCTAACCTTTTAACCATAAATGTTAAGTAAGTTGTAACCATTCTTCCGCTTCCTCGCAGCAACAAGCCATGACAATGGGGGTTACAAATAATAGTAGCCAGATAAGGTCATGTGAATGTAAGACATCATATTTTTAAGTAAATATTTGGAAACATGAAATTGTTTAGTTGGTCTTCTCTTTTTGTGAATAGTCTATATAGCTTATATTGTAGTTTATACAAAATTTTGAGAAAACTACAGCAACTATTGCTATGCTAGATGTCTTCAAACGGTGATTAACTCAAAATTATTACGTATCGAAATTCTTATTTTTATAGCTCATAAATGAAAATAAGCACAAAGTAGATATTACGCCAATCAGGTCACATAAAGGAAAGCGTCACATAGGATTTTAGGAGACAGTGTTTGAATACAGTTGGTTTTCATATCCAGCTTCCGCTGTTACATATATTTTCAGGAGGCGGTGTTGAATATATTTGGATATACTGTTTTCATATTCAACTTAGACAGTTGCATGGTTAGCAAATGGTCTCTATGTATACAAACTAACATTTAGTGCCGAATTTGAAACAATTGCTTAAAAATTCAAATTATATAAAAAGCATCCGTACATACAATAGTGCTTTATTCACTGCCACAAAAAGGATATCCGAGGTAGTGGTTCACCCTGTTTTAAAATATAGGGACACATTTGTCTGACTGAATACCATTTGTAGTGAAATTCCTTCATATGTACGTTATATTGTGTTATGACTGAGCCTCTTAAATCAATTAATTTTCTTCAGAGAAAATCATTAAGATATTGTACAGCACTACTATCATACTGTTTCTTGAGGTTTCAGATGGTGTTAGTGTCATAGCAGTCTTATCTTAAATTATGCCACAGAAAACCTGAGATACAGTTTTTGCCATGCTTTTTCCATGTTAAACAGTGGTTCAATTAAAAGACCGTTGTGACGTTATGTTTTACATACTTAACAAATTAGCAATTATGATTTAGGTATATTTCACTGGCAACATTTTAAGCCAAACTTAAAGGAAGTGTTAATGTTGATGGTCGTGGATCTGCTTCAGACATTTTTAAGTTCAAATTGCAATTAAACACAAAGTAAACCAAGATAAGGTAGCGTGATATAGTTAAAATCCAAATGATAACACAGGAGCATGGGCAGTGATGTTCAGTTATTCCTTTGGCAAAGCACAGACCTTCTTGATTCGGGCCGTTCATAGCTAGGAGCTCAGGGCTCAGGAAAAAGTTTGCGAATAGTAAACCGAAATAAGGTAAGACGATACAGTTAAGTGACAAGTGGTAAAACTGGAGCATGGGCAACAATGCTCAAATGTTCCTGTGGCAAACCAAATGCCTTATTGACTCAAACCGTTCGTACTACAAGAGTTCAGGAATCAAGAAGCAGAATAGTAAATAGAGTTGCATCTGATATTGTGACTCTCAGATTGCATTGTGCAATTAAACTCCTTAACTGAAAAATACGTATATAAAATACACAATAAAATATAAAATAAACGCATTAAAATGTATACCTTTTACGTGAAAAACTATCTTTAGTTGCAACTTACAAATTAATGTATTTCAAAACTGGCCGCGGCCATGTCCGAGTGGTTAGACCACTTATCTCTCATCAAGGCGGCCGTGTTCGATTCCATGTGATCCCCATTTGGGATTTGTGGTGCACAAAGCGACGCAGGAACGGGTTTTTTCCGGGTTCTCTGGTTCCCCCCGCCATCGCATACCATCGGTGCTTCATCTCCATGTATCATCAGTGGCATTGCCTGCGATGTAATAGTAGGAAAATCGGGCGTTAAAAGCTATACACAAATCAAAACTTATTACAACATGGTGGCTTTTAGATGTTCAGCACTAGATAACGAAGTCGGTTCTCATTTCTTAATAGCGTTGTATTAGCTGGTATAACTAATGTAAAATATTGCCATACATTCTACAGAGTTCCATTAGCTGCACATTGTGTTTATGGCTAAACCTCATAGAACAATTATTAATTTCTTCAATAAAAACGTTAAACGTTCTTTACTGATACGTATTGTGACGTTTATACAAAGGTAGAATTTTTAAGTTTCATTTTTTACTCTTATTATTTACTTTTGTTTTTAGTTTTTGTTTATTACAAGTTTGTAAACTCCCGCCAACTAAATAGCACCTTCTACTGCTACAGACCACTAGTCTATGAATAATTGTACAGAAATTGAAACAATAACATAGCGATATCAATTATATTACAATTGTATTGACGTTTAGAATATAATGTTAAAATTAATTAGTGCATTCGTTAATTAAAGCACAATTATACGAAGTTCATTACTCCGTTCTCGTTATAACTAGATATCGGTGGTGACCCGAGAGTTTGTTTTGGAGCGGCGGTTAGTGGAAAAGGAAATACAAAATATGGCCCCTTTTCCAGATGTTTATTTTGTTATGCTTTGCCATTATTACTCCTTAAACACACATAGATATGAGCATAAAAATAATTAAACATACAAGGATTGCTTTCTAATAAAACATTCTAAACCGAGATTTCAACGGAAATACCTGCTTTGAGACTCCCTGAAAATAAAAGAAGGAGATACTTGCAGAGATCTGCCTGTTGTTTGTGTGTTCCGTGCGTGTCAAAAACGAAAAGTCGGATAAATACCAAACTTGGTATTTAAATTCAGAACCTTCAATTAATAAAGGCTGTCTTGAAAATGGTCATAAAAAGATTATTTGAAATAAATTGGTTTTATAAAGGGATCTACATATCATGTGGTCCAACTGTTCTGTGGTTTATGTGTGCATATATCCCTTGGTGCGTGAACAGAGTTGCAGAACTCAATGAGGCGATTTCAACTTAAAACCTGGGAGTATAGAACTGACGGGCTTTAACTTGAAATAGCCTCGTTGTGTTCTGCAGCACTTTTAACATACGAAAGGTTATCTGCACACGTCATAAACGGGTCAATTGGGCCACCTGATGTGTTTGTAATACCTTTAGTCTACATAAAAGTTTACCAGTTATACAAAACTATACCAAACGAAATAACTGTATTAATAACGTATGAGGCTCGCATTCGGGAGGTCCGGTTTCGAATCCGGTCCTGCAACCTCTTTGATCTTGGGGTTTTGTAGCCTTTCCTAATAATGGTTGTTTCTCATCTATTATTATTATTATTATTATTATTATTATTATTATTATTATTTCCTTTCTCTCATTTTCCTTTCATTTCCATTCATGTGTCAGGGAGTATCTGAGTTTCATGGTGTAGGCTATGCCGGACAGATAGCGGGGATGCTTGCTCCAAGGACGCTAGAAACTGTCTGATTGGTCGTATCAGCCATCAGCTCTAGCAGGGTACGGGTCTGTAAGCTAGGTAGGAACTATTAAGACTTCTATGCCTCTCTGTTTACACCTGAGAACCTCGCGCGTAGTTGGGGAAAATTTGACCCTTTCGCGCGCAGTCGGTACTCACCCCTGGCGACAGCGTTTAACTTTTTGCTAACGAAACCATTTTGAATGACTCCCCCATTTATTCATTCAGTCACAAGCTTTTGTGTTCGTGCTGCATTTGTGTTAACGTTTCTAGGTGAATGGTCTCTAAGCCTTTGTAAGAATAGTTGGTTGATAAATTGTAAGGAAAAGTCATGTGAATATATCATCGTAGTTTTGGCGTTCTCTACTTCTACATAACTAGGGAAGGTATTGCATACCATCCAAAGTTCAATATCGATATTTCACTGGAAATACACGTTATGTATGTATGTATGTATGTATGTATGTATGTATGTATGTATGTATGTATGTATGTATGTATGTATGTATGTATGTATGTATGTATGTATGTATGTATGTATGTATGTATGTATGTATGTATGTATGTATGTATGTATGTATGTATGTATGTATGTATGTATGTATGTATGTATGTATGTATGTATGTATGTATGTATGTATGTATGTATGTATGTATGTATGTATGTATGTATGTATGTATGTATGTATGTATGTATGTATGTATGTATGTATGTATGTATGTATGTATGTATGTATGTATGTATGTATGTATGTATGTATGTATGTATGTATGTATGTATGTATGTATGTATGTATGTATGTATGTATGTATGTATGTATGTATGTATGTATGTATGTATGTATGTATGTATGTATGTATGTATGTATGTATCCAAAAAAAGAAAGCAGTTTTAGAAAAAGGTCCATGTTAGTGAGACAGAGAGAGAGAGACAGAGTGTGTATGTATGTGTGTGTGTGTGTGTGTAGCCCGCGCGCCCGTGTATTCGTACGTTCTTGAACAGGATAACTCAGAAATGAAAAGTTAGAAAATACCAAACTTAATATTTTACTTCAAAAATTTCCAAAGATGTGACACAAAGATTTCTAAGAAAAGGCCCCACCCTTAACTATCCTATACATGGAAAAAGTTTTGAAAATTTAGATTTTCTCAAAAATGATTTCAATTTTTATTAAACTGCATATGTTAAAGGTATTCCCATAACAAATAAGTTGAATATTTTGAGTTTCCTGAGAATAGCCTCTGAAATCTTCATTCAATGGCTTGAGCATAACTGGCTATCCAGAGATAGACAATATCTTACTGCACAAAAAATATAAATCTCGTTAAAGCACACAATTTATATCATATAATTTTTTGTAGTGTTTCGAGACATTCTTTGTTATTTATTTTAATTTTAAAATACCAATACTTTTATCAAATAGGAAGTCGTCATCCATTTTCCTTTTGTTATACTCCTGGCCATGAAAAGAGAACCGAATTTTAAAGTCAATCGCACGACAGCTTTAAAAAGTTTTGACGATCCCTTTATCTTCATGTGCTGTGTTATTTATCTGCTACTGACAAGCGTCTTAATAATATAACCATTTCTGCTAATGTTTATATCGATAACGTGAAGTATATAGACAATTTGCCTTTGGTAAGATAGAGGAAGTCACACTTCAGATTTTTACTTTTTCTACACGTGCTATGTACAAAGTGTATTGAGAAGGTATTATATTGCACCCAAAATTCAATACAGAGATTTCAATGGAAATACATGTTTTGGGACCCCCTGAATCGAAAAAAAACATTTTTAGAAAAATGTCTGTATGTGTGTGTCTGTCTGTCTGTCTGTCTGTGTGTGAGTGCGTCTATGTGTGACTGTGTCTGTGTGTATGTGTGTGTGTGGGCAGCATAGCTCAAATAAGAAAAGACCATCAAATACCAAACAAGGATGCGACACGAAGACTTTCAAGAAAATCCCCCCACCACGAACTACCTTTTATATGGTATTTTTTTTTTCGAAAATTTTGATTTTCTCAAAAATGGCTCTAACGATTTTGATTAAAATATCGTAAATTACGGATATTTACCTGACAAATAAAATGTAAATCTTGAATTTTCTGGAAAGAGGCTCTGAAGACTATTTTGTTCTGAACGAATCTTACAGAATTTTGCTTAACTGCTAAACTATAAGAGATGGACAAAAACGTACCATACAAAACATGTAGAGCACCTTAAAACACACAATTTATGATGCATATGATGCATAACATTTTTTAGTGGAGTTGATCGTTTTTTAGATATTCCTTGTTTCTGGTTTCAGCCTTAAAAACTTATACTTTTCTCATACAGGAATTTGTCAACTCCTATCCATATAAACCAAGGTACTTCAGTCACATAGCAACCAGTTTTGCCTATCACTTTAACCTATGGTCCTCCCTTATTTCTCTCCTACTTACAAGGGAGCAAGTAATAAGGCTGTTTCTGCTAATTTTTTCTCGATTATTATGAAATACGAGTAAGTGGAATCATAAGTTTTTTTAACAATAATTTGTTGCAGAGATGTGAATGGAACGCATCAGATTTTTAGGTTTGGTGTGCCTAAAGACATGTATTTTCGATGAAATGTCGGTATTGAATAATTGGATGAAACAGAATACTTCATGTGTTACGGATAAATTTTAATAATGTCTAACACTCGATTTTACTACTAGGGTACTGCAGGCGATGACACTGATATATGGAATGAAGGTACAGCACAGGTGGAGTATGATGGCGGGGGAAACCGGAGAACCCGGAGAAACCCCGCTCCTGTGCCACAAATCCCATATACAGTTACCTGGGAACGAAGCCGGGCAACTTTGGTGAGAGGTGAGTGGTTTAACATTCAGCCATGGCGTAGCCTGTTATGGGTAAGCAGACGAGAATTTAAGATGATGCATATGTAAAATTTGACCATTTTTTGGTGAAAAATTAAACAATAGTTTTATTTCATAATGAAATGTCAGAAATTTTAAACTTTAAGAAAATATATAATTTTCCTCACTTGAAGCACTTAAACTACCAGTTAATTAAAACTACAGATGATGGGTAGACACATGCTTATCAATTGTAACTCCCAAATTAAAACTTTGTTTTCTCTTAAATTCTTTCAACACTTTTACTTAAAATGTTCTACACAATGTCATTTTACACTAATTATTTCAAAGTTTTATGCTGTCTCTCAAAAACAAATTAAAGAAAATTGTCACATTACTTTTTCAAAATAATGCTCAATTTTGAAAATATAAAGTATTAAATTTTGAAAATTGAATAGTTTTGAAGACTATGAAAAGTAATATTTTTTCTCCAAATATTAAGGCTAATAAGTCTAAATAAATATGGCAAAACTATCTGAAAAATATCTGTTGTAAAATTTTGAATATTTTTAAAACTGCACCACTTGACAATAAAACTTATTGCTTAAATTACCGAGCAAGCTAAAATGTTGATAAATAGCAAAAATAACACTGTTATTGTATACTGTGACTGTGATAAGTTGCAATAATATATCTTAGATTTTCCAAATTTCACAGGTGCATCACATTTGTGGGTAGAGATAGTCATATAAATGTTAGTAACCAGCCTTTTTTTCTGCCTTTGCGCAGGGAACTATAGATCCGCTAGATCAAGTCAGTACCATGACGCAATCTGTCTTTGTAAAGGTTTCAGAGAAAACAGTAGAAGAAAGCTGTTACTCAAGTTGGAATATACTTGAAACATGTTGCCTATCAGTGACTTGCATTCCTATCTGCTTCTCGCTTCCTACCCTTTTCGTGGATTTGATTTAATTCCCTGCCTTCTGAGGCAGCAGGGCTTCCTCTGCTGCAGCTTAGCACATGTTACAACCCTTTGTGTGCTGCGGGATAATTAAAAGTAGCTTCAGTTTACTGTGGCATGGCGCTTACAACATAAACCATAACTGATTCAAGTCTAGAAGTCGACGCAACAATTCTCCATCGGAATTTCCACAGAAACGGCATTGGGTTGTGCAAAATGGTAAACATTTGGATTTATTCTCAATAACTGAAATACCCATGACAGTTTACTTTTTACTTTATTTAGCCTTAGGTTGCACTTGTCCAAAAACCCTGAGTTTCTTCGAATGTACTCATATTTAGAAATTATTAAACAAAACACTCAAATAGTTAATTAAAACTCAACTTACTATAAAGAAAGAAAAGTAATTAAGAAAACAAGTATCGCAGCTTGTAATTATGGTTCTTTTGAATGTAGCTGTGACTTTAGTGTTGTCACATTCGGGATGACTCGTCGCTATTTCCAGAGAAATTCTCAGTTAGGAAGAAGTAATGAACGTTTAGGCAGTCTCAATACACCCTTTCTACTATCAGTAACCAGCATATATAAAACTACTAAGAAAATATAAGAAAGAAATCATAAAAAATCAAAGAAAAAACAAATTGTACATATTAAAAAGAATTGCAAAAGTGGTACTTCATCTGGATTGAGGCTATTGTTGTTATGTATGCCCACTTATATTTATAAGTCAACAGGTTTGTTTTTGTGCTTGTAAAACAAAAACTTTCCGTAGAAAAAGAAAAACAATTGTTACAAAAATTGATAAACTACAAATTATAGAAACCCAATGTCCCCACATGCATATGTGGATATTAATATAGATTTGTTTGACAATCTATGTTAGAACTGTTTTAGCTCCATATAAATTTCGTAATCAATGCAATTATATTGAATCCTTTTGATGCTTTATATCAAAATATAACAGATTATCATATGAAGATAAAAAAGATGATATGAAGAAGAAAAGGAAGTATTTTGTCTGGTTTGATGTTTCTATTCATGCAGTTCAAATTCTGTTATTCTTTCAACGAAGATGATATATTCTCTTTGCATTCATGTAAACATAATAGCGGTTGTAATTGTTTGAGTGTTTTATTGCTTCATGATCAATGCCTTGATTAACAGTTGAACTCGATATCTATGTGTTATTTTGTGAATGCCTAAGTAGGTAATTAGTTTTCTTATACTGGCAATGTTCGAGCTATTACGATAATCACTGAGAAAGACATTGACACTCTTGCGAGCTTTTGTGGACATTATATGGAATTAAATAATTAATCTTGTGAAATGGAACGGAAAATCGAATTCTAAGCTAAACGGTATTTTTTTGTCTTGTGTCAAAGTTTGGTCGAAATCGGTGGAACGGTGTAGAAATCTATAAAAAATATGCATATAGACAGACAGAAATACATATAACAACTTAAATATTTACTCAAGTATGTAGTAGTACTCATAGTGTAATGAAATTTGTTGTTAAATAAATTTTATAAATATACGTAGATAACATAAAAAATGGAGATGAAGATTTAATTATGGACGCTCTTTAATTACTGCAGTTCTGAGCATCCCATTCTATATTGGGCGTGAGAGACCGCTTAATTTTGCTCAGAAAGCTCTTTATCATGCTTGAGTTTCTTTTACATAGCGTAAATCTACGACACGGGACCAACGGCTTAACTTCCCTTCCGAAGGAAGAAGGATTGTTGCGCCCAAAAATACATCGTCCTCTGCCGAGCTTGAACCCGAGACCATGGGTATATGAAGCTAACACGGTAGCCACTACACCACGAAGTGTGAATCATATATACGTATATACATATATGCACATCTGGTACCAAGTTAATCGTCTTTAAAATTTACTAGCTCCGCCACTGCTACGATAAAGATCATCGTTTAGGTGACGAGCTGTAAAGTTTCAGACACATATGTGTAGTCATTATTTTGTGATTAATATAACTAATAGTGATAGCTTTTTTTACAAAAATGATAAAGTGAAATACGAATCGTGATAACATAAACTTCATTTTGAAGATTATAGAAATATAAACTAACTGGATGCGATATTAAAAGAGTCCCCATCGTTTTCGGATGGTAAAAAAGTGTAAGCTGAATTTAATAATGCTGTTCTCGTACAATGATGGGCTTGCCAAAATCGCTACCACATACAATACAATTCATAATACTACACACATGAGTTGCTAATTGCGAGTTACTTGACTTTGAAGAGATCTTGAGGGCCGTTTCATTCATGGCTGTACAGTATACAGAGACTTTTGGGTGTGTGAAAGCTTTCGCATGGATGAATTTCGCGTTGGACCAAAAACACATTCAAGAATGTTTAGACTTCTTTTAAGCACAATATCAGTGAATTTATTCAAAGTTTAGTAAATGAAACATAGACTCATCGTACACACCAGGAACAAAGAAGTAGTCCATAAGTGGTCATCCCAAATGTGACAACACTAAAGTCACAGCTACATTCAAAAGAACCATACTTACAAACTGTGATATTTGTGATTGTTCAACCGTACTTTTGCACATTGTTTTCTCAGTTACTTTTCTGTTTTTATAGTGTGTTGAATTTTAATTAACTATTTGAGTGTTTTGTTTAATAATTTCTAAATATGAGTGCATTCGAAAAAATGCACGGTTTTTGGACAAGTGCAACCTAAGGTGTTCTGATTGTTCCATTTCTCTACATCTCTGCAACATATTATTGTTAAAAGGCTTATTCTTCTATTTACTCCATGCTAATTGAGAAAAAATTACCAGAAACAGTCTTATTACTTACTTCCTTGTAAATAGAAGCGAAATAAGGGAGTATCTCAGGTTAACGTGATAGTTACAAGCTGGTTGCATGTGACCGAAGTTCCTTTGTACGGACAAGAGTTGACAAATTCCTGTATAAGAAAAGTATGTTTTTTAAAACTGAAACCAAAAACAAGAAATATCTATCTCAAAAAGATCAACTCGAGGAAAAAAATGTATATTACATCAATTGTGTGTTTTAACGTCTCTACATTTTTTGTGTGGTAAGATTTTATCCATCTCTTACGGCTTAGCAGTTATGTAAAATTCCGTATAATTCATCCAGAATAGAGTAGTCTTCAGAAAATTCCCAGAAAATTCAAGATATACATTTTATTTGTCAGGTAAATATCATTAATATATGATATTTTAACCAAAATCGTTACAGCCCATTTTTGAGAAAATCAAAATTCTCGAAAGAAGTTCCATGTAAAGGGTAGTTTGAAGTGGGAGGATTTTCCCCAAAATCTTCGTGTCGCATCCCTGGAAGATACTTAACTTAAATGCGAAGTTTGGTATTTTACCGACTTTCCATTTTTGAGTTATTGTAATACAGACACACGGACACGACACACACGCACACGGACCATTAAAATGCTTTTTTTGGATACAGGGGAACCTAAAACATATATTTCTGGTGAAATCTCGGTATCGAACTTTTGGGTGGAGTGCAATCCCTTCTCTTTACACTATGTACATAGTACGTGTAGAGAGAGCAAAAAGTAGGTGAGGATAGGTGAATTTCACCAACGGGAGAACTATGATTACGGTTTTCATGTATTGTATGGTGTGGTGTTCATAGACCACCTCCAGCAAGTCACAACATTACTCACACACAGGCACACACAGACACACACAGGCGCACACACACAAGCATACACACACGCGCAGACACATAGATAAATGTTTTCTAAAAATTTTTTTTTGGGATACAGAGGATCCTAAAATGTGTCTTTCCTGTGAAACCTCGGCACCGAATTTTGAGTGGAATGCAATATCTTCTCTACCTGTGTACTATGTAGAGAAAGTAAAAAATAGAAATTTATGAAAAATATCAGGTTAATATATTTTATTGGAAAGCGGGCTGCTGACACATCATGCCCTTAAGTCCTTAACGTTTATGATCTGTTAGTTTTATATTATTGAAAGCAATTTGATGTAGAAACATTTGTACACATAACAAGTAACTTGAGACACAGAACACGACATCAGAGATTTCAAACAAGGCTTGACATTTCAAAAGGATGTGCACTAATGGTGAAATAAATTCTTATTTTCGTCGCTCTGCTAGCTCAGCCAATCTGTCAGCGTATGTAATCTCTCTTTCAGGAGAAGTTAGTAAATAGAAAATATTATAAATAGAGCTTGAATGATTATGCATTTAGAGAAGTCATTGCATTGCACCCAACATTTAATACAGTAAGCATATTTCAACTGATTGGCAAAAGATGGCTTATGAAGGGTTAAACAAGACCATACCGAAAGCAGAAAAAACTGGCGACATGAGCGAGCACAATCTAATCTCTGTGCCCTCTGCTCCGACGGGAATACTCTGGAGCAATGATGGCAATTAGTAATGCATTCAGGGTCAGAATACGATAAAGACCTTACTTGAGGGCCTGGAAAACTAATAGTAATACTATATTAAAAATAAAATAACAGCAATGGCAACTTGAAAGCATATTATTTTAATAGTATTACATGTACAGAGAAGAAACAAGCATTGCTTTTTACTAAGAACAACCAGCTTTGTAAAATGTTTACAAAATATTTAAAATCCACTTCCAGTTCTGAAGTTACAATTTTAAGAATATGAGATAACATTGAATCAGTTAATATGCTTCTGGACTTTGATTTCACTAGTTTCATAGCAGAGAAGGCAGTTTCACATATGTAAGTACCACCAAATATGGAAGTAAGTTTTAAAACTCAGTTTCTAAGATGTGGAAAATGTTCCTTTGAAAAGAATTTCCAAAAATCAACACCAGTTGCCTCTGTTGTGTGAAGCGATGAATCACATTGGAGCTCATACAGTTCTAACTGTAGATCCCCGGGCTGGCACTCTACGTAACATCTCATGGCATTGTTGAAAAGTTCCATCTGAGATCGAAATACTTTAAAATCTTGAAATCTACCATCAAATTCTAAAATGAGATCTATGCAGGAAGTTAAAAGTAAATAAATAATATATTTATTCGCGGGCCGGATGAAACATACTCGCGGGCTGCATTAGGCCCGCGGACCGCCATTTGGCTATCACTGCTCTGGAGCATCACCTTATATTTTGAGGCATAGGTTGCTGGCATTTGGTTGGTGCTTAGCAGCTATCTCACCAAATGGAGGCCCCGCCGTGCCTGGAGAAACTCTGGCGCCTGGAATTTTGTTTCCCGAATACCTACCTACAACGCTGGGTGTTTTGATTGGTAGCGGGAACTGGATCTTGAAAAAGTATATGTATGGGCACTGTGGCAAAGAGGGAAGACTGGCTCTGCTTCCTGAGACAAGAACGCTGGAAGTGATGAGTCCGGATTTATCGGCGATATGCAGCCATTTATCACAGGGGTGAGGTTACCAACTAATATTGTTGGTCCCTCTGCTGACTATCACCTCAACACTACGACGCACTGACAGTGTGGTTAGCTTAAGCTTCCCGCTGCTGTTAGGAGACTCATTTTACATTACAAACACCACCGATGAAAAGAACAAACTTCCCCAAGACATGACATAGGACTGACCTAAATGGCGCATTCAAAACAATAAAATTACATTAAATAAACATAAACAAGAAATGTCTTTTGCATTTAATTGAATTATGGCTTAAATCTATTGTAGTCTATTAATCTAATGGTGGAAAATAAATTATCATAAAAAATACCGAAATTTCACTGGAACTACAGGTACTGAAGTACACCGAATAAAAATCGAAATTAAAAAATCTGACATGTTTCAATCAGTTAACTTTCTCTACATCTCTGTAACAATTTATTGCTGAAAAGCTTATTCTTTCATCTACTTCATGCTAATTGAGATAAAGATTAGTAGAAATGCTTTCTTGTAAGTAGAAGGGAAATCAGAAATACACTAGGCTAAAACGATAGTCAAATCTTTTAAAAGCTGGGTGCCATGTGGATGAAATCCATTTCTTTGCATGACTAGGAGTTGGCAAATTCCTGTATGTGCAAAGTTGAAGAATTTTAAAACTGAAACCAATAACAAGGAATATCTCTAAAATGGTCAACTCCACAAAAAAAAAAAAAAAAAAATAAATAAATAAATAAATAAATAAATAAATAAATGAATGAAATAAATTGTGTGTTTCAAGGAGATCTAAATATTTTGTGTTTTACGTTTTTGTCTATCTCTTACGGTTTACTACTTATGCAAAATCCAGCAACATTCATCCAGAATAAAGAGGCCCTTAGAGGCTATTCCCAGAAAATTGAAGACATGCATTTTATTTTCGTGTAAATATCTCTAATATATGGTATTTTAATCAACATTGTTAATCATTTTTTAAAAAAAATCAACATTTTCGAAAACTTTTCAATGTAAAGGATAATTTGGGGGGGGGATTTTCTTAATAATCTTCGTGTCGCATCCTTGGAAGATACTAAACTTATATACCAAGTATGGTATTTTACCGACTTTTCGTTTTTGAGTTATAGTGATCAGAGACACACATACACACACGGACATTGTTCTAAGAATGCTTTTGTTTTGGATGCAGGGGACCCTAAAACGTCTATTTCCGGTGAAATCTTGATATCGAATTTTTGGGTGGAATGCAATACCTTCTCTATACACTATATATGTACATAGTATGTATAGAGAGAGTAAAAATAAGTGTAAATTTATGTATGCGCGCGAGGACAGCATTATCTTAAAGCCGAAAACTCTGATAAATACTAAACTTGGTATTCCAAGATTTTCAAGAAATTGAGTTAATCCCAAACTACCTATTACAAGATAAGGTTTTCAAAATATTTTGTTTTTATAAAATGGCTCTAACGTTTTTATTAAAACGTGATATATTTATTTTTATGAAACTCTTTAAATAAACAATACATTTGATTAAATACCACATGATTACTATATTTTCAGGACAAAATATGTATGTATCCTCAATTTTCTGCAAATGTCTCTAAAGCCCTCTTCATTTAGAATGCCTTTTGTAAAACCCGATTTTTGAAAGGATTTCTAAGGGTTAGGGGGTACGATTATCTGCGGAAAAATGTAGTACTTTGTGGCGCATAGTGAGACGATAGAACACAAAATCAGAATAGTTAAATAGTTAAATATTCGTTATTACGTGAACAGCTGTAAATGAAAGGTTAGGTCAGGGAAATAGACGGAGTATTTGGTGAAAGATTGAGTATCTCCTATGTGATATTGACAGGCAGCAAATAATTGCGCAGTTCACGGAGAAGGTTTCCTCGGAACAACAGTATGGGCTAAAATTGGAGAGAAAAAGAGAAAAAAATACATCAAAAAGGCACCAAGCTTATTAGATAGGGGCTAGCGAGGTTTAAACTGGGAGCATGGCGGGTAATCATATTTGCTCATGACAATAGTATGAGAGTCTTCCCTACTTGTGAGGAGGAAGAATCTTGTGTGCATGTCTCGGCATGAGAGTACGGTGGAATGCAAGGTTATTGTGATTACGCGCGAATGCACGCACCAGATCCTTGCCGGTCCGTAATTGCTGCCCGTGAGTGAGCGGGTAGTTTTCGATCCTTATACGTAATTGTTGCCGGCGGTTTCCTTTCTATTTTGAATCCATTGTCACACCTGTGTGAGTGAACACAAGTACGGTCGGCAAGCGCAATACATCAAAGTTCCGACTGTCACACCTGGAAGTTTCTTGCCACGTGATCGGCAAGTATAAAAAGGCGACAACTTGGCCTAGAGAGTTAAGTTTTCGACTTCTACGAGCACTGAAGTGAATAGAGAAAATTGACTACAGCGCCGTGGACGAGTTGTTAGATCGCTCGCCTCCCACATAGGCGGCCCGGGTTTGATCCCAAGAGCTGGGATTTGTGGATTATTTTAGGGAACTTGTGTAGTAAAAGAGCTAAACAATACTTTAAGTTTTTCATATTATTTTCTCTAGGCCGTATGTACAAAGTACATAGTGGATAGAGAAGGTATTGCACTCCACCCAAAAACTCGATGTGCAGATTTCACCGGAAATATAGTATGTTTTGGGGTCCTTGAGTCCGAAAAAAACATTTTTAGAAAAAGGTCCCTGTGTGTCTGGACAGCATAGCTCAAAAACGAAAGACCGTTAAATATCATACTTGGTATTTATGTTTAGTATCTTCCAAGGATGCAACACGATGATTTTCAAGAAAATACCCCCATCACAAACTACACTTTACGAGGAAAATTTTTTGCAAATTTTGCTTTTCTCAAAAATGAATCTAACGATTTTGATTAAAATATTGTATATTTAAGATGGTTACATGAAAAATAAAATATATATTTTGAATTTTCTGGGAATATCCTCTGGAGACCTCTTTATTCTGGATGAGTTTTACAGAATTTTACGTAACCATAAAACCGTAAGAGATTGACAAAAACTTACTACACAAAAATGTAGATTTCCTTAAGAAAGCATAATTTATGTCATATACGCTTTTATTTGTAGAATTGGCTGTTTTAAAGGTATTCCTTGTTATTCCTTTTAGTTTTAAACTACCTAACTTTTCTCAAGCAGCACTATGTAAAGCGAACCGTTACTGAATTGTTTCACAAAACGAGCAGTTTGGAAAAGATTTGACTATCGTTTTAGCCTAATGCATTCCATTATTTCCCTTCTACTAAAAGGAGGCAAGAAATAAGACCGATATTCTGCTGTTTATCTCGATTAGCTTGATGTAGATAAAATAACAAATCTTTTGTAGGAATAATTTGTATATGGAACATATAGAGAACTTTATGTGAATGGAATACATAAGATTTTTTTCATATATTTTGCTTATTGCTAGTGTCGTGTTTTTTATTTCTCTTAACTGTCCTTTGTTTACATAATAAGGCATAATAATGCATCGGAATACGGTTTACCGGTCTGTGTATTGACTATATTCAGGATACTATTGAGTATGTTTTGTTTTGTTTTGTTTTTTTTGTTTTTTCATGTTTCCATTTTGTTTTTATTTCTGTTTGTTCTCTCTTATTATTCTGTATATTATACATCATGTGAGGTCTGTAGACCGGAGAGATTAGTATTATTTCAATATAAGTATCTATACTGCTATTTAAATCAACACGGCCATTCATTCTATGTTTCTATAACTTTAATTAGGTAACATATAATCTTTTTAATATAGGCGGTTTAACACACATGAAGTGTGTGAAATGGTACTTGAAATGATAATTGTAAAACGAAGTTTTGAAAGTACACGTCACAGGCTTGATTAAAAGAGCTTACTCTTATACCTAGTTCAATGGTTCTATTGAATACTTATTTGCAGGTACAAAGGGATTAGGGAAACACAGTAGTCATAAGCATTAGTCAAATCTTTTCACAGCAGGTTGCTATGTGATGGTTTTGAATTCCGTTCTCTTTGTATGGCTATGTGGGGTCAGGAAAAGGGGATGATACATGGAATGAAGATGGGGCAGTGGTGGAATGTGATGGAGGGGAAACCGGAGAACCCAGAGAAAACTCGCTCCTGCGCCGCTTTGTCCACCCAAATTCCATATGCGGTTACCTTGTATTTAACTCGGGCCGCTTTGGTGAGAGGCGAGTGGTCTAACCACTCTAACCTTGAATATTCAAGATAATATAAATACTTTATCAAAAATGTTTAACAATACATTATATTTTTTGTGTCTTTTAACAAGAATTGCATTTTTTCTGCAGTAAAAGTTTTGTTCATTCCTAACGTTTAACATTATGCTTCAGAGGCTATCCCATAGAATTCAAGGTCATAAACAATGTTAAACATGTGGCATTTTGATAAAAATCGTCAGAGCCATGTTTGAGAAAATAAAATTTAATGGTAATACACAATCGGAGGAATTTCGGGAAAATGTTGATGATATTTCATTGGCTTGTTGTTTTGAGATTTCATTAGAAATACAGTTTCATTAGAATAGGTTTCATTTCGTGGATTAGACTAGGAGCATGGTGGACAAGAATGGTTTGAGAATCTGCCCCATTTTCGAGGAGGAAGAGTCGTGGACCCATATCTTGGCAAGATGTAGGGTTACAGAGGAATGGAGGGAAAACTATTTACCACGATCCTTTACCGCCGCGAATGAAGAGCTAGAAGCATGTTAGACGCTACTGGCAGCCGCGGAAGACGTGGACGGGCTAGGTAAATTTATACTTAAGGCAAGACAGCTAAGATATGAGAAAGCTGACAATAGAGGCGAGGGGGAGGGGATAAGGATAGCTAAACAAAAGTGTTTACAATGTCAAACTTATGTCATTGTTGTGTTGTGGTGTTATATATAGTGCATATATTAGGTGTATTTGTCTATTATACGTAATAGGGTACATTAATGCATCTGAATAAGGTGTACTCTGTGTTGTAAATTTGAACTGCAGTATTTGAATATCTGTATTTTTATTTGCATGTTTACTCTTTTAATTCTTTGATGTTGTTGTTGTTTTTAATATTGTTTATTATTTTGTGCATTGCCAAAGCTCGTACTGTCTGTGGACCTGTGCGACTGCTGAAACTCAATGTATGATACTGTTATGTCAATAAATACACTTATTCATTCATTCATTCATTCATTCACATACAGACACATACTCACACACAAGCGCCTGCAGGCAAGCCTTTTCTAACGATGCTTATTTCACAATTTACGGATTTATATAAGCAGGGAGCGTCAAAGCGTGTATCAAATTTATGGCTAGAATGCATATTTTGTCTGCTTATTATGGGTAAGTAGAGTAACTAAAAATATAATTTGTCCAACCGGAAAAGGGGTTTTGTGGATCTGTAATGGCAACAAAATTATAATGCGAAACTGACGTAGCAGACATACAATGCACATAGTAGGTAGAAAAGGTATTGAAATTCCATCAAAAATTAAATGAGAAGATTTCATTGGTAATACGTGATTTGAGGCCCTCTGAATAAAAAACCATTTCTAGAAAAGGTCCGTGAGTGTTCTTGTGGAAAACTTAAGTCAAAAATGAAAAGTCGGTTAAATACCGAACTTGATATTTAAGTTTAGTATCTTCCTAGGTTGCAACACGAACATTTTCAGGAAGATGCTCTCACCTCATTTACTATTTACATTGAACATTTTTCGAAAATGTTGATTTTCTTAAAAATGGCTCTAATGATTTAAATTAAAGTAATACATGTTGAAGATAGCTTCATGACAAACGAAATATATATCTTGAATTTTCTGGGGAATAGCCTCTGAAGACCTCTTCATGTGGATTTTGTAAAGCTGGTAAATGTAGATGTCGTTAAAACACATCATTTATGTCATATATTATATATGTAGAGTTAGCCGAGGTATTTATTGTTATTGGTTTCAATTTGAAACTACTTAAAACTTTTTTCAAACAGAAAATAAGCTTTTTTTTTTTCTTCTGACTATATAAGGGATCTGAATTACAATTTTTCACATAGCACCAAGTATTTTAAAGATTTTGCATTCGCTTTAGCGTAGTGTATTTGCTTATTTCATTTGCATTACTAGGAAGCAAATAATAAGACATTTCTGTTACCAAGGCAGTTGGATTAGATGCTTCTTCTGGGACTGGCATTCGGTCGTGAGATCGTGAGATCGGTACCCGCGGCCGACCTCTCTGACTCATGGGTTTTTCGGGGTTTTCCCGGGTCACTAGGCATGCTGGAGAGGTTTCTTAATTCTTCCGAACTTCCTATGCCTTTATTTTTTCCCAGCCGGTCTATTTGTAGGTTATGTAGACGAGGTCTATGACAGGTACACCATTTCTTGGAGGTGACTGCACACTGGAAATACGGCTATCGGCGGCGAGATGGCGTTAATGGTTTTCGGTGGACTCAGGTGGTCTATCCGGGGCTTCTGGCATTCCCCGCGTCGAGATGAAGAACTGCTTGCGAACTGTAAGGGACCCTCCATGGTGGCTCTCTTCTTGTCCGGATGTTGGCCGCCGTCTGTTATTACACTCATCGCATTCTTCCTCCTGTGGTCTGTTGTACAATAAGCCCGTGACTGCGGTATGAAATACCTCTCTTTAATGTACACATATACATATACTTCTGCTAATATTTATCTCAATTGGCATGGTGTATATAAAACAATAATTCCTTTTAGACTGCTCCGTGGTTGAGGAGGCGACTTCTCCCCCGGAGGTTCCGGGGTCGATTCCCGGCTGAGGCAGGGAATTTTTCATTAGCCAGAAATATTCCCTCTCCCCCACAGTGTCTGGTAGTATGAATGTGAGAGTGAATGTGTGTGTGTGTGTGTGTGTGTGTGTTTGAGGAAAATAATACGATTTAAACCCAATGTAAAGAACCTACAGACAACGAGTTGTTTCAAGTGTACAGCCCCCGATATGACCTCAGGTGTTAAAGGGGGCTATATAAATGAAATAATAAATAACAAAATAACAATCCTTTTTAAGAGAAAGACATGTGGATGGAACACATTTTATTTTTACTGTCTCTATACGCACTGCATACATAGTGTATAGAGAAGGCATTACACTCCAACTAAAAATTCGATACCGAGATTTCACTGGAAATATATGTTTATGGGTCCCCTTTATCTAAAAAAAGGCATTTTCGGAAAAGGGCATTTTCTGAGTGTGTGTGTGTGTCCGTGTGTCTCTGAACTATAACTCAAAAACGAAAAGTCGGTAAAATACCAAACTTGGTATTTAAGTTTAGTATCTTCCAGGGATGCGACATGAAGATTTTGAGAAAACTTCCCACACCCCCAACTACTCTTTACGGAACTTTTTCGAAAATTTTGATTTTCTCAAAAATGGCTCTAACGATTTTGATTGAAATATCGTATATTAAAGATATTTGCCTGACAAATAAAATATATATATCTTGAATTTTCTGGGAATAGCCTCTGAAGAGTACTTTATTCTGGATGAATTTTACGAAATTTTGAATAACTGCTAAACTGTAAGAGATGGACAAAAACTTACTACACGAAAAATGTAGAGCACGTTAAAACACACAATTTATGTTATATGCATTTTTTTTTTCGTAGAGTTCACCGTATTTGAGACATTCCTTGTTTTTGGTTTCTGATTTCAAAAACTTATAGTTTTCCCATACAGGAATTTCTCAACTGCTGTCTATACAAACAAAGGAACTTCAGTGACATAGCAACCTGCCCTTGACTACAATTTTAACCTATGGTACTCTCTTATTTTGCTTCTACTTACAAGGAAGTAAGTAATAAGACTATTTCTGCTATTTTGTTTTTCTAATTACCATGAAGTAAATAGAAGTATAAGTATTTTAAGAATAATTTGTTGCAGAGATGTAGAGAAAATCATTTGAATGGTAAACATCAGCTTTTTTTTTGTAGTGTTAACTCTCTGCATAAAACAAGGTGATTCAGCTTTTTACCATGGTTACTGGGGCGAAACAAAAAAGCAAACGTCGGTTATGACATCATATCAAAAAGGAAAAGAATCCAGATCTGAACTACATGGATGTTGCTTGCGGTTTCTTTAATTCTAGTTATCTAAACACAGAGAACTCATAATCTTTCATTATCTGGCTGTCTAATGTATTTTAAATGAGTTAGCAGCATTGTGTAATAAACTCTCATTATGCTACGCGGAATGTCTCCTGTCTGTAGCTGTTACCATGGCAACACTTACTGCAAATTGACAAAAGCGAACGCATAAACAACTGCTGCCGACAAGCGAATCACTACATTCTGAAGAAATGAAAACTTTCTCTTCTGCTGAAGGCAAGGAAATTATCAACTGTATTAGCACAAGTGCTGAACGTTTTCCGACAATCTAATTCAAGTTAACGAATGCACCGAAGGTCGATAAAAAATTATTTTATGAAACTATGCATGAGCTTGAAACCAAAATTAACCGCTTATGATAACTAATAGCACAAGTGTTACTCATTTAATAGCAACAAGAATAGTTTATTTATAATGAATTTACCTACTTTGTTCAGCGGCAGTCTTGTTATTCACAAATTTAAGTTATTAAGATTATATATGACCGAATTTTCATGGAACATTTTAAAAAAATCAAATTTATTTTAATGCCATAAAATAATTCAAATATTCCTGAATGCAAAAAAGGTATACTTGGCCATTAAATGCCATTTTTAAATGCCTTAAGTCACTGGAGCTACAGCAAAGCATTAGAGTTGAAGCTGTACTGGACTCGGCAAGAAAAACTTCAGTTCGACGAGATCTTATTCGCATCATGGAAAGTACAAAACGAAGTTGTACAGAAGAAAAGCAGCAGTGCAAGAAGAAAAGGATAGAAAATGCAGCAGCAGAGGAGAGTAACAGGAAAACTGAGGGTGAGTCATGCATGTGAGCCATGCATTCAAATCTTTCCTTGTTTTCTCACTATTGATGTTTTCAGCATTTTTCTTCTTGTAAAATGCTTCTGCGAAGCAGCTTTTCTGTTACTCAAATAAAATTTGCTACACATGTACACAGAGGTACAACGAATAAGAATTATCCTAGATTTTACTAGATGTATTTTGCAGATGTATTTAAGTATACTCATTTTTAAACATAAAAATTATATTTTTATGACAAAAACAACAATTCATAGCTTTAAAATTTTTTGTAGGCTAAACCAAAGGAGGCATAGGGAAACCTACGGTAGTTTAAAATGTTATATGTATTATGAACCTAAGGTTAAAATATTAGACCAAAATTTTAATTTTTTTGTAGCAAGGGACTTTTTTAGTGACGTGACAACAACATAAACGAATTTGACCATAAGCTCTAAACATTTGAGTAAAATGGATGTAATTTGCACTGTAATTTATTTGCATTATATTACATCTTGGTATAAATTTCATAAGCTTAGCATTATTAGTTTGGAATTTCAAAGTTTCAGGCATACATGTCCTTTAAGTCACGGCCTACGTGATCTCACATACATACGTATAAATTAAAAACAAGTGCACTACGATGAAATTCTCAGTATAGTAATTGATGGTGCTTTAGTGTCGGAGAAGTACGGCTCTGTTTGGCCACCAGTCTAGCATCTCTTCTGTTCATTGGCTAATGAACCAAGTCATTGTACCCATTCTATTTTAAAACATATACATACATAATTGATGTGTTACATTCACATGACTTTCTTTATCACTTTAATTTATATTTATATAACTTCACAAACTATTCCTACGAAAGCCAAGTTAACTACTTCCTGCAATTTAATATACATTTACAGAATTAATTAATTACATTACGCATTTCATTGTAGGTATAAGGGGACTGCAGAACATCGAATCGATAAACAGACGTTTAAAGGCGGCATTGAAATTCATACTGTTTCTATGTCATTGCCAGAAACAGCAGAGGCGAGGGCACCTAAAAATACAAATTATTGTAAAACACAAACCAATAATTACTAATATTTTGGAAATTGTTGATACCACAGGAAGAGTTCTACGCATTTCTCTCTCACTCTCTATCTCTCCCTCTCTCCTTCTCTCTCTCTCGGTTTACCAGATGTAAAAAACTATAATAGAAATGTCTTCCACAAAGAGGAATTCAGAGAATATTCGCAGAAAATTTGACGTATACAAGGGTTATCCATAAATTATTGACCGTAGGCGCCTTCCTGTTGCGCAGACCACTGTTAGGCTTTTATCCAAGCCAAATGTTTTCTTTGACATATTTTCTCAATGTTGTGCAAGTATCTGTCATAACAATTTATTTTTGTGCATTCTGTGATTGTTTAAAATTGTCTGTGTAATCTTAAGTGACACTAATGTTGAAGTGAGAGGTAATTATTAGATTTTTGAATGTTCGGAAGTTGATATAAACACAAATTACGGTCAACTATAGAAAATGCATGTTGATACAGTAATGAACAAAATAAATTTGAAAAATTGGCGTGAAATATTAAAAAGTGGACGAATAAATATGTATGGCAAAATTCGACCCGGACGTTCATCACTCATTGATCTTTTGAAGAAATAAGTAACCACCAAAATCATATGCGACAAAACATTTCACGTTCTTTGCTCGGTGAAACTTTGTCCGAACATCTTGATTTAACGGACTGGCGGCAGGCAATTAGAACACGGTATTTTTACCTTTATATGCATTTTACTCTATCTACCACGTACAATGTACATAGTAGAGTAAGCGTATTCCACCCAAACATTCGATACTAAGATTTCACCGGACATACATGTTTTGAGGTACTCCGAAATAAGAAAAAAACTGTTTTAGAAAAAGGCTTGCGTTTGTCCATCTGTTTGTGTGTCTGTTTGCGTGACTGTCAATAGCATAACTGAAAAAATAAAATTTAGTAAGGTACCAACTTAATACTGAAGTTTAGTATGTTCCAGGAATGTGGGTCGAAGATTTAAAGTTATGCCATAAAAATAGAATACCTAATCCTAAACTTGAAATTAAACCACATATTATTGTTAAACAAGATTAATTAAAGGTACGGTATTTTGTGGCATACTATATAATCTTATAGTATAACTGTCAATATATGTGTGTATGTATGTCTGACGTATGTATGTATGTATGTATGTATGTATGTATGTATGTATGTATGTATGTATGTATGTATGTATGTATGTATGTATGTATGTATGTATGTATGTATGTATGTATGTATGTATGTATGCATGTATGTATGTATGTATGTATGTATGTATGTATGTATGACGCATGTATGTGTGTATGTGTGTATGTATGCATGTGTGTATGTATGTATGTATCTATGTATGTATGTGTGTATGTATATATGTATGTATGTATGTATGTATGTATGTATGTGTGTGTGTATGACGTGTGTATGTATGTATGATGTATGTATACATGTATATATGTATGTGTATGTATGTATGCGTATGGATGGATGGACGGACGGACGTTCCTTATAAACTTCTGCATCTTTGCAAAAATTTCTGCAGAACTTGACGCATAACTTTAGATGTAAGGCGAAAATTACTTAAATGTTTAAGGTATTTTATTGCCAATTTCATATTTTCTGGCTGCAGTGACTGAAGATACCGTGCCTCTGGCCCACTATGCTCTAATGTTCATTACTGCTCATTGGACCTGCTTCTCCCCCCCTCCCCAATTTGCTTACCATTAGTTTTGACGTGATTAGTATTTTTTGTGATGTATTGAAATGTTGCAATTATAAGCTACACTTAAGAATACAGTAGAGCTCCGGAAATTCGAGCTAGTTGGGGCTGAGACTACCTCGAATAACAAAACAAAATAAAAACATGAATTATACGGAAATCTCACCAAATCACGAATAAATCTTTAATGAACACAATAACGGTTAAACCTAAATAAAAAACAGTATAGTACACATCTATGTTATATAGTGGGCTCACTACAGTACACTATGTACAGGTACATACCACCTACAACGACATTATTGCTGTAAAATTAGTATTTTTGCTTAAGATTATTATAATGACCACCGTAGGATTACTGTAGCAATACAATCTTTTTCTGAAAGGATGATATACGCTGTACAATTGATTGGCATGTGGTCCCAATTAGTGAAGAGTCGATAGAGAAAGAGTAAGCGCACTCTTCCAAACATAACGGTACCTGTCAGTCTGTAACAGAAAGGCATTATCAATCTGAGACCATGTACATTATGGAGGAAATCCCTAAGAAATGTAAATGGACGCTCTTTAACTGCTGTGGTTCTCAGCCTCCCATTCTATATTGGACGTGAAAGACCGCTTAATTTTGCTCAGAGGCCTCTCTGTCAGGCTTGAGAGGCCTCTCTTTTACGCCCGAACAAATCCATCGTTCTCCGCCGGGATTGAACCCGCGACCTTGGGTATTTGAAGTCAGCATGGTAACCATTACACCACGGAGGGCGACTGAAATCCCTAAGTGAGTCAGTTTTACCTCGATTGTAAATGGAACATTGAAAGAAGATTCAAATTGTGACGCATTCGGAAGTGCCACATATAAAAACGGGATTTTAGTACTGTTTTTTTGCAAAATTTTAATTTTTTAAAACCAGCTCGAAGTACACGGAAACTCGAAATACCGGGGCTATACTGTATCATTTCTGTGATATTGTTGTTTGCAGTTTTTCCGTTGATTAAGGTCTGAGGAGACGGTGTGCGAATTCGTGGACACGCTACGCAACATTCCTGAGAAGCGATTACGATCAGGAAATATGACAATATTAAAATCTTCAGTGTCAAATGCCTCTCAGATGGGTTTGTTTGTATGTGCGCGTGTTTGTGTGTGTATGTGTGTGTGTGAAGAGAACGTACACTACGTTTGAAAACTCAAGAGATACCATTGCCCCTGCAACTGTTAGAATTTGTTTTCTCAATTAATTAGCCTGGAACAAGCAGCGCAGGATTTTTAAGCCAAGGATAATTGCTTCCTGCTGCGGTTTGGTGCACCTTGGTTCGTTAATTAGCTCAGGAAATGAAGACACTGACAAAAGAGCGAGCTATGCAGGAAAAATTACACTCTCACGATGATGGCCGGATTAATGGGCGCTCCAGCCTCCCGAAATATACGCAGTCCGAGGAGGTGAAGTTGTCATGGTAACCAGAATCCTATTTCACTACACAGCAAGGCTTAACTGATAAAACGTGCCCAAAGGTTCAAGCAAACATAGACTAATCTATAATGGTATTATAAAAACAGAAATTTTGTTTGTGCAGGGTGGCCATGAAAAACCGGCGAATACATCCGCTAATTTTGCACAAATTAGATAATAAATAAATAACAAATGGGGAGGGGGTAAACCAGTCACACTTCACGCGAATCAATCTCAAAAATTCATGAAAGATTCACAGAAGAAAAAACTGTTAGCAAGGCCGCATTCGCCGGAATTTATCTGTGGGACAGTCTAAAGAAAATATCTGACGTGTTCTATTCACATGATTTTCTCTACATCTCTGTAACAAATTATTGTTAAAAAGCTTATGCTTCTATTTACTTCAAACTAAACGATAAAAAAATTAGCATAAATAGTCTTATTACTTGCTTCCTTTTAAGTAGACGCGAAATAAGGTAGTGCCATAGGCTAAAATATTAGTGAAAAGCTGGTTGCCATGCGACTGAAGTTGCTTTGCTTCTATGGACAAAAGTTGACAAATTCCTGTATGAGAAAAGTATGAGGAGCTTTTTTTTAACCTCCGATAGGCTATAAATAAAAGGCAAGTTCATAGAAAATTTTTTTTTATTACTAAAAGTTTTGCACACTTGTGGTTACTTTTCAACATAATCACCAAAAAGATTGAGACATTTATCGTACCTGTGCACAAGCTTTGCAACGAAGAGGAATGCTGACTTCAAGAATTGTGTTGATCCATGACAGCGCTCGTCCACACACTGGTGGCACAACCCATTGGCTCCTTGAACAACTTCAATGAGACATTTTCGATCATCCGCAGTACAGTTTTGACCTGGCACCAGCGACTTTCACCTTTTCCCTTAACTCAAGACGTGGCTAGGAGGGCAGCACTTTCAAACCAACGAAGATCTTCAAAACAACGTCAATGTTCATTTGACATCATTGGCGGCAAAATTTTTTGAAGCGGCTTCTTTGGATTCAGGGTGACCCAATACATGTATTTCCGATGAAATCTCGGTATCGAATTTTTGGGTGGAATACAATACCTTCTCTATTCACTATGTACATAGACGTAGAGAAAGTGAAAACTGCCTTACGAGTGAAGAGAATATTCCGAGAACATTTGAGATATACGTTTTATTTGTCGGATAAATAGTTTTTATATATGTTATTGCAGAGAAAATCAACAACTTCGAAAATATTTATCAAATATACGCCTATTTTCATGTCGCATCTTTGAAAGGTACTAAAGTTGGTTATCACATTAGTATTGATTCCAGCTTCTGTATTTTTAAATTAAGCTGTTCATACATACACACATGGAAAATTTTCTAAAAGTGCTACTCCGAATTCATGAACCTCAAAACATGTATCACCGTTTAAACGTCTAATGGAATTTTAGGTGGAATATCATGCCACGAATACCACAAAAATTTATATAACATATATTGTGTGTTTTAACGAGATCTATATTTTCGGTGTAGTAAGCTTTTGCCTATGTTTTACGGTTTACCGGTTATGAAAAATTCCGCAAGATTCTGCTGAACAAAGATGTCTTCAGAAGCTATTTCCATTTAAATATCCCTTATATACGATATTTTAATCAAAATCGTTGGAGCCATTTTTGAAAATATCAAACATTTTTCCATGTAAAGGGTAGTTGAGGGTGGGGGCATTTTCTTGAAAACTTTTTGTGTTGCATTCTTTGGAGGATACTCAAGTTTGGTATTTAGGGAATCTTTCGTTTTTGAACTATGCTACCCACATTCTCGCTCTCTCTCTCTCTCTCACACACACACACATACACACACACTCACACACACACATGGACATTTTTCTAAAAATTATTTTCTTTGGATTCAATGGGTTCCAAAACATGTATTTCCGGTGTAATTTCGGTATCGAATTTTGGGTGTAATACAATACCTCCTCTGTACAATATGCAATAGTGCGTGTAGAGGAAGTGAAAATGTGGAATGGTTAATCTCTGTTTCTATTTATTAATATATTCACATTTACTGCTACATACATAGTAGATAGAGAACGAATTGTACTTTCATCCTAAAGTTTTGATACCTACATTTCACCGGAAATACCCTATATTTTCATGCCCTTGAATTTAAAACTATTTTTAGAAAAAAGGGGTGTGTGTGAGTAACGAATTATTAAAATAAGTAGGGTGAAAGCTTTGTTTTTACGTTCAATGTATTTCAAAGATGTGACACGCACATTATTAATAAAATCGCCCTTCTCCAACTTAGGTTTACCTGGAACATTTTAGGACAATTTTTAGTGTCTTAAGATGGCTAAATTTTGTTTGATTAATATAATGATTAGATAAGAAATAAAATGCGTATCTTGTATTTTGTGGCAACAATCGTTGAACTTCTCTTAACTCGGAAATGTAAATGTAAATGGCGTGTTATTTATTGACGCTCTTTAACTACTGTGGTTCTCAGCGTCCCATTCTAAATTGGGCGCTTAATTTTGCTCAGAGGCCTCTCAATGTCTGGCTGCAGCTAGCGGACCGAGAGGTTGTATGTCCGCTGTGTTGCGCGTAATCGAGCGGTGTTAAGGAACGTCAAATACATTGTTTTGTGTGAGTCTATAGTTCTACAAGGAAAGAATTTCTGATGATGGAGGCAATACGCCGGCAAATCTCATTTCGAGGAGCTGAACGTCGACCCAGCGCGATGGAAGTGCATGACTGGATTCACGACTACATGATAATACCACCTGATCAGGTAGATACACTACAGTTTCATTCTAGAGAAAAATCAGTTTTTATAAAATTTATATCTGTAACACACTATGAAAGATATTTACTGCACTTTCAAGGAGCGGCAAAGTTTAGTTATGAAAATGGTGAAATACTAACGGTAAATATTGGGCCCGCTGACTGCCGCATTGTAAATGTCTGGGTTTTCAATTTAGTGCCTGAGATCACTTACACGTTTCTGGAACAGAAACTTTCACAATATGGGAAAATACTAAGGTTCAGGAAGAACAATGGAACGCAGGTTGTAAGTACCCCGTCAAGTCTGGTGTTCGTTCTGTAAGAATGGAATTAAAAAAGGAAATTCCATCTACAGTAGTAGTGCGTGGATTTCCTGTTGGTGTGACCTATTTAGGACAACCGCAAACTTGCTATGTGTGTGGCGAAACTTCTCATTTTCGCTCACAGTGTCCATACAAAAAGTCTGTACTGCCTGTCTCTGTCTCGCGCAGGGCTGTGTTACTCAGCGATGTAGTGAGAGGTCAAGTTAGCGCTCGGGCCGAAGAGGAATGTAAACAAACAGTAGGTGCGTCAAATGGGCCCGCTACTGAAGCTAGTGAAATAGAACCTGTTTGTAACGTCAAACCTACAGAGGAAGTCTACCCGAATACCAGCTGTATGCGTGACGATGTGGCGGTGCAGGAGACTTCTGTGACCGCACCGGTAGCGTCAATTCTCCCTCAGAAGTAGCAGAAATGGGTGTCTCATCCCCTACACGATCTTCTGTTGTTGTGGTGCCTAATAGTGGTGACCAGAACATGGTTGGCCCCTGCGATGCACCAGACACTGTAATAATTGAACACCAGAAATGGAGTGAGATGGATTCCGACGAACCTGTGCCGGTTAGGAGAGAACGCCCGCTGTCGGTTAGTGAGGAGGAAGGCACCGAAGAAACGGAGTCTAACATCGCGTGGGAGACCGTGAGAGACCCTCGACTCAGGAAGCACTTGCCTTCTCGGTCTGGAAGCCTACCGAAAAAGTTTCCACGGGTATCACGAACACATATTCATGCCGTTGAAAATGACTAGATACATCTTGGACGGTGACCTGCTCTGGTTTACTTCTGGCCTTGTTTTAATGGTTGTCTTACGTACCTTTGCCACTGTTAACATCAACTCCCTACGCTGCACTGCCAAACAGGCTCTTTTACGTGATTTTGTGCGGACTCATGATTTAGATATAGTTTTTCTCCAAGAAGTTAACATAACCGACTTTGGCTTTAAGGGTCCACAGTACAGTTGTGTGGTGAATGTTGGAGAACATATGCGTGGTACTGCTATTTTGTACAGAGCAGGTTTGACGTTTACCGAGATAGAGATGTATCCTAGTGGTCGTGTTATAAGTGCTAGAATGGACAACATGCTGCTACTTAACCTATACCTGCCCTCAGGGAGTGATAGGCGCCATGAGCGAGAAGAATTTATAACAAACATTCTACCCTATTATGTGAGATGGAATTATGCCCTGCTTTTAGTAGGTGGCGACTTCAATTGCGTGCTACTTGCTAAGGATCAGCGCCCTGGTTATAACAAGTCTTTGGCATTGGATCAGCTGGTAACCGGGCTACGTCTTTGTGATGTTTGGGAACATATGAACGCTACGTCTGTAGAATTTACTTATTGTCGAGCGAACTGTGCCTCAAGGATAGATCGTTTCTATTTAAGCGCTCAGTTCAACTCTCTGATTCACACAGTGCGAGTTCTACCTGTTGCCTTTACTGACCACCATGCTGTCAAACTGCAATTAATCGCTGAGAGTCGCATTCCGCTATATGGCAGAGGTTATTGGAAATTAAACGAAGCTTTATTACATGACAACATTATTGCTGCTGATTTTGCCAAGTTGTGGCAAAGTCTTCAGGGTAAAGCTCGACGCTCCCGCTGTCGGTGGTGGAGACATGGCGACGTATATTTAAGCCTGGTATTACGACCTTCTTCAAGACCAAAGGTCGTGAGAGGGCAATTGAACGACGTCACACCTTCGACTTTTACTAAGAAACATTAATGGGTCTTCTCTCTAGACAACAGAGTGGTCAAGACGTATCCCATCGCCTTCAAGCTGTGAAGTGGAAGCTCGTGGAAATACAGCAACATGTTTTGGCGGGAACTATGACCCGTTCGCGAACTCATGACTCCGCCGTAGCACAGGAGAAAGCTTCATTGTTTCATACCATTAAGGAGAAGTGTGCTGATAGTGGTCGTTACATCCATGCTCTTCTGACACCGGTAGGTGCCAAGGTCACCTCTGTGCCTCAAATCCTACAGACTATCCATACATCTTATAGCACCATGTTTGACACCACTGACCTACGCAATGACGTCATGGAGGAGCTCTTCCAATATGTTGACACCGGTATAACTGTCGAGGAACAGCGTTGCTTGGAGCAGCGATATTCTGCCACCGAGATTCTGCAAACCATTAATTGCGCTAGCCTCCATTCCTGCCCAGGAGAAGATGGCCTGATATATTCATTCTACAAGACCTTTTGGAGTATAATCAAAGCAGAAGTTGTAGATTTGGTAAATGAGATCCTTATTGGATCGAACTGTTGCCCTGGATTCGCAGATGGCATCGTCATCTTAATCCCAAAGAAACGGTCTCCAATGAGTGTCTGGGACTATAGACCCATAACACTTTTAAACAGCGACTACAAAATTGTGATGAAAGTACTTGCATCCAGATTAAGGGTTATTCTACCTACAATTATAACCTCCGGACAAACATGTGGCATCCCGGGCAGGACAACCTTGACAACCTTCTGGTCCTCCGAGATACAATTCTCCATTATGAATGGAATCCGTCGGAGGCTGCTGCGTTGGTGAGTCTGGATTTTGATAAAGCCTTTGATAGAATTGGCCATGCTTATATGTTTAAAGTGCTTCAGAAATTCAAACTTCCACCGTTGCTAATATCTGCAATCAGAACCGTCTACAGCGGGATGTCTTCGAAGGTGCAAGTCAATGGATACTTCAGTAAGCCTATAAAGCTTACTAACTCTGTACGCCAGGGTTGTCCACTATCAATGATTCTCTTCTCCCTTTCTTTAGAACCCTTTCTTCGCTATCTTCAGGCTAAGCTGTCTGGGACTGTTACTCCAGCTCGATTATTTTGTGCCAGAGCTTATGCTGATGACGTCACGCTGCTCATCTGTAGGCGCGAGGCGTTACCCTTGGTACATACCGCCATCACACTTTATGAGGAAGCTTCTAATGCCAAAATGAACACCGCGAAGTCGCAACTGCTCCCTCTTGGATCGTGGCCGACTGATCACACTTTTCTCGATATCCCGATACAATATATTGTCAAGATTCTCGGCATCATCTTCTCCAAGCCGTTTACATCGATGATTGCTCGCAACTGGGATCACAAAATAAATTTGATTAGGCTGCACATTTTGGCCGGAACTTGAATCTTCTAGAGAAAGTGTGGCACATCAATCAGTTTGTTTTGGAAAAATTATGGTATATAGCGCAGATACTACCAATGCCTGAAAAACACGTCTCCCGAATTGAGCGACTTATTGGATACTATTTATGGAGAGCACAGCCCTTTCGTATAGCTAAAACCCAATTGTGGCGAAAACGTAACGAAGGCGGCTTAGGTTTAATTGCAGTGGGACCTAAGAGTAAAGCGCTTCTTGTTAAATCTATTATACTTGCCACTGGGGTATATGGAGAGGAACAATAAACAGTATTTTGGGAACCCTTCAAGAATTCTCTTGGAACTCCAGTTCGGGCTGCTCCTGCGGGTTTTAAGAGAGCGCTCCATGTTTTGGATGGCATTGATGTCGATGTCCTACCTCAGCAACCTAGAGGACTATCAGCTGAGATCTACAAGCTTTTCCTACAGCGGCTGCTTGCACCCATTCATGTGGTGGATAGGATGCCCAACAAACCCTGGTGTCAGGTATGGCGGAACATCCATTTGCGCAACATATCTACGGAGTGGACTACATGCGCATATTTGGTCATCAATGATGTTGTGGCTACAGAGGATAAAAAATTCCGATATAACATGGTGAGGACCCCCACATTCAACATTTGCGGTGTGCGGGATACTCTACGCCATCGTTTTGTTACCTGCACAACAGCACGACAGATCTGGCACTGGGTTGTTTCCCAACTGCACCGTCTTGCTCCTTCGCAAAATCCCAACGATTATGCTCGCACATTACTACAACTAGAGACTCGAAGTACTACCGACCGCTTCGCACAGGTGTGGCTCGCACTTGGCTTTCAGCATTATATGCTGTCTGAAACGCATCCCAGCGTCGACGGTTTACGTTGTCATCTTAGAGCAGCAAGAGAAGATCTGCAAAAACATAGGCGTCTTTCACTGCAATCGGCAACAGCTTTTGCCTTGCTCATTCTATAGCGATTACAAAACCTTCTCATTTTGTTACCATCTTCCTGCACATGTTTAATTTAAACGCATAGACAACATTGTTCATAACTATATATATAAAAATTTTTGAACTGATATACTGTATTTATAATATAACTTATACCTTTTGTAATTAACAAAATGAATAAATAAATTATAAAAAAAAAATCAGGCGTGCCGTAAATCTACGACATGGGACCTTCCGAAGGAAGCCATACTAAGGTTTTTAAGCCCGAAAAAATCCATCGTCCTCCATCCGCGACCTTGGGTATATGAAGTTAGCATGGTAACCAATACACCACGGAGGGCGACACTTGACTCGGAAAGAATCTTCTAATAACTTATTTAACTAGTAAACGTTAAGCGATAGACGAAAGCTTACTACAGCAAATTGTGTATCTGTTTAAAACACACAATTTATTTAAAATAACTTTTTTGTATCTTAATTCGAGATCTCTTTCATTAATGGTTTGAAATTATATATATATATATATTGGTCCTTTCAATTTTCAGTTGTTTCTCACTGTGTTGCATTTTAAAATCAGCATATAGGGTTCAAATCTTAAAGTTTGACTATCACTGTTCTGTCTGTATCCATAATGAAATGTATAATATACTTATTACTTTCTCTACACGTACTATGTACATAGTGTATAGAAAAGATATTGTATTGCATCCAAAAATTCGATACCGAGATTTCACTGGAAATACATGTTTTGGGCACCCCTGAATAAAAAAAAACATTTTTAGAAAAATGCCCGTGTGTGTTTGTCTGTCTCTCTGTGTGTCTGTGGGCAGCATAGCTCACAAACCAAAATACCGTTGAATACCAAATTTGGTATATAAGTTTGGTATCTTCCAAGCATGCAACACGAAGATTTTTAAGAAAATCCCCCCACCCCCAAATACCCTTTACATGGAACTTTCTTCGACAATTTTGATTATCTTAAAAATGGCTCTAACGATTTTGATTAAAATATCGTATAGCAAAGATATTTACCTTACAACTAAAATGTATATCTTGAATTTTCTGAGAATACCCTCTGAAGACTACTTTATTCTGGATGAATTTTACGGAATTTTGCGTAACTGCTAAATCGTAAGAGATGGACAAAAGTTACAACACAAAAAATGTAGAGCACATTAAAACACACAATTTATATTATATATTTTTTTCGTGGAGTTGATCGTTTTTTAGATGTCAGCTTTGAAAAACTGGTATTTTTCTCATACAGGAGTGTGTCAATTCCTGTCCATACAAACAAAGGTACTTTTGTTACATAGCAACCAGCTTTTGACTATCACTTTAACCTAGTGTACTCCCTTATTTCGCTTCTACTTACAAGGAAGCAAGTAATAAGACTATTTCTGCAAATTTTTTCTCAATTAGCATGAAGTAAATAAAAGCATATAACAATAATTTGTTACAGGGATGTAGAGAAAGTCATGTGAATGGAACACATCAGATTTTTTTTTTTTGCAAAGGTTTATCTTGATTAAAGTAAAATAGTTAGAAAATAGGTTTTCGTCAGAATTGTTTTATAGTTACTAATTAACAACAAAGTGTGAAGAACGTAGCATATTAGGTCTCTTGTGTAATACGTTTTTGTCTATCACTTAACGTTTGCCAGTTGTATAAGATTAGCAGGTGCCCCAACCCTCTCGATTCGGCGTGTGCAGATACTTTTTTTTTTTCTTTATGAGTATTACATATATTTGGCCTTCAGGCTAAACCTAATTGGCAAAGAGAATAACTTACATAGAACACAAACACAGAACATAGCGGGATTCAAACCCTGTCGCCGAGGGGGTCAACGCCAAATGCGCCAACGACCACGACTGGGGTCGGTGCGCAGATATTCGTTCGGGCGTTTAAAGATCTACAGAATCAAAGGATTATTTCAAGTTAAAACCCATCACTGGGGAATTAGCGAACGTGTCCTTTGTTTTTCTCCTTTAGCGCCCACCATCGCCGGGGATAAGTAAAAGGGACTAAACAAAGATCGCTTAGCCAGTTACTCACTTTCGTTCCGTTTCATGATCGGCTTACCCTCCGCGTAATTGTAGGACTGAGATCCCCCCTTTGGACTAACAAACTAATGCCTAGGGGTCAGAAGCCTATCGGGAAGCCTACGGCACGAAACCATAGAATAGACAACCTGTTATGAGGGGTCGCCTATAGACAGGCATGAACATGAGGAAGCGGATGAATGTAAGCGAAATTGATGATTAGAATGGTGATGATGGAGCAATTGGTGGAATGAGGATCCGGACAATCCAGGAGAAAAACCGCCCAGACGCCACTTCATCCACTACGAATCCCACATGCGGACGCTCGGCATCGACCCCGGTCCGCCTAGAAGGGAAGCGAGCGGTATAACCATTCATCCACAGCGCCACTTCCTAACTTACCGGTTTTAATTTTTAATAGTCCTGTTGAGTTCTGCAACTCTTTTTAACGTACATCAAATACAGGGCATAAAATTTCCACAGAATGAAGTGGACTTCTCGGCCTATTTCCGGAAAATTCAAATGGCATTTTAGTCAAAATCGTTATATGCATTTTTGAGAAAAACAAAAATAACGAAAACTTTAGCATGCAAAGGGCAGTTGTATGTGGTGGAATTTTCTTGAAAATTCAAGAGGACTTCTCGGCCTATTTCCGGAAAATTCACATGGAATTTTAGTCAAAATCGTTATATGCATTTTTGAGAAAAACAAAAATAACGAAAACTTTAGCATGTAAAGGGCAATTGTATGTGGTGGAATTTTCTTGAAAATCTTTGCATCGCATCTTCGGAAGTTACTGAACGTAACAAATTTTCCATTTTACAAATTTTCATTCTTGAGTTATTCTGTTCACACACAGACACACACACACACACACACACACACACACACACACACACACACACACACACTCAAATATAATCACAAGGTTACTCTGAAGGATTTCTAAGGAATGCTTTTTGGGATTCAAGTGGCTCAAAACGCGTATTTTCGGTGACATTGCGGTATAATTAACTATAACTTGCTACACGTATTGAGAATTTAAAAATGCATCCTTGCAGCTCCCAGTAAGGTGGTTAATTTAAACAATTGTGGTCGAAAGCAGTATTTTCTGCAAATTAGGTTAGTTTGAAGAAATGTGAATTAAAATGTTAATAGATTGATATATTTTATATTCTTAGTTGGTGGGGGTCACCATCTACCTGCACACAGTAAACAAGCCCGAATAAGATACCCTTTCTTCAATGCCAGTATGCAATAATCCCGTTGCCAAACAAAACGAGATGCACTGCATAGACTCGCTCGCTCGCTCACTCCGCAAACATTCGCAACGCGCGCGCTTTCTTCCATAGCAAAGAAAAGAAGGAGTTGTTAACAAAAGACTTGAGTAAATAAGCCAGGGATGACAGTTCTCGACGTCTCATAATATATTAATTTAAACTCTTGCTTCTCCATGACCTCCTCCTCGCGTAGCTCAAACTTCCTTCATGTTAAATATTTATCTTTTAAACGTTTATTTACGCATTAATTATGTACGTTTGCTAAACCAAGGCCTTTTCGCTGCTGAACTCGCGATGTAATTAGCTTAATTTTTAGCTTTCTCACGGCTCTTGGTTCGATTACCACTACTGTAGTTTAATCTCTGTTTTGCACATGCAGTAAGCATGCCATTAGACACGTTTGATCACGTAGGTTATTGGACTCTTGAGGTCTAAGAGCCGTATTCAGCAAGGAAGCATTAACATTCGCCTTACCTACATTCTATATTCCACCAAAAACTTGATACACGAAATACACATTCTGAACCCCTTGAATGCACAAAAAATAAAAGAAAAAATCTGATGTGTTACTTTCACATGACTTTCTCTAATTCTTTTTAAAAAGCTTATGCTTTATTTACTTCCTGCTAATCGAGAAAAAAATTAGCAGAAATAGTCTTATGTCTTGCTTCATTGTAAGTAGAAGCGAAATAAGGGAGTACCATACGTTAAAGTGATAGTCAAAAGCTGGTTGCTATGTGACTGAAGTTCCTTTGTTTGTATGGTCACGAGTTCACAAAGTCCTGTATGAGAAAAGTATGTGTTTTATAGCTGAAACCAAAAACAAGGAATATCTCAAAAACAATCAACTCCACGAAAAATATGAATATAACATAAATTGTGTGATTTAAAGTGCTCTATATTTGTTGTATGGTAAGTTTTTTCCATTTCTTATGGTTTAGCAGTTATGCAAAATTCAGTAAAATTGACCCAGAATAAAGTTGTCTTCAGAGGCTATTCCCTGAAAATTCAAAATATACATTTTATTTGTCAAGTAAATGTCTTTAATATACGATATTTTAATCAAAATCGTCAGAGGCATTTTTTAGAAAATCAAAATTTTCGAAAAAAGTTCCATGTAAAGGGTAGTTTGGGGTGGTGGGAGTTTTCTCAAAATCTTCGTGTCTCATCCCAGGAAGATACTAAACTTAAATACCAAGTTTGGTATTTTACCGACTTTTCGTTTTTGAGTTATCGTGTTCACAGACACACGGACACACAGATACACACAGGGACCTTTTTCTGAAAATACTTTTTTTGGATACAGGGGACCCTAAAACATATATTTCCGGTGAAATCTCGGTATCGAATTTTTTGGTGGAGTGCAATACTTTCTCTATACTCTATGTACATAGTACGTATAGAGAAAGTAAAAATAATTTTGAAAATTGTTTTATGCATAAGAATTTTCCTGCCGTTTCACGAATAAACTTTTCTTAAAAGAGCTTATTATTTTATCTTTTTATGTTAATGTAAAATGTTATAGAAATGGTTTTATTGCATACTTTCCTTGCTCATACAACTGGAGTAGGCGAATGGAATATGCTACGGGATAATCAAGTCATTCAAGAGTTGCTCACTAAGTGATACCTTTAAATTCCGTTCTCTTTGTTTGACCAAGAAGAAAAAAGAAAACCGGCTTCCCATTTGAAAAACATATAACTGAAATTAATAAAAAGATATACATAGAGAATGTTTTAGTTCTAGACAAAATAATAATAATAGTAGTAATAACAATAATAATTATAATAATAATATCGTGCGCTCTAAAGAGATTTAGTATTTTGTGTAGTAAGATTTTGTATATCTGATGCAAAATATATTCAGAGGCTTTTTCCAGAAAATTCAAGATATACATTTAAATTCACAAGAAAACAAATTATGGTACTTTAATCAAAAGCACTGGAGTTATCTTTGAGAAAATAAAAAAAAATTATTTGCTAACTGAGGTTAGGTTTTTTTTTTTAAATCTTCGCGTCACATCCTCTTAGCTCCATGGCACGACAGCTCACGGGGAGCCTTGGCCTACCGCCCGGCCGCTGCGTCCCCCATCTCGGTCCAATACAGACGTCATGGATGGGGTGCAGTATTGGAGGGTGAGACGTGGTCAGCGCCTCGAGCCCCTCCCGGCCGGTTAATGCGGTCCTCACGACCTGGAGCCGCTACGTCTTCATCAAGTAGCTCCTCAATTGGCCCCCCAGGGACCTCACGAGGCTGAGTGCACCCCGGTCCAGGTCTCCCAGCGGGGGAAAAATCCCCACGCCGGTACTGGGGATCGAACCCAGGTCTCCCGCTTGGTATGCAGCTGCGCTACCACCGCGCTAAGGAGACGACCCCTCTCATGTCCTCTAAGGTGCTAAATTTAATACTAACTAGCTGTTTAACTGAATTTTAATTTTTATTATTAAATTATATATTTATTCTTCACAAAAACACCTATATACGCACACACAAGCGCGCAATAATTTAGTTAAAACTGTTTTTTAGGGGTTTAAGGTCTCTCAAAACATATACTTCCAGTAAAATCTCGTTAGCGAATTTCCACATGGAATGAATAGCTACTTCTTCAACTTAATATATTTACGTGATCAAGAAAATATAAAATAACTTGCAAAGGAAGGGTTGATTTTCAGTTGAGAGCACTAAAGAACAGGAAATAAATTGCTGTGTAAAATAAAACAAATGCCACTGATACTTCATTCCAAAAGTATATATAGATGCTCAAGAGTAACTAAGAAAACAGAAGCAGCTACAAAAGAAATGAAAATCTGATTTGTTCCATTCACATGACTTTTTCTACATCTCTGTAACGCATAATAGCTAATTATCTTGTTATTTTATTTACTTTATTCTAATCGAAATAAACATTACTTTCTTACTTATAAGTAGACGACAAGTAGCGGAATATGCTAGGCTTAAAAGATAGCCAAATCTTTTAAAACCTTGTTGCTATAGAATTGAAATTCATTTCTTTGCATGACAAGTTCCCGTGAAGTTTGAGTTTGAGTTTTCGAAAACTGAAACTAATAACAAGGAATATCTCGGAAACGGTCAACCCCACGAAAAAAATGTATATGACATGAATTATGTGTTTTAACGAGATCTACATATTTTGTTCAGTAGGTTTTTGTCTATCTCTTACAGTATTTCAGTTATAGAAGACTCAGATCAATTCATCCATAATAAAGAGGTCCTTAGAGGCTATTCCCAGAAAATTAAAGATATACATTTTATTTGTCAGGTATATATCTTGAGCATAAAAGATTTTAATCAAAATCGTTAGAGCTATTTTTGAGAAAGCCAAACATTTTTATTTTGTTTTCATGAAAACGGTAGTTGGCGGTGGTATTAACGGACTTTTCGTTTTTAAGCTGTGCTGCCCACAGACACACATACACACACACGCGCGCGCACCCATATACACACAGATATAGGCAGACAGACACACACGGACCTTTTTCTAAAATTTTTTTTTTTTTAGATTCAGGGCGTCCCAAAACATGTATTTCTGGTGGAATCCCGATATCGAATTTATGGGTGCAATACAATAGCTTCTCTATACGAATTGCTAAGGCTGGCCCTGTAGCTCGGTCGCTAGAACTCCAGCAGTCTGTGCGAGGGGTCCTGGGTTCAATTCCCGGCGTAGATTATTACCTATCCTCCCCAGAGACTGGAAGTATGTGTGCTCTAATGTTTAAAGCTAGACATAAACAGAAACTTGGCAGCATCAGTACATGAGTTAACACCATAACCGATAGCCAATATGCTCCAAAGGGAAATGCCGCCTATAGGAACCAAGCAGTTAAAGGCGAGTATAAATGAGAACCCAACATATTCAATCCCCTCATATAAGAAAGTTTAACTTTAATTCACTTGCACTTGTGTTATAATCAGGTTCGTTTGCAGGGAATGCTAAATACTTTATAAAGACAGAACAACTACTATAAGGAAACAGACACTTCATGATTAACAACCGACAAATTTATTTTTATCGATGGTTGCACAAAATGTTTATTTTCAAAGAGGTTAACTTGGTGGCTTGGGAGTGGGGAATCCTCATGTTTGCTTGTTTCACTTCTATTTGGTTGAATCGATTTAGGGTTTATGTATCCTGTGAAAAGTATGTAAGTTATGTGTTATTAAATAATCTACGGGACCAAAGAGAAACGTGTTGAATGCATTAAATCAGAAACTAACAGCCAGTTTAAGTTTAGCACCTTCCAAAGATGCCACACCAACGTTTTCATGAAAATTCCTCATCCCAAACAATCGTTGGGCAAAATGGGTTGTTCGTTGTCAAAAATAGTGGTAATGATTTTCATTATAATACTATACGAAATTTCGTTACAAATAAAACATATATCTTGAGCCCTCTTCATCTTTACTTTTTCTATACGCACTATGTACATAGTGTATAGAGAAAGTATTGCACTCCATCCAAAAATTCGATACCGAGATTTCCCCGGAAATATATGTTTTAGGATCCCCTTTATCTAAAAAATATTTTCGGAAAAAAATCCATGTGTGTATCAGTGTGTCCGCGTCAAAAATGAAAAGTCGATAAAATACCAAAGTTGGTATTATCTTCCAGGGATGCGACACGAAGATTTTGAGAAAAACTCCCCCACACCCAAATACCCTTTACATGGAACTTTTTTCGAAAATGTTGATTTTCTCAAAAATGGCTCTAACGATTTTGATTAAAATTTCGTATATTAAAGATATTTACCAGACAAATAAAATGTATATCTTGAATTTTCTGGGAATAGCATCTGAAGAGCACTTTATTCTGGATGAATTTTACGAATTTTGAATAATTGCTAAACCGTAAGAGATGGACAAAAACTTACGACACGAAAAATGTAGAGCACGTTAAAACACACAATTTATGTTATATACATTTTTTTCGTGGAGTTCATCGTTTTTGAGACATTCCTTGTTTTTGGTTTCTGCTTTGAAAAACTTATAGTTTTCTCATACAGGAAATAGTTTTCTGCTGTCCATACAAACACAGGAAGTTCTGTGACATAGCAACCATATTTTGACTATCACTTTAAGCTAAGGTACTCTCTTATTTCGCTTCTACTTACAAGGAAGCAAGTAATAAGACTATTTCTTCTATTTTTTTTTTTTTTTTCTGATTTGCATGAAGTAAATAGAAGTATAAGCTTTTTAAGAATAATTTGTTGCAGAGATGTAGAGAAAGTTATGTGAATGGAACACATCAGTTTTTAATTAGTTTTTATGACTTTACATAAATATATAAGAGATAGAGAAAAGCTTAATTGTATATAAAATGTAAACTTTTGTGAAACACAGAATTTGCTTGAACATTAATTTCAATGTTGAAGTTATAAATAATGAACTTAGTCTAGAACCTTTCTACATTATATATACATTTATCAGAAAACTGAATTGGTAATTTAAGACGAATTAGGTCCCATAGAATCCTTAACGCTATGCTCCATCACTAACCCCATGCTAAGTGCAAAGGGGGAAAGAAAGTTGCTGTTTTAAGACTGTAACTGGTCATGTGGTCTAGCAATTGTACCGGTGATGACATTGAAGAAGAAGATTATGACCACTATGATAATGATGATGACGACCATAATGATAATTCTCAATTTCAGTATTTCTTGAGAAATCAGTAATTTCTTATATATTATTTATTTGTCTGAATTTTAAATACCTCTTTCATTGCTGAGCGATAAATAAGACATAAGGGCACATAAGACTTCTATAATTTTTACTTTCTCTATACGTACTATGCATATAGTGTATAGAGAATGCATTGCACTCCACCCAAAAATTCGATACCGAGATTTCACCGGAAATATATGTTTTAGGATCCCCTTTATCAAAAAAAAAAAATTTTTTCCTAAAAGGGTCCGCACGCGCGCGCGCGTCTGTATGTGTGTGTGTCCGTGTGTCTGTGAACACGATATCTCAAAAACGAAAAGTTGGTAAAATACCAAAGTTGGTATTTAAGTTTTGTATCTTCCAAGAATGCGACACGAAGATTTTGAGAAAAATCCCCGTACACCAAACTACCCTTTAAATGGGATTTTTTTTCGAAAATTTTGATTTTCTCAAAAATGGCTCTAACGATTTTGATTAAAATTTCGTATATTAAAGATATTTACCTGACAAATAGAATGCATATTTTGACTTTTCTGGGAATAGCCTCTGAAGAGCACTTTATTCTGGATGAAATTTACGGAATTTTGAATAACTGCTAAACCGTAAGAGATGGACAAAAACTTATTACACAAAAATGTAGAGCATAGTAAAATACACAATTTATGTTATGTACATTTTTTGGTGTAATTCATCGTTTTTGAAACATTCCTTGTTTTTGGTTTCTGCTTTGAAAAATTTATACATTTCTCATACAGGAATTTGTCAACTGCTGTCCATACAAACAAAGGAACTTCAGTGACATTGCAACCAGCTTTTGACTACATCTTTAGCCTATGGTACTCCCTTATTTCGCTCCTACTTACAAGAAAGCAAGTAATATACTATTTCTGCTATTTTTTTCTGATTAGTATGATGTAAATAGAAGCATAAGCTTTTTAAGAATAATTTGTTTCAGAGATGTAGAGAAAGTCATGTGAATGGTACACATCAGATTTTTAATAATATCTAAGAAGAGGTTAATAAAATCAATACACCGTCCCCATAATTATTTTACACTATTTAGGGGATTTTGGTTTATTACAAAAATGATATAGCCCATGGCGCAGTGGTAGCAGGAGTTTTTCTTGTGTAGGAGACCCGGGTTCGATACCTGATTGGGGCATGGGAATTTTTCCCTGCTGCTTCCCCAAACCTGCAGGAGATACTGTAAAGTCACTGCAGTATCATCGAAACCTAGTCTCCGTTGTTGAGTTGTGGCTTCTCTCATTTTCCGTCTTGGTTCCAACCAAACTTAGGGTGGATCGTAAGATGCTACTAAATTATAGTTTTAAGGAGTAACATAAATAGATACCAGCTAGATGGCTTCACGGTAACGTGTGTGGTTCAAATTCGGAAGTTCTCGAGTTCAATTCCTATAGGGGTGAATGCTGAGGAGGTTTTTTATCTATCACTCTTTCCACCACTTTTCTATCATATCTCTCTCGCCTCCTGTTTGTGGGATTCTTCTAGGTTTCGTTGGCATATGGAAGTGCCGGATAGATGGCGTCAAAGGAAAGAAATACCTCTCGAGGAGACTAGTACATTACTTGGTCACTGGGTCACGTACTGTCCAATCTAGGCAGCTCCTATAATAGGACGAGTTTCCCAGCCTGAAACTGTTAGGGACTTTCGCCTCTTTGACCTGTTCACCTGCAGTCTTGTGATTCCCTCACTCCATTCTTTCCTTCTGAGGGTGTTAACCACAAGCTCTCAATTAGGTTATAGTGTCCGTGGTATTTTACTTTACATGCCCTAAAGCTTTACTTTTACTTTACATGGAGAGTTTAAAAAGCACATAGAACATATACAAAAACAAACAAACAAAACAAAACATAATGTACGTAGGCAGATATATGTCAGTTTCATTTCTTCTCTTAAGGTACTAAAATTGTATTCCTCATTACTGAACTGCTGCTAACATTATACACAAATTAACATTGGCGATGAGGAACTCAGTTCAAACTAAGTGTTTGTGAGCGTGACTGAGACTAGGCAACGAGGAGTACCTCGCTCGCTTCAGCCCAAAGCGGATCTTTGAGTAACTACCCATCTCCCGGAGGAATGAATGAGGTGCGTGCTTGCACGCGTGCGAGTCAGGCTCTTGGTGAGCCTAGGTGTTGTTGCTGTATACCTACCCTGGTAAGGGTTTAACCACAGGAATGTGGTAAAATTTGAGGTTATAATTTTGAGGTTTCGAGTGCTGGGGTTGAAGAGGCAGCGCTAGAAAGGCTCCTCGAGCGGTGAATGAAGTGAAGGAAGCGCAGGAGGCTATAAGCCGCAAGCAGACATGTCAAGATATGCGCAGAGTGCCTAACGGTTCCACGCTTAAAGACCCGATCACTAGTTGTTTTGGCTCAGTTTAGGCTTCCCTATGGCGGATTCTGGGTAACTCTATGCCCCAGGAGAAAGAGAAAAGACCCCTCTTTGGCAAAGCCAAGAACAGCAAGCATCTGTTTAATAATTTCTGACACCGACTGACACAAAACATTCTCGAAATCCAACTGACACATGAAGAAGAAATGAAATAAGAGGGCAGGAATTCTTGTTAGAACAGGAAAGACTACGGCAGACTAAACGTCTGGGAAGACGTCTTCTTCGCCGTAGTCGCAGACGAAGGGAAGAAGAAGGAGGAGCCCAGTAGACCACGGCCCACAAGCCCGGATTATACTCCAGCCAGTATTGACACCGGCCGTGAAAGCCTAAGAATTTCGAGGAACTACAACATTTGCCAATTGATCCGGCGAAACCACGAAAACACTCTTGGTGAGAGTGGGCGAACGACCAGAATCGAACCTTTGATCTCACACGTTACGGCCCGGTCAGAATGTGCTTACCTCATTCATCTTGTGTATTTGCTGCAGCACGGGCAAAAGCGTCAGGAGAAGTCTGAACTGTACTCAACACAAACACTCCCAAGTTTAATATCTTCATGAGACGATAATGTGTTTACACAGAGACCTTCATTACACACGCTTCCTGGGATGCAGGACTGCCAACTTTACAGGAATAAAGTCCCAACTGTCACTGAAGTATATCGTACTTGTCTAATTATATGAAATTAATGGTACCATAAGTTAATGTTTATATTTTTAAAACATCTAAGGCATTTCATTAACAATATTCTCCACCTGTTCGTCAAACTAGTCTTGCCAAAGATTATTCTTCTACTTAATTCATTCTAATCAAGATACACATTAGCAAAAATGATCTTATTACTTAATTCCTTATAAGTAAAAAGGAAGTAAGGGACAATACTAGCCTAAAACGAAAGTCAACTTATTTAAAAGTCTGATGTGTACCATTCACATGACTTTCTCTACATCTCTGCGACAAATTATTCTTGAAAAGCTTATACTTCTATATACTTCATGCTAATTAGGAAAAATTAGCAGAAACAGTCTTATTACTTGCTTCCTTGTAAGTAGAAGCGAAATAAAGAAGTACCATATATCAAAGTAATAAGTTTTCGTCTTTCTCTTACGGTTTCCTAGGTATACATAAAACCATTCAGAATGAAGGGAATTTCAGAGGCTATAAGCTATTTCCTGAAAATTCAAGATATACATTTTATTTGTAATGTAAACATCTTTTATATACAGCAGTTTTATCAAAATCGTTACAACCGTTTTTGAGAAAATAAAATTGTCGAAACTTTTTCCATATGAAGGGTGATTTGAGGTTGGGGGATTTTATTTAAAATCTTCGTTTTGCATCCTTGGAAAATGCTAAACTTAGATATTGTCGCGAACAAGGTTTTGCGAATATATTGAGAAAGATTAAATAGTTTGTTGGTTGCGAATGTTTGGTTTGCAAAAGTGGGGACTTGCAATGTATTCCATTAATCCTGGCCAACATCATTCTGATTATGGGGCTTACTAATTCAAAGCCTTACCTTGTCATGGTGTGTCTAGGCGAGGTGGGAGAAGAAGTGGTCGATGCAGTTGAGCGGTTGAGCTCGGAGCGACGCCTCAAGACGCACAAGTCCAGCAGAGGTTCCCCGACGGTCAAGACCTGGTGGTCGGGCCTACAATCCCATAAATAGATTTAACGTTATCCCGGAAGGGCCATACTCCTAATATGGAGAACCAACGCCCTGAGAGTGGGTAGTCTTAGCCGATCAGTATTGAATGTATAAATGTTCTAGAATTTCCGGTGTGACGTCAAAGTGCGAATGTGCATGTAGCCCTACGAAAGCTGATGTCGAAAAGTCCACTAGGACTGCCATCGGAAGAGGATAGTCCCTCCCATCGTGTTACTTAATCAGCTTATAACAAAGCTTGTATTTTCTCAAGAATAAGTAAGAACGAAATACCAATTAATTAATTCAGATTAATTCCTAATTAATCAATCATTACTAAAACAATATAAGCTAAACCTTCGCCAGTGACACGCGTGACAATACCAAGTTTGGTATGTAACTGACTTTTCTTTTTGAGTTATCCGCATATACATGAACAGACGCACATAGATGCAGAGGAACCTTTTTCTAAAAATGTGTTTTCTTTTGGAGAGTGTGTGTATGTATGTGTGTGAGGAAATTGAGTTTTATTTATGGACGGTCTTTAACTACCCATTGTTGGGCGTGTTGAGTGCTTAATTTTGCTCAGAGGTTTCTTAATCATGCTTGAGGTTCTTTTACGTGCCGTAAATCTATGACACCGGACCAACGTTTTACTTCCCTTCCGAAGGAAGCCATGTTAAGGATTTTAATGCCCGAAAAAATCCAACGACCTATGTCGGGTTTGAGTTCGCGACCTTAGGAACAATATATACATATTTGTGTGTGTGTGTGTGTGTGTGTGTGTGTGTGTGTGTGATCTAGTGTACAAACCCCCACAAAACAGAAAAATGTGAAAACATATTTGTATACTCGTATGTGTACAACGAAATTTGTACTTATTCACATGCATGTATATATTGAAAATAAACTTAATTCGTACAAAAGGAAACAGTACATCTAATGAGAATGGATTACAATAGAATGCTAAAGAGAAATTTTCTTTTTGAAAGGAACAAGATGTTGCCTGACCACGTAAAAGATGGACTCCATTTACGACTTCGCCGGAATAGGCTTATTCAACCTAAATACACTCACACACACACACACACACACTTACAGCACACATCGGGTATACGACGGAGAGGGACAGCTCTTGCAGTGCGATCTACTTAAGCTCTTGCTACTACCATCCCATAGGAGGAAGGGATGAACTGAAGGTACCACAAAGGTTACAGGCCGCATGCAGACATTCCTCATCAATATTTTTAATTGAATCCAGTCCAATTGTTAAAGGTTTAAAACTAACTCCCTTAAACCCATTTACATCTTAACTTAATTTATTTATATAGTTTAAATAAAACATTACATTTTCATTGTAAAAATAAAAATATTTATTTTTATAAATATATTCAAAGATAATAATTATCTCAATAACAGCTTCAGTGTTATACTCTTTAATAGAGACGCGCGGTAGTCCTTAACAGTTACTGGTTCGGGGACCCGTTCCGCTTCTGGAGACTTCTAGCGAGGGCAATGAATGATCCGCTCAACCAAGCAGCCCTGAAGTATCCATGGGGAATTTTCTTTTCTTTAAGCAAGTATCCAGTGTCATTACGAAATCTAGAAGCACATCAGAAAAAAAGAGAATCCACAAAATCATGATAAAGGTGAAAACACCGCAGAATTTGCCAATCGACCAAGGAAAACCACGACAATCTCAAGGTCAGAGAAGTCGACGGGAATCAAACCCGTGGCCTCCCGAAAGCGGTTAACTCGCTTGATTAGTTATATACGACATATACATTTAACATTATAATGAGCTGAGAGTAGTGTGATCGTATCTCTTCACGGTAACACAAGGAGTAGTGTTCCACAAACCGCCCGCATGATGTTTGTACGAGGCAATATCGACAATGAACGTTGCTTCATTGTTCATTATAAAGCAACATTCGTTCCTGTCAGACAATCAAGTTATCTATTGTGTCGTTAAGGGTGATTAATTCGACAAATTTAAGCCGCTGCGGGAGAAGATTAATTGTTTACAACGCAAACGATCGTTTGAAGCACTAAGTAATCGCTATAACGAGCTACATTGTCAAATGTTCGACCGCTGGAATTCTCATACTCGCATTAATTACTTCCCGTATTGTATAAACCATGTATTTGTGACCAAACCCACCTACTACTTAAGTATTTTGTTTCAAACTACAAAAAAAAACTCATAAAATTCATAAGTATATGCACAGGAATTCATTTTGGAACGGAAATAATGCAGTAGCACCAGTAACGTTTATTATTTTCGTAATACCTCGATGATCGTTCTCGTCTCTTAGGCGCGGGGGAACTGAGATCGATTTCCGGCGAGTGCAGGGGGATTTTTCCCCGACCTGGATGCTTCTCCGCTGCTTCCCAGAGCTAGATGTTGTGTTCCTGTACCTTCAACCCGCGGAAGGCAACGGCGGTATCATCCTGCATAGTCGCCGCGATCGGGTCGAGGCCTCTTCAATGATTCCGTCCTGGTTCTAACCAACCTTCATCATGAAAAAATGTATATTGCCGGAGGTATTTTCTGCTTCAATCAGACGGAGGACAGCATGCTGGGACTTGATTCTGGATAAGCAGAACTGGTCAGGCCTGGGCTCATACTTAATGGAAGTACGTGTGTTAAGAGATGAGGTGTGTGTATAAATATTATATAGATCCTATTTGAGCATCTATATGTGTAAATACATGGTTGTTGTGAGTGTATGTGCGATATCAGGGTGTTCTTTCTTTGCTTAGTTTGTTGTTTTTTGCTGTAGTAGTGTTTGTCTGTATTCCAGTGTTATTAATAATTGTAAAATAAGTGTGGTTAATACTTTCAATTCAAGTATTTTTAGAGAACCACCACCACCACTCGAGAGTAATTAATATTATTAGCTTAGGTACAATCTACTTATAAAATATCCATAAAGTTTTTATTAATTCAACAGACCAGTCGATAAACTTTCCCCCAGACGCTTTCAACGCTGAGTACACGACTTTCTCTACATCACTGCAAAAATATTGTTAAAAAGCTTATTTTTGTACCTATTTCATGCTAATCGAGATAAACATTACCAGAATTAGTCTTATTACTTGCGTCCTTGTAAGTAGAAGGGAAATAATGGAGTACACTAGACTAAAGAATCAGATCTTATAAAACTTGGTTTCTAGGTGATTGAAATCCGTTTCTTTGCCTGGCTAGGAGTTTACAAATTGCGTATGAGAAAAGTTTAAAAATATTTTAAAACTGAAACGAATAATTAGGAATATTTCGGAAATAATTAACTCCACGAAAAAATGCATATAATATAAATTGTCTGTTTTAGCGAGATCTACATTTTTTATGTACTAAGCTTTTGTCTACACTTATGGTTTACCAGTTTTACAAAATTCAACAAAATCCATCCAGAATAAAGATGTCTTCAGAGACTATTCCCATAAAATTAATATTAAATACCCTTAGTATACGGTATTTTAATTACAATCGGTAGAGCCACTTTTGGGAAAATCAAAACGATGAGGAATTTTTCTCAAAATCTTTGTGTGGCGTTCTTGGAAGATACTAAATTTAAATGTCAAGTTTTTGAGTTATCGTATTCGCAGGCACACGGACCTTTTTCTAAAAATGCATTTTCTGGATACAGGGGAACCTAAAAAGGTGTATTTTCGGTAAAATTTGGTATCGAAATTTTGGGTGGAGTAATTGCATGTTTGCATGCGAGATCTGGTAGACTCGTGGCGAGCCTAGGTGTAGCTTCTGTGTACCTACCTTGGTAAGGGCTTAACCACAGGAATGAGGTGGATGGTTAAGGTTTGTTAATTGCAGATTTCGGGTGATGATGTTAAGGTGGTAGCGCTAGATAGGCTCCTCGAACGGTTGCGTTTTTCAGGAGCAGCATCCTTTTCCTCTGCACCGCTAGTGTTTAATTTGTTGAAAATTGTTTTTGGTTTGAGAATTTTGATTGGCCACTCCCAGTGGTGAGAGGGGGAGTACTTGGTTCAGCTAATTTGCTGTTGGCTGGTTTGAAGCCGTTGTTACCGGGGGAGCCCGCAAGCCATGCGGGGAACCCGATACCACCTGTAACGGCGTTCAGTGGGTAAGTACTCCCCCTGCGATCTCACAAGTGCGTTTTCATGTTCACCCAATATGGCGTAAAATTTCTGAGCCCGGCGCCTAATAACATCTTCCACATATGGGAGGGCCGAAGCTTTATGAAGTAGCCTCAAAGAGAAACGTCGACATACAGAATATATGGACCAGAGTCCTCTATTCTGTATCCGCTGTAAGCAGAGAAGCCAGGAGTCTGCTGCCATACCCCACACTTTGCAGGCGTAGAGAATCATCAGGGGGACTATGCACGCCTGGGTAGTACAATACCTTCTCTGCCTATGTACCATGGCTCAGGCTCCGTGGCTCGTATTCAGGAGCTACTAGGTTCAAAAGCTGTGGGCGGACCAATCTGGCTGGGGTTTTCGTAGTTACTCTAAGTCGGCGAGGTAAATACCGGATTGCATATTTAAAGCACGACCTTAAGAAAAACCAACAGTGTAACTGGAAAATAAACGGTAATTGGCGTTACGCTACCATCTATGCGGAGAATGAACGACACCCTAACGCTATCTGACTGTCACTGAGCAAAGTAGTATGATGAATGAGGCATTAGGCCTTCAAACTGGCTTTAACTCTTTGAGTACAGATGGTAAAGAAGCAGCCATAATGGATGGCACCCTAGCACCATCTGCTTGGCGCGAGGCGAAAGTGGTATGGGTACGGGAGAAAAGACCACTAAGGCTAGTAATTTTTCCGTCTGACTCCACCTATTCACGGCTTGAGTGGACAAAAGAATTAATTAATACATGAACAACAAGAATAAACGTTTTCCCGCTATATTTTGACACACCCTCGTTCATTAATTTAATAAAACGTGTGTGTATTCTGGAAATAATTAATACTGTCCAAACGATTAAAGCCTTCCCGTTATATTTTGACATAGACTTGCCATTAGTTTAGTAGTATATCTGAATGTACATGGAATTAATTAATACTTTAAAAACAATAAACTCTTTTTCGTTATCTATATGTTGACATACACTCGTCATTAATTTAGTAAAAAGTCTGTGTGAACATGACAATAATTAATACTGTCCAAACAATAAAAGTTTTCCCGTTATATTTTGGCACACCTTTGTCATTAATTTAGTAAGAAGTCAGATACTTGGAAATAATTAATACTTTACAAACAATAAAATCTTTCCCGTTATATTTTGGCACATCCTTGCTACTCTGTGTGTACATGGAAATAATCAATACTGTCCAAACAATAAAAGCTTTCCTGTTATATTTTGGCACACCGTTGTCATTAATTTAGTAAAATGTCTGTGTGTACATGGAAAAGAAGAACTCTTATAAGCACCAACTTTGTATGTACGTTCAGCATAACGCAAAGATGTTAAAATAAACTATTCACAAAACTTCTCAGCTCTAAATTTCCTTTAGGGGATTATTTCCTCAAAAATGGCTGTAATAATTGTTATTGAAATACTAGATGTTCAAATATTTACATAACTTAAACAGTATATTTACACAAATAAAAGGTAAAACAGCCTGTGATAGCTTCTTTATTTGATCGAAATAGGTGTAATTTGGAATTAGTGGTCAATAATTAATAAGAAATAGAATAAAACACATCACATAAAAATATAGATTATTTAAAACCTTTCAATCTAAGCTACATTTTGTTACAGTTTTCCAGTACATACTTCTATCACCTAGTACACCGCGTATAGCATTTCACGCAAAAAAAAAAAAAAAAAAAAAAGTCTCAAAGTTTCACAGAAGTGCATGTTTTATTATCCCGGAATCTAAAAAGATTCTTTTTATAGTGTTTCTGTATGTGTGTATGTACTATGTATGTATGTTGAAATTTAGTCAACATTTTCAAAAAAAGCTTAAAAATATTTATGCCTAAAATACTGCTACTGTTACTACAGTTGCTCTCGGAATCTTTCAACCATGCTTTAACATTCAACCAATGAAATTTCAATGAACACACGGCCTACTTACCCGTATTTACTCCAAATGCTTTTTACTAGGTTCTTTTATTTTTCTAAAACATTTGCTCATAAAATGTTCCTACGCTAAGTTTATGACAAAATTTTTTAACATTTTCAGGAGAAACTCACAGTTTCCCAAAAAAATGTGGATTATGGTTTGGCTACAGTTTTAAGCCGGTTAAGCTATGACTTAAATTGTTGCAAAAATTATACTTCAGCTTTAATTTTTCCTGAAGTAATCAGAAATGTGAATAAGATCCTAAGCTTAGATTTTTGTGATTAAATAATATGAAGCTATTTGTATTATTTTTAAACTACCTTATCTGCTTCGTGTGGAAAATTTAACTAATTTATACATAGTAAGAATGCAAATAAAATTAAATATTTTCACAAAATATTAAAAATATCTGCATGAAATTAAATACAGATAATTATAATACATTTGACAAAATTTGAAAACACATTTGGATATGTACGGAAGGATTTAGAGCTTTTTTTTAAACATATATTGGCCTTTAGGCGTAACCAAATTGGCCATCAGAAGGCTTAGATAGATCACAAACCAGAAACACGCACCACTAAACATCCATGCCAGTAGTGGGATTGGAATCGCGATCCTTTCGCGGCAGAATGTCAGTGACAAACGCGCCAACGACCACGGCTACCGGCGCCGGCGATTTAGATATATCACCTCTGGATAATTTAATTCTTAGCATTTACTTTAAATACTCCTGTTCTGAAATTATGGGTAAAGAAGGGGACATCTGCACTCTTAGGAAGAACGGATAAGGCGAAGGAACGGCAAGCATCTTTGTCATTCACCCAACATCCACCGACTCTGTACAGTTTCTGGGTGTACTCGAATCATGCAAGGGGAAGCAAAATTAACATGACTGCTCTGGTGTGCTTCATGCCCTGGGGAACAAGTCTGTGGGAATTTTCCTTTAGGAATATGCCCTAAACTTTATACCGATACCCTTACTTACACAAGGACGGAAGCTGATACGCCACTTACGCGTTTAACCTAAAGGAGGATCACTGCGCGGGTGACAGTTACTAGTTCCTGTTTTCTAAGCTCTACACGTTAGTTGCTGGAGGTCTTAATGTGCCTTGAACGACTACCCTTGCGAGTCCAACCCAACCAGAACAGCTCCCTTTCGGGAAGGGCTCAGATGCTCGGCTAAGCATACCTCTAGTAACATCCGAAGTACCACGGGTGCTCGGGGTCCACAGCGCTCGCATTAACGCAGCTAAGAGGTCGGAACTTCCCTCAAAAGTCGTGGTAGAAGAGACATTGTTTTAGTATTCGACTTGTCAATCAGAACCTCCCGAATGCGAAGCTACTACGGAGCCATCTCGCCTTGCACCACCGATAATGAGTATCTAGAAAAGTATTTTGCATTTTTTTGAACTCGTAAATGTGAAGTTGTGTTGAAACTGCTGGTATCGAAGCGACGGCGACAGGATTAAGAAGTATTTTCTGCTTGGAGTAGTAAGCTAATGATGGATCTCATACCGGACAGATTTAATCTGTTTCTGTGAGCCACTCATCTTTCCTCGCTCAGTGACGTTGATTAATACACCCTCCGAGTCCGTCCAGCGTTCGCTGTTCAACAAAAAACAATTATTATTAATCCTTAAACGGAGCATCTGTTGCCTGTCGGCAGCGAATTATAAATAACACGCACTTGCGTTAAAGGGGAAACACCGGTATCCATCCAGCTTAGTTAGAGTTCAGTGGAGCGTGGTCGACACGCATTTGGTTCATTGAAATCTGCTCTTAATCAGAAGCTGGCTTTTCTCGTATCACTCACTCGCGAGCTCGAGTGTAAAGTTTAAAGAGAGTCACTGCAAGAGGGCTTTGTGGTGCAGCAAGGGGATACCACAATTGTTTATTTGCTGTATATGGTGCATACTACTTCAAATGTGTGATTGACGAGTGTTGTAATTTATATTTTGAGAATATTTTATACGGACCACTCGGGATTTAATTGATTTCATTTTACAGCTTCTGAAAGTATGGACGCTTTGTTAGATTGCGTAAATAACAGGAATTGCGGACTCCTTCAAATGGCAAATCCCGTGGAAAATACAATGACATCAACTTCCCCTGGTCTACGTGCTGAGCTGCACAGAACTTTGTTCCTGCTCACGTCATACGGGATGTTCTGGAGCAATGCAAATGCGCTATGCTGATTGGCTGCTTCAATTGAAAATTGTGGCGAGGCAGGCTATATATTGGTATCACTTCGCCTTGTTGCATAGCGCTTCCGGAAAAGCCTCAAACTCTTTAGCTGGACGTGGGGCTCTTTCTGGTTGACATGTTCTGGCCTGTCCTCGGACTCGACTACTCGTTGGCTCATTGTCAACACATCCCTCAAGGTGGGATCTACGAGTTACTGTCCAACTCAGTCATAATAATGGTGTCAGTATTTAGCCTACAAAGCCCCTCTGTTTGTGAACCAAACAACCGCACATTGGAAGTATGCACAAATTCGTCATTATATTGTTATTGTTAAGCCACGTGTTTGTTATTGTCCTACCATCCTAAACTCCAACTTAGCTATTCTCCTAGTCACTATAACCTTAGCCGTGACATTATAAATTACTGGTGATAATGCTAAGAGAATTTTCCCTATTTGCGAGGAGGAGCTGTGGGTTCAAGTCTTGGTAAGGTGAAAATGTATAGAGGAATGAAGTGATAAATATTTATCACGATCCTTTATCTCTTCGAGTGAAGGGTTGAGGCATGGCTTCCCAAAAATGTTAGAATCTGTGGCTCCCTTAATTTGCGCATTATTTTGTTTCGCCACACAATGCGAACCAAAATGACATTCGTCAGAACAGCACTAATTCAAAATTATTATGTCTAAATTTTATGTCTGTTTTTTTCTTTCTTTACACGTAATATATACATAGTGAATAGGAGAGGTATTGTAATGCATCCAAAAATTCGATACCGAGATTTCACCGGAAATACATGTTTTGGGTCCTCCTGAATCCAAAAATAAGCATTCCAGGAAAAAGGTCCGTGTGTGCGTGTGTGTGTCTGTGGACAGCATACCTCAAAAACGAAAAGACTGTTAAATACCAAACTTGATATTTAAGTTTGATATGTTGTAAGAATGCGTCACGAAGATTTTCAAGAAAATCCCCCACCCCTAACTACGCTTATTCAAAACTTTTGATTGTAACTTTTTCAAAGATTTTGATTTTCTCAAAAATGGCTAACTTTATTGATTAAAATATCGTATATTAAGGATATTTACCTGACAAATAAAATGTATATCTTGAATTTTCTGGGAATAGCCTCTGAAGGCCACTTTAGTATAGATGAATTTTATGAAATTTTGCCTAACTAATAAACCGTAAGCGATGGACAAAAACTTACAATAAAAAAAAAAAACCCAAAAAGTAGAACGCACTAAAACACACAATTTATGTTATATAAAATTTTTTCGTGGATTTGACCGTTTTTTGTTTGTTTCAGCTTTGAAATACTTATACTTTTCTCAAATGGGAATTTGTCAACTCCTGTCCATACAAACAAAGGAACTTCACTCACATAGCAGCCAGCTTTTGACTATCACTTTAACCCATAGTACTCCCTTATTTCGCTTCTATTTACAAGGAAGGAAGTAATAAGACTATTTCTGCTTTTTTTTTTTCTCGATTAGCGTTAACTAATTTTAAGCATAAGCTTTCCAACAATAATTTGTTGCAGAGATGTAGAGAAAGTCATGTGAGTGAAACACATCAGATTTTTATATCTGTTTCCCTATTTTAGAATAGTAAAGGATAGATTAAGTCGCAGAGGGGATCCAGCACCTGAACCTAGATCTTTCGTATCTATGCCTCTGGGAGGAAGGATGCAGTTAAAGGGTACAGAGGGTAACCGACCCAAACGGCAGTGTCTACAATTTCAAGATTGAAGCTCTCCGGCAGCGGCTAGTAAAGCGGTATAACCTCCCTTCTAGGGGCTTAGACGGGAAAAACACATATGTAATCAGTTGGAAAATTGAATGCCATACCGGCAAGTTCTCGCAGTAGCTGAACGGTCAGAGCAACCGCACGTATAGCGGAAGAACCATGTTCAAGTCCGGCTGAAGCATTGCATTTTTCAACTGGTTCTAATAATACTAACTGTTACTCCTATGTACCTTTCAATATATATACAAGAGAAGAGCATCATCATTTAATATATTATTTTAGTAGTATTCAAGTACTCTTATTTCTGAGTTTTAGTGTAGGCTATTCATTTAAACTTATTGTATAAGGGTTTAAATTATTCTTATTCATAAGTTATTGAACAGTAAGAATAATAAGGCACATTACGAATATCTGCTGTCGTTGTTTCTTTTAGAGGATTATTTTGGAATCCTTTTTGTAATACCTAATACTACACACTATACTGTGTTCATTTAGATTAGGCAGCTCAAGGTCATACTCGCCTCTCAGATGGCGCACATGCATTCATTACCCTACTGTGCAGCACTTTCCTAATGCCTTGTGGATTGAGGAAGGAGGGAGGGCACACAGAAGCCGGTATAGAGGGTATGCTTGGTAAGCCACCAGACTTGACCTTGAACCACCTATTCTAAATGAAAGTACCATACCTGATTGTGAACGATGCCATATGGTTTAAGTAAACAAAATAGAAATAAAATAGTTTTGACTCATAATAACAAAAATGACACATTTTGTATGTTTCTTATATAATAAGACCTTCAAAATCTCTCCCTGTGTGCACCTATCAATCGAAATCAAGAGTGAATATAGGCGGCACGTAGAAGGAATGCTGCAGGCTATGTTGTAATTCCGTGGGGGAGTAGAGAAGAAAACATCCAAAAATATCTTGTTGTAGCCTTGATTTGCTTCTGTAATTTACAACTGTAAAGGCTTCCTTATCCTTTCCCTTTAACGAGCCAGCTAACAGTGAATCACGTATCCCGAACCATGGTAGTTACATCACACTATTTATTCGACATTTTGTTTTTCAATTATCATTTAACACAAGCACAAAATACAGTCGCCTTTTATTGAATTTAGATACACACAAAGCATGCATTTTCTATAAAATATTTATACTTATTTGTTGAAATTTTGGCACATTTTTAATTTCTCTAGCACGTACGTACAATGCACAATGTACAATGCATATAGTAAGTAGAAAATGTATTGCATTTTATCCAAAAATTCGATTCCGAGATTTTATTAGAAATTCATTTCAGGGCTCCTATACAACAGATTTAGAAAAAGGTATGTGTAGCCGTGTCTCTGTGAGCACGAGAACTCAAAAACGAAGGATAGGTAAAATAACAAATTTGGTATTTTAAATTTAATATTTTTGAAATATACAAAACAAGATTTTCAAGATATTCCTCCCCACCCCAAATTACCATTTACAGGAAACATTTTTCGAAACATTTGAATATCCCAAACCATTTTGATTAAAATACTATATATTGCAGATATATTATGACAAACTTAATGTATACATTGAATATCCTCTAAAGACCTGTTCATCCTGTATAACATTTATATAACTGGTAAACGGTAAGAGATAAACAAAAACTTAACACACAAAAAATTTGGATCTCGTTAAAACACACAGTTTATGTGCTATACAGTTTTTTTGTAGAACTATCAGTTTCCAAGACATTTCTTGTTATTGATTTCAATTTTAAACTACTTAAACTTTTCTCAAATGGATAGTCATATTTCGTTTCATATGTACTTTGTTTTATCCCTAGACACGCAAAGAGAACCGAATTTTAATTGTTTCACATAGATTTGACATTTAGTGTATTCCCTTATTTCCCTTCTGGTTACAGGGAAGCAAGTAATAACACTAGTTCTGCTAATGTTTATCTCAACTGGCATTATGTATATAATCGTTTGCTGAACAGTAGAGAAAGTCATGTGAAAGGAACACATTAGATTTTTATTGATATGTTGCGATACACTTAAAACATAGATTTTGTTTTATATGAGGTAGAGTATCAATAGACCATTGTTTTAATAATCGTACCTCAAGTTTAATAACTTGCTGGAGGTTGGGGACCCCAACAAAAGTGTAACAAATTGAAAGTGGCGCCGCGGTGGATGTCTATGTTGTGTAGAAATGCAGATAAAAAGTTAAATCCTCCCCGCTCATGTTAAACTAGTATAAGTTCTGATATGACCAATATTGCATTTTATAACTTGTACCAACAGCGGCACATAATGGATTATCGAAAACCGATATTAACCTCTCGGAAACAGAGGCAGGTGCGGCCTTCGTCATTTGAGCCAATAGTTCTGCTAGATCAATGCCGGATCAAACTATGCTACCCCTTCAAAAAGTTCCTCTTTGTGTGTGAGTTATCACATTATCTCCCTTTTGTGTGCAATTACAACCTCAAAACGATAATTGAGTCGGACCTTTGGTCCTAAAACAAAAATACCCCGCATGTATGAAAACATTCCTGTCATTCGGCTACACGTTCCGTATGTGATATTTGTGCAAAGAAAATACAATAATGATAAGTTAACTGCTTTCTCACAGAAACCGTGTGTAGGTCAGGAGTCAGACTGCAAAACTCAATGCCATAGCTGGGATTGAACCAAGAATCTCCCGGTCTCTAGCGGGTTGCTCTACCACTGAGCTACCATAGCAAATTGCCGGCATTGGATTGAATTGCTCAACTAACTTGCATGTTTATTGGTAAGCCACAAGGTGAGAAAACAATTAAACTATCACTATTGTTCACAATAGTTGACTTTACTATGAATCCTGGGTCTTAAAGTGCTTACGACATTGTAAGTCGCCATTGGGGTTTGTCATCTCAAAATAGTTTGATATAGTTTGTGGTTTTCCGGGAAACATGCCAGTCAGTCGAGAAATTCAATGCTATGCCGGCATGTTGCCATGGTAGCTCAGCGGCAGAGGTACCGGCTAGATCAGTGGTACGGCATCGAATTCAATCTGACTCTACCTATCCAACAGACAATAGTGTCAAAATAGTGTTAGATTACAACGTATGTGTGCATGCTCTAACCCCTCTTATGACTCCGCGAAAACATTAGGGAGGTCCAGGGTTCTATTCCCGCCGGACCAACAATTCAAACCGAAAGTTTTTCCATGGTTTTCACCTTACCATGGACTTCCTGTCTATAATTTCCGCTCACCTATTTCAGAGTTGTAGGATTAGGCAGCAGCGGTTGGTATGTTGCGGCAGGAAGATGACGCTTGGGCCCAGACCTTCCTGGGAGTTTCTTGTCTATTCCTGGAACCCCTACGTTGCTGATTGTTAAGGCAAGAGAGGCTGGAGTAATGATTGGTATCAAATTAGAATTGTTAGGGATCCCATCTTTGCTGGCGCACATTGTTATAGGAATGTGGTCGACCTCGGATCTCCTCTTCATCCCTTCCTCCCAGGGAAGTACAAAAGACCTATTATTGTCTACTTTTGGTGCTGTGCTTGAGCTACTGGAGACCCTTCCGTCTGACTGTTCTTAACCTCTAACTTCCTTGCGATTCGTCCTGTGATTGGAACGAAAATAAAAGAAAATAGAATCTAAATACAGGTGTTAAATAATCAGATGCATTCCTCTACATTCTTGATTATGTTATTCTTTTATTTACTTCATCTTAATCAGACCAACCAATGGCCGCGCTGTACCGAGTAGCCAGACCACTCGCCTCTCACCTAGATGGCCTGGGTTCGATCCCAAGTGACCGCATATGAGATTTGTTGTGGACAAAGCGGCGCTGGGGCGGGTCTTCTCCGGGTTCTCCGGTTTTCCCTGACATCATATTCCACCGGTGCTCCATCTGCATTCCATGTATCATCAATGTCATCGTCTGTGGTGCCGTTATAGCCAAAGCGGGCGATAAACAGTATTAGACCAACTTTTGCAAAAGTAGTTTCATTTAACACTTCTTTACAGAAGACAGGAATTGGTATGCCAAGTGGCCTAGCAGTGCCGTTCTTCATGTATACAGATACCCTTCTCGCGTTATAAAATTGAAATTTTATAAATCCAAGCATACGGCTAGTGGCGTTGTAAGAGAGAGCGACCTCTTTCTTCTCCTCGTGCATATCAGCGTAAACGATGGAGGAATCGCCGCGCTAATGCAAGGATTTTGTTACGCAATTTATTGTTTTGATTTAAACCTACAACAATTCCAGCTTCTAATGTAAAAGAAGTACAGAGTATTATACAATAACAGAACTAGTTATTGCTGTATATGGGTAGGTGAAAAGGACTTTTTAATTACTAGTGAGTGTAAAAGTAACTATATTTTCTAAAAAAAAGCTTATGTGTTCCATACACATGACTTTCTCTACATCTCTGCAAAAAGTTATTGTTAAAAAGCTTATGCTTATGTTTACTTCATGCTAATTGAGAAAAAAGTTAGCAAAAATAGCCTTATTACTTGCTTCCTTGTAAGTAGAAGGGAAATAAGGGAGTACCATAGGTTAAAGTGATAGTCAAAACCTGGTTGCTTTGTGACAGAGGTTCCTTTGTTTCTATGGACAGCAGTTGAAAAATTCCTGTATGAGAAAAGTATATGTATTTTAAAGCTGAAACAAATAATAATCAATATCTCAAAAAGGACTATCTTCGAAAAAAATGTTTATAACTTAAATTTTATATTTTAAGAGTTCTACATTTTCTGTTAGGTTAGCTTTCGTCTATCCCTTACGGTTTACCAGTTACACAAAATCCAGCAAAATTCATTCAGAATAGAGCAGTCTTAAGTGGCTAGTCCAAGAAAATTCAAGGTATACATTTTATTTTCAATTTAACTATCTTTAATATACGCCATTTTAATCAAAATTGTTACAGCCATTTTTGAGAAAATCAAAATTTTCAAAATCTTTTCCATGTAAAGGGTAGTTTGGGATGGGGGGATTCTCTTAATCTCTTTGTGTCGCATCCTTTGAAAATACCAAACTTAAATACCAAGTTTGGCATTTAACGGTCTTTTCGTTTTTGTGCTATGCTTTCACAGACACACACACGCACACAATACACAGGCCTTTTTTTAAAAATGCTTTTATTGGATTCAGGGGGACTCAAAACATGTATTTCCGGTGAAATCTCGGTACGAATTTTTGGGTGTAATATACCTTCTCTAAATAATATGTGCGTAGTACGTGTAGAGAAGGTAAAAGTGATGGCTCTGTAATTGAAGGGGAAATCATGTTAATTTTCTCCTTGTTTTATCACTGTTCTTGTATATGATCATGGATACCAGTACAACCGCCTCTAAATGAACGCGGCATTTCGCTCACCGCTTGCACTGATTGCAAGAGGAGAAGACCGAACATCGCTCTGTCTCTTACAATGCCGCTGACCGGTGTATACTTGAATTTACCCCATTGAGCGCAAGAAGGGTTATCTGCAAAGGTGAAATACGACGCTGTTGGGCTACCTTATAGGGTAAAGAACGGATGGGACAGGCCACTCACTGTGAGATCTATTGCGGCGAATATATGCCAGGAGATAGGGATGAAGAGAAAGATCCACAGGAGGATATAGGTCACAGACAGACAGATTACAGAGACGCGTGGAGGTCACGATAAATAGTTCCTAGCTCGAAGAACCGTCACACTCCCTGGAGATGGCAATAAACGACCTATTTAACCAACCAGCCCTTACTATCCATGGGGAATACCCTTGCCTTGGAACAAGATTTCGCACCATTTTCCTGTCCCACAAAACCTAGAAATACAGCTGAAAACGTAATGAAAGAGACATTTTTAACCTGGAAGCTGAAAACCCAACCCAGCAATCGCCTGTCAACCATTAAAACCCAGGAAACACACGAGATCAGAAGGGAAAATCTAACCTAAGACCTCCAGACCTCTCAAATTACAGTGAAGCAATTTCGCTCGGTTACAAGACTCATATAGGAGATCAATAAGTCAGAAATTTAAAAACCAGTCCCTATACGTTGACCTTGAGTTACCATACTGTTGCCATGACGTTCTGAGAAACCACAAGCCAATTAATACAGTGATTTCAAAAGTGACAAGGTTAACATCTTGGAAGTGACTAATGTCACAACAACGAGTTATTTGAAATATTAAAATTAAATGCTTTAACTAGATCAACAATTTATCAAATAAGATTTTGTCTATCTCTTATGGTTTATTAGTTACAGTAAAGAACTAAAAGTTCATTCATAATAAATAGCTAGCTATTCACAAATTATTCTCAGAAAATACTGATGAGTTCTGCAATTCTTAACGCACGAAGGGATGTTTACACACGTTATATACGGCGCAGTTCGGACACCTGTTACAAATAGCATGGAATATACCACCAGCAATGTAACAGCCTTTATTTTACAAAATACTGCATTAAAAGTTTTCGAGACAAAAATATTCGTAACCAAAGCAGATGCAGGCGTTCACTCGATCTTTATTTCATCAATCAATCATAGCTGGAAGTGGCATCAGTGGCACATCACTTTAAAATTGCAAATGAGACTGGGAGGAAAAAAGAGTACTTCAAAACTTTTATAGAGAACGTTTTTACATGTTCATAATGTTTCAGGCATGTATGTATCTTCCAGCTTGCTTCTACAGGAGCAGCTCAATACATCAACATATCCAAACAACCACTATTAGGATTAGGATCACACACAACAGAGTCCCCAGACGTGGGACAAAGTACCGTATACAGATCCTATGGCCTTTTGTGTCTTACGTAACCCAGGTAAGGATGAGGCGCATGCGTTGTCGGGCTGCCTAACGGTTACAGACTACCGACCGTTCCCACTTACATTGTGGATGATGCCCACCCGAAAGACCCGAAGGTAGACGGTCCTCATGGCCGCGCTCGCTAAAATGCCTTGCTTTGGCGCTCCGTAATGCAGGTGATCGCGGCTCCGAGTCCTGCCTCTGTTATGGATGTTTATATTTTGTAAATGTGTATATGTATGTGTATTTGTAACTAAATACAAAATGGTCAACACATAGGAAACCAACAGAAATGTAGGGAAAGCAGAAAATAAAAAAGAAATCTGATGTGTTTCATTCATTATTGCAGAAACAAACTTTCCTTAGAATATTTTATTTTTATCTACGCCATGCTAATCACCATAAACATTAGCAGAGATTGTCTTATTACTCGCTTCCTTGTAAGTATAAGGGAAATAATAGAATACCTTAGGGCCTAGGTTAAAGCGATAGACAAATCTTTTAAAAGCTATCGCTAGTGCAAAAAATTGAAATTCGCTTCTCCTTTGCATTTTCGGGAGTAGAAGAAAAGAAGTGTGACAAAAGTTGATTTCCCGTTTGAGAAAAGTTTAAATAGTTTAAAATTGAAACCAATAAAAAGGAAGATTTTTACAGTGCTAAACTCTATAAAAAATGTATGTGACATAAATCGTGTGTTTTAATGAGATTTACATTTTTGTATAGTAACTATTTGTCCGTTTTTCACGATTTACAAGTTATACAAAGGTCATTTAGATTAAAGAGGCCTTCAGAGACTATTCCCAGAAATTCAAGGAATATATTCAATTTGTCATGAAAATGCCATAAATATATAACATTTTAATCAAAATCTTCAAATCCATTTTGAGAAACTGAAAATTTTCGAACAATGTTCCATGTAAAGAATAGTTGGGGGTGGAAGATTTACTTGGATCCCTTGTGAACGCATCTTTAGAACATGCTGTGCTTAAATACGAAGTTTGGTATCTAGCCGACTTCGTTTTTGAGCTATGCTGCGCCCCTCCCCATACATACACACATCCACACACCGATATGTTTCTAAGAATGATTTTTTTAGATGCAGGGGGTCTCAAAATATGTATTTACGGTGTACTATCGGTATCTAAATTTTAGTTGGAATACAATGCCTTGTCTACCTACTATATACATTATACATACGTGCTAGAGAATGTAGAAAGGTGAGTCCCGATAGAGAGGTACCGATGAGAAAGCCAGGATGAACCTTCCGCGTTGCTCAGGCCATCAGCTGCAACCCGACGAACAATGACGCCTGTTGCTTCAACCCCTAAACAGATGATAAGGAAGCGATGGGAACGGGGAATGATGGATAAGAACATACGGGGATGTAGTAAACCAACCAGGCTGAACCCTAACCGAGCGAATTACTGAACTGTGGACTCTGAACACCTCACCTCCTTGACGTCAGGGGAAAGGTCCAACGGACATTCTAGCCTGCTAGCTGTTCGATTCGTATTTATGACATCATTCACAAGCTTGAGTCGCAGTGGCAGTGGCCTCTGCGAGTTATTCAGTGATTATTTTTCAATTTTGAATCACAATTTGCTGACCTGAAAATTCTGATTTGAAAAATTGGGTTATTTAACTTCAATTTCCTGAATGTCCTTATGTGAGACTCCACATAATCTCCAAATGGAACTACAGAATGGTGAATTACAGAATTCTGCTTCAGTTAAATATTCTAATAAAGAAGAGCGGGAGCTGTTTAAATCACCACCCTATAAATTTCCCCAGATATGGGTGTTTGCAATAAACTACGAGGGATGATCAGAAACTAAGATTACAAAGCCTACAGTTATTTTTCCACATAGTCTCTATATTGGTTGAGGACTTGTCGCTTTTGGGATGAATTTGAGTATTCATACTGGATAAAAACTCTGTCTTTGCGTGTAAAGTGTTGCACCTCCTTATCTGAAGTCAATCGTCGGCCTCCTGAGTGTTCCTTCAAGTAAGGAAAAAAGTGAGTCGCTTGGAGATCCGGGCTATAGGAAGCTGGTCGATGATATCCCAGCTAAACTATTTCAACAGCGTGGTGGTCTTCTCGTCTGCATGTACTTGCGCATTGTCATGAAGGAAGATGATACCTTTGGTGAGAAGTCCTGGACATTTCCTGTGACTGCTTTGGTCAATCGTGCCACGGTCTCACAGTATAGTTCAGCGGTAACTATGTGACCTCTTTCCAAAAACTCCACGAGCGGATTTTTTCGCGAGACCAATTTCCAAACGAGTTTGCCATTTGTGTTTATCTTGCAGTAGCGCTGTAGGTGACAGTTGGCTGAAACTCTGCACAGTTACCAACCGCATCTATTAGAATTAGCGTACAATACTAGTTCACTGTGAAAGGTGAAATATCAAGAATATGGGGTTTGTTATCTTAGCCTCTGATCATCCCTCGAATATATTGACAATCTTCGGATACACATATTTATATTTGTGAGAAAACATTTTCCAAAATGAATTACATTCAAAGCCAATATCGTAATGTAGGATAAGTGACGATCGCTTGGTAAGTGTCTTGAGACTTTGTACGACGTCATTGTTGGCAAATGTTGATAACCTTGTCAAAAGTAGAATGTGACGAACAAACGGCACGACACCAACGGTGTATTATATTGAATATATTAAAGAATATCACTGTAGATTCAAGCTACCATGAATTTCAGCAAACGATTCCATCTTTTGCAATGTAAAGTAGGCTTATGCTCACAGTAATATGTCAGAGCAGGTGGATGGAAGTTTACCTATTCCGACTACGGTTGGACATCCCTAAACCTTCCCAAAATTTGCTTGGAGATCTGGGTAAACACCCCAAATATCCATGGGTCTAACCCACCACCTCGAATGCAAAAAACATCATCAAAATTAGTAGTTATGCCAAATGAATACTTACTTCATTAGTGATTAAATTATATATCAAGGCCATCTGAACTTACTTTGCCAACTTTTTGTAACACTTTTCATTACAATTAACATTGATATTTGCATACTTGCCTTTAGGGTATGCTGTGTATTCGTATACTTTTTCTTTGAAACAGGATCAATTCATAATAATCTTTCCTACGAAAGTTGTTTATATGAAAAGCTTTAACTAATGGTTTCCCAATTTCACTCCCGGTCTCCTTTGAAATTCTAAAATAAATCGTCTTTTACATTGACATTATTAGTTGACTTCTCTAGAACATAATGTTCTTAAAACTGCAAAAACATGGTTGAATAATAGCTACTGCAGATTCTAACGTTAGAGGAAGGATTTTTGTAATACTAAGTAAAATATAAAACTTATAAATAACAAAGATATTCAATCCAATAATAAAGTTATAATAATAGATGAAGAGTTAGCCTGCCTGGGTAGTGTGGTGGTAGCGTGTCTGCTTCACATTCGAAAGGTCGTGAGTTCGAATCTCGCTTAGGGTGAGTTGCCCAGATAAGGTTTTCTTCGGGGTTTTCCCTTATCCTGAGGAGACGAATGTCGAGTAACTTTAAGCTCCATGGACCTCGAGATCATTTGAGCATAATTTCACCAATTCCATTCATCGTCCGATATGACCAACCAGGTTAAAGGACATTAAGCTACAAAAAAAAAAAAAAAAAAAAAAAAAAAATAGGTGAAGATCTTAGGGGTGAATTGGTTTGGTTGGTGAGGGGTAATTAAGTAAAATTCAACAAAGGTCTACCCTTCCAAAACCGACTCCCATTTCCGATTATGGCTGAAAAGAATCTGAAGCGATGGTTCACACGTGCTTTAGTTATTATTATTATTATTATTATTATTATTATTACTAATCTTATTATTGTTATTTTTTACCCTTAATCCCCATAGGCAAGGGCCTTTCCTAAGGGTAGAGTAGCTCAACATGTTCCTACCACAATGGAGCTAAGAATGTCTTTGATAGTTCGTTTGTCTTAACTTGTATTTGTTTTTACTTTTACAGACTTTTGCTCCATGACCTTCTGATCTTGAGACTCACTTGTTTTGACATTTGATTTTGTTCTCACTATCACTGTCGTATTTTGGTATATCCTATCTTCCATGACAGGAAGTCGCGCTGAGTTCTTGGTTCCTATGTTGTTATTCGTGGGACTTCCAGGAGTCGCGGTTTCTCTCCCTCTTCATCTCGTCCGCCCATCTCTATCCTGGTCTTTCCGATCCCCTCTCTCTTCGCCTCGGAATCATACCGTTGTTATGTTTGCCCAACGGTTGTTGTAAGGCCGAAATGGAAATGCAGGTTCATTGAAACGCTTCCTCTTAAACAATGAACAGCATAACTCAAACACAAATTGAATTACAAATATTTATACTTTGGTGAAATAAAACTTATTAATTTATGGTAATGTTTTCAAAGATAAGACAAAATTGAGGATTACAAATAATGTTGAAACTCAGACTCATTTAACCAGAGTACTCCTTGGTAACGTGTGCCTTCGACCGCCCACTAGCCATGGTTTTCCCTGGTCGGTAGGCAATTGCTGGTGTGGTTTTACATCTACCACGACTTCATTTCTGACATTCTTTGATAGTGTTTAACGCCCGCTTTTACTACAAATAACACCGCAGGTGATGACACTGATGATACATGAAATGAAGATGGAGCACCGGTGGAATGCGATGGTGGGGAAACCGGAGAATCCGAAGAAAATCCGCCACTAGGCCGCTTTGTCCACAACAAATACTACATGTTGGGATCAAATCCGGGCCGTCTAGGTGAGAGGCTAATGGTCTAACCACTCGGCCTTTTCTATTACAATTCTATTATATTCTATTATATTACAATTATTATTATATGTGCAGAAGAATTTAAGTCAGTTTAAACTGAACAGACATGTAGACACATTAAATACGAGAAATATTGATAAATTGCATGTTCCATACATTAGACTAAAGAAAGTTAAAGATAGTTATTTGATAACCAGCATTATAGCCTATAATAAGCTTCCTGACCACATGAGAGATCTAAATGTAATACAGTTTAAGGCTGAAGTAAAAAAATGGTTGATGGACAATGCCTTTTACAATTTGGATGAATTTTTTAATTCTAGAATTGTTATATGACTGACTCTTACTTGTATATATTACTTTGACCTTGTCTATTGTACTACTGTACCTAATGACTAAACAAATAAATACTAAATACTATCATTTCCGTTTACTTCTCATGTTTTAGGTAGAATTTTACATTCTGTGGTGTGTTGTGGTGCCGGGCAGATAGATTGGGTGTTGTCTCAAAGGTAAGGGTATTTGTGTACTAGACTGGTGTTTGACGGTTCGACGCTAGTCAGCTCCAGAATGGAATGGGTTTTCGAACCTAGAACTGTTAGGGACTTTTGTACGTAAACTTTTCTGAAGCACACTTTTTCGTTAAAATCAGAATTGTTCACTAACTTCCTGATAACAAGTGCATTGTAAACGTTTGTAGGCTTTAAAGGACTTTAAGGACAAGTTTAATTCAATTCATTTGCAGTTCAAGTTTCATCGGGTATTGGGCCACCTAACGGTATATTTTGTTTTATTAAGGACATTTCTATTTCGCAAGTACGCCACTAGGTGCACAAAATTTACAGGAGTCAATTCATCATCCACAGATGGCATTGAGGAAAGAAATAATGAGCGGCGGACGTGATAATGGCTGAATTTATCTCAGAGACATTTTCTTTAAAAATAATGCTTTTCACCTGAAAACAATACATGGGACAACGGCTTTATTTTCCTTTCAAAGGAAACAATGCCAAGGACTTTTATGTGCAAAAAGATCCATCAACCTCCCCTGGAATGAATCCGTAACCTCGTATTCTATAATTTGATTGCATTTGGACTTATTTCTCTCTGTTACTAGTATTACAAAAAAAGTAATTTTCCTATCTTGTCTCACTTTTGAAAACTAGTTTTACTTCCATTAAAATACCTATACCCATGGTATTTTTTGACAATAGTGATTTTTGATCCACCTTCCGGCAATGCTGTCATGGTGGAAAGTTGAATCACTTTCATTCAGTGCTAGTGACTTAACCTACCTGTGTTCTATGTTTGTTTTACTGCACCTATGTTGATATATTTGTTATTGCAGATTTCGAATATAACCATATTTTCATCATATGTATGACTTAAGATACGAATTGCCAAAGAATTGAAATTCTTCAGCACAGACTTACTAAAACTTCACAACTTTATCAGTGTATTGGAATAAAATGATTAAATGTTATCCGATGAGTCAATTACTTTACAATATAGTATATTTTGTAAAATAATGTATGCTTGGCTTGAGCATAATCCTTTTTATTCTATCAACGATCTTATTTATTTTAATGCTTCTACTGTTGGGCTTTAATTTGTGATATTTTTAAATTAAGCTGTACAAATTTTATTCTCTTTGCTTATATTGTACATATTTACTTATTGCTTTATTGACGTTTTCAATTGTAGCTTTGTCTGTTTAAGGATAATAAAATTGATTGATTGATTGATTGATTGATTGAACATGTAGGCAATAACTTGAAATAACTAAAGATGGTGAAATGGTTCTGATGGAATGCGTGTGGCTCAAATTCGCGGATTTGATTCCCTCAGGGCTGACCAACGTGAGCAGATGTTTACGTGATTTCCTCGGGAAGGAAGGAAAATACAGCAGTAATTTCGCTTCTACCATTAATTATTTCCTGTGCCCATTATTTTCTCTCTCCATTTCGTTTCATCTGTTTCAGGTTATAGGACCAGGTGACGGCGGTAGGTGTGTTGCGAAAAGCCGTGAAAAGATTTCGCCCTGGCCTTTGGAGAGATTGGGACTCTCTTCTTGGTAGCTGTCTCCATGTAAAAAATCCTTAGATACTACAACCCAGCGTAGATTTGTATCATCCTAGAAACGTTACAGACCCCGTCATTGCTAGCCAAATTTTCGTTCAGATATCGCCGCCCTTCAGTTTTCACCTTCTTTACTTTCTTCCAGGGGTTAGCAGCACAAAGATGACCTACTTGCATTGCTGTACTCCATTTGCTGGAAGCCCCTACGTCTGACTACTCCTACTATACCAAATGGGTAGAGAAGGTCGTGTGTCGTTTGCACGTCATATTATATTCATGCCTCTCTTGTGCCAGCTGAGTTTGTCCCCCATATATTACAAACTGTAGGTTTGTCTGCAGCGGGTAAGTGACGCACGGTGAAGCGCCGCCTACATAGCGCAGGCGTTTAAAAATTACGTCATTTAAACCACCTCCAAGCACCGTACAATATTAAAAGTGCACATAAAACAGAGAACTGTAGGCGTTAATTTATGCCAGAATCCTAAAAATAGTTATTTCTAGAAAAGGTGATATTTTGAGTCTTCCCACTGTTTCCATTAAGTCAATAAAATACCAACTTTGTGCCTCTCATTTTAGGGAATGTTCTGGTAAAATGAATAGGTGGAGAATAAATAATTAAAACACAGCCTTATACAACTAACCTATGGGGTTCTCTTAATTTAAAAATCTGATGTGTTCCATTCACATGAATTTCTCTACATCTCTGCAGCAAAGTATTGTTAAAAAGCTTATGCTTATATTTACTTCATGCTAATCGAGAAAATATTAGCAGAAATAGTCTTATTACTTGCTTCTTTTTAAGTAGAAGCGAAATAAGGGAGTACCATAGGTTAAATCGATAGTCAAAAGCTGGTTGCTATGTGACTGAAGTTCCTTTGTTTGTACAGACAGGAGTTGGCAAATTCCTGTATGGGAAAAGTATAAGATTTTTAAAGCTGAAACCAAAAACAAGGAATGTCTCAGAAAGATCAACTCCAGGAAAAAAATTATGTAACATAAATTGTGTGTTTTAATGTGCTCTACATTTTTTGTGGGGTAAGCTTTTGTTTATCTCTTACGGTTTAGCAGTTATCAAAATTCTGTAAAATTCATCCAGAATATAGTAGTCTTCAGAGGCAATTCCTAAAAAAAATGAAGGCATACAATATTATTTGTCAGGTAAATATCTTTAATATAGATATTTTAATCAAAAGCATCAGAGCCATTTTTGAGAAAATCAAAATTTTCGAAAAAAGTTCCATGTAAAGGGTAGTTGGGGGTGGGGGATTTTCTTGAAAAGTTTAGTGTCGCATCCTTGCAAGATACCAAACTTTAATGCCAAGTTTGGTATTTAACGGTCTTTTCGTTTTTGAGCTATGCTGTCCACAGACACACACACACAGACACACACGCACACACACGGACATTTTTCCAGAAATGCTTTTTTTGGATTCAGGGGGACCTAAAACATGTATTTCCGGTGAAATCTCGGTATCTAGTGTTTGGGTGCATTACAATACCTTCTCTATACACTATGTACATAGTATATGTAGAGAAAGTAAAAACTCTGTTTAATGCATGCTATGGTATAACAGATTTACAATTATGATGGTGTAGTTTTGATGGTTATGCCATAATAAATTCTTTGAGGTTAATCAAAAAATATAAATATTACAAAATGAATTACAAAATAAGTTTGTTTATAATAAAACAGTACAAATTCTAAGCTTTAAGAAAGGGCACATTTTCTTTTTACTTTCTTTACACACACACACAAACACACACTTTATGTATATAGTGTATAAAGGAAGTATTCTATCCAAAAATGAGGTGAGGTGGGGGGATTAGTAGGCATATCGCTCATAAGTGATGTCTCGGAACTTATGTATGACAGTAAAAATTATATTTTAAATTATTTTATAAGGTAGCTTAAAATATTTCTGTAGATAGTTTTTGTCAATCTCTTATGGCTTTCCAGTTATACAAAATTCCCATCAAATTAAGAGAACTTCAAAGGTTATCTATAAACAAATGAAAAACATTTATTTTATTTTTCAGGGAAACACATTAAAATTTGATATTTAAATATGAATAAAGTTAGGTTCAAGCTTCTTGTTAAGGATGGTTTAGTGTAGAGGCGTGTCCCATCTTTTGAATATACTGAACTAAATACGTTAGGTGTCTATCCCATATTTCGTTTTTGAGGTGCATCAAAACCTGCATTTTACGCGAAACCTCGATGTACCAGTTTTATAGATACACAGATGAGGAATTAAAAAGGGTACATATAAATGCAGTAAGCGAATTTTCTTTATGACCTTTTAGATACAGAGGATAAAACATCCAGCTGGATCAGAATTGGCATAGCTTGTTCTAAACAAATTTATTTATGTTTATCAGATCAATTATCATTTTAATATGGCTTCAGTCTCAACAAGTTAATAAAACACAGACATATACGTATATAAAAGGCTTTATTTACTGCACCATCATTTGTGATCATATAATAAAAACTTGTCCCCTAAGTGTGTTTGGATAGGCAACTTCTTCAGCAGTACTGTTCTGGGGATTGAGTACCTATTCCAAGCAAGGCGTAGCTGAGGCATGTCTTGAGATCTTTTCCTCTTTACCTCATAATATGTAGGACTTCACTTTTTTTTTTTTTTTTTTTCCAGTTTCCTGCATTTCCTTAGTTGACCTTATTATTCTTAACGTTTTCCTTTTACATATACATACACAGACATATACACATTTACAAACACAGACACACCCATGCCCAAGGCAGGACTCGAACCCACAATCCTGTGCAATTCTTCAGGACTTACAAGGCAACGCCTACATTCAAAGTTATGTTGTGCAGCAGATGCTCTGATTCACAGATAATAGCCAGGTTGGGGGATCAGTTCGATGCTTTGTATGAAAGTGAAGTTAAGGAATATATAAAATGACGTAGAAAATGATGCTGTAGCATCATTGTAGCTTCATATAACAAATACTTGCCCCTGGGTCTGTTTGGGCAGGCAACTTAATCAACACTACTCTTCTCCAGAAGTGAGTTATTTCCCTTTGTAAGTAGGAATAAGCCTCTGGGTTCAGACGCATATTGAGGAGAAAAGGCTCTAGATGAAAGACAATGGCCAGGATAGGTGATCAGCCAATACCTAATGTGAAAGTGATGAAGTGTATGATATGAAATGTCAGTGAAAGGAATAGAAGGACAGATGATGGAGAAATTGGCGGAATTAATGGCGGGGCAACCCGGAGAACGCGGAGAAAACCCTCCCAGAGGCCACTTCGGCCTGAATTGAGAAACATAATAATTTTGTTTATTACCATTAAAGGCACACTTTCAGCAAGTCATTCAGAGCCTTTGATGTTGTGAAGTATATCTTTGCCTTACTGAAAAACAGTAGTTTGTTACAAAACTTGGCCGCTAGGAGCATGGCCCGTGTGACGTTCACTGCATTTTCCAGCGCGCGCGTAGTGCATCCATTCTGTCGTTACACGCGCATCAGTCTTATTTCTGTACTAGTCCAGTTCACATGTGAATAACGTTAAGACTGTTTAGAAGTATTTAGTTGTGCTTGGAGTGCTTTCAAATGCAGTAAACAGTACCACAAAGGATGTTTATGTTTGATGTTTATGTGCTTACATCATCTTGTAGGGAAGTTATAGGGCAATTTGAAACTAAATTTCCTGGCGTGGGTGTTCCAAGTAGAGAACCCGTTCGTTTGCTTGTAAATACATTCTGGAAGCGAGGATCAAATTGTGATAGGAGAAGAAAAGTAAGCAGGCATGTGTTTATGAAGCAGAAATTAGACGAAATCGGAGAAAGGTTAGAACGGCTACTTTGAAAATCCCTTACAAGAGACTGACATTTTGAAAGCTTCAGCATGGAAAGCAACAAAACTTTTAAAACTGAAACCGTACATGGTTACTGTTACCCAGGAATTGCTACCACGTGATTACCAGAATAGGACAAAGTCCTTGAACTGGATATTGAGGAATGTTAATAATGGAACAAATGATCCACGATTAATACTGTTCAGTGACGAAGTATGGCTTCATATGCTCATGTCTCATCACAACATAGCCCATATTATGCTAAAGACAAACCAAATTTCGTTCATGAAACTCCCTTGCATGATTAAAACATCACAATAAATGGATGTAATCTTGTGATAAGGTAGGTTTTGTGTTTATTCTGATAATTGTTAATGCGATTTCAGATTTTATTTTACGTCCAGGATGTGTGTTTGGATGACGGGCCATGCGACTGCCAGCCAAGTGTACAGTGCATGACCGAAAGACGGACCGTGCGCCTGAAGGCCAAGTTTTGAAGCACATCATTTATGTTTTGGAAGGATTTACCAACATATGATTTAAGCTGACTAGAAATAAATGTGTAAACATTGTAAAACCTGAGGTGCTATTCAAGAAGTTTAATTACACCGCTGACAAACAGTTAAATGCTTTTAATCATATTGCAGCCACAGCTCGGTGCTTCTGTACCAGCTGCCGCAGTTTGGATTCCTGCCAAACCTTATCACAAGAGACAATAGAAATTGTGTACTATATCCACACCTTTGTTGTATCTTCTTAGACAATTTTCGTTCACACTGGAGCGTTCAACAGCCGAGGTTGAGTGAATTTATCGACTGATGTTTTCTGTTAGTTATGCCAGTGTGCGTTCGTTTTGTATCCTTATTACTTTTTCTAGCAAATATTTACATACAATATACATTATAGCCCGAGAACGTATTGTATTCCATTTTAAATTTCGATGTGAAATTTCACCTGAAATATGTGTTTTGAGGTACTTTAAGTACGAACAAAGTATTTTCAGAAAAAGTTCCTTGAGTATGTCTGGATAGTACAACTCAAAAACGAAACGACCGTTAAAAACCAAACTTGGTATTTATGTTTAGTATTTTAAAAGGATGCGACACGAAGAGTTAAAAGAATCCCCCCATCACACACTACACTTTATATGGAAAATATTTGAAAATTATTTTTTTCAAAATGGTATTAATGATTTTGATTAAAAGACCAAATATTAAGAATAGTTACATCACAAAGAAGATGTATAATCTTTGAAAACCTCTTCATTTTAGCCTAGTTTGCAGAATTTTACATAACGGTTAAACCGTAAGAGATAGAACAAAATCCTTTCACACCAAAAGATAGATCTCGTTGAAATATGTAATTTATGTCATATACGTATTTCTTGTAGAGTGACCGTTTATGAGATATTCCTTGTTATTTCTTCCAGTTTTAAATTGCCTAATTTTCTCAAACGGGACCAAAGCGAATCCAACCTCAATAGCTTTACATAACGATCAGCTTTTAAAAGATTTGATTATCGCTTTAGTATACTGTAATGCTTTATTCCCCTTTTACTTACAATGAAGAAAGTAATAAGAAAGTTATATGAATGTTTTTCTCAATTAACATGATGTAGATAAAGAAGAATATTTATAAGAATAATTGTGTATGGAGCAGCTAGAGAAAGTTATGTGAATGGAGCACATTAGATTTTTTCACGTGATCATTAGTTGGGATAAATTTATGTAACTGGATTTTGCAGTACTTACATACGTCACTGATGGTTCCATTTATATGGTTCTGCTCCGTCGTAAAATAACAAATAATTTTTTTTTGGTAGTGTTTAACGCTCGCTTTAACTACTTATGGCACCGCAGGTAGTGACACTGATGATACATGAATGAAGATGGAGCACCGGTGGAATGCAATGCCAGGGGAAACCGGAGAACCCGGAGAAGACCGCCCTAGAGTCGTTTTGTCCACCACAAATCTCACATGCGGTCGCTTGGGATGGAACCCACTCGGCCATGGCGTGGCCTAACAGATTTTACTCATGGACATCTCTGTACATGACATGAAAATTGCGTAGGGATAACAGTAGATGCATACAAATAATAGTCTTGATTAATCTGAGATTGAGTAGTCAAGATTGTCCAATGTAGAATTGTGGAGGTTTTGAAGACTAACCTCAGATTACAGTAAGTATAAAATATGATGATATACAGACACTGCTACTAGACTCAGCTGCAAGCGACTGTTACCAGGGCCACTACTTCCCTCCTCGAGGGTGTGTTAGCTATATAAAAGAATTAGGTGAATTACTGTTACTCCCGAGAGATGGCTCTGCAGGACACAGATGGTGCGACAGACGGGGCAACAGCTGCTCGGGTAAATGTTGACATTAGCTCCACCAATAATAGCGTTTTCATACACTACTGACATTGCATCAGTAAACGTGTTAATAGACTAGCTTGTCGGCCAACGTTTGCCACCATAAGGTCCCTCCGTACTTAACAACTGGTAATTAGGTCTGCTTTAAAAACTGAATAGTGCCCGGTCATAATGCTCTCCATCCATATTATAAATAGGGACTGATGCATCAATCAGCTATTTAAAAACAATGGTTGTGAGTTTGTCTTGCAGAACTCAAAAGTAAATGGAATAGATAACTTTAAAAAACCTGATGTGGTGCACTCACATAACTTTCTGTAGCTGCTCTATAAGCTTCTTACAAAAGATTATTCTTCTTTCTACACTTTGCTAATCCAGATAAACATTAGCAGAATGTCCTTATTACTTAGTTCCTTATAAGTAGAAGCAAACTAAAGAAATTCACTAGGCTAAACTGATAGTCAAATGTTTTAAAATAGGTCATTATGCCATTGTCATTGCAAATCGCTTCTTTGCTTGGCCAGGAGTAGAACAAAAGAAAAACGGACACGTCCTGTCTGAGAAAACTATTAGCATGTTACAATAGAAACCAATAACAAGGAATATCTCTGAAACGATTAAATCCACAACAAAAACGTAAAGGACCTAAGCTGTGTGTTTTGATGAGATCTACAGTTTTATGTAGTAAGTTTTGGTCCATCTCTTACGGTTTAGCAGTTAAGCAAAATTCGGCAAAATTCATCCACAATAAACAGATCTTCAGAGGCTATTCCCAAAAAATTCTAGATATACATTTTATTTGGACGTAAATAGTTCTAATATACGGGATTTTAATCAACATCGTTGGACCATTTTAAAAAAAAAAAGTCCAAAAATTTTCCATGCAAAGGGTAGTTCGTAAAAATCTTCGTGTCGCATCCTTGGAAGGTACAAAACTTAAATACCAAGTTTGGGATTTAACGGTTATCTCGTTTTTGAACACCACACACACATACATACACGGACCTTTTTATAAAAATGCTTTTTTCAGATTCAGGGAACCCAAAACATATATTTCCAGTGATATCTCGACATCGAATTTTTGGGTGGAATAAATAACTTCTCTATCCCTATGCACATTTTAGTACGGGGCTAGAGAAAGTAAAAATCTCATGTGTCACTTTTATATTGTTTTCTTATTTAACATTCTATACACTATTCTTTATACTATTTACTTTCTCTAGACGTGCTATGTACATAGTCTATAGAGAGGGTATTGTGTTCCACCTAAAAATTTTATACTGAGATTCCAGGGGAAATATATATTTTGGGACACTCTGAATCCAAAAAAGCACTTTTAGAATTAAGTTATTGGTTGTGGAAAGCATAGCTAAAAATGAAAAGTCGGTTAAAATACAAAATTTAGTATTTAATTTAGTATCTTCCGAGGATACGATACTTTTTTTTTTGTTTTTTTTTTTGGTAGTGTTTAACGCCCGCTTTAACTACTAATGGCACCGCAGGCGGTGGCACTGATGATACATGAATGATGATGGAGCATCGGTGGAATGCGATGGCGGGGGAAACCGGAGTACTCGGAGAAAACCCGCCCCAGCGCCGCTTTGTCCACCACAAATCTCACATGCGGTCGCTTGGGATCGAACCCCGGCCGCCTAGGTGAGAGGCTAGTGGTCTAACCACTCGGCCGCGGCGCGGCCCCGAGGATACGATACGAAAATGCTGAGGAAAATGCCGTCACCTCAAACTACATTACACCTTACATGGTAAAATTTCGAAAATTCTGGTGTTCTCAAAATAACTAACGATTTTGATTAATTTACTGTACATTTAAGAAATTTACATGGAAAATTAAATGTATATGTTGAATTTTCTGGGAATAGCCTCTGCTGGTCTCTTTATTGTGGATGCATTTTACTGAATTTTGCATAACTGATATACCGTAAGAGATAGACAAAACTTGCTACACCAAAAAATAAAGAGGTCATTTAAACACATAACTTCTATCATATACCTTTTTTTGTAGATTTTACCCTTTTCGAATATTCCTTATTATTGATTTCAGTTGTAAACTACGTAACTTTTCTCAAACGGGAAGTCATCTTTCGTTTCATTTCTCTTTTTGGTTTTACTTCAATTGATTCCCTTATTTTTCTTCCGCTTACAAGGAAGCAACTAATGAGAAAATTGCTACTAATGCTTGTCTTGATTAGCATGATGTAGACAAATATATAATATTTTGTAAGAAATGTTTGTTTATAGAACAGGTAGAGAAAGTCATGTGAATGGAACACATCATATTTTTTAGTTCTACTCCTTTAATCTGGTTGCTTATATCAGACGATGAATGAATTCGTAAAATTATGCTAAAATGATTTCAGGATCCATGGAACATAAAGGTTACTATTTGTCTTCTCAGGAAGAGAGAAGACTTCCCCCAAAAACCTTATTTGGTAAAAACTCACCCTAAGCGAGGTTCGAACTCGTGACCACTTCAATGTGAGTAAACATGCTACCCCCACACTACAGATACGGGCATCTACTATTCTTACAAAAACTAATTCTTCTATCTACTTTATATTCATCTTTTGCAGAAATTATTTTATTACATATTTCGTTACAGCTACAAAAATAATACAGTAGGCTAAAGCCATAGTCAAGTTCATCGCATGAACACGAAAAAAAAATCTGTGTTACATCATATGAATTTTTCTACACATTCTTTAACAAATGATTGTTAACATGCTAATTGTTTTGCTTACTTTACATTGGTCCAAATAAATATTTGCGATTAATGCTTTCACTATATGTAATTCCTTGTAGATGCAATGGAGTAAGGGAATACTCTAGGTTAAAGCGTTATTCAATCACCTTCCATGGAGTAGTGGTTATCATGCACGCCTTTAATACCCAAGAGTACGGAAACTAATAACATTTTTCGGATATAAACATTTTTTTCTTGGCTTCTTTTGGAAGGGAAGTAAATCCGTTGGTCTCTTGAAATGTTTGTATACTCGTAAAAGAACCCCATATTTTAAAAAATCTTATGTGTTCCATTCACATGCCTTTCTATACATCTCTGTAACAAAGTATTGTTAAAAAACTTATGCTTCTAGTTACTTCATGCTAATCCAGAAAAAAATAGCAGAAATGGTCTTATTACTTGCTTCCTTGTAAGTAGAAGCGAAACAAGGGAGTGCCATAGGTCAAAGTGATAATCAAAAGGTCGTTGCTAAGTGCCTGAAATTCCTTGGTTTGTATGCACAGGAGTTGACAAATTCCTGTGTGAGAAACATATACGTTTTTCGAAGCTAAAACCAATAGCAAGGAATATCTAAAAATGATCAACTCCATGATAAAAAGGTACATGACATAAATTGTGTGATTTATCGTGATCTACATTTTTTGTGCAGTAAATTTTGTGTGTATCTTACGGTTTAGCAGTTATGCAAAATTCCGTAAAACTCATCCAGAATAAAGTAGTCTTCTAAGGCTATTCCCCGAAAATTCAAGATATACATTTTATTCATCAGGTAAACATCTTTAATATTCGATATTGTAATCAAAATCGTTACAGCCATTTTTGAGAAAACCAAACTTTCGAAAAAAGTTCCATGTAAAGGGTAGTTGGGAGTTGGGAGATTTTCTTAAAAATCTTCGTGTCGAATCCTTAGAAGATACCAAACCTAAATACTAAGTTTGATTCTTAACGGACTTTTCGTTTTTGAGTTATAACAGACAGACAGACACACACATAAACATACATTTTTCTAAAAATGTTTCTTTTGGAATCAGGGATTCTCAAAACATGTATTTCCGGTGAAATCTCGGTATTGAATTGTTGAGTGCATTAAAATAGCTTCTCTATACACTATGTACATAATACCTGTACAGAAAGCAAAAAAGGTCAGTGCAATATCATTCTTGATATTTATGTTCAGCATTTTTCAAGGATGCGACACGAAGACTTAAAAGATAATTCCCTCCTCCAATCTATCCTTTACATGAAAATACCTTAGAGAAGTTTGATTTTTTTATTTTGCTTCTACTTACAAGGAAGCAAGTAATAAGACTATTTCTGCTAATTTTTTCTCGATTAGCATGGAGTAAATAGAGGCACTAGCTTATTAACAATAATTTTTGCAGAGATGTAGAGAAGGTCATGTGAATGGAACACATCAAATTGTTTTACATACGCTTTTCAAAGACACACAGAGCTTTTTATAAAAACGTTTATTTTTATTCAGGGAACATAAAATGTGCATTTCCTGTGAAATTGCTGCTTAGATAGTAGTATAGAAGGTAAATATTCAATGCAACGGTGGGATTCGAACGTGTCTCACTTCCTGTGCTAAATTAAATTAAAATTAAATGGAGTTTATTTATGGACACTCTTTAACTGTTATGTATCTCAGCGTTCCATTCTATATTGGGCGTGAAACACCGCTTAATTTTGCTCAGTGGTCTCACTATCCGGCTTGAGGTTGTTTTACGTACCGTAAATCTACGACACGGGACCAACGGTTTTATTTCCCTTCCGAAGGAAGCCATGTTAAGGATATTTACGTCCGAAAAAAATCCATCGTTTCTGCCGGTTTGAAGCTGCATGAAGTTAGCATGGTAACAATTACACCACGAAGGGTGACATCCTATGCTACCACAGCGAGATACCATAGATCCATTAAACCCTCAAATCTGATTCAGAGGAGCAAGATGGCTCAGCAGTTCAACTCGCATTCGGGAGGTCGTGGTTTCCCGCGGTGCCAGGCGAATTCTTGTCTAATTCATACATCCCCTGAATTATATCTTTAATTTCCTGTTATCACTTCTTTGCCGTCTGTTTTCGGATTGAAGAACCAGGTGACTGTGTTTGGTGGGTTGTGGCGGATGGTGGCTTCCCATTGTAAAGGTTTACACCTGGTATCGTCGTAGTATCACCCGATCAGGGCCTGTCTTCGGATGCTTTCGGGTTTGGTTACAACCTTGTAGTATCCAACATTTCCCTAAGAATCCCCTCTAAAAAGACAATCTAGTAACAGTCGTTAAAACAGTGCAGTTAATCTTGAGTTGTGACTCAGTTATTTTGTGTATACGTGTTATGTGACGTTAGTGTTACAAATGTGTTTCGTTCCATTGAATGTCCTTTTGGCAATAAAGTAAGTGTGGCAGAAACTGGTATTCTGATTTGTGACATTATATGTATTAGGAATAGCACGCCCCATAAGTCGCCCTCCGTGGTGTAATAATTACAATGCTAACTTTATATAACCAAGGTCGCGGGTTCAAACCCGGCGGAGGATGATGAATTTTTTCGGTTGTAGAAATCCTTAGCATGGCTTCCTTCGGAAGGGATGTAAAGTCGTTGGTCCTTTGTCGTAGATTTACGGCACGAAAAAGAACCTTAAGCCTGATAGAGAGCAAAATTAAGCGGTCTTTTACGCCTAGTATAGAATGGGACGCACAGCAGTTAAAGAGCGTCCATAAATAACACGCCATTTACATTTTTACACCCCATATGTGCCTTGTAATTTTAAAGATGGTTTTAATTTTCAGGGTTTATAGTTAAGCTACTGCATCCAAAAGTTACAGGGACTAAATAAAACAAACTAATGTGCGACGTTCATATACCAACCTATTCTTACAAAAGGTTATTTTATATCTACTTCATTTTATCGAATAGATGTTTACGAAATCGTTTCTTTATACATTTCCTCAGTGGTACAAGAGAAATACAGGAGGGTGAAGTGAAAGTCAATTATTTAGAAAGTCTGCCTTTAAAGGGTTTCCTCTTACATAATCACGAGAAACAATTGCTGGGATTCTTAATACCTTAAACATTATAACGTATTTGAAAAATGAAACTAATGATAAAGAATATATTACTGTGTAATAAGATTTAATTTGCATTCTTAATTTTGTAAATGTTATGTATTTTTTATATTTAGTTATACAAATACGATATATATGTTTTACTAATAAAATGTTCATTATAATAATTTCTGAGGGCATAAAAAGCTACGAAAATGTACCATTTAAAGGGTATTTGAGATGGGAATTTTATTAAAAAATCTCTCTCATCCGTGGAACAAGCTGAAGTTAAATACCACATTTCTTATTCATCTCACATTTTCCTTTGGAGCTATGCTTTTCACCATACAAAACTTTTTTTTTTCAGTGAAGCTGAAAGGACGTATCTTCATATCAAAATTTTGGGTAGCATACAGTTCTCCTCTACTCTCTGCAGGTAAGTAGTAGTAGTTATAGCAAAAATTGAAATAGCATGCTTATTAATAGGGTTTTTTAAAACTGCTACATACAAAACTTTTAATGCTGTATTTGTGGTCACCTAATAGTATCAGCAAAAAGTGTCCTGCATTCGGTTCAGGTTTGTGGACTGTCGCTGCTACCAAAGTTTGCTTTTTAGAACGAGGCATGCTGCTTTCGTTCGACTTTGCCCCGTTTACTGAATGGAATCTCTCTTTACACTACAACTCAGTTAAAGTAGAAGCTCTATACGGCTTTCAGAGAAAAAAGTAATCAATATCACGGGCTCCATGCATATTTTTGGTGCCCAACAATTTCAATCGCTTTTATGTATGGAAAATAAATACAAATTATTAGGTTGTTATCATGTTTGTAAAAACCTACACATTTCATACTGGCCATATCAAAGATGGATTTTGTATAAAAATAAAGAAACTACTTTTGTGAAAAAAATTATAGTTATGAAACCTGAAATAATTACGGTGCAATTGGAATAGTTTTAATAATTTTAATTCATCCAGTATATAATCAAAGAACAGTAATGTTTTCATTATCATTCATTCACAATGTTTAATTGATGAAAATGAAATAAGAAATGAAAGAATCGAGCCGTTATAACCATAAACATCTCAAAATCAATCAATAAAACGCAAGGTACACCTTGCTCAGTATTATATCTAAAGGAAATAGCTGGATTAGGAACGTTACCTCTAAATGGGAACGAATTACAAATTAGTTACTGATTATCATAACGTTATGAATTAATACAAAATTTTACTTTGTCTGGGTTATACCAACCCACCATTCTTATATGCTAACAAATTCTCGACCTTTGCTTAATTTTATAAATAAGAATAACTCACCTCTAAATGAACGACATTGTTTGGAATGTCAATAAGTCGAGCAAGGCCATCCATTCCAGTCAGCAAATATCTCTTCAAACATGCCCCTTCGAACGAACGCGCTCGGGCATTTTAGATTACAGGCCCCACTGTTTTGGTGGTTGTATGCGCAGCAAGACTTGTTGCCCCGTCTTGGTTTCCGTCCGCAAGTTTGACAAATGGCAGCACCACCTTAACTACAAAGACTTTTGGAGGCATCTAAAATGGTATTACATTCAGTAAACAATGATTAAATGTTTAACTGTGTAATTTATAAACATTTAAGTTAACAAATAAGTAGGTGACAATTGTATGATACAAAGATACAGTATAGTGAAACAATATAAGAAATAATTTAACATTTTAAATAAGGTTTTAAGATGCGATACAATAAAATGTAACAATATTACAAATGAAGCACCAGATTAACGCATTGACAATTATAGTATCATACAGTATACAATGATTTTTTCTTTCTGACGGTATCTATCCACTTTCTGTCCTATACACTGCTAGAGTGAAAAAAAAAAACACACATTTAAAATAATTGAAGACTGGGACTAAAATAATTTCAGATCATCTTGTGGTTTACCGGGAAACATGTGAGCCAGTTGAAGAATTTAATGCCGTGTCGATATGTTGCCATGGTAGCCCAGAGACCGGGAGATGCTTGGTTCAAATCCCAGCTATGGCATTGAATTTTACAGTCTGATCCTACCTTACAGCTCCTGTCCCACATATGGTTTGTGTGAAGAAAAAATTAACATTTTTTAAGAATATTTTGTTACAGGAGTAAAGAAATCCATGTGAATGGAACGCATTAGATTTTTAGATTTGTTTTTCTTGTACATTCAGCTTTGTTGGAAGGTCAGTGTGAATTCACTTTTCGGGGATTACTTTTTTAATTTATTTGCAAAGCTTTGCTAAATGTCCCTCAGTTTATAGATGAAAGGTGTATCTAATAGGCAATGTCACAATGATTCATTTGTAAGCTCTCGTGTAATTTAATAAAATCGTCAACAGAAGTTCATATATAGTGGAACTGATATTCCCGCCCTGGTATGCAAAATTGAAGACACTAGCTGAGTGATATGCATCATTATACATTCTTCGACTACATTATTGGGTATGACAGGACATACATACGAACATTAGTGAATTTGAATCTCTTGCTTTTAGCCAGAATTTCTTTTGTTTACTTGGAGCTTGGAATACTTCGCTAAATTGTTATTACTTTCTCTATATGTACTATGTACATAGTGTATAGAGGAAGTATTGTATTCCACCCAAAAATTCGATACCGAGATTTCACCGGAAATACATGTTTTAGGACCCCCTGAATAAAAAAAAAAGCATTTTCAGAAAAAAGTCCGTATGTATGTCTGTGTGTGTGTCTGTGGACAACATAGCTCAAAAACGAAAATACATTTAAATACTAAACTCGATATTTATGTTTGGTGGCTTCCAAGGATGTGACACGAAGATTTTCAAGAAAATCCCCCACCCCCAACTACCCTTTAGATGGAACATTTTTCGAAAATTTTGATTTTCTAAAAAACTGCCTCTAACGATTTTGATTAAAAGATATTTACATACCAAATAAAATGTACATCCTGAATTTTCTAAGAATAGCCCCTAATGGGATGAATTTTGCTAAATTTTTCTTAACTGCTAAACGGTAAAAGATAGACAACAACTTACTACACAGAAAATATTGATCTGAACAAAACACACAGTGTATGTCCTTTACATTTTTGCTGTGGAGGTAACCGTTTCTGAGATATTCCTTGTTTTAGGTTTCAGTTGTGAATGTTTAAACTTTTCTCAGACAGGAAGTGTCCGTTTTTCTTTTGTTCTACTCCTGGCTAAGCAAAGAAGCGATTTTCAATGACAATCGAATAACGACAGGTTTTAAAACATTTGACTATCGGAGTAGCCTAGTGTATTCCCTTATTTTCTTTCTACTTATAATGAAATAAGTAGTAAGAACATTCTGCTATGATTATCTCGATTAGGAAGGTGTAGAAAGAAGAATAATCTTATGTAAGAAGTTTTTAGAATAGCTAGAGAAAGTCATGTGAGTGTAACACATAAGATTTTTAGCTAAGTAAATGAATATTTTAGAACTTGATGCAAAACGGGTGTTGCTAAGGTCAATCAATTTTCCATGATTCTGTAATTATTTATTGTCATTCAGTAATGGGCTTCAAGTACAAGAGCTTGTTGTTTGCTAGGTCCTGGCTAGGCTACTAGGTACAGAAATACCACTTGGTTGTTTGTTGTTTTCGTATACCGTTTGGGGAATAACTGCGCTTTGTGAGCTTTCAGCGACCATTTTTGGTTGAAATTACTTTTAAATAAATGTAGTAAAACCAATAGATAGCTGTTAACAGGTAAACAAACGCAATTTTAGATTTAACGTTACATTATGGCAACAAATTCTATTATAAAAGAAATCTGATGTGTTCCATTCACAAGACTTTCTCTTCATTATTGTTAAAAAAGCTTATGCTGCTATCTAATTCATGCTAAAATCAGTCACCCTCCGTGGTGTAATGGTTACCATGCTAGCTTCATATACAAAAGGTCGTGGGTTCAAACCCGGCGGAGGACGATGGAATGTTTCGGGTGTAGAAATCCTTAGCATGGCTTCCTTCGGAAAGGAAGTAAAGCCGTTGGTCCCGTGTCGGAGATTTACGGCACGTAAAAGAACCTTAAGCCTGATAAAGAGGCCTCTGAGCAAAATTAAGCGGTCTTTCACGCCCAATATAGAATGGGATGCTGAGAACCACATTAGTTAAAGAGTGTCCATAAATAACACATCATTTCCATTTCCCATACTAAAATCGAGATAAAGTTTGCAGAAATGGTCTTATTACTTGGTTGCTTCTAAATAGAAAAGAAATAAGGAAATACACTAGGCTAAAAGAGTAGTTAAAGTCTTTAGAAGGTTGACAAACTCCCATATGAGAAAAGTATAAGTATTTTAAACCTGAAATCAATAACAAGAAATACCTTAGAAACGACCAGTTCTACAGAAAACGTGTACGGATTAAATTATGTGTTATATGGAGATAAACATTTTTGTGTAGTAAGTTTTTGTCTATCTCTTACAGTTTAGCAGTTATGGAAAATTCAGCAAAATCCATTCAGAATAAAGGGGTCTTCAGAGGCTATTCGCCGAAAATTGAAAATATACATTTTATTTGTGATGTTAATAATTTTAGTATACGGTGTTTTAATCAAAATCGTTAGGGGTATTTTTAAGGAAAACAAAATTTTCAAAATTTTCTCCGTGTAAAATGTAATTTTTGGTGGGATTTCTTTTTTTTTTTTTTTTTTTTTTTTAGAAAATTTTCATGTTCTTGGAAGGTATCAAACATAAATACCAAGTTTGGCATTTAATTGCTATTCGATTTAGAGCTATGCTGTCCACAGTCATACATACACTCAGATGCACACACAAACTTTCTTCTAAAAATGCTTTTTTCTGACTCATGTGACCTTAAAACAAATATTTCCGATGAATTCTCGGTATAGAATTTTTGGGTTTAATACAATACCTTCTATAGCTTGAGTATGTTTGTTTTTTATTTTCGTGTTTACTTTTTCAATTCTTTGTTGTTGTTTTAATATTGCTTTTTATTGTGTATTGTCTTTGTCTTTTTATTTACGTGTTTACTCTTTTAATTCTTTGTTGTTGTTTTAATATTGCCTTTTAGAGGTATTACAGAAGCACGTACGGTCTGTGGACCTGTGTTATTGTTGAAGTTCAATGTATAATTTTGTTATGTCAACAAATACACTTATTCATTCATGCGCTATGAGCATACATGCTAGGGAAAGTAATAAACTGCGGAAAACCTGTTGCTGTAGACTCAGAGACACGTCATTCTTTAGGAAAACCAAATTTCTGAAATAACCATTAAATCATTGTAATCCTCATAAAACGGGGGTTCACTACTTCTTCTTTACACGACGGGACCGATCGTCAGTTATTTTTTTGAAAATTTTAAGTTTTATGTTTTGTTGTTTACAACTTGTAGAACTAACATTTAGGTACTTATAACAGTTTTGCGTTAATAGTCTTCGTTTTGACACGAGACCGGTATAATGAGAATTTATTTGACAACAGTAAACCCGATATTTGCCGGTGGTGTCGGATATTCTTAGTCCTTTAAATTCAAGCGAATATATTCATGTAAATTACAATAATTTTTTCCTCTAGCTCTTCTTCTTCTTCCCTTCATGGTATAGGCAATTAGTTGCCTGTTCCGCCAGCTATCGTTTCCTGCGTCTGCCTACAGATCGCTTCCCTTTAGAATTGTATTTCACAATTTGTTTTATAATTCTAGTGTCCGGCGTTCTTGTTTTTTATTTTCTCTACACGTACTAGGTACATAATGCATAGTTTTTTGGGGGGTTATGTTTAACGCCCGCTTTTACTACTTGTGGCACCGTAGACGATGACACTGTGATATATGAAATGAAGATGGATCACCGATGGAATGCGATGGCGGGGGAAACCGAAGAATTCGGAGAAAACCCGCCCCTGCGCCGCTTTGTCCATCACAAATCTCACATGTGTAGCCACTCTCCATGGTGCGGCCATAATGCATAGAGAATGCATTATATTCCACTCAAGAATTCCGTACCAAACCAGGAAACACACGTTTTGAGGTCCGCCGAGCCAGAAAAAATCCGTGTGTGTGTCTATGGATAGCATAGCTCAAAAACGAAAGGTCCGTTAAATATAAGCATTTTATTTAAGTTTAGTATCTCCCAAAGATTCCACACAAGATTTTCAAGAAAATCCCTCCACTCCCAATATGGAAAATCTTTAGAAAATTTTGATTCTCTGAAAAATGACTCATACAATTTTTATTAAAATATCGTACATTGTAAATAACATGTATATTTTGAATTTTCTGGGAATAGCCTCTGAACACCTCTTTATTTTAGATGGATTTTATAAATTTTACATAAGTGGTAAATGTAAGAGATGGCGAACAATTTAGTACACAAAAATGTATATCTGTTTACAACACGCAATTTATGTCTAACACGGTTTCTGTAGGGCTGGTCGCTTCTGGGATATTTATTGTTATTAGTTTCTGATTTAGAACAGTTAATATTTGTCTCATAATCGAATTTGTAAATCCTGGCCATTCAAAGAAAAGGAATGTCAATCACATAGCTACAGCTTTTAAAAGATTTGACTATCGTTTTAACGGTACTCCTTCTGATTACAAGGAAGAAAGTAATAAAACCATTTTATCTGGATTAGCATGAAGTAGATAGACGAATAAACATTTTAACAATAATGTGTAACATAGATGTAGAGAAAGTCATGTGAATGGAAAACATCAGATTTTTAAAAACCATATAACCCTTCTTTCATGTGAAAGATTTTTTGCTCTTCTCTTATACTTTCATTTTTAATGCAATCCTTTTTGTACTGTTTTTATCCTCTTTAAAAAGTTCATTTTAGACCTGTATATTTATTTTTTGTCTTTTAGTTAGTGTCCAAGCTTCGCTTTCGTATATTAAGCGGTTCAGTATTCATTTTATACAATTTTCGTTTTGTCTCCTTATATATACTATTTTGTTTCGGAATATGAAATTAATTCTTTCACATATTCTCTGAAAATTACTTTATTGTTAACATAATTTTCTCTCTCATAGCAATACCACATATTAGGTTATTAAATGACTTACCTGCTCGAAACATATATTATTTATAATTATTTTTGTTATAGTTGGATATATATATACCATAATTTTTTGTCTTTGTTCTAGAAAGTTTCATATTCTACTCACACATTTAAGTACGTTTTTAAAATGTGTTTTTGTAGAATAAGATTTTTAAAGAATAGTTCGTCGAGAATCTTAGTGAAATTCATATGAATATAACACATCAGACTTTTCGCGTTTGATTCAGCTTTGTTTTTGAGTGTATCTGTTACGCATGCGCAGAGTAAACAACAGGTAGTGGCAGTAGTGGAGTTGTATCAGTTTACTGCCGTGATAATAAAGGGTATCGGGATGGATTAAGTGGGATGTTAGATTCGACAGCAACTGATGGGGGGGGGGGGCTGATGGATGAAGGGGAATCTGCGCCCCGACGGGTTGAGCTGCTCTCCGGAAATATGATCTTCCACAGAAAACATCTGACGTTCGTTTCCTGTTTTGTACACTGGGCAACAAGAATACTTCCGCTTCTACCGAAAATCAATCGTAACAACAAGGGGATATTGAATTTCAGTCATTATAATTGAGTATCCAATTGAAAACCAGAATTGTAAGCTAATGAATCTATGAAAAAAGAAAACTTGAAAGATTTTAGTCCCCTGAATCTAAAAACACATGTTAGAATAGGGCCGGTCTGGGTGAGTTCGTGTGAACAGGAAAAGTCAAAAAATAAAATTCAGCTAACACTAAACTTAGCACTAAAGCTCTACATTTTCCGGAAATCTAACTTAAGGATTTTCAGGAAGATATGCTTGCCACGGATTAGACTTTATATGGCCATTTTTTTCAGTATCTCAGAACTGACTAAAACCATTTAGAATAAATAATATATTTTCTATATTGGTGTGATAAATAAAATTTTTATCTTAAATGTTGTGTAAGTGGTTTGTGCAGTCCTCTTTATTTGATTCATTTTGCTGTAAGAGAGAGCCAAATATTTAATAAAGAAAACGTAGAGTCTCGTTAAATCCACATTTTTGTATGCTAATTGTTACCTTCTATAGCTCGCATGGCAATGTACATACATTTTATTCTGGATGAGTTTTGTAGAATTTTGCATAACGGTTAAACCGTAAGAGATAGACAAAGCTTAAGACACAAAAACTGTAGATATTATTAAAACATATAATTTGTGTCATATACATTTTTTATGTAGAGCCCACCGTTTCTGAGGTACTCTTTGTCATTAGTTTCAATTGTAAACTACTTGAAATTTTCGCAAATTTTCGTTTCATCTCTTTTGTTTTACTGCAGGCCATGCAAAGCGAAGCGAAACTCAATTATTTCACATAGGACCAGCTTTTAAAAGATTTCACTATTGATTTAGCCTAAGGAAGTAAGTAATAACAGAATACTGCCCATGTTTATCTCGATTAGCATGTCGCAGATAAAAGAATAATATTTTATAAGGAAAGTTGTTTGAATAACAGCTTTAGAAAGTCATGTGAATGAAACACATCAGACTTTTCCCTTTGCATTAGGCGTTTTGGAAGTATTCCACTGAGGAAGTTTATAGTTTTCAAAAGGCTTCTAACGGACATACCTGAATATTTGAGCTTCTTTTTCTTTTATATGTTTTCGTAAACTTCTATGGTCAATGTTAAGTTTATGCTGGTCTAATACTTCCGGTGGTGACCGCGTCTTAAGGCTAAACTTTTACGTTTCACCCATCTAATGATGACGCTTCCTCAGGGCTGATTGCTTCTTGTCAAGCTGACTTCCTTCTATTATGCTTTGGTGGAGAGGTGCCAAGTACCGACCTTCTGTGTTCCCATTGGTTGACGTTCGGCCAATGAATGAGGTTGCTGCTTCCTGATTCTCAGTCAGCCCTGAGGAAGCTTCATCATAAAATGGGCGAAACGTTGGCAAAGTTTATCCTTTAGACTCAGTGTTCATCAGAAGTGATAGACCAAGATAATTCTTTTTACTTTCTCTAGCCCCGTATGTACCATGTACATAAAAATGTAAATGGACGCTCTCTAACTACTGTGGTTCTCAGCGTCCCTTTCTAAATAGGGCGTGAAAGACCTCTTAATTTTGCTCAGAGGCCTCTCTATCAGGCTTGGGACCAACGGCTTTACTTCCCTTCCGAAGGAAGCCATGCTAAGGATTTTTACACCGAAAACATCCATCGTCCTCCGCCGGGTTTGACCCCGCGAGTCAGCATGGTAACCATTACACCACGGAGGGCCACACAATTTACATAGGAATAGAGAAGTATTGTATTCCCCCAAAAATTCGATGTCGAGATTTCACCGGAAATGCATGTTTTAGGACACCCTGAATAAAAAAAAAAAAACATTTTCAGAAACAGGTCCATTTGTGTGTGTGTGTGTGTGTGTGTGTGTGTGTGTGTGTGTGTAAGTGTGTGTCTGTGAAAGCATAGCTCAAAAACGAAAAGACGGTTAAACAACAAACTTAGTATTTAAGTTTGGTATCTTCCAAGGGTGCGACATGAAGAATTTCAAGAAAATCCCCCACCCCTAACTACCCTTTACATGGAAAACTTTTCGAAAAATTTGTTTTTCTTATAAATTACTCTAACGAATTTGTTTAAAATACCACATATTAAAGCCATTTCTAGCACAAATAAAATGTATATCTTGAATTTTCTGGAAATAGTTTCTACAGACCTGTTTATTCTGGATGATCTTGCTAAATTTTGCATAACTAATAAACCATAAGAGATAGAAATTCACCATACAAGAAATGTAGGTCTTGTTAAAATACACAAGTTATGTCATAAACATTTTTTTGTGTGGAGCTTACCGTTTTCAAGGTATTCCTTGTTATTAGTTTCAATTGTGAAGTTCTTATACTTTTCTCAGAGGAAGTGCACGTTTTTCTTTTGTTCTACTCCTGGCCAAACAAAGAAGCGATTTGCAATGATACTCGTATAACGACAGCTTTAAACATTTGACTATCACTTTAGCCTAGTGCATTCCCTTAGTTCCAGTCTACTTATGAGGAACTAAGTAATAAAATTCTGCTAATTTTTTTCTCGATTAGCATGGTGTTGGAAGAAGAATTATCTTCTGTAAGAAGTTTGTAGAGCAGCTAGAGAAGGTCGTGTGAATGTATCACATCAGATTTTTCTTTCTTAATTTTATTTCTAATAACTTATCATGAATAAGTATTTGAATGCAGCTTGTATCTTGAAAACTTCTTGCTTACTTTGTAACATTCCTTAATAAAGAATAAAAAAGAATTATATGAAATTCACAGTACTTTCTCTACAAACTATTGTTTATTTTTATACAGTGAATGTACATATTTTTACGAAAGCTTAGTTTCAGCATACTTTATGCAAATGAGATTCATCTCTGAAAAAATATTTTCGTCACATATTTCGTTGAAGATACCCACAGAAAACCGAATCGATAATCAGAACGTTTAAAAGCTCGACCCTGAAATTCCATACTTTTGCTAGAAACAGCTAATAGCAACACCACTTTAAAAACATAGTGTATAGAGAAGGTATTGCAATGCACCCACAAATTTTAGATTTCACCGGAAATACTTCTTTTGCAACCCCATTAATTAAAAAATGTCCATGAATGTATGTGTGTGTCTTTGGACAGCATAGCTCAAAAACGAAAAGTCCGTTAAATATCAAACTTGGTATTTAAGTTCAGTATCTTTCAAGGGTGCGACGACAAGGATTTTCTAGAAAATCTCTCCACTCCAAATTAACCTTTACAGGGAAAAAGTTTAGAAAAATTCTTGTTTTTGTTAAAAATATCTCTAACAATTTTGATTAAAATATTGTGTATTAAAGGTATTTACATGATAATTAAAATTTATATCTTGAGTTTTCTGAGAATAGCCTCTGAAGTGTTGTTTATTTTGGATGAATTTTGCTGAATTTTACATAACTGGTAAATCTTAAATATAGACAGAAACTGACTACACAAAAACATATAGATCTCATTAAAATACATAATATAGTCATATATTTTCCTTTAGTAGGGTTGGTCGTTTTTGAGATATTCCTTGTTATTTTTTTCAGCTTTAAAACACTTATACTTTTCTCATACGGAGATTTGTCAACTCATGGCCATAGAAACAAAGGAATTTCAATTACATAGCTACCAGGTTTTAAAATATTTGACTGTCACTTTAGCCTAGCATACACTCTTATTTCCCTTCTACTTACAAAGAGGCGTGTGTTTAGACCATTTCTGCTAATTTTACATCGATTAGCATTAAGTTGATAGAATAATTACTCTTTAACAATAATTTGTTACAGAGATATAGAGAGAGACATGTCAGTGGAACATATCAGCTGTTTTTATTTCGTATGCATGTAAATATTCAATTTTAATTGCATCATATCTAAATGCTGTAGAATCTTTTCTTACACGCGTCGAAAATTACTCATCTCTCGCGTCTTTATAATTGTCATTATAGGGTTGTTGCATACATATTTTAAAAAAAATCATGTTAAGTTTGTGAAGAACATAGGTAATTAAAAGAATAATATTGTGATAAATACTAACTTGACATTTATCTTCCAAATTTGCGACACGAAGTTTTTTTAGATTATCCGACACTCCAAAATAGCCTTTACAGGTAAATAGTATTTTAATTCACGAAATTTCATTTGTATATCCTAGGAATAGCCTGTGACTATGATATGGCTAGGTTAGAGGTAGCACCTAGTAGCTTGACCTACAATAGATATTTTGTGCATACGCCACCGGGAATAACATACAAGATTATGGAACCGCAGGAGACTATGGGATACAGGATAGATTGGCGCACTCGACAGAGACGCGCAGAGTTCCTTAACATTTATAGGCTTGTCTACCCAGCTACAAGAATGGTAAGTGAAGTGAGAAAAAATGGGGTAGAGAGGAAATCCGTTGAGAAATATACCATCGCAGCACTCACAGTACCAACCAGAGAAAACAACGAGAAAAAAAAAAACATATACACATCGGGTGGTCACCGGGAATTGAACCCAAAACCTCCCGAATACGATCCTCACATCGCTAAGCCACCTTGTTCGTTAATAGTGAGCGAATTTCTCTTTATTCTGAACGAAAATTGGTAAGCCGTTAGAGATAGACAGAATCATAATTCCAAGAAATGTACAGCCTACAAAATCGATACAATTTTTGCGACATTAACAATTTTCGAGATGTTCTTCTTAGGAGTTTGGATTTTCAAACACTTATACTTTTCTGAAGTGGGAAATCGCTGTTTTCTAACTTTCTTTCTTGTAGCCATATAAAGAAAACGTGATTTCCAAGCCAACACCTAGCAATCCGCTCTTAAGAGTTTAACTATAGTATAAGTTATTATATTATTACATTCCATTTTACTCAGAAGAATTGTATAATGCAACAATTTTTACAAATTTCCAATTGATTGTTTCTTCTGTAGCCGTGTACAGGATAGGAGTTGGAATGGTAGGATCAGACTGAAACATTCAGTGTTTTAGTGGAATCTTTCTCCTGATCTCCTTCCAGTCGCTCTAACCACTAAGCTACCATGGCAACATGCCGACAGGACATTAAATTTCCCAAATGAATCCCGTTTTTCTCGGTTTATCACAAGGAGATCTCAAATTATTTTGAGATGACATACAATGGTGACTTACAATGTCTAAGTACTTGTGGTATACTGGAAAAAACGCGAATCATTTGGGAAATTTAATGTCCTGTTGGCATTCATCCATGGTAACTTAGTAGTTAGAGAAACGTGAAAATTCTTTTTCAGTTTCTTGTTTCCAATTTCTACAAATGTTTATATTGATTAACATCAAATATATAGAAGAACAAACTTTTGTAAGAATATTATTTTCACAACAGTTAGAGAAAGTAATATGAATGCAGCACAACACAATTTTTCTATGTGGTGTTGATGATATATAAAATTAAGAGGAAATGTGAATACTAAGACAGCTAGAAAATTTAAATTTTGATGGCAATTTTGCTACTTAGTGTTCCTTAATCACAAATCGCTTCTGTAACTGAATTTGGAGGTATATTTGATAGTATACGTTTTGCTTATATATGTGTTAAAAGAACATTGGAGAACATTGCCTAGTAAGGATGACATAAACCCACACACACATACACAAGATAAAGATTGCGATGAAATTAACAAATAATAATTTGTGCGGACGAAGCAAATGTGAAATTAACAGGACGATATTTGCCATTGAATAATTATGCAAGGTCAGCCTCCTCACCCCACGCTTTATTAGTGTGGCCAGCGTTTGTTTAATTAATGAGGCTGAAGAAAAACGCATGCATGACCTTTTGACATTCATTGGCACGGGAATATAATTCTAGGATTAGGATATGAGGCTGGTGGAAGTTCTGTCCGTTCCAACTTACATCTGGCCGTGCAAAATGAGATGACAGATGAAGGCCACGTCACGCGGAGTTCTCTCTTCCACCAAATTATATAGCCACCTATTCCAAATATTCTGATCTGATATACCAGTGAATATTAAAACATTAACAGTTAGTATTCATTATCGTGGACCACATAATTTAATGCATAGTAAACATTAAGAACAATGCAAGGAAGATCTGATGTGTTCCATTCCCATGAATTTCTCTACATCGCCATAACAAATTATTGTCTACTTTATGACAATAGAGATAAACATTAGCAGCAATTTTCTTAATTATTTGCTTCCTTATAAGTAGAAAGAAAATAAGGGATTACATTAGGCTAAAGTAACAGTCAAATCTTTTAAAAACTAGTTGCCATGTGGTTAAAATCCATTTCTGTGCATGACCAGAAGAAAAGTCTGAGAAAAGTTGAAGTATTTTGAATCTAAAGCAAATAACTTGAAATATCTCAGAAATGGTCACTTTCACGGAAAAGCATATATAACATGTGTTTTAACGAGACCTACATTATTCATGTAGTACGTTTTTGTCTATCTCTTACGATTTGCCAATTATGGAAATTCAGTAAAATTCATCCAGAATAAAGAGGCTATTCCCAGAAAATTCAAGATATACATTTTATTTGCTATTTAATATCTTTATTATACGGTATTTTAATGAAAATCGTTAGAGCCATTTTTAAGAAAGTCAAAATTTTCGATTTTTTCCATGTAAAGGGTAGTTTGGAGTGGGGAGGTTTTACTCAAAATCTTTGTGTCGCATCCCTGGAGGATACTAAACATAAATACCAAGTTTGGTATTTTACGACTTTTCCATTTTGAATTATCCTGTTCACAGACACACGGACAGTCGGACACACACATACAGACCTTTTTCTGAAAATACTTTTCTTGGATACAGGGGACCCTAAAGCGTGTATTTCCGGTAAAATCTTGATATTTAATTTTTGGGTGGAGTCCAATACTTGGTATTTAAGTTTGATATCTTCCAAGGATGTGACATGAAGATTTTCAAGAAAATTCTCCCACCCCAAACTACCCTTTACATGGAAAAGAATTCTGAGATTTTGAGTTTCTCAAAAATAGCTCTAACGATTTTGATTACAATATGTTACATTTACGATATTTACATGCCAAATAAAATGTATGTCTTGAATATTCCGAAAATAGCCTCCAAATACCTCTTTATTCTGATACAAAAACTTATTACATAAACAATTTAAAACACACAATTTGTGTCACATACATTTCTTTCATGGAGTTGATCTTTTTGAGATAGTCCTTGTTTTTGGTTTCAGCTTTAAAACGCTTATACTTTTCTCATACAGGAATTTGTCAACACCGGTCCATAAAAACAGAAGAATTTCAGTCACATAGCATCCAGAATTTGACTATCACTTTAACCTATGGTACTCTCTTATTTCCCTTATAGTTACAAGAAACCAGGTAATAAGACTATTTCTGATAATTTTTTCGCGATAATCATGAAGTTAATAGAAACATAATCTTTTTAACAATAATTTGTTGAAGAGATGTAGAGAAAGTGATGTGAATGGAACACATCAGAGTGGTTTTGTTAAAAATTGGTTATGTTGTTTATGTGGAGATAGTAATCACTATGAGTTTTACTTTATTTAACACGCATATTCAATGTACATAGTAGATATAGAAGGTGTTCTATTTCAATCCAAAATTTGATACCAAAATTTCTCCGGAAATATATTTTTTGAGATGCCCTGAGTCCAAAAAAAGGATTTTTTCCCCTCTAGCGCGTTTGTGGAATGTACATAGTAGATAGAGAAGGTGCTGTATTCCACTCAAAAATTCGATACCGAGATTTCACGGGAAATACATGTTTTGGGATCACCTGAATCCAAAAAATGAATTTTTAGAAACATGTCTGTGTGTGCGTGTGCGGCGGTAGGCAGCATAGCTATCCATAGCTCTTCCAAGAATGTAACACAAAGCTTTTCAAGAAAATCTCCCAAACCCCAATTGCCCTTTATTTTACGAACATTTTGATTTTCTCAAATACAGTTCTACGATTGTGATTAAAATATCTTATGTTTAAGATATTTTATTACAAAGAAAAGTCTATATTGACTTCTGGGAATTGCCTATGAAGACCTGTTTGTACAATTGGTGAACCGCAAGAAATAGACAAGAACCTTCTACACAAAAACCTAGATCTCGATAAAACACACAATTTATGTCCTATACATTTTCTGTAGCGTTCATCATTTCCGAGATATTCTTGTTATTAGTTTCAATTTTAAACTATTTAAACTGCTTTCAAATGGGAAGTTATCTTTCTTTTCATTTCTCTTTGGCTTTACTCTTTGTCTGGGAAGAAGGAGAACCGAGTTTCAATGACAAAGCGTAAGATTTGACTATCGCTTTAGTCTAGTGTATTCTCTAATTTCCCTTCTGTTTATAAGGAACTAAGTAAGAAGGCAATTTCGGTAATGTTTATCTTCATTATCTTTATCTAGATAAACGAATAATATTTTTTAGAATTTTTGTTTGCAGAACAGATAGAGAAAGCTATATGAAAGGTTTCTTTTTTATCTGTTTTGTCGACACCATATCATTTGAACTGCAATCTACATATGCTGTCTGTCCCCTTTTATGTAGCTGAGTCAGCTTTATACATTAATAGCATTGGATGCAACTTGTATGAGATGCGAAACCTTTGTCTTGGTCAACGAACGGACAGTCGAAATACAAGTCATATGCAGGTTTCAGTATTGTTGTAATTGGTTTCCGTTGTTTACCAGTTGTGAATTCTCCACATACTATGTAACAAAAACAACCCAGGGAATTAATACATCCACATCTCTGCTGCTTCAATGTTTAAGCATAACAATACAACACAACCTTAAAATTCCAAACTGTATGAAATATGTGGACACTACCACCACGTTTGCAACAGAGATACTAGCTAATTGAAATGTTTACAGTCTAACATCACACTTTGATAAGTTCTACTAGAGCAACTATAGCCATCCACTTCATATAACATAGTGTTCACAAAACTTAAAGGCATATGGAGGGGGACGTACTGGTATTTCCATCCCATCGCTGCTGCTTTGGTACACACTTCTTAGTTTCTGGACTGAGAACATTATCTTCATTAATTGCGCTCGGATAAATATAATCTAATGATAGATGCTAATGTTATAATTAAACAGCATTCATTTTCTGTCAATACCGGAAAAAGAACCCTGTTCTCTACTCGAACGCGAGCTATGCATATTTTAAGTTCACGGATTTATCGTCACTCAACGTTCTTTATAACGTAGATAGGTTAAAAAATAATATCAAATCCTTTCTCCCAACGCTTATCTCTCAAATATAAACTTACAGTGCAGTATGATACAAAAACTACGCAGAATGTGTTAAAAGTTCAGTTAGTTTTAACAGTAGTGGTATGTCATTTTATTATTAAAGTGAACGGGCATGTTAAATTGTGTTTCAAACTCGAGTTGAAATCTCGTTAATATACATATTAAATTATTATATTTCTCTTTTTTACCTTCTATACACGTACTATGTACATAGTGTATAGAGAAGGTATTGCACTCCATCCAAAAATTCGATACCGAGGTTTTATGGTCCTCTGTAACGAAAAAAAGAATTTTCAGAAAAAGGTTCGGCATGTGTATGTCCGTGAGTGTGTGTGTGTCTGTGTGTCTGTGAATACGATAACTGAAAAACGAAAAGTCGGTAAAATACCAAACTTGGTACTTAAGTTCAGCATCTTCCAGGGATGCGACACGAAACTACCCTTTACATGGAACTTTTTTCGAAAATTTTGATTTTCTCAAAACTGGATCTAACGATGTTGATTAAAATATCGTATATTAACTATATTTACCTGATAAATAAAATGTATATCTTGAATTTTCTGGTAATATACTTTGAAGACTACTTTATTCTGGATGAATTTTACGGAATTTTGCATATCTGCTAAACCATAAGATATAGACAAAAGCTTATCACACAACGTATTTAGAGCACTTTAAAACAAACCTTTAATGTTATATAGATTTTTTCATGCACTTGATCGTTTTTGAGATATTCCATGTTTTTGTTTTCATCTTTAAAAAACCTGAATTTTTTTTTTCTCATACAGTAATTTGTCAACTCCTGTCCATACAAAGGAACTTCAGTCACACAGCAACCGGCTTTTGACTATCACTTTAACCTAAGGTACTTTCTTGTTTCGTTTCTACTTACATGGAAGCAAGTATTAAGATTATTTCTGAAGTATAAGCTTTTTAACAATATTTTGTTGCAGCGTTGTAGAGTGTCATGCGAATGGAACACAGATTTTTATAGTGTTTAACGTTCGCATTTACTACATAGGGCACTGAGGGCAACGATGATACATGGAATGAAGATGGAGCACAGGTGGAATGCGATGGCGGGGGAAACCGGAGAACCCGGAGAAAACCCGCCCCTGGGCCGCTTTGTCCATCATATATATATATATGTATATATATATATATATATATATATATATATATATATATATATTTGTGATGCGAGTGTGTGAACGTGTCCATCGAAATGGGACAAGTGATTTTTCGATAAACAAACGTGAAGTGATTCATTCTCAGTCACCGACAGAAATAATTCTACGTTCTAATTAGCGAATGTAGAAAAATGTATGCACGGGGAAACAAGCACTGTAACTTAAGATGACTGGGTTTCACCGGCAGGCACGCAGAACGCTTCAGGAGAAAGATTTCAACAAAGAAGTTGCCAGGAATGGACTATGAAGTCGATTATCATTAACTGAAGTGATGAAACTGACGACTCCGAACTGCTGGCTGTTTCATTGATGTAACGTCTATTATGGGGTAAAAGAACAAGGAAAGGCTTTATAACCTTTAGAGGCTATTACTTGTAAATGTTCTGTTTAACTAGAGAAACCATGGGTGTCACCATGACTGCGCCGTGGCCGAGTGGTTAGTCCACTCACCTAGGCGGCCTGAGTTCGATCCCAAGCGACCGCAATTGATATTTGTGGTGGGCAAAGCGACACAAGTGCGAGTTCCCCGGTTTCCCCCGCCATTGCATTCCACCGGTGCTCCATCTTCATTCCCTGTATCACCAGTGTGATCGGCTACGGTGCCACGAGTAGTAAAAGCGGGCGTTAAACACTTGTGTCACCACACATTGCCGTGTAAAACCTGCTCTCGAGTGCACAGTTACCAATGCTACACGCCCGCTATACTCAAGCACCATAATATCAAAACAGTGTTCAAGCCGACCAAACTGATAACAACACTATAACGCTCCGCCAAAGACCCCAGGAACCCGCTTACTTCGGCTGGCGTCTATCAGATCCCCTGTTCTTGAGGTGCGGTATACATAGGTACCACGCAACGTAGCGTCAACACCCGGCTTACGGAACAAAAGAGATGCCGTCTAGGTCAATCCGAGAAGTCCGCGGTCGCTGAACATGCACTTTGGGCAGAAGAGGAACACATAATTGAATATCATGAAACAGCCGTTCTCTCAACTATGCCTTATTACCATGCTATATTACAACGTGAAGCAATCGCAGTTTATAAACATCCCAATAACTTTAACAGGAAAGAAGATACTCAAAAACTAAGCTAAAACTGACATCCAGACGCCAGACGCATAACTAGTCGGTTGTCGATGCCGCAGTGCCGAGTCGCTTCGCTGCTTTACCTGCGAGATGAGCTAGGAAATTTGTCTGCTGGTTGTGTGTTACTGAGGATGAATGGAAGTACAGGGAATTTTGTTGGGAGCCAAGATCAGAGCAGTTGGCAGGCTGAGGGCAGCCCGAGGTGTGTTAGACGTGTCCCTGTTCTCGGAAAGAACTTAAGCACGTTCTGACGGGATTGTGGGTTTTGCAGGATGGCGGGTGAGTGTTGGGGTTGTGGAGTGACGGGAGGAGGCAAGTATTGCCCCTCGATGGTTGCCTATCATGGTGCAACGGCCCTTGTGCACCGCTGGTGTGAAGTTTCCTCAAAAATATTTATTTTGAGGTTTTAATTTTAAATCCAAGCAACTCTTGAAGAGAGGACACTTGAGAACATCAAACAGGCACAATCCAACGAGACCAATCGCCGGACCAATCGCGTGAGAGCAGCCTGAGTATAAATACTGCCGCTATTTCAGCCAAATGGGGGAGACTTCGCTTCGGGATGCCGAAGAGGAAGCAACAACGCAGACCAGCAGCTCCTACAGCAGCCACCGCTTCTCCGGCAACCGCCGGTAGGAAGCGCTCACCGGCATCTCCGCCACCTGCCATCTCCGCCACCATCACCACTGCCGCCGACCGCCGCTGCTTCACCGGCAGCCAACACTACATCGCCGCCACCGCTGAGCTCCACGCCGCCGCCGCCCCGGTACAGTGCCGTGGTTAGGGGGGTCCCTCGGGATCTCTCCACCCGGCACCTCCTCGCCGCTGCACAATCTAGATGGCTTTCATGTTCGAGGGCCACTAGAATTATCTGTGACCGGGGCCCGACACCACTAGTTAGGGTGGAGCTACAGGACCGATCAGACCTGGAGGGTGCCAGGGCGTCAGGGTTGCCCTTATTAGGGCGACTTCTGCACGTTGAGGCAAGCAGACAGGAAAGACACCGGCCCTGCCGTCGCTGCTGTGCCTACAGGCACAGCCAAGAAGACTACTCTTCGCCGCCGAAGTGCCACTACTGTGGCACCAACGCATACACTTCGGAGTGCACTGGGCACGACCTCCGCCGCCGTCGCCGGTTCTGTGCCACCTGTGGTGGTACGGGACATTTCACCGGACAAGCCCAGTGCCCCAGCTACCCAAAGAGCAGGCACTCATCGCCTAAACCAGCCCGGACACCATCATCTACACAGCCATCTCCGCAGACTGAACAACCAACACCAACCACCCTGCAGCAGGAAATCCAGGGCCTAAGTGAGGCCATTCAGGACCTCCACGCGGAGGTCCTGATTCTTACGGCTAAGCTGACGGCCTTGGATGACAGGCTTCAGGAACAGGACAGCACCACTTCACATCCAGAACTTCACCAAGCAATAGCAACAGCAGTCACCGACATCCGACTCATCTTCAGGGAGAAGGTGAGAGCTCTACTGGAGAAGTCGGCACTTCAAACTTCCAAGTTCAACATCCAAAGTAGACGCCAAGGGCTTAGGCTCGAAAACGTCCCAGGATACAACGACTGCCTCAACAGAGTCAACCAGCACTAACCCCATCCTTCACCCTAGAATTCCTTCATTCCTCTCCCCGAATACCCGTGGTGGCAGTCTGGGCCTCGGTCAAGTCTGTCTCCCGGTCCTCATTTCACCCCTCTGACTACACCCTGCAGTCAGTTATATTATCGCCTTGAATCCGCGGGTGCAATCATGCGGTACCGCCTCTCCTTTCTTCCTTCTAATACCGGTGGAGGGGTTTTTTAGTCGGTATGCCCACATGGGAGACCCCGACACTCCGGGCTTGCCCGGGTTAGTCCATAAGGTGGATTTTTCCCCTCCACTCGAAAAAAAAAAAAAAAAGCCAACGAGTCAGTTGCGACCAAACCTTCACCGAGAAGACTTAGACCACCCCACTGAAAATGTTCACCACAGTCATGAACAAAACCTCTGGACCTGAAAACTCCAGCAGACCTTCGGCTTCTCAGCCTGGAAAATTCTTCTAATTATAATTAGGTATCGTTTATGTTCAGCATTGTAATTGGCGGGAGAACTAAGTGTTCCCGTTGCATCATCTACTGTTCCAAAATATCTGTATAGCAGTCGAGTTCACCATCGAAGGACAGGCAAGAACATTTCTGACATGAGCGCATCGAAAAATCAGAGTGAGCTTCGGCCCTTCTATAACTTCCTATGTTACATGCTTTCTTTGTTTCATACCCAATTTTAATATATATGTTTCTTTACCCCACTCAATTTGATTTCGTTTTGTATCTGCAATACGATTTTTTTCTACATTTATATTCTATTTCCTGTCTGTTTATATCACATAGTCGCCTTTTTACTTTATTCACGACGTTATAACTAGTTTCGTTACCCCTTTGCCAAATATCATTTAAGCCAATCTTTGATAATCCCTGTGGTAGCCACGCCACCCACCATTTTGGTGCTCTATGCTATTCATCTGATGCCCATAACATATTGCTCTTAGATTTGTTTGATCACCTTTAATTATTCGCAGCCAATATCTAACTACACTTAATTTAGCATATATAAAATATTCCCAGCATCCTACCTCAGAAAGAAGACCGTAATTAGAAGTACGCTTCCCCAATCCCAGAATACATTTCCAGAAACGACATTGTATTTTATTATATACCCTATACCATCCCCACACCTCACCTCCATATAATAATGATAGTAGTAGCTATGTAGCTAATATTCTAAATTCAAGTATTTTTAGACAGCTGTTCGGTCACCCATGCGACTGTGCGACGCAAATATTGTATTATTGTAAACTTAATAATAAAGTACCACCACCACCACCTCATGATTTCTAGAATGTGTTATGTTCCGACATTGAGTAACAATACGTGCAGTAGCAGTAGCAGTAGGAGTAGGCGATGTACGCGATAATATTGTAGCATTATGGATTAATTAAAAAGAATATATTATGATTCTGTGTGTGGAATGGTATCCGAATTCAAACAAGTAATACGCGACTGCCCATACCTCACAAGACATGTGTAACATGACCTGCTAATGCATTAATTCCGTAAATACTACTGCACAGTTGCCATATGCTTATATTTCATCTTTAAGACATTAAATTTTTATTAATTTGATAAAAATTGGTAAACTAGGAAATGAAAACGCATATAATATGACTCTGAAAGGAGATAAATATTAAGAAAATGTAAGTCACTCGAACATTTAAGCCAAATTCTTATTTATGGAACCATCACGATATATCGACAAATTAGTCAACTTTGTTAACACATCACATTCGTGGAGGATACTATTAACAAACCATATTAGTGTAATCCGTGAGAATAGCTATGTTAGAGATCGCAAATGCCCAGTTTCTGAGATACCCGTTATTTGAATCTAGTTTAGATACATACACTAAACTTAAGCAAACGTCGAGTTACATCTCGAAACCGCAGAACCCTGAGGCTCTGCTGTGACTCGCTAGCCTGACGGTCTATACTCGCCTTATACTTGTTCTATATGCTATTTATAACTCATGGTAATTTTGCTCAAATGGTGGGCCTTCAAAATGAATTTAATGAGTTATCATAGCCATTGAAGACTTACTACTGGCCGAACCGTAAACCGATCACGGAAGAAAGTTGGAAGTATGTCGTGAAAATTAAGTTAAACAACTGATATGTCCTGTCCTCCATGGAGTTGCATTCATTACTTATACTTGCTCAGACTTTTTCTTTAGAAGTAAAAGTTTCAAACGGAAACCTAGCCAGGCATTTGACCCATGTTTTTTTCGGAGGTTTTCTCGTGTCACTGGGCAAATGCTGGGGAGGATCATCATTCCCCCGAACTTCCTGTCCCTGTATTTCACCTGTGGTCTTTCTTCCAGGGCTGTGTTTGTGAGGATTGCGGTGGTGGCACTCTCTCGTGGAGATTATTGCGCTTTGGAAACTCAGCTCTCGGCGGCAGAATGGCGCTGGAGGTTGTCGATTATACTCGGCGTTTATTCAGACCTGAGAGGCGGGTTCTTAGCCATCACCAAGTCGAGATGAAGAACTGCTTAGGAACGGTTAGGGACTCTCCACGATAGCCCCTTGTTGCAATCTGATTCCGATTGTCTTCTGTAATTACTCTCATTTCATCCTGTCCTCCCGGGGTCTAACGTTCAAAAAGCCCAATCACTGATTTAAATACGTAATCCCCGCTGATACACTGCACTATACTTCAAACGGAATCAATCGATTGCTGATTTATTACAAAAGATTTCAGCTTTTACAATTTTTAAATACCTTGGAAAATTCAGAAAGCAAACGAAACAAGCCAACAGTTTGTTAAATGTTACAGTACAATTTTTCTATAAAAATGTTCTCATACTTCAAACTGGTATTGCATCACTTTGGGTCGTACTCGTGTGAAGTTGGTGACATCGAAAGAAAAAATCAAATTTGTTATTATACATCATACTGCTGCAAACATCATTACGATAATCCCATATCTGATGAAATGGACTCCAGGTAGCAGTGATGCGAAGTTGCACTTGCAGATTTTGACGCAATAGGGGCACATAGACATAATCCTTTAGGTAACCCCATAAAAAGAAGCCACAGACCGTCAAGTCAGACGATCTTGGCGGCCGCTTGTGGAAGACATCATTATTTCCAGCACGTCCAATCCATCTTCCAGGAAGCCGTTCATCCAGATGTATCCGAACATGTAAATGCTCGTGAAGAGGTGCCCCTTTTTGTTAGAAAATAAATTCGCTTCCTTCTTCTTCAAATCGTAGAAATAACCATTCAGTGATCATATCAATATAAATTGAGCCCTTGACAGTGGCCTCTTGAGAGAAAAATGGGCCAGACTAGACGTTTTGATGCGCCACAAAAGACATAAGTAGCATTTCGATTCTATCGAGATAACATTTGCCTAATTACCTTGATAGTAGAAGGGACACAAGCGAATAGTCAAATACTCAAGCTGAAGTGATAGTAAAATGTTTTAAAAGCTAGTCGCTATCTGAAACATTTGAGGTTTGCTTTGCTTTACATGGTCCCGTTTGAGAAAAGTTGATAGTTTAAAATTGAAACCAATAACAAGGAATATCTCAAAAATGCCTCTGCAAGAAAAACGCATTTGACATAAATCATGTGTTTTAACGAGATCTATATTTTTTATGAAGTAGCCTTTGGCTATCTCTTACGGTTTAAACGTTATGCAAACTTTTGCAGAACTCATCAAAATAAAGAGGTCTCCATCAGATATTCCCAGAAAACTCAAAATATGCATTTCATTTGTGATGTAAATATGTTTAATTTACGGTATTTCAATCAAAATCGTTAGAGCCATTTTTGAGAACATTTTCGAAACCCTTTTCACTTAATGGGTAGATGGTAGTGGGGGGGATTTTCTGGAAAATATTCCTGTCGCATCCTTGGAAGATACTAAACTTAAATAAAAGTTTGGTATTTAAGGTCTTTTCACTTTTGAGCTATGCTGCCCGCAGATACACACATAGACCTTTTTATAAAATACTGGGACTCAGGGTACCTCAAAACGTATATTTTAGGTGAAATTTCGACATCGCATTTGTGTATGATATGCAACACCTTCTCTAGCTGTTTTATATATATTGTATGTACATACGTACTAGAGAAAGTAAAATCTATCAAATATAAAAAAAAAATTCTAATCAATCAGTTTGCTACATTACATTAATCAATGCAATGTCAAAGAATGGCGCTTTGGGTACGATATCTGTCGGAATAGATCTTACTAATAAATTTATATAAATTAATATATACAAAAGGATGTACATATTTTACTGAAACTTGGTATAGATACTTCTTTTGTTGCTAGTGATGCCGTGCAAAAACATCAAATCTCTAGGTCTAATTTTTTTTTCGTAGCCCATTTAGCCTCTACTTATGTAGGACTGACCCCCCCCCCCCTAGTACTTACAAGGATGCCTAAGAGACAGAAGCCTGTCGGGAAGCTAACGACACCTAACCACAGAATGGAGAACCTGGAACGAGTGAATAGACATGAGCGTGAGGAGGTGGAATATATGAAATGCAAGCGAAATGGATGATAGAAAAGGTGATGATGGAGGAATTGGTGGAATGAGTGGCGGGAGAAACCGCAGGACCCAAAGTAAAAACGCCTAGATGCCACTTCGTACACCACAAATCTCACATGCGGCCGCTTGGGATGGAACCCGTTTGCCGATCCCGGTGGCCGCGCTCGCTAAAGTGACTCGCTTTGGCGTTTCGTGGTGCACAGGATCGTGGGTTCGAGTCCCGCCTTGGGCATGGGTGTTTCTGTGTTTGTAAATGTGTCTATGTTGGTGTATGTATATGTAAAAGGAAAACGTTAAGAATAATAAGGTCTACTAAGGAAAGATAGGAAACTGGAAAAAATGGAGAGAAAAAAGGAATACAGCGCCGGAGTCCTGACAAGCCTCCTGAACTGTATATATAACCCAGGCCTCCTAAGTGGAAGGTCAGCTGTCTAACCACTGATGCTCTAATTCTTGAGAAAATGAGTTCTAACACTTCGGTGCCTGGTTAAATTAATTTATGAAATAATGGACCTCGAAGTCATTGTTTTAATTTTTCGCATTTCGTTAAGGGTACGTTGATCAGCACAGACACAGCTAATGAAAACTTTCATAACAGCAATGTGAAGTGAGTTGGTTCGACACGAGCATAAAATTTAACGGGGAGAATTGTAGTTATGAGTAGTATCAGAAAAAGGGCTGTTAAAAGGAAATGCAAATGAAATGATTTCCTATGAGTGGCGATTTGGCTTGGTGGACTCATCAATATACAAACTATCTGAACTAGGTCAAACATTGCAGTGTTTATGTATGTGTACGATAATCAATACTGTGCATCGCTACGGCTGTTTTCTCTATAGGTATACAGTTATCAGCAGAAAAATCACATTCTTGGAATCACTCTCAAACCAACTGCACTTCCCGGGAAATACATTAATAAATACAGTCATGACGATAAATCTAACAATTCGTCGTGATGGTCATTTCATTAGAATTGGAAACACGTATTATATCCATTACGAGGTTCTCAGTACTCATCGGTGAACAATGGCAAAATCTGATCTGTTCCATTGGCATACATTTCTCTCCACGTTCTGGAAACAAACTATTCTTACAAAACATATTTTTCCAGTTCCATCATGCTAATCGAGATAAACATTAGCAGAAATGGTCTTCTTTCTTGATTGCTTGCAAACAGAAGCTAAAGCGATAGTCATATATTTTAAAAGTTGGTCGCAATTTGAACAATTCAGGATCAGTTCGCTTTACAAGGCCGGTAAGAAGTTAAAGGTAGATGTAAGGAAAGGTAAGCGTTTAAAAAACGTTATGTACTTTAAACTTCAAACCAATAACAAGGAATAACTTGGAAACGGTCAACTCTATTCATGCTATATACATTTTATTGTAGAGTGTTTTAACAGATATACATTTTTTGTGCAGTAAGTTTTTTATTATTTCCTACGGTTTACAGTTATGCAAAATTCAGCATAATTCATCCAGAACTAACAGGTCATCAGAAGATATTCCCAGAAAATTCAAGATATACATTTTATTTGTGACGTAAATATCTGTTTATAACTTATGATCTTTTCATCAAAATCGTTACAGACATTTTTAAGAAAAACAACATTTTCAAAAATTGTTCCATGTAAAGGGTAGCTTGGTGTGGGGTTATTTTCTTGAAAATCTTCGTATGCTGTCCAAAGACACACACACACACACACACACACATGCGCGCGCACGCGGTTTTTCTAAAAAGGATGTTTTTGGACTTAGGGATCCTCAAAACATCATTCTTGGAATCTTGGCATCAAAATTGTGGGTGGAATACAATACCTTCTCTATGCACTTTGTACTTATCAGCAGTACGAGTGGGGAAAGTAAAAAGAAATCAAACTAAATATAAAACAACAGTGTTTACTTCCTCTACTACCGTTCACATTGGCTCTGCGGTAATGTGTGAGGGTCGCACTTGAGAACTCCTAGGTTCGATTCCTGAGGATGGCCACTTTGACTGTCGGTTTTTAGTGGTTTTCCGTGATTGCCTAGCGAATGGTGGAATGGTTTCTCTTCTACCATGAATTCCCTAATATTTCGCTTTTCCTTTCATGTTTAACGTTGCTTTAGGGACTGAGCAGTGTTGATGGTTATCGGACAGATGGCACAGATGCTTCCTTATTGGTAACTTCTTATCCACCCTGCCAAATGCTGAGCAGCCTGAGCTGGTTCAAGTTCTCCCCGGTTTCACCATTGGGAAGTCTTCTCAGAGCAGCCCACCGTGTGACAGAAGCAAGAAGATCAAGCCTGGGAATGTGAGTGACCTCTGCGCGACAACCATTCTGTCTGTATTCGCCTTGCGGTTTCTTCATTTCATCCGCCTCGGAGTAGTAAGCGCAAAACGGTCCACGTTGGGTCTAGGTGCACGGCGTTTCCTTCGTACCCTGGTCATTCATTTATTCATTCATTCATGCATTTATTCATAATCTCTCTACTACTTGCGTGTACACAAAGTATTGCATTCTCCCAGAAATTCGATGTCTGTTTTTATCGAAAATATCTACGTTTAGTCTCTGGGAATAAAAAAATAGTACCTTTACTACTACATACAGCGAGTAGAGGGATATTGTATTTCACCCAAAAATAGGTCGTATTTTCACCGGCAATGTGTGTTTAGAAGTCCCCTGAATAAAAATCTAATGTGATCCTTTCACATGGCTTTCTGCAAAGAAACTTCTTACAAAATTGAGTTCTTCTATCTACTTCATTCTACATTAGCAGAAATGGTCTTATTGCTTAGTTTTCTATGAGTAAAACGAATATAAGGACATTTATCAGGATAAAGTGATAGTCACTATGTGTGTAACATTAAAATTCGGTTCTCTTTGCATATTCAGGAGTAAAACAAAAGAAATACGGATGACGATATTCTTTTTGAGAAAAATATAAATATTTTACTACTTAAACCAATAACATGGAATACCTTGGAAATGGATAGCCCTTCAATAAAAATGTGTAGGGCATAAATAATGTTTTTGACGAGATCTTCATTTGTTGTTGCTTACCAGTTTTGCAAAATTCATCCAAAATAAATAGGACTTCAGAGGCTATTCACAGAAAATTCAAGATATACATTTTATTTGTTATGCAAATATCTTCAATATACGGTATTTTAATTAAAATCGTTAAAGGCATTTTTGAAAAAAATCATAATTTTCGAAACATTTACCATATAAATGTTAGTTTAGGGTGGAGAAATTTTCTTGAATATATTCGTGTCGCATCCTTAAAAGATACAAAACCTAAATACCAAATTTAGTATTAAAGTCTTTTCGTTTTTGAGCTATGTTGCCCACAGACACACGCACGCGCGCACATACACACACACACACACTCATGCATACATCGAATTTTTGAATGGAATAGATTACCTTCTCAATCCACTATGTAGAGCTATGGGGCTAGAGAAAGTAAAAAAAAAAAACATTTGTAGAAAAAGGTCCATGTGTGTCTGTGAACACGATAACTTAAAAACGAAAAGTTGGTAAAATATCAAACTTGGTATTTTAGATTACTAGCTTCCAAGGATGCTATACGAAGATTTTGAGGAAAATCCGCCACCCCAACCACTTTTTACATAGAATATTGTTCGAAAATTTTGATTTTCCAAAAATAGCTTTGAAGGTTTTGATTAAAGTACGCATATTAAAGACAAATGGCAAATAAAACGTATATCTTGAATTTTTTCGGGAACTGCCTCTGAAGACCTACCTATTCGTTCTGAATGAATTTTACTGAATTTTGCATAACTGCTAACCATAAGCGATAGACAAAAACGTACAACAAAAAACTGTAGATCTCGTTAAAAGCACACAATTTACGTTATACATTTTTTTTCGTGGAGTTGGACAATTCCGAGATATTTCTTGTTTTTGATTTCAGGTTTAAATTACTTCTAAGTTTTATTATGGGGGACTTTGTAAATCCCTGCCCATGCAAAGAAACGGATTTCAACCTCTTGGCAACCAGCTTTTAAAATATTTGACTAGTTCTTTGAGCTTTGCATTTCCTTATTTCCCTTCTATATACAAGGAACCAAGTAATAAATACAATTTCTGCTAATGCTTATCTGGATTAGCATGAAGTAGATAGAAGAAAAAGATTTTTAACAATAATTTGTTACAGAGATATAGAGAAAGTCATGTGAATGGGCCACATCAGATTTCATGTTAATGGTTTCAATTTTCAAATCTTTATACCTTTCGCAAGTAGAAAGTCACTGTAGTTTCTCCTCGTGGTATTTCACAGCTATTAGTTAAAACATAGTTAAAATTCTAGCAACTTAATGATCTTATACATAAAACATGTATAATGAATAGGCTTCGAACACGGTTGCAGTTTGGTTGCAAGCTGACTGAAAAATAGTTACGTTTCCCAGTGTTTTACTGGGACCTACCGCTCCCCAAGTAACGTCGGTCATTTACTCTAAGCAAGTGGTCAGCCTGGACTGAAAATATGAAGTCCAATAGAAGATGTTCTGCTTTTGATATATTTTAATACAATATAATGTAACCGATTACAATATTATCTTATCTACACATATAAATCACATATAACATTTTTTATTTCATCCAGCACACTCCATATTTATTATTTTGTCTATACTTCGATATTGTATTGTTTTATACCTTGTAATGAAATGCGTCTACTTATACCTAAAGCCCGAACCCCGTAACGCACGGGATTTCTGCGTCTCTTCTCTCCGCTCGCTTGTAAACAACATCCTGTATAATAGAATGTAACCTAACCTAAAGACATATCCGAAATATATTAATGAACATTAATCTCGATTAAAACAAGTAGACAGAATAAAAATTTGTGTAAGAAAACTTTGTAGAGGCATGTGTATTGAAGTCATGTGAGTGCAACACATCATAAAAAGAAATGGTTTTTCATGGTGGCAACGTATCTGATAGCATAATGATGCAAAACTCTGTAAGTTAGTTTTGATATTCCATGTTTTATGGAGAACCACGAGAAAAAAAAACGATTAGGGAATTTTCAAACGAGAAAAATGAAAATTGAAAATTCAGACAAATAAATTCTCGTAACTGGTTAACGTTAAAAATATATTGTCAGGTTTAAATTGTATGATTTGATGAGATCTGCCTTTTTATGTAGTAAGATTGAGTCTCTTTATTATTGCTTTCCGATTACATAACATTTATCCAGAATGAAGAGAACTTTATATCCTAGTCCTTCTGTTTGTCATCTTAAACATGGTATTTTAATAAAAATCACCAGAGTCATTTTTAAGAAAATAAAAAATGGCGACTAATTTTCCAGGTAAAGGATGGGGAGAATTTCTTAAAAATGCTCGTGTCGCATCTATGGAACCTTAATTCCATGGCACGACAGCTCACAAGGAATCTTTGCCTACCGCCCGGCCGCTGCACGCCCATCTCGGTCCATGATAGGCGTCATATTAGAGGGTGAGACGTGGTCAGTGCCTCGAACACCCGCCCCCTGGTCCTCATGACCTGGAGCCACTACTTCTCCATCGAGTAGCTCCACAATTGGCCCCCCAGGGAGGACCAGCGGGAGAAAAATCCCCACGCCGGAACCGGGAATCCCACCCAGATCTCCCGCTTGGTAAGGAGCTGCATTACCACCGCGCTAAGGACACAATACGAGAGAGCCTAAAAGCTGCATTTGGTGAAATTTCTCTATTTTTTGTGGAATACATGCCCTTCACACAGTCGGCTTACCCTCCCGTTATGTAGGACTTACAAACGGAAGCTCAGCGGTCAGAATCTGTCGGGGAGCCGACAGCGCGAAACCACAGAACGGTGAACCCGGAACGAGTCGTCGGCCAGTAGCCAGTCATGAGCGTGAGGAAGTGGATGATATGAAATGTGAGCGAAATTGATGATAGGAAGGATGATAATGTAGAAATTGGTGGAATGGGTGGTGGGGGAAACAGGAGGACCACTCAAACCTCGCATTGTTCACCACAAATTGGGCCGTCGAGGTGGGGGGCGAGGGTCTAAGCATTCGGCTACGGCACTGTCCATGTTTTTTACTTCCTGAACAGATGTAGTAGAGAAACTAAAATACCCTACAGGGACCTCAAAAATTATATTTCCGATGAATATAGAAGTTATGAGTGGAATATAGGTAGGTAGCAGTGAATGTAAAATGTCATGTTTGGCAGTTTCTTCTCATAATCAAAGACCACAATGATGTGTTTACGACACTCCCCTAACATTTAGAATGACCTAGCCTAGGTGTATACCTGCCCCATTTGACGGTGTAACGGGGCAGTTTCTGTTATCACTACTTGAAGTGACTATGTGCAGCCGGTTGGCACTATCGATTGCAGAGACCCTTCCAGTTCATTGTTAAGTTTACAACAGCGATGTGTTGAAGTCGGAGGCGATATCGGGCAAGCCTGGATAGATTAGCAGACCCTCAACATATTCACCTCTACGTTGATAATAACGCTAGGCGGGATTATCGGCCTCCTGCTGCTCTTTTATTATTTTATTCGTCCAGCACTCTCTCTCTCTCTCTCTCTCTCTCTCTCGCCTATTGAATGGAAATAATAATAAACTGAGTTTGAAAGGGATGTGGCGGTATGCGTGGTGAAATTGTGACGTCAGCAGCATTTTCTGAATATTTGGAATATCAAGATAACTCCCTCTCTTTTACTCTACAATTCTATTAGTATGAACCCGGATATTCGGTTTTGAGGTCACGCTGGAAAAATATATTATTCAGTGCACATACCAAATAGAAAAGAATCATTTACTAGGAAGTATACTATAGAAATGGCGGATAAAGCAAATGCGTATTGATTAAATACAAACATTTTAAAGTGAACTAATTAAAATCTAGGTACTAGTCTTTGTGAGAATCAGTTTTGAGCTGATACTGTTTGAGTCACTTGATTTATGCTTTTCAAAATGTTCGAAAACATCTCCGTCATTTTAAAAAGTTTATAATTTGAAAAATTCCAAAACGCTAGCTTAAAAAGAAAATGGCTGAGGCTGGAGCTTTGTGATTATCTTTTGGGGGGTTGATAGTTCAAATCCCGTATACCAGTATGGGATCCTTCAATTGCCGTAATATAAATACTGGACCGATTAGGATTCACAAATAACTAGTCGCAAAACAAAATAAATATAAATAAAACAGATAGTTCATGAAGTCGACCATAAAACTAAAACCATCTATCTAGCATCACACTGACATAGGTACATTAAAATAACGACCAGAAATTCCGATGCCAATTCACCTTCATTGTCACAATCCACCAGAATTCAACAGGAACTGTGCAACTGTTGGCACCAAGAATTAACCGCTAAGAGAAAGCGCCATTCAATTGTCTATATCATTCAAAGCACTCACAAGGTGCGCTGTCTCCTGTTTTCGTGAGTCAACTGCTCGTGATTACCACTACGAATGGTAAATGAAATGGTGTTTTATTTATGGACGCTCTTTAACTGCTGTGGTTCTCAGCGTCCCATTCTATACTGGACGTGAAAGACCGCTTAATTTTACTCAGAGGCCTCTATATTAGGCTTGAGGTTCTTTTACGTGCCGTAAATCTTCGACACGGGACGAACGGCTTTACTTCCCTTCCGAAGGAAGCCATGCTAAGGATTTTTACGCCCGAAAAAAGCCATCATCCTCCGTCGCGACCTTGGCTGCATGAAATTAATATGGTAAGCATTTCTTTTACTTGGATTTTTTTTATTATAATTATTTTTTATATACACAATGGCACATATCTAACATTAATACAGGTCAGATAAACAATCAAGTGTACAAATAATATATCCACAATACCACATAAGAAGTTACATGTTCAAACAAACACAAAATTGAGATCACAGCTCTAGTTTGAAGGGACTCTAGTTGGTGTCAGCATATTACTTGGCTAAAACAAGGAAAAATTGAAATTACTTGCTAGATTAATAATTATGCTAAAATGTAACATAATTTCTATTTCAAATAAATAGAGAAAAATGGAAAAGCCCTTTATAAAGAATGAATACATCTCGCATTCCATTTCAGTCATACAAATATAAACCTCCAGGCTGCAGAACAATAGAAAGACCGGTTAAAAGATGGGAAGAAATATGAGGCCGGAACAGGAGAGTTCTCCTAATCCATGAAGAGTTGATGATGATTTCTTCTTTTTTGGCAGTGTTTAATTGCCGCTTTTACTACTTGTGGCACCGCAAGAGATGAATGGAATGAAGATGGAGCTGCGGTGGAATGCAATGGTGGGGGAAACTGGAGAACCCGGAGAAAAGCTACCCCTGCGCCGCTTTGTCCATCACAAATCTCACATGTGGTCGCTTGGGATCGAACCTAGGCCGTCTAGGTTAGAGGTGAGTGGTCCTAACCACTCGGCCACGGCGCGGCCAGCATTACACCACGGAGGACGACTACCACGAATGGTAACTGAGTAGAGTAGTGGTGCTCTAGACTTCGAAGGGATAGCGATTTTTCTCTCTTGGCCAGAGGCTAGATATTCTGGGTGAGTTTTAAAATGGAATGAGCCGCCTTTCTTCATATATTGGACCTACATATATTGGGCATGGATCTTCAGATTTATTCAACCTATGGCATCAGTGGGTTAAATTTTTGGAGATTATTCTCCCATCTGGTTTCACCACTGGATTTTGCTGGTTAGTGCTTAAGTATTCGGGGATCGATATGCCCAAAAACTAACTCTTAATTGCGTTTACTTTTTCTTAAGTGTGGCATGTGGAGTTATGGTAATTTTTATTATAATTCTACTACAAGATTCTTGTTTTCTCCAAGGTATAGTATAAACATTGCCATTTCAATATTTATATTTCTGCATAAAGAATGTGGTGATTCTGTAAATAATTAAGTTATGTAATTATTTTAGAGTGAAAAATATAGAAAATGGACTTTTTTGCTGTAGCTAATTTGAAACTCTTTCAAAGATTCCCGTACTTAAGTTTTTTTTATATGGAGAAACTAACCTAACATTATCTGTGAAAACGGAGAGGAAAACTCGTATTACATAAAATATTACTTTTTAATTAGAGAAGTTAAATTTAACAGCACATAATAATAGAACGATAACCTAATCTATTGCTTTTGGATGCGCCACTTTTTAAAGTAAAAATAATGGATTCTTCCGATGAAATCTTCGAATAGTATGAAAATCTGATATTGAAGAATTGGGAATTTCAGAGAAAGACAAAAATTGTTCTTTGCATATTGTGATATGAAATTTAAATGAGATTTAAGTTAAGTAAGGCTTTGGAGCATCAAATAAAGTTTGACTAGGTACGCTAATCAGAATTTTCAAAACTAAATATATAATAAACCAGCTTCTAATCACAGCTGGAACGTTTCAGATTATAATGGATGATCTTATTGGTATCCGCAAGTCTATTTTTTTTCAATGATTAGAAATTCAACTTATGAGATTCCTGCGACATTATTAAGGATTAATTTCCATCTATTTTAAACTTCTTGCTCAAGAAGTTGGAAAAGGTAACTAAGAAAGGAGCATCACCTGCTGATTGTTGTAAACTGCACTGCTGCCAAATACGTTTCGGAAATTAGTTGTTGACCTACTGAATTGACGATTAGTGCTTGTGTAACCCAATGAAAAATAAAACAAAGATAAGAGATTAACCAAAAAGTGCCATTGACATGCCTTTCTACATTATTATGCAGCAAATGTCATAATTTTCCTGGATTTCCCAATTTCTCAATACCCGGAAGTTCAATACAAATGTTTTTACATTGCTTTTGCACATGTACATCTTACTTTTTCGAACGCGTATGTACAATGTACTTACATAGTGGGTAGAGAAGTATTGTATTCGACACAAAAGTTCCATACCAACATTTAACCGTAAATATACCTTTTGAGACCCCCTGAATCAAAACAAGATTTTTTGATAAAGGTATTTGTGTGTGTATATGGACAGCAAGAAATCAAAAGCGAAAGGCCAGTTGAATATGAAATTTTGTTTTTAAGTTTAATATCTTAAAAGGATGTGATATAAAGATTTTTCAAGAGAAATTCCTCACCATAAACTACCCTATACATGAAACAATTTTCGAAATTTTCAATTATTAAACAAGTGGCAATTTTCATTAAACTGACGTATATTAAAGATGCTCACATGGCAAATAAAACCTACATTTGGATGGTTTTGATGAGTTTTGTATAACTGTTAAACCGTAAGAGATAGACAAAAACTTACACAAACAATGTAGATCTCATTAAAACACTAATTTATGTACATATAGTTTTTGTAGAGCTAACCATTTCAGAGATATTCCCTGAAATTAAAATACTTAAACGTTTCTCGAACGGAAGTCCAGAACCATTTTGTTTTAGTCCTTGCTATGGAAAGAACCAAATTTTAATGACAATCGCATAGTGTCAGCTTTTAAAATATATTACTTGCGGTTAATGTATCTTGTCTCCCTCTTCCGTTCTCCATGGCAATTAACCTCCTTTGCCAAATCATAGATAAAGATAACCCCATTTTATGATACCTATTTGTAGTTGGTAAAGGATTTTTCTGAAAGTTACTAAATAACTAATGCTTGCTAATGTTTTCTATTTAGCGGCATTTTCGTTTTTGAGTTATGTTGTTCTAGGACAAACACACACACACACATATCCAAAATCTCAGAAATAGAAAAACATGGGAGCTTTTTCTAAAATGTTATTTTTTTGATTCAGTTAAAAATGAAATTTAGTGTTATTTATGGACACTCTTTAACTAATCTCAGCGTCCCTTACTATATTGGGCGTTAGGGACCGCTTAATTTTACTCAGAAGCCTCTTTTTCAGGATTGAGGTTTATTTATATGCCGTAAATCTGTGACACGGGACCAACGGCTTTACTTCCCTTCCGAAGGAGGCAATACTAAGGATGGAAAAAATCCATCGTCCTCTGCCAGATTTGAACACGCGATATTGGGTATATGAATCTAGCATGGTAACCACTACACCACATAGGGTGACTTCTGATCCACTGGTCATCAATAAGGTATTTCCGGCGAAATCTCGGTATGGAATTTTTGGGTGGAATACAATATCTGCTCTATCTACTATGCACATGTTAGAGAAAGTAAAAATCTACTTTTTTTTTTTTTTTTGTAGCTTAACGTCCTTTAACCTAGTTGGTCATATCGGACGATGAATGAAATTGATGAAATGATGCTCAAATGTTCACGGGGTCCACGGAGCTTAAAGTTACTCGACATTCGTCTTCTCAGGATAAGGGAAAACCCCGAAAAAAACCTTATCCGGGCAACTCATCCTTAGCGAGATTCGAACTCACGACCTTTTGAATATGAAGCAGACACGCTACCACCACACTACCCAGGCGGGCTAAAAAAAATCTACTGATGTGCCAATTTAGAAAGAAATCAGCCAGTCCTATTGAGGTACTTCCTTGTAAGCCATGTATTTGTAGAACCGTTGAATTTGTAGCATTACATAACCGAAAATCCTAGATGATAATGGGTAAGTTTAATTGTTTCTTTTTATTACTAATTCATTCAAAATGCGCACGGTGATGCAAAACGTTTGCAATACATTTTCACAACGCAATATGGGTAATATTCGACTTGTCACGCCTTTTCAAACTACTTCACGATTCAGTAAATGCAGTTTTCGAACTCACATTATATCATACTCAAATACCCTCGCCGCTGAATCCTTGCATTTGACAGTTCGACTAGTTTCACGTAATGTTGGCTATATTATAGTAATGGCGTTGTCAGGGTTTCTGATTAACAATAACGGCTGATTATGAACCTTTTTCTATCGTGTCTAAAGTCGCGTGTAAACAGTGTACATAGTGGTCACTTGCAATGATTAAAACATTCGTTATTATTGTTAATTGAAAAACAACACACACACAGAACATCTTGCAACACATGTAGAATAAACTACCTTATTCTGACAATATAGAACCAATTAATGTGAACTTGTCACAAGAAGAGAAATGAAACAGATATATGCACGATGAAACAAAATTATTTAATTTTCTGGGTTTTCCGTTATACTGAGAAGACGAATGTCGAGTAGTTTTAAGCTCCATGGACACCGAGCATATATGCTCAATCAGGTTAAAGGGTGTTAAGGTTAAAAAAAAAAAAAACCAAAAAAATTTAAAACATCAGAAGCACCATCGTTGCTGTCATGTTTCACTCTCTTACTACTAGAGGTCGAGAGGCGAGACAAGAGCAAAAGATTAAGTTGCGCAGTGGCAGCTCTACCTGAAGGGCTAATGGTGGGAGAGGTTGCGCCAACTTGTATGCGCAGAAGTCATACTGTTTCTGTCCACGAAGGAGTGAAATACTCTATCGCTAATTTTAGTGCGGCATTCTGTAGTGTTTATGTAAATAAACACTAGTAGATTGTTGTTAACATGGAAGAAGACAGTGATGCCGACGATATCAATAGCGATGACGAAGATGATGGTGCAATGAGTGGGATTGAAGAGCGTAGTGGTGAGGATAGTAAAATTGGCTATATTTATGATTGCAATTCATTTTGTGACAAGTGGGATCGCAACCCAAAAAAATCTGATAATTCCATTCACATAATTTCTCTACATCTTTGCAGCAAATTATTGTTAAAAAACTTGCTTTTCTATTTACTTCATGCTAATCCAGAAAACATTAGCAGAAATCGTCTTATTACTTGCTTCCATGTAAGTAGAAGGGAAATAAGAGAGTACCATAGTGATAGTCAAAAGCTGGTTGCTATGTGACTGAAGTTCCTTTGTTTGTATGGACAGGAGCTGACAAATTCTCGTGTGAGAAAAGTATAAGTATTTTATAACTGAAACCAATAACAGGGAATATCTAAAAAACGATCAATTCCACGAAGAAAATGTATATGACATAAATTGTGCTCTACATTTTCTATTCAGTAAGTTTTTGTCTATCTCTTACGGTTTACCAGTTATGCAAAATTCCGTAAAATTCATTCAGAATAAAGATGTCTTCTGAGGCTGTTGCCAGAAAATTCAAGATATAGATTTTATTTTTCATATATATGCATATATTTATACATCTTTAATATACGACATTAATCAAAATCGTTAGAGCCATTTTTGAGAAAATTATAGTTTTGAAATTGTTTCCTGTGTAAAGGGTAGTTGGGAGTGGGGAGATTTTATTAAAAATCTTCGTGTCGCATCCTTGGAAGATACTGAACTTAAACACCAAGTTAGGTAATTAACGCACATTTTGTTTTTTAGCTATGCTGCCCACAGACACACACACACACACACACACACACACACACACACACACAAACACACAGATTGACATATAGACACTCACACTGACATTTTTTTAAAATGCTTATTTTTGGATTCAGGGGGTCTCAAAACATATATTCCAGTGAAATCTCGGTATCGAATTTTTTGGTGCAATGCAATACCTTCTCTATACACTATGTACACAGTACATATAGAGAAAGCAATAAACATATCGTTATTCCTTCAAGCAAAACAGTCCGTCTTACGCTTTGCATATTGTTAATGCCATATTATATGTGTATAAAAGTAGATTTATAACAAACAAAGCGATTACAATATACTATGGTTATGTACCAAAATTATTTTCATGTGAACTACAATAATTGTTTAACGCTGCACACGGTTGTGGTTGTGTTATTTGCGCCAACCTAGCATCTCTATTACCCATCTCAGAGAAGGAAAAGAACTTCCCATGTGCGCAAGACTTGCTTATATCTCTCCTCACAGCCTATAACAGCTTGCGCCTAATCCAAAAGCTACTGCAGTTCGTTGTACGGGTTTAACAGCAAGAATAGAGAGATGCCTATTAGCCCTCGCGTACTCCTTTTTCTGTTAAAAGAATTCCTCTTTAATAATTCCAATGTCAAACCATCAGTCAGTATTAAAAAAAATCCTGGCGGATGATACAGGAGCGGTGGATAGGGTTTTTAAATGTTCATATAATCTACCTTTTATAATAAGCATGTAGCTTCATTTTCATTTTATTTGCTCTAATATGATCCGGGAGTGGTAGATGAGGTTTTTAAATTTTTAACACATTTATCTATTAGCAATGGGGATTTGGTTTTAGTTATACCTTTTTGTTCCATTGCTATTATTATTTTTTAGATTTCCAATGGTTTCTGTCAGGGGCAGTTTTATTTACAATGAATTTTATATATAATTTTAATTATTATTTTACTTATAATAAAGTTTATTGGTTTCATTTTTGGGTTTTAGCCTCGATTCTTTTAAGAGGGCGCTAATAGCCTCGAAGTTGAGTACCCTTAAACAGCACTCATCATTATCATCATTGCAATGTCTGACTATTATGTGGCACACCTTTACGCAAATCATTTCGGAAATTACTTGTTGATCGGGATCGTGTTTGAAGAAAATTTACACTTCAAATCTTGTATCAATAGCATTACTGATATATACATAAATAAAAAGTTAATTAAATAACATATAAACCCCAGCAACATTATCAACAATGACAATGAATATAAATAGCAACTAATAATACGTAGCTTTCAAAGAACAATGTGACGCACATGTTAAGTTCACAAATTAAAAAACGTGGTTGGAAATAGCCAAATCTGGCAACAGAGCCGCATTCAGCTCAGTTTCCGATTTATGAACCGATAGACCACTGCCTTGTGCTTGGTTCAGCAAGTGTAACGGATAAAGCTTTTCATCTGTTTTTTACGAGTGTACCAATTAAACTGCTAGCTGTCGAGTGCAAAGATTCAGAGGGTAGAGTATTATAGATGTACGCACATTGTGCAAATATTCTCACTCAAAAAACTCTTAATTTTTAGCTTATCACTATCATACAAATGCAGCAAATATTTGGCATGATCCTTTACCACCTCGAACTGAGAGTTAGGGGCATGTTGGACGCTACTGGCAGGCTTGAAAAACGCAGAGGGGATAGGTAAAGTTCTGCTTAAGGCAAGACAGCTGAGGTCTGAGAAGGCTGATGGTCGGGAAAAGAAGAGCTAAAAAGTGATTATAATGCTTTATACATGTTCCATGTCATCCTTTTCGGTCATTCTTTTAGTGTAAATGCTGTGTGTGGGTGTGTAAATATCTCTTAAGTGTATTTGTTTACTATAATAAGGCACACTAATGCATCGGAATACGATTTTCTGTTTATTATGTGTTGTAAATTTAAGGTGCTGTATTTGAATTTGTGTTTTTTTGGTTTTTGTTTTGTTTTTTTAACGTCCTTTAACCTGACTGGTCATATCGGACGATGAATCAAATTGGTGAAATGATGCTCAAATGATCTCGGGGTCCATGGAGCTTAAAGTTACTCGACATTCATCTTCTCAGGATAAGGGAAACCCCCGAAATAAAACATCCGGATAACACACCCTAAGCGAGATTCGAACTCACGACCTTTTGAACGTGAGGCAGACACTACCCATGTGAGCATTTTTGGTTTTACTCTTTTAATATTTTGTTGTTTTTTTGTTTTTAATATTATTTATTATTTTGTTTATTAAAAAGGCATGTGGACCGAGCAATTGATGATGATCATTGTATGTATACTGATATTTAAATAAGTACACACATTCATTCACATTTCCTCCTGCAATTACCGGTCCAATTGCTGCAATGTGAGCAGTACTTCTAGGCATATGATTGTTCCCGTGAGTTCACAACGCCACCCGACAGTATTGCCATATTTCCTATTCTGTAGATGCAGCGTTGCCAATAGTACAATCAGCCATTTATATAATTAACGTTTCACATACATAACATTGTATTAGAATATCTAACGAAACCTAAGTTTCATCATCCTCACTAATTACTAACGATTATTAACTGTGATTTCATGGAAAAACTTCCCCTTTTGGTAGACAATGCTTATGCACTCATTAATGCCAAGTTTTGAAAACATTTGAGCGTGCGGCCATCCCCCTATCGTCCCCCCCCTTCTAATGACTCTTGTAATTAGCACAACTGTAACAGCACATGTAGAGAACTGCATGTTCCGAACAATAATTAGGTGTATAATTTTATTGGACATTTTAATGATCCGTTTGGCTATACCCTGTTCTCTCTCTCTCTCTCTCTCTCTCTCTCTCTCACTCACTCTCTCTCTCCCTGGTATATATTGCACACATACTTACTTTTCTTCCAGTGTTCTGTCAATTGCCATATTGATTTTTACTTCTGTTACAAACGTAATATATGTTATTTACTAGAGAATTATATGTTTGCTAAAATTACATAGAGATGGTTTATATTAAAATGTTTATGTGAAACATTCACACAACGAAAACTCTGCATACATCCGTTATACGAGTAAAAGGTAATTAGATTCTTCTGCTGCGTCACTCATGAAATATTACTCTCCCCACCTCGCACAAAGCTCATAGAATATAGAGAAGTATTGTAATTTCGATGCCGAGATCTCAAAGGTATGTCATTTTTAGGACATCTGCATAAGAATACGTTTTAAAACAAGATCCTGTGAATGTGTGTGTTGCTTGTGCAAGATATAGCTCAAAAAAGGAAAATCGATTAAATACCAAAATTGGTATTTAAGTTCAACCTTCCATGGATGCGACACGCAGATTGTAAAGAAAATATCCACCCTGAAAATTACCGTTTCCTTGACATTAAAATTCGGTTGTTTCTGCATAGTCAGAAGTTAAAAGAAAAAGCTTCCTGCTTAAGAACCCTATACGCTTTGTAATATTGAAATAAATACAGCAATATTTCGGAAATGGTTAAAACCACAAATAAATAAATTGTGGTTTTAACAATACCTACAATTCTTATGCAGTAGACGTACTTTTATACGGTTTCCAGATATGCAAAAGTCATCCAGAATGAAGAGGTCTTTAGAAGCTACTACCAGAAAACTGAGAGTTAGATATTATTTTCCCTTAAAATATCCTTAATATATGACGTTTTACTTAAAATTGTTCGAACTATTTTAGAGGAAATTTCCATACATAAGGCAGTTTTGAGTAGGAGATTTTTCTGAAAATGTTTGTGTTGTGCAACCGGAAGAATCTAAGATTAAGTACTAATTTTGCTACTTAACCACCTTTTCGTTTTTGAGTTATACTTCTCAGACACACACACACATACACACAAACACACGCATAGACAATCTTTTTCTAAGAATTCCATTATTTTGGATTTAGGAGTCCTCAAAACAGGTATTTCGATGAAATCTCGGTATCGCATTCTTGATTTGAATGCAATATTTTTTCTATTTACTATTGCATTGTAAATACGTGGTAGAGATAGTAAAAATAAAAACACTATCGACATGTGTGAAACAATATTTTAGAGATTTCTGAAATTTGTGAAATAACAATATATGTATATTGATTTCCTATATTGACCCAAGATCTATATGTAACTAAAAAATCTTATGTGTTCCATTCACATGACTTTCTCTACATCTCTGCAACAAATTGCTGTTAAAAAGCTTATTGTTCTATTTACTTATGCTAGTTGAGGAAAAAATTAGCAGAAATAGTCTTATTACTTGCTTCCTTGTAAGTAGAAGCGAAATAAGGGAGTACCATAAGTTAAAGTGATAGTCAAAACCTGGTTGCTCTGTGACTGAAGTTCCTTTGTTTGTATGGACATGCGTTGACAAATTCCTGTATGAGAAAAGTATGTTTTTCAAAGCTGAAACCAAAAGCAAGGAATATATAAAAAATGATCAACTCCACGAAAAAATGTAAATCATATAAATTGTGTGTTTTAACGTGCTCTACATTTTTTATAGGTAAGTTTTTTTCCCATCTTTTACGGTTTAGCAGTTATGCAAAATTTCGTAAAATTCGTCCAGAATAAAGTAGTCTTCAGAGGCTATTCCCGTAAAATTCAAAATATGCATTTTATTTGTCAGGTAAATATCTTTAATATACGATATTTTAATCAAAATCGTTAGAGCCATTTTTTTTAGAAAATAACAATTTTTGAAAAAAAGTTCCATATAAAGGGTAGTTTGGGGTGGGGGGATTATTCTCAAAATCTGAGTATCACATCCCTGGGAGATGCTAAACTTAATTACCAAATTTGGTATTTTACCGACTTTTCATTTTTGAGTTATCGTGTTCACAGATACACGGACACACGGGCACACTCACACTCACGGACCTTTTTCTCAAAATACTTTCTTTGGATACAGGGGACCCTAAAACATATATTTCCGGTGAAATCTCGGTATCAAACTTTCTCTATACACTATGAACATAGTAGGTGTAGAGAAAGTAAAAACATCTGAAGTGTTCCATTCATATAACTTTCTCTAACTTTTCCACAAACAATTTTTTTATAAAACATTATTATTATCATTATTATTATTATTATTATTTAATGTACGTCAAGCTAATATAGATGAACAGTAGCAGAATTGTTTTTATTACTTGCTTCCTGTTAGTAGAAGGGAATACATTAGGCTAAGGCGATATTCAAATCATTTGAAAACTAGTTGCTAAGTGAAACAACTGAGGTTCGTTTTCCATAGTACGGTTGAGAAAAGATAATTAGTTTAAATTTGAAACCAATAACAAAAAATATCTAAAAAATAGCCAACTCTACAAGAACAATTTAAGTTATATTACATATTTTTTGTCTATCTCTTAGGGTTTAAACTTTATGCAAAATTATGCAAAATTCTACTATTCCCAGAAAATTCAAAATATATTTTTTATTTGTGATGTGGATATCTTTAATATATGGTGCTTTAATCGAAATCGTTAGAATTATTTTTTTAAATCAAAATTATGGAAAAATTTTCCATGTAATGGGTAGTTGGGAGTGGAGGCTTTCTTGAAAATCTTCGTGTCGCATCTTTGGAAGAAAGTGAACTTAAATACCAAGTTTGGTATTTAGCCGAGTTTTCGTTCTTTAACTATGCTGTTCACAGACACCACAGACCAGACAGACAGACAGACACACACAAACACACACATTTTTAAAAACATGGATCTCAGGGGGTTTCAAAACCTCTGGTGAAATCTCGGTATCGAATTTTTTGGTGGAATACAATACCTTCTCTATCTACTATGTACATTGTACTGATGGGCTAGACAAAGCAAACATGTCACCTAGAGCGGATAAAAAGACGTGTGCATAGAGAATACAACTGTGTTGTTGATACGTTAGCAATTCTTATCTTAACCAGTCATTGAAGCGATTATATAAACATATTGTTTTCTAGTTTTTCTAGAAATTCCACTCTCTGGGCATCTTCTAGAAATGTATCCAGTTCTTTGACACCAATTTTATCCATTTGCCGCCATTTTATCAATTATTCAGATCATAGATACAAGAGTGACTCAGATCAATAGAAGTAAAGGACTACCAACATAAGGAACAGGTTGACTGGAAAACGCGTTGCGATACATTGAAGCAGGACGGTTTTGTGAGCAAGCGATGTGATCCCATGAGACACTTCCATAAACAAAAGTCAGAGTGAGTAGCTAGGCTGGAATTCTTGTTGTTGTTATTATTATTAATAATAAATATAATTTTCCTACCAAGAATGTATCAGGCCTAGTGGCCTGTTACGGTCTCATCGGACGGCCCAAGTCTTCTTCCTAGTGGTCTGTAATTTAATATTTGACGTGGAATTCTTGATGCAGGCATTCTGACTACATGGGACCTCCAATTTCGACATTAATTTTGAATTTCTTCTATTATCATTGGATCAATTTTCAATTCTTTCTTAATGTGTATTCTTTTTCTTATCCAGTTTAGTGTATCCGGCAGTTCTTCCTAGTGGTCTGTAATTTAATATTTGCCGTGGAATTCGTGATGCAGGCATTCTAATTTCATGGGACCTACAATTTAGACATTAATTTTGAATTTATTCTATTATTGGATCAATTTTCAATTCTTTCATAATATATAGGCATTCTTTTTCTTATCCAGTTTAGTGTATTCTGCACTTTTTCCTGGTGAGGTGTATTTTAATATTTGACGTGGAATTCTTTATCTTGATGCAGGCATTCTGACTACATGGGACTTCCAATTTTGACTATAATTTTTAATTTTTTCTATTATTGTATCAATTTTCAATTCTTTTATAATATCTATATTCTTTTTCTTATCCAGTTTAGTATACCCCGTAGTTCTTCCTAAGAATTTCATTTTTTTTAACTGTGGTACCATGTTGTCGTATGGTCCAAGCATCGATTCCATACATTAAAACTGGTAGTAATAATAATAATAATAATAATAATAATAATAATAATAATAATAATAATAATAATAATAATAATCATGATAATAATGGAGTTTTATTTGGGTACTCTTTAACTGCTGCGGTTCTTAGCGTCACACAAAGAAACGGATTTTAATCTCATAGCAGCCACATTTTAAAACCTGCAACTGTCGGTTTAAGCTAGTGTATTCACTTATATCCCTTCTACTTATAAGGAACTAAGACCATTTCTGCTAGTGTTTATCTCGATTAGCATGAAGTAGATACATGAATAAGCTTATTAAAAATAATTTGTTACAGAGATGTAGAGAAATTCATGAGAATTGAACACACCAAAAATTGTTATACAGATTAGATTAGTTCTAAGTTGCCTAAGAAATTTATATTATGTCGCAAGCTGGTTTTTTTATTTTCTTTACGTTTTGTTACATTGTTCACGTCTTTTATGAGGAATATGGTAACAAATAATTTTTTTAGACACTAATAAAATCTCTATTATTTCTAGTTTCAGAAAATGTATGCTTTGCGGGGGTTCAGAGTGTTTTAATGAATTAAAATATAATTTAAATGCTAGTCTGCATTTCTTTAAGCTATTATGCAATTCAGTTTTCTCAAAACCGCATTTTTTGGATACTTATGTTCCTTTTTCTCAGAAAGTATGAGACCTGGAAAGCTTAAATTTTCAGCACATATGTACAACACATAATTGAACTACAATCGTGATGTTATAGTTTATTGATTATATTGCAAATTTTCCACACTTTTACTTTTCTAAATTTGCAAATAATTGTTTTTTAATTTCTACTCAAATTGTATCGTAACTAAATAATTAAGGTTCGGAAGATAGGTGATTATACAAAGACATGCAAAAGTGTAATTATGTATTGCTAGTAGTATCAGAGAAAAAGATACAAGAATTCACATGTTTTAAGACAAAGTTTTATCATTTTTCTGCTAAATGAAATAATTTTTATAGACTAAACCACATAACCTATTAATGCACAATACCACTTGAAATAATTGTCTTTATTTATAGAATAATGCATACAAATTTCTAGAAAAACAATTGAACACTTTTAGAGCAGTGGTAATTCAACTCACTTAACGTATAATTTCCGTTGTTCAGACTACCTTGTACCCATAAACGATAAATATTATGTTTACGTGTTAGTGTTCAAGCCGAACTCGACTCGGACTGAAAATTTCTCGTCCCAACATGTTTTGACGCCATAAATGATGGACGCCTAACCTTGTTACTTCATTAAGAAAAGATACGCAACTGGAATTTCTACAGTCCTGCTCTCCAGGTAAAGTGCGTAACAACATCATACGCGCAGATCTACAGCTAATTATGAACCACTAAGTTGTGCGGCAGTGCCTCTACTATAGAACTGGCTACCAATACGCGTTAGAGATATCTTTGCAGCCGGTTAACTGACCCAGCAAATATCCGTTAGGTATATTTTGTATTTCGGTTTCACACCCGCCGATGGCTATCAATGTTTTCTGGGGGGGGGGGTAAATTTTACGGAATCCGGTAAAGAGTATATCCAGCGTCATCCTGAAGTAATAAGCAATATACAAAGCACAAGATGTAGCCCGTGCAAAGTCAAATTGCCCGTTCACTCCCTCCCTCCTTGTTGTTACCCTCTCTTAAGTAGGGCAAACATCGCCAAAAATATCGCTAAATGAACGTTACGAATATATGAAATGTCGTTAAACCCCTCAGACATGCCTTGGTTCATTTGTGTTAGCTCTTCACAGATAATTTAAATTCTCCATTTCCAAGAATGTGACACAAACATTTTCAAGAAAATCGCCTCATCCCAAATTGAATATCCCATGCAAATATTTTTAAAATTGTTGATTTTATGTTAGATATTTTTACGACAAACGAAAATTACTCTCTAGCCTAGAATTCCAATTCCGAATCATTCCTCTGGATTATTTACTCGGTTTTATGTAACGCCCCCAAAGTATTGGGAGACCATCTGTATTTTATTCATCAATAATTATAATAGCAATAACATTACCGACATAAGACTAATAATTGCTTAAGACTTTTATGACCTACAAATAGTGAGTTAACTCATTTTGCCTCTCTTTGACTTTGTCATTTTTGTGTTTTCTTGGTAATAAACTTACTAAAACTCCCGGGGCACAACAGTTTGAAGTCGCGCCAAGGCTCACCGCCCGACCGCTGCGCCTACTAAATCTGCCCATTACATGGTGTACTACAGGGTGGGACGTGGTTAGCGCGCCGAGTCCCTTCCGACCCGTTAATGAGGTCTACGCATCCAAAAGTCGCTACTTTTTAGTAATGAACATACATCCCAAATTAATCGTTTTTCTAAACCACCGCGCAACGCCAGCTATCTCAGCTAGTTAATATAATAAAATCTTATGTGTTGCAGTCATATGACAATCTATACCTATTTTGTACCATTTATTCTTACTAAAGCTTATTCTTCTATCTACATATATCAAATCTATATTGAATGAATCAAGATACATTAGAATTGGAAATAAATAAGGCAATACACTAAGCTATAGAAAAGTTAAATCTTGTAAAACCTGCTTGCTAGATGATAGGGAATCGGTTCTCTTTGCATGACCAGGAGTAAAACAAAGGAAACAAAATGAAAAAAAAAATATGTATTCCAATTACATGTATTTCTTTGCGCCTCTGCAACAAATTAATGACAAAACGCATATTCTTCTATCTATTTAATACCAAACCAAATAAAATTAGCAGAACTTGTCTTATTACTTGCTTCCTTGTAAGTAGAAGTGCTTCCCTAGTAGGGAAATAGGTAGTGCATTAGGCTATAGATATAGTCAAATCTTTTAAAAGCTAGTTGTTATGTAGTTGAAAGTCCATTTTGTGTATGGCTTATATGAAAAAAAAGCAACTTAAAGCTGTAACCAATAACAAGGAATATCTCGGAAAAAATCAGTTCTAAAAAAAACGTACATGAGATAAATAATGCGTCTTATCGAGAGCTACATTTTTACTTACTCTACACGTACTATGTACATAGTTTATAGAGAAGATATTGTAATGCACCCAAAAATTCGATACTATATATCACCGGAAATATTTTTTTTGGGTCCCCCTGAATCCAAAAGAGCATTTTTGGAAAAAGATCCGCGTGTTTGTGTCTGTGGACAGCATAGCTTAAAAATGAAAAGATCGTTAAATACCAAACTTACTTAACAGAAAATGTAGAGATTGCTAAACACACAATTTATGTATATACATTTTTTTCGTAGAGTTGATTGTTTTTGAATATTCTATGTTATTGGTTTCAGCTTTAAAAACGTATACTTTTCTCATACTATAATTTGTCAACTCCGGTCCAGAGAAACAAAGAAACTTCAGTTACTTAGCAACCAGCTTTTGACTAATACTTTAGGCCTATGACTCTACTTGCATGGAAGGAAGTAATAAGACTATTTATGATATTTTTTTTCTCGATTAGTATAAAGGAAATAGAAGCATAAGCTTTTTAACAATAATTTGTTGCAGAAACGTAGAGAAAGTAATATGAATAGAACACATCTGTATTTGTGTAGTAAGTCTTTGTCTATCTCTTATGGTTTACCAGTTATGCAAAATTCAGCTAAATTCATATACAATAAAAAGGTCTTCAGAGGCTATTCCCAGAAAATTCAAGATATACATTTTATTTTTCAATTTTTCAGAATGTACAATATTTTAATCAAAATCGTTAGAGCCATTTTTGAGAAAATCAACATTTTTGAAAATGTTTCCATGTAAAGGGTAACTGAGGGTCGGAAAATTTTCTTGAAACCCTTTGTGTCCTATTCTTGGAATATAAAACGGACTTTTCATTTTTGATCCCTGCTGCTCATAAACACATACACACACGCGCACACACATACCGACAGGTTCACACACTGAAAATATTTTTAAAAATGCCTTTTCTAATTCAGGTAGTCTCAAAATATGTATTTCCGGTGAAATATCGGTATGGGATATTTTGGTGGAATACAATACCTTCTCTATACACTATGTAAGTAGATAGTACGTGTAGAGAAAGAAAATTTTTAGTGTGGGAGAAGTTTTAAAATTGAAACGAATAACAAGGAGTATCTAGGTAATAGTTAACGACATAAAATATGTATGCGAGAAAATTGTACACTTTAACAGTTCTAAATTTATGAACAGTAACTTTTCGTTTATGTCTTGTGGTTTCCAGTTATGCAGAAGTTATCCAAAGTTAAAGAGTATTCAGAGGTGTTCACAGAGAACTCAAGATATACATGCTATGTAAACATAATTAATAAACGATATTTTAACCAAAATCATTGGAGATATTTGTTATGTAACGGGTAGCTTGGGGTGGGAGAATTTTCTTGAAAATCTTTGTGCCACACCATTGGCAGGTAACTAACATAATTATCAATTTTTGTTATTTAACCGAATTTTCGTTTTTTGAGTTGTCGTCGTCACAGACACACATGGACTTTTTTCTAAAAATGCTTTTTTATGATACAAAGGACGCTAAAACGTGTATTTTAATGAAACCCTAATCATGATATTTTGGGCGGAATGCAATACCTCCTCTACCTATGTTCTATATACAAAGTAGAGAAAGAAAATCTGATGTGTTACATTCACATGCCTTTCTCTATTTCTCGGTAACAAATTATTGTTGAAAAGCTTATTCTTCAATTAAGATAAACATTAGCAGAAATGTATTTATTACTTACCTTCTTATAGGTAGGGGCAAAATAAGGGAATACACTAGACTAAAGTGATAGTCAAATTTTTTCAAAGCTAGTTACCAAGTGTTTGAAATCCGTTTCTATGCATTACTAAGAGTTGAAAAATTCCCGCCAAAAATGATATAAATTGTGTGTATTAACCAGATCTACATTTTTGTGACTAAGTTATTGTCTTTCGGTTTACCAATTATGCAAAATTCAGCAACATTCATCTAGAATAAAGAGGTCTTCAGAAAACATTCCCAGAAAATTTAAGATATGCATTTTTTTGTCATATAAATATCTTTAATATGCAGAATTTTAATCAAAATCGTTAGAGCAATTTTTGAGAAAATAAAAATTTTCGATTCTTTTCCATGTAAAGAATATTTTGGGGTGGGGGAACTGTTTTCACAATCATCGTGTCGCATGTTTGGAAGATACTAAACTTAAATATGAAGTTTGGTAATTTACCAACTTTTCGTTTATGAGTTACCCTGTCACAGACACATAAACACACACACGAACAAACACGGACCTTTTTCTAAAAAGCCTGATGTGCTCCATTCCCATAGCTTTCTGTAGCTGTTCCATATAGGTACAAACTATTCTTACAAAAGATTTTTAACAAAAGATTTTTCTTCTATTTATCACGCTAATCGGGATAAATATTAGCAGAATTTGTCTTATTAATTGCTTCCTTGTAAGTAGAAGAGAAACAAGGGAATACATTAGGCTAAAGCGATAGTCAATTTTTTAAAACCAGGACCCTCTGTAAAAAAATTGAGGTTCGGTCCACTTTGCATGGTTCCGTATGAAAAAAGTTAGTTGGCTTAGAAATGAAACCAATAAGAAGGAATACTTATAAAACTGTACAAGGAAAACATAAATTAAATAAGTTAAGTGTTTTATCGAGAACTGCATTTTTTTGTGAAACAAGTATTTGTTTACCTCTTACGATGCAAAACTACACAAAACTCAATCAGAATAAAGAGGTATTCAGAGACTATTCCCAGAAAATTCAAAATTTACTATTATTTGTGATATAAGTATCTTTAATATACGTTATTTTAATCAAAATATTTATAGCCATTTTGATAAAAACATATTCAACATTTTTCTATGTAAAGGCTAGTTTATAGAGGGTAGATTTTCTTAAAAATCATCGTGTCGCATCTGCAAGGTGCTAAACATAAATACCAAGTTTGGTATTTAAAGACCTTTTCGTTTTTGAGTTATGTTGTCCACACACACACAGAATAATAATGAATTTTTGGATGCAATGACCTCAAAACATGTTTACGGTGAAATCTCGGTATCGAAATTTTGGGCGGAATATAATAAGTACCTTCTCTGGCTGCTATGTACAGTGTATGTACATAAGGCTAGAGTAAGTAGAACATTTGATACAGAGGACCCTAAAACGTGTATTTCTATTGAAATCTGGTATCGAATTTTGGGTGCCTATTTACCCTGTACTATGCAGAAGTAAAAAGGACAGGACGAAGAGCAAAAGTTAGTCAAACTAATCCAATTTTCTAAACATATGTAAATAAAAAGAGTAATTTCCAGGTAATTGAACTTGAAACCAAATTTGATAACAATGGAGTGAAATAAATATGTACAATTTCTTACTCGTGGGTCTTGTTTTAGTTCCAGCTATCTAAAAATAACGATTTCCTTGAGGCATGTTTATTGAGTACGCATGTATAATCACCAAGGTGAATCAGGTCACCAGAAAGATCATAATTGCAAATGCTGGTTTTCTTCTATTAATTTTTGTGTTTATGTTGCTGGTGATGTTATTGTTGTTAATGAGAATTCACGATCCCTCAATGCTGGGGATGAACTTGCTGACGGCGCATGCGTACTGCGTGGGTGATGTATGACCTCTGACCTTATACTACCGTTTCTGTTTATACAGGCAGAACAAAATCACTTTAAAAATCCTTTATGAACTTGATTCTCCACGCGAAGTGTTTGGTATTGCTGTTTGCAGCGCACAGGTTTGATTCCCTGTTAACTGCATGTTAGGTCATTGCTAGAGGTTTACATAGGTTGTAAATTGTGTTTCATATATTGTTCAGACAATTTATGCATATATCTAAGTAAAAGAAAAAAATCTGATATGTTACACTCACATGACTTTCTCTAGTCGTTCTACAAACTTCTTACATAAGATTATTCTTCTTTCTGCACCTTGCTAATCGAGGTATTCAGCACAATGTTCTTATTACTTAGTTCCTTATAAGTAGGAAGAAAATAAAGGAATTCACTAGGCTAAATCGATAGTCAAATGTTTTAAATACTAATAACAATGAATGCCTCGAAAACGGTAAGCTCCACGAAAAAAATGTATATGACATAAGTTGTGTATTTTAACAAGGCCTACATTTTTTGTATAGTAGGTGTTTGTCTATCTCTTACGGTTTACTAATTATGTCAAATTAAGCAAAATTCATCCAGAATAAACAAGTCTTTAGAAGCTATTCCCAGAAAATTCAAGATATACATTATATTTGTCAGATAAATATCTTTAATAGGCGATATTTTAATCAAAATCATTACAGCCATTTTTAATAAAATCAATATTTTCGAAAAAAGTTCCATGTAAAGGGTAGTTTGAGGTGGGGGGATTGTTCTCGAAATCTTCGTGTTGCATCCCTGGAAGATACTGAACTTAAATACCAAGTTTGGTATTTTAGCTACTTTTCGTTTTTGAGTTATCGTGCATACAGACACACGGACCTTTTTCTGGAAATGCTTTTTTTGGGATTCAGGGGGTCCTAAAACATGTATTTCCGGTGAAATATCGGTATCGAATTTTTGGGTGGAATGCAATACTTCTCTATCCCTATGTACATTGTACATACGGGGCTAGAGAAAGTAAAAATCTGATATATTACACTCACATGACTTGCTCTAGCTAATCTATAAACAAGCTTCTTACAAAACTTCAACTCTTCTTTCAACACCACGCTAATTGAAATAAACATTAGCAGTGTTCCTTATAACTAGACTGGAACTAAGGGAATGCACCAGGTTAAAGTGATAGTCAAATGTTTTAAAATCTCTCGTTATGCAATTTTCATTGGAAATTGTTTCTTTGCTTGGCCAGGAGTAGAACAAAAGAAAAACGGACACTCCCGTCTGAAAAAAGGAAAAGTACTTCACAACTGAAACTAATATTAAGGAATACCTTAAAAACGGTAAACTCCACAAAAAAATGTTACATGAAATAACTTGTGTATTTTAAAAAGACCTACATTTTTTGTATTGTAAGTTTTGTCTATCTCTTACGGTTTACTAGTTCATCCAGAATAAACAGATCTTTACAAGCTATTCCCAGAAAATTCAATATATACATTTTATTTGTGATAGAAATGGCTTTAATATGTGGTATTTTAATTTATATGGAAACCGGTAGAAACAGAAGTATTTGTTGATAAATTAGAAAGAAGATTAGGGGAAAGGAACGCAGACAAAGCGGAGGAACTAACACATATAATAGCAACGGCCTAGGGACAATGAAAGTCCAAAGGCATGGTAAAATAAAACGATTCAATGGTTGGTATGACCAGCAATGCACAGCTGTAAAGAAACAAGCAGAGGAGGCTCTGTCAAAATTCAGAAGGGGGAGATGACATTAGGAACATTTTTACAAAAAAGCAAAGGGAGTATAAACAGCTCTTGCGGGAAAAGAGAACTACGTGGCAAGACAAATTTACTCAGAAAATTAGTAATATTTTAACACGGGGGGATAACGCTGAGATGTGGCAAGTAGTAAAACATTTAAGAGGCAACCATCAGGCGCCCAACGAAATTTCTCCCAGAAAATGGGCAATATATTTTATGGAAATATTCGGGAAAGGTGAAAGGGAAGGAATTTTTATAAAGGAAGTGCAAATTTTGGGAAATCTTGAGATCCCAATACTGGACGAAGAAATATCAGCACGAGAAATAGCACACGCGCTGAGGAGTCTGAAAGAAGGCAAAGCTCCAGGGTTGGATGGGCTGCCCCCGGAAGTTTTTAAACAGCAGTCAATGTTAATGAGTTTGGTAGGAGTATGCTCCAGATATGTAACAGATTGTTTATTGAGGGGAATTACCCTACCTGTTGGGGAAAGGGCATCATCCCATTTATAAAGGGAAGGGAACTACTGGTAATCCAGATAACTATAAGGGGGTTACTCTGTTGTCAATTATGGAGAAAATTTATTGTAGAGTGTTATATAACAGAATAAAGGACTGGGAATCTAAATTTGGCAAACTTTCAAAATTTCAAATGGGTTTCAGAGAAGGACACAGTACCATAGATGCCGCTTTTATATTAGACACTTTAAGGACGAATCAACTGTTAATTAAGCGGGGAAAGCTTCATTGTGCTTTTGTGGACTTTAAGAAGGCATTTGACTCTATCAATCGAAATTCATTATGGTACAAACTAGGCAGAAAAGGGTTATCAAGTAAAATGGTTAGAGCATTGCAGGCAATGTATCAAAATGTCGAATTTTGTGTAAAGTACGACAGAAAGAGCGTGTCTGAGAGCTGCCGAAGCTATAGGGGAGTGAGGCAGGGTTGTATTTTATCTCCCTTGCTATTTAATCTCTTTGTGGATGATATTACTGATACAATGATAGCAGAGACTATCCAAGCACCAGTAGTAGCGGATTTGCAGATCCCAACACTTTTATACACAAACGACTTAGTATTGTGCTCTACGACAGTAAACGGATTGCAACGAGGACTGAACAAACCTAAAAATTATTGCGATGAATGGCTACTTACAGTTAATGTGAATAAGACTAAGGCAATGACTTTCAAAAAGGGTTGTGTTTATAGCAGGGAGGAGACTTGGACATATGCAGGACAGATACTGGACAATGTTAAATCTTTTGTGTACTTAGGACTCACATTTACAATGAACGGAAAATGGACAAAACACATTGACATCACGAAACACAAGGCAAGGGTGAAAGCGGCGGAAGCTCTCCGGATGCGCTACAGAATACCGAATATATCCATAACCTTAATGGAAACTGTATACGGAGCGACAGTTAGATCCACGATGACATACGGAGCAGAAATATGGGGGTGGGAACAAACAGGGAGTCTGGATCAAGTGAGGACCCAATTTTTGAAACGAATTCTGGGTGTAGGGAGGGGTACGGCAAACTGCGGAATAATGAGGGAATTCGGGGCACATAGTGAAACGATAGAGTGCAAAATCAGAGCAGTTAAATATTGGATGAGAATCGTTCACGGAAACCAATCTCTAATTAGGGCAGTCTGCTACCGTGAACAGTTGCGAATGGAAGGTAATTCGACGTGGGCATCAAAATTAAAGAAAGGGTTGGAAACCATTGGAATGGGAGACATTTGGATGGCGGGGCAGGAAAACAGGCGAAGTATTTTGAGAAAAATTAACAACCGCCTCTGTGATATTGACAGACAACAAATAATTGCGCAATGCACAGAGAAGTACAGTCTGGGCTATAATCGGAGTGGGGTATGGAGCAATACATCAAAACAGGTACCAAACTCATTAGAGAGGGGCTCGCGTGGATTAAACTAGGAGCATGGAGGAGCACGAAAATTTCTGACGAGAATGGTACGAGAATCTGTCCCATTTGCGAGGAGGAAGAGTCGTGGACTCACATCTTGGCAAGATGTAGGGGTACGGAGGAATAGCGGGAAAAATATTTTCCACGATTTTTTACCACTGTGAATGTAGGGCTAGAAGCATGTTGGACGCTACTGGCAGGCACGGAAAATATAGGTAAATTTACATTTAAGACAAGACATCTGAGATCTGAGGAGGCTTCCAATAGAGAAGGGAGGGGGGAGGAATAAGACCAACTAAACAAAAGTGACTACAATGTTCTACATACATATATATTATGTCATACTTAGGTCACTGTTGTGCTATGGTTTTATATATGGTGTATATATTATGTCTTTTAAGTGTAATTATCTATTATAAGAGGGTGCATTTATGAAGGTGTACTCTGTGCTGTAAATTTAAATTGCTATATTTGAATATCTTTGTATTTTATTTTCGGGTTCACTCTTAATTCTTTATTGTTGTTTAATATTGCTTTTGACTGTGTATTTCCTTTGTCTTTTTATTTTCGTGTTTACTCTTTCAATTCTTTGTTGTTGTTGTTTTAATATTGCTTGTAATGTGTATTACAAAAGCACGTACGGTCTGTGGACCCGTGCGACTGTTGAAATTCTAGGGGTATAGAGAAAATCTGAGTTGGAAAGAAAAAAATAGCAGTTTAAATAAGATCAATACGAGTACCAATATTTACACTTTGAGCCTTGGCAACACTAACCTCTGTAGGTGCCATGTGGGTTTCCACTGATAAGTTTGACCTTGTTGACCTTAAGCTACTTCAGCTATTTTGTCAATACAGCGTCATTTGTGTTGTTTACATGACTTCAAAATTGCGTCTCAGCGAAAAGATAGAATAACTCATGAAAATGTTCCTGTGATGATTTATTACGATTTTGACGTGGGCTACCAAGACAAGGGTGCATTGATAAAATTACTAGTAAATTTGGCGATGAAACGCCATCCTTTGCCACTGTGAAACGTTTATATAACGAGTTTAATCGTGGCTACCGTCCGCTCACTGTCGAAATTCGTGAAGGTCATCCAAAATCAATTGTGCTAGAAAACCTGATAGGCAGGGTTGTCATGTTACAAACTGTGAGATAGAGGTAACCCTAGGCATTAAGTCCACTAGCATATATAAAATATTACATGCTCATTTAATCATGATAAAGGTTGGATTCCACTTAATCTCTTGTCGATTGTGCATACAGATGCTCAGGAAATACAACTGTGGGGCTTAAAAGGATAAGGTTGTAACAGGTGATGAATCATGGATCTCTGAATGTGAGTCGGAATTAAACAGCTGTGGACGGTGTGAGTGTTTCAAGATGAACCAAATCCAACAATATTTGTTCACATTCGAAGCACTTCAAAACTAAAGGTCACCGTTTTAATTTTGTTTTATTTTTTTTTTTTTTCAGAAAAACTGATCATGTGGCAACAGCGCCTTTATAGGAATGTAAAACGGTCAATTTTGAATGGTAAACAATCATTTGTTTGCCGGAAGTCTTCGGTAAAATAAGGAAAGCGAACAAGGATCGTCAGATCTTTCTTCATCAAGACAATGGGAGCATTCTCACCTCTCGTCTAACAACAGACCAACAGCACGAATTGATGACTCATCCGCCTTACAGTCCTGATTTGAAACCCAATAACTACTTTTTACATCAAGAATAAAATGCGTAGACAACCATTTTCGTCGGCAGAAGGAACCGTTGATGCGTTCAAAACCAATGTTTTGGAGGTGTCTGAAGCAGATTGGAAAAAAATGCTCTGACTAATGGTTCGAACATAAATGCAAAAGTGCATTTATCATAAAGGAGAATATTTTGAGAAACAATAAAGGAATTTTAAATGACAAAACGATTGCTTTTTACTTTCTCTACACGCACGATGTACATAGTGTATAGAGAAGGTATTGCACTCCACCACAAAATTTGATACCGAGATTTCAACGGAAATTTACGACTTAGGGTCCCCAGTATCCAAAAAAATGTATTTTCAGAAAAAGGTCCCTGTGTGTCTGTGAGCACGATAACTCAAAAACGAAAATTCGGTAACACACAAAATTTGGTATTTAAGTTTGGTATCTTCCAGGGATATAACAAGAAGATTTTGAGAAAGTTCCCCCACCCAACACTACCCTTTACATGGAACATTTTTCGAAAATTTAGATTTTCTCAAACATGGCTCTAACGATTATGATTAAAATGTCGTATATTACAGATATTTACCTGACAAATAGAATGTATATTTTGAATTTTCTGGGAATATCATCTGAAGACCACTTTATTCTGGGTGAATTTTACGGAAGTTTGCATAGCTGCTAAACCGTAAGAGATGGACAAACACTTAACCCATAAACATTTTAGAGCACATTAAAACGCACAAATTAGGTCATTTACACTTTTTTCGTGGAGTTGATCGTTTTGAGATATTCCTTGTTTTTGGGTTCAGCTTTGAAAAACTTAACTTATCTTGTACAGGAATTTGTCAGCGCCTGTCCATACAAATAAAGAAACTTCAGTCACATAGCAACCAGCTTTTGACTATCACTTTACTCTACGGTACTCCCTTATTTCGCTTCTATTTTCAAGGAAGCAAGTAATAAGACTATTTCTGCTAAATTTTTGTCAATTAGCATGAAATATATAGAAGCATAAACTTTTTAACAATAATTTGTTGCAGAGATGTAGAGAAAGTCATGTGAATGGAACTCATCAGATTTATTATTATTATTATTTTATTATTATTAGTATTATTATTATGCTCAAAATATAAATAGTTGCTCCCATATAACATCGTTTATTCTCAGTAATCAACGTACCTATATAAAGCTACCAACAATACTCAACGAATGACGAAAGCAAATAAACGCCAAAATTAATATAGGAAGATTGACTGGAATTTTGTTAATTTGATGCTGTTTCTCTTATTATAATATAATATAATGCACTTCGCTATATTGTCATTTTTCAAAAAGCTATAGTAGTGTTGTTCCATCTGCACAAGTGTAACTATAGGTGCCATTGCAATTGTATTTATTTCACTGTGTTTGTTATTCCATGATGAATATCGCGGAGATCAACGAATAACATGCGAATTTATGTTCTCTTGTATCTTGTGAGGCCGCGAAATTGTTTTTATGTTGGCAATGCTTGAGTTATATTAAATAAATTTAAATTATTTTCCTTGCTAACGACGCTGTCGATTGTCAGGATCATATCGGCGTCGCCGGGGTGCTGGAAATTTGTTCCGCAGGAGTTCTTCTACATGCCTGCAAATGTAATGACTCTTAAAACACCATTGGTTTGGGATCTTGAGATCAGAAGACCACCAACTAACCAACTGAGCTACCTAGACCAACAATTAAGCTATAACAATATAACTAGAAATATATAGACGGTCTTTCAGCTTTTTGGTACAATTAAATAACTAATCGTGTAAATTAACGTAGAATTTAGAATTATAAGTTAGTAATTTTACCTTATGCCAAAGATTATCTGTGCCAAATTTGGTTGAAATCAGTGCAATGGTATAGAAGCCTATAAGGAACATCTATCATCCGTCCGTCCGTCCATCCAGCTAGCCAGCCACCACCACCCACACTCCCATCCATCCACACCATCTACCCATGCACCCATACACACATCCACCCATCTATCGATCCATTCATCCATCTACATTTAATGATCCAAATATTTTATTAACTCAATAGCTTGGAAGAGCATGCTAAACATGTAGTATTACATTATCTAATGGAACATGTAAACATGAAACATGCACACAGACATACTGACAGACATACAGACTAACTGAAGATATACACACACTACTGCCTATATACATAAATTCATTTCATACATTCATTCATTGAAGTTTATATATTGGATACAATAAAAGGTGATACTCGCGCACTACCTTCTACCGGAGATTTATTGAGACTCCACCGCTCAGAATGAAGGGATGAAATCAAGCACAGGACCTATAAGATTCAGCCTATAGGATTCAGGCTGACAGACCATAGAGACGCATGAATGAATGAATGAATGCATAGGTGTATTTATTGACATAACAGTATCATACAATCCTATAGCTCTACCGACCGTACGTGCTTTTGCAAATCACAAAATAGTAACCAATATTAAAACACCACCACAACAACAAAGGATTAAAGGAGCAAACACGAAAAAATCTTATGTGTTCCATTCACATGATATTCTCTACATCTCTGCAACAAAGTATTGTTAAAAAACTAATGCTTCCACTTACTTCATGCCAATCGAGAAAAAAATTAGTAGAACTAGTTTAATTACTTGCTTCCTTGTAAGTAGAAGCGAAATAAGGAAGTACCATAGATTAAACTAATAGTCAAAAGCTGGTTGCTGTGTGACTTAAGTTTCTTTGTTTGTACAGCGAAGTGTTGACAAATTCCTGTATGAGAAAATTATAAGTTTTTCCAAGCTGAAACCAAAAACAAGGAATATTTAAAAAACGATCAACTCCACAAAAAGTGTATATAAAGTATATTGTGAGTTTTAATGTGTTCTACATTTTCTGTATGGCAAGTTTTTGTCCATCTCTTACGGTTTAGCAGGTTTGGAAATTCGGCAAAATTCATCCAGAATAAAGAGGTCTTCAGAAGCTATTCCGAGAAAATTCAAGATATACATTTTATTCGGGGTGCAAATACCTTTAATACACGTGCTTTTAATCAAAATCGTCAGAGCCATTTTTAAGAAAATAAAAAATGTTGAAACTTTTTCCATGTAAAGGATAGTTTGTACTGGTGGGATTTTCTTGAAAACCTTCGTGTTACATTCTTGGAAGATGCTATACCTAAATACCAAATTTCGTATTTAACGGTCTTTTCATTTTTGAGCTATGTTGCCCAAAGACACACACACACAGACAGACAGACAGACGTACACCCACATACGGACCTTTCTCTAAAAATGCTTTTTTTGGTTTCAGGGGATCCTAAAACGTGTATTTCCGGCGAAATTTCGGTATCGAATTTTTGTGTGGAGTACAATAATTCCTCTATACACTATGTACACAGTACGTGTAGAGAAATAAAAATCTGATATATTCCATTCACATGACTTTCTCTACATCTCTGCAACAAATCAGTTTTAAAAAGCGCATGCTTCTATTTACTTCGTGCTAATCGACAAAAAATTAGCAGAAATAGACTTATTACTTGCTTCTTTGCAAGTAGAAGGGAAATAAGGAAGTAGCATAGGTTAAAGCGATACTCAAAAGTTGGTTGATATGTGGCTGAAGTTCCTTTGTTTGTATGGACACAAGTTGACAAATTCCTGTACGAGAAAGGTTAAGTTTTTTGAACCTGAAAACAAAAATAAGGAATATCTCAAAAATGACCAACACCACGAAAAAAATGTATACAACATACATTGTGTGTTTTAAAGTGCTCTACATTTTGATCTAGTAAGTTTTTGTCTATCTCTTACGGTTTAGCAACTATGCAAAATTCCGCGAAGTTCACTCAGAATAAAGTAGTCTTCAGAGGCTATTCCCAGAAAATTCAAAATATACATTTTATTTCTCAGGTTTAATATATGATGTTTTAATCAAAATCGCTAGAGCCATTTTTTAGAAAACCAAAATTTTTTAAAAAAGTTCCATGTAAAGGATAGTTTGGGATGGGGGGATGTTTCTGAAAATCTTCGTGTCGCATCTCTGGAAGATACTAAACTTAAATACAAAGTTTGGTATTTTACCGACCTTTCGTTTTTGAGTTATCGCGTTCACAGACACACGGACTCACACACACACACACGAACCTTTTTCTGAAAATACTTTTTTTTTGGATACAGGGGACCCTAAAACATATATATCCAATGAAATCTTGGTAACAAATTTTTTGGTGGAGTGCAATACATTCTCTATACCCTATGTACATAGTACATGTAGAGAAAGTAAAAAGACAAAGATATTCAAATCAGCAATTTAAATTTACAACACAGAGTACACCTTATTCAGATGCATTAATGAACCCTATTATAATACACAAATACACTTAAGAGAAATATATACACATAATATATACACAATGTATAACAGCACAATAGAACAATGACATATATGACAAAATATATGTATGTAAAACACCATAATCACTTTTGTTTTGCTATTCTTATTGCCCCCCTCCCCTCTTCTCTATTGTCAGCTTTCTCAGATTTCAGCTCTTGCAATAAGTATAACTTTGCCTGTATCGTCCACGTCTGCCGTGCCTTCCAGTAGCGTATCACCCTCTGTGGTCTAGTGGTTACCATGCTGACTTTATATACCCAAGGTCGCGGGTTCAAACCCAGCGGAGGACGATGGATTTTTTGGGGCGTAAAAATCCTTAGCATGGCTCCCCTCGGAAGGGAAGTATATCCGTTGGTCCCGTGTCGTAGATTTACGACACGTAAAAGAACATCAAGCCTGATAGAGAGGCCTCTGAGCAAAATTAAACCGTCTTTCACGCCCAGTGTAGAATGCGACACTGAGAACCACAGCAGTTAAAGAGCGTCCATAAATAAAACGCCATTTACATTTTACCAGTAGCGTCCAACACACTTCTAGCTCTACATTCGCGGTGGTAAAGGAATCCCCTAACAATTCCAGAGTCCATGACGCGGCCCACTGCTGAGTTGCTTAGAGATGGCAATGAACGACCGTCGACAAAGGAGCCTTCTAGTGTCCATGAGGACAACTCTTTCCTTTGAACAAATAACCGGACCATGTCCGGCGCCGTCAAGAACCACGAAACATAGAAGCACACCTGAAACATGAGAAGGAAAGAGAACGTAAAGGAATCGTGGTAGATGAGAAGCCACCTCAGCATTCGCTACGTCTAGAAAGAAAAACAAAAAAGTCAAAGGCCTGAGTGGCCTGTCGACGGAAATCAAATCCGAAACTTCCCGAATGCGAGCTCATCATAGCATAACCTCTCACGGTATGTAATATCTTAGTGCATTGTAAAAGATAAGTAGTTTCTTTTCTTTCAAAACATCTTATATTTTATATTAACATTATATCCTCTACTGTCTACTCTCTACTCTCTACCTATCCAACTCCTGTCCTATATACGGCTTGTGTGAAAAAACAATTAATTCAATACCAAATGACCATAATAGTTGGTTATACTATGACTCCTGGGACTTAAGTACTTACAACATTGTAAGTCGCCATTGGGGTTGTCATATCAAAATAATTTCAGAACACCTTGTGGTTTACCGGGAAACATGCGAGTCAGTTGAGAAATTCAATGCTATGCCGGCATGTTGTCATGGTAACTCAGTGACAGTACAACCGGATACAGATCGGGAGATCCGTGGTTCAAATTGCGGCAATGGCATTGAATTTTTCAGTCTGCTGACTCTACCTATCCAACTCCTGTCCTACACACGGCTTGTGTGAAAAAAACAATTAATCCAATACATTATCGTTTGCATTTTAACTTCTACAAACTGTTCTTATGGAGCCTATATGGAGCCAATGGTATGAGATCACAGAGTGTAAAACCTGGAACGAGTGGTTGGCCCATAGTCAGACATGAGCGTGATAAAGTAGATGAGAGGAAAAGTGGAGAGGAGCAGTTGGTGGAATGAGCGACGGGGGAAGCGGAAGACTCCGCGAAACTCACTTCGTCCACCACAAATCCATATGTGGACCCTTGGAATCGAACCCGTGCCGCCTAGATGGGAGGTAAGTGGTCTAACCACTCAACCACGGTACCGCCCTTCTACCTACTTAATATAGATAATTTTGCAATCCATTGTAGAAACAAAGTGGGTACAGGAATCCGAAGTGATACTCCAATATTTAAAAATCTGATGTGTTCCATTCACATGACTTTCTCTACATCTGTGCAACAAATTATTGTTGAAAAGCTTATGCTTCTATTTACTTCATGCTAATTCAGAAAAAATAGCAGAAATAGTCTTATTACTTGCTTCCTTGTAAGCAGAAGCAAAATAAGGGAGTACCACAGGTTAAAGTGATAGTCAAAATCTGGTTGCTATGTGATTGAAGTTTCTTTGTTTGTATGGACAGGAATTGAGAAATTCCTGTAAGGAAAATGTATGTTTTTAAATCTGTAATAAAAAACAAAGAATATCTCAAAAACGATCAACTCTACGAAAAAAATATATATATGACATAAATTGTGTGTTTTAATGTGCTCATATTTTTTGTGTGGTAAGTGTGTGTGGTACGTTTTTGTCCATCTCCATTTGGCAGTTATGCAAAATTGGTAAAATTCATCCAGAATAAAGTAGTCTTCAGAGGCTATTCCCAGAAAAATTCAAGACATACATTTTATTTGTGAGGTAAATATCTTTAATATCTCTAATATACGAGTACGTGGAGTTCGTCGTTTTTGTGACATTCCTTATTTTTGGTTTTGGCTATGAAAAACGTATACTTTTCTCATACAGGAACTTGTCAACTCCTATCCATATAACTAAAGGAACTTCATTGACATAGCAACCAGCTTTTGACTATCACTTTAACCTACGTTTGTCCCTTATTTCGCTTCTACTTACAAGGATGCGAGTAATAAGACCATTTCTGCTAATTTTTTCTGATTAGCATAAAGTAAATAGAAGTATAAGCTTTTAAGAATTACTTGTTGCAGGGATATGGAGAAAGTCATGTGAATGGCACACATCAGATTTTTCTTGTAGAGTTACCATTTTCGAGATATTCATTGTTATTCATTGTTTTGGGTCTCAATTTTAAACTAATTAATTTTTCTCTAACGGGACTATGCAAAGCGAACCTATTCTCAATTGTTTTACATTAAAAGTTTTTGATGGCTTTAGGTTAGTGTATCCCCTTATTTCCCTTCTACTTACAAAGAAGCAAGTAATAAGAGAATTTCTGCTAGTGTTTATCTCGATCAGTATGAAGTAAATATAAGAATAAGCTTTTTAACAATAATTTGCTACATGCATAAAGAGAAAGTCATGTGAATGGAACACATCAGATTTTTTACTTTGTTTCATGTCGGTCGTCTTTATTTGTTCATATGTCTTTTCCTGAATGAAACGCACATCGAGCATTGTCTCTTTCTACACTAGAAGTTTTTCCTCCTTTGTGTGAAGTTTTCCTTTGTAGCATGCAAACGAAACCTCACTTAACTTGTTGCAATATTTTATTACAACATATGTTATGTTTACCTATCTGAATATAGCTGAATACAAAGCACATATGCAAGAAATGTGACACAGGGTCTGTTTTGTTTCAAAATCACGAGAGTCATTGGCTGTCATCAGACATAACTTTCATGTCGAGAGCAGTGGCGTAGCTTGATTAAACAAGAGCCAGTGACGGTGAAGGAAATGAAATATCACAGAATATGTTTGTGTATGTTTAATACGTCAGAATTTGTCTTCGAAAACTAGAACAAGTCAATATATACCTGATATATGAACCCATTCTCTACAGAGCGGTCCATTGTAGGAGGTTTAATAATAAATCTGTCATTCATATTTTCAAACACAATTGAGCTTATGTTAGATATATTGAAGTTCGAGGCTCCCTTACAAAGAAGCAAATAATAAGACCAATTCTGGCATGTTAATTTTAATTCGCTAGACGTAGATAAAAATATATTTTTTTGGAAGGAAGCTTGTTAATGGAACAGCTAGAGAAAGTAATGTGAATGAAACACAACAGATTGTTTTTTACAGAAATTACAATAGATTATGCTGTGTGAGTTTTCTCACCTCCATTTTGGTAATATCTTGCTTTTTATTGGCTGTATTCTGAAACATTCTACACTTTTTACTTTCTCTACACTACACCCAAAAATTCGACACCAAGATTTCACCGGAAATATATATTTTAGGGTCCCCTTTATCTAAAAAAGCATTTTTCGGAAAAACGTCCGTGTGTGTGTTGGTGTGTGGACACGATATCTCAAATACGAAAAGTCGGTAAAATACCAAACTTGGTATTTATGTTTAGTATCTTCCAGGGATGCGACACGAGGATTTTGAGAAAAATCCCCCCACACCCAACTACCCTTTACATGGAACTTTTTTCGAACATTTTGATTTTCTCAAAAATGGCTCAAACGATTTTGATTAAAATTTTGTATATTAAAGATATTTACCTAAAAATAAAATGTATATCTTGAATTTTCTGGGAATAGCCTCTAAGAGTCCTTTATTCTGGATGAATTTTACGGAATTTGGAACAACTGCTAAACCGTAAGAGATGGACAAAAACTTATTGCAGGAAAAAATGTAGAGAACGTTAAAACACGCAGTTTATGTTATATACATTTTTTTCGTGTTCGTCGTTTTTGAGACATTTCTTGTTTTTGGTTTCTGCTTTAAAAAATATACTTTTCTCATACAGCAATTTGTCAACTGCTGTCCGTAAAATCAATGGAACTTCAGTGACATTGCAACCAGCTTTTGACTATCACGGTAACCTATTATACTCTCTTATTACCCTTCTATTTACAAGGAAGCAAGTAATAAGACTATTTCTGCCATTTTTTCTGATCAGTATTAAGTAAATAGAAGTATAAGCTTTTTAGTTTGTTACAGAGATGTAGAGAAAGTCATATGGATGGTACACCTCAGATTTTTTTTAAAGTGGTCTTCTTTTGTTCGCGAAATGTGAAGAATCTCAAAGCCACCTTAGAGCGACACGGTTTTAAATATCTGATCGTCACTTCTGCTTTCTACATTCCATCCTGTACTACTACGAATATGTGCCTAATAAAACAATTTCTGTAAAAATGTATATGAACATGAATAATAAAAACTTTTGTAAGAATAATCTGTAGAAGAATGGGTACAGAAAGCAAATTGAATGCAACTGCGTTCACAATTTTAAAGTTTGGATTGGGATTTTTATTTTCCTTATCGAGAAATACGAAAGTAATCGGTAGAGAAGGTTTCGATACAGAGATTTCACAAGAAATACATGTTTCGAGAATCACTGATTCCAAAAAAGAATATTTTCTTAAAAAGGATCCGCATGTGTCAACGGACAGCGTAGCTCAAAAGCGAAAAGTCCGTTAAACACCAAACTTGGTATTTAAGTTTAGTATATTCAAAAAATTTGACTGAAAGATTTTCAAGAAAATCCTCACACCCCAAAGTATGCTTTACATGGAAAAGTTCGAAAGCTTTTTTTTTCTTGCAAATGACTCTAACGATTTCATGAAAACGCCATATATTAAAGACATTTACAGGACAAATAAAATATATATCTTGAATTTTCTAGAAAAAGCCGCATTTGATATTTTCATTCATGATGACTTTTGCGTAACTAGTAAACCGTAAAAGATAGAAAAAAACAAACTAACTGATATACATTCTATTTTTTACAGCTAACAATTTCCGATATAATCTTGTTATTGGTTTTAAAATTTCCGGCACTAAGAATTTCCTGAAACTGTAAGTCGATATTCTCTTTTTTCCTTTCTCTACACGAACTATGTACGTAGTGTATAGAAAGGTATTGTATTGCACCCAAAAATTCGATACCGAGATTTCACCGCAAATGCATGTTTTGGGATCTCCTGAATCCAAAAAAAACATTTCTAGAAAAAGGTCCATGTATATATGTGCGTGTGTGTGTGTCTGTGGACAGCATTGCTCAAAAACGAAAAGCCCGTTAAATACCAAAGTTGGTATTTAAGTTCAGTATCTTCCAAGGATGCGACACGAAGATTTTCAAGAAAATATTCCCACCCCAACTACCCTTTACATCGAATAACTTACGCCTGTGGTGCCAGAGCAGTAAAAATGGAATAACTTTCCAACATTTTTATTTTGTCAAAAATGGCTCTAACGATTTTGATTAAAATGTCTATATTACAGACATTTACATGAGAAATAAAACATATATCTTGAATTTTCTGGGAATAGCTTCTGAAGACATTTTTATTCTGAATGCATTTTGCGGAATTTTGTTTAATGGGTAAACCGTAAGAAATAGACAAAATCTTGCGGCACAAATACTGTAGAGCTCGTTAAAATACAAAATTCATGTTATATGCAGTTTTTCCTGTAGTTGGGCGATATTTCTATGCTATTAATTTCAGCTTAAAAATACTTAATATTTTTCACATATGGGAACTTTCCAACACCTTTCCACGGAAAGAATCGAAACCAAACACATTTTAAAGCTTTTGACTGTCGTTTCAGCCTCTTATTTCTCTTCTGCCTATAAGTAACTAAGTAATAAAGCCATTTCTGCTAATGTTTATCTCGATTAGTTTGAAGTAGATAGAAGCATAAGCTTATTAACAATAATTTGTTACAGGTAGAGAAAGTCATATGAATGGAGTACATCAGAATTTTTACTCCGGTTATGCAAAGAGAAGAAAATTTTAATATCATTACATAGCGGCGATTTTTAAAAGATTTCAATATTGCTTTTGACTAGTGCATTCCCTTATTTGCCTTCCACTGACTCGGAAGCAAGTAATAAGACAATTTCTGCTAGTTTTAATCTCGATTATCATGAAGTAGAGAGAAGAATAGAGAATACTTGTTGCAGAATATATAGAGAAAGTCATGTGAATGAAACACATCAGATGTTTAGTATTGAAATCGCCGTATGATTAGTATAAAAACCCTCGGACTGCACCTTTCATACGCGCTGCGCCCCAATGGTGTTACAGACTCATATCTCTTGAGGGAAGGGCCCATCCATGTCCGTATGTGCCGAGTTGAGCCCTTCAGTTTGTATCAGTGACACTGCATTCGTGGTGGGCAGTTACCGTTCTATCTCTGTTCAAACCCATAACCTCTCACCCGTAATCCCATGCCGGGTGTTTATCTAAACCATTTTCCTATTCATTGCTGAAATTTGTCCATGACTTTTCATTACTCGACGTCCATTACCTGCGAAGTCCATTCGAAAGTGTTGGAAAAGATCTGATATCCACATTACAGTCGGTGCTAATTGGGATCGTTCTAGCAGGCTTTGGTTTTAGTTGCTGTGAATTTAGGCCGCTTAATAGCGACCATTTCACAAAGTTTGTTTTTTGCAACAAATTAAAATGTGAAAAATGCATTACAGCATTACATTCGATCCCCGTGGCGGACCTTTCTGACCCAGGGGTTTTACCCGGGGTTTTCCCGTGTCACTAGGCAAATTTTGTTGAAGTTTCTTCATTCCCCCGAACCTCCAGACTCTTCATTTCATCTCAAATTCATTTAACCGTTCTGCTTCATGGTTGTAAGTGTCGGAGAGGACTGTGGTGGCGTCTCCCATGGAAATGACTGCGCTCTGCAAATACAGCTCTCGGCGGCGGGATGGCGCTGAAAGTCCTAAGTAGACCCAGGGAGTTTAGCCAGAACTGGCGCGGATTCTTAGCACTCGTATCGGGATGAAGAAGAACTGCTTGGAATATATTAGGGACCCTTCGCGGGGCTCTTTCTCCGTGTCCAATTTCGGCTGCCCTTTGAAATTACACTCATCTCATTCTTCTGAGGCCTGACGTACAATAAGACAACTGGCAGCAGTGCGGAACCCTTCGACATCACACCCATCCACACGCATATTTACAACAAACTACAAAGCACTTACTTTCTCTATACGCACTATGTACATAGTGTATAGAGAAGGTATTGCACTCCACCAAAAAATTCGATACCGAGGTTTCACCGGAAATATATGTTTTAGGGTCTCCTGTATCCAAAAAAAAAAGTGTTTTCAGAAAAAGGTCCATGTGTGTGTGTGTGTGTGTGTGTGTGTGTCTGTGAACACGATAACTCAAAAACGAAAAGTCGGTAAAATACCAAGCTTGGTATTTAAGTTTAGTATCTTACAGGGATGCGACACGAAGATTTTGAGAAAAATTCCTCCACCCCAAACAATTCCTTTACATGGAACTTTTTTCGAACTTTTTGATTTTCTAAAAAATGGCTCTAACGATTTTGATTAAAGTATCGTATATTTCAAAAATTTACCTGACAAATATAACGTATATTTTGAGTTTTCTGGGATAGCCTCTGAAGACTACTTTATTCTGAGTGAATTTTACGGAATTTTGCATAACTGCTAAACCGTAAGAGATAGACAAAAACTTACAGCACAAAATATGTAGAGCACATTAAAACACACAATTTATATTTTAAACATTTTTTTCGTGGAGTTGATCATGTTTTAGATATTCCTTGTTTTTGTTTTCGAAAAACTTAACTTTTCTCATATAGGAATTCGTCAACTCCTGTCCATACAAACAAAGGAACTTCAGACAGACAGCAACCAGCTCTTGACTATCACTTTAGGATATGGTACTCCCATATTTCATTTCTTCTTACAAGGAAGCAAGTAATGAAACTATTTCTGCTAATTTTTCTCTATTAGCATGAAGTAAATAGAAGCATAAGTTTTTAACAATAATTTGTTGCGGAGATGTAGAGAAAGTCATGTGAATGGAACACATAAGATTTTTTATACTTTATTTTAAGGAATTTTTGCAACTATTTGTATTCTGTGGAATAATAACGTATTTTCTACTCCATGATATTCTCAACATGAAATCAATGTCTCGTAATCATGTTTATTTATAGTTCACATCCGCATCCATCGCCTAGAAGAGCTTTCTTAAATGACTTTAATTTTTTAGTATTTTATGGGACGAAATTAGAAGATATTTACAATCCCATGACAGACTGAATTTGGCTTCAAAGGTAAAAGAAATATCCAAATTGTATGAGTGGATGTGACGTTACTCTACATATACAAACGCACACTTTTTCTTTCATAATAATTTTAATATAGAAGATAAAATGTGGAAAACATTTTGAACAACTCACTAAAGTACTTTTAAGCCTTAAAAGGAGGTATGTGCCTGAAAGGCACGCATATGGTTTTACTTTGTTATACCTATATTGGCAATACTGTTTGCACTATTGGCAGGAACGCCTCTGTAGCTTTATACAAATTTCTTTGTTAATCTTGTGATATGTGACATTGTTGGCGGTGACAGGCGTTGAGTAATAACTGTGTTCTTGAATATCACAGTATCTGAATGACACATACTTCCATTAACACAAGTTTTGTTGCGTGTCTATTAGACACGTATTTCCGTAAGTTCTACTTATAATTCTGTGAAAAAAAATGTCGTGTTATTTATGGATGCTCTTTAACTGCTTTGATTTTCAGTGTCCTTTTCTAAACTGGGCATGAAAGACCGCTTAATTTTGTTTAGAGGCCTCTATTAAGCTTGAGGTTCTTTTACGTGCCGTAAATCTACGAGAGTAGAACTAGATGCAATTATTTATCATTTTTAAATATATATATATTTTTAATTTGTATAGCCCTCTTTAACATCTAAGGTCATATCAGGGACTTTGCATTAGAAACAACTTGCTGTCCGTAGGTTCTTTACATTGGGTTTAAATCATTTTGTTTTCCTCAAACTACTCACATTCACTCTCAAATACATATTTCCAGACTCTATGGGGGGTACGGAAAATTCTGGTTAAAGAGAAATTCCACGCCCCAGCCGAGAATCGAACCCGGAACCTCTTGAAAATACAACCTTTAGTACTTCCTCTGATGAACAAGAATCTGTTTCAAATAATGATTTTTCCTACACATTTGGTCAAGAAAGTAACATTATTTCTACTCCTGAAGTTTATAAAGGAAAACATTGATTTTGATGGGAGAGCTGAAAAGAGCCAAAAAAAGGCTAGACGGGTCTCTCGTAATAAGACAAACTGGGGGATACCAGAAATAACAATGATGGTTAGAAATTTAGGTAATACTCACAAAATAGTGGATATTTGGTATGATTTTTGATGATGAAGTTATATAAATAATTGTGAAATGGATAAATATGTATTTGGAACAGTACAGAAAAAGAGTTGAAGGCTGAAATGCATCAGCAAAGTAATTAAAAATCTACTAAACTAAAGCATTTATGAATTTATCCCTAACATTTCTTTACGTAATTCTGATAGTTCTGTCCAAGTTCCATTGTATGTGTATATTCATGAAAGTGAGTGGATTAGTATTGGTATGCTTTACTTTAATAGACATGTTTAGTGAAATATTATTCAGTTTCTTCATTGTACTAATAAATAAATACACAACTTTGCCAGAAAATAAATTTAGTATGGCTTTTATGTAACCATGTCTGTGAGACACATATTTCCAGTTAAAAGAGAGTTGAATCACCAAAATCGGTTAACGTATTACTCCAGAAACAGAAATATATAAAGCACTTTAGTGCCGATGTGGCATGAAAACACGGCGCGGGTTCATTTCCCGGCGGCAGGAGGACGCGTGTGTGGGAAGCCGCATGCGTGTTACTCCAGCAGGCACGGCCCCGACTGAGACAGATGTGGCGCCGCGGTGCGGAGCGCCCTGAAACGTCACCACTACGTCGACTGCCGCAGTTGGCTGAAAGGTGCGAGACGGGAACGCGCTCTTCCCTTCGCCACCGCCGCCGTTGCCGTTTGTCCGTCGCCGCGACCACCACCAAGAGAAGTGTGTGAGTGTGTTTGTGTGCATCGTGATGGGGCTAGCGGGCGTTGTCAGTTGGAAAGGGGGAGGACCTCTGTGACAGACCCTGTTCTCCCAGTATGTGACAGTGTGTACGGTGTGCAGTGTTTTTATGTTATTCTTCTTCCCACACGTCTAGAACATGGTGCCTGCAGCTAGAAGGGTCGCCGTTTTCGCCATCCTCGTTGTCATTCTGCATACTGGTGAGTACTGTCATCGAACCCACGGTCGTCAGCGTGTGAGTCAAAACCAAACCTCGTTTCTCCCCATTTGACAACTGAAACACAGTGATGACAAACGCACTGTTTACAAATATTAACAGGCAATGAGCACGATCACCATGACAATCTTACGCACCTTCTTGAAAACTGGTGCAGTGTTTAAAGTAACCCGTTTATTACATACCTATGGCCTCTAAATCCGCGCTCTCATACTCTCTTTCACATTTTTATTTTTATTATTATTATTATTATTATTATTATTTCTACTACTCCTACCGTTATTGTAATCAGATCACATTAGTCTATTACGCATTTAGAAAAAAAAACAGCTTCACCCAAGCGGCATCGAACCCGAGTCCACAGCGAGAAAGACAACAACGTCAAATGAAACTACCGTCAAAGATATTTTATAAATACTTTTATAAAACTAAACCATAAAATGGTGAATATACTTGTAATTGATATTAAAGAGCGTAAAATTTAAAACGTTTGCACTTCATGTGTGGTTATTGACCAATAATTATGTAAACAAATTATCCCATTGCAACCAAATAAAATTGGTGTAAGCTAAAAGGAGTTTTTAGACGAACTTGGAGATTTTAGCGAAAAGACATAATTCATTTAAAATGGCTGCTTTGGTGCCAATATGGCGCGAGTTTTCTGCGAGGTACGCGAGACAATAGTTCTACATTCCATTATTATAATCTGACATTTTTTTTTTTACGGAAAAAGTTTTATATAAGTAATATATGCATTTGTTTATATTTTAAACAAAAACATAAGTAAATTAAATAATAGAAACAATAAAAAAATGAATTGTTGACATTCCTGCCCTGTTTATGAGAGGACTGATCACAAATGTTCCATCATTACAATTTACTAACTGATGTGTTTAGGCCTACGATTAGCAACTCGGGTCCAACTTGAAACAAATTTCTGAAACTCGAACAAGGTTTTGCTTAAAGGAATGTTCTAGAAAAATCTGATCTGCACTACCTCTTCTGTTTAGACAATGTACCTAGCGTACCACTGTCTGAAGCAATAGCTTTTGTTTTCACGCCTTTTATTTTTGCCTGCCAGCAAATAAAAAAAATAATTTTGTGTTATTTACTATCTAAAGTTACTAAAAGAACTAAACTATTTTAGAGAACTATGGTTTCTTTAGTAAAGGCTATTTAAAATACTCGAGAAATAATTCCAAAACATTCTACTAACACGGTACTACAAATTAATAGGTATCCATAGACAGGTTCATTTAGAAATCTAATATGTTACATTCACATGACTTTCTTTCTATCTTTATTTACAAAAACACTTACAAAGAATTCTTCGAAAAATTAAATCGTCTATCTGCATCGAGGTAATGTTTATAAAAGTTTGGCTAAACAGTTTAAGTACACATTTTGTTAAAGGTATAAAGGGAACGACAGTCAAATGTTAAAAAGAACGTCACTATTAGCCGGCCTTGAAATTTTATGTTCCTTTCATGACATCCTGAGGGACAACTAACAAATGACAGCACATTAAAAACAACAATATTGAAAATCAAACCCATTATAATGAATGTCTCAGAAGATTACACCAAAACATGTTTCTAAATAAAGTTTTTTTTAATAAGATCCAAATTTATTGTGCTTTTCTTTTTGTCTATCTCTTACGGTTTACCCCTTATACAAAAATATACAAATTTCATTCAGAATAAAGTGGAATTAATAGTCTATAACAGAATTCAAGATATACATTTTAATTGTCAGATAAATATCATAAATATCTGATATTTCAATCAGGATAGGGCCATTGTGGAAAAATCAAAAGTACGGAATCTTTTATAATATCAAGGATAATTTGGGGAGAGTGGATTTTCTTGAAAAGTTAATAACAGTTCGGTTTTTATTTACGCTGTTCACAGACACACATTTCGACCTTTTAAATCCTTACTTAGATTATGGGAGCATCAAAACATGTATTTCCATTTACATTTCGACACAGAATACAACAAATATATCTTAGATAGTTGGCAGAGAAAGTGAATGTTTATTTCTCTATTTACGTTACGTAAATTTTAGTAAACCCAAGATCTGAAATTACTTCAGACTGAGATATTATATGTGGGGTGCGGGTACAGACATTCAGCTATTTGTATCTAAAGTATGTATTTTTCTGTAAGGAATATTTATGGTGGAAAAAAATGGAGTGCATTTTCAAACCTGATATTAAAATAAATTCGGTCTAAATTATCTATTCTAAAAAGTTATATATTTTTAAAGTAAGTTTATTTTCAATTTTTATCAGTTTTAGTTATTTATAAAGTTCAGTAACTAAAATAAGAACTTAGCAGGGTACTCAGAGTGAAAGAAAAAGATATTTTGTTACTGCAATATTTAGGAACATCAATTTTAATCAACATAGAGCATTTGTTTGAGAAATAACAAAATATGAACAGTTTTCCATATTTAGTGCTGAAGTTTATTAAGTAGACTCCGCCTTTTACTTTTAAATGATGCCAAACATAAACATTAATTCTCTATGGTGTACCTATGGTAAAAGAGGAGCGTTCTCGCCAAAAATAATAATAACAAGACTTAACCGGAAATGTAACTTTTGAGGAAAGAAGGTACAAATAACATTTTAGAAAATTATCCTAGTGTGTGTCTGTCAACAGTAATACTCGTAAACGAAAAGTTGGACAAACACCTAACTTGATATTTATGTTCAACGTTTTCCAAGATTGCGAGACGAAATCAAGAAGAAAATGCCCCACCCCAAAACACCGTTTAGTTGATAAAATATTACATCAAGTTTTATTCTCTGAAAAATAGATATAGCGATGTTTTTGGAAATACGATACGATGAGTTTTAGATATTTGCATGAATAGTGAAAGGTATATCTTAAATTTTCTATGAAAGGTCTGTGAAATTCTCCTTATTCAAAATTACTTTTGTATAATTTGTAAGCGTAAACATATTGTGAAGTCTTAATATACAAAATTGTAAATATTGCTAATCTATATCAAAATGTCGTGGCATTAAACATTTTCGAGACATTCACTGTCCTTGTTTTGAGCTTTTCAATGCTTACATTTTCTGAAGCGCATGACTACCATTCTACTATTTCTCGAGACACAAAATGTAGGTATGAAATTTCAAAGCAATAATATAGCGGTCAAATTGTTCTGCAATATTTACCTCAAATAAGTAGAGGCAGTACTGTATTTAATCCAACAATTTGACCGGAAATATACGTTTTGTCTCCTAGAATAAAAAACAAAAATTTCACATAACTTTCTCTACCTATTCTGAAACAAACTATCCTTACTAAAGCTTATTCTGCAATTTACTTCATGGTAATCGAGATAAATATTAATGGAAATGCTTTAATTACATTATTTTATAAATACTATAAGAATAAGGAACTATAATAAACTTTATATATTTCCTACAAATACTAGAAGAATAAGGAATCTTACTAGGCTAAAACAATATTAATCTTTATAAGACTGGGATGATATATGATGTATTTGACATTAAATTCTCTTTGTATGACCAGGAAGGAGGGGGCATTAACGATTTCTCATTTAATTCGGAAAATTTAAACCATAACAAGAAATGCCACGGAAATGGTTAAATTCATAAAAATGTATGTGACATAAATTACCTCATTTAACCATAACAGTTTTTCTGTAGTAAGATTGCGTCTACCTTTCACGGATATCCAGTTACGCAAACATCACCAAAATTAAGAGGGCTTCAGAGGCTATTCCCAAAAAGTTCAAGGTATGCATTTCATTTCTCATGAAAATATCAGAAACTATGTTATTTCAATCAAAATTTCTAGAGCCATTAAAAAAGAAAATATTGAAAGATGTTCCATGTAAGCAGTACTTTCTATGTGACCGCATATATTTGAACAACATAATTAAAGACGAAACGTTAATTAATAAGTTATAATAAATTAAGTACATTCCAAGGATGCCACAAAAGTTTTTAAAAAATCCCCAACTCAAGCTACTGTTTATTGAAAAGTTGACGATATTTATGATTTTCTCAAAAATATTTATAACGATTTTCATTAAAACAACAAGAATACACTAAGATATTTTTATGCATGGTAATCCATAACAGCTATATAAACATCTGTAACATTCCCAATACTTTCTGTACATCTCGGTAACAAATTATTGTTAAAAAGGCTGTTCTTCTATCTACGTCAATCGACATAAACATTAGCAGAAACGTGCTTATTATTTGCTATCTTGTAAGTTTGAGGGAAGCAAAGGAAATGCACTAGACAAAAGCGATAGTCAAATCTTTTAAAAACTGGTTGCTATGTGGATGAAATTCATTTCTTTACTATGCCAAGAGTTGAAAAATCCCTATATATGAAATCATTTAAAAACTAATATCAATAACAAGGAATATCTCAAAAATGAGTACCGCGAAAAACTGTATACGACGTAAATTGTCTGTTTTTACGAGATCAAAATTTTTGTGTACGGTTTACCAGATATATAATTCAACCAGAATAAAGAGGTCTTCAGAGACCATTCCTAGAAAATTTAGAATGTACATTTTACTTATAATGCAAATATATTTAGTATACGGTATTTCAATCAAAATCATTAGTACCATTTTTTAAAAAATAAACATTTTCGATTCTTTTTTCCATACAAAGAGTAGTTTGGGGTGGAGAAATTTTCCTAAAAATCTTCGTGTCGCATCCTTGGAAGATACTAAACCTACATACCATGTTCGGTATTTGACGGGACTATTCGTTTTTTGAGTTATTGTGTTTACAGACACACAGGCTTTTTCTAAAACTGATTTTTCCTGGATACACGGGATCTTAAAATCATGTATTTAATGTAAAATCTCGGTATGGAATTTTTGGTTGGAGTACAATGTATTACGTAGAAAAATTGAAAATTAATTCATAAAATAAAATATTAAAATGCACATTTTACATCAATATTGTTTTGTGCTAGGCATTTTTGAGACGCTTATTGCTCTATGGTTTCCTTTTACAATATTTAAACTTTGTGAAGTACTTAAATACGAACGTTTTTGTTTGTCGCAGCTTCATCCAAATAAAATTAATTTCAAACCATCAACCCGATTATTACTTTCTATATCACCTTCATATATAAAAAGGAAGTATTAAATTCCGCTCAACATTCAATTTCGAGATTTCCCTGCAGATTCACGTTATAAGGGTTCTTGAATAAAAGAAAGTACTTTTGGGGAAAAAATCATTTGGCGTGACTGTGACAGCATAACTCAAAAATCTAACCAAAAAGTAGGTATATGAGTATTTTTTAAGCAAGCGATAAAAAGATTTTTAAGAACTTCCCCCATCAAACGTTAGTTAAATTTTAATGGAAAATGTTCGGTTTTCATTATCTTCTAAAAAATAACTTTTATTTAAACATTAAAATATTTGCATAACATGGAAAACATATAGTTGAATTGTATGCAAATACATGAATACCTCTTCATTTGAATGCGTTTTTCATATTTTTACTTTTCTATATAAGTAATATGTACATAGTGTATAGGGAAGGTATTGAAATCCACCCAAAATTCGATACCAAGATTTCACCGGAAATACACGTTTCAGGGTCCCCTGCATCCAAGAAAAGCATTTTTAGAAAAACGCCCGTGTGTGTTTACCTGTGCCTGTGAACACGATAACTCAAAAACGAAAAGTCGCTAAAATACCAAACTTGGCATTTAAGTTAACCATTCTCCAGATTTTGAGAAAAATCCACCCACCCCAAACAGCCCTTTGCATGGAAAACATTCAGAAATTTGCTTTTTTCAAAAATGGCTCTGACAATTTCGATTAAAATACCGTATATTATAAATATTTATATGGCACATAAAATAAATATTTTGAATTTTCGGGGAATAGCCTCTAAAGGCCTCTTTACTCTGAATGAATTTTGCTGAACGTCACATAACTGGTAAACCGTAAGAGATAAAAGCTTATCACACAAAAAATGTCGATCTAGTTAAAACAATTTAGTCATATATGAATGTTTCATTGAATTGACTATTTCTGAGATATTACTTGTTTTTTGTTTCAGATTTAAAATACTTAAACTTTTCTCACACGGAAAGTTTTAAACTTTTGGCTCTGCTCAGAAACGGATTTCAACCACATAGCAAGCTTTTAAAAATTTGACTATCGTTTTAGTCTAATGTATTCCCTTATTTCCCTTTACAAAGAAGGAAGTAATAAGACAATTTCTGCTCATTTTATCTCATAGATTAAAGTAAATAGAGTAACAAACATTTTAACAATGCTTTTTTGAAGAGAGGAACAGAAAGTCATGTGTTTGACAAAATATCAAACACAAAAGCATGAACTCCTTATTTAAACAAGCATTTAGATCGATTTTTTGTGACTTTTACCATGAATGACATCATTATTTGTTATTGCTAAGAAATTTCAAAACGTTTTCTTTTTTCAAGTATTATTAATCATATTCCCACCTTGTTCATATAAGAAGTTCGGAATTTCGAAGCCGTCACATAGTACAAATTTAAAAAAAAATCTGAATAGCGTTTTGACTGACCTAAAACGAAATCTGAAATAAAAGTTTGTTCGGAATGTACTTTTGTAACAATAGTTTGTAGAAGACAACATAGAAAAAACCATTTGAATTTTAGAAATTAGATATTAAGAGCCGCAGTCACATAGACCGCCTCTAGAGATATAAACCCACGATCTTCCGAATAAGAGTATAGAACTTCAAACATAAGTAGCTACGAGATTTATTCCGCAAATAGAATAGCTGTTTGTAATGGTTATTCATGAAACGCCTCCTTGAATTAATCAACCGTTTCATGTCATAGTTGAGCCGGCCACCACGCTTTTAACTTAAGGTAAGACGAGTTCACACTAAAAAGTGTCATGCGTTCCATTCAGATGACTTTCTCTACATCTCTGCAACAAATTAGTATTAAAAAGCTTATGCTTCTATTTATTTCATGCTAATTCGAAAAAATTAACATAAACAGTCTTATTATTTACTTCCTTGTAAGTAGAAGCGAAATAAGGGTGTACCATAGGTTAAAGTGATAGTTAAAAGTTGGTTGCTCTGTGACTAAAGTTCCTTTGTTTTTATGGACAGGAGTTGACAAATTCCTGTATGAAAAAAGTATGTTTTTTAAAACTGAAATAAAAAACAAGGCATATCTAAAAAACGATCCACTCCACGAAAAAAAAATTATATAGCATAAATTGTGTATTTTAATGTGCTCTACATTTTAGTGAGGTAAGCTTTTGTCTATCTCTTACGGTTTAGAGAGTATACAAAATTCCGTAAAATTCATCCAGAATAAAGTAGTCTTCAGAGGCTATTCCCAGAAAATTCAAGATATTCAAATCTTATTTGTAATGTAAATATATTTAAATGCGATATTTTAATCACAATCGTTAGCCAATTTTGAGAAAATCAAAATTTTTGATAAAAGTTTCATGTAAAGGGTAGTTGGGTGTGGGGAGATTTTCTTGAAAATCTTCGTGTCGTAATCTTGGAAGATACCAAACTTAAATACCAAGTTTAGTATTTAACGGTCTTTTCGTTTTTGAGCTATATTGTTCATAGACACACACTCACAAACACACACACACATACACACACACACACACACACACACACACGCACACACACGGGTGTTTTTACAGAAATGATATTTTTGGTTTCAGGGGGATCCAAAATATATATTTCATGTGAAATCTCTGTATCAAATTTTTGGGTGCATTACAATACCTTCTCTATACACTATGTACATAGTAGGTGTAGAGAAAGTAAAAAGCTTATTCTTTTATCTACTTCATGCCATTCGAGATAAACATTAGCAGAACAGGTCTTAATAGAAGGGAAATAATAGAATGCACTGAGCTAAGGCGATAGTCAAGTACTTTAAAAGCTGCGGCTATGTAATTGAGATTCGGTTATTTTTCATGACCAGGAAAAAAAAAAAAAAAAAAAAAAAGGCGAATTATAAGTATTTTAAAATTGAAATCAATAGTAATTAAAATGGTCAACAATGTATATGACATAAATAGCGTGTTTTAAGGAGATCCATTATTTCAAATAGTACGTTTTCTTGTGGTTAACCAGTTATGCAAAGCCATCCAGAATGAAGAAAATTTAAAATATACGTTTTATTTTAAAAGTAAATTTTTTAATATTCGGTATTTTAATCTAAGCACTTAGCGCCAGTTTTGAGAAAATCAAAGATTTCAAAAAGTTGTCCACGTAAAGGATGTATGGCGTGGGAGAATTTAGTTTTCAAGTTTTCGCATCGGTATTTAACCAATTTTTCATTTTTGAGTTATTTTGTACATAGACACACACACACAAACACGCAGGAGGACCTGTTTCTAAAGTGATTTTTGTGTTGAACACAATGGGTATCCTAAAACGTGTATTTGTAGTGACATCTGTGCAACGGTTTCTTTTATGGAATGCAAGACCTTCTCTATGTATATATTTAGTAGAAAATGTAAAATTTTGAGGTGGTGCATACACAGCACTTTCTCTATCCTGTACCGTACACAAACCATTTTAGGAATATTTATATTGCCATCTTTTTCATTTTGGTGGTGATACGTTTGCAGAATAACATTACAGATTTGAAAAGAGTGATTTTACATGGCATGGTGTTGTTTATAAGCCATCGGCCTGGGTTGTGTTGGTTCCCCGATCTTGGAATCAGAAAGTCAGCGCCTAACCAACTGAGTCATCCAAAACAATACATTTTACACATTAAACAGCAAAAATGGAAGATGTATATCGATGCTCAGATGTTTAAGTACTAGACGCTAAATTTTGGTCCTAAAATTCTATATTCCTTTAATGCAATCGGGAGAACAACTGGGTATCAAATCGACTTAGGAATGAAAATTAATAAACGACGAATTACGACAGAGAAAAGTAATTTGGAATAAATTGGTGGGCTTTAGAAGGATCTACATTTTTGTGTAGTACATTTTCAGCTATCGCTTACGTTTACCAGAGTCCAAGATATACAAAATTCGTTTGGAATGTACAGGGCATCACCGGCTATTCCCAGAAAAGTCCTATTTATTTATTTATTACGTAAATAATTTAATATATTTTAATTAAAAACGTCAAAATTGACAATCAGGCAAGTTTGAAAAATGTTCCATGCAAAGGCTTGTTGAGGTAAAATTCATCCCCTAATTAAAATTTCCAATAACGCCCTAGTTGATTTACCAACACCATCAAATATTTCAACCTGATGAAATTTTGGTTCTCTTTTAGGATTATGTTTAGGAATTCAAATTATAACAGGTCTATTCCTAGCAATACATTATTCTACTCTTTGGAAAATATTAAACATAAACACCAAGTTTGATATTTATCCGACTTTTGGTTTTTATGGTTATACTGTTCATAGCCATACACATGGACTTCTTTTATATATCTAATATGTTACATTCTCATGGCTTGCTCTCATATTTCTTCAATAAAAATTAAACAAAAAGAATATCTATTTCACACATTTACTAAACATTAGCATAAATGCTTTTATTTTATTATGCTTCCTTGCTGATAGAAGCGAATACTCTAGTTTTAAGCGATAGTCAATTTTCTTAACTAGTTCGGTACTTGCCTTCTGTTCAAGAAGTCCCGGTTTCGATTCCCGATTGGAGGATAGGAATTTTTCTCTAGTCCAAATAATTTGCTATCCTCCCTAGAGTCTGTGAGTGTGATCTAATCATTATAATTAAAGATGAATATAAACCTAACGAGTTCACACGTCATTGCCAGTAGGTAATTTGTTCCAGAGGGACATACCGCCGATATAATCATGCAGTTAAAGAAGAATAATTGAAGGACTGGTCGCTATGGGATGACTTTAATATTTCGTTCTCTTTGCTTGGCCAGGAACCAGAAAACTAATAAGACATCATATTTGAGAAGGTTTATAATAATTAAAAAATGAAACGCATAATAAGGAATATATAGGATTATTAACTGTATAAAAAGTACTTCCCATAAATTTTTTTGGTGAAGTTAGTTTTTATATATTTCTTACGGCTTGCCAGAATGCTGAGTTATCTAGAATGAAGGAATCCAGGAGCTTTTCCCACAAAATTCAAGATAAATATTTGTGTTGTCATGAAACATTTTTAAACATACCGTATTGTAATTAAAATCGTTAAAGGTATTTGATAGAAAATCAATATTTTCAAAAATGTTTGCTTGTAAAGGATATTTGCGATGGGAGTTTAAGAAATTCTCCGTATTGCATACTTGGAAGACCCTTCATTTAGCTATTAAGTTTTATATTCAACCTACGCTATGTTTTTGATTTATATTGTTCTATCTTACAAAACTTGTTTATAAAAGTGCTATTTTTGGATAAAGACATGAATAATGTTTACGCTTGGAAGACAATACTCATTAACTACAAACAATAAATCTTTTAATAATTTTAAAATAAATCATTGGTCTGAAATCTCTGTTTCGAATTTTTGTTTAGAATATAAATTATATATAATATTTATGCTACGTCTACTTACTGTACGTAGTAGAGAAAGTAAAAATGATTATTCAGAGTTCCTCTAAATCGTATTTCGATGAAATCTATATATCAAATTTTAGTGGAAAGCGAAATCCTTGTGTATAACGTAAATGCACATGTTTTTTCTACCCATTCCAAAATAAAATATACTTGAAAAAGCTTGTCTTTATCCACTTCGTGTTAATTAAAATAAACAAAATTAATTTTTTGCACACTCTTTTGTAGATGCAAAGGTATAAGGTAATGCTAGGCTTAAGTGATGGTCAAATCTTTCAAGAGCTGGTCGGTATGTGATATTTTGAAATTCAGTTCTTTTTTCTTCATCTGGAGACAATGTATGAGTATAAAATAACGGCCTATTTGAGAAAAGTAGGTAAAGTTTTAAAACATTTAAACCAATCAAATGGCAGGAAATATCTGTAAGAAACTGAATTACACATACATTTAAAAATATACACATTTTGTGTAGTAAGATTCTGTCTATCTCTTATGGTATACAGTTGTGCAAAATAATAAAGAAAAATTTATAGGCTATTACCAGAAAACATTGAACATAATGCATTTTATTTTTCACGAAACAAATCATTTATGGTGTAAGAAAAGCATTGTTGAGAGTGATAATTTTCAGGGAAGTTTAAATGACTTTTAATTTCATGTGGCAGATAACATTTTATCCGTTGCTAAAACGTAAATCAGAATTATTATTTTAATTAAATATGCAAATATGCTGTTTTGGAACATAATGATCAAATGAGGGTTATTTTGGAGACAATTTTAAACAACTTCTATGTAAAGTATAAATTGCGGTGAGGAATTTTATTAAAACTCTTTGTGTCGCATTTTTAAAGGATTGTGTGGTATTTATCCGACATTTCGATTTTGAGTTTTGCTGTTCTCATACTTATACACACATACGTCACAAACAAGGACCTATTTTATTAACAAATTTCATGCGAAATATTTACAAACCTTCTGTACCCACTGCAATTTATGTATTACTTTGTGGTCTACTTCGTACATTGTACAAATGAATATATAGTATTGTATTCCACCCAAAAATTCAATTTTACTGACATATACGTCTTAGAATCCCGTGAATCCTAAAATAAGCACTTTTAGTGTGTGTGAGTGTATGTGTGTGTCCGTAAACAGCATAACTCATCATCAAAAAGTCAATTAACACCAAATTTGATATTCAAGAAGCATTTTCCAAGAATGCCACACGAAGATTTTAAATAAAACCTCCTCGCTTCAAGCTAACCTTTAAAGGGAAAATTTGTATAAAATGTTGATTATCTAAAAATGGCTTTAATGCTTTTGATCAAAGTATCATATATTAAATATGCTTATTTATAAGACAAAGTTTATATACTGAATTTTCTAAAGTTCTCTGAATCCTTATCCTTCTGAATAACTTTTGCATAACTAGTAAACCGAAAGAGATAGAAAAAAAATCACTACACAGATAATATAGATCTCTAAAAAAATCAATTTGTCATACACACTTTTGTTGTGCAGTTAACCATTTCTGAGATATTCGTAGTTATAGGTTACAATTTTCCAATACTTTATTTTTCTCAACGGGAAAACCGTTTTTAACATTTCCTCATCCTGGTCAAGCAAAGAGAGAACCGAATTTCAATACCTCCACATACATACTGACTACTAAAATATTTGACTATCACTTTAGCTTATTAAATTTACATTTGAATAAATTTTAAATTGGAATTAAATTATAAGCTGCGATTTAGCTTATAAAATTTCGTTTTACTGGGAAACTTTGTACTAAATTTACTAAAACAAGGAAATAATATACTTTATGGAATACTTTATTGTACCGTTCTGTTAATGTTTATCTTGATAAGTGTGTAGAAGATAGGAGAAAAATCTTTTGTAAGAATAATTTATGCACCATAAGTATAGAATAATATGTGAATGTAGCATATCAGATTTTTACTTTATCTACCAATTGCTATTTACTCACTTAGTAAGCGGAGAAAGTGTTGCATTCCACCCAAAATTTCAATACCGAGATTTAAATAGGAATGTGCGTTTTAGTGTCCCCTATATCCCCCCCCCAGGAAACTTTTGAGCAAAATTTTAAAAAATGCTTCCATGTAAAGGGTAGATTTTGCTGAAAATATCCGTGTCCCATCCTTGGAAGATTCTAAACATAAATACCAATTTTAGTATTTAACAGTCTATTCTTTTTGAGCTATGCTGTCCTCAGACACATGCTCACACCGACAGAAAGACACACATACCCTCGGAATGTTTTCTAAAAATGCTCTATTCGGACTCACGGGACCTCAAAACATATTTCTGGTGAAACATCGACATCGAATTTTTAGTTGGAATACAATACCTTTTCTAGCTACTACGCATTTTAGTAAAAGGTTGTGTGTGTCAGAATATCCACGAAAAGGACCACTCAAAAACGAAAAGTCCATTAAATACCAAACCATTTTAAATTCCAACATCTTCCAAGGATGCGACACGAATAATTTCAAGAAAAACTCCCCACTCGAAAACTACTTCTTATATAGAAAAATTTCCGGAAATTTTGATTTTCTTAAAAATGGCCTTACATTTATGACGTAGTTTAGCTGGTTGGCCTGGATTTTGTTCTAATTGGAATGTCGACAAGGCAGTTTCTTAGCGTGCTTGGCCTTCTTTGTTTGCAACTACCTTCTTTAGTCCTTGTGAAAGATGACAACTAAATAATTACTTAAATGAGCTTAATAGACAAGTAAGAAATAAAAAATGCAAATAAAACCTTTGCCATGCTATTGGAACTGTGGGAAGAATAATTATAAGCGTGGCAGTTGTATCATTTTTCTTCTACAATCCCTCTAAAACACAAATGAGAACAAGGCACCTAACAGGTATGTTCTCTTACGAGAAAATCCAAAGCTTAAACAATTTGCCTGGAAATTAATTTGAGCTATTTGCAAATCCTAGCCAAGTCGTTCCTGCAAAAGGAAGGCCGGATTTGCAGCTAAAATTAACATACATGCTGTTAAGTTACGTTTTAAAAATATTCATACCACGGTAAGCATTTATTTAATGGCATTTAAACAGTTATCAATTACTGTTGAGATTATTTGCGGCTGAAATTTTGTACATATTGTTTCTATGTTTTTGTGTGAACAACTATATTCACAAATGAAGTATGCTAAGTCAAAATACAAATTTCGTTTGATTAACGAACATCTCTTGGTTGAAAATTGCTCCATTGAAGGTAATCCGATTTTTACGAAGTAATTGCAAATGTAAAATAAGGAAATTAAGAATGCAATTGTATCATTTTACTGTAATGTGAATAGTATATAAAAGAAATAAGTGTTATTTACCCAGGAATCTGAAGCTGCCACTGCACTCTTTGTCCATTCGTTTCTCCCTATATCGATTCGTTTTATACTATGTGGTGTTGGTCGATTTTGGGTTTGCCCGCAGCTAAACTAAACATTTATTTACACATTTTGTTGTAGGTTTAAAGGGACTAAAGTGTCGAACAAATCTATACACTTACAAAAATACTTATTCCATAAAATCCAAAGCAACTCATTACCTAAAGTGCTTAAAAATGATATTTAAAAATGACTAAGTAATGAAAAATCAACAATAAGTAATCATAACGGATAGTTATCTTGGAAATGGCTAATTTTACAGAAAGGTTATTTGAAATAGATTTTTTGTTTTAAAATTTTCTATAATTTTCTCCAAAACATGGCCCTCAAACGGCACCGCTCCCCCTCCACTGGGAATAACCATTAGCAAACAAAAGCGAACCTGTGCTAGGGACGAGAGTCAACGTAGTAAAATCTGTTTTCTGGCGACACTTCTTGCAAGTTGAGAATTGCGCCTCAGATAAAGAATCAGTAAGTGGAAGTCTTGGCAACAGCAAGGGCAAGTTTCCAACCGCAAATCCCCTAAACGCAAACTTTAAAGTCTTTGGAAGAAGAGTGGGGCAGGGTCATCATGGTCTGAAAAACAACTGTGCATGTTTTGTTTAAGGAGATTCACTTTCTTGTCGTTTACCAATTAAACAAAACTCCTTCCGAATGAAGAGAACTTTGCAAGTTATTCCCACAACATTTATAGGAACATTTTATTTATGAATTAAATACCTTTCTTTCACACTGTGGCCGCCAAACGGCGGCTGGCGTGCCGGCTGATGTTGCTTGGACTGCCGCCGAAACTGTCCCCGCAATCATCTTACACTCTCACAGTTTTAGCTACAGTTAAAATTATAATAACCATGTTCATTGCTATAAGAGATATTGAAAATATTGTGGTTCTTGTCCACACATCCAAAAAAGGTCCGTGTATTTCTGTAGATGTGTGACTCTGAACAATATATGTAAAAAAAAATCGTTCACTACATCGCTGTAGCAAACTGTTGTTAAAAGCTTATTCTTTTATCTACTTCATACTAATCGAATTAAATATTAGCAGAAATTCTGTTAATACTTGCTTCCTTGTAAGCAGAAGGGAAATGTGGCTTTGCATGCCGGGGAATCTAACAATTCTCGTATAAAGTATTTTAAAACGGAAACCAATAACAAGGAATATCTCGTAAGGGGTCAACTCCTCGAAAAAGTGTCTATGACTGAAAGTGCGTGTTTCAGCGAGATCTACATTTTTTGTGTAGGAAGTTTTCGTTTATCTTAAGGTTTACAGCTCATCCAGAATAAGGAGGTTTTCAGAGGATATTCCCAGAAATTCAAGATATATCTTTTTGTCAAGTAAATATCTTTAATATAGGTATCGTATTTTAATCAAAATCGTTTGTCCCATTTTTGAGAAAAACATGCTTTTTTAATTTCTTTCATGGAAAGGGTAGTTTGGGAGGTACTAGACGTAGACCAAGTTTAGTATTTTACCGACTTTTCGTTTTTGAGTTATGGTGTTTACTAACACACACAGAGTCACACGGAGATTTTTCGAACATTTTTTGATATAGAGGACCCTAAAACGTATATTTCCGGTGAAATCTCGGTATCTAATTTTTGGGTGGAGTGCAATACCTTGTCTACCTTGTACTACGTACTATGTAGATAAAGTAATAAAACATCTGATAAATACCCCACGTGGAACTTAAGCTCAGTATCTCCCAAATATTTGACATCAATATTTCCAACAAATTTTCCCCTCAGCTCAAGGAATAAATTTGAAACTTTTAGTTTTCTAAAAAAAATGATTCGTAACCATTTGATAAAATAGTATACGATATTTAGATAAAAAATGAAACGTATATTTTGAGTTTCTGGGTATATCTTGAGACGTCCTCTTCATATGAAGGACATTACATCATTGGTAAACAGTAAGCGATAGAAGAAACTATTGTTAAAGCATGCAATTTATATGAAATAGTTTTTTTCAGTTAAAGCAGTTTTGAGTTATTCTTTAGTATTGGTTTGCATTTTAAATATAATTTTGTCTATTGGGAAGTCGTTATGTTTCTTTCTCTTGATCTAATCAAGACCTGGGTTTCAAAGTCCTAATATAGCGACACGTTTTTTAAAAATCTGGCTATCGATTTACCTACTACATTCCACAACAAAGTGTTTAAATATGCAATGAAAACAGTGGAATAAGAAGAAATAGTTAAGTAGTAAGATTTTGTAATAATTGTTTGTGAAGAGTGATTAAAGCAAGACTGTTTGCGATACAGAAGCTTTTTATTAGCATAAGTCTATTAGTAACAAAAATTATGTGTGAAACGATTCCATATTGTTTACATCAGTATTTATAAGCTTTAAAGTAAAATGGATGCCAAATGGATATGTGTATTGATAATGCAATAATATGCGAAACTCGTGAACAGATAGCGGGATACTTGTTATGGCTATATGGATTTAAGCGGGTAGATCGTATAAGACTACAAAAGAAACAATGAAATGTGTATACAAATGAGCTAACACTGGTGGATTTTCATTGCAATGAAGTTTCTCTCACAATTCATAGATGGATCAGTCTGTTAGTGTAATGGATTTAAAAAATTTAATATTGAATGCTGAGGATTTTTGTAACATTTTGAGTATATTATGACTTTGTCCAATTTCCACTGTCACCTTACAAAGTCCTCGCTATTACTTTATTAATGTGAACTAGTTCAAAATTCAACTATCCTTCACTAGTTTTCATTCTTCCTTCACTTAATCGCTACGTAGCGGCGTAATGAAATACGACGCAACCTTTTCCTTGGATGAACTACTGGCTGGGGAGACGAACACAAGACCTCTATTTTCTGCATTGGCAGCACTCGCTGCACGTCACAGTAGCCGCCACCAACTAGCTTGGAAAACAGCACTTTCTATCGCGCCAGAAACGCACTCAGTAGCTGACGAACCCGCTGGCTTATGTAGCCGGTGAAATTTTCCACAGAACAGTCTAGAATATTCTGAAAGCGGAGAGAAAGAAAACCTTTAGAATGTTCTGATTATCAGTTGATAATGCTTCAGCGTTTACGCTGGGCAGAGCGCTGCTACGTCTACTTATCTCTATATAGTTTAGCACGTAATTATTCAGAATATCTTAATCTTATGTATGGTTATATTATGTTTTTCCTATACCAAAAGATGTATCAGAGTAATTATTTTAAATAAATATATAGCTTTAACGTTGCCGGATGGGAACATGCTGGTGGTCTACGAGATAAAATATATGCAAATAAACTGAAGCTGATGGCAGATAATGTAAATGTACGGAAAAGAGAGAAATAGTTATTTCTGAGGACGTTTTAATGGATGTTTAAATTCCAGTAAAAATCATTGTTCCGTTAAAATCCTGGTTTTGCACCCAATAAAGAGAACAAGCCAAAAATTATTTCTGCTAAATAAATTAAAACGTTATAGAAATAGATTTAAATGTTTCAGTTCATTAATGTGGTTAAATCCAATATTTATGTTGCTAGGAACGAAGACAAAATATATACTTCAAATATACTTTACATGGCAACATAGTATTATGTTATTTTAATTATTTTTGCAATGCTAAGCAATCTCACTTAACAAATTCTCAAAAGAAAATATTACATTTAAAAACATTTTGGTTTATTGAGTGTGTTCTGTTTGAATTTTGCACTATTATTACTAAACATAGTGGGCTAAGAACGGTAAACAGTTGAATGTAAACACTCTATGTTAATTAGGTAATCAAATATGTGACCTTCCTTGTTAATTAAATAAAAGCTTATCTACCGTAAACTTTGTTCAGTGCTAAAAAACACACACTAGAAGTTGATAGTTGCAATAATCGATTGCTCGTCGAGTGTCGGATAGGTAATCAGTTCCGAAAACGCAACACAGTTATTTTCGGTTGAATGGCCATGCCTTCAAAATGCACAATTAGAAATCGGCCCTCCCCATGAGCGCTTTGCGGCGCCCTTTTTCCGATATTTCTGTACAGCGGCCATAACTTTTATGACAGTATTGGAAATGATATTAACTGTCTCGGAGCAGTTTCGTGATGCAACACAAGCAATACCGTTACAGCATTACGCCAAATGGCCTCCTGAAGAGACATCAGAATGTCATACAATACACAAGGCCTGGGAAAAATAAAACACAATCGTTGCCGTCTGGAATAATATCACCTTGTAGTTATTATTACTGCCTATGTGCAAAATAGTGTTATATTATGTAGAAGAAATCTGATGTAGTGAAATTACTTGTTTCTTTTTACGTTAATAACGATTTATTTTTACCTAGAAATACTTTCAAATTAAACAGGTTATATGATGTTTATTCGTGGTAACAAGTTTTCTACGGTGGAAATAGAAAGAATCGTACATTTTCAAGTTTGTCCGTTAGGTTACACTTAGGAAAGGTCAACCTGGAATTTTCGAAAACGGCTAATGTTACGAAAAATTCTACATACGCTGTTCGAGTATTTAAATAACTTGTAGCTTGTAATAGTAAGCTTTATCTATATGTTAAAATATTTTTTTGTTATACAAAATTATAAAAACATTAAATCAAATTTCCCAAAGTGTACAGAATATTTATTTAATATTGAAATTATACACACTAAATTCTCTTTTGATTGTATAAAACATTTTAATCATAATCAATAGAGCAATTTTTTGAAAAATTGAAAACGCCGAACTCTTTTCCACATAAAGGGATTTGAGGAGAATTTTTCTGAAAATTTCGTGTCAAATCTTTGTATGGTAAATATCTGAATACTAAGTTTGGTATTTATTGGACTCTTCGTTTTGAGTTATGATTTTGAGACTCACATAAACACACACTTACACGGACCTTTTCCCTTAAAATGCATTTCACTATCTACAACATGTATGTGAAGGTATTGTATTTCACCCAGAAATTCTATGATGAGATTTCACCGTAAATAAATTTTTTGAGGTCCATTGAATCAAAAAACAATTTTTAGAAAAAGTTCCGTGTACGTGTTGTGTCTGCGGACAGTTTAACCCAAAATGAAAAACCGTTAAATACCAAACTTGGTATTTAAGTTCAGTATCTTCCAAAGATACGACACGAAGATTTTCAGGAGAAGCCTCCCAACTGCCCTTTACATGTAAAATGTTTCAAAAAAATTGATTTTCTCAAAAATGGTTCAAACGATTTTGATTACAATATCGTATGTGTAAGTTATTTTAAGGATAAACGAAATTATATCTTGAATTTCTTGGGAATAGCTTCTGAAGGCGTCTTCATTCTGTATGACTTCTATATAACTGGTAAACTATAAGAGATAGACAAATACGTGTTGCTCGTACAAAAAAAAAAAAAAAAAAAAAAAATATATATACGTGTATATATATATATATATATATATATATATATATATATATATAGATCTTGTTAAAACACACCATTTATGTGATATACAGTCTGTTTTAGATTTAACCTTTTACGAGATATGTTTTTATAGGTTTTAATTTTAAACTGCTTAAGATTTTTTCAAACAGGAAGTTATCTTTCGTATCATGTCTCTTTTATTTACTCATGGCCATACAAAGAGAACCTAATTTCAATTGTTTCACTTTAGCTTTTAAAGATTTGAACGTCTCTTTAGTCCGGTGTATTCCCTTATTTCCCTTCTACGTACAAGGAAGCAAGTAATAAGACCATTTCTGTTAATGTTTATCTCGATTAACATGACATATATAATTAAGTGCTCTTTTGTATGAATAGTTTTTTGTAGAACAGCTAAAGAAAAACCTGTGAATAAAACGCGCAGATTTCTTAGTTCAGAAATCCTCAAGACATATATGTACAAGTATTTCCGATTAAATCTCGCTATTGAATTTGTGGGTAGAATGCAACTTCCTCGAGTTTCTTTAGAGAAGTAGTGGATATTTTCCCCTAGGAATTGTTCTCAATTAAGCAAAATGATTACAACATTCGGAAATACATTCAAATTTATGCATGGTAATAGATTAGTGTTATAAAAGGATGCGAATGATTAATAAAAAAAAAGTCCTGTTTTATTTTGGGGGGTAGTTCTTGGTAGCCAAGGACCTTTTAACCACCAGAATGCTTTATTTTGTTAAAATCACGCACACACATTTAGTTTCTCATTCATGCTTCCAGATTTTAGAGAGGAAGGGGAATAATTCTGGCTAAAGAAAAGCTTCCATCCGCCAGCCGGAAATCGAACCCGGAATTTCTGGATTTGGAAGCTTGGACGCTAACTACCGGACCATAGGAGCAACCGAAAAGTTTTTAATAATGCCTCGAGTTTATTTTGGTAATTTGAGTCTAACATTTAATGCTATGAGGAAGAACAATTGTTTCACACAAACAAGGTATTTTAATATACTCCAATTTTTACTTTCTCTGCACGTATTATGTACATAGTGTATAGAAAAGATATTGCACTCCACCCAAAAATTCGATACCGAGAGTTTACCGGAAATATATGTTTTAGGGCCCCCTGTATCCAAAAAAGAGCATTTTCAGAAAAAGTTCCGCGTGTCCCTGTGTCCGTGAAAACGATAACTCAAAAAGGAAAAGTCGGATAACATACCAAAATTGGTATTTAAGTTTAGTATTATCCAGAGATGCGACACGAAGATTTTGAGAAAATCCCCCCCAAGCTACCCTTTACGTGGAACTTTTTCGAAAATTGGCTCTAACGATTTTGACTAAAATATCGTATATTGAGGATATTTACCTGACAAATAAAACGTATATCTTGAGTTTTCTGGGAATATGAAGACTACTTTATTCTGGATGAATTTTACGGATTTTGCATAACTGCTAAACCGTAACAGATGGATAAAATCTTACCACACAAAAAATGTAGAGCACGTTAATATACACAGTTTATGTTATATACATTTTCGTGGAGTTGATCGTTTTTGAGATATTCTTTGTTTTTTATTTCAGATTTAAAAACATACTTTTTCCATACAGGAATTTGTCAACTCCTGTCATACAAACAAAGGAACTTCAGTCACATAGCTACCAGGTTTTGACTATGACTTTAACCTATGGTACTCCCTTATTTCGCTTCTACTTACAAGGAAGCAAGTAATAAGACTATTTCTGATAATTTTTTCTCGATTAGCATGAAGTAAATAGAAGCATAAGCTTTTTAACAATAATTTGTTGCAGAGTAGTAGAGAAAGTCATGTGAATGGAACATATAAAATGTTTTTCCAGTATTAACATTCAAGGAAGCAAATAAAGTAAAAATGGCGTTAAAAATCTTCAGGTACAACATATTTCTCACGTTAACATATTAAAAATATATCATTTTCAGGCATTTAAGGTCACCAATGATTGAAATCTTATACAATAATGGCAAAAATGTCGATTTACAGATTTTCAGTGTTTGATTCTGCTTTATTTTCTAGTTCCATATTCTGCTTTCAGAATTCTAAAAGATGTGTTATTAATGAAGCAATGCAGAAATGAAGCAATTGTGCGTATTATTATCCTAGATAATCCAATTTTCAAATATTTTTGTCTTGAATATTTTTAATTTCTCTATTGAGTATCTATAAAAAGAATAGAGCGTATTGTATTTCACCCAAAAAGTCAATTATCGACATTTCACTGGAAATATAGGTTTTATTTTATTTATGATAAAATGTATTAAACATATGGTATTTTAATCAAAACCGTTAGAGAAGTTTTTGAGAAAATGGAAATTTTTGAATAAATTTCCATGTAAAGGGAACACAAGACACTCATATAGTAACAGAAAGCTGTTTCCAAAATTGCTTGTTTTGATTTCAGAGGACTTCAAAACATATTTTCGGTGAAATCTCACCATCGAAATTTTGGGTGGAATACATACCTTCTCTATCTATTATGTAGCACATATAGTATGTAGTAGATACATTAAAAAAAAGCTTCTGCACAAAAATATGGACTCGTTGAAACACAACATTCTTATCACGTAATCTTTTTTGTGTAAGTAAACATTTCCGAAATATTTCTTGTTCTTAGTTTGTAGTTTTAAATATTTTCTCAAATGGGAAATCGCTGCTTGGGTGTCTTCCAAAAGCAATTGTACAGACATAAACTGTTAAAAATGAGTACGTAAGCGAAGCTATTGTGTTCCAATTATAATTCTATGACACCGGAAATACATGTTTTGAGTCCCCGGATTCCAAAAACAGATATTTTTAAAATTCGTCATGTGTGTATGTATTAGTGGACAGCATGAATCAGAAATTCTGATAAATATCAAACCTCGTATTTAAGTCCAGAATTTTTCCATGGATACGACACGAAGAATTTGGCAGAGATGAAAAAACTAGCTGTTTAGACTCACACGACCTTAAAACTTGTGTTTCAGACCGAATTTTGATATCGAAGTATTAAGTGGAGCGACATTCTACCGTTGCGTACAATACAGGTGGTTTGTAAAGGATAAGTGTACTTTATATACACTGCATTGTACTTAAGAACAGTGTAATGAACAACATTACAGCAATATTTGGTTCGTTTGCGGACTTATAATTTTAGTTAATGTATGTAATGCATGCATGTATGTTTTCCAAGTAGGCGTTACACATAAGATATGCGTATTTATTTTCCTTGAGACCGCGGGTTGGAAAACAAAACCTTGAAAAGGCGGGTCTTGCTATAACGAATATTTTATCGGAAGTGAATTTGAATTTTTTCTGCATGTGCAGTGACTCCATAGTACCTAGTCCAGTAGGCCAGTAATGAGATGGACAGTCGTGGAAGCAAAACGGATAATACTGACAGGCGCTGTTAGATGAAGAGAAAAGACAACTAACACATCGAAGTAGATATGTTAAGGTTCTATTATCAAAACATATATACATATATACCCTAAACAACATGTATGTAAGCTGGAAAAATTAAAATTCTATATGATTACTTATACTGGGTTGTCAGATACGTTCGGCCTTTAGCGCCAGTGACTTTTTAGCTTTTGACTTTTACCCCCCTCCCCTTTATTATTCTACTAATTATTAGAAGAACTGTTGAAGAGCAGGTACAGGATGAACGGGTTTAGATGTCTGACATCTTTATTAGTTTAGTAAGCCCCTTGTCTCAAAGAGAAGGTGCGGAATTGAACCTTTGACTGCATACATTGCGGCTTTGTAAACAGGTTGATGCGGAATTGTTTTGCACTAGGATATTTTGTGCGCTCTTTGCATGCAAAATGGAGGTGACCACCGATTACATTATATGCATGGTTGAGTTCTACTTCGGAACGAAAGAATACGTTACCTATTAGGTTATATGCTACGACTGTGAGTTTACAAGACACAAGCAAGTGCTCCAAATATATACGTTGGTAAGGTACGATACAAATTCCATTTTTCTCAGGTGACTTCGAAACTGTTGGTATCCACACCTTCTACTCATCGTTCGCTAGTCCTCTGCAAGAGGCAAAACTTCCTAGTGTTGGTGTCAGGTGCGGACAAACGACTGGTGGCAAAGGCCGAATAAATAGACCCTATTTAAGGCGTGTAGCTTATATCGTATAAAAGTTTATCTGATGTCTTAAATAATTCCTGAGATGTGTCATGGATTTAGCAGATTTAATGTTGGATAGGCCTTTTGAGCTGCCCTTAAAGCTTCCTCTTTAGAGCTTAAGAATCCGTCCAGTGATTCTGGAGATTAGAGTAATCACTCAGACTCTGAAATAATGAACAAATGCTTGAGTCAGCCGCCAGCTGCGCATCGCGTGCCGATGTCACAGTAATCGTTGTCATGAGGATCGGTGTGTGTTATTTTCCTCTTGTTAATGGAAACAACATAGCATCTGGGTAATTACCGCCCCTAGTGTAGTGAAAGGTTAACTTCAATACCACCCGGCTCTGAAAAAAGCCTCTATGTGTAACAGTCTCACCACTCTCTCTGTCCATTACCAGTGCATAACAGTGCAGGGCTAACTTCATATATATAGTTAATCATCATAAGGTAGAGATTAGCAAGTAAGGGAACCCGGGGCAGAACAGTACACTTACAGTTTGCTGCACTACAAAATATTAAAGGCTCGAATAAACTGACTAAAAAAGGTAAAGACATTATTCACTGACAACATAAATTTACCTACAAACAAAACTTTGATGCATCCCATTCACATGCCTTTCCCTACATTTCTATAACAGATTATTGTTAAAAAACCTATTCTTCTCTCTACTTGACATAACAATTAGCAGAAAAGATCTAATTACTTGCACTCGGCTATAACGATATTCTAATATTTTTAAAGCTGGTTGCTACATGATTGAAATTCGTTTCCTTACATTGTCAGGAATGAACAAATTCCTGTATAATCAAAGGTTCAAGTATTTTAAAACTGAAACAATATCTCGAAAATGGCCAACTCGAAAAATAGTATAGGACACACATTGTGAATTTTAATGAGATCTATGTTTTTGTGTAGCAAGTTTTTGTCGGTCTCTTACGGTTTACCAGTTATGCGAAAGTCATTCTGAATGAAGAGGTCTTCAGAGGCTGTTAATAGAAAGTTCAAGATATACATCTTATTTGACATGTAAATATCTTTCATATACGCTATTTTAACCAACAACCTTAAAGCCATTTTTAAGAAAATAAAAATGTTCTAATTTTTTTCTATGTAAAGAGTAGTTTGAAGTGGGAGATTTTGCTCAAGATCTTCGTGTCGCATCCTTGGAGGATTTTTAACTACCGACTTTTCGTTCTCGAATTATGTTCACAGGCACACAACACATACTCACACGGCCCTGTTTCTAAAGACGTTCTTTTGATAAAAGGGACCATAAAAAGTGTATTTCCGGTGAAATATAGGTATCAAACTTTTGGTTGGACTACAATACTGTCTCTACCTACTGTGTACATTGTACACAAGTGCTAGAGAAAGTAAAAACTGAATGCCGCAAAGCTTACTTGTAGCTTTATGAAAACGTGGAATACTGTCTTTTTAGACCCGGAACCAGAGCATAATAGGATTGGATAGAACAGACATTTGGAATTATAGCAGCAGGGGGGAAGGCGCAGTAACTTATTTCACTCCCAGTAAAGCATTGGGGCATACTTCTATGCGTTGTAGTGGGATGCTTCTAACACCAAGGCCTTTCTCATCTGAATCTCGTGTTGTCTTCTTTACTTCGGCGATGTGTTCTACTCTGGACAAGTCCATGAATATTTCCTGAAAAGAATGATGTGCAAGGCCTTAGTTGATAATATCTTGGCGAAGTCTAAGGCGATTGTGGTTGTTTAATATAATTCATTTTAGAGAAGATTTGCTCGGAAATGTATGTAGAGCTAAACACTGCCACTAAATGTGATGCAGATAATCGCAATTTGGAAGATGAATCTTAAGCCATAATTTAGATAACTCCCAGTTTATTAATTTTGATATTTTTATGTATGTAAAATTTTCTAGGGCAAATATTCTATTTGCAGTTCGTGAGAAACTGTTATGAAACTATATTTGCCGCTTTTATAACTGACATTCTGTTTATGTTGGTTTAAAAATAGTACATTCGATACACAGAACTGTATGTATATATGAAAGTATGTGTATTTTTCCACCTTGATTGGAGTTGAGTGAAACGCCTTTTGACGTCAGTACCTCGCAAGAGTTACCTTTGGACAGGTCTAGGATAGGATATTTGGAATATAGTGAGTGCATGTCGTAAGTGAGTCACGTTAGAGGAAATATTGAGGCAGAGATGAGGTAAAGGAACTCAAAGTAGGTCCAGGTCATATAGAGAGACGTTCTTAGCATATCCAGGTCAAACATTTGTGCACCATCAGAGAGCAATCGCAAAAGGATGTCCAGCTACACTTGCAGACGAGACAGCGCACTCTGGCATTCCCGGGGAGGAATATTTATAAATCATATTCAACTTGGACATTTGTCTGGTGTCACCGACACCAAAGAATCTGAGAAAACACTTGAAATATAAAAGCAAAATGAGGGAAAAGAGAGTCTGGTAAACCACTCTAGCATTCGCATTAGCGCCCTATAGGGGGGTTGTCTTCAGCTGCCTGGTGCAAACGTTATGGACGCCTAGCACTTGACAAGTTAAATCATTTCCTACAACATATCAACCCTCACTTTGTAGCATCCTTTCCAGTGAAATATACAATCAGAAGGAACATAACACCTGGAATACAAATCTTTAATATTTATTATAATATTAATATTTGTAATTCCTTATTTCGCGATATAATTTCCGTCCCCAGGACCACAGGCCGTACTTCTACTATACTAGAAATGCGCTGGGCCAAATATCTGAGCCCCTCCCGGGAACTATTTGTATTGGGTTGGACTTGTCAGGATAATGGTTTTTACACCAATGAGCAATTAGGTACATCTGGTGGAAGCCTAGCCGGGTTGAGAGAGCCTCAATGTCCTCCGGCGACTAACCTGGAGAGCTTAGTAGCCAGAAGCTAATAATTATCCCCCCAGAGGATTCGGTAGATATCCCCTTGTTGGACTGACGCGCGTATGTGGCGTGTCCACTTGCCCCCTTGCGAAAGCTTAGGCGTCTTAGTGATCAGAATAAAACATGGAAACCTCATTTCCAGAGACGCCGGCCACCGGGAATCCTGAATGTTGGCGTCGCGTTATCGGGAGCTATCTAGTTCGGTGGATTCAGAGTAAAACAGATTAGAATTTGTTAGGGGTAACATCATCATGATACCTTACCAAATTAAAGTTTTTACCATTCTATTTAGTAATATTTGATACATTTTATGCCAAGCGGGAGACCTGGGTTTGATTACCATTACCAGCGTGAAGAATTTTGCCCCGCTAGGGGACCTGGTTTGGGGTGCACTCAGCCTCGTGAGGTCCCTGGGGAGAGGCCAATTAAGGAGCTACTTGATGGAGAAGTAGCACATGACGTCTGTCATAGACCGAGATGGGGAACGCAGCGGCCGGGCTTTAGGGCAAGGTTCTTTGTGAGCTGTCGTGCCATGGAATTATGACTTCGTTTCCAAGTAGTAAACATGCAAAAAGAAGAAATAGGATGCAGGCGAAAAAAATATATGTGTTCCATTCACACAGTATTCTCTCTCTTTTGCAAATAGGCATACTTCTTACAAAAGATTCTTGTACCTATAACATGCTAATCCAGACAAACATTAGCAGAATTTATCTTATTACATGCTTCCTTCTCATAACTGAAATATGAGAATACACTAGCCTAAAGCGATAGGTAGCCGAATCTTTTAAAAGCTAGTCGCTATGTGAACAAATGAGTTCGATTCGCTTAGCACGACAAGTATTAACAAATGAGAGATGAAAGGAAAGGTGACTTCCCGTTTGAGAAAAGGAATTACATTGAGAAATAAACAAGTTTAAAATGAAACCGATAACAAGGAATACCTCGGAAAGAGTAAAATCTACAAAAAAATGATGTGACATTTGTTGAGTAATACCTTCGATTTACTATTTATGCAAAGTTAATCCTGAAGAAAGAGGTCATCAGAGGCTATTTCCAGAAAATTAAAAATATACATTTCATAAACAAATATAATTAGTATACGGTATTTTAAACAAAATCGTAAACCATTTCTGAGAAAAACAAACTTTCCATATCAAGTGTAGTATGGGGTGGTGGAAATTTCTTGAAAATCTTCATGTCGCATCCTTGGAATATACTAAACTTAAATATCTTATAGTTGTTTAGTTATGCTGTTCACAGGCACGCACGTACGCACGCTCGCACACATACACATACATATGCAGTCTTTTATCTAAAACTATCTTTTTTGACCCAACTACCCATGGAGCTTACAGTTACTTGATATTCCTCTTCTCAGGATAAAAGAAAATCCCGAAAAAAAACTTATTCGGGTAAGTCACTTTAAGCGAGACTCAAACTGGCGAATGTGAGACAGGCGCGCTACTCTTTCACTACCGAGGTGGGTAGTGTGTTTGTATTACTCCGCGTAACGTTTACATCATATGCATTTTTAAGCTCCAGCTCGAGATCATTTCTGCATCATTTCACCGATTTCGTTCATCGTCCGATACGACCAATTAGGTTAAATAAATTATTATTGATGCATCTGTATATCAAACCAAAAATTTCCTTTGCGTTAATTTAGCTACGTGAATATTAGTTAGAATATTTGAAGGGACAACCAAATACCAAAAAATATTTAGTTCTCAATGCATGCTTATTATTTCCAGTTTTCTAATAAAATCATATGTAATATATATTTAAATATTGCTGCATCTGCCATAATTTACTGTGAATTCTGCATAGCTTCTCTGAAAAAAGCATAGCTACTACAACGTTTGGAGTAGAGAGGTAATTTAGCTCACATTATAGGGAAACTGTCTCTACAAATATGGCGCTACTGCTAAGTAAGGTAACATCTGTATTCAAGCATTGCAGTTTCTTTATTTCCAAATATATGTGAGTGGCATTGCTTATATAAATTGCCAGTTCTGTCAAAAATTATTGAAGAAAGTTAAATTAAATTTAGGGATGATAAAAAAAACATGCTTTATCACTACTTTGCTTTAAAAATATTCTGGAACATTATATTATATAGCATATTTAAAATAACTCTATAACAGATTTAATATGCAAAAGTCGAACTGTGAGCTCAGGCGATATAGATATGCAGTTTTTACTTTCTCTACATGCACCTACCATGTAAATGTTACGTGTGGAAGATATTATATTTCGCCCAAAAATTGCATGTCTAGATTTCACCGAAAATATTTTTTTTCGGTCCCCTGAGTACAAACAAAGCGTTTTTAGAAAGAAGTTTACGCGTGTGTGTGTATGTTCGTGTGTCTGTGGACACGATAGCTCAAAACCGAAAAGTCAGTAAAAACCAAACCTGGTATTTAAGTTTAGTATCTTCTAAGGATGAGCCACAAAAATTTTGTTGGCGTGGCCAGGTGGTTAAGCCACTCGCCTTTCACCTAGACGGCTCGGGTTCGATCATAAACGAGCGCATGCAGGATTTGTAGTGGAAAAAGCGGGTTCTCTGGTTTCCCTCGCCATCACTTTCCACCGATGCTCCATCTTCATCCCATGTATCATCAGTGTCGTGCAGTAAACGCGGGCGATAAACACTATAAAAATGAAGATTTTGAGGAAAGTCTCCCCACCAAAAACTACCCCTTGCATGGAAAGAATTAAAAAAAAAAGTTTGATTTTCTCAAAAATTGTTCTAACGATTTTGATTAAAACAATTACAGAACATATAATATGTATATCTTGCATTTTCTTCAATCTGGATGCCTTTAGCATAACTGGTACACCGTAAGAAATAGACAAAGACGATACACAAACATAGATCGTTAAAACGCACAAAATATGCAATTTACATATTTTTTGTGGACTTCACCATTTCCTAGGTATTCCTTCCTATTGGTTTTAGTTTAAAATACTTATTTTTCTCATACGGTAATTTGTAAACTCCTGGTCATGCAAAAAGATTCATTTCCACCACAAGGTAACCAACTTTTAAAAAAATTTGACTATCGCTTCAGTCTAGTGTATTCCCTTATTTCCTTTCTACTTTCAAGGAAGCAAGTGATAAGACCACTTCTGCTGTTTATGTAGATTTTACGAAATAGATAGAAGAATAAACCTTTGAATCTGTTACAGATATGTAGAGAAAGGCATGTGATTGGAACACATACGATTTTTTTAAACTTTTTGGTCTCCAGTCTTAAAGTGATTCTAAGGTAATGGGATCATGAATTTAGAACATTTAACATTGTTGTGATAGGGATTTTAATCTCCCTATAAGAATAACGTGATAAAATGTCGGAATGAATAAATGGAGAAATAAATAGCTGACTGCTGGCATGTTTAAAATAATGTTTATAATACAGTATATTAATGTCATCATGTCGTTCCCAAAGTTAATATTGACCTGGCGTGCTTCCGATAATGATTTATAATCAGCTTTGCACGTACATTACAAATCCAAACATATAAAAGCAGGGTACATTTTGGAAACAATAAGCTCTGTGTTGTCGTACAGTTTCGGATTAAAAAGACTTCACAGGCCGTAAATGTTGATAAAGTATTTATCAAAATTAATGGTATAGATACGGTAGAAATAATTATCAGGGAATTAATGTTAATAATAAATGAGGTGGAAACGGGGCGAGATATGAAGATTTCATGAGCATTTGTGGTCCAGTGAGAGGCGAAATTGTTCACGTACCTTCGCGGGGGGGTAAAGAATACAACTCATTCCGCGGTTACCAAAACCCCTCGATTGCCTGTTTTTGTTTGCTTTGTGCTCTATGTGAAATAATTCCTGAAATGTTCTTACTTAATTGGCAAATAAATTAACTATCCCGACTTTTATTGCGTTTTATTGAATGTGTAATGTTCACATTGTGATAAAATTATGGGAAAATGATAATTAGGAATACTTGCATAGTGTAATAATTTTGGTTCTGTGTTTCGTAGATTCGCGATATTTAATCGCGAAATTAGTTTCATGTCAACGATTTTACTAGGGTTTTTACACCTTTAGCTGTCATAATTGATTTTGTTTCCAAATCCATTTATACCATTCTCCTACCTTATTTTCTGATGTCTTTATCTAGATCTCCAGCTTCGATTAGGAAACCTTCCTGGTGGTATTTTAAGGTTAAAAATTGCAGAAAATAAATGACAAGACCAGTGTATAGCTTAATCAAAATAAACAGAGTTTATATTTTCAATATATAATAACTCCATGGCACGACAGCTCACGGGAAACCTTAGCCTACCGCCCGGCCGCTGCGTCCCCCATCTCCGTCCACTACAGAAGTCATGGATGGGGTGCAGTATTGGAGAGTGTGACGTGGTCAGCGGTTCAGGCCCCCCGGCCGGTTAATGCGGTCCTCATGAACTGGAGCCGCTACTTCTCCATCAAGTAGCTCCTCAATTGGCCCCCAAGGGACCTTACGAGGCTGAGTGCACCCCGGGCCAGGTCTCCCAGTGGGGAAAAGATCCCCACGTCGGTACTGGGGATCGAATCCAGGTCTCCTGCTTGGTAATTTTCAATATATCTACAAATGAAATAAACAGCGTTTTTACAGGGAATAAATCTAATCAATCGAAAATATTAGTAAATGGAACAAAAATGCACTTCCAAAATCTAAGAAGTAACATTTATTTACGTTGGACAAAACATTAAGAAGAATATCAGTGATAATTTACAAGGTTTTCATAAATTAAGTTTTAGAAGTGTGCTATGGTTTCGAGTATTGGGCAATAACAACAAAAACATAGTCGCTTGGATAGTGTGGTGGTAGCGTGTCTTTTGTACATTCAAAAGGTCACGAGTTTGAAACTCACTTACGGTGAGTTACCCTGATAAGGGTTTTTCGGGTTTTTGCCTTATCTTGAGAAGAGGAATTTCGAGTAACTTTAAGCTCCATGAATCCGAGATCATTTGTGCATCATTTCGCCAATTTCATTCATTGTCCGATATGACCAACGAGGTTAAAGGATGTTAAGCTACAATAAATAAATAAATAAATAAATAAATAAAAAAATAAAAAAAACCACACTTACACGCTCAGAACAAACACCCCTTATCGGTCTGCGGAGTTGAAATGTGCTATATTTCTTAGTAAAATTTTGATATTTTAATTTCACACGATTTCTATGCCTATTCTGTTGCAAACTATTGTTACAAAATTCACTCACATGTTTCCCAGTAAAACACAAAACGATCTCAATTTTTTTTTGAGATATCATATCCCAATGGCGACTTTTAATTAGGTGAATACTTTTAAATCCTGAGCTTCATAGTTTTAGCAGTGAAGAAATTTAATGCTGTGCTGGCATATTGCCATGGTAAATCAGTGGTTAGAGAAACCGGCTAGAGACCGGGGATCTCTGGTTCAAATCCGGACTATGACACTGAATTTTTCAGTTTGACCTAGCCATCTTATGTATAAAATTAATCATTTGTCTTCAAAACTGTGTTTTCCTAAGTATTACACGTACAACAATGTTGATACATCAAAAGTACTGTAAACTCAAGTTTGCGTTGTGTGCACCATTTGGCAGTACGGGTGTAATGCCTTCACAAAATGGCGACAAAACAACAAAAGACTAACGGGATCATGTTGCAGAATGAATGCAACAAATTGGGCTAACACCTGGACGTGTTACCCAAGGCGTACACGCCGAACATTTGTAGAGTGTGAAGAAAAAACTTGAGTGAAGTTGGATTCTTTTGATGTAGGTATTGTATGGTAATATTTCGGGAAATATAGCGTTTGGAAAACGAATCAATCAATTGTAGTAGCCCCGTATATTGCTTCGAAAAAACGCTTTTATTTTTCTTAAAATAAGTAATGTTTTTGTTGCGTTAACCATTTTCAAAATATACCTTTTTATTGACTTAAATTTTCAATAACTAACCCTTTTCTGAGTTAGGAATTCATAATTTTTGTCGTGGATTAAAAGTGCATTAAACTTCAAAACCATCACTTAGCGACACGTTCTTTTAAAATCTGTCTGTAATGTTACCTATTGTATCGATAGGGAAATGTTTAAAAATTTATAAATATGAATTAACAAGTATTAGATGATCATAACGACAGAGTTAAAATCATTTAATAACTTTATATCCTTCACCAAACATTTAAAAGTACAATTAAACCTAAGTAAAACATTCAAAAATAGAAAGAGTTTTTGTTTTGTTTTTTTATTTATATAGCCTTCTTTAACATCTAAGATTATATCGGTTATGCATTAGAAAGAACTCCTTGACTGTAGGTTCTCACACACATTCACACTTCCAGATTCTGTGGTGGATAGGGAATAATTCTGATTAAACAAAAATTTCTTGTGCCAACCGGAAATCGAACACGGGACCTCCGGATGGGAAGTCAGCTCACTGACACTCGACCACGGAGGCAGTCAAAAAAGAGTTGAAGAACACTCATGAATAACTTGTATTATTTTTCTCTCAATCTAAAAAACGAATTGTCTTAATATTAATAAATCAATGATTATCTTCAAGAAAAAACTATAAAAATATGTATAAATATATTTAAATTTCTTAAATAACTTCTAAAACTTGAAGATGACGTTTTGTAAGTATGAATAGAAAACTAATGTGAATACAATATGTAGGATTTTTCTCTTTTCTTTTGTGTTATAACAAAAGCGTGGCATTTCGAAACAATCATGGCGACGAGCTCTTTAAAAATATGACTCACATTAGTCTACTATATTCTACAACGCAATACATAAATGAAAATTAAAGTTATATCCGAATTAATAATAAGTCGATAGGATAATAAGCTTTTTACTTTCCCTATACGCACTATTTACATAGTGTATAGAGAAAGTATTGCACTCCACCAAAAAATTCGATACCGAGATTTCACCGGAAATATATGTTTTAGGGTCCCCTGTATCCAAAAAGAAGTATTTTCAGAAAAAGGTCTGTGTGTGTGTCCGTAAGTCCGTGTGCCTGTGAACACGATAACTCAAAAACGAAAAGTCGGTAAAATACCAAACTTGGTATTTAAGTTTAGTATCTTCCAGGGATGCGACACGAAGATTTTCAGAAAAATTCCCACCCCAAACTACCCTTTACATGGAACTTTTTTCGAAAATTTTGAATTTCTAAAAAATGGCTCTGACGATTTTGATTAAAATATCATATATTAAAGATATTTACCTGACAAATAAAATGTATATTTTGAATTTTCTGGGAATAGCCTCTGAAGACTACTTTATTCTGAGTGAATTTTACGGAATTTTGCATAAGTGCTAAACCACACAAAAAATGTAGAGCACACTAAAACACACAATTTTTGTTGTATACATTTTTTTCGTGGAGTTTATTGTTTTTGAGATATTCCTTGTTTTTGGTTTAAGCTATAAAAACTTATATTTTTCTCATACAGGACTTTGTTAACTCGTGTCCATACAAGCAAAGGAACTTCACATAGCAACCAGCTTTTGACTATCACTTTAACCGATGGTTATCCCTTATTTCGCTTCTACTTACAAGGAAGCAAGAAATAAGACTTTCTGCTAATTTTATCTCGATTAGCATGAAGTAAATAGAAGCATAAGCTTTTTAAAAATAATTTGTTACAGAGATATAGAGAAAGTCATGTGAATGGAACACATCAGCTTTTTTTGGATAGTGTCTAGATAAGCGAGTAAATATAGCCACGTGAATATATCACATCAGATGTATGTTTACAGTGATTTATTTCACTGAACTGTTCGACTAGTGTCATGGCGAAAACTAATTATTATCGATTAATAAGCGATTTTTATTTGTTTGCGAACTTAAAAGTGCCGAGTTTGTAGACAGAAACCTCTCCTTGAAGAAGACGTCCACATATTAATAACGGCTTCCATCAACTTGACTCCGGATGAGAAGGAGCGTAATGAAAAAAATCCAGGAAAACTCCGGGGTCCTCTTAATCATCGCGCTCCTCCAGGGCGCATTATATCGTCCCTCCTTTTCTCGTTTTCATATTCCAAAACATCATCTTCCCCCCTCCTCTTAAAATTTAAGTGTCAACATCGGCTATGATTACAACCCAGCAAGAGATGGGATGTAGATTAGACGGTCTGACTGTGATGAAGTATAACAGTTCGCTGTTATTTTATATCAGAGGAACAGTTGTTCCAGATGTAACTGTTTTTATAAGTTCTCCTTGTCACAACTTTACAGAATAATATTTCTCTAAAACCCCCTTTTTAATCTTCACTTTCTCTGCAAGCTAACAATGGTACATGGAATAGATAAAATGCCCACTCAAAAATTCGATACCCTTCTTTCACCAGTAATACACTTTATGAGCTTCCGTGAGTCCATAAATCACCCTTTTTACTTTCTATTCCATGTACCATGTACATAGTAGGTAGGGAAGGTATTACTACTCCAAACAAAAATTCGATTTTCAGATTTCACTGGAAATAGGTTTTGAGCTCTCCTGAATAAAGAAAAGGCATTGTTAGAGAAAAGGCTCCTTGTGTGTGTCCGTGAACCCACCACAAACTACCCTTTACATAGAAACATTATCCAAAATTTTTGATTTTCTCAACAATGAATAAAACGATTGTGATTATAACATGATATGTATAATATATATTTTTACTTTCTCTATACGTGCTATGTACATAGTGTATAGAGCAGGTATTGTAATGCACCCAAAAATTCGATACCAAGATTTCACAGGAAATACATGTTTTGAGACCTCCTGAATCCAAAAAAAAAGCATTTTTAGAAAAATGTCCATGTGTGTGTGTGTGTGTCTGTGTGTCTGTGGGCAGCATAGCTCAAAAACGAAAGGTCCGTTAAAACCCTAACTTGGTATTTAGATTTGGTATCTTCCAAGGATGTGACACGAAGATTTTCAAGAAAATCCCCCCACTCCCAACTACCCTTTACATGGAACTTTTTTCGAAAATTTTGATTTTTTAAAAAATGCCTCTAACGATTTTGATTAAAGTATCGTATGTTAAAGATATTTACCTGACAAATAAAATGTATATCTTGAATTTTCTGGGAATAGCCTCTGAAGGCTACTTCATTCTGGATGAATTTTGCATAACTACTAAACCGTAAGCGATGGACAGAAACTTAACACACAAAAAATGTAGAGTACGTTAAAACACACAATTTATGTTATATACATTTTTTCGTGGAGTTGATCGTTATTTAGATATTCATTGTTTCTAGTTTCAGCTTTGAAACACTTAATACTTTTCTCATATAGGAATTTGCCAACTCGTGTCCATACAAACGAACTTCAGTCACATAGCAACCAGCTTTTGGCTTTCACTTTAACCTGTGGTACCCCCTTATTTCGCTTCTACTTACAATAAAGCAAGAAATAAGAGTATTTCTGCTAGTTTTTCTCGATTAGCATGAAATAAATAAAAGAATAAGGTTATTAACAAAAATTTGTTACATAGATATAGAGAATGTCATGTGAATGGAACACATTAGATTTTTATTATTACTTTCTCTACACATACTACATACGTAGTGTATAGAGAAGGTATTGCACTCCACCCAAAAATTCGATACCGAGATTTCGCCGGAAATATGTTTTATGATCCCCTGTATCAAAAAAAGCATTTTTAGAAAAAGGTCTGTGTATGTCCGTGTTCCTCTGAACACGATAACCAAAAACGAAAAGTCGGTAAAATACCAAACTTGATATTTCGATTTAATATCTTCCAAGGATGTGACTCAAAGATCTTGAAAAAAATCTCCCCACCCCAAATTACCCTTTACATGGAAAAAAATTCAAAAATTTTGATTTTCTCAAAAATGTCTCTAAAGATTTTGATTAAAATACCGTATATTTAAAATATTTATATGCAAATAAACCTTATATCTTGAATTTTCTGGGAATAGCCTCTAAAGACCTCTTTATTATGGATGAATTTTGATGCATTTTTGCATAACTAGTAAACCGTAAGCGATAGACAAAAACTTACTACACAGAAAATGTAGATCACGTTAAAACACACAATTTATGTTCAAACTCGTTTTTCTCGTGGAATTGACCATTTCTGAGATATACCTTGTTTTAAGTTTCAGATTTAAAGTACTTAAACTTTTCTCACATGGAAAGTCGTACAGTCCTGGCCCTGCATAGAAACGGATTTCAACCACATGGCAACCAGCTCTTAAAGATTTGGTATATATATTCGTTATTTGCCTTCTACTTACAAGGAAGCAAGTAATTAAGGTAATTTCTGCTAATGTTTATCTCGATTATCATAAAATAGAACAATATACTTCTTAACAATAATTTGTTACTGCAATGTAGAGAAAGACACTGAGATTTTTGTTGTATTTTATAGCCCCCTTTAACTGCTATGATCATTTTGGGGGCTTGTAATTTATGAAACAACTATAATGATGGTATGTTATCTTTAGGCTAATCATTTTATACCGTTAAACACACACATTTACCCTCACATTCATACTCGCAGATTCATTGGGGGATAGGGAATAATTCTGGTTAAAGAAAAACTTTGCGCCCCTACCGGGAATCGAACCCTAGGACCTCCGGGTGAAAAGTCAGCTCTTTTTTCTGGATGACTTTTGCATAGTTGCTGAAGTGTAAGACATAGTCAGAAACTTGCTAGATAACGTTAAACACACACTTTATGGCATCTGCAACCCTTTATGGAGTTAACCATTTCGAATTATTCCTTGTTATTCTTTACATTTTGTAGTACTTTAACTTTAATCAGACGCGAAGACATTTGTTTTTCTTTCTGCTGGTTCAGCAAAGAGAACGACAATTCACAGTCACTACATAGTCACCATCTCTCTAAAAATGTGACTATCATTTAAGTCTAATATATTACCCTACTCGCATTGTATCTAAAAGAAAATATGCAATTAAACATATATACCAATGTTTAGCTTAATTAATGTGAATTAAATAGACGCATAAGGTTTCTAGAATAATTTATTGAAGAATAGGTAGAGAAAGGCTTAGGCTTGTGAAAGTAACACTTGAGCTCTTTATTTTAGAAATAGTTCTACTGTGAATGTCTGTATGAAATGTCAACCATTTGAATTTTGTTTAAAATGCCACGTGTCTAAGATAATAATTGGATGACTTAAAAATGAATATTTATTGAAAAAATTGATCTGTGACTCATAAGGGAATGAAGCTGTTTATGTTGGTACCCCCAAAATATAGTCCCACGCGTACCAGTCTGATCACCTCCGTTTTATAGCCACTGAATTGATAAGATACTTTAGCTTCCCCAAAGTATGGTGAACTGCAACATTACAACGTAAACCATATAGTTTCATGTTACACTAATTCTTTTCTTAATTCGGCTTTCTTATTGCCGTTTTGTAAAAATCAACTCTGGACAGATCAGGTGAACCAGTTGGCCAAGAACAAGCCCTCCTCTCTTTATCCACTAGTTTTCGTTAATATGGTCACGTGCACCATGTTCAAGGTGAGGAGGAAGCCCATCATGCTGGAACAGCATGTGTTCACAGACAACAGTTGTAACACTCTCTAAAACTAATAGATTACGCATCTAATAAACACAGTGTACACAACTTGCGATATATAAACACACGTACATTAACACCAAACGTATTCCAATACACATTACGTCATCTCTAGATTTGGCGGTATATCTTTTTCTCAAGACATCTGTGTACACCGGAACCTACAAATTAGAAACAACAGTTCTCAGATCGCAACGCAGGTATTTCTGAATGGAGGTCTTCATCAAATAGATCTAGTTACCATTCTGCTACACAATGTAACAAAATGTGTATTTTTCTCCAATAACAATTCTTTATTTCGTCCACAAACTGATAACAGTCAAGAGTCTCCTTACACAACCGTCTTTTGTAACAATTCACCCCTATAGTTTCGTTTCAACGTTTGCTGCGGCGACAACATAGCTCGTTTCGAAATTCCTGACTGTTGTGCGCGATCAATTCTCAGTGAAAAACTGAACTCTGGATTTTTACTTTCTCTATACGCACTATGTATATAGTGTATACAGAAGGTATTGCATTCCACCCAAAAATTCGATATCGATATTTCACCGGAAATATATGTTTTAGGGTCTCCTTTATCTAAAAAAAGCATTTGCGGAAAAAGGTCCGTGTGTGTGTGTGTGTGTGTGTGTCCGTGTGTTGTGAACACGATAACTCAAAAACAAAAAATCGGTAAAATACTAAACTTGGTATTTAAGTTTACTATCTTCCAGGAATGCGACACGAAGATTTTGAAAAAAATTCCCCCACCCCCAACTACCCTTTACATGGACTTTTTTTGGAAATTTTTGATTTTCTCATAAATGGCTCTAACGATTTTGATTAAAATATCGTATATTAAAGCTATTTACCTGACAAATAATGTATATCTTGAATTTTCTGGGAACAACCTCTGAAGAGTCTTTATTCTGGATGAATTTTACGGAATTTTGCATAACTACTAAACCGTAAGAGATGGACAAAAACTTACTACACAAAAATGCAGAGCATGTTAAAACACACAATTTACGTTATATACATTTTTTCGGGGAGTTCATCGTTTTTGAGACATTCCTTTGTTTTAGTCTCTACTATGAAAAGCTTTTATCTTTCTCATATAGGAATTTGTCAACTGCTGCCCCTACAAACAAAGGAACTTCAGTGACATAGCAACCAGCTTTGACTATCACTTTAATCTATAGTATTCCCTTATTTCGCTTCTACTTACAAGGAAGCGAGTAATAAGACTATTTCTGCTAATTTTTTCTGATTAGCATGAAGTAAATAGAAGTATAAGCTTTTTAAGAGTAATCTGTTGCAGAGGTGTAGAGAAAGTCATCAGATTTTTTTAATAGGGGCGGCCCCGTCCCCTACCCCGGACCACGCGCAGAAGGCTACATCGTCTCCCCATGCACATACAGTTAATATAAAAACAAAAATGCAGGAAACAGGGGGGGGGTGCTAGTGACGTTGCGTATGCTTACGGTTGGGTGAAGTTTGTTAGGTGATCGGGTTCCGCAATAGCACCCCGGTTAGTCAGTTGGATCTACTAATACAAGCATGCAGGACATGCAAGAGGGTCTGGTGGTGGCCCGACGCCAGACATGTCGAGTCCTGATTGGCGCTCGGGGGTTAGTACAAGCAGTTAGTTGGAAAGGGAATTGAAAGGGATGCTTGAAGAGCTACGGCTTAAATCTAGATGGAGTGGCGCGTGGTTTAGAGGTATGCAGTGTCTGGCGCGGGCTTTACCTTCGGAGGTATTAGTGCTGGTCTGGTCGTCCTTGGTAGAGAGGTGTTCCTGCTATTGAAAGGTCTTAGTTGCCTTTTTTATACATGTAGGTCACGTCACAGGGAAATTCTAGAAACACTGCAAGAGCACCGCAGCTGTCACAAACTCACCCAGGCTTAGCAAAGTGCGGCTTGGACGTCAACAAACCTTCTGACTGAACATGTGTCCACTCGCACAGGTGTAAAAATCACAGCTGCGATGCCAAAAGTAGTGTAACACATTGTTTAACTCAGTGTAATAAAGTGTACCAACAATCAGCTATGACTTACGAAGCAAGCCGTTCACACCCGTTCGCCATCTCGGCCGCAAGCGCAGTCATAATACCTGAAAATTTATAGCATGGTTGGCGGAAACAACGGTCTTTTTGTTTTGGGGTTATGCTGTCCACAGACACACACATACAGACACATTAACACACACACAGGACCTTTTTTTAAAAATGCTTTTTTTCGGACTCAGGGGACCCCAAAACATATAATCCCGGTGAAATTTCGGCATCGAATTTTTGGGTGCATTACAATATCTTCTCTATCCCTATGTACATTGTACATATGCGGCTAGAGAAAGTCAAAATGTTTTTTTTGGACTCAGGGGACCCCAAAAAATATATATCCGGTGAAATCTCGGTATCGAATTTTTGGGTGCATTACAATACCTTCTCTATCCCTATGTACATTGGCTAGAGAAAGCAAAAATGTGTCAAGAGAATAAAATTGATTGATTATCTGATAACCATTTGCGTATCCTACATTTAAAAACTGTGATATATGTTTTGTTTTACTTTAATTGATAATACATTATACATTTTGTCGCAAATAAATACAAACTACTTTATGTTTTGCTTAACCTTGCAAATGATATACAAATATTATTTTTCTGTCTTTTCTCGTATTCTTGATTATCACTTCTCAAAAAGTAACTTCTTAACGATTTATGTATACGAATTCAAATATGTAAAATACAGGCTGTCTCGAAACGAAGAATGAAAATGCTGACATTGTTGCTCAGAATATATTTTATGTAAAACTATAGTTTTTATCGCAAATAAAGATACATCACAAAAGAAGCTCATGGAACAAATCCACAAGGTGAGTCAAATAGGTTGGAAGCACCGAGTCGCGTGCTTTAGCATGTTTTATACGCATACCGGCATACTACATAGCGTTTGGCTAACTTGTAGTTATTTGCTTATTCTTCTAACATATTTCGTTACAAGAGACGTGAATAAAGGAAAATGACTAGGAAAATAAGCTGGGATACATACTTCGCTAATACTAATCTTCTAGAGGTAATTTAATGTTTTTAGAATGCAGGCAAGGAACTGATAAAGACAATAGAGGCAATAATGCTATCAAAATAATATCAAATGATTGTAGATATAAAGAAATATAATAATCCCATATGCAGTGAGAAAAGCTTATTTACCATCTTTTTAACATTTTATTTTATTTTTTTTACATATGATAACCTTTGTAGTAAGTTGTTAAGGGCTTACTATTAAGATAATTACAAAATGATTAGGAAAATGAGTACAGCATATTCGTAGTTAGAGCAAAATACATTAGTTTCGGATTCAACAGCAACCTCTTTTGAGCGGCCAACTGTCCTTTCCCCCCTTACCCAAAAGCTAGGTTTGCTGATAGCAGATGAAAAGTGTGTGTGTGTGTGTGTTTTTAATTTCCCTCTTAGGTGTGAATATATGGGCATCGCAGACTAATAATTCGTGCGCTGAGTTATCTCAAAATGCTGTAATTTTCAGTATTAAACAAAACCTATACATAAGAGTTTCGAAACTGTGACGTAAACTAGTTCAAGTATAACCTATAGCTGTTAACATTAGTTTGGTGTTATTTCGAAACAATCGTATACAAATGCTACAAAAAGTGTTCTGCATAGCACTTTTGCATGACATTTTTAATAATTCGTATAACCTTCTTTTGCAATAGCAAAAAATCTTTAGTTCTTTTCGCTGCATCCTAATGGAAGATAGGCCACGCGAGCTCTATCATTTCCACAAGGTGTATCTAAGAGCACCTTCTTACGACTGGGAGGAACATCAAAGTGCTCTAGATCTTCAAAGTGAGTCAGTCGCGCGTCTTACATTAAGTGAGCGATTTCATCGGGTGATTTGGTCAGCGTCGCGTCTTACGGTGATGGCTTCCACTTACTACGTTATGCCAGAGCAGTCCTCAATTCTTGGCCAGCAGAAAATAACCAAAAATTACTGAATTAATTATCTTAATAACGGATTGTGTGTTTAAAAAATCTAATGTGTTCCATTCCTCTATTTACTTCATTCTAATCGAGAAACAATTAGCAGAAATAGTCTCATTACTTGCATCCTTGTAAGTAGAAACGAAATAAGAGGCTACCATAGGTTAAAGTGATAGTGAAAAGCTGGTTGCTGTGTGACTGAAATTCTTGTAAGTTTTTTAAAGCTGAAACCAAAAACAAGGAATATCTCAAAAACGGTAATCTCCACGCAAAAAGTGTCTATAACATAAATTGTCTGTTTTAACGTGCACAACTATTTTTGTGTGGTAAGGTTTTGTCCATCTCTTACGGTTTAACAGTTATACACATGTCCGTAAATTCATCCAGAATTAAGTAGTCTTCAGAGGCTATTCCCAGAAAATTCAAGATATGCATTTTATTTGTCAGGTAGGTATATATCTTTAATATACAATATCTTAATCAAAATCGTTAGCTATTTTTGAGAAATCAAAATTTTCGAAAAAAGTTCCATGTAAATCTTAGTTTTGGGTGGAGGGATTTTCTTGAAAATCTTCGTGTCGCATCCGTGGAACATACCAATCTTAAATACCAAGTTTGGTATTTAACGCTCTTTTCGTTTTTGCTCTATGCTGTCTACAGGCGCGCGCGCGCACACCCACACACACACGGTCCTTTTTTCTAAAATGCTTTTTTTGGATTCAGGGGGACCCAAAACACGTATTTCCAGTGAAATTACTGTATTGATTTTTGGGCGCATTATAATACCTTCTCTATACACACTGTACACAGCAAGTGTAAAAAAAAGTAAAAATTTGATGTGATTTTCTCTAATCGCTATAAAAATTATCGTTAAACAGCTTATTCTTCCACCTACTTTATGATACTCGAGATAAAAATTAGCAGAAAGTCTCTTAAGGACTTGCTTCCTTGAAATATAAGGTAAATAATGGAATACACTAGCCTAAAACGATAGTCAAATGTTTTAAAAGCTGGTTGGCATGCTCGTTTGTATGCATGACCAAGAGTTTACAAATTTCTGTATGAGAAAGGTTTAAGTATTTCAAATCTACAACTAATAACAAGAAATATCCCAGAAGTGGTCAGCTTCGTGAAAAGAATATAAAGGACATAAATTGTGTGTTTTGAAGAGAACTAAATTTTTGTGTAAGTCTTTGTCTATCTCTGTTTACCAATTACGCAAAATTCATTCAGAATAAAGAGGTCTTTAGAGGCCATACTCAGAAAATATAAGATATAAATTTGATTTTCCATGTAAATATCTTTGATATATGGCATTTTAATCAAAATCGTAGTGCGATTTTTGAGAAAATTTAAATCTTCGAAGGGTAGTTTGGGGTGGATTTTTTTTTCTCAGAATCTTTGTGTCTCATCCTTGGAAGATACTAAACTTAAATGCTGGTTTGGTATTTTACTACTTTTCGGTTTTTAATTATCGTGTTTACTGACCCACACGGACTTTTTCTAAAAATTCTTTTTTTTGGATGCAGTGGACCCCAAAACGTATATTTCCGGTGATATCTCTGTGTCAAATTTTTGGATGGAATGCAATATCTTCTCTATACACTATGTACATAGAGTGCAGAAAAAGTAAAAACTAATGTGTTCTATTCACATGACTATCTCTAGCTCTATAGTTTATTTTTCTATAGCTTCTACAAACAATTCTTATGAAAGCTATTTTTCTATGTCAGTAATGTTAATCTAGATAAACATTTACAGAGAAACGTTAATTACGCGTTTCGTTTTAGCTGCAACAAGATTAAAGCAAAACCAACTGAATACAAGCAGTAGCGGGATGCCAGCATTGAAATGTTATACACTTTTCATGAAATTGCAAGAAATAGCTGAATAAGGACAGAATATTAACAATGCTACCTTCATATAATGTTCTCTAGCTACTATTGTTTATTTTTCTATAATTTCTACTAACTATTTTAATGAATGATTGCGTTTCTATTTCACATTAATCAATATAATCTTTTTCCGAAATAGCTTCATTATACATTTGTAGGTATAAGAGAAACATAGAAAACCGAATCGATAGTCATATACTTAAAGTGGACTCCTGATAGCCACAAAGCTCCACAATCTTGCCGTATTATCACAGATCGCGGGAAACAACTGAATAACGACAGCATTTGAAGAAAAAAAAAGTTGTATTGAATATTTCAAACCAACAGTAATGGATAATATGCTAATGCCATAAAGATTATTTAAAATACATAGTGTGCTTTAAATACATCTACAATATGTTTTTTCTGTGTAGCTAAGCTTTTGTGTATCTACGAGTATTATGATTTATTCATTATATAGGGTGGAAGGTAAATAAGTGCAAATATTTGTTTCAGCGTTTGAAGATAGTACGATTTGCATTTTTTCGCTATTTTCTAAGGTTATATTCATGAGAAACATTTCACAATGTTTTAGAATGGCCATTGTTTCCTATCTCAGGCTTTAGGTTGTTTATGTAACAGGTCACACGCTTGACTCTTCTCAGCCTTTGATCTTTTTCTTATGGTGTTTAACGCCCGCTTTTACTACAATGGCACCGCAGGCGATGTCACTAATGATACTGGAGAACCCGGTGCCGTTTCGTCCACCACAAATCGCCTTTTGTCCTGCCCGACTGTAGGTGGTGTGGTGTGTGTAAACACATCAGAGAGGTGGCTCAGGACCGTTAAATCCTATCATTTTTGCTTCATTTATGACAATGTTAAATTTTCTCTACTAAATATTAAATTATTTGCATTTATCACTTCCCATACTGTATAAATGTATGCTCTTACCGAATGAAGAGGGTTTCACAGGTTACTCCCAGATAATTCAAGATACCTGTATATTTCATCATGTAAAATCTTAATATATGGTGTTTTAATCAAAATAGTTTACAATGTTCAAAAAAATAAATTACAAATGGATATCGAATTTTTGAATGTAGTATAATACTTCCTTTCACCTAGTGGGTATATTGAGGGTAAGTAAAACTTGGCCAAAACGTCATTTAGCAGTCCCTATTATCATGTTTATATTTCGAGTCCTAAACGCCTTGTGATTTAGACCTCCCGCTAGACATAACTGGGTATATGTTCCCTAATTTACCTGGCTATTGATCTGTCCCGTGCTGGAATGCAGCAGCAGGAGTTGGTGACGCAAATGGATCGGTGAAATGTTACCTTTCTTTTTTACTGTCTTTCTGCTCATATGGACTTTCATGCATACATCAACGCTATATCAGGTGAAGACGTTTAAGTTCTTGTATCCTTCAGTATGATTATTTATAGCTCACATTTTATACTGCTTCTGTTCTAAACAAATCTTACATCATCTTGGGACATATACAAATATGATGTATTACTTCACATGCCTCTTCAGTAAATATTGTTTATTACTGTCTCTACTAAGTACGTAGATAGGAAAGGTATTCAACCCAGTCCAAAACTTCGATTCCAAAATATCACCAGAAGTAGACATTTTAGCCCCCGTATCCAAAAAAGGATATTTATACAAAAAATATCCTTATTCTGTGTGTCAAAGTGTCTGAGAGCATGATAACTTAAATCAGCAAAATACCAAACTTTATATTTACCTTTAGTATCTTCTAACGATGGGACACAAAGATTTTGAGGAAAATCTTCCGCCCCAAACTACCCCTTACAAGGAACAAAGTTTAAAATGTTCATTTCCTCAAAATTTTCTATAACGAATTTGTTTAAAATACCATATATTAATATATTTGCAAGACAAATAAAATGCATTTCTGGAAATGGTCTCTGAAGAACTCTTCTACATTCTTGATGAATTTTGCATAACTGGTAAACCATAAGAGATAGACAACAGATTACTAAACAAAACATCTGGTGTATTCCATTCACATGACGTTGTGTAGATGTTACACAAACAAACTTTTCTTACAAAAGATGATTCTTTTATCTACATTATGCTAATCGATAAAAACAATAGCAGAATTAGTCTTGTTACTTGCTTTCTTGTAAGTAGAAAGAAAATGATGGAATAACTAGACTAAAGCATAGTCAATTCTTTTTAAATAATTCTGTGTGAAATAATAGATATTCCGTTCTTTTGCTTGTCAAGAGTATACAAAATCAGACGAAAGACCGACAATCTACCGTTTGAGAAAAGTTAAAGTGGCTTAAAATTGAAACAAACAACTTAGAATATCCCGAAATGGTCAACTCTACAACTGTTTATGGCATAAATTATGTGGTTTAACTAGCTCTAGAATTTTTATATAGTAAGGTTTTATCTAATTCTTGCGTTTAACCGCTACGCAAATTTCAGTAAAGTTCATCCAAAATGAACAAGTGTTCAGAAACTATTTGCAGAAAATTCAACATATATATTTGATTTGTGATGTAAATAGCTTTGATATACGCTATTTTAATCAAATCTGTTGAAGCCATTTTTGAGAAAAATAAAATGTTTAAAAATGTTTCTATGAAAACTTTAGTTTGTAAGGTGTTTTTTTTTTATCTTCGTGCGCATCTTTGGGAAAATACTTAACTGAAATACCAAGTTTGGTATTAATGGCAATTTAGTTTCAGTTATGCTGTCCACAGACATACACAAACTTTTTCTAAAATGCTTTTTTCGGACTTAGGGGACCTCAAAAATTATATTTTCGGAGAAATCTCGACTTCGAATTTTTGAGTGGAATACAATACCTTCTCTGCCTACTATATATAAGGCTGTACATACGTGCTAGAAAAAGTAAAAATGTAGATCTTGTTAAAACGCACAGTTTATGTCAAATCCATTCTTTCGTACAGTTAAGCATTTTCAAGATATTGCTCGTTATTGGTTTCGAAGTTTTCTCCTACCGGAATTTTTCAATTCCAGGCTATCAAAGAAACTAATTTCAATCACACAGCAACCAGCTTTTAAAAAACTTGACTGTCGCTTTAGCCTACTGTATTTCCTTATTTTCTTTCTACTTAAAAGGCACTAGGTAAAAAGGCGGTGGTGATGATGATGATGATGATGATGATGATGATGATTGTAGTGTTTAATGGCGCTCAATTTCTAAGAAATTTCTGCTATAGCTTATCTGATTAGCATGAAATAGAAGAATAGTATTTAACATTAATTTCTTACGAGATGTATAGAAAGTTCACTTGAAGGGAACACTTATGAAAACTTATTTTTCTTTCTGTTTGATTTGCATTAACTGTACTTATTGAAGGTAAAACAGGAACATAAAAATTAATCGATAATAACATATTTGTGAGCTAGCAGTTAGATGCGCTTCCCCTGATATTGGGAGAAACAATTGATTACGGCAGCACTTTTGAAATTACCAAGTGTCGAGAAATTTCAAAGCAACATTTTTGATGCATAATACTTAGTTGAGTAAATTTTTTGTTTTATATAGTTATTGATTTTTTATTCATTTAAGTTGTTTAAATCTTTCGGTCATATCGCGACTACACACTGTTGTTTCTTCATAATAGATTTGTACATGGACAGCTTTTACACACTCGATAACACATTTATACGTTATATTATAATTATTTTCCATACTCTTTGAAATGGAGCACTGTGTTTTTTGTGAAATTATGGACAGTGATGATGTGTTGAAAGCTGAACACGGTTTGACATTGTGCTGGTTCATGAGAATAGAATATGGAAATGGGTCAGGTTTGTATATCCAACGCGCAGTGTGATAACAACTTGGTTTTGACGTTTTAGTTGTAAAATGGTGAATTTTAAACTGTAGTTAGAATATACTGTATGAAGCCTACTGTTTGGAGTAGAATGCCACTTTATTTGACACTGATGTGTTACGAATCGCCTAGTACATATATTTCTGTATCGCGTTTTTGTCGTTCTCTTGCGGTTTACCTGTTATTTCAGGTGACCCACATGGGTCGTGTGCAGGTATCCCTTTTTGCCTTAAACGAGTTGCAGAACTCTACGGGACCATTTCAAATTACATCTGGTAGTGGACTACGGTCGTCTTCTTAGTGCGGTGGTACTTGCCAAGCGAATTTTCCCCACTGGGAGACCTGGCCCGGGGTACACTCAGCCTCATGATGTCCGTCGGGGACCTATTGACGAGCTACTTGATTGAGATGTAGCGGCTCCATATCGAGGAGACCGCATTAACCGGCCGGGAGGGACTCGATGCGCTGATCACGTCCCACCCTTCATCACTGCACACCATTCCTGACGCCTTCGAGCCGAGGTGGGGGATGCAGCGGCCGGGCGGTAGACCTTGGACCCTTGCGGATTGTTGTGCCATGGAAATAAGTGGAGAACTGCGTGAGTGACCTTCGGTTTACTTCTTTCAGGAGCGCGACCCACTCAGTCTCGTTTATAGTAAGCCGGATAAAAGAAGATCGCTCATGTAGTTTCCTACTGATTGGTTTAACTTGAAATAGCACCGTTGAGTTCTGAAACTCCTTTAACACAATAAGGGATATCTTGAAGACGGGCAATTGGGTCATCTGGCATAAAATTCCCTCTGAATATAGAGGACACAGCTTTTTCAATATATACATTTTGTCATGAAAATAATCTTCGGCATATGGTATGTTAATCAAAATTGTTTTGAAGAAGTAAAAATGACGAAACATTTTCCAATATAAAAGGATAATTTAAGGTGTGGGGATATTCTTGAAACCTATGTAACATAATTGGAAAATGCTAAACAAAATAGAGTTTAGTATTTAACCAATTTTCGTTTCCGAGTTATGCTGTATACAGCACACACGCACACACATACACACCTACGCATACACTAAAAATCGAGGATTTTATTTAGCCAATCTCATAATGCGTATCTTCAGGAAAACATTTATATTCAGTCTTTAGAAGCAATGAAATAATTACTCTAGATTCTATAAGCGCTAGAATAAGTAAAATATTTTTACGAAGATGTTCTCCGAGATGTAGTGGTTGCGGGTACAAATTAGGAGGAGCGCGATGGATTTTTAGGGCGCAAAAATCAAGAGCATGGCTTTATTTTGAAGGGAACTAAAGCCGTTGGTCCTGCATCGAAGATCTGCGGCACGTAAAAGAATTTCAAACATGATAAAGATACCTCTGAGCAAACTTAAGTTATTTTTCAAGGACGATTTCTGTACTAATGATTTTATATATATCCTATGTATGTTAGTTGCAATTTTAATTGAAATAACCCATTAAACTTAAAGTACGAATAAAGAACAGCATTCCATATGAAAATTCTCGTCTATATAATGTGCATTAAATTATAAAACTCTAAAATTAATTCGCTAATTGCCAAAATATTTGCAAAGTATTCGTAGATTTTACATTGGTTCTTTTAAGCTATATTCACCAATGTTGCAGTCCAACAGAAGAAAGTGTTTATTTACTTGATAGGTTGGTCACCATTGGTAACTATGCCAAGAAATGACGGTGCTACACGCTTAAAAATAATTATGCCGTATTTATGCGAATCTAATGCGCACCTTTTTTGTTCTATTGCAATGTGGTCACTCTCCACTGCATTATGCTTATCGTTGGCGAATTATTTCAAGGGGCGTTTGAATTGAAGGAGGAAATTAGGTGAGTCAAAAAACATCTTATGACGCTAGTTTCAAGTGTAAAGTTAAATGTACACCTCCTTAGTTGTGCTAATCTTTTAAAGAAGTTCTACTATTAGTAGATATTTCCAGTTTGAATAAGCTGTATAATTGTAATTTCACATGACTTTCTCTGCATCTCTGTAACAAATTATTATTAAATTTCTGTTATTTTTTACCTACATAATGCCAATCAAGTTCAACATTAGCAGAAATTATCCTTATTACTTGATCCCTTGTTAGTAGAAGGGAGAAAATCTAATGTCATACATTCACATGATGTTCTCTAGCTGTACAGCAAACAAAGATTAATCTGTTATCTACATCATGCTAATCAAAATAAACATAAGCAGAATGTTTTATTACTAGCTCCTCGTAAGCAGAAGGGAATAAGAAAATGCACAGGCTAAAGCTATTACCTCGCCCTTTAAAAGCCAATTGATATGTGAAACAATTGATAAATCCAGTCTCTTTGCTTGTCAGGAGTAAACAAACGAGAAGCGAGAAGAAAGATATCTTCCATTTTGGGAGAAGTTTAACTGGCTAAAACTGAAATCAATTATCCGGAATATCTCGAAAATGGTTAACCACGAAAAATGTATATGACATACATTGTCTATTTTAATATCTATATTTTGTTATTGTGTATCCCTTACAGTTTGCCAGTTATACAAAAGTTATCCAGAATGAAGAGGTCTTCAGAGGCTACTCCTAGAAAATTCAAGATAAACATTTTGTTTGTCATAAAAACATCTTAAACATACGGTATTTTAATTATAATCGTTAGAGCCATTTTTGAGAAAATCAAAATTTTGGATACATTTTCCATTTAAAGGGTAGTTGCGGATGGATGGATTTTCTTGAAAATCTTTGTGTCGCATCCTTCGAAGATAACTTAAATAGCATGTTTGGTATTTAACGGATTTGTTTTTGAATTATGCTGTCCACAGACATATATATATATATATTCACATAGACAGACAGGCAGACACGGACTTTTTTCTAAAAATGTTTTTTTTTGGATTCAGAGGGTCCAAAGCACGCTTTTCTAGTGAAATATCGGTATCGAATTTTCGGGTACAACACAATATCTTCTCTATACACTGTGTACGTAGTAGGTGTAGAAAAATTAACAAATAAGAACGTGATTATTGGTACCAAAACAGTGTCAAATTCAGAAAGAATGTCCATTGTAGCTGAGAACAACGTTCGCTTATGACAGAATTTGGCATTATTTCCAGCTAAAGCTAGCAAAAGAAAACGTTTAATACTTGCACTGTAATATAGGTATTTTATTTTCGGTTGAGTAGATAGTGGTAATTTATTTAACACGTAAGAATAGGTACACTCTTATTTGTTAGGTACAAATCCATTGTTTTACAAAATAAATTTAAAAATCTGATGTGGTACAATCACTTAACTTTCTCTATATCTCCGTAACAAATTATTGTTAATAAGCTTATTCTTCTATTTACTTCATGCTAATCAAAAAAAATTAGTAGAAACATTCGCATTGCTTGCTTCCAAGCAAGTAGAAGGGATATAAGGGAGTACCATAGTTAAAGTATTAGTCAAAAGCTGGTTGCTATGAGAGGGAAGTTCCTTTGTTTGTATGGACAGGAGTTGACAAATTCCTGTATGACAAAGGTATACATCTTTCAAAGCTGAAACTAAAAACAATTAATATCTAAAAAACGATCAACTCCACGAAAAAATGTGTATAACATAAATTGTGTGTTTTAGTGTAATCTACACTTTTTTGTGTGGTAAGTTTTTGTCTATGTCTTACGGTTTAGCAATTATGCAAAATTCCGTAAAATTTATCTAGATTAAAGTAGTCTTCAAAGGCTATTTCCAGAAAATTGAAGATATACATTTTATTTGTCAGGTAAATATCTTTAATATACGATATTCTAATTAAAATCATTACAGCCAATTTTGCGAATATCAAAAGTTTCTAAACAGTTTCATGTAAAGGGTAGTTTGGGTAGGGGGGATTTTTCTCAAAATCTTTGTGGCGCATCCTTGGAAGATACCAAACTGAAATACCAAGTATGGTATTAAACGGTATTTTCGTTTTTGAGGTCTACTGTCCACAGACACACACACACACACACACACGCACAGACACACAGACATACACATGCACACATACACGGATATGTTTCCAAAAATGCTTTTTTTTGGGGATTCAGGAGGACCCAAAACGTATACTTCCGATGAAATCTCGGTATCGAATTTTTGGGTGGAATGCAATACCTTCTCTTTACAATATTCATAGTAAGTGTAAAGAAAATAAAAACATTTATCCTATTATTAATGTACAATATATGCACCAAATAACTCTTTTTTATGATTTATAAGTTTCAAACTTGGAGTATAATTAGACTAATTAACTCATTTAATTCATGCAAATGCAGCATTTGTGTATTCCTTGTGTTATAAAGAATCGTGTTCTTTATGTTGTGTGTATATTTTTTGTATTTTATAATTTTTTAAGATGGCATCTACGGCATCTACACCTTGATGTATCTGTAAGAGATTCTTCAACAAGTTCTAGAATACAAATGAGTATAAAATTTTCATGAAAGAGTTGCAACATGAAAACTATTGCTGAGTGGATATTTACTGACTATGATGTGTTTTAACCACTATTAAATTAAATATGTGAACATTCTTGATAAATGTACCTCTGCTTCAACACGTTACAGTCTTTAATTAGCAGCGAAAGCTGCAATAGACCATGGTGGAATTTTAAAGCTAAAGCAAGCCATGTTTAAACACCTGACTATCGACTCAGTTTCCTCTCTATTCTTGTGTTAATATAAAAGGTAACTCTTCAATCCTGGTAGCCTTACTCATTATATATGTTTACTTAACAATTTTTTTCAAATTAAGCAAGAAACAGTTACAAGAGCAGTTGAAAAAATCTTATGTGTTCCATTCACATGACTTTCTCTACATCTCTGCAACAAATTAGATTTAAAAAGCATATGCTTCTATTTACTTCATGCTAATCGACAAAAAATTAGCAGAAATAGTCTTATTACTTGTTTCCTTGTAAGTAGGAGGGAAATAAGGGAGTAGCATAGGTTAAAGCAATAGTCAAAAGCTGGTTGCTATGTGGCCGAAGTTCCTTTGTTTGTATGGACAGGAGTTGACAAATTCCTGTATGAGAAAAGTTAAGTTTTTCGAACCTGAAAACAAAAACAAGGAATATCGAAAAAACGATCAACTCCGCGAAAAAATGTATAGTACCTAAACTGTGTGTTTTAATGTGCTCTACATTTTTTGTGTGGTAAGTTTTTGTCCATCTCTTACGGTTTAGCACTGCTGTAAAATTCCGTAAAATTCACCCAGAATAAAGTAGTCTTCAAGGCTATTCTCAGAAAACTCAAGATATACATTTTGTTTGTCAGATAAATATCTTTAATATGTGATATTTTAATCAAAACCTTTAGAGCCATTTTTTAGAAAATAAAAATTTTCGAAAAAAGTTCCATGTAAAGGGTAGTTTGGGGTGGGGGGATTTTTCTCAAAATCTTCGTGTCTCATTCCTGGAAGATACTAAACTTAAATACAAACCTTGGTATTTTACCGACTTTTCGTTTTTGAGTTATCGTCTTCACAGACAAACGGACACACTGACACACGAACACACACACACACACAGGACCTTTTTGGGAAAATGCTTTTTTTGGATATTAGGGACCCTAAAACATATATTTCCGGTGAAATCTCGGTATCGAATTTTTGGGTGGAGTGCAATATCTTCTCTATACACTATGCACATAGTGCGTGTAGAGAAAGTAAAAATACGTATAACACCAAAGCCCATCGTATTATACTGCACTAATCCTTGGATATATGTAACCTTCACTACAACAACGCTCTGCATTGTGCATAGTCACCAGGCTATTTGCGGCCATTAATCTGTAGGCAGGTAATGGCATGTCTATACAATAATCGCGACAAGTTTAACAGAATTTAAATCTAGTGATGGTCATTTTTCACGAGACAATTTATGGGTTGCTCTTCAGCATTTCACATCTTATACCAGATGGAGATGACTCTGTGGCAAGCAATACATTTTCTGGCATCTGAACTTCTGAATGTTGCACCACTATCAGTCGCAAATTCTACCCATTGGCAAAACCATACTAACGAAACAAACCACCTCTGTCAACAATATTGGTTTCCTACAATTGAATCTCCGATGCAAGAATAACAAATTAAGAATGAAAAACTGAATAGTCATCCGATTAAAGGGTCAATTAATCTTGGTAATTTTTAAACAAACATTACTGGAAAATATGTTCATTGTTGAATACCTTCATGTATTGAACGACTTGCGTGAGCTTATAATAAAGTATCACATTATGAAATAAACATGTTACGTGTTTACCATGTGTTTTTGTGAAATCTGCTGCGAAGTAGTATTTGAAGTTATTTTTTGCAATCATGAGTGAAATAACGTTTCATTAAAATATACATGATTATTTGGAGTGTATAAATGATATATAATATATCACAGAATACCCCCATTTGCTATTATGGAGAATCATTTAATCATAAATATCTTTTTTGAGACTGTAAAAAACATGTAACATGGAATATATTGACACTTTCTTTCTTTTTAGGAAATTTTATATTCATTGGTATATGTTTTATGATTTTTATGAATTTTTAAGGTAGTCTTCAGCAAAAATTTGGGCTTGATTTATATAAATTGGTTTTATATTAATTTAGTAGTAACTAAATTAGCAGTATATCAGTTATACGACTGACGATATGAATAGTAGTGAAATAGAATTTTATTTAAGGACTGCTCTGGTTCTCAGCATCCCATTTTATACTTGGCGTGAAAGACCACTTAATTTTGCTCAGAGACCTATATATCAGGCTTGAGGATCTTTTACGTGCCGTAAATCTACGGCACGGGACTACCGGCTTTACTTTACTTCCAAAGGAAGCCATACTAAGGATTTTTACGACCGATTTCATCATCAGAAGCCACGGATAGCCTATTGCGCCTACTGAAACTTCAGCAGGAAGAGATGAGGCGAGAGAGTATGAAGAATGGTCAGTTGGTTGCAGGTGCAGCGCAGTGAGGGTTTTAACGTTTCCAGATTGAAGATCACCTTACACTCATGAGATGTTTCTCTTCTACGCCTGCGGACTGGTTCCAGCAGAAATCTTTCGCTAGGGAAGAAATACCTCTGTTTTTGCGTTACATATCATGTTTTTTTATTGTTTCATTTACATAGCCCCCTTTAACATCTAAGGTCATATCGAGGGCTTTGCATTTGAGACAACTCGGTGTCTGTAGGTTCTTTACATTGGTTTAAATCATTTTATTTTTCTCAAATACACACACATTCACTCTCACATACATACTTCCAGACTCTGTGGGGGATAGGGAATAAATCTGGCTAAAGAAAAATTCCCCGCCCCAGCCGGGAATCGAACCCGGGACCACTCGACCACGGAGGCAGTCTACATATCATTGTTCACCACTCTTGTGCCTACAACCTTTAAAGTCGAAAATGTCAAACAGCGAAAGCTCCTATGTTTTCTCAGTTATAACATATTGTATAAAATTCGAGCAGAATGAATAGACTTAATAAGCTTTGTTAAGAAAATTTAAGATGCGCATTTTATCACGCATGTAAATGTCTTATGAAATATAATAACGTTTAATAAAAGTTTAAGCACATAAAATGTTATGAGGTTTTCCAACATAAGAGTAATTTGGAAAGGTTACGATTTTTGTAGATTTTCGTATCGTAACTTTGGAAAATGCTGAACTTGAAACATAGAGTTTGGTATTTATGACTAGCTTTTTATTCAAGGGCCTCAAAACATATATTAACAGTGAAATTTAGATATCGACATTTTCTTGATGGAATAGAGTACTTCTGTGTATTAGTTTACAAGAGAAAATAAATATTATTTTTAAGGGTTTCAAACATCCCTTATTTCCATTTGTAGATGCCAAAAAATGTTGGCATATAAAATATTCGTTCAAAAGCCTTTTTATAGCTACTAACGTTTACAATTTATTTCTACTTGAGCATTTTTTATATTTACAATACACCTTCAATAGCAAATTTTTCGTTGAAACGAACTATTTCTTGTGTTTAGTACATAAGTAGATGCCAGATAAAGTGAACGTTAAATATCCTAATTATTTTCATGAAAAGATAATATAAAATTAAAGATGGTATTCAGAAATAAAAATAAATTCAAAATACAATCAAGATCATGATCAAGGCGGAAACATCACTCGTAGTTAAGTTTAGATTATTTGGAAAAAAGAATATTTTTGTATTTTATAATAATTGTAATTTTATATTTCATTCGATATTTATTTTAACGTTACACAATACCTATATTTTAAAAAATGGCACTGAAACTTTATTTTTTACTGTCAACTGCACACCACTTTACAGAAAAGTCATAATTCTACACATTTGAAGCTGGACAATAATCTTTAGCCAAGTATTAGGGGGAACTTAAGTATAGCAGCTTATGTGTGCTCAAGCAACAGTTTGTGGGTGTTTGCTTTGAGAAGATTTTTCTGTAAATTAAATTTATGGTGCAAATGGCCCACTATCACAGAATTGTATTTAAGAATAAGAAACTATTAGTGAGTGGTCTTTTGGATCTACTTTGATGCTAATAAAATGATTTATTATTTTCGAAAACTAATTGCTAATAAAGCTTGATAAACATTGTTCCTTTGAGAAAATAATAATGTGTTTTTAATCCACAAACGTTATGTATAGAAATTCATCAGCGAACTTAGAGAATTCGAGGACCAGTATTTACATTTTGAGTTTGGAAACACTGCTGAAGGTGTCATCTGATGTTTCCACTGGAAAGCTTGACATTGTTGAACTTAACCTAATCAGATATTTTATCAATGGAGCGTTATTTATGTTTTACAGTGATTTTAAAATCGTGTCTCACAAAATATGCAATTAACTCTGAAAATATTCGCGCAATGATTTATTATGATTTTTGATGTGGATTATTAAGACAAAAGGGCATTGCTCAACTTACTACTACATGTGGTGATGTCGCTGCTTCCTTTTCCAGTGTGAAACGCTGGTATAACGAGTTTAATAGTGGCCGCCGTTCGCTCACTGACGAATTTCTTGAAAGTGGTTCAAAATCAGTTGTGCCAGAAAACATTGATTTTGAGCAACTGATTGTACAGATCGTCATGCCACGTACTGTGAGGTAGAGACAACCTTAGGCATTAGTTCCACCAGCATGTATAAAATATTGCGTGACCATTGAGCTGTGAAAAAGATTTGTTCTCATTGGATCCCACATATTTTGACACAGTCTCAAAAGGATGCTCGAGTCGATTGGTACACACAAATACTCAAGAAATGCAATGGTGGGTCTGCAAAAGACGTATTACAAGATTATAGAAGATGAAGAATCATGAATCTATGCATATTGGCTGGAACATAAATAGCAGTCGACTGTATGGCTGTTCAAAGATGAACCAAATCGAACAATACTTATTTGCACTCGAAGCACTTCGAAACAAATGATAGCCTGCTTTTTCATAAAAAAAAACCGGTCATGTAGCAATAGTGTTTTTAGACGAACGTAAAACTGTCAGTTCTGAAAGGTACACAACCATCTGTTTGCCGGAAGACTTCGATGAAATAGGAAAACAAACAGTGCCATCGGATCGTTCATCGATAATGGGAGCTCTCACACATCTCGTCCAACAACCGAATATTTGAACACTCTAAAAATCGAATTGTTGACTCATACCCTGTACAGTCCTGATTTGGCACTCTTTTTGTTCCGGAACATGAATAAAATGCGTGAACAATGATTGTTGTCGACAGAAGAAGCAGTTGATTGGGTTAAAAAAACTTTTTTTGGAGGTGTCTCAAGCATTTTGGAAAAAAAAATGCTACGATAAATGATTCTAACGAATGCAAAAGTGTATTGATATAAAAAAGAATATATCGAGAAATAGCAGAGGAATTTTCAATGACAAATTACTTTTATTATTAAGCCAAAAATATAAACAGTGCAGCTCATATACATATACATCCGTAAAAAATATGATAAGCTAAATTGTTTCTTAAATAATGAGTGATTAATTTAAACTATAGGGATAGGGATTTTACTTTTCCAATTGTGGCTTTAGGAGAAAAGAGATAGGAACATGAAATTTGAAATAAGCTGGATTCTATGTTCCAGAAGAGGAATTTTCAGAACTATGTTAGAACGAGATATATATAAGAAGTAGTAAAATCGTGCAACAAGCTATCGCATGCAACAAACACTGGAATCTAAAATCATGAACTGTGTTAACAATTTATATTAGCTACAAACATGAGTGCAAGAATGCAGCTGGGTCACCTGCATACTGCAGAGTTTATTCCCATCAAAGATTTAATCAGGCGCACAAACCGCCCTCTGAGGGCAGTCAGGAATTTAATTCACTTTGTGAGATAAAATCAAAATGGCGCTCCTCGCTTCCATAACGATCAACTAGCCCAGGTTTTCACACTTGGTTTCTGTTTGTGTGGATAGCGGCTTCCCTGGTTTTTTCACGCATGAAACAAGTTCTTTCAATTTAATAATGTAGTAAAATGGAACAAACTATTACATGTAAATATTGTATCAGCGAATAGATCTAGATTTTATCCATTCCACTCAATAGTACAGTATTAATATATTACCGTAAATATATGCTTTAAAGTCCTGGGATCCAAAATGAATACTTTGAAGGAAATATCAATTTTTGTATAGGTGTGTCACTCTCTGTGTTTCTGGAAAAAGCATAACTCTAAAACGAAATATTGAATAAATCCAAACTTGGTGTTACTGGGTTGCGACACAAAAATTGTCAAGAGAAGCTCTCCTTATAAAATAACCTTTACATCAAAACATTTTCGAGATGGTTCTTAGGGGTTTTAATTAAGACATCCTGATTTTAAACATTTGCAAGGTAATTAAAATGTATACCTTAAATTTTCTTGGAGAAGCCTTGAAGTTCTCTGCATTCTGAGTGATATTTCTGTAATTACTAAATCTTAAGCGATAAGCAAAACCTTACATCACAAACATGCTCCTTGCATATGAAACTTGGCAAGAATGTATAAAATTTTCAAAAAATATGAACAGTTTTGATAACTTTTTTAGCAGTTTTATTACACATAAAACATACAAATATATGCTACGATATAGATTTTGAGGCAAACATTTTTAAAGCCACAAATGATCATTTTGATGGTCCTTTACCACATAGTTGAACCACCATATTGAGCTATAAATTATTTTTTTCTCAAGTCCTTTATTTCAGCATTGTTTCTTCTTCAAATGTTTCTTGCACCACCGTTTATAGTTTTTAGCTGCGATTTCAAATAGCTTTATAAATGGATTTAAAATTGATGTCAGTGAATTAAAAATATATTAAAAATCTTCCTTGAAATTAATTATTTTCCAAAATTCACATTGAAAAATTAAAACAATTAATAACACTTATATAGACTGTCTTCTCTTAAGTAATTAAGATTAAGAAACACCAGCACAACAATTTTTTAAGTTTGTATACTAAGTTGAATCTAAAATTTGGGAGCAACACGATATGCTGTAGGAGCCTAGGAGCAGTTTCAATTGGCATATTAAAACTAATAAGTTATAAATATAAATTAATATGTTCACAGCTACATGGCAAACTTCCAGTTTAGTTTAGTTTTTGTGTTCTTTTGTGCATTCACAAGAATGTAGCGTTAATTTTTTCCGAATTATTCTTCGTTACTGTTTTGAAATTTCAAATTTCAACTACCTTTATAAACTGGTAAGAAGAAATTGTTTTATTTTATTTTTATTTTATGGTGCATGCAAAGGGAATGGAATTTCAAATCCATCACACAGTGATTCGCTTTTTAAAATTTTGACTATATCTTTAAACTATTGCATTATTTTTATGCCTACAAAGAAATGTGTAAATGTGAAAGTTTATCCCAATTAAAAAGTCTGATGTGTTTCATTCACATGACTTTCTCTACATGTCTGCAAAAAATTATTGTTAAAAAGCTTATGCCTCTATTTACTTCATACTAATTGAGAAACATTAGCAGAAAGTGTCTAATTACTTGCTTCCATGCAAGTAGGAGCGAAATAAGGGAGTAGTATAGGCTAAAGATGCAGTCAAAAGCTGGGTGCTATGTGCCTGAAGTTCCTTTGTTTGTATGAACGAGATTTTTTTTAAAGCTGAAACCAGTAACAAGGAATATCTCCACGAAAATTGTATATGACATAAATTGTGTGTTTCATCGTGATCTACATTTTTTGTGCAGTAAGTTTTTGTCTATCTCTTACGGTTTATCAGTTATGCAAAATTCAATAAAAATCATCCAGAATAAAGTGGTCTTTTGAGGCTATTCCCCGAAAATTCAAGGTATACATTTTATTTTGCATATAAATATCTTAAATATAAGAGATTTTAATCAAAATCATTAGAGCCATTTTTGAGAAAATCAAAATTGTCGATATTTTTTCCATGTAGAGGGTAGTTTGGGGTAGGTGGATTTTCTTGAAAACCTTCATGTCGCATTCTTGGAAAATAACAAACTTAAATACTAATTCAGGGGAATCCAAAATATATATTTCCGGTGAAATGTCGGTTAAGAATTTTTGGTGTGAATACAATACCTTCTCTATGCACTATGTATATAGTACGTATAGAGAAAATAATAAACAGATTGTACTGTAGCAATTTGTAAGTATAGTTTGTGGAGCATAGGGTAAAGAATTTCATGTGAGTACATGTCAGATTTTTAGCTACCAATACGTTAGCTGTTGTTGGGGAATGTAATCACATATCCTTGTCTGAATATTTAAAGGACACACATCCGTCCTGATGGCAATCGCTAAAAGGAATGAAGTGTGGAAATCTCGACATCTTTTTTATGCCCAGTGATGGGTTTATATAGCGGTTGTCAAACTCTGTGTGTGACAGGCAAAGTGAATCTATTGTTCGAGCAGCGATTTATAAAAATATAATACATGGGCTGACGTGGTCAAGTTTTGATGATTCATGAAACTGGGGCGAGGAATTATCGCTGCCAGTTTATTGCTGAGGAACGCTTGGCTGCAGGCTACAAACAGTCCATTAAACTCGATGTGGCCAGTTTCATAGACCTATCATTCAATGATCGTTGTTATAGCAACCGTAGAAAGTAACTCACGGTCTGCACTACTTTTTTTTTCTGTGCTTTCCACAAGAAAGCGTTTAGTGCTCAATGCGACTTTCTGTTTATTCCATATATTATTAATGTTTGCCCTCTTAAATTATGAGAAGCTATACGAGCTCTTATTGGCTGTATATAAAGAGCTCTCGCTCGACGGACATTGGGGCATGAACTGGCGGATTTGACAGCAAAGTTCCGCACCCAGTCCTCCGATTTATAGTGTTACAATTGCAGACTTCAAGTTTGTTGTGCGGAGATCGATACTTTTGTGCTGGCATGCAGAGTGGTCGGCTCTCCGTGGCAACAAGCTAAGAGAAGTGAAGGATCTTCCTGTGAACTGGTTTATCTCACTGAGAGGAGGTGATATTGGCTCGCTTACGAACTAGCCACTGTAATTTTACTTGCTCTTCCTGTCTGTCTTCATTGCCGGTCTGACAAGCTCTGGTAAACTGCGCTCCTCTAGGACAACTGAGAGCCACTCTATAACTGCCGGCTAACATTTCTAACGTCTTGGCGGATGATACTAGAGTGGTATCTTAGGTTTTTAAAATTTTATCCCAACTACCTTTTTCAGTAAGGATATGATTTCTATTTCCCTTGGCAGATATTCATGGGACGGTAGTTGAAGCTTTTAACCTTGTTTCTTAGGCGACATTAGCTCTGCTGTTTTTTAATTTCCTCGGCACTATCTTCGTTCCATTGTTTTAGATTTTGCTAGGAATTATTTTAGTTTTCCTTTTACACTATTTATCTCGAGTTTTAACTATTTGGATTATCATTTTTTGGATTGCTTTTATCGATAGGTATTTGCCTTGCCTGTTTTATTTTAAGGACGTTAATAACCTAGCAGTGGAGCGCCCTTAAACTTCAAATATTATCATTGACGGACATTCCAGAGGCGGCTTCTATATACAAGGAGATATTTCTGCAGAATTACCCTATCCCCGCGAATTCTATCCAAGTTCTGGGATACTATGCTTGCCATTGAGTTGGTTATTGTGATGTATATTACTGGTAATTTAAGGAGTTTTTGGAGCGTTAATGAATACCCGAAAGATAGAAAAGAAATTCTGTGTTTGATAGTAGCAAACTACCGGAAGAAGGAAGATGGAGTTCTATGTTTGACATTTCAGTGTGTAAATCGGAAGAAAGGAGAGTTTACTTCGTGTGAGATTCTTTATATGCGCAAGTATATGAAACAAATCTGATATTATTACATTCACACGACTTTCTCTTCATCTCTGTAACAAATTATTGTTAATAAGCTTATTCTTCTATCTTCTCGTATTTAATGCTATAACATTAGCAGAAACAGTCTTATTACTTATGTAAGTGGAAGGGAAATAAGGGAATTCACTAGTCTAAACCGACAGTCAAATATTTTAAAATGTGGTTGCTATGAGATTGAAATCCGTGTCTTTGCTTGGGCAAGTGTTGGCAAGTGCCCGTATGAGAGAAATATAAGTATTTTAAAACTGAAATCAATGACAAGGAATATCTAAAAAATGGCCAACCCCTCGAAAAAAAATGAATATAGCATAAATTGTGTATTTTAAAGAGCTCTAGATTTTCGTTAAGTAAGTTTTTGGCTATGTCCTACGATTTATCAGTTATTCAAAATTCCGCAAAATTCATCCAGGTAAAGATGTCTTCAGAGATTATTTCCAGGTTATTCAAGATATGCATTATTACATGTAAAATCTTTAATATGCGATATTTTAATCAAAACCATTACCGCTATTTTCAAAAATGTTTCCAAGTAAAGGGTAGTAACAGGTTGGGGGATTTTCTTGATAATTTCGTATCACATCCTTGGAAGATATTAATTTTAAATACGACGTTTCGTATTTAACGACAGTTTCGTTTTTGAGCTATGCTACCCACACACACACACACACACACACTGACAAACACACACTGACAAACACACACAGGTATATTCTTCTAAAAATGTTTTTTTTTTTTTTTTTTTTTTTTTTTTGGATTCAAGGGCTCTCAAAACATTTACGATTAGAATTTTTGGGTGCAATACAATACCTTCTCTATACACTACCTGCATGGTACATGTAGATAAAGTAAAAATGAGAGTGAAAGTGGAAAATGAAAACTCAAAATGAAATTATATTTGATTTGAATAACCAATAAATAAATGGTAGTACAATAATCAGTCTAATATTATTATAATTAATATAATAATTATAAGAACTAGCTGGTTTACCCGATGTTGCATGGTAAAGCTTCAAATTCCAATGACGACTTAATTTATTTTACTAACCACCCTAATTCTATGTGTAATTATTGTTCAATTTTACAGGGTTTTTACTAAATCCCGGTTTTATTAATTATACATAATTTGTTACAGTCTCGACTACACTAGGAATGCATCATCCACTTATATTCTGTTGAGTAACGACTACTTTTACCTTTTATAACACGTATTTACAATGTACACAATAGGTAGAGAAGGCATTGTGTTCCGCAATGTAAGAATTCTCTATACGCGTTTTGAGGACCACCTTTATACATAAAATGTCATTTTTAGAAAACATTACCCGTGTATGTGCATGTCTATTTAGCTCTCTCTCTCTCTCGCTCTCTCTCTCTCTCTCTCTCTTTCTCGCTCTGAGTGTGCGTGTGTATACAGTATTACTCAAAACTAAAAGGTTTGTTAAACACAAAACTTGATATTTAAGTATACAATCTTCCAAGGATGCAACGGGAAGATTTTCAGGAACATCCCCCCACCCCATATTACCCCTTATTTAAATGGAATATTTTTAGAACCTTTCGATTTTCTAAAAATTGTCTAACGGTTTTGATTAAAACGCTGTTTGTTAAAGCTACTTACCTGGCAGTTAAATGTATATCCTGTATTTTTTGGGATTAGCCCCTCGACCTTAATAGCTTTTATAACTGTTAAACAGTGAGAGACAGACAAAGAATTACGTCTCTTTAAAACACACAATTTATGTCATATACAATATTTTTGTTCAGCTAATAATTTTACAAATATTCCCTGTTATTGGTTACAATTTTAAATGCTTATAATTTTCTCAAACTTAATTTTGTTTCATTTTTACTTTCTCTATTCGTAATATGTACATAGTGTATAGAGAAGGTATTGTATTCCACCCAAAAATTCGATACCGAGATTTCACCGGAAATACATATTTTGGAACCCCCTGTATCTGTGGACAGCATAGCTCAAAAACGAAAAGACCGTTAAATACCAAACTAGGTAATTAAGTTTGTGATCTTCCAAGGATACGACACAAAGATTTTAAAGAATATCCCCCCCACCCTCAACTACCCTTTATATGTAACTTTTTCGAAAATTTTTATTTTCTCAAAAATGGCTATAACTACTTTAATTAAAACATCGTATATTAAAGATATTTACCTGACAAATAAAATTTATATCTTGAATTTTCTGTGAATAGCCTCTAAAGTATACTTCATTCTGAATGAATTTTACGGAATTTTGCATAACTGCTAAACTGTAAGAGGTGGACAGAAACTTAAAATACAAAAATGTAGAGCACATTAAAACACACAATTTATGTTATATACATTTTTTTTCGTGGAGTTGATTATTTTTTATATATTCCTTGTTTTTGGTTACAGCTTTGAAAAACTTATACTTTTCTGATACAGGAATTTGTCAACTCCTGTCCATAGAAACAAAGGGACTTCAGTTACATAGCAACCAGCTTTTGACTCTCTTTAGCCTATGGTACTTCCTTATTTCGCTTCTATTTACAAGGAAGCAAGTAATAAGACTATTTCTGCTAATTTTTTCTCGATTAGCATGAAGTAAATAGAAGTATAAGCTTTATAACAATACATTGTTTTAGAGATGTAGAGAAAGTCATATGAATGGGACCCATCAGAATTTTTGTTTACTCCTGAGCATGCAAAAAGAACCGAATTTTAATGACAATCACATAGCTAATGATTTTAAAACATTTGACTGTTGGTTTAGCTAGTGTATTCCCTTTATTTGCCTTATTAGAAGCTAAGTAATAAGACCATTTTTGGCAATTTTAATCTTGAGTAGCATCAAGGAGACTAAAGAATAATCTTTTTAAACAATAGTATGTTTGCACAACAGGTAGAGAAAGTCATACGAATGGAATACAATTTTTTAATCTGTGACATTCCCAACTAAAGTCAAGGTTTCTTTATAACTTCAACGTGTTCGTATTTAAATGAAAGAGTATTATAAATATATATTCTTTTTAATAATTTATCAAATTTATTAAATTTATTAAATTATAAGGTGCTTTTCAATTCAAAAAGAATCATCAAAATCGGTTGAGTGTTTTTTGAGATTACCCTACATAAGACCCACATTTTCTTTCTTTACAATACTAGTGAATGTAATCAGTGATAAGATAATTGCTGTCACAGTTTGAACAGATGCGATTATATAAATAATCTGATGTGTTACATTCACATGGCTTTCTCTGCAGCTCTTTAATAAGGTTATTCCTCTATCTACCTCATGCTAATCAGGTAAACATTTGCAGAAATGGTATTATTACTTGCTTTCTGTAAGTAAAAGAGAAATAAGGGAATACATTATGCTAAAGCAATAGTCAAATCTTTTAAAAACTGTCGTAATGTGGTTGAAATCCATTTCTTTACACAAACAGGAGTTTACAAATTCCCGCATATTTTAAAACCGAACCAATAACAAGGAACATCTCAGAAAATGCATTTGACATAAAGTACATATTTTCATATATCTCTACTTTTTGTGTAGTAAGTTTTTGTCTATCTCTAATAGTTTATGCAAAATTCAGTCAGAATAAAGAAATCTTCAGAGGCTATTCCCAGAAAATTCAATATGTACATTTTATTTTTTATGCAAATATCTTTAGTATAGATATTTAATGAAACTAGTCAGAAGCATTCTTGAGAAAATCAAAAACTTCGAAAACTTTTTCCATGTATAGGGTAGTTTGGAATGGGAGGATTTTTCTTAAAATCTTAGGGTCGCATCCTTGGAAGATTCAACACTAAAATATCAAGTTTGGTATTTTCACGAGTTTTTGTTTTTGAGTTATCGTGTTCACACACACACAAAATGTTTTTTTTATACAGGGAACCTTAAAACATATATTTCCGGTGAAATTTAGATATTGAATACCTTCTCTATACATTATGTACATAGTATGTGTAAAGAAAATAAAAAGACACCAAGGGCACAATATAACTAACCTTCTCAATATGTATAACAGGTGGGTATTTGAGGAGCACGCGGCTGTGAAATGAACCTAAGCACCTAAATATTACCACATTCTACTGACTTACCTATAATGGTGGGAAAATGTTGCAGTTGTGCTTTTATTGAATTGCTACCATCATAGCATTGATATATACACCAACTCGCCATCGCATTGTACTTCAGATGCATCCCTGGAGAATTGCGGGCTTTTAGGAGCCTTACACTCATCGTGCACAAGATCTTAGCATATATCTCAATCAGTGCGACCCATCAGCATCTGCGCTGATTAACAAACAGGGGTGAAACGAAGGTCGCTCACGGCAGTTTCCCACTGATCGGTTTTAACTTGAAATAACTCCATTCAAATTATAACTAAAAGAACTTTCCGGGCTGAGAATCCGTGGTCTGCTGGAGTTTTCAAGTCCAGACGTTTCGTTCACGATTGCGGTGAACATCTTCAGTGGCGTGGTCGAAGTCTTCTCGGTGAACTAAGCAAGAACTGGCATCCGCTAATTGAGAACTTCAAACAGGCACACACCCAACGAGATCATCCGAACCAATCAGGAATCAAAAGCACCGGAGATGCAGCTTCAGCCGGACCAATCGCGTGAGAGTAGCCTGAGTATACATACTGCCGCTATTTCAGCCAACGAGTCACTTGCGACCAAACATTCACAGAGAAGACTTAGACCACGCCACTGAAGATGTTCACCGCAATCGTGAACGAAACGTCTTGACCTGAAAACTTCAGCGGACCACAGCTTCTCGGCCCGGAAAATTCTTCTAGTTATAATTTGGACTACGGCCGTGAAAGCTTACGAGTACTGTTAACTCCGTTCAGTTCTGCAACTCTTTTAGCGCACGAAGGAATTTCTGCTTACGTCTGCTTGGGCCAACTGGTATTATATTTGGTATGTGATCTTTTAATGTGTAACCTGATATTCGTCTAAGAAATTGCATCTCGGCTGTTTCTAAACTTCTCCTGTTTGCTCTACTTAAAGTCCAGTTTTCGCTGCCATATAAGAGTGTAGGGAAAACCGGTACCTTATAAAATTTCATTATTGTCTCTTTTCTGGTTTTATTTCTTAATGTTCTTTGTATAGTTCCATTTATATGTTAGAATTTATTTAATTTCTGCTTTCTCTATACGCACTATGTACATAGTATATAGAGAAGGTATTGTATTGTACCCAAAAATTTGATACCGAGATTTCACCGGAAACATATGTTTTGAGACTCCCTGAATCAAAAAAAAAAAAAAAAAAATTTTTAGAAAAATGTCCTTGTGTGTATGTGTGTGTGTTGCTGTGGGCAGCATAGCTCAAAAACGAAAAGCCCGTTGAATACCAAACTTAGTATTTAAGTTTGGTATATTCCGTGGATGCGACACGAAGATTTTCAAGAAATTCCGCACCCAAACTGCCCTTTACACAGAACTTTTTTCGAAAATTGTTATTTTCTCACAAATGGCTCTAACGATTTTGATTAAAAATCACATATTAAAGATATTTACCTGATAAATAAAATGTATATCTTGAATTTTCTGGTAATAGCCTTTGAAGACTACTTTAATCTAGATGAATTTTGCGGAATTTTGCATAACTGCTAAACTGTAAGAGATGGAGAAAAACTTACTGCACAGGAAATGTAGAGCACATTAAAACACACGATTTATGTTATATACATTTTTTTCGTGAAGTTGATTATTTTTTAGATATTCCTTGTTTTTGGTTACAGCTTTGAAACCTACTTTTCTCATACAGGAATTTGTCAACTCGTCCCATAGCAACCAGCTTTTGATTATCATTTTAGCCTGTGGTAGTCCCTTATTTTGCTTCTACTTACACGGAAGCAAGTAAAAAGACTAGTTCTGCTAACTTTTTTTTGATTAGTATGAAGTAAATAGAAGCATAAGCTTTCTAACAATAGTTTGTTGCAGAGATGTAGAGAAAGTCATGTGAATGGAACACATCAGATTTTTTCTATACATTTTTCTTGTTCATAGGATAGCCATCATCACGAGCAGTTAAAGGTATTTATTTGTTTTATTATTTCTCCATCTTTTGCTATTTTTGATCTTATAGGGAACTTTCGGTATTTATAGGTCATGTTATTAAATAACTATAGGACCAAAGAGTGCGTGACTATATAATACATTTGTAAGTATTACATTCACATGGCTTTCTCTATTTTTTCTGCAAACAAACTATTTTTAAAAATGATTATACTCCTATCTATTTCATTTTAATGGAGATAAACATTAACAGAAATGATCTTATTACTCAGTTCCTTGTTAGTATAAAGAAATAAGGGAATACACCAAGCTAAAGCATTAGTCAAATCTTTTAAAACTTGTCGCTATTCTGCTGACTTTGAAATTCAAGTCTCTCTACATCAGCAGAGTAAAACAAAAGAAATACAGATGACAATTTCCTGTTTGAGAAAGTGCAAGCATTTTGAAATTGAAATAAATAACAAGGAATATCTCGGATATCATTAAGTCTACAAATGAGGTTATATCTAACATAAATTGAGTGCTTTAACGACATCTACAGTTTCTATACAGTGAGTTATTACCTCTCTTGCGTTTTGCCAGTTATTTAAAGTCATTTAGAATGAAGCAGATTTCAGTGGTTAAATGGCTCTTTTCAGAAAATTCAAGAAATACACTTTGTTTTAATATTTTTAATTTGCTGCATTTTAATCAAAATCCTTAGATATATTTTGAGAAAATAAAAGTTATTGAAAGGATATTTCGGGTTGGGTGATATTCTTGAAAATCTACGTGTCGTGTCCTTAAAAGATACTATACTTAAATTCCAAGGTCTTTTGCCCACAGATATACACACAGACAACACATGGAAATTTTGTATTCAGCGAACCTCAAAATATGTATTTCCGGAAAAGATAAACATTTTGGCTGGAATAGAATAGAATACCTTCACATCACATACCTATATAGTACTTGGTAGAGAAAATAAAATTATTCGAACATTCCTAAGATTACTTCATATATAGGCTAAGTATAATTTCTATGTGCTCAATTATACAAGCAGAAATCTCTAACTTAGTCCCAAGCTCAAAATTCTGATTATTGCACTTTCAGTGATTCACATATTGTACTTATCGCTATAAACGATAAATACAATTTAAATAATTTTTCATTAGAATTTAGATCTAACATAATATCATATTAGAAACAGATTTTTTAATCATGGGTACAAAGCTATATCGGCACAGTAGGAAAGACAGAGTTTATGAATTGGCCAAATATGCTGCTACCTTTAATTTAAGTGTAGGTACAACTTATGTCCTCTATCTTACGCTAGGAATAAACTTAAGAGTATATTGGAGCACCTGAAACGAACAGTGGATGTCCAGCTTTAAAGAGAGATATTTTTTCTAACAATAAAATGTCCCCTGGACCAGACTTCGTCTTCTCCTAATTTTTGTTAGTATATTGTAAATTTTATTTTTATTTTGAATGGTTCAAGATAAAAAAGACACAACGGATATCAATGTATATGTATTGAACAGGAAACTGTTGAACATCTTTTATTTTACTGCCCAATCTTAGAACATAAAAAATAATATTTGACAAACTTATATGTTTGTAATATTAGACTCGCCAAACCACGGTATGAGATATTTAGGTAAAAAAATCTGATGTGCTCCATTTACATGACTTTGCCACTAACAAATTATTAATAAGCTTATTCTTGTATCTACTTCAAACAAATCGAGGTAAACATTATCAAAAACGGAATACATAGGCTAAACTGACGGTCAAATGCTTTCAAATGTGGTTGTTATGGTTTTGTCCATCTCTTTCGATTTACCAGTTATGCAAAATTCCGCAAAATTCATTCAGAATAAAGATGTCTTCATAAGCCACACGTACATTTTTCTAAAAATGCCTTTTTAGATAGGGGTCTCAAAACACATATTTCCGGTAAATCTCTCTGAATTGGGTGCAGTACAATACCTTCTCTATACACTATGTATATAGTACGTGTAGAGAAGGTAAACATGCTGTCATTGGGAAGATGTTATATTTGCAAAACGTTATAGTATTCGTTTCATAATGTGTATATATTCTTGTTTTCTTCACCAACATGACATACATCAGTCTAAGGCTAATGTATATAATAATGCTAAAAATGTATTTGTATGATAACTTCACTACTAATATATCTTCGGGTGAAATAAGGTTAAATGTATCTACCTGTATATATCAATAAAAATAGGTTGTGTAGCATTTCCAGAGCTTTGTTGACTGTTGGAGGCGGGAGTTATATCATTGGGACGATCCTACGAAGTTACACAAACCTTTGAGTGAATATCACGAGTTTATTTCATTCGTTTTAAGGAATATCTGGGGTTCTGTGAAATGTTAATCAAAAGAAGTATACAGGAAGATTAACCCTAAAAAGCTTTTAGATCATTAGTTTTAAAAGAAGGGGAAGGAGAAAAATGAAATTAAATAAATCGTCGTTTGAATTTAAAACGTTTTTCGTGAAATGACGTTTAGCCAGCTGGAATATAAAGATATTAATATTTAATACTTCCACTTTTAACATATTTTTGATAGTATGAGAAATGTAATTCTTTAGAAGTTGGTAAGCATTTCCTCACCAATATTGTACAAACGGAGGTTTTTAGTGGTAAAGACGGGCGGGCGAACCGAAATTGGTGCATTGGAGCAACACGCGAGGTAAAAGGTCGATTATTTAGCCTTTTTGTGGGGGGAAAGGGGAATTTTTCTTGTGTTCTAGTTGTCTTGCACGCAAGCCCCACGTAAACTTTGGAGATGCAAAAAACGAACACAACCGCAATGTTTCGCCTCATCTCCCGGCCTTAGGGAATATCCGCGCAGGTCATGGGTTCTAATCTCGTTTGGGCAAATTACATAGTAGCAGCTTGCGGTGGTTTACCCAGGGTCGCCAACGTAACGCTTTTCTTATTAGCAGCGGTTATAGAGATGCATATTTAGCATAATGAGAATTTTCATATTATAAAATCATATTATACTGAGAGAAGCAAAGGTCAGTGTTAGTTTCACCTTTATGAAATTTTGACCTTTGGTACCAGTTTCCTCAGACAGAGTAATTATTTATTAATCATTTTTGGAAAATACGGACCCCGGAATCAAATAGGAACATAAATGGTTCTTAAGTTTATTAATTTCTCTACATGTACTACATATATAGTGAATAGAGAATGCATTCTATTGCACCTAGAAATTCAATACCGAGATTTCACCGGAAATTAGTTTTGAAACGCTTTGAATCCAAAAAAGCATTTGTAGAAAAGTATCCGTGTGTACATGTCTCTCTCTCCCTCTCTCTCTGTGTTTGTGGGCAGCATAACTCAAGCACGAAAAGTCCCCCCCACTCGAAACTACCCTTTACAAAGAAGAAAATAGAAAATCTTGATTTTCTGAAAAACTGTTATAACGATTTTGATTAAAATGCCGTATATTAAATATATTTATATCGCAAATAAAATGTATATCTTGAATTTTCTGGAAAATAATTACTAAAGATCTCTTTATTCAGAATGAATTTTGCTGAATTTCGCATAACTGGTAAACCGTAAGACATATAACTTACTTCACAAAAAATGTAGATCACGTTAAAAACCACAATTTATGCCATATACATTTTTGTTGAATTTACCATTTCTAAAATATTCCTTATTATTTATTTCTGATGTAAAATACTTAAACTTTTTTCATACAGAAGGTTGTAAACTCCTGACCCTGCATAGAAATTGATTTCATCCACATGGAAACAGGCTTTTAAAAGATTTGGCGATCGCTTTAGCCTAGTGTATTTCCTTATTTACAAGGAAGCAAGTAATTAAGGAAATTTATGTTAATTTTTATTTCGATAATCATGCAGTAGATAGAAGAATAAGCTTTTTAACAATAATTTGTTACAGCGATACAGAGAAAGTCATGTGAATGGAATACATAAGATTTTTTGCTCTGCATACCTTCTGTTCATAGTAAATATATAGAGAAGGTGCCTATTATTTTATGCCCAAAAATTCGATACTGTGATTTCACCGGTAATATATATTTTGAGAATCTATGAATCCGAAAAAGGATTTTTAGAAAAATGGCCGTGTGTTTATGACTGTGTGAGTGTGTGTATGTGTATGTGCGCGCGCGCGAATGGGCAGCATAGATCAAACACGAAAATATCATACTTGGTATTTAAATTCGATATCTTCCAAGGATGCGAGCCGAAGATTTTCAATAAAATCCCCACACCCCCCAAGACCCTTTACATGGAAAAATTTTCGAAAGTTTTGATTTTCTGAAAAATAACTTTTAACGATTTTGATTATAATATCGTATATTAAAGATATTTACCTGACAAATAAAATAAATATTTGAATTTCCTGGGAATAACCACTGAAGACACTTTTATTCTGGGAGAATTTTACGGAATTTTGCATAACCGATAAATCGTAAGAGATATAGAAAAACTTACCCAACAAAAACTGTAGAGCTCGTTAAAACACACAATTTATGTCATATATGTACATTGTGGAGTTCACCGTTTTTGAGGTATTTCTTGCAGGTTTAAGTTTTAATATTATTATACTTTTCTCATACGGGAATTTGCCAATTTATAGCCATACAAAGAAAGGGATTTAAATCATGTAACAACCAGCTTTTAAAACATTTGACAATCGCTTTAGCCTATGGTGCCCCTTATGTCCTTTCTGCTTAAAAGGAAGCAAGCAGTAAGACTATTTATACTAATGGCATATGACGTAAATAGAAGATTAATCTTTAACAATAATTTGCTGCAGAGATGTAGAGAATATCATGTGAATGGAACAATTAAGATATTTTTTTAAAGTTTACTCGATAATGGTTTTCTACACATTTTTAAAAAAATAAAAATGTTTATTGAATTGAGGATTTGCTTTTATGGTCATTTAAATTAATTTACCAGATGTAATAACATCCATTTTCTCGTAATCTGGTGATCTTTAAGTATGTATACTTTTAAAAGTGCCTCAGAGATTCCGTAAACGTTATGAAGCGTGAATAAAAAAAATAAAGAGTCTAAAATGGGGAGGTAGATTTTGACTTAAAAATTAAATGCATAGCCCGAATTTGAACCACGGATCTCCTAGTTGCCATTCAGTTACACTGACCACTGAGCTACTGCAGCAACATGCCGGACCGGAATTAAATTCTCCTGACTTGCGTTTTTCCCAGTAAAGCACAGCTAAAACGTGAGTTAGTTGGACAATTTAGCAACGGAACTCTGCGACACAATACGACACCGGCAGGAAGTATTTGGCAGCCTACGACAATATATGGATATCTAGATGCAACAGGAGAACATTTACAATGTGTTTTGTTTGTGCCGAATACCCCCTAGCAAGTTGGTAACGTCAAAAATAGATTGTGCTATTTCAAAGTGTTTTTATAGTAATAACATTTTGAATCCCGATAAATCGAAAACGAAGGGTTTCGGGACATGTTCATCTGAACATTTTTTCTTGTATTTATGAAAGGAATCAGTTCCCAATCTTTATAAACGTATTTTTTAATCATTCTATATGTATATCTTGAATTACTCTTAATTTTGAATACCTATGTGTCATTTTGTAAAACTGGTAGAGTTGAAGCGATAGACAAAATGTGACACAAAAAACTGTAGCCCTCTTTAAAACACAAATTTATTCCAAATAACATTTCGTGGTATGACAATTCCGAAATGTTCAATACACCATTCTTTTATCATCCTGACGATTTTCGGTTGACGTTCTCTTTTGCATGAGAGCTGTAGAATATGAAGTTCAACGTATGGGGTCTAGTTCTTAAAGGCCACCCCATGACCGAGTGGTTAGACCACTCGCCACCAAGGCGACCCGGGTTCGATCCCAAGCGTCCGCATGTGGGATTTGAGGTGGACAAATCGGCGCAGGGCGGGTTCTCTCCGGTTTCCCCTGTCACCGGTACTCCATCTTCATTCCATGTATCATCAATGACATTGTCCACCGTAGCATATGTATAAAAAACGGGCATTTAACACATTTAAAAAAAATCTGATGTGTTCCATTCACATAACTTTCTCTACAACTCTGCAATAAATTATTGTTAAAAAGCTTATGCTTCTATTTACTTCCTGCTAATCGAGAAAAAATTAGCAGAAATAGTTTTATTACTTGCTTCCTTGTAAGTAGAAGCGAAATAAGGGAGTACCATTGGTAAAAGTAATGCTCAAAAGCTGGTTGCTATGTGACTGAAGTTCCTTTGTTTGTATGGACACGAGTTCACAAAGTCCTGTATGAGAAAAATATGTTTTTTATAGCTGAAACCACAAACAAAGAATATCTAAAAAACAATCATCTCCACGAAAAATATGTACGTAACATAAATTGTGTGTTTTAAAGTGCTTTACATTTGTTGTGTGGTAAGTTTTTGTCCATCCCTTACGGTTTAGCAGAAATGCAAAATTCCGTAAAATTGACCTAGAATAAAGTAGTCTTCAGAGGCTATTCCCAGAAAATTGGAAATATACATTTTATTTGTCAGGTAAATGTCTTTAATATACGACATTTTAATCAAAATTGTTCGAGCCATTTTTTAGAAAATCAAAATTTTCGAAAAAAATTCCATGTAAAGCGTAGTTTGGAGTCAGGAAATTTTTCTCAACATGCTCGTGTCGCATCCATGGAAGATACTAAACGTAAATACCAAGTTTGGTATTTTACCGACTTTTCGTTTTTGAGTTATCGTGTTCACAGTCACACGGACACCGGACACACCCACTGACTCACGGGACACACGGACACACACACATACACACGGACCTTTTTCTGAAAATACGTTTTTTGGATACAGGGGACCCTAAAACATATATTTCCGGTGAAATCTCGGTATCGAATTTTTTGGTGGAGTGCAATACCTTCTCTATGCACTATGTACATAGTGCGTATAGAGAAAGTAAAAATAGTTTTTGTAATTTAACTATCCTCGTTTCCTTCGTGTTTATAACGAAATATGAACTGTAGCTATTTCTGAAACGATCCTATGAAAAAAATCTGATGTGCACCATTCACATGACTTTCTCCATATCCCTGCAACAAATAATTCTTAAAAAGCTTATACTTTTATTTACTTTCTGCTAATCAGAAAAAAATAGCAGAAATAGTCTAATTACTCGCTTCCTTGTAAGTAGAAGCGAAATAAGGGACAACTGTAGGTTAATGTGATAGTCAAAAGCTGGTTGCTATGTCAATGAAGTTCCTTTGTCTATATGGATAGGAGTTGACAAGTTCCTGTATGAGAAAAATATACGTTTTTCATAGCAGAAAGCAAAAATAAGGAATGTCACAAAAACGACGAACTCTACGAAAAAATGTATAGAACATAAATTGTGCTTTAATGTGCTCTACATTTTTTGTGCAGCACGTTTTTGTCCATCTCTTACGGTTTAGCAGTTATTCAAAATTTAGTAAAATTCATTCAGAGTAAACTACTCTTCGGAGGCTATTCCCAGAAAATTCAAGATATATATTTTATTTGTCAGGTAAATATGTTTCATATACGAAATTTTAATCAAAATCGTTAGAGCCATTTTTGAGAAAATCAAAATTTTCGAAAAAATTTCCATGTAAAGGGTAGTGTGGGGTGGGGGTATTTTTCTCAAAATCTTCGTGTCGCATCCCTGGAAGATACTAAACTTAAATACCAAGTACACACGGACACACACACACACACACACAAACACACGGACCTTTTTGTGAAAATGCTTTTTTTGGATATTGGGGACCCTAAAACATATATTTCCGGTGAAATCTCGGGATCGAATTTCTTGGTGGAGTGCAATACTTTCTCTATACACTATGTACATAGTGCGTATGGAGAAAGTAAAAATAAGAAAGAAAGCAGCCTAGCTTTTGTAAGAATAATTGTTTGACTGCCTCCGTGGTCGAGTGGTCAGTAAGGTGATTTCACCCGGAGGTCCCGGGCTCGATTACTGGGTGGGGGTGGGCAACTTTTCTTTTACCAGAATTATTCCCTATGCCCCACAGGGTCTGGAAGTATGTATGTGAGAGTGAATGTGTATTTAAGGAAAACAATAAACGATTTAAACCCAACGTAAAGAACCTACAGACAACGCGTTATACCTTAGAAGTTAAAGGTGCTATATAAATGAAACAATAAAATACTTTTTGTACACTGTAATAACCAATTGAGGGCAGAAAAAACATGTAAAATTAAATGTCAGACCTGTTCCTTTTATCGGTATTGTAGGGTGATATAGTATAGACATCATAAAACTTGAAAAGGTTTATAACAAAACCAAACTAAAAACACTGAAATATGAACTACATGGAGGGAACATCTTTGAAAATTTGAGATAGAGTGAATTCTCAAAAGATTTTAGCTTACATTTTATGGATTAAAATTTCAAAAGGGTATCTATGCCACTGACATATGTCGCAAAGTTGATATCTCTAGGGGAAAATGTATTATAAAAGTATTTACAGAGCGTTTATATCATAGAGAAATTGATAGCTCATGAATTTAACTAAAATTATCATACACATTTTACCTACTTTCAAATGAATTTTTCGACGCACTATCATTTATATGGCCACATAAACTATTCTTATGAATAGTTAATGCTTTATCCTTCTGCAGAAATATCTACATTACATATTTCGTTATAAATGCAAACGAAATAACGATAATCAAGTGATTTAATCCGTGATAGTATAAGCTGGGCTTAAAATTCGATATTTTTTCCACCACTCTGCAAGAAAAAAACTGGATATCAACAGAACTTTATAAGAGGGAAACGTAGAACATAGTTGAAACTGTTTTATTAAGATATCTTATATAAGTTTAACTTAATTTATGCAATTAGGTTGTGAAAATTTCTTCCTTTAAAAGGAAATCTGTATAATTGGCAATTTATAAGATGAGAAGACCTACTAAAACATATGCAGAAATCTTTAAATAGCTTTTTTTGACATTCTGATATGTTTATTGATGTTTATGTGAATGTTGCAAAACGTTGTCTGTTTAAATTCTTGGTCACCATTCTTTTCTTACTCGCGATATTAGAGAAAGAATATAAAACCTCAAAGCCAGTGTCAAGCTTTTTAAGGATTGACTATTACTTTCGTTCAATATATTCCATTCACAAGTTTTCTCAATGTATTCTGCAACAGAACATTATTAAAAATATTCTTCTTCTATGTAATTTATACTAATCAAGACATAGCAATTAAAAAGGAATTGTTGCATAATTTCTTGTAGGTACAAAAGGAATAAAACACTGATCTAAATGCATTGTCAAATGTTTAAGTGCTGGTCACTAAGTGGTAATGTAGCAATTTCGTTCTTTTTGCATGATTAGGAAGAAAAGTAGAAAGAATGTTGTATAGGACTTAAATATGTGGCATTTTAATCAAAATATTTAGAGGTATTTTTGGAAAAATCAAACTCTTGAAACATTTTGTCAGATAAGAGTTGTTTGAGGAAGAGATATTTTCTTTAATCTTTGTGTCATATTCTTGAAAGTTGCCAAATTTAAATACGTTTTGGGTTATGATACTCACAAGCACGCACGCAAGTACTCTTGGGCCTTCTTACTGTTTTTCTTCTTTTAATTTTGGGGTCCCAAAACATGTATTACAAGTGAAAGTGCGATATCAAATTTTCGGGTGGATTGGAATAACTTCGCTACCTGCAATGCACGTGCTAGATAAAATACGAGTAATACGCTTTGTAATACAATAAAGAACTATACGTTACTGATTGGGGTTTCATACGCGCATTAATACATCAGACTTTTCGTGTACGTAAACAGAATAACGCAAGTGTGTAATCAATAGTTCAGCAGAAATTAGCTTTATGCCTGGTTTTCAAAAGATCACTCGTATGTTAAATTGCTCAGACACGAGAAGTAAGTGGAGAATGTCCGGACAACATAACTATTTTCATTTAAAAAGCAATTAATATGTGGATTTCGTGTTTCACGAGAAATATTTGTTCAGTAATGACGGCAGATATTCCATCTTCTTTAAGATTACTTCATCGTCTTACTCTGTAGACTTTTTGCCTACATAGCTATTGTCTTTTATTTTATCAATATCTGAGTTCTTTGGATGCTCATTAAAACTTTGTACCTAATTGTGATCGAACTGAATCTTCTTTTCCTTCATTATCAGAAACTTTGTTCACTACAAATTAAAGATGGGACTGCAGTTTTCATAACTTCGTTTCAAAGTGTTTCTTTTCTTATTTCCTTTTATAAGAGAGAAGTTTGTACTAAGATGTTAACGAGTGAGTCAAGAATAAAATAATTTAATCTATTATTTTTAATATATTTGGATACCAGATTAATACCTTAATTATTAGTCTGAACAAATCAATGCTCTGTAAATTTGTCTCTGCTTCTCTCTCTTAATTTCGCTCCACCCATTTTCTCCCTTTCTTTTCTCTCCTTTTTCCTCTCTTTATTTTTGTCCTCCTCTGTCGCCTTTTCACCATTTTATCTCCTCCTCTTTCTGCAATGTGCATTTCATTACACGTTTTGAAAACCGGTAACAAAAGAACTTTTCCCCATACGTTTAGTAAAAATTAACATGTAAGTAAGTTTTATTACAAGAAATAAAATTGAGATTTTATGGAGGTGATATTTCTGGAAACGAATCCCTGAATTTTGTCAGGTTAAATGATATATACTTTATTTTTGATAAATAAATGTTAATATGTATATTGCTGGCAGTTATCAATGCAAGGACATTTATATAAAAACAGTTGATAGACCCTTGCATAATATAAAATGTGCTTATTATGCTATTTTGCGTTCTTTACTAGTACACAATAACGCCAAAAATGTACTCCATTAAGAAATTCAGTTCCAAAGTTTCACCGAAAATTTGTTTTTATGCAGCCTGAACTGAAAAAATGATTAAAGAAACCTGCACGTGTGTGTGTTTGTCTGTCTATCTATATGGTTGAAAAGCATTCGGAAAAACGAGTAATTTGATATCTGTCGATTAACAACCAATTTCAGCATTTTTAAAGAATACCATACGAAGATTTTCAAGAATATTCTCCGGTTACAAACTGCCTTTACATGATAATTATTACATTAGTTTGATTTTCTCAACAATGATCATCTATTTCGATTGAAATAGCACAAATTAAGATATTTTCCTTACAAAATTATATGTAGAATTTTTTAAGAATACCCTATATAATCGTCTTCATTCTTAATGACTTTTGAATAATTTATTATCTGTAATATATTGATAAATCTTCCAAAATTAAATTAAATTAAATAGCCTTTTATTTATGGACCCTCTATAACTGCTGTGGTTCTCAGCGTCCCATTCTATACTGGGCGTGTAAGACCGCTTAATTTTGCTCAAAGGTCTCTCTATCAGGCTTGATGTTCTTTTACGTGCCGTAAATCTACAGCACGGGGCCCACGGCTTTACTTCACTTCCGAAGGAAGCCATGCTAAAGATTTTTACGCCCGAAAAAATCCATCGTCCTCCGCCGGTTTTAACCCGCGACCTTGGGTATATGAAGTCAACATGGTAACCACTGCACCACGGAGGGCGACATAAATCTTCCTGATAATATTTTCAGAATAATATATTTTCGTAGCTTTAACCGTATTCGAGGTAATGTCTGTTATTTGTTTCAATTTCCTAATATATACACTTTTTTACACTCTTCTATTTATAGTAGGGAAGTATTGACTCCTATCCAAAATTTGAAGTCGAATCTAAGGGGGGAAAAAAGATTCGTGTATATGTGTCTGTGAACAACATTAAGTCAAAAACGAAAAGTACGTTAAATATAAAACTTGATATTTAAGTTCAGCATTTTCAAAGAATGAGACACGACTTTTTCAAGAAAATTTCCCCCTTCAAACTACCATTTCAACGGAACACGTTTTAAAATTGTTGATCTTCTCAAAAATAGCTCTAACGATTATGATTAAAAGCCACTTTTAATAACAAACCAGCTTTTAAATGATTTGAGCATCTCTTTAGCCTTGTAATTAACCTTTTATCCGAAATGAAATAACTAATAAGACTTTTTCTGTTAATGGTTATCTTAATTAGTATGGAGTTGATAGCACAATAAGCTTCTGTAAGTATTTTTTGTAGAATATATCGATAAAATCATGTCACGTCAAATGGGAACCGGTGGTTAATTTTTTTTTTCATGGTCATACAAAGAACGTGGAATTTCAAAACCATCACATGGTGACACGCCCTTTATAAATATGACCAGCTATAGGACACATAGCAGCGTATACTAAAAGTGAAATTAAACTTTATCTGAATTAACAATAAGTAGCTAGAATAATTAACCTTTGTAGCAATAGTTTGTAAAGTGGGTAAAGAAATTAATGTGAATTAACGCATTAGAATTGTTTTTATTGTTGAATCTCTATAGCTCTCCTTGAAATTTTACTTAGGACTACCAAGCAAACATTTTTTTTCCATACAAATTATAATAAATACCAATACTTTTCTCCTTTATTTATATAAAGTATAATAACCTACACGAGAAATAGTAAAGGGTCAGAATAATAAATACGTAAGACGTGTGGTCATCTGTCTGTGTCTTTGAATTTATAAACAACTGTAGGTTTTTACTTATTTTCATTTGTAAAACTCCCATATTCACATCTCTAGACTTTTCAAGAGTAGGGAATAAACCTAACAAAGACAAATTCCACTACCTCACCCGGAACAGCTTTCATTTAAAGGCCGGGACGCTAACCACTCGAATGAAGAGACAGTCTATTTTCAATGTTTGTAATGTGAAACATTTTATTTCATACTATATTGAGCTTAATTATTTTTAGTAATGTTGAAGTTGATACTTTCGCTATACTCACTGCGGGCGCAGCTATACGGGAATACTAATAGAAAATACACATTTTATGAGTGTGATAACATTTGTAAATAAATAATAAGGATTTGTTGTTATATTGTAAATGCTTTAAAATTTACATTACCATGGGTAACTATTTTGTTGTTAGAACTAGCTGAAAAATTCAATACCTTAGCTGGAATTTGAATATTGTTATCCTGTTCTCCGTACTAATGCTCTAACCACTGTGTTACTGTCACAACATGCATGACATCCAATGCTCCAATTGATTAATGATATTTCATCGGTCAACCAACCAGTATGTCTCCCTCCAGAGAACACCTTAATAGCGACTTATATTCGTAAAGAACTTAGTAGCCGGGTAATATTAACATTGTTGTTGCCAACTATTCCAGGTATTTTAACCCCGATAACTATATAATACGAGGGCCGTTCAAGAAGTTCTTAGAACAAATTATTTTTTGGTAGATTATTTTTAAATTTTATTTTTCATCGTAATCTCCTTTTAGCTGGATTCACTTCCCAGCGTTTCTCCAACACTTTTAAGCCTCCCAAAAATTAGAACATTTGTTTGGAAGATGATTTTCGTTAGACTTGAAACATTTTCCCCCGAGCCACCTTTCTAACTTTAGAAATAAACAAAATTCACTGGTGGATGTTGTAATTTGAACCTTAATTCTACAATTTTTGCCATCGAAACAGCACAGATGCTGCATTGTCTTGATGGAAGATAATGTTTTTCTTTGCTAGATTAGGATGTTTTTTCTTGATTTCTCCTTTCAATCGCTGCAATAAGGATGCACAAATTCCACATTTATCGTTCTTCCTTTCTGCAAGTATTCAATGCAGGTGATTCCGCGTGCATCCCAAAAATCGGAGTCGGTTTGCCTTTTAAAAACAACTATTTCTACTGCAGTTTTGTCTGGAGTGTTGCAGTGTCTACCTGTTTCATCCACATTTATGTATCGACGCAGAAACTAATCAGGATTGCTAAAGAAAGGTGCCAAACCAGCTTCCGAATCGATCATAAGATTGCAATTATTCTCTATTGAGAGCAAACGCGGCATCCATCTTACTGAGACCTTTGTCAGACCTAATTTTTGGTGCAACTTTAGAACACTATACCTTGTGATATGCCTGTTGCCTCTACTATTTTGTGAACTTGATTCGTGATCACTCAAAACCATATGCTCGTTTTTGTCAGTAATTTCAGAAGAAGTCCGGAACGATGTTCATCATTTGTGAATGTATGGCCACATTTAAATTCATTTATACAATTGTAAATTGTTGCAAATGAGGAGCAGATGTGCCATGAACTTCAACCAACTCTGATTTTATCTGTTTCGGTGACAAGCCTTTTAAATATAAATGTTTAATCACAGCACGAAACTCGTTTTTTTTTCTCCATATTGTTTTGGCGCTTACATTTTGACGGCATGTTGAATAGCAGGGTCAATCTTGTATTAATTACTTGAGTTCATATATTTATGACCTGCGTTAATGATGTCAATACCCTTTAAGCTTCTCACATTATTATAAGTTGCTATTGAGGTATCTCATCTCAAAATGAATTTGAGAATGCCTTATGGTTTACTGAGAAAAATGTGAATCAATTGGGACATTTGATTTCGTACCGGCAAGTTGCCGTGGTAGCTCAAATGGTTAGAACAACAACTCAGCCGAAGATTCGTGTTTCAAACCCCGATATACCATTAAATATTTAATTCTGATTCTACTGTTTTGTAAATATTTGTACTAACTATATGAAATAATTACTTAGATATTATGTTTTAAAGTTTGAAATGGGTTTTCAAGGAGCTTATATCTGACATTTATAACTCCCAAGTTCGTTTCAGATAAAAAAATAATACTGGTAATATTGAAATGCAGTATAAAGAAGCCTCAGTTTTATATTAATTTGCAGTACGTCGGTTCATTATCGTGGATCACTTGCATGTTAATTAGTGACGGTGGAGTCCCGATGGGTTGAATGCGGCTTTCAACCTGTCTAAATCCAGATCCTCGCGAGAGAGGATAGCTTCCCGTAGGATAACGTTGAATACCTCATGTGTTTGTATGTACTAGATAATCTGAACCCCACACGGGACTGGAGTAAGCGTTTCATGTCAGCAGTTGCCGAAAACGTTTGAATTGCCAACCTTCTATTTGTGTAAAAATTTAAAAAATTAATATATGGAAATTAATGCTATATGCAACATAAATATAGATTATACTTCTGATAAAGTTCTCAAGTTCATACGTTGTTCATAATCATGTTGAGGAAACAAGTAATCTCTTGTGCTTCCTTCACATAACTTTCTCTTTGTACTATACTTCTTCATCTTCATTACTTTCCATAAGTAACACCAGCATTTTTATTCAATAAATATTCAATATGAGGTTTTTACGTCTTCTTTATAAAAAAAAATCTGATGTGTTCTATTCACATGACTTTATATCCCTACAACAAATTATTCTTAAAAAGCTTATACTTCTATTTACTCTATGCTAATCAGAAAAAATTAGCAGAAATAATCTTATTACTTGCTTCCTTGTAAGTAGAAGCGAAATAAGGGACTACCATAGGTTAAAGTGATAGTAAAAAACTGGTTGCTATGTCAATGAAGTACCTTTGTTTATATGGATAGCAGTTGACAAGTTCCTGTACGAGAAATGTATACGTTTTTCATAGCAAAAACCAAAATAAGAAATGTCTCAAAAACGACGAACTCCACGAAAAAAATGTATATAACATAAATTGTGTGTTTTAATGTGCTCTACATTTTTTGTGTAGTAAGTTTTTGTCCATCTCTTACGGTTAAGCAGTTATTCAAAATTCAGTAAAATTCATCCAGAATAAACTACTCTTCAGAGGCTATTCCCAGAAAATTCGAGATATATATTTTATTTGTCAGGTAAATATCTTTAATATACGAAATTTTAATCAAAATCGTAAGAGGCATTTTTGAGAAAATCAACATTTTCGAAATAAGTTCCATGTAAAGGGTAGTTGGGGGTGGGGGGATTTTTCTCAAAATCCTCGTGTCGCATCCCTGGAAGATACTAAACTTAAATACCAAGTTTGGTATTTTACCAACTTTGCGTTTTTGAGTTATCGTGTTCACAGGCACACACACTCACGGACACACACACACACACACACACACACACACACACACACACACGCACACGCGCGGACCTTTTTGTGAAAATGCTTTTTTTGGATATTGGGGACCCTAAAACATATATTTGCGATGAAATCTCGGTGTCGAATTTTTGGGTGGAGTGCAATACCTTCTCTATACACTATGTACATAGTGCGATTAGATAAGGTAATAAAAACCAATTTTAGCAAAACCTGCTCAGCTCACGTGATTTCAATTGACTGTCAAAGGCACAGCTCAAAAGCAGAAAGGTTGTTTAGCAAACTTGGAAGTTGAGCATTTTCCAGAAACACGCACAAATATTTTAAAGAACATCCTCCCATCACAAAAGAAATACCCTTTACATTAAAATTTTATACTTTATAAAAAATGACTTTTCACTATTTCCATAAACGGCAAGTGTTTGAAATATTTGTATGATATATTGAACGTATATCTTTCATTTTCTGTGAATATCCTGTACAGTCTTCTTTTTGTGAATCGTTTTAGTATAATTTATATTCTGGTAGCCATTGTAAGAGACGCACAAAATGTTTCTAATATTAAAGCTTCTGATCTTATTAAAAGAGCAATTTATGTAAAGTAACCTTTTTATCGAATTTGCGTATTTTACACGACCTTCCCTGCTAAAGTTTTCAATTACTGCTATTGGTTTAAATTTCGTTTTTGAACGAATAAGTTACTATTGGCTTTCTCCTCATCAGCATAAGACAAAGTATTTTAAACATCACATAGCAACGCTCTTTTTAAACATCTGATGTGTTCCATTCACATGACTTTCTCTACTTCTCTGTAAAAATTATTTTGTTAAAAAGCTTATGCTTCTATTTATTTCATGTTAATTGAGAAAAAACTAGCAGAAATAATCTTATTATTGCTTCCTTGTAAGTAGAAGCGAAATAAGGGAGTACCATAGGTTAAAGAGATAATCAAAAGCTGGTTGCTATGTGACTGAAGTTCCTTTGTTTGTATGGATACGAGTTGAACAATTCCTGTATGAGAAAAGTACAAGTTTTTCAAAGCTGAAAAAACGATCAACTCCACCAAAAAAATGTAACTTACATAAATTGTGTGCTTTAATGTGCTCTACATTTTTGTGTGGTAAGTTTTTGTCCATCTCTTACGGTTTAGCAGTTATGCAAAATTCCGTAAAATTGATCCAGAATAAAGTAGTCTTCAGAGGCTATTCCCAGAAAATTCAAGATATAAATTTTAATTGTCAGGTAAATATCTTTAATACGTGATATTTTAATCAAAATCGTTAGAGCCATTTTTAAGAAAATCAAAATTTCCGAAAAACGTTCCATGTAAAGGGTAGTTGGGGGTAGGGAGATTTTCTTGAAAATCTTCGTGTCGGTCTTTTCGTTTTTGAACTATGCTGTCCACAGGCACACACACAGGTCCTTTTTCTGAAAATCCTTTTTTTTTTGGACTCAGGGGAACCCAAAACATGTATTTCCGGTAAAATCTCGGTAACGAATTTTTGGGTGAAATGCAACACCTCTATACACTATGTAGATAGTACTTGTAGAGAAGGTAAAATGGATGTATTACATTCACAGATTTTTTCTCCGAATAAACTATTTTTACAAAAGAATATTCTTTTATCTAGTTCAAGCTAAACGAGGAAAAAATTACCACAAATCGTCTTATTACTTGCTTCCATGTAAGTAGAAGGGAAATAAAGGAATACACTAGGCTAAAATGATAGACCTTTTAAATATGTACATGATACAGGGTTGAGAAGGACATCGAATACAACACATCCAATTTTTATCCACATCCTGCTCATAGTTTCATACATGGGAGGTTGGAATTCTTGCATTTTACATTTTTACAACAGATATCAATTAAGTATATTTAATTATCCAAATATTTTACAATTATTTATTGGAGACAAGCACTGTAATAATGTTTGATTTCTAAAAATTACCCTATAACTCTTACTTCCTTTTATTCATTAACATGCATTTAAGATTTAACTTATACAACGTTTAAATATAACTTTTTCAGCACAAGCATCATCAGAGACTCATTAGCTGAACACTACCAGGCGTGAGTATTCGATTTCCAATTCGCATTAAAGTTAGCTGTGAGTCCTTGATTCGGTTTCAGAATAGCTCATTATAATTAATCTTATTCGCCGTAAATATTTATAATATTCACTATTGTGGAAAAAAATAGTGAGTAGGCGCAGTAGGTGTGTTAGGAAGTGGAAGTTAAGTTATTCTATTTCGTCTGATATTTTCAAACTCCCGATGCACTAAACGGGCTTGTCTCGCATTACAGAATTGGGTGATCGGATTATTTCATGGTTTACCATCTTCGTGACATACCTGATGATAGGCCAAATTGCAGAATCTAGTTCAGTTTTAGACTAATCTCTTTCCTGAGCCTTTCCTATTGGTTGCGGAGACGATATAACTATGTGACTGGTGAACGACAAGTTTCGAGATTTCGTTGAGGTTAGGCTACGTTAGGTTAGGTGTATGTAAATTAACTGGATTAAAATAAAGAATAAAAATGGAGTTTCTGAAAATCGCCTCTTCTTTCCAATGCGAAATGCCACAGTCTTCCATTCGTTCTGTCTGCTTGTGCATGGACAGCCATGTTGGTCAATCGACCAATGCCAGAGTCAAATCTAAAACTGAACTGGAATCTGCAATGTCGCTGATAGATTTCTCCACATTTGTTGTAGCCAACCTAACATGTCTGCATCTTTTGCTGTTTCTAAAATGTCTATAAGTGCTACTAATATTACTTTTAATATTTTTATTATTATACACATGGAATGTAGGAATAACTTTGATTAAATTCTTAGCATTTTAGTCTTTCCTTGATCTTCCTTTACTCTATTATTTCTTAGTATTATTATAACAGATAAAAACAACAATTTCTGCAAAACTCACTTAATTTCCCCTAATAAATTCAACGCACTACTCACCCGGTACAACGCGATACAATTCGTACACTGAATATTGAGTCACTGGTGTACAACTCACGATAGACTGCACACTTATTCACTGGATTCACTTCACAGTTTTATCGTTTGTCACTCACTAGATTGACTTTTAGACTCCTCCTCGGTAGTTGTTTGGTCCCTCTTATACATAGTGTTGATGAACTACACCGAAATAATTTGCAAGTCTGTGCACGTGACTGATATAAGTAATTTGAGATCGGCAATGCATTTTCCCCTGAGTATAGAAATATCGATTTTTAGCATCTCGTTACTAGCGTTCTCAAGATTTAATTTCGCGAAAATCTGTAAAATTTCAAACTAATCTCTTGACAGTGCGACACTGAGCATCCTTTAACTACGTGTTTGAGCTATGTAGCCTTCTCTGGAGGTGTTTTTCAACTGCTATGGTGGCTTAATGTGTAACGCGGGAAGCTGGTATCCCAAAGGTCATGAGTTCGATTCCTGATATAGAGTAAATGCTTTTTGTTATTATTTTTTTCATTCCAGATAAAGAGCCACGATTTGTGGTACTGGCACTTCAGAAACTTATAGCCGTTGCTTTGAAATTTCAATTTAAGTAATCTACACATTCTGTGAAAATATTTTGGTATAGTTCATTAACATCCTGTATATTGTGAAAGTTCCAGTTGTCCATTATGGGAAATTAAGATTAAAACGTTTCCAAAAATGAACTGTTCTGAAACCTTCTGAAACCTTCTGGATTGTTTAATTTCAACCCTCGGCCGGACGGACAGCAACCCGGGCCTTTGTTATACTACAGATTTAAACTTATCATCGTATTGATTTTCACATCGCATACCACACGGATTCTGCCGGACGAATTTCTAACATTTTTAAAAATTGTAATGTGCTCTCTAGTATATGGTTTGTATTTATTAGGTACCAAAGAAGCACATCCTATTTGCCACCTGTCTTCAATGTCTGTCTTGACAACAACTTATTAATGTTTTCCTAATGCCAAGCAAAAGTTATCCATGGCAGTGGGCTTTTCTGGCCCGACTCCAATTGATGTGGCGATTATTTGAAAATAAAGTTGGACATGGAGCATGCATTCATATATAGCATTTTTAAGCTGTTAGTGACCAGTCATATTGATGCTTGAACCAACAACTAATTATATGAATGAATGTATTTATTGACATAACAGTATATTACATTGAACTTCAACAATCGCACGGGTCCACAGATCGTACGTGCTTTTTTAAATCACAACATAGTTAGCAATATTAAAACTACACAACAACAACAAAGGATTAAAAGAGTAAACACGAAAATAAAAAGACATAGATCTTCAAATACAGCAATTTAAATTTAAAACGTAGAGTAAAGCTTACTCACATGCATTAATATACCCTATTATAATAGACAAATACACTTAAGAGAAATATATACACAATATATAAAATCACAACACAAAAATGACATAAGGAATGCAATAAAATATAGGTATTATAAGCATGGTGATCATTTAGCCATTCTTATCCCTCTCCCCTCTTCTATATTGTTAGCCTTCTCAGATATCAGCTGTCTTGTCTTAAGTATAAATTTACCTAGTCCGTCCACGTCTCCTGTGACTGCCAGTAGCGTCCAACATGCTTCTTCCTCTGCATTCGCGGTGGGGCAGAGAACCTTAGGGCCCTTTGCGTCTTATGTGATCCCAGGGAGGGATGAGATGTGAGACTCGAAGAACGACCAGATTCGGATGATGATGAACGTAAGCATGGGTAGGAGACAGTACCGACACAGAACGGAATGAAAGAGCTGATGAATTTGCAAAAAATGCTATTACTTATAGTTTAAATTTTAGCTACAATTTATGTCCCATATCTTATGGCAAAAATAAACTTAAGAAGTGTATTATACCACATTGGAACGAGCTTTAGATATCCAGCTAAAAAAGGAACCACCACAAGAGACATCTTTTTTCCAACAGTTGAATGTCGTCTACACTGTAAATAGTCACACCAGACTAGATATTAACCAAATTTTTGTCAGGAAATAGTAAATTTTGTTTTTATTTTGAAAGCTTTAAGATACAAAGACAGAACGAATATCAGTGTATATGTTCTGAACAGCAAATTGTTGAACATCTGTTATTTCAGTGCCTAGTCTTAGAGCATAAAAGAAGAATCTTAGATGCACATTTAAACTGCTGTATTGTTAGATTTGACAACCCATTTTATAAAATATTTAGAAAAAGTTCTGTGTTAGGGAATTCCAAAATCTTTTGTGAAATGAAATACTTTTATTTATGGACGCTATTTAACTGCCGTGGTTCTCAGCGTCCCATCCTATATTGGGCGTGAAAGACCGCTTAATTCTGCTCAAAGGCCTCTCTATCAGGGTTGAGGTTCTTTTATGCGTCGTAAATATTCGACATGGGACCAACGGCTTTGCTTCCGTTCCGAAGGAAGCCATGCTACGGATTTTTACGTCCGAAAAAAGTCCACTATCATCCTCCTGGTTTGAACTCGCGACCTTAGGTACAAAAATGTTTGTGTTATATTTATAAAACGTTATAGTGTCCTTGTTATAATATATACATTATTTTTCTTATTTTCTAACACCTCTATATAGCTATTGGTAATTTAATATTATTGTAAATTCATTTGTATAATAATTATAGCTTTAATATATCTTCGGGTGAAGTAGAGTTTTATGTACTAGTATAGCAAATAAATAAACAAGAATGGAGTTACTAACACGGAACACTTCCGACAGCGCTCGCCTATTTATGATTCCTAGCTCCCGGAAGGGTTCTAGCCCGTTAGCCCTGAAGACGGATCCCAATCAAGCCGTACCGCCACGACTCTAGAATAAACCTCTACAGTACACTAGCCACCATCTAGCCGCAACCCGCATAACACCGCGGCCTGGTTCTTCAACACTGAAACAACAAGGAAGCATGGGAACAGGAAATTCGGGGGAACTAATGAACATTCTCAGAAATATCTCGTTCAAAAATTAGGTATATAACATGACAATAAAGTACGATATGCATATTAAATGTAAAGTGTTAGTCCTAAAACACAATCTCAACTTCGTCCAGTATTGTCATAAGTAATACCACAAGTGTTTTCATCTTGTCGATAATTCACGACCGGAGTGAAGCGATGGGAGTGCATTGTCCTAAGAGATGAAAACAGAAATTTTATTTGATAAGACAATTGAGCAAAATAGACTATTAATAATTTATAATACATAGGAAGACAAATTTTACCAGGTTATGATTGTAATACTTACATTAGTTCTAAAATAGTAGATGACGCATTCAACCATGTTGAATTACCGAAAGGTTTTCTCTTCTTTCTTCAATGCTTTCTGAATTATGATATAATAAGCTTTTTCTTTACTTTCTCTACACTTACTATGTACATAATGTATAAAGAAGATATTGTATTGCACCAAAAATTCGATACCGAGATTTCATCGGAAATATATGTTTTGAGACCCCCTGAGTCCAAAAAGGCATTTTTAGAAAAATGTCCATGTGTGTGTCTGTGTGTCTGTGTGTGTGTGTGTGTCTATGGGCAGCATAGCTCAAAACGGGCAGACCTTTAAATACCAAGCTTGGTATTCAAGTTTGATATCTTCCAAGGATGCGACACGAAGATCAAGAAAATCCCCGCACCCCAAATACCCTTTAAAGGGATAATTTTTAGAAAATTTTTATTTTTTAAATACGGCTCTAACGATTTTGATTAAAATCTCTTATGTGTAAGATATTTATGTGACAAATAAGTTTATATGTTCAATTTTCTGGGAATAGCCTCTGAAGATATGTTTATTCTGGATGAATTCTGCGGAATTTTGGATTGCTGGTAAACCGTAATAGACAAACCGTACCACACAAAAAATGTAGAGCTCATTAAAACACAGAATTTATGATATATATATAATTTTCGTGTTTTTGAAATATTTCTTGTTATTAGTTTCAGCTTTTTCTCATATGGAAATTTGTCAACTTCTGTCCATACAAACAAAGGTGCTTCAATCATATAACAACCAACTTTTAAAAGATTTGACTATAGATTTAGCCTAAGCTACTCCCTTATTTTCCTTGGAAGCAGCTAATAAGACCCTTTGTGTCAATTTTTTCTCAATTAACATTAATAAATAAAAGAACTAACTTTTTAACAATACTTGATTGCAGAGATATAGAGAAAGTCATGTGAATGGAACAAATCAGGGTTTTTTTTTTGGTAGCTTAACTTCCTTTAACCTGGTTGGTCTTATCGGACGATGAATGAAATTGGCGAAATGATGCTCAAATGATCTTGGGGTACATGGAGCTTAAAGTTACTGGACATTCGTCTTCTCAGGATAAGGGAAAACCCCGAAAAAATCCTTATCCGGGCAACTCGCTCTAAGCGAGATTCGAACATGACCGTTTGAATGTGAAGCAGACACACTGGCTATATTAAACTCACGAACGTCAGCTGCGATAAGATGTTTTGAAAATATCGCTCCAGTCAAATGATCGCGATTGGTTGCAATTATCTAATCTCGGTCATTGCATTGGCGCCTTAAAAGTTAAGATGAATTATTAGATATGTTTCTTCTTTGTGATATAACTATTTACCGACATTACCACAAAAAAAAACCTGATGCAACAATTTTTTGTTAAAAATGTTATGCTTCTATTGACTTCATGCTAAGCGAAAAAAACTTAGCAGAAATAGTGTTATTACTTGCTTCCTTGTAAGTAGAAGCGAAATAAGAGAGTACCATAGTTTAAACTAATAGTCAAAAGCAGGTTGTTATGTGACTGAGTTTCCTTTGTTTGTATGGACATGAGTTGACAAATTCCTGTATGAGAAAAGTATAAGTTTTTTAAAGCTGAAAAAAAAAAAAAAAAAAAAAGGAATATCTTAAAAACGATAAACTCCATTAAAAAAATGTATATATCATAAATTGTGTGTTTTAACGTGATCTACATTTTTTGGGCAGTAAGTTTTTATCTATCTCTTACGGTTTAGCAGCTATGCAAAATTCCGTAAATCTCATCCAGAATAAACTAAGCTTCAGAGGCTATTCCCAAAAATTGAAAATACACATTTTGTCAAGTAAATATCTTTAATATTCGATATTTTAATCAAAATCGTTAGAGCTAATTTTGAGAAGCCCCAAATTTTCGAAAAAAGTTCCATGTAAAGGGTAGTTTGTGGTGGGGGAATTTTTCACAAAATCTTCGTGTCACATCCCTGGAAGATACTAAACTTAAATACCAAGTTTGGCTTTTCGCCGACTTTTCGTTTTTGAGTTATCGTGTTCACAGACACACAGACACACTGACACACACACACGGATCTTTTTCTGAAAATGTTTTTTTTTGGATACAGGGGACCCTAAAACATATATTTCCGATGAAATCTCGGTATCGAATTTTTGGGTTGAGTGCAATACCTTCTCTATACACTATGTACATAGTACGTATAGAGAAAGTAATAATAGGGTATATAATCCTATTTTATATTTTTAACTTCATGCCAATCATACTATATTTATATAAATACCTCAAAATAATATACATTTCACCTCAAGTATTTATATAGTATCCACACCATTTCAGAAATTTCGACATTTTTCGTAATTTTCCCGCATTATATGGCATTTCTTCTTACTTATTTTTCCCCCAGCAGATAATTGCTATAGGACTTGGCTCGCGTGGGAAGGAAAGGAAGATGAAATTGTTTCATGTAAAATGATTAATTGATAAATAATATTAAACTGGTACAAGCTACAACTTCCGTGTAATGATTGGTTGGAGCTATAAACACGATCGCATACACATGTTCCCTCAATTAATGGACCTTTGTCATGTAACGCGATAGCGGGAAACTGCCGGATGGTCGCCAGCTCAAAACCCGACATTATCACCTGTTATTCTTCCGTATCAGCTTGTTGGTGCATTCGTGTGTTTAACCACTGTGTGTTTGGAGGTGCATTCAAGTAACTGTATAGCTGTAATACGGACAGTCACTTAAAAATTCTTATGTGCTGCATACACATGACTTTCTGTACATCTCTGTAACAAATTATTATTGAAAGTAAAATTATGAAAAATAGAAAAAACTAGTTATTAGCACTGCATTAATTATGGTGCAAACAATGAAATCGCTATAACCAGGAACAAATAAATATCTCAAAATTAATAAACAAGAGTATTCTCTTTGCTCAGTATTATATGCAAAGGAAAATAACTAGAATAGAGACGCTGCTTCTAAATGGTAGCAAATTACAAATTAATTAATGATTATAATGTCATGGCTTACACATTAATTAAAAATACATTAATTTTTACTGAGTTAAGCCAATCCATCACCCTTAGGTATCAACAAATTCCCAATCTTTACTACTGCCTTTGTTCCTCTTAGAATGAACTAAATTACTTGGAAATACAATAAATCAAGCAAGGCCATCCATTTCTGTCAGCAATATCACCTCGCACAAGCCCCTTCGCTCGACCGCGTCGGGGCATTTTAGACTACATGCTGCGCTCATATGTTTTGACGACTGCATTTTCAGTAAGGGTTAAATAACGTTCTCCCATCTTGGTTTATCCTCTCAAGTTCGGACATTAAGCGGCACTATATGTACATTTGAGTGATTAAAAACATAAAAGTGGAGAAAAAGCATAAACAATAAAATGTGTTAAACGATAGCCGATCCCGGTGGCCGCGCTCGCTAAAGTGTCTCGCTTTGGTGCTTCGTGGTGCACAGGATCGTGGGTTCGAGTCCCGCCTTGGGCATGGGTGTTTCTGTGTTTGTGAATGTGTCTATGTTTGTGTATGTATATGTCAAAGGGAAACGTTAAGAATAATAAGGTCCACTAAGGAAATATAGGAAACTGGAAAAAATGGAGAGAAAAAAGGAATACAGCGCTGGAGTCCTGACAAGCCTCCGGAACGGTATTTTTACAAAAAAAAAAAAAAAAAAAAAAAAGGGAGGAGGACAGCTCTCGCACTGCGACAACCACTCTATAGGAGTAAGGAATGAAGTGAAGGAACTACAAGAGGCCATAGGTCTCAAACTACTAAGACGCCCGAAAGTTTTAACAGTTCCTGGCTTTAGTAATGTAGCTGACCAAAGAGGGTGATGAACAGCCTGATCAATCGCACAGCTCTCTAGTGTCTAGGGAAGATTCTTTCCTTGAAGTATCTGCGCCATCTGTCCGGCATTGTCTCACTCTTGAAAGATAAGAAAGAAACGTAGTGTTAAGGAATGAGGAAAAGGAAATTGTGGTAGGTGATAAACCACTCCAGCATTCAACTCTTAACTAAGAAAACCATGAAAAACCAAAGGTTGCCGACGGGAACCAAACAGAACTTGCTTAATGGGAGCCTCACGCATTACTAACTCGCTCCATAAAGACATATTTGTGCGGGCTCTAATTGTTGTATAGGAAATTCAAAAGCCAGCATGCATAAAGCCTGCTCATGTCAGCCACCTTGCAAACTACTTGTGGTTACAAGGATACATATAGCTGGAATGTGCCAGTGGCATAACTGGAATCTCAGATAACCACAAAGGTGCGCTCGATGGTTGCTTATAATGATACCAACATTTACAGGTAAGCATTAACTTGAGAATTAAATGCCAGCCTCATGCGCTATATTAATAAAGCGATTCAATGCTATTATAGTTTCACTCCTTTCTAATTTACACCTCCAAATGCCATTATATTGGAGACTGAAGAATTGGTAGTGAAATATTTAAAAACTAGATTGATATACACAGGTTTTGACATTTTGTAATCTATCCGTGACAGCAATTCAACAAATTAAAGAAATCTGATGCGTTCCATTCACGTGACTTTCTCTACAGTTTTGTAACAAATTGTTGTTAAAAAGCTTATTCTTCTATTTACTTCATGCTAGTCGAGAAAGAATTAGCAGAAATAGTTTTTTTACTTGCTACCTTGTAAGTAGGAGCAAAATAAGGGAAACCATTAGTTAAATTAATAGTCAAGAGCTGGTTGCTATGTCGACAGACTCCTGAATGAGAAAAGTATAAGTTTTTCAAAACTGAAACCAAAAACAGCGAATACCTTAAAAACGATCACCTCCAAGAAAAAATATATATAGCATAACTTGTGTGTTTTAATGTCCTCTACTGTTTCTGTGTAGTAAGTTTTTATCAATCTCTTACGGTATAGCAGATATGTAAAATTCCGTAAAATGCGTTCAGAATAAAGTAGTCTTCAGAGGTTATTTCCAGAAAATTCAAAATATACATTTTATTTGTAAGGGAAATATCTTTAATTTACAATATTTTAATCAAAATCGTTAAGCTATTTTTAAGAAAATCAAAATTTTCGAAAAAAGCTTCATGTAAAGGGTAGTTCGGGGTGGATGATTTTCTTGAAAATATTCGTGTCGCATCCTTGGAAGATGCCAATCCTAAATACCAAGTTTGGTTTTTAATGGACTTTTCGTTTTTGAGCTATGCTGCCCACAGACACACACATACACACACGGACATTTTTCTAAAAATGATTTTTTTTGGATTTAGGTAGTCTCAAAACATATATTTCAATGAAATCTTGGTATTGAATTTTTGGGTGCATTACAATACCTATACACCATGTACATAGTACGTGTAGAGAAAGTAACTAGATGATATATATGTACTGATTTTTGAAATTTGTAATCTCGTATCTGTGATGGAAGTTCAACAAATTAAAAAAGGTATCATAATTTCAAATTAATAACCACTAATATCTCGGAATTGCTACATAAAAGTCTGTGTTACATTTACATGGCATTCTATCAGTTAATACATCTCACGAAAACTAATTTTTCCATAAACTAAATTTTAACGAAATAATATTCATAATTTTCATAGTAATCATACATTTTGTTATAGATATAAAGAAAATAGCGATAGTAAAATATCCTAATATTTGGAAGCTATACGCTTCTCTTAAAATTCCATTCCTTTTCTTTTCATTCAATGGTAAGAAACAACGAATATCAAAGGAACATTATAATGATAAAGTATTAAACAATTAAAGTCTTTAATAACGGATATCTCTGAAATGGCTGCTGACACAGAAAAGTTATTTGGAATAAATTGCGTGTTTGAAGTCGATCTACATCTTTTGTGGTACATTTTAGTTATAAAAGAGCATGCTTTCCTAACAAAGAGGACTTCATACGCTTTTTCAGTTTGTTTTCTATTTATTTTGTTGTTGTTTTTTTCATTTATCTTCTCACAATAGGGCAAAAACCCCAAAACAAATACTATCCGCGTATTTCACCCTAAGCGAGATTGGAATAATAAATATGTTGAATATAAAAATCCTTAGAATGGCTTCCATCGGAAGGCAATTAAAACCGTTTGTCCCGTTACGCAGATTTACAGCGCGTAAAAGAACCTCAAACTAGTAAAGAGGGCTCTGAGCAAAATTAAGCGATCTTTCATGCCCTATATAGAATGAGATGTTGAGGACTGTATCAGTTAAAGAGTGTCCATAAATAAAACTGAATTTAATTTTTAGACACAATTTTACTACACAGGAAATACAGACAATTGATATTAAATACATTATTTTTATGGAAAAAAAAATAAATGGCGCTTTATTTATAGACGCTCTTTTAACTGTTGCGGTTTTCAGTCCCATTCTACACTGGGCGTGAAAGACCACTTAATTTTTCTCAGAGGCCTCTCAATTAGGCTTGAGGATCTTTTACGTGCCACAAATCTTCGACACGGGACCAACGGATTTAGTTCCCTTCCGAAGGAAGCCATGCTAAGGATTTTAACGCCCGAAAAAATCCATTGTCCTCCGCCGTATTTTTATGGAGTTAGTGGTGTCCGAGATAATTATTTACATTGATTTTGTGTTTAAATATCTGTAATTTTCTCAAATGGGAGGTAATTATTTTTTTCTCCTTTTAGACATCCAAAAATCATAGAATTTCGAACCCGTGTGTCTTACAACGAACTGTATAGTATAAATGTGAATTAATAGTTTATCTAGTTTAACATGATGTAGATAAAAATAAATGTTCGTAAAATAGTTGTAGAAGAGCGACTAGAGATAGTTATGGAAATGTAACACATCACTTTTATTTGGAACTTAAAAACACCTAAATCCGGTGAAACCCGATATCAAATTTTTAGGTGGAATACAAAACTTTCGTTACATAACTGCAAAAGAAAGTCGTGTGAGTAGACCAGATCACATTTTTTTAAGTTTAAAGTATGTCCGATGCGCCAATGAGCGCCACTAGTGCAGAATGCAGACACCAGCATCGATTTCATCGGAACGCTACTTCAGTTCAATAAGCAGAAACTCCATTAATATTTATCAGTGCTTTCTGACGTGGCAATTGTTTCAAATACATGGGGCCTTGGTTGTTTTGTCAGTTGGTTTTAAAAGCCACACAATGCAATGTTTTGGGCGCGTTTTACAGGTTTGTGCATGTAAAACATCGCATGAAATAAAACATGAACTGAAATACAAGCTCGAATCATGAAATAGAATAATCATGCACATATGGTAGGTGGTTTATAACAGAAAGGAGGAAAATTTGAAAATACGAAACAAAGTTGGGATTTTTTATACACTTCACATACACACACATATATTGTGTAGATATTCTTTTTAGGATCATCGATGATAATTATGTTTATTCTTATGTTATATATTTAGTTTCTCATTAATAGCTGTTTAAATATCAGAATGTTTGGTTAGTAACGGCTTAAAATTTTTGTTTCCATTCAAATGACTTTCTCTGCATCGCTGTAAAAAAATATTCTTAATGAGCTTATTCTTCTATTTGCTTTATGCTAATCAAGATAAACAGTAGTGAAAATTATCTTATTACTTGCTTCATGTGTAAGTAGAAGGAAAATGAAGGAGTACACTAGGCTAAAGCGATAGTCAAATTTTTAAAACGGTGGCCATGTGGTTGAAATAAGTTTCTTTGCATGGCCAACATTTTACAAGTTGAATTTAAAGATTGAACTCTTTCTGACTCGTTATTTTATATTTATCCCAAACATTCACGTTATCTCAGAATAGTTTGGGTGACGTATAATATTTTGTCTACCATCTATAGGTAGTTAGTAGAGAAACTAAAAGTGTTTCTGAAATTGCAACAGAGATTTCGAAGTTATTGTTATTGAAGACTTCAAGAAAGACTTGTAAAATTGATGTAGCGAAAACTGAAATTGAATTTGATTTTCCACAAGCAGTAGCGCAACAATGGAAGTCATGATCACCTCGCCGAATTATTGTCCCCAAATTTACTTGGCTGCCTCCCAGTCAAAGAAAAAGAGAAAATAAAGGCACTCACTCCCTCCCTTAGCAAGACATGACGAATGATGTAGGAGGGTGGTGTTTTTTCACCCACGTCATGTCCGCTTGTATTTTGATGGATTGCCAACTCAGCCACACTAAAGTAACCTGCTGCCAACAATCGCTTCGTTCCATAATAAAGTTTGTTTCTCGTTGAAGCGAGTTTAATGAAATGTGCGGTTTGTGCAAGGTCACACACACGTTGTCATAGTTTCAGAGGAAATAAATTATTGTCTCTTGAATTACATCATAGAATAGAAACTGCTTTAATACTTAAATATCTGAGGTGTTTGATTCACATGCCTTTCTCTACATCTTGGTAACCAATTTTTGTTAAAAACCTTATTCTTTTATCTACTTCATGCTAACCAAGATGAACATTAACAGAAATGGTCTTATTACTTGCTTTCTTGTAAGTATAAGGGAAATAAGGGAATACACTATGCAGAAGCGATAGTCAAATCTTAAAAACTGGTTGCCATGTGGTTGAAATCTGTTTCTTTGCATTCCCATAGGTGAAAAATTTAAATATTTTAAAACTAACACAAATAACAAAGAGCTTTCCAAAGTGGTCAACTTCACAAAAAAAAAAAAAAAAAAATGCATTTGTCATAAGTGTGTTTTAACGAGACCTGCAATATTTGTATAGTACATTTTTGTTTATCTCTTACGGTTGACTAGTCATGCAAAATCATCCACAATAAAGAGGTCTTCAGAGGTTGTTTCCAGAAAATTCAAGATATACATTTATTTGCCGTGTAAATATATTTAACGTATGATATTTCAGTAAAAATCTTTAGAGTCGTTTTTGAGAAAATAAAAATTTTCAAAACTCTTTACATGTAAAGGGTAATTTGGGGTATGGGAATTTTCCTCAAAATCTTCGTGTCGCATCCTTGGAGGATATTTAACTTATACACCAAGTTTGGTATTTTACCGACTTTTCATTTTTGAGTTATCGTGTTCACGGGCACACGGACCTTTTACTAAAAATTCTTTTTTTGGATACGTTTATTTACGAAAAAATCTCGAATTTTGGGTGGAATGCAATACCTTCTCTATACACTATGAACATAGTACATGTAGAGAAAGTAAAAAAAAATGTGTTTGCTTTCATGCGACTTTCTCTATCCACTTTAGTGTAAACTAACTTTAAAGATATGTTATCTTTTATAAACTTCAGTTAGTTGAGTAGCAATTTCATTAAACACTGCGTTGTACAGAGACTTTTTAAGAATCCATGGCCATATTACGGGAATTGTGTCCCCTGCGCTGCACTGCACTGTTTCTAATCAATTCTGTCTCCTCTTTTGTGCCGGCTGATCAGTTGACGCAAAGTCAGGAGCTGAAACCCAATCTAACTTTATGACTTCTAAAAAAATATCACAAGCCTGCACGCTTTCTGTCTTAGTGCTCAAAGTCCATTCTTTTGTATCTTCCCAACCATCCTGAGTTCACTTTATCTGAAAGACCTTGATTTGCCTAGAGTTTTAGCTCTGTATATTTGTATATTACAAATCATTTTCCACTAACACTTTTTTAATATGTGAAGCTGATTATTTGCAACAGATTACAGATATGATTTTAATAATATACAGTGTTTTATTATTACTATTTATTATATTTAATTATCACGGTGGGTGATTAATTATTTATATCTTTTCATTATAGTCACAATACTGCTTCAAGTATAGGCAACAGCGGCGCAAGGATGGGTTTTACTCTCTCCGGCGGTCTCCTTAGCGCGATGGTAGTGCAGCTGCTTGAAAAGCGGGAGACCTGGGTGCAATCAGCTTCGCGAGGTCCCTGGCGGACCAATTGAGGAGCTGCTTGATGGAGAAGTAGTGGTTCCAGATCGAGAGGACCGCATTAGACGGCCGGTAGGGAGGATGTCTGTCATGGACCGAGATGGGGGGACGCAGCGGCCGGGTGGGAGGGCAATGTTTCTGAGCTGCCGTGCCGTGGAGTTATTGCTAGAAGGGTTTCTCCCTGGAATTGAACTTTTTTTTTTTTTTTTTTTTTTTCGAAACGTCCTGTCCTGGAACCGTTTTGTGGGTTTGGTAGACTCAGTTGGTAACCTGCTGGCTTTTTGATCTCAAGGTTAAAAACTCGTCCCAGACCAATATGGTTAAATGTGTTTAAAAGCTACGCCCCGTATCAGTAGCTTTACTAGCATATAAAGAACTCTTGCAGGAGGATATTCCGGCACACTGTCAGCGCTGATATTATCCTGGCAATGAACATCTTAGTTAACGAAAATATATTTGTCAGGTACTTGAATGACCAGCTGCACCATCCTTCCTAGAAGGTTGCTTGTTCTCGAAAAATCCAGCTGGAAGATGGTGCTGGCAGAATCCGATGGCATACTAATTAAAACCTTTTTCATGTTTGAGGAGATTAAAATTTACGAGAAAATCTACTGAAGGGAAATTTGGGTTTAGAGATTTTATTATAAACATTTATGTCGCATGCTTGAAATATATCAAGAACATTCAACCATGTTAGGTATTTATACCACCTGCTTAGTCTTCTGTCGGGTCTTCTTCTACTAAGTAGAAGATTAAGGCCCTTCTTCGTTGCCCTGTTTCACACATTCTGTTTCCATGTTTCTTCCGTATTCCGTCAAACCTGTGCTTATCTTCTTCACTATTTCTTTCATCCGGTCCAAGCTTCTGTCGATTTTATGGTATATAATAAAGAAAGAATGCTGAAGGAAGGATGTGTAGATACGTATATGTAACAAACAAGAGAGGGAAGAACTAGCATGGATGAGGTAAGAAGTATTACATTTGAAAGGCACGAAGGGCAATGAACTAGAACGTTGTATTTATGCGGGGAGAAATAAAGTATTCTTCGCTGTTTAACAGAGGTTGAATTTTGAGATCTCATGGGATGGTATGCCAAGGGAAATGGCAGCGATGAATATGTTAATGTTAAGGGAAAGAGAAGAATTAAAAAAATAGGGCAATATTGGGAAAGGTAAAAGGAATATCTGATGTGTTCCATTCACATGACTTCCTCTCTGCAACAAAGTATTATTAAAAAGCTTATGTTTCTATTTACTTCATACTAATCGAGAAAAAATAAGCAGAAATAGTATTACTTGCTTCGTTGTAAGTAGAAGCGAAATAAAGTAGTACTATTGTTTAAAGTGATAGTCAAAAGTTGGTTGCTATGTGACTGAAGTTTCTTTGTTTGTATGGACAGGAATTGTTATATTCCTGTATGAGAAAAGTATGTTTTTTGAAGCTGAAACCACAAACAAGGTGTATCTCAAAGACGATCAACTCCACGAAAAAATGTGTGTTTTAAGGTGCTCTACATTTTTTGTGTTGTAAGCTTTTGTCCATCTCTTAGGTTTAGCAGTTATGCAAAAGTCCGTAAAATTGATCCAGAATAAAGTAGTCTTCAGAGGCTATTCACAGAAAATTCAAAATTTAAATTTTATTTGTCAGCTAAATATCTATAATATACGAAATATTTCAATCAAAATTTTAGAGCCGCTTTTGAGAAAATAAAAATTTTCGAAACTGTTTACATGTAAAGGGTAGTTTGGGATGGGGAAAATTTTCTCAAAATCTTCGTGTCAATCCCTGGAAGATGTTAAACTTAAATACCAACTTTAGTATTTTACGAACTTTTCGTTTTTGAGCTATCGTGTTCACAGACACACGGACACCTTTTTCTGAAAATTCTCTCTTTTTATTTTGATACAGGAAACCCTAAAACATGTAATTTCGGTGAAATCGCGATATCGAATTTTTGGGTGGAGTGCAATTTCTTCTCTATTCACTATGCACATAGTATGTGTACAGAAATTAAAATGGATAAGAAAAGAAAGAGAGAGATAGTGTACAACAGAGAAAAGACAAAGAACGGAATGAAATAAGTAGCACAAACAAAACTGAGCTACTGTTGCTAACAGGCAGGGAGCTAAGTGGATATAGCGCTTAAGCGGTACTCAAAATGAATTGTATGAATTGTATGAATTGGGATAATATAATTTAATTAAAATAACATGATTTATTCAATAATTGAAACTGTTACTTAAGTAAAATAAATAATAATGATATTATAATATGTTATATTATTATTATTATTATTGTATTATTATTAGGGGAGCCACGGATTAATGGTTAAATCGCTCACCTGGGCGACCCGTGTTCGATCCCAAGTGCCCGTATGTGGGATTTGTGGTGGACGAAGCGGCGTCTGGGCGGAATTTTTTTCCGGATCCTCCGATTTCCCCTGCCACTCATCCCATCAATTGCTTCATCTTCATCTTTCCTATTATCAATTGCACTTGCATTTAATATCATCTACTTCCTCATGCTCATGCCTTGCTACCGGCTGACCACTCGTTTCAGGTCCTTCATTGTGTGGTTTCGAGCCATTGGCTCCTCGACAGGCTTCTGATTCCTAGCCATCAGCTTGTAAGTCCTAGGGGGGGGGGGTGTCAGTCCCAAATATGGGGAGGGTAAGCCGACTAGAAAAAGAATTATTATTATTGCTAATTTTGTTTTTTAATTTACACTGTTTGGATTTAGAATACCTAAGAAATTATATTTCTGGTGAAATATGGATGTGGAAGTTATAGCTAGAATGTAATATTTCATCTACTTGCTGCGTATGTAAGTAAAAATCGTGAAAGGAATCGCCGGAAAACGCTAACCAAAGGCTCCAGCAGTGATGAAAGACATTTTGCATGCCGAGTGCCGCCAACCTAACACACACAGACGTAGGAATGTATCACAATTTAAATATAGCGGGGAACCAGGTAATTTAATGGTAGAAACAGAGTGGGCGGTGCGGTGTCTAACGACCACTGGTCACGTGCCAAGAGAGCAAGGGCCAGGTGCGCGTCATCTCTCCTTGAACCTCATCACACGTTGATAGAACACAGTGCAAATATGCTTTTCCAAGGTAATGTCTTAATTAATAATGCGTGATAAAATAATAATAATAATAATAATAATAAATATAATAATAATAATAATAAATATAATAATAATAATAATAACAATAATAACAATAATAACAATAATAACAACAATAATAACAACAATAACAACAATAACAATAATAATAACAATAATAACAACAATAACAACAACAATAACAACAACAATAACAACAACACTAACAACAACAATAACAACAATAACAACAATAATAACAATAATAACAATAATAACAACAATAATAACAACAATAATAACAATAATAATAACAATAATAACAATAACAACAATAACAACAATAACAACAATAACAACAACAACAACAATAACAACAACAATAACAACAACAATAACACCAACAATAACAACAACAATAACAACAATAATAACAACAACAATAACAACAACAATAACAACAATAATAATAACAATAATAACAACAACCATAACAACAACCATAACAACAACAACAATAACAATAACAATAACAACAACAATAACAACATCAACAATAACAACAACAATAACAACAACAACAATAATAACAACAATAATAACAACAATAATAACAACAACAATAATAATAATAGTAATAATAGTAATAATAGTAATAGTAATAATAGTAATAGTAGTAGTAGTAATAATAATAATAATAATAATAATAATAATAATAATAAATAAATAAATAAATAAATAAATAATAAATAACAATAACAATAACAATATGCAGTATGAAAACAATGGCCTAAACCTTACAATTCCGATAACACCAGAAATCACCATAGTAACCGGACGTTGGAAAACAAAATCACACTTGACTGCCTCCTTGGTCAAGTGGTCAGCGAGCTGTATTCTCACCCGGAGGTCACGGATTCGATTTCCGGCTGGAGCGGGGAATTTTTCTGTAACTAGAATTATTCCCTATCCCCCACAGAGTCTGGAAGTATGAATGTGATAGTGAATCTCCGTGATTAGTCTAATGTTCTGAAATCTACAGAATACGAGTTGTTTCAGTAGTCAAAGCCCCCGATTTGACCATTGAAGTTAAAGGGGGCTGTACAAATGCAACAATTAAAAATCTGATGTGTAGCATTCACATGCCTTTCTATACATTTCTGCAACAAATTATTGTTAAAAAGCTTATACTTCTATTTACTTTATGCTAGTCAGTAAAAAATTAGCAGAAATAGCCATATTACTTGCTTCCTTGTAAGTAGAACTGAAATAAGGGAGTACCATAGGTTAAAGTGATAACCAAAGCCGGTTGCTATGAAGTTCCTTTGTTTATATGGACAGCAGTTGACAAATTCCTGTGTGAGAAAAGTGTAAGTTTTTCATAGCAGATACTAAAACTAAGGAATGTCTCAAAAACGACGAACTACACGAAAAAATGTATATAACATAAATAGTGTGTTTTAACGTGCTCTACATTTTTTGTGCAGTAAGTTTTTGTCCAACTCTTACGGTTTAGCAGTTATGCAAAATTCTTCCAGAATGAAGTAGTCTTCAGAGGCCATTCCCAGAAAATTGAAGATATACATATTATTTGTCAGGTAAATGTCTTTGGTATACAATATTTTAATCAAAATCGTTAGAGCCATTTTCGAGAAAATCAAAGTTTTCGAAAAAAGTTACATGTAAAGGGTAGTTGAAGGTGGGGGGATTTTCTTGAAAATCTTCGTGTCGCATCCTTGGAAGATACCAAACTCAAATACCAAGTTTGGTACTTTACCTACTTTTCGTTTTTGAGTTATCGTGTTCACAGACACAAGGACACACACACGGACCTTTTTCCGAAAATGCTTTTTTTAGATAAAGGAGAACCTAAAACATTTATTTCCGGTGAAATCTCGGTATCGAATTTTTGGGTAGAGTGCAATACCTTCTCTATACACTATGTACATAGTGCGTATAGAGAAAGTAAAAAAAAAATACTTACACAGGTTTAAAATAATAGACGACTCAACGTGTCCCTTGGAAATTAGGAGAACATACAATAGACCGTCTGATAAATGACTGCAAACTACTGAGTAAACAACGAACAATTCTTAAACAAGAAGTTGCCAAAACAGGCAGGAACTGGCCAACTACCGATAATGTTCTAATAATAAAACACACCAAGATATTCTACAGATTCGTGAATTCAATATACTTTGACAAATTAAAATAACACAAGTGTTAAAAAAACACATAAAAGGAATCTGAAATCAAAGACTATAAATCACAAAAAGTGAGAATCTTCTTATGTAAGTTTAATATCTTTGGAATTTGTAAACATATAGTAGCTATCTTTTAGAAATTACACTTAAGTTAATAGAAGAAACAATTTTCAACATCCATACTTGTTGCATTTCGTATTTAAAATATACACACTTGATTCAAAAGAAACAAAACATGTAACATTACTTTGCAATTGAGCATATTGTTATTCAATAAATAAAAATAAAACATCAATGCCCATAAAATTTATGCAGATACCAAAAGCAATAAAAACAGAAATGCAGACTATATTTACTTTCTCTATCACTTATCTGTAGAGGCAGTATTGCATTTCACCCAAAACTTCGATACCGAGATTTTACTGGCATTAAGCATTTTCACACTTCCTCTATTCAAAACAAGATATTTTTAACGTTCTACACACGTACTAAGTTAAGTAATAGTAGGTAGAGAGTATTCCATCCAAAATTCGAAATAAATATTTCATCGGAAATACACGTTTTAGCGTCCTATGTATAAAAAAACATGTTACTAGCTCTACGCGTACTATGTACATAGTATATAGAGAAGATGTAGCATTCCAACCGAACTTTTGATACCAAGGTTTCACTGGATATACGCGTTTTAGGGTTCTGTATAAATACACATTTTTAGAGAAAAGTTCGAGTATTTAGGTTTAGTGTCTACCAAAGAAGCGGCACAAAAATGTTCAGGAAAATCTCCCCTCCCCAAAATACCCTTTACATAGGAAAATTTTCGAAAATTTGTATTTTCTAAAAAAATAGCTCTTAACGATTTTAATTATAATACCGAATATTAAAGATATTTACATGACAAATAAAATTAATATATAGAATTTTCTGGGAAGAGCCCCTGAGGACCTCTTCATTCTGCATGCATTTTGCTGAATTATTCATAAATAGTTAACCTAAGAGATAGCCAAAAATATACTACACAAGAAATGTAGATCTCTTTAAAACAGAATTTTTGTTATTTAAGTTTTTTTATTGGAGTTGAGCATTGCCCAGATATTCATTTTTATTTGTTTCAATTTAAAAAAAAAACTTTTACTTTTCTCGCACGGTAATTTGAAACTTCTGGTCGTGCAAGGAAACGGATTTCAACCACATGGTAGTCAGTTTTTAACATATTTGATAATAGATTGAGTCTGGTGTATTCCCTTATTTTGTTCTTCTTACAAGGAAGCAAGTAATAATGGCAATGACTCCTAATGTTTATCTCAATTAGCTTTAAATATAAGAATAAGCTCGTAACAATAATATATTAGAGCTGTAGTGAAAGTCATATTTTTTAGTGAGCTTGTGTGAACAGCCAAATCCAAGAACCGAAAAGTGAAGTTCAGTGCTTATTAAGATGAATCCTAACCCGAATGAAAATAAAGAAAAATACTTATTCATTGCCATTGAGTTCTGCAAAAAATACTCTAAGGTATATTTGCATTTTGCGTGAAAATAAAATGTATATCTTTGATTTTCCGCTAGACTATGAACGCCGCTACATTCTAAATGATATTTTCTCATTAGCGGACCGTAAGAGATAGACAATAATCGTATAACACAAAAATGTAAAACTTGTTAAACCACAAAATTAGAACTAAATTTTTGTATCATTAATCATTTGTTTCAGTTGTTTTTACTTTCTCCTTACGTACTATAGCTAATGGCTATACCATATGGACTCAAGGCCAATACTCAGAGGAAAAGAACCGACCTCTGTGCCTGCCAGATGGAAGCCGAATTACCCGTCCCGTGCAGTGGTCTTTCCTCTGGAGATAGACCAGGGTGAGGACGACGAGTCATCCATTTCAGGCCCCTTACGGCCTTTAAATGGAGCAATGCGTAATCTACAACATACGAAAGGCTACGGAGAAAACTGAAAGTGGAATAGTCTAGGGTTGTTTAACTCTTAGTTGCCTGCACTAGTATACTACATATGCCGTTTTTCCTTTAATTCAAGTTTAAAACTGGAGTTCTAGTAAAATACTTAGCAGTAAACCTATAACATTATTTTATAAAATAATAGAGAAAATAGAAATGAAAATAATTAATATTTTTCTTCCCAGTTAAAAGTTTGAATTCTTCTAAAGCATTTTTCATAATGCTGCCAAAGGAACTACCAAAGAAGTAGTTCAAATGACCATGAGTGTTAGGGGATAAGTCATGGATTGGCCATCCATTCAAAGGCAAATGTTGCAAGTTCAAATCCCAGTGATTGTGGTAAATGACGGGGAGAACCCAAGTAAAATAATCGGTGTGATGCTTGGAAGTTAATGGGTTACATTTGGCTGTAGTTTTGTCGGTTTTCTCTTTTATTTATTTAAAAAAAAACACTTAAATTTTAGACAAAAATTGTATATACTTATACAATATAAAACAGTCTTGATTACTTGTCGTTTATGGTTGAAGATTAGTATAAAATGATATTAATCCTAGAGTACAGCCCTATTTGTATAGTTTCGCTTAAAACAAGCGGAACTTATAGGTACCGACAGGCAACAAATGGTTAAAAGCAACTGATAGTGTTTAAAACCCGCTTTTACTGATCTGACACCGCAGGCGATGACGCTGATGATGCATGAAGATGGAGCCCCGGTGGAATGTGATGGCGGGGGAAACCGAAGAACCTGGAGAAAACCTTCCATGCGCCGCTTTATCTACCACAAATCTCACATGCGGTCGCTTGGGATCGAACCCAGATGAGAGGCGAGTGGTCTGGCCACGGCCACGGCGCAGCTGACTGACATCCAGTTGATGAGGAATAGCAGGAAGGGGTTTACCAGGAGGATGTGGACGACCAGAAGATACAGACTGCGCCACCTATGGGCTGATGGTAAAGCTGATGGTGACCTCTAAGGACGAGACGGCGGAATTTCTTGTGATAAAGAAACAATTGTATCTTGAAATGAAACAGTCAGTGTGATAAACGTTTTAGTTAATAAATAGATACAAATGAAATACTCTGTCTCGTTCTTATTGTGCTAAATTCCAACATACTCTTTATTTCTGAAGTTACGACTGAGAAACATGCAGGTTTATATTTTGTTACTGATGTTATTGTATTTACATTACATTACAAATGTATAGGGGGAAAATTCAAAGCTACAGAGAGATGTGACCTAACGACTCATAAACAAACCTAGATTACAAACATTAACATTGTGACTATTAATATTATGTACACATACATATCCATACTATGCTGTTACTGTTATTAATATTATTGTTAATTAAACTATACAGAATGCATATACGACGAGACTATCATTACGTTATTATTATCATTATTATTAATATTAGCAACTCATCTTCATTGTTAATACGTGGCGTGCCTCCTAGTAATATCTAGTGCCCATTCGATGAGATAAATTACTTGGATATTTATTTATTTCTTCTTGTCTTAAGGGGACCAACCTGTCTAAATTGGCCAACATTTTTGAAAATGCTCATTTTAGGATTTTAGCACAGCACAATACTTCTTTTTTTTTTTTTGTTAGTGTTTAACGCCCACTTTAATTACTTGTGGCACCGCAGGCGGTGACACTGAAGATACATGGATGATGATGGAGCCCCGGTGGAATCCGATTGCAGGGGAAACCGGAGAAAACCCGCCCCAGCGCCGCTTTGTCCACCACAAATCTCACATACAATCGCTTGGGATTGAACCCGGGCCGTCTAGGTGAGAGGCGAGTGGTCTAACCACTCGGCCACGGCGCGGCCGCAGCACTATACCGTGGTCGTTGTAGATAATATGCTGAAGTTATTTTTTAATCACTTACAATTTAAACACTGTCAAATGACCTTTTAAATGAAAGTTTTAATAGTAACAAATAACATATAACAAATTAAAAGGCGTGATTCTCTAAATGTATTTTCTAATGCAAATAATGTTCAAAATATTTTTTGTGGTGCACATTTCAATCAACTAGTTTTATCTTTTTACCACGGAACCTTAATATCATATGAATAAAAATTGTAGAATTAATTTTCTAAGTAAGTAAAACATTTATTACTCCTCAAAAGTAATGAATAAAGTATGTAAGTATAATTTATCATGCCTTTTCCTGCAGTAATATTTAATTAATCTGAAACTCATCCAATAAATCTTATAAAGTGATTATCCTGTACTGCAAATGTTAAGTTTCGTTTCCAAATTTTGAAAACTAAAGTGCAAGGAACTTGTTGGTCCAGTAGTTAAACAAATATTTTCTTCTCAAAAATTACTTGATGGATTTGTCTTAAATGTTCAGAATTAGTTACGCTTAACAATAGAAGCATGTCGTAAAAATAATTGAACATAATTCATAATAAGACATTGAATTAGAAAATTTCACATGTTGATCCTCTCAAAGGACAAATGTCGAATAAGGTCAGTGGCTCCTGCACTCATTTAAGGATTAACTTTTTATTTATTTTTTCCTCTGTGGATGTGAAAATAAGTCTGTTGTATTGAATTTACATGACCTTTTATACTCACTCTACTGCAAGCTAATTTTACAAATCTGCTTATTTTTGTCACTTCTTATTAGAGCAGAAAAAGCTTTCACTTCACTATAACTTATACTTTAGAAAAAGTTAATAGCAATGTTTAAAACATCGCAGCCCCATGTGACGACTATGAAATTCCATGGTCTTTGAAAAGCAAAGATACAAAAACGAATAGCAACCTCTCATTTGAACAAAATATGTGTTCGAAAATTCAAATCAATACCAGAGAATAACTCGGATATAGCTAAGTTTATGAACCAAAAAAGAACATTCTTAGGGAAATGTGCGCCTGTACACAGTATAGCTAAACATTGGTATTAACACTAAACATCATGCAACAATATGACTTGAAGAATTAAAAAAAAAAATGATGTGTTCCATTTACATGACCTGTTTTACATCTCTGCAAAAGCTATTGTTAGGAAGCTTCTTCTATCTACTTCTAATAATCGAGGTAAACAGTGACAGAAATTCTAATTGTTACTTCATTCCTTTTAAGTAGAAGGGGAAAAAATCTAATACTTTCCATTCACATGATGTCCTCTAGCTGTTCGGTAAACAAACTTTTATTCAAACATTAATCTCTTATCTACATCATGCTAAACATAAGCAGAATTAGTCTTATTACTGATTTCCTTATAAGTAGAATATAAATAAGGTCTCTGTGTGAAACATTTGAAACTCCAATCTCTTTGCTGGTCAAGAATAAATAAATGAGAAACAAGAAGAAAGATGTCTTCCCGTTTGAAAAAAGTTTAATTGGCTAAAATTGAAACGAATAATACGGAATACCTCGAAAACGGTTAACTCTACAGAAAATGCATATAACATGAATTGTGTATTTTAATTTAATTCACATTATTGTGAAGTAAGTATTTTTTATCTATGCCGTCCACAGATAGACAGTCAGACAAACACGTACTTTTTTCTAATTTTTTTTTTCAGGGGGACCTAAAATATATATTTTCAGTGAAATCTCGGTATAGAGTTTTTGGGTGCATTAGAAAATCTCTATACACTATGTACATAGTACGTCTAGAGAAGGTAAAAATACCACTGACCGAAAAGATCCCTTACGTGGAAAATTTTTCCATGTTTTTCTTCTCTCAAAACAACTTGAACGATTTTGATTAAAATACTGTTTATTTAAAATATTCATATGAAAAATACGATGCATATGTTGAATTTTCTGGGAATAGCTTCTGCATCTTTCTTCATTTCTTCAGTCTGGATGAACGTATGCATACCTAATTGTCATACAGCTATGTGAGATAAAAAATATTAGTACAGATAAAATTAAATATCGTCATAGCATATAATGTATGTCAAATATTTTTTTTTTGCGGAACATTATGTTTTATTTTTTAAATTTTAAGTCACTTATAATTTTATCAAGTCGTAAGTCACTATTAATGTCCTTCCCAGTATTATCCCTTCCTGGTGCCGAGGTCGGTTGTGGTCTCTCCCAAAATTCCGTCCCGGCCGTTGATCGACCTTCGTGTTGAATACTCATAATCGTAAACCGCCATTCAATTTTTGCTAGTGGGCTTGCTATCGGAACTATGGTTTCAACCTAGTGCAAGTATCCTTTTTATTCCTACAATATACTGAGTAAATGTAATGAAATGTGTAATAGAAACAGATTATTTAATAGAAGAGTAAGTAGAGGGAACTTATGGATACAATTTTTAAGACATTTTTGGTTTATATTGGATTTATGTTTACGATTCGACGCGTTTAACACTGAGATTAAACAAATACTCGTATATTTTCATAGGTCTTTAATTACTGGCATATTAATGTGGTATTCAGAACAATATTGACTGCCTGACACGTGAATCTGCCTGATTCGATTGTCCGACTGTTTCTCCAGAGAATAAATCTTCTGCCATATTATCATTAGATTAAGCTATTGTAGGTTTGTAAACCTAGTAAATTTTATATTTTAAAATCAGGAAGCTTCTAGAATCAAATTCTTCAGTCCTAGTTGTGGTCTTCACAATCTTCAGCTTCATGAAGGTCTGGGAACGCACGCCATGTTGTTATCTTTCCAACCATTTCAACTCGCTGGTCAATTCTCTTTGGCAATTACACTGTCCATGGACCTCACAAACGACCGAAAGCCCAATTAATAATCTATCTCCATCCACTTTCCTGATCAAAGCCTGTTTTGTAGTTCTGCTATGCGGGTCCGGGTCTCCTGTAGATTCGGTTTATACCTTGCTTGTGGTACTTACAGTAAAATTGTAGGATGACCTTGTAAGGTCATTCCTAATCAATCGAGTAGTCGTATACTTCACCATACTAACTTATTTACTTTCTCATTTGAACTACTATTTTTATTTTATCTCAATCAGTGTCCTTGTTAACTTCATCATTATTTGTACATTTTTAGTTTCTCTACACCTACTATGTACATTATATATAGAGGAGTATTATTTTCCATAAAAAAGTCGATACCGAGATTTATACCGAAAATATTTGTTTTGAGATCCCCTGAGTAGTCCGAAAAAAAACTTATTACGAGAAAAATGTCCGTATGTGTGTCTGTGTCTGTGAACAGCATAGCTCAGAAACGAAAAGTCGGTTTAGGTAGATATTCCAAGGATGCGACACGAAGATTTTCAAGAAAATCCCCTCACGCCCAGCTACGCTTTACATGGAATAATTTTCGAAAATTTTGATTTTCTCAAAAATGACTAACGATTTTGATTAAGATACTGCATATTAAACCTATTTACATCACAAATAAAATGTATATTTTGAATTTTCTTGGAATAGTTTCTAAAGACCTGTTTATTCCGGATGAATTGTACTGAATTTTACATACTTGATAAACCATAAGAGACAGACAAAAAATTACTAAATTTTACCAGTGAAATCATATTGGCGCATTTTTGGGTGGTATTCAATATCTTCTCTACCTAGGTAGAGAAAGTAACAATGACTTTGGAACATTTTCGCGATTGGATCTTCACTTAATGAAAACAAGTGAAAGTGAAAGATCGCATGTACTCTAGCAACACAACTTTTGTGTTGCAAATTTTAATGCCATAATTTCGGAATAGTTTATTACTAAAGGCGATCTGCTTCATTCTGTATAGGTACTTTAGCCGGCGGAGGGTGATGGCTTTTTTCGAGCGTAAAAATCTTTATCATGCCTTCCTCCGGAAGAGATGTAAAGCCGTTAGTCCGACACGTAAAACAATCTCAAGCTTGATAAAAGAGGCCTCTGAGCAAAATTAAGCGGGTTTTCACGCCAAGCATAAAATGGGACGCTGAGAACTACATCAGTTAAAGAGCGTTCATAAATAAAACTCCATTTCCATTTGGTTCAATTGTTTTTTCACTCAAGCCGTATGTAGGACAGGAGTTGGATAGGTAGAGTTAGACTGAAAAATTCAATGCCATAGCCAGGATTTGAACCACGGATCTCCCGGTTTCTAGCCGGTTGCCCTTCCACTGAGCTACAATGGCAACATGTTGGCATTGCACTTAATTAAACCAGTACCCATTGACCATAATAGTTGGCTATACTATGAATCCTGGGACTTACAACATTGTAAGTCGCCATTATGGTTGTCATCTCAAAATAATTTGAGGTTTACAGGGAATCATGCGAGTCAGTTGAGAAATTCAATGCTATGCCGGTATGTTGCCAAGGTAGCTCAGTGGAACAGCAACCGGCCAGAGACCGGGAGATCCGTGGTTCAAATCCCGGCTATGGCATTGGATTTTTCATTCTGACTCTACCTATCCAACTCCTGTCCTACACACGGCTTGTGTGAAAAAACAATTAATCGAATTTCGAAATAGTTACTGTTACGGGCGATCTATTTCGTACTGTATAGGTACTTTACCCGGTGGAGGGTGATGGCTTTTTTCGGGTATAAAATCCTAGATTGACTTCCTTCGGAAGGGAAGTAAAGCCGTTGGTCCCTTGTAGATTTACGGCACCTGAAAAAACCTCAACTCTGATAAAAGAGGCCTTAGAGCAAAATTAAGCAATGTTTCACGGCCGTTATAGACAGCAGCTAAAGAGCGTCCATAAATAAAACTTCTTTTCCATATATTTGCTGTATACTTACTTTTAGTTTATATTGGTATTCAGTGAGAGAGAGTGAGAGTGTAGGGCTTGAAATGCGACTGGCGTTGCGGGTTTCAATACATACAAGTTGTGGGACCTACATTTTGTGAAAGTGCTATCACATTAGAAACATCTCTGTACTACTCCGCGGTGGGAAATTAAAACTAGCGACATTGGCTGCAGTGTATGTAACAGTAGCAACCCTTTACCTGGCAAACAGCCAACAGACCTTCTGTAGGGTCAATATCAAGGATCGCGTCACTCCGAGCAATAGAATTAAACTAACTGTTCTTGTTTACCGCAGTAGGTCAATAACTTGATGTCAAATCTATATTTCTGCTCTTTTCGCTGGTACCTATACTGATATTATGTAGAATCATGAGCGTAGAGCACCGTCAACTGATGGCGGTCGCTTGAACAGGGTTAACAATGACACATCCCAACTAAAGTTTTACGGCGGTCAAAGTTTGATCACTTTCTATTACTTTCTCTACACGTACTGTGTACATAGTGTATAGAGAAGGTATTTATTGCATTCCACCCAAAAATTTGATACCAAGATTTCACCGAAAATACATGTTTTGGATCCGCCTGAATCCCAAAAAAAAGAGCATTTTCAGAAAAAGGTCCATGTGTGTATCTGTGAGTAGCATAGCTCAAAAACGAAAAGTCTATTAAAAACCAAACTTGGTATTTAGGTTCAAGAAAATCCCCCCACCTCCAATTAGCCTTTACATAGAACATTTTTCGTAAATTGGGGTTTTCTCGAAAGTGGCTCTAACGATTTTGATTAAAATATCACATATTAAAGATATTTACCTGACAAATAAAATGTATATCTTGAACTTTCTGGGAATGGCCTCTGAGGACCACTTTAGTCTGGATGAGTTTTACGGAATTTTGTATAACTGGCAAACCGTAAGAGATAGAGAAAAACTTACTTAACAGAAAATGTGCAGCTCGTTAAAACACAGTTTATGTTACATACATTTTTTTTTCGTGGAGTGGATCGTTTTTGAGATATTTCTTGTCGTTGGTTTCAGCTTTAAAAGACTTATACTTTTCTCATACGGGAATTTGTCAACTGTCCATACAAACAAAGGAACTTCAGTCACATAGCAACTAGATTTTGGCTAATACTTTAGCCTATGCTACTCCCTTATTCCATTCTACTTGCATGGAAGCAAGTAATAAGACTATTTCTGCTAATTTTTTTCTCGATTAGCTTGAAGTAAACAGAAGCCTAAGCTTTTTAACAATAATTTGTTACAGTGATGTGTAGAAAGTCATATGAATTGAACACACAAGTTTTTTAGTTGTTCTGTTCACACATACACATATGGTTCATAGACCCTCCAAACATGAATCTGCTGTGAAATATCGATATCGAATATTTTGAGTGAAAAAATAAATGTAAGTGTTAATTTATAAATAGCGAATAAATGTATAATGGCGCCCATAAACGTTATATAATGGAGATATGCCACTTTATCCGTAGTGTGAATTGCAGGGTTTGTGTTGAACGCTCAAAGGCATTAGTCCATGGACGAGGTAAAACAAAATGAAGAATAAGCAGCAATTGAGGAAGTAAACAAAGTGGTCCTATTGAATGAGAATGTTTAATTTCTGAGTCACTCGACGCAACAACTTGTATAGGGTTGATTGTATCACTGGTGCAACGCACTTTGATGTTGTTTACCGGCGAAATCATTTGGTGCGTATAATTGAAACGTCCAGACCAGAAACCCGTTAGCTTCAAATTGACAGCGCTGCTGAAAATTGGAGAAAAAACTTCATCTCAGCCACCAAATACAACACACGCTATGCGTTCTGTGCCATCAGAAGCGGTTACTACCAATGTTAGAGTTCACTGCTCTCAAATAATTATCTTTCAGTCACACTTCCAACAGTTCTAGCTCTAAAAAATATTAGCTTACAAATAACCGTTCCAAAACAACAGTCAAGTACACTGACGAGCGTAGAAGGTGGTCAATACCCCTTGATCACAATAGTGTTTCTAATTCCTAAAGCTTCCACCTTCAGATAAACAAACCTTTGACTCCATTCAGCCGGTGTTGGCTATCTATGTGACTGGCCTGAAAAACAGTTCAAGAAGACAAACCGAACCAATGAAGATATTGCGATCGAAGTTAAATAAAGGCGTGGTTCGCAACCGATTTCTAATGTTACACAAGGAAAGATTACATCACTACAACATAATTTGGTTATCTAGAAGAATTGATAAATGACGTTACAACGAACAGCAATAAGAAAACCGACAATAAGGTATCCATGGTGTTGAATGAAAACACAGGGTATAAGTGTAATTAAAAAACTGTAAAAAATCTGATGTGTTCCATTCACATGACTTTCTCTACATCTCAGTAACAAATCATTGTTAATAAGCTTATTCTTCTACTTCATGTTAATGGAGATAAACATTAGCAGAAATAGTCTCATTACTTAGCTCGTTATCAGTAGAAGGAAAATAAAGGAATATACTAGGCTAAATTATGGTTGCCATGGAATTGAAATCCAATTCTTTGCGGGGCCAGGAGTTCACAAGTTCCTGTATCAGTAATATATTTTAAGCTGAAATCAATAACAAGGAATGTGTTGAAAACACTGAACTCCACAAAAATATATCAACATAAATTGTGTGTTCTAACGAAATCTGCGTTTCTTCTACAGTAGATATGTTTTTATCTATCTCTTATAGTTCACCAGTTATATAAAATTCATCCAGAATAAAGAGGTCTTCAGAGGCTATTCCCAAAACATCAAGATATATATTGTATTTATCAGGTGAATATCTTAAATATAAGAGACTTCAATCAAAATCGTTTGAGCCATTTTTGAGAAAACCCAAATTTTCGAAATGTTTTATATGTAAAGGGTAGTTGAGGGTGGGGAATTTTCTTGAAAATCTTCATGTCGCATCCTTGGAAGATACTGAACTTAAGTATAAAGTTTAGTATTTAAGGAACATCATTTTTGAGCTATGCTGCCGACACACAGACACGCATTCGAATGTTTTTCTAAAATTTTATTTTTATGGATTCAGAGGATCCCAAAACATGCATTATTTCCGGTGAAATATCGGTATCAAAATTTTGGGTGCAATGCAATACCTTTCTATACACTACCTTAGTACGTGAAGAGAGAGAGAGAGAGAGAGAGAGAGAGAGAGAGTCCTAGCTTTCCTCTTTAATTCTACGTTCTTATTATATTTATTAATAATATTACAAATATTATTATATTTGTACCAAATTTCAACAAAGCATTTCCTTAACGGCACTCCTAGTGGAATCATGATAATTAGCTTCCGTCATTCGACTTATTTTGGTGGAAGTAAAATGCACTGCTAACACGTTCAAGCAGTTATGTTCGAGGAACATGGGAGTTCACATTGCCAGAGGGTATAAATGCATTTGTCAATACTAACACGAACAGCTCGTTGCATTATGGATCACTTTTTATCCACGTTACTATGCGTTCACGCGAGGACCACGAAAGAGACAGGCCATGGTGAGTGCTTCTCTGCGACATGGCGAATTACAATGGTAGTTCTATCTCTCGGACTAAGTGTTTAACCCTTTCCAACCCGATTTATCTTCAATGAAATTGCTTTTTTGAAAACTGATGCCATAAGATCCACCTGATCTCTTATTGGTACATCAATTGTCTAAATTTCTAGAACACTAAACATCACTGCTTTAGATTTCAATGTCACAAAATGGCATCCTCGCTGCAATGCTACTGTGATAAAGGAAGGGATGGGTCCAGATAAAATAAATGGTGGTTGGCACATCTAAGTGATGGCTGTAATTTGGTAGCATTGTACTGGAATAAAGTTATGTATTTGCTACAAAAAGGTATCATTGAAAGGATTTTATTTTCGCTTTTGTTTGTTCTAAGCCGTGTCATTATCAAACAAATTAATTAAAGTACTGAAATATATACAATGAAATTACAGAACCTTTAACCTTTACCATCCTCGACCAACAAATATAGATAATGATGCCATATGGCACCATTGGGTTGGAAAGTGTTAAATAATTACAAACACATGATTGCTATTGATTTACAAATGCGTCATAGTTTCTATTATTATTATTATTATTATTATTATTATTATTATTATTATTATTATTATTATAATTTTAAATCTGCATATTCACATTAGCTGCATAAGCATTATTTTCTGGTTGACTAAACAAAGATTTTAACAATGTTTTATATAACTGTATATAAAACATACCGCGCGAACTTATATAAAAACATTTGTTGTTTTCATACATGTGACTTTCTACACGTATTCTGCAACGAACTGTGCATAAAAATTATTCTTCTATCTGCTTCATGCTAATCAAGATAAACATTAGCAGAAAGGTTGTATTACTTACTTATTTTTAAGTAGAATGGAAATAGGGAATATACTAGGCTCAAGCTATAGTCAACTCTTAAAATCTCTTGGCTAAGTGATGACATTGAAATTCGGTTCTCTTTTCATAATCATATGTAACGAATATATAAATAAATATATATATATATATATATATATATATTTATTATATTCAAAATATACATGTTAATTTTCATGTAAATACCTATCTTAAATATATGGCATTTTCATAAAAGTGTTTAGCCATTTTTCGCAAAATCAATAATTCCCAAAATATTCCATGAAAGGTTGATTTGGGGTGGGGGAATTTTAATGAAAATATTTGTTTCGAATCCTTGTAAGATACTGAAATTAAATATTAATTTTGGTACCCAACCGACTTTTCGTTTTTGAGTTATGCTGCACAAAGGCACACTCACACATACGGGGATGTACACGTCGGGGATTTAGGGGTTCTCAAAACATGTATTGCCGGTGATATATCGGTAGCTAATTTTTGGGTGAAATCTCTACCTACTCTGTACCTTGTATGTGGTAAAACCTGATGTACTACTTCCACTTAATTTTCTCTACTTTTGCTACAGTAAACTATTATCATAAAATCTAATTTTTCTACCTCATGCATGCTTAGTTAAGCATTATCAGAAGTGGTTTTATTACGATATCGTTTCCTTGTTTAAGGAGAATACGGTTATATAATAAGTTTACGCGATTCAAATGTTTTAATAGCTGATTGCTTTGTGAGGGCATTTGAAATTCCATTCTCTTTGCCTGACAAGAAAGAACTATATGAATGACGACTTCTCATTTGGCAAAGTGTAAGTATTGAATACTGCATACTTATAACAAGCAATATATCGCACATGGTTAGCTCCATAATAAATATATATATATATTTGACCTTAATTGTGTGTTTTATAATCAACAACTGAGAGAATTTCTTCCCCCTTGGTGGCCACAGGCTATGTACTACGTCTAAATTTGTCGCTTGTAGGTAACGGAAAGGAATTTTGAAATCCAAAATCTCGTAGTTATTCCGTTGAATATTAGTGGCTTAATTTATAAACTTTGTATCCTTTATGTCATTAAATAAATAGAAAACAAAGAGAAGGTACAAAAGCTGAACTTTTCATACATTCTGCGTTAGAAAACATACTCAACCGTTGGATAACCCTTTCATTGCTGAAACATACTGGCAACGCAATATTTTCAGAATTTTGAAGCTTGTTTGTATAATTCTCCATAACTATCTGAAGTAGGACGTATTGGTCCATCTGAACATACGCAATACAAACATCGAAATGATGTATTTGTTGACGATGATGGCAGTTAGAGTATATATCCCACTTCTGCCACCACAACGAGGGGAGAAGCTGCATGAAAAGAACTGGAAAATTGGATTTTCCCTTTCCTTTGATGGAATATCCAGGATGGAGACAGCCTCGCTTGTGTCTCATCCTGCCCGCCCCATATTTTGGGGGCGGGGGAGGCGTCCAAATAACATGTAAATGAGGAGATTCCTGGAACTAAACCAAATACCCCCAGGACATGAAGGGTGGGGGGAGGTAGAACGGCTGTTAACTTGAACATTCCCTTCCGCATGCATCCACTGTAACAGTTGGTAAATGGAGGGCGTGGGTTCGAATTCCTCTTGAGATCGTCATGCCTATAGGGTTTTCTCGACCAATATGAAGTACCCATGAGACTATATCAAGCACACGTCAGATATTGTGGTAGGGCATGCTCGTTTCCGATACCGGCTACAGTTTCATAGGAAACCACAAAAAAGTATTTGCTAATTTTTAATATTTCAATGCTGTTAATTTATTTATTGTTTATATGTTATTCTTACCTAGAGGAATAATTGCGGTACAAAAAAGTATCGGATGTATTCCATTCATATGACCCTCTCTACAGATTCTGGAGCAAACTATTCTTACAAAGGTTATTCTTTTCCATATTTCAAGCTAATCTAGATAAATGTTTTTAAAATGGTTTTATTACAGTAGGAACAAAATAGTTTTATAATGTAGGAACAAGGAAAGTAGGGTAATACATTAGGCTAAAGTGATAGTCAAATCCTTTAAGAGCTGAAGACTCTGCTGCATTAAAATTGAAATTTTGTTCTGCTTGCATGACCAAGATGGAAAAGGGAAATAAAAACGAACGATGTTTTCATATTTGGGCATCTGAACTGGGAAATTTAAACCAAATTGAGTAATATCTCAGAAGTAATTAATTCCGTAAAAAAGGGCATTTGACGTAAACTTGTATGCTTTAAGAGATATACAGTTTTATTATAATAAGACTATTTTCTTTCTCCTGCGATTTAAAAATTAATGCAAAAGTCATCCAGAATGCAGAGGATTTTAGGGATTACTCCCAAAAATAAACATTACAGTTTATTTATGATATAAATATTTCTAATATATGGTGTTTTAATCAATATCATGAGAGCCATTTGTGAGAAATAAGATATTTTCGAAAATTGTCCTTATAAAAAGTGGTTTAGGGTGGAGCCGTTTTCGTGAAAATCATCTGATATTCTTGGAAGATGCTGAACTTAAAGTACCAAGTTTGGTATTTAAACGACTGTTTATTTTTAGTTACGCTGTTAACAGACGCATACTCACACACGCATATTTTTCTATCATTTTTACTTTCTTTACACATACTATATACATAGAATATAGAGACGGTATTGCATTCCCCTAAAAATTCGATACTGAGATTTCACCAGAAATACATTTTTGGGGTCCCACTGAATCCAAAAAAAGCATTTTTAAAAAAAGGTCCGTGTGTGCCTGTGTGTCCTTGGAAAGCATAGCTCAAAAACGTAATACTGTTGAATACCAAACTTGGTATTTAAATTTGGTATCTTCCAAGAATACAAACGAAGATTTTCAAGAAACCCCCCCACTAGCAACTACCCTTTACATGTAACTTTTTTTGAAAATTTTGATTTTCTCAAAAATGGCTCTAACGATTTTTATATTAAAGGTATTTACCTGACAAATAAAATGTATATCTTGAATTTTCTGGGAATTACCTTTGAAGACTACTTTATTCTGGATGATTTTTATTGAATTTTGCATAGCTGCTAAACCGCAAGAGATAGACAAAAAATTACTGCACAAAAATGTAGACCACGATAAAAAACACAATTTATATCCAAGATCTTCTCGGGCTTCTAGCCAGGTAAAAACTTGGTTTGACACCAACGTTTCGAAGAAGTGCATCTTCCTCGTCTTCAGGGTGAACTGATGGTTTGAGCTTGCGGAGACTGGTATTTATAAGAGCTGGGATGAAGCTAACATCTGATTGGTTCGCGAGATATTATGGCTTTTTTTTTTTTTTTTTTTTTTTTTTTTTTTTTACCGTGGAGGGGAAAAATGCGTTACGCATTCAACCCCCAGCCGAAGTGCAATGGCTGGGAGGATATGTGGGACTCTCCGCTTCCTCATGCGGCATACCCACTAAAAAACCCCTCCACGTTATAACAGTAGATTGTTGTGAATCTCGTGGCTTTGCGCGGTCCCGCTGATGCACCCGCGTTAGTCGGCGAAAGATAGGAAGCTGCCGCACGTTGTGCGGGAGCGGGTGTAAGGTTGTTTCTAGGCTAACAGCCATGGAACCTGACTGCAGCCTAGGGAGTAGAGGTGATATTGGAAAGGAAATAAAGGGTGGAAATTTGAGGAGAGAATAGGACGCAGACGTTATGGATTGTACCTGCTTCGGAATTGCTCCACGAAGCTCCCAGTAGTCTTCCACTCCGTCAGTGGTCGGGCATTCCCGAGCCGTGCGTGCCCCTCAGCCTGTGCAGGAGGAGGAGCAGTGATGGGTTGCTGACGTTTGGTTTGAAAGAGCTCAGCAGAATATGCAGCTTGCTGCAGGAGAACCTGCCTCAGAGGCTGCATGAGGGCGTCGATCCTGGTGGACAGGTCGGCGGCGGAAGTCTGCTGGCTGGTGGCTGCTGCGGCGTTAGAAGCTTGCAGTTCCTGTAGCTTCTGTGTCAGGAGGCTGCATGTCTCTTCCAGAGCAGCTATTCGAGCGCCGACGTTCAGGATCTCCGCGTGGAGGTCCTGAATGGCTTCTCGCGTCGCTGCGTCTGTTGAGAGTGCAGGTGGTGAGGCCTCAGTGGTGGTTGTCTGCGGTGGAGTGGTACGGCGGGCAGAAGTTGGTGATGAAGTGCTGCTCCTTGGGTAGAGAGGGCACTGGGCTTGCCCTGTGTAGTGTCCTGTGCCACGACAGGTGGCACAGAATCGGCGGCGTCGGCGGAGATCATGCCCAGTGCACTCGGTGGTGGTGGAGTTGGTACCGCAGTAGTGGCACCTCGGTGTCGAAGAGCAGACTTCAGCGGTGTGGCCGTAGGCACAGCAGCGTCGGCAGGGCCGATGGCGTTCCTGTCGGCTAGCCTCGACGACCAGAAGTCGCCCTAATAAGGGCAACCCTGACGCTAAGGCAGCTTCCAGGTCAGCCTGGTCCTGTATCTCCAGGCGGACGAGCGGCGTTGGTCCCCGGGCGCAGTAAATACGGGTGGCCCTCAAGCATGAAGGCCACCGCGACTGCACGGCGGTGAGCAGATGCCGGGTGGTAAGGTCCCTAGGGACCCCCCGTACCACGGCACTGAACCGGGGCGGCGTCGTAGAGCTGGGTGGAGGCGTCGGTGGCGGCGGTGTTGGCGGCAACTGCGGCTGCAGTTGCGGCGAGACTGCGGTGGCGGCCGGCGAAGCAGGGCTTGCCGGGACCGGTATCAACGGAGAGGCTGCCTCCTTGGCGGCTGCCGAGGAGGAGGCGACGGGTGCTGCCTTAGCAGCGGCGAGTCTGCGCAGTCTCTTCTTGGCCATCTTAGCGAGTCGAAGAAGAAGCTCCGTGTATATTATGGCTTTTTTTTTTTTTTTTTTTTTTTTTTTTTTTTTACCGTGGAGGGGAAAAATGCATTACGCATTCAACCCCCAGCCGAAGTGCAATGGCTGGGAGGATATGTGGGACTCTCCGCTTCCTCATGCGGCATACCCACTAAAAAACCCCTCCACGTTATAACAGTAGCTTGTTGTGAATCTCGTGGCTTTTCGCGGTCCCGCTGATGCACCCGCGTTAGTCGGTGAAAGATAGGAAGCTGCCGCACTATGTGCGGGAGCGGGTCAAAGGTTGTTTCTAGGCTAACAGCCATGGAACCTGACTGCAGCCTAGGGAGTAGAGGTGATATTGGAAAGGAAATAAAGGGTGGAAATTTGAGGAGAGAATAGGACGTAGACGTTATGGCTTATACCTGCTTCGGAATTGCTCCACGAAGCTCCCAGTAGTCTTCCATTCCGTTGGTGGTCGGGCATTCCCGAGCCGTGCGTGCCCCTCAGCCTGTACAGGAGGAGGAGCAGTGTTGGGATGCTGACGTTTGGATTGAAAGAGCTCAGCAGAGTATGCAGCTTGCTGCAGGAGAACCTGCCTCAGAGGCTGCATGAGGGCGTCGATCCTGGTGGACAGGTCGGCGGCTGAAGTCTGCTGGCTGGTGGCTGCTGCGGCGTTAGAAGCTTGCAGTTCCTGAAGCTTCTGTGTGAGGAGGCTGCATGTCTCTTCCAGAGCAGCTATTCGAGCGCCGACGTTCAGGATCTCCGCGTGGAGGTCCTGAATGGCTTCTCGCGTCGCTGCGTCTGTTGAGAGTGCAGGTGGTGAGGCCTCGGTGGTTGAAGTCTGCGGTGGAGTGGTGCGGCGCGCAGGAGGTGGTGAGGAAGTGCTGCTCCTTGGGTAGAGAGGGCACTGCGCTTGCCCTGTGTAATGTCCTGTGCCACGGCAGGTGGCACAGAACCGGCGGCGACGGCGAAGATTGTGCTCAGTGCACTCTGCGGTGGTGTTGGCGGAGCCACAGTAGTGGCACCGCGGCGACGAGGAGCAGGTGTCGGCTGAATGCCCGAAGGCACAACAGCGACGGCAGGGCCGGTGACGTTCCGTCTTGCTAGCCTCGACGACCAGGAGTTGCCCTAACAAGGGCAACCCTGACGCCAAGGCAGCGTCGAGGTCCGAACGATCCTGTATTTCCAGCCTCACAAGTGGTGTGGGTCCCCGGTTGCAAATTATCCTTGTGGCCCTCAAACAAGAAGGCCACTTGGATTTCGCTGCGGCGAGGAGGTGCCGGGTGGAAAGGTCCCTAGGGACCCCCCGTACCACGGCACTGAACCGGGGCGGCGGTGACGTGGAGCTGGGCGGCGGCGGTTGCGGTGATGGCGGCAACTGCGACAGCAGTTGCGGCGAGGGTGTGGTGGCGGCCGGCGGCGAAGCAGGGCTTGCCGGGACCGGTGGTAACGGAGAATCTGCCTCCTCGGCGGCTGCCGAGGAAGAGGCGACGGGAGCTGCCTTAGCAGCGGCGTGTCTGCGCAGTCTCTTCTTGGCCATGTGTATTATGGTTTTTTTTTTTTTTTTTTTTTTTTTTTTTTTTTTTTTTTTACCGTGGAGGGGAAAAATGCATTCCTGCATTCGACCCCAAGCCTTAGTGCAATGGCTTGGGGGATATGTGGAGCTCCCCGCAGAGTGCGGTATATCCACTAAAAAACCCCTCCACGTGTTAATCGATTATATATAGAGTACTTTCGTGCAAACATGCATTAGTCGGGTCCCGCATAGCACCCCGGTTAGTAAGTGAGAGCTACTTAGCTGGCATGCATTGCATGCGAGCGCGTTAATGCTACTTACTGGGATTGTCCATGAAACCTGAACAATACCAGTGGATAATCATGCGCTACTTTGTAGGTGTTTTATTCGTTAATGATTATGTTCTATTTCAGCAGGGTGTGCCTGCTTGTCATATTAAGTAAAATGTTATCTAACATGCACTTAAATTTAGTCTTATAGTATATGTTTAGAATAAGTTCCGCTTCTGCGCTGTTGCTTCGGGAGATTTCTCCGTCCGTCAGTGGTTGCGCAGCCGTTCGTCGCTAGTAGTAGTACCGGGCTCATAGGCCTTCGTCATCTCGTTTGCCATGTAGTTGCCAATGTCGTCTAAGTGATTGACTCCATATTGCAGCTGCCCGAAGTACGCTGCCCGCGTCGATCACAATGGGAGGCCCCTTCCCCCGGTCCGCCTCAGCTGTAGCTGAGGGCTTTAGGGCTCTGCGACGGGCTGGTACTGAAACATATTGGAAGAGAGAAAGAATAAACATATATATAGCTGTGTGTTAGAAGGGGGGAGGTTTTTAGGGAAGGAGGTTTGTAAGGTACTGTTGTATTTCGTCTGGAGTGGTGTCTTGTGTTATAGTTCTGTCGAAAAGTGATAGAGGTCTGTTGTGTTTGTTTGTTTTTGTGTCGTAGTTCCCTAGCGTTTCTATTAAAGGGTTGTGATGTGCACTTAATTTTTGATATGCGTCGTAGGTTAGCTTTTTAATGAATTGTTCGATTGTATGTATTTTGAGTTCTTCGTGGAGTATGTCAGCTGGAGCTGTGTATGGTACCTTAGATACTAAGCGTAGAATTTTATTTTGGAATCTTTGTAAGTTTTTGATGTGGTTTTCGGCGGCATACCCCCAAACTTGGGATGCGTAAGTGATTATAGGTCGGATTAATGTTTTGTAAAGTGTGAGTCCCATGTTAAGGCTTAGTTGTGAGCCCATGTTGATGAGTGGGTATAGCCTGCCCAATTGGGCATTGGCTTTTCCACGAGTCTGTGTAATATGCTTTTTCCATGTTAGACCTTGATCCATTTTAAGTCCAAGCCAAGTTACCGTATCTGTCCATCCAATATCTTCACCAAATATGGTAAGTGGAGGCAGGCGGTGTCTGGGAAATCTGTGATTGATACGCTTTGTGAATATGATTGCTTGAGTTTTTGGTGCATTTACTTTGATTCGCCATTTGGTAAGCCAGTCCTCTAGGTTATTAAGGGACCTCTGGAGTCTGCTGTGAATGAATTTCGTTTTTCCCGATTGGGTCATTATGGCGGTGTCGTCCGCATAAATGTATAATTCTGTATTTTCGGTTTTTGGGATGTCATTTATATAGATATTAAATAGTGTTGGCCCGAGTATGCTGCCTTGTGGCACTCCGGCTCTGATTGGGCGTTCGGATGACAGGTGATTATTTACTCTGCATTGAAATTTTCGATCACTTAGGTAGTTTGCTATGAGTTTAATGAGCGAGTCGTGTATATTTATTGTTTTGAGCTTCTTTAGTAGGCCAGCATGCCATACTCTGTCGAAGGCTCGTTCGACATCTAATAATAAAGCACCTGTTGATTTGTTGATGTTGAAACCGTGCGTTATAGATTCTGTTGCCCTGATTAGTTGTAGAGTTGTTGAGTGTTTGGCTCGGAATCCAAATTGTTCTGGAATTAGTATGTTTTGTTTGTTTAGTTGAGAGTTGAGACGTTTGAGAATTACTTTTTCGAGAAGTTTTCCAAGTGTGCTTAGTAGACTAATTGGTCTGTAGTTGTGCGGTTTAGACAAGTTTTTCCCCTTTTTGGGGAAGTGCACCACGGTGGCTAGTTTCCACCTTTTAGGGTAATGTCCACTAATGAGCACGTAGTTGAATATGTCAGCCAGTAGCTTAATTGCCCTTTCGGGCAAATGCATTAGGGCCACTGTTGGGATGTTATCTGGCCCCGGGGCTTTTCTCTTTGGGAGGTGCCTGATTAGCCAGTTTATTTCACTCGGGCAGGTTTTTCTCACTAAGTTGTGGGTTGCCTGTCCTTTGAAAATTTCCGTTTCCTCTTCCGTTGCCTCCGTAAATTGAGGGCAGCAGGGAGTAGGATTAGGCGTGCAGATTTCTTGCAGTGTGTCTGCGAGCATATCTGCTTTTTGTTGGTCTGTAGATGCTATTGTTTGATTGTGGTGTAATGGTGGTATTTGTGTTTTATCGCGTGTTAGACAGCGTGCAATTCTCCACACCGAGTCTCGTTCGTAGTCGAGGTTCTCAAGTGTATTCTGCCATTGTTGAGAGAGATGGTTTGTTGTTCTTTCTCTGACAAGGGTATTTAAGTGTCTAACGTATTCCTGGTCTACAATATGACGTGTTTTCTGCCATCGCCGTCTAGCTCGGTTTCTTTCCGCTGCTAGCATTTGGATGTCAGGTGGTAGTTGTGATTGGTATCGCTTAGGTTTGTTTATTGGTACAGCTTCTTTGGTTGCAGTTTTTATTGCATTTTCTAGTTGAGTTACAGCTTCATTCATGTTTTCTGCTGTATTTAGCTGTGTAGTATGTAGGTGCTTGTTGATAGTGTTTGCAAACCTATCCCAGTCTGCTTTATTGTAGTTTAGACGCTCGATTGGTGGATTGGGGGCTGCAGTGCCTTCTAATGTTATGATCACCGGTAAGTGATCGGAAGAGATGTATTATGGCTTTTTTTTTTTTTTTTTTTTTTTTTCGAGTGGAGGGAAAAATCCACCTTAAGGACTAACCCGGGCTGGCTAGCCCGGAGTGTCGGGGTCTCCCAGAGTGGGCCTACCGACTAAAAAACCCTCCACCGGGAGTGGAAAGTGAGGATTGTTGCGGTACCGCTGATGCACCCGCGTAGTGATGGAAAGGAAAATGAAACTGGCCCGCTGTGCGGCCACCAGTGGGTAAGGTAGTGCTAGCAGACCGACTTGACCAGGGCCCAGCCGGCCTCCTATGCGGATTCAGAGGTAGGGATAATTAGGGATTATGGAATTTGGCGTTGGTGGTAAGGAGTGTAGGGAGAGGTGCCACTCTCTCCCTATGTTTATTGGTGACATTGCTGAAGACTGGTCTCTACATGAGGTGCAGTTCTAGCGTCGTAGTTTGGCTTGTGTGTCTTCTGCCTATGGGGCCGTGTCTCTGAAACAAACTAAGGAATGATGGTGAGTTCCATTCCATGTCAGTGAATGTATTTTATTCTATGTACAATTGGTAGTGATATTTCAGCCGCGGGCTGCGTCGAGTATCTGAAATGAAAAACTAACTAACTAACTAATAGTACAAGTTATTATAATTAAATTGTGGTTTCTTTCCAGCCTAACGGCCTCGTCTAAGTGTTGATTGTCTCGTTGGCCTGTGGAAGTCCTGGTCGTGTAGAGTGCGCACACGGCTGGCTGCCTGCCTATCATGGTGCAGGTGCGGACCCGTGCCACTCGCGGGGGGGCCCTCATCCCCCGGGAGCCGCCTTGGCTGGGTAGCACAAGGACTTAGAGGACTACTGAAAATAAATGCATATGTGTGGTGTGTTGGTCTGGAGTGAAATGCTCTCTGACATTGCCATTAGTTACCTAATGAGGTTGTCTAAGTATTCCTGAATATTGATTTCTGGTTCCCCTAAACCGATGTTCCGGCTGAAGAGCGATAGAGGGCGGAGGTGTTTGTCGTTTCTGGTGTCATATTCGCCAAGTTCTTGGATGAGAACGTTGTGATTATTACTTTTCCGCTTGTAGATGTTAAATGCCAGTTGCTTTATATGGGTCTCAATTGAGCAGATTTTGAGCTCCTCGTGTAGTTCAAAGGTTGGAGCGACTGCGGGCACTTGTGCAATAATTCGCAAAATTCGATTTTGAAGCGTTTGGAGTCTCTTGATGTGGGTTTTTGCCGCATATCCCCAGACGGGGGCGGCGTATGTTAGTATAGGTCTGATTAGCGTTTTGTAGAGGGTTAGGCCCATGCTTAGTTTCAAGCGGCTGTTCGTGTTAATGATAGGGTAAAGCTTGTTGAGCTGACCATTGGCTTTAGCTCTTACCGTGTTGATGTGTTGTTTCCACGTGAGGCCTTCGTCCATCCTTACCCCTAAGTAAGTGACCATGCTCTCCCACACAATCGGCTCTTGCCGGTACATAAGTGGTGGGAGAGCGCGCCTTTGTTGCCTATGTGTGTGGCGTTTTGTGAAAACAATGGCTTTACACTTTCTGGCATTTAACTTGACCCTCCATTTTCTGAACCACGGTTCCAATGAATTCAAGGCATTTTGGAGCCTGAGGTGTATAATCCGTGGCTGCACTGATGTTGTTACTAGGGCAGTGTCGTCGGCGTAGATATATTTCTCTACCCGGATTAGTGGTGGGAGATCATTTATGTATATGTTAAATAGTGTGGGCCCCAGCAAACTTCCTTGGGGTACGCCAGCTCTGATGGGGCGGAGTGTTGACTCTGCCTCATCCACTGCTGCCTTGAAGCTTCTATTTCGTAGATAGTCTTTAATGATGGCGACCAACGAGTCGTTGACTCCGTATGTCGTCAGTTTATTTAGTAGGCCAGCATGCCATACTCTGTCGAAGGCGCGTTGTATGTCAAGGAGTACCGCCCCTGTAGATCGATTGTTGTTGAACCCTCTGGTGATGTTTTCAGTGATACGTAAAAGTTGGAGTGTTGTAGAGTGCTTAGCTCTGAAGCCGAATTGCTCGTTCGTGAGGGTATTGTTTCTAATTAAGTGGGCGTTCAGGCGTTTTAGAAGAATTTTCTCCAGCAGTTTACTCATGGTATTGAGCAGGCTGATGGGCCTATAGTTTATTGGCAGTGACAAGTCTTTGTGCTGCTTGGGGAACAGCAAAATTTTGGCCTCCTTCCATTGGGGAGGGAATCGGCCATGTTCAATGGTGTGGTTGAATATGTTCGCAAGTTGTTTTATTGCCCTGGGCGGCAGATGTTTCAGGACCAGATTGGGGATTTTATCTGGTCCTGGTGCTTTACGCGTCGGGAGGTGCTTGATTAACCAACTAATTTCACCGGCGCTTGTTTTTCGAGTTTTATTGTGTGTAAATGCTATGTCAATGAGGTTCGCTTTGGCCTCCGTGTCTGTTGCAAAGTTTACATCGCACGGGTCCTCATTTGGTTGAAATTCCTGTTGGAGTGTGTCGGCAAAAGCTTCGGCTTTTTCTGCGTTCGTTTCCGCTATACGGCCCCCTGTATGGAGTGGGGGAATGTTCGTGCGCGCTCTGGTGAGGCATTTAGCAATCCTCCAAATGGTGTGATGTTGTGGATCAATGTTCTCCAGGGTTTCATTCCACTGGTTGCGAGTGAAGTCCGCGATGTGAGTGTTAGCACGAAGTTTTAGGTCCTCATACTCATTTCGGTGAGCTATGTGACGACTCCGCTGCCATTTTCGCCGGGCTTTGTTTCGATCGCTTATAATTTGCCTTGTATCTGGGGGAAGCAATATTTTGTTATTCAGGTACGGGCGTTTCAGTGGCACATGTTGTTCGGTTGCTTCGTAGATTGCGCGCTTGATTCCATCGATGGCCTGGTCTTGTGTCTCATGAGACGTGACCTCAATGTTCGCCAGCCCTGCATCTATGGATGCCTCAAAGGATGGCCAGTCGGCTTTTCGGTAATTGGGTCTGGCTGATTCCGGTCTGAAGGTTACTGGAGCGGCTACTTCCAGTATTACCGGGAGATGATCTGAGGTGAGATCATTGATGACGGTGTGCTGCAGGTCATAGGGAATGCCTTTTGTCAGCGCTACATCTAGTATGTCCGGTGCGTGATTTCTTATTCTGGGAATGAACGTGGGTTCCTCCGGGCCTGTCAGGAGAATATTGGAGTTATTAATATAATTTAGTAATTTGTTTCCGGCTTGGTTTGCGGATCTGCAGTTCCAGAGGAGATGCTTGGCATTAAAGTCGCCAGCTGCTATGGCCTTAGCGTCCATGTTCATTAGTCGGTCGACATCCTCTGTGTCGATGTCGCCGGGGGGATTGTACGTGGCTATAAGTGTGACAGTGGAGTGATGTAGTTGCACACTGATTGCTGTGGCTTCTAGCCTGTTCAGCTGCGGTACTTGTTTCTGGTGATGTAGCAAGGAGTTTTGTACCGCTATTGCAGTTCCTCCGCCTCTGCGATTTCTGTCACTACGGTAAATTAAATATCCAGGTATGGCGAAACGATCTGTAGGACCCAGATGGGTTTCGTTAAGGAGCGCTATTTGTACAGAGTTTCTTAATAAGAAGTCAGCGAGCTCTTTGCGTTTTCTTCTGAGATTGTTGCAGTTCCAGTAAAGTATATTTATCGAATTTGCAGAAGCCATTACTTAACACGTTCGGAATAATCAGAGAGCAGGACGTGGAATCGGGCGATATGGTCAAAGAGTTGGTATTTGGTGGAGGAGGGATCTGTGATTCTCTCCAGGAGCCATTTGGTGTGTTCCAGGAAGGTTTGCCAGCCTAATGCAAGTGGCACTCCTATTTGGTGTAGGAGTTCTGCCAGGGCCAAGCCGTTATCGAAAGCTTGCCGGGTGACGTGTGCTGATGATGTATTATGGCCTGGTATTTAAGATGACTGAGACATGGGCACGGACTTCGTAGAAAACTATTTATAGCAGTTATTCGGCTAATGTTTTGTGTTTGAGCACGCACCTGCTAGAAAATAAGTCTTGGAAGACTACAGGTACAGGATTAGGTGTTAAGGCTCTTTATCATCGGTGTCCATGCTGAACTTAATTGTAGGCCAGAATCGCGATTTAGATTATTTGTTTCAGATGAGATGGCTAAAGCTTCTTTTACTCTCCTTTCCCAGTAGTTCGAACACTTTGCCACTATCTTGGTGTTAGTAAAGTTAGCTCTGTGGCTCTGTTCTATACAGTGTTCAGCCAGTCCAGATTTTTCGGGTTGCATAAGCCTTATTGATCTTTGGTGTTCAGAAACGCGTGTGGCAATAGTGCGTCCTGTTTGGCCAATGTACGCTGCGCTGCATTCGCAAGGAATGTGGTAGACACCAGGCACTCTGAGAGCTAAATTATCTTTAACTGGCCTGACCAAATTTTTGATTTTAGGTGGTGGCTTATGGATGGTTTTGACATTATATTTGTAGAGTAGTCTACTAATCTTTCCCGAAAAATTGCCGGTAAACGGTATATAGGCTGTGGCGGCTGGCTTGTCTTTTTGTTGAGTGTTCTTGCTGGGGTTTCTTTTTCGTCCGGCTCTTTTCAGCACTGATGTGATGTCCTTGGCTGAATATCCATTTTGTTGGAGTGTGAATTTTAGGTGTTGAAATTCCATTTGCAGATTATCTGGGTCTGATACAGAAACTGCTCTATGTGCCAATGTGTTTAGAATGCCCATTCGTTGTGACTTATGGTGGAAGCTGTTTGCGTTGAGATAAAGATCCGTGTGTGTAGGTTTTCGGTAGACGGCATGACCAAGAGTTCCGTCCGCTTTTCTGGTAACCAGAATGTCCAGAAATGGGAGGGAAGCATTTTTCTCAACTTCCATTGTGAACTGTATTTGTGATCTAAGGCTATTTAGGTGTACAAGAAAATCTGGAAGAGTGTGCAGTCCATGTGGCCAAATTACAAATGTATCATCTACATATCTGTAAAAATGTGTAGGTTTTAATGGGGCTGTGTTAAGTATTTCATGCTCCAGAAACTCCATATAGAAGTTGGCAATAGCTGGTGACAGAGGAGAGCCCATCGCAACACCGTCTGTCTGCTCATAGTAGGTGTTGCCATACAGAAAATAAGTGGAAGTAAGTGTGTGACTAAACAGTGCAGTAATACCAGGTGGAAAGTGTTCTGACAATAGTTGTATTGTTTCCGCCAGGGGAACTCTGGTGAAGAGAGATACCACATCGAAACTAACTAACAGGTCCGATGGCTTCACTTTGATGTTGTCAAGAACTTCAGCGAATTGTATAGAGTTCTTCGAAACGTTGGTGTCAAACCAAGTTTTTACCTGGCTAGAAGCCCGAGAAGATCTTGAATTAACACGTCGCCAGGAAAGCTATAGTTCTTATTTTACAATTTATATCCTATACATTTTTTGTGGAGTTGATCGTTTTTTAGGTATTCCTTGCTATTTGTTCCAACTTTAAGGAACCTACTTTTCTCATACAGGAATTTGTCAACTGCTGTCCATACAAACAAAAGAACTTCAGTCGTATAGCAACCAGCTTTGGACTATCACTTTAACCTATGATACTCCATTACTTCGCTTCTACTTACAAGGTAGCAAGTAATAAGACTATTTCTACTACTTTTTCGATTAACATGAAGTAAATAGATGCATATGTTTTTTTAGCAATAATTTGTTCCATTTGTAAAGAAAGTCATGTGAATGCAACAGGTTAGATTTTTTTTGTCGTGGAGTTGACCTTTATTTAAATATCCCTTGTTATTAGTTTCAGTTTTAAAGTACTTCTCATAGGGAAATTGTCAACTCCTGGCCAAACAAGAAATGAATTAAAATCACATAGCAACCACCTTTAAAATATGTGACTATTTCTGTAGCTAGTGTATGTCATTGTTTAATACGTTAGAGATGTAGAAAATGTCACGTGAATGGGGCACATAAGATTTTTAAGAATTGCATGTTGAAGAATGTTCATTTAATGTAACATATATGTCTTTGTGCAATAAGTTTCAGTTTAGCTCTTATAATTTACCAAATTTTATGTCACAGAGAATGAAGAGTAAATACAGGCCATTTTAAACAGATTCGTATAAGAATTTTAACTATGTAAATTTCTTAATCAAAATAATAGTCATCATTTTTAAGAAAAACTCAAATGAAAACTTATCCATGCAAAAGGTAGTTTGGGCATTTTCGTGATATTCGCATACATACATCCATCCATCCATCCATACATACATACATACATACATACATACATACATACATACATACATACATACATACATACATACATACATACATACATACATACATACATACATACATACATACATACATACATACATACATACATACATACATACATACATACATACATACATACATACATACATACATACATACATACATACATACATACATACATACATACATACATACATACATACATACATACATACATACATACATACATACATACATACATACATACATACATACATACATACATACATACATACATACATACATACATACATACATACATACATACATACATACATACATACATACATACATACATACATACATACATACATACATACATACATACATACATACATACATACATACATACATACATACATACATACATACATACATACATACATACATACATACATACATACATACATACATACATACATACATACATACATACATACATACATACATACATACATACATACATACATACATACATACATACATACATACATACATACATACATACATACATACATACATACATACATACATACACACACACACACACACACACACACACACACACACACACACACACACACATACATACATACATACATACATACATACATACATACATACATACATACATACATACATACATACATACATACATACATACATACATACTAGGATCTGTTTCTAAATATGCTTTTACGATTCGTGATGTCTCAGGACTTTTATTTCCGGGGAAATCTCGAATTAAAAAAAAAACACTGTCAATTGCCATGGCTATATCTTAACTCCGCTCAGTATGCCGAAATTTCCTCCCGTAGTAGCTATTTTATATGCTAGTAAACCTGCTATAATGGAGCTTTTGCTTTTAAACACAGTTAAAAGACACCGAATTTGAACCCACGACCCTGAAATGAAAAGGACAGTGCCTAACCAACTGAGCTACCCAGACCGATTTGAAATCTCGATATCGAATTTATTGTATGTAATACATTAGTTCCGTTGCTTGCTTATACATGGTAGAGAAAGTAAAACTTTGAACAGAAAGTTTAAAAAAATGTTATGTGTTCCATTCACATGACTTTCTTTACCTATTCTGCAAACAAACTAATCTTACAAAAAATTATGTTATCTCTATCATGCTAATCGAGATAAGTAACAGAAATTCTCTTATTGTTTGCTTCCTTTAAAGCAGAAGGGAAATATGGGATACGCCAGACGGTGACTTCCAGTGAGAAAAGTTACAAAGTTTAAAATGAAACCAATAACAAGAAATATCTCGGAAACGGCCAAGTCTACAAAAAAATTATACGACATGAGTTTTGTGTTTTAACAACATCTAAATGGTTTGTGTGATAAGCTTTAGTTTACCAGTTATGACAAATGTATCCAGAGTGAAGAGGACTGAAGTGGCTATTCCACAGAAATCAAGATGTACGTTTTTAATTGTGGTATAAATATACTTACTTAATTAACGCTTTTGAAAAGTATTCCATGTAAAGGGTAGTTAGGGGAATTTTCTGAATCTTCGTGTCGACTCTTCTCATACTCACAACAGACGGACAAACACACACGGGAAATCTTTCTAAAATTGATTTTTTATTCACAGGATCTCAAAAAAACATGTATTTCCGGTGATATATCGGCATCGAATTTTTTGGTAGAATACAATACTATGTACATTGTAATATGTACTAGAGAAAGCAAAAATGAAATAAATGCATCAAAATTCATTCAACTTTTATTTTCTTCGTCCTTTCCGCCAAAACAATTACTCCATAGCAGCGGGTAATGATAGTACTTTGTCGTCTTTGTTACAGCATTTTCCCCTGCATTCGAGTTGCTTTGTTTTCAAATTTCACATCCAACCAGTATGCCTAATTTACTTTCAATTATAAATGACGATGCAAAATTGGAATTTTGAGTGAGGTTTTTATGTGCGCATCAGTCGAAATAAACCGTTCACCTCTATATTTGAAATTTTAATGACATCAATTGACACAGTGGGTCTACATTTATCAGTGGACAGAAAATAAAGGATGCTGAATTAAATTAAAACTAAACTCCTCTTGAATAGATTAATGACCATATCAGCACAGACATGTAGTTTTGTCGCCGCCTCTTGCGAGTATAAAGAGGTGACAAAATGAAATTAAAAAAAAAGAAGAAAAAGTAAAAAAAAAAAAAAAAAGTAAACTGGTTTTGTATGACGTTGGTCGGGGAGTTTCTAGATTATCGTTTGAAGAGAGTGGGGACGTTAAAAGGAGAGACTTTTTTTTTTTTTTTTTTTTTTCAAATGTTGGTAACGCCATTATGTGGGATGCATTTCCACGCTATTCTAAAGTTTCCTAGTTTGTCACGCTCCTGGTTTTAAACTTCGCAAGCGTCGATTTAACAGATCGTTTTACTCGAGTACGGAAACATGCCGTAGTCGTTTTTTCATTAATTCGCAGAAAGTTCTTACATATAAAATCTGAAGGTTTGCGGGTTGCATGTGACTGCGTTCAGCACGGCGTAAAACGCCAACCTGGGTGTACTTCTCTATTTTACTTTTCTCTATACGTGCTACGTACATAGTGCCTAGAAAAGGTATTGTATTCCACCCAAAAATTTGATACCGAGTTTTTACGGAAATACATGTTTTAAGGGCACCTAAATGAACAAAAAACATTTTTGCTTTTTCTACATATAATATGTAAATAGTGTTTAGAGAAGGTATTGTTTTCCCCCCAAAATTCAATACCGAGATTTTACGGAAATACATGATTTAGGGTCACCTGAGTAATAAAAAAAAAACGACATTTTTGCTTACTCTACACATAATATATACGAGGGCCGTTTCTTTTTTTGTTGGTTTGAAAGTACTGCCCCCCTAGCCACGTCTTCAGTTCTAGGTAAAAGGTGCAAGACGCTGGGTGCCAGGTCGGGGCTGTACAGCGGATGATCGAAAATATCCCATTGAAATTCTTCAAGGAGCCGATGTGTTGTGTCAGCAGTGTATGGACGAGTGTTGTCATGGATCAACACAATTCCTGAACTCAGCATTCCCCTTCGTTTGTTTTGAATAGCTCTCCGTAAACGTCGTAAAGTACGAAGATCTTCTAAACAACGTCAATGCGCATTTGAAATCATTGGCGGCAACGTTTTTTGAAGCGGGTATTGCAAAGCTTGTGCACAGGTACGATAAATGCCTCAATCTTTTCGGTGATTATATGGAAAAGTAACCATAAGTGTACAAAACTTTTAGTGATAAAATAGTTGTTTTCTATGAACTTGTCTTTTATTCACGGTCTATCGGAGGTTGAATAAAACGTCCCTCGTACATAGTGTATAGAGACGTTATTGTATTCCACCCAAAATTCTCTACCGAGATTTCACCGGAAATATATGTTTTTGAGGTTCACAAAATCAGAAAAAGCATTTTTAGGGAACGGTCCATCTGTGTGTCTGTGGACAGCAAAGCTCAAAAACGATAATCAGGTTATATACCAAACTTGATATTTAAGTTCAATGCTTTCCAAGAATGAGACACGAGGGTCGCAAAAACAGTACATTTTTATTACAAAAATATTAATAATTTTAAAATATAAAAAAGCTATAAGTAGTCTAATTTTTTGCCTAAAGTTAGTGTAATACGAATTAGAAAAAGTCGACTAAAATACTAAAAGCTTTGATTTATCATCTTTGTTACATATGTGCAACCGCAAACAATTAAGGGTTAAATGTGTATAAATGCTAGATATTTGAGACACATGCGCATGCTGCGAACGCACCTAAAATATACATGTGAAAGTTTGTAGTGTGTTGTATTTCTTAGTGCCTAGCCTGGTGCAGCAGAACGTCCCTGTGGTGTAATTTTTGTGCAGCGTGAACCCCAAAGTTAGGTGAAGTGAGGCAGCAATAAGTCGCGTTCTTGAGGGTAGAATACCCCGCATATCTCCCCCACCTCCCTGTGACACCTCCTTGCTGAAATAATGAAATTGCCCTAGTTTATAATCACTTTACCTCTTCATATGCAGTCAGGAAAACTTCATTTCGTAACCTGCACAAGTCTTTGTCATTAGGTTCATTATATCAGAGACGTGTGTGCGTTTAGCGGCGTTCTTTCTTTATAATGGTCCGGCAGTCGATTCCAGGAAAGGCTTCACAAATGTTTCACTAATGAAACATATTATGCTGTAAAAATGTTTTTTTTTTTAAATTAAATTATATTCGTTCAGCATTAATTATGCTATACAGAATTGAAATAAAATACATTATAACTAACAGCAACAAAGAAAATTATACTTTGTGAGGTCAGCCACATGAGGCCCCTCTGGCACTAAACAGTCAGAGATAATTTTACACATTCATTCAGTGAGAGTCTGAAGAAAAAAAGCAAATCCTGTGGGAGAGGAGTCTTTATCCGAGGAGCTGTATCAGATTTTTGTCCCAACGAGAAGTGCTAAAATGTTTCTGTTACTTTAATTTTCGAGAATATTCTTTATACCTCCCGATAATCTTATTATTTTCTTGAGTTTTGCTGCTTAGGGTATGGTTGACTGAAATTTCATAAAAAATATTCAATGCCATCAAATAATTTAAATATTCCTGAATACAAAAATAACCTAAGTGTTCCATTCACATACATTTCTATAAAGTTCTATAACAAATTATTGTTAATAAGCTCACTCTTCTGTCTACTTCATGCTAATTGAGATAAACATTAGATAAATGCCTTCTTATAAGTAGGAAGTAAATAAGGGAATACTATAGGCTAAAGCAATAATCAAATATTTTAAAAACTGGTTGCCATGTAGATGAAATCCGTTTCTTTGAATTGCCAAGTGTTGACAAATTTCCGTATGTGAAACGTTTTAATACTTTAAAACTGAAACAAAAAACAAAGAATATATCAAAAATGGTCAACTTCATCCAAAAAAAATGTATATGGCATAAATTGTGTGTTTCAACGAGAACTAATTTTTTGTGTTATGAGTTTTCGTCTATCTCTTATGATTTACTAGTTTTATAAATTCCAGAAAAAATTCATCCAGAACAAAGATATCTTCCGAGGCTATTCAAGATATACATTTTATTTGTCAATTAAATATCTTTAATATACAGTATTTTAATCAAAATCGTTTGATCCACTTTTTAGGAAATCAAAATTTTCGAAAAATTTTCCATGTAAAAGGTAGTTTGAAGCGGGAGAATTTTCTTCAAAATCTTCGTGTCGCATCCTTGGAAGATACTGAACTCATGTACCAAGTTTGGTATATTACCGACTTTTTTGAGTTATCGTGTTCACGGACACACTGAAACACAGACACACACGCGGACCTTTTCCTAAAAATCTTGTGTGTTCCATTCACATGACTTTCTCTACATCTCTGCACCAAATTATTGCTAAAAAATCTGCTTCTATTTGTTTCATCCTAATTGAGAAAAAAATAGCAGAAATAGCTTGCTTGCTTTCTTGTAAATAGGAGCGAAATAAGGGACTGCCATACGTTAAAGTGATAGTCAAAAGATCGTTATTATGTGATTGAAGTTCTTTTGTTTGTATGGACAGGAGTTGACACATTTCTGTATGAGAAAAGCATAAGTTTTTCAAAGCTGAAACTTAAAACAAGGAATACCTTAAAAACGATCAACACCACGAAAAAAATGTATATAACGTAAATTGTGTGTTTTAATGTGCTCCACCACTCCAAACTACCCTTTTGCATGGAAAAAATGTTGAAAATTTGGATTTTCTTAGAAATGGCTCACACAATTTTGATTAAAATATTGCATATTAAAGATACTTACCTGAAAAATAAAATGTATATCTTGAATTTTCTGGGAATAGCCCCTTAAGACTTCTTTATTCTGGATGAATTTTACGGAATTGTGCCTAATTGGTAAACCGTAAAAGATGGGGGAAAGCTTACGACACAGAAAATGTAGCTCACGATAAAACACACAATTTATGTCATACACATTTTTTTCGTGGAGTTGATCATTTTTAAGATATTCCTGGTGTTTCGTTTTAGCTTTGAAAAACTTATACTTTTCTCATACAGGAATTTCTTAACTCCTGTCCATACAAACAAAGGAACTTCAGTTACATAGCAACCATATTTCGGCTATCATTTTAACCTATGGACTGCCTCATTTCGCTTCTACTTACAAGGAAGCAAGTAGTAAGCCTATTTCTGCCAATTAGCATGAAGTAAACAGAAGCATAAGCTTTTTAACCACAATTTGTTGAAGAGAGAAAGTCATGTGAATGGAACACACAAGATTTTTACATCAGATATTTTTAATTGCGTTTTGATAAATAACCTTAGTTTTAAATGGCCTTCCTGTACAAAGTCATTTGGTTGCCTTTTGATAAATGACCTTAGTTACAAGTCACCATCCTTTATAATTTTCTTTGGCTACCTTCTAATAGATGACCTTAGCTTCTAGTCTCCTTCCTGTACAATTTTCTTTCCTTACGTTTTGCTAGATGACCTTAGCTTCTAGTCTCCTTCCTGTACAATTTTCTTTCCTTACGTTTTGCTAGATGACCTTAGCTTCTAGTCTCCTTCCTGTACAATTTTCTTTCCTTACGTTTTGCTAGATGACCTTAGTCTTAAGTCTTCTTCCTTTTTAGCATTCTTTGGCCATCTTTTAATAGATGACCTTAGCTTCTATTTTCCTTCCTGTACAATTTTCTTTGCTTACGTTTTGGTAGGTGACCTTAGTCTCAAATTTCCTTCCTATTTACTTTTCTTTCGTTAGTTTGTAGATGATTTTGTTAGTTTGAAGGTGCTGACCATTACAATTTTCTTGGTTACTTTTTGATAAATAATCAGAGTTTCAAGTCCCTTTCTTTAACATTTTCTTTGGCTACATTTTGATAGATGACCTTAATTTCAAGACGCCTTCCTGCTCAATTTTGGCTAGTTTTTGATAGATATCCTTAGTTTCCATTCGCCTTCCTGTACAGTTTCCCTTGGCTGCGTTTTGATAGATGACCCTAGTTTCAAACGTCTTCCTGTTCAATATTCTTAGGTTACTTTTTGATAGATGACCTTAGTTTCAAGTTGCGTTCCTGTTCAATTTTTTTAGGCTACGTTTAGATAGATGACATTAGTTTCAAGCCACATCCTTGTTCAATAATCTTTGGCTGCCTTTCGGTCTCGGTTTCAAGCCACCATTTTATTCAATTTTCTTTGGCTATCTTTCGACCTTAGTTTCAAGTGCCTTCCGGTTCAATTTTTTTTTGCTACCTTTTGATAGATGACCTGAATTTCAAGACGCATTCCTGTTAAAATATTTTCTGGCTACTTTTCGACCTCACTTTCAAGTCTCCTTCATATTCAGTTTTATTTGGTACTTTTGATATATGACCTCAGTTTCAAGTCACCTTGCTGTACAATTTTCTTGATGGCCTTATAGTAGATCATCTTAGTTACAATTTGCCTTGCTGTTCAATTTTCTTTGGCTACCTTTTGACCTGGCTTTAGAGTCCCCATCTTTACAACCACGTTTGGTTAAGATTTAATTCATATCTTAGTTTCGAGTTACCTTCCTATACCACCTGTTTTGGTAACTTTTGATATAACATTAGTCGTAAAATCGTCTTCCTCTTCTATCTGCTTTGGTTAATTGATCATGCATGCCTCAATTGTGTAGTGACATCCTGTTCCGTGTCTTTCAGAAATCTCTCATATCACTTCTATTGTCTGCCTTTACCATCTCTTGGATGAGTTAATGCTGTAGTGACTTATCGTACCATCTGTTTGGGTATTTCATTGATAAACGATGTTTAATAGCGTAGTCACTTTCCTTTACCACATACATGACTGATTTGGTTGATAGAATCAGATGAGTAGTTGCGTTCCTGTAACTATAATGCAGGTTTTACTTTCTCCAGCACGGATGTGTAAGTAGACGGAGAAGATATTATATTTCAACCAAAAGTTTGATTCCAAGATTTCACCGGAAGCACATGTGTTAAGACCCTCTGAAACGAAAAACAAGCATTTTAAGAAAAATTTTTGTATTTTTTTGTGAATTTGAGTACGTGTCTATGGGCAGCACAGCTTAAAAACAAAAAGTCGGTTAAATACCCAATGTCCTCAGTATCTTCCAAGATGCGACATGAAGATTTCCATGAAAATTCCCCACACGCAACTACCTTTTATACCGAACACTTTTTAAAAACTTTGGTTTTCTCAGAAATGGATCTAATGATTTTTATTAAAAGGCTATATTTAAGATATTTTCATAATAAATGAAATGCATATCTTTTTTTTCTGGAATAATCTCTGAATACCTTTTCATTGTGGAAGACTTTTGTATAATTCGTAAGCAGCAAGACATAGAGAATGTATATTTCATTAAAACATATAGTTTTTGTATTATACATGTTTTGTAGAGTTAACCGTTTATGAAATATTTCTTGTTATTAGTTACATACTTAAAAGTTTTCTCAAGGGGGAAGTCAGCCTTTGTTTCATCTGTTTATTTTGTTATACTGCGAATGCATAACATAACCACATTTTAATAGTTTCACATAGAGACCAGATTTTAAAAGATTTGACTATCGCCTATGCCTAGTGTAAGCCCTCATTTCCCTTCTACTTACAAGGAAGCAAGTATAAGACAATTTCTGTTTATCTCGATTAGCATGAAATAAATAAAAAAATAAACTTTTATAAGGAAAGTTTTTTCCTAGAAAACAAGAGAAATCCATGTGAATGGAACACATCAGATTTGTTTATTTTACTTTATTTTTTTGCTCTGTATTGGCATTTGGATCTTGGTAATAAATATACAAACATATGTTTACCTCGCAAATGAGAAAAACTGAAAGAAAACTTAGGTCTGATTGAGTGGAACAAAGAAAAATGATTCCTGCATGTTGTGGAAACGGTTACTTTTTCACACTCTGTAGCACAGTGACGCAGTAAAAGCTATTCCAATTTTATAAGTCTCTGTGTATCACTCCAACTCTTTTCATGGCACCGAAATTACCCGAGTGCTTACATCTCACACATGTGACGTCTGAAAAATCAGTTTTGTAATTGAAACTGGAAATTTTTAAAAAATTAAACAACAAAAAGTGTGGAGAAAGCAAGCAATTTGAAGCAGTATTTTTTGTGTTCTAGAGTTTCCAATTTAAAATCGAAATACCATCAACTGTAGCCTGCAGTCATTTTATACTTGGAAGCAATAACTTTTCAATTAACCACAATGCCTGTTGGCGCGGCGATTAACTGAAAGTATCCTGCGGCAATAGTTATTAATATACACCCCTCGCATAAAGAAAAAAAAACTGTATACAAAGGGCTTTCATACAGTAGCCATGTTTGTCTCATAGAACTGCAACTTAACCCAGGAACTGAAGTTGATGATAAAATTGGAAATTAATTTGTCAAATATAATGTGTTCCATTCACACAACTTTCTCTATATCTCTGTAACAAATTATTGTTAAAAACCTTCTATTTCTTGATAATACAAATAAATATTAGTACAAATTGTCTTAATTACTTGCTTCTTTGTAAGTAGAACTGAAATACCTTAATATACTAGGTTAAAGCGCTAGTCAAATGTTTTAAAAGCTGGTCGCTATGTCGTTGAAATCCATTTCTTTGCAATGGCAGGTGTTGATAATTTTAGAACTGAAACCAATAACAGGGAATATCTTAAAAAATGTGTAAGATCTAAATTTTTTTTGGTAGTGTTTAACGCCCACTTTAACTACTTTTGGCACCGCAGGCGGTGACACTGGTGATACATGAATGATGATGGAGCACCGGTGGAATGCGATGGTGGGGGAAACTGGAGTACCCGGAGAAAACCCACCCAGCGCCGCTTTGTCCACCACAAATCTCACATGCGGTCGCTTGGGATCGAACCCCGGCCGTCTAGGTGAGAGGTAAGATCCAAATGGTGTGTTTTAAGGACATTTACATGTTTTTTTCAAAAGTGTTTTTTTTTTTTTTGGATATTTCCAGTGAAATCTCGGTATCGAATTTTTGGGTGCAATACAATACCTTCTCTATGCACAATGAGATGTACATGATACGTATAGAGAAAGTATAAAAAAGCATTTTTGGAAAAAGGCCCGTGTGAGTATGTGTGTCTTTGAAAAGCATAGCTCAAAAACGAAAAGACTGTTAAATATCAAAGTTGGTATTTAAGTTTAGTATTTTCCAAGGATGCGACACAAAGATTTTCAAGAAAATTCTTCCACCCCCAGCTACCCTTTACATGATAACATTTTCGAAAATTTTGGTTTTCTCAAAAACAGCTCTAACGATTTTGATTAAAATCTCTTATTCAAGATACTGACATGCCAAATAAAATGCATATTTTCAATTTTCTGGAAATAGCCTCTAAAGACCTCTTTATTCTGGATGATTTTTATTGAATTTTGCATAACTGGTAAACTGTAAGAGATAGAGAAAAACTTACTACACAAAAAATGTAGATCACGATAAAACACACAATTTATGTCATATATATATATTTGTTTTCGAGACATTCCTTGTTATTCATTTCAGTTTTAAAATACTTAAACTTTTTTCATACGGTAATTTGTCTACGCTTGGCCACACAAAGAAACTGATTTCATTCCCATAGCAACCACATTTTAAAACATTTGACTCTAGTATTCCCTTCTACTTATAACGGAACTAAGTAATAAGACCCTTTTTGCGAATGTTTTAGCATTAAGTAAAAGGAAGAATAAGCTAATTAACAATAATTTGCCACAGAGATGTAGCGAAAGTCATGTGAATGGAACACATTAGATTCTTAAATGCAAATGGGCGAAAATACTGGAAGATCTTATAACCTGGATCCAGCTACAGTTTCTATCCTAAACGTACATTTAAATGAAGGTAAACGACAGTGCCATTGAAACCAAACAAATCCTTCCAGTGTCTCTCGATACATGTTCACAGACCGAGGCATGCGGGCTGTATATTGGCTTATTTAAGAGCACGAATCAAAATCCCCCAAACAGCAACCGATCGAAACAAAAGAGTGGCTCCTTGTCTGAGACGTGTGAAGGGTGAAATCAGCTGACAGTACTCGAGTCTCAAGTGGGCTCTAGAGTCGCGGTCCTCGGTTAACGACCCGCTGCAAGAGTCGCACAGCTCTTCAGTGCGTCTTAGGGGAAAAGATGCACACATCAACAGCATTCGCGCAGACAGAGATTATGGGGTACTTGGTAATAACATGGCTAATTTCTACACATCTCTTTTTATCTTCTCTAGCGCATGTGCATAACGTGCACAGTAGACAGAGAAGGTATTGTATTCTACCAAAAAATGCGATATCTAGATTTCACTGGAAAAATATTTTTGAGCCGTCCTGAATAAAAAAAAAAGTTTTTAAATAAATGGTCAGTATGTGCGTGTGACAAAGATTTTCAAGAAAATCCCTCAAACAAACCTTTACATAGAAAAATTTTCAACAATTTTGATTTTGTCAAAAATACCTCTTACGATTTCGTTTAAAATGCCATACATTAAAAATATATATGATAAATAGAATGTATATCTTGACTTTTTTGATTCACGCGTATTTACGGTGAAATCTCCTTATCGAATTTTTGGGTGGAACACAGTACTTTCTCTGTATACTATGTACATTGTATATACCTGCTATAGGGCCGCTCTGTAGCCGGGTGTTCAGACCACTCGCCACTCGTTCGATCCCAGGCCACAGATTTGTGGTGGACAAAGCGGCGCAGGGGGGTTTCTCCGAGTTCTCCGATTTACATTCCATGTATAATCAGTGTCATCGCCCGCGGTACTTATGTAGTAAAATCGTGCGTTAAAGGAAAAAAATAAAAGATACCTGATACAGATATTAAAAATCTAATTTGTTCCATTCACATGACTTTCTCTGCATCGCTGTAACAAATTATTGTTAAAAAGCTTATTCTTCTATCTACTTCATGCTAATCGAGATAAGCATTAACAGAAATTGTCTTAATTACTTGCTTTCTTGTAAATAGACGGAAAATAAGGGAATACACCAGACTAAAACGATAGTCGAATATTTTAAAAACAGATTGTCATGTGGTTGAAATCCGTTTCTATGCAGGGCCAAGAGTTTACAACTTTCCGTGTGAGAAAAGTTTTAAGTGTTTTGTATCTGAAACAAATAACAAGGAACATCTCAGAAAGTGTCAATTCCACGAGAAAACGTATACGACATAAATTGTGTTTTAACGTGTAGTAAGTTTTTCTCTGACTCTTACAATTTACCGATTACGCAAAATTCAGAAAAATTCGTTCAGAATAATGACGTCTTTAGAGGATATTCTCAGAAAATTCAAGATATACATTTTATTTTCCATGTAAATACCTTTAATATGCGGTATTTTAATCAAAATCGTTAGAGCCATTTTTGAGAAAATCAAAATGTTCGAACATTTGTCTTTGTAAAGAGTAGTTTGGAGTGGGGGAATTTCTGTCAGAATCTTGGTGTCGCACCCCTGGAAGAGAATAAACTTAAACACCAAGTTTGGTATTTTACCGACACACACAGACCTTTTTCTGAAAATACATTTTTTTTATATACAGGGTGCCATAAAACTTCTTGCCGGTAAAATCTCAGTATCGAATTTTTGGGTGGAATGCAATACCTTCTCTATACACTATGTACATAGTACGTGTAGAGAAAGTAAAAAGTAAAAGTTGGGATTAGAGCTGTAGGGTTTCGTTGCTAAACGTTAATACAAGAAGAGAAAGCAGGATCTGTGTGGTTGATATAAAGAAGGAAGTGTTAAGTATCTACTTATGTTCCCGGGCGCCACGGTTCCTTTTTAATTACGTTTTGCAGAATGGACCACGTCACAGCTCCACCGCATTCCAGCCGCTTTTAATTGTAGGCCTGCCAACCGCGCGGCTTGCAAACAGACGCTAACATAATACCCGACAGCTGGCAGTACTGACAACATAAGCCTCATAAAGTCCCCCCACAATATTTCCTGACTCTGTGAGTTTGTACCTCTGTCACATGCTAAGCCATCCCTTGTTGCAGCGTATTCATCACAATGGCGTACCTTACAACACACTGTATACGCAAGAATGCTATATATAGGAGCCTGGAGAACTTGTGACGTCACATCTCAAAATGGGTTGCAATTCATACAATTTATTTCTTTATTTTTGGCAGATTAGCAGTTATGCTATTCAGACCTTAAGTAATCGAAACATTAAATATATTTTAAACATTTTTGGACGTCCATTTTTAAAACTTTTTCGTTAAAATGTTGTGGAAAGTTATCTGGACGCGTTTCGACAATTCTTCCATTGTCATCCCCTAGTACAGGCGTCCTCAACAGACCGCACACTCGGCGGCAGTAAAAGCCCTCAAGTCCGGTTACGGGCATGAAATGGGGCTGCTACAGTGGCAGAACTGCGATTGTGTAAATTAACTTACACTTTCACTGTCAATTACATAATAATAATAGCAGTATTTTATACACTTTAATACTAATATCTAATATAATACAAAATAAAAACTAATTGGCAGGAAATTCAATTAACGAAATACAAAACTCGTATATAACTAATAAACTATATAAATAATGTAATATGAAATAGACCTTTCTTCTTGGTGATACAATGCAATTCAATGAAGTAAACAAAACAAATAAACATAATATTCTTCAATTTAATGTCTCTATGAAAACTACTCTTTCTTCCATCCCACAATCGCCGTAATTTGTGCAGTTGTCTGTTTTCAACCAGCTGTTCAATACGTGGGACTACTGTTTGCGAGCTACCCAAAAGGAAACATGCTTTCAAGTATTCATCACTTAATTGGCTTCTGTGACGTGACTTTGTAAACTTCATTAAGGAAAACAGTGATTCGTAAATATGTAGCGTTGCACCACCACTGCACGGATATACTGTGTAGCTGTGCGGGCCGCAGTGAATGTAATGTTCAGCCCCGCGCGCCCTCAAGCGACCTTGCCTCAACTTGGGGATGCCTGCTCTAGCAGGTCTGCGTATGTTTGAGATGTTGCTTTTTTTTCAAGTAGGGGCAAAAATCCACCTTATGGACTGTCCCGGGTAAGCCCGGAGTGTCGGGGTCTCTCAGATGGGCATGCCGACAAAAAAAAAAAAAAAAAAAAAAAAACCTCCACCGGTAATTTGAAGAAAATAAGAAGAGGCGATATCGCATAATTGCATCCGCGGATTCAAGATGATAATTGTCTGAACCGCTAAAAGTGGCCAGTGAAGTAGAAATGAGAGCCGGGAGACAGTCTTGACCTAGGCCCAGGTTGTTCTCGCGGCCGAAGAATGCAGCAGATCTAAAGGAATCACTGGAAATGACGTCTGGCTTGAGGTGTTGTTCTTCCTCAATTTCTAATATAAGTGACTCCGTGATTGGGACGACCTCTAGTGGTAGTGGTTGGACCTCTGTGACATCTGACTTCCAAATTGAGGAAAATATAAAGATAAATATAAAGATAAATATAAAGATAAATATCTCAGAAATAACCAATTGCACAAAAATGTTTACGCATAGCTTACATGCTTTAATGAAATAAACATTTTTGTGTAGTAAGATTTTGTTTATCTCTTACGGTTTCCCAGTTGCGCAACAATAATTCAGAATGAAAAGAACTTCACAGGCTGTTACCAAAAAATTCAATAATCCAAAAGTTTAATCAAAATCCTTTGTCATGTTTGAGAAAATCAAACATTGTCTTTGTAGTAGTAAAGAATGTTTTATGCTAATGAAATTTTGTTGAAAATCTTTGTTCCGCATCTCTGGTATACCAGGTATATCAATTTTGAATGTTCGTTTCTGAGTTATGCTGTTCGTAATTAGATAGGTATGGTGCTTTTTCTATATCTTTTCTAAACTTTTAATTCAGAGAGCTCAAAACCTGTATTTAGAATTTCGGTGCGGTGAGAGGAAGGAAGAGGGCGTCCATCAGTATTACCAATAGAAACTCTCTAAACATGTAGATCTCGTTTAACCACACAATTTATGTAATATACATTCTGCTCTTTTAATTATTTCATTTATATACCTCTTTAACATCTAAGATCATATCGGGGGATTTGCTTTAGAAACAACTCGTTGACTGTTGGTTCTCTAACTTGGGGGTTTTTAATTATTTATTTTCTTTAAACACACCCATTCACTCTCACATACATGCTTCCAGATTCTGTGGAGGTTAGGGAATTATTGTGGTTAAAGACAAATTTCCCGCCCTACTCTGGAATTGAACCCAGGACCTTCGGGTGAGCAGTTAGCGCGCTTACCACTCGACCACAGAGGCAGTCACATTCATTTTGCGGAGTTAACCACTTGTGAGATATTCTTTGTTATTGGCTTCAATTTTTAAAATGCTTAAGCTTTTCTCACACGAGAAATTTGTATTCCTGTTTATTTTGTTTTTATTCCTTCAATTATATTGCAACCAGATTTTAAAAGATTTGACTATCGCTTCGTCTAGCATTTTCCTTTTTTGTTTGCTTTTTGTTTAGCTTAACGTCCTTTAACCTGGTTGGTCATATCGGACGATGAATTAAATTGGTGAAATGATGCTCAAGTGATCTCGGAGTCCATGGAGCTTAAAGTTACCCGACATTCGCCTTCTGAGGATAAGGGAAAACCCCGATAAAACTTATCCGGGCAACTCACCCTAAGCGAGATTCGAGCTCACAAACTTTTGAATGTGAAGCAGACACGCTACCCAGGCGGGCCGTTTTCCCTTATTGACGTTCATCTTATAAGGAACTGAGAAATAAGACCGTAATTGCTAACGTTTATCTAGAGAAGCATGAATTAAATGGAAAAATAAGCTTTATTAAGATTAGTTTGTTACAGAATTGTTAGAGAAAGCCATGTGAGCGGGACACCATTTTTTTAATGATTTGATTTATTATTATATTTTCAACAAAGCGTGTTACGAAGATGTTTCTGGTAACGAATATCTCCATTAGCAAGAAATAGGAGAAGGTTTTGTAAGAATAGTTGTAGAAGAGGAAGTGATAATCATGTTTAACCAAAGAGTGCTCGGTAGGACAGCAAGCAGCTGCTGGTCCACGTGTGAGTTTATGATGACATGATGTTATAGTAAGCACAAGATGAATGTGGCACATGCCACCACCCTTGTTATTATATTGTTAAAAACCCACATCCGGATATGCTCTGTCCTAGCCTAACCATAACTTTAATAACCCCGCTATACAGCGTGCTCAACTTACAGTGGAAGCACAAATTAAAGTAAATGTAAACCCAGCAACGTATTTTTCCACATTTTTACTTGCTCTGCCATTTACAATATACACATAATAGATATTGAAAATATTGTATAGCAACAATACTTTCGAAACACTGATTTTACGGGAAATATTTTTCTTTTTTTTTTTACTCCGGCGCTGAATTCCTTTTTCTTATTCCTCTTATTCCCTAAATTTCCAGTATTTACCGTTTTTTGTTTTATGACAAATATATATTCAGACACACAAACATACACACACAAACACCCATTCCCAATGAGGCACTCCTACCTACGGTCCCCTGCGCCACGAAGCACCAAAGTAACTGCTCTGGTGGCTTAATGCTTAATGCGGGAAGCTGCTATCCCAAAGGTCATAAGTTCGATTCCTGTCATAGAGTAAAAGTTTTTAACTAAAAAATAAAAAAAAAATAAAAAATAAGTAAAGAAATAACATAAATAAATAAAAATAAATACATAAATAAAATAAACAAATAAAAATAAAACCATTACAAGAAATATGTATGCATGCTCCTATTTCCATCTAGCCAGGGTCATATCGCGATCTAGCCGGAGAATACTTTTAATCATGAAAGGATTATTTAACTATCGGTAAATCTACTATGGCGGTGCCGTGGTCGAGTGGTAAAATATAAATAAAAATGCAAAAAAAAGGCGAGCGCGGCCATGGGGACTGGCAGTTTTGAAGTCCCCTGAATAAAAACGTTTTTAATTTCTCTAACGAAATATGTACATGATGTATAGAGAGGGTATTGCACTACACTCAGAAATTTGACACCGAGATTTCACCACAATACACGATTTAGGGTATCCTGTATCCAAAAGAGCATTTATGTGTGTCTCTAAACACGATAACTCAAATACAAAGAATCCATAAAACACCAAACTTGGTATTTGAGTTTAGTGAGTTTTAAGATTGCGACTTGAAGATTTAGAGAAGAATCCCCCTACCCCAAACTACCCTTTACATGGAAAAATATTCCAAAATTTTGATTTTCTCAAAAATGACTCTAAAGATTTTGATTAAAATTCCGTATACAAAAGAAATGTAAGAACATGACACTTAAAATGTATATCTTGTGAATTTTGCTCAATATTACATAACTGGTAAATCGTAAGAGATAGACGAAAACGTACAACATAAAAAAATGTAGATCTCGTTAAAACACACCGTTTATGTCAAATAGTTTTTTTTTTTTTTTTTTTTCGTGGAGTTGACTAATTTTGAGATATTTATTAATGTTTGTTTCAGATTTAAAATACTTAAACATTTCTCACACGAAAATTTGTAAAATCCAGGTCATGCATAGAAACAGGTTTAAACCGCATGGCAATCAGCTTTTAAAGTACTTGATTATCGATGGTGCATTCCCTTATTTCTGTTCTACTTATAAGGAAACAAGTAATAAGACTATTTCTGCTAATTTTATCTGAATTACCATAAAGTAGATTTCTATCCATTTCTTTTGAATAAGCTGTTTAACAATAATTTGTTACAGCGATGTAGAGAAATTCATGTGAATGTAACACATCGTATTTTTAAAAAGGTCCTTGTTTGTGTGTGCCTGTGTGTGTGTCTATCTGTCTGTGTTTGAGAAGAGAATACTTCAAAAACTAAAAGTCGGTTAAACACCTAACTTGATATTTACATTCAGCGTCTTCCAAGATGCCACACGGAGATTCTAAGGAAATTCTCGCCCCTTAAAACTACTCTTTACATGGAAAATGTTTACTTTCTCAAATACGGCTCTTAGTTAAAATATCATTTGTTTAAGATTGTTTTATACCAAATAAAATCTATATCTTGAATTTTTTGAGGGGAATAACCCCTGAAATCCTGTTTATTCTGGATAGCTTTTGCATAACCGGTAAATCATAATATATAGACAACACTCACTAAGTAAAAAATCTAGAGCTGTTTAAAACTCACAATTTAAGACAAATACATGGTTTCAGATGGTTATTGGTTTCAATTTTAAAATGCTTACCTATACATTTCTCAAATTGGAAATCGTTATTAATTTTTCTTTCTTCTTATCAAGCAAACGGAACAGAATATCAGTGCATCACATAGTGACCAGCTGTCAGAAAATTTTATTGTACCCCTTTAGCTTTATTCTCTTGTATTTTTCCTGGAAATGTGTGTGTATATATACGTGAAGTAAATAGAAAAATAAGGTTTTGCAAAAATAGCTCGTAACAGAATAAGTAGGGGAAAACTAACGTTTTGTAAGAATAGCTTGTGATGGGATAGTCTCTAGCATATATTTAGTCGTCCTCCGTGGTCTAGGAATAACACGCTAGTCTCTGGTTCTCAGGGCCCCGGGCTCAAAACCCGGCAGAGAGTGGTAGATTTTTATTCGGGTATAAAAATTCTTAAAGTCATTGGCCCCTCGGTGTATATTTATGGCACGTAAAAGAATTTCAAACCTGATTAACAGGCCTATGAGCAAAATTAAGCAATCATTGATTTCCAATATAGAATAGGACGCTGAAATCCATAGTAGCATAAATAACACTCAGGTTTTACAAAGTATTTTTGATTAAACAGGGAAAATATTATATTCCAGTCCAAAATTTAATGTCAAGTTTTCACCAGACATACACACTTTGAGGCTCTGAACCTAAAAGATCATCTATGGAAAAAGGGTTCTAGTGTGTCACAAAGTTTATAAAGAAAATCCGCATCGCAAAGTACGTTTTTTTTTCTTCGGAATTTGCTTATTTCTAAAAAAATTGCTTTAAATATTTTGATTAAAATACCGTATGCAAAGATATGTTCATATGTACCGTATGCCTTGAAGTCCTCTTCATTCGAAAGAAATTTTGTTATTGTTTTCTAATAACAGGCAAACGTTAAGATATATATAATATAATTAAAACAATGTGTCCATCTCATTAAAATACACAGTTTATTTCAAAGAAGCTTTTGTTTTATTCTGTGGACCAGTCATTTCCATGACAAGGTTTATTTCATTTAAGGTGCTAGTACTTTGTCATTTCTTAAACGTTCTGTTGCTAATGAATTGTCTCTCGCGATGCCAAAGAGTACAAAATAAAAAGCCTAGAATATAGCGACTGGTTGTTAAACATGTAACCTCACTTTTGTTTTTGCCATCTCTCTCGTACCTTCAGTGAAAAATTATTGAAACTACATCGGTAAAGGTTAACTGGATTAACATAAAGTAAATAGAATTATTTCATTTACATATCTGACATTACATTAAAGGTTTGTCATGTGACACAGAATAACTTACAAATTTGGTTTATAAATTAAAAAATAAGGGTCACAATGTGTAAACATTTAGTTAAATTAAACATGACTATTATCATTAATTATGAATTTTCAATGCAAGTTATACTATTAAATATTAAATGTGTCGTAGTTTAAGTTCATTACATTACATTATGTTTACCGTACAAATGAGTCAGGCAAATTGCCACGGAATAGTTTAATATATTTAGGTAAGTATCATCGTGTAGTATTTCCACTCTACAAATTATTTTCTTATTATTCCCCTGCCTCCAAAAAAATAGGCCTGTGATCATGAGACACTGAAAAATAGAATTGCAGCCTGACATATCTTTTCTTTATCTTCTTTCATTTTTGCTGGCATTTCGAATCGAAGATATCAGCTGATTCTTTCTCTCTGTCTGTGGTAGTTACATAAACTCTACGCTCACTGTCACAATCTGCTACACAGAGTACTTCGTAGCCTTCCAATCTTGTTGGAGAGATACTGAAAAATGCAGTACTGTAGCCGGGATTTGAACCAGGGATCTCCTGGTCTCTCTTCAGTTGCTCTAATCACTCAGCTACAATGGAAAAGTGCCGTCACGGCACTAAATTCTTCAATCGTTTTTCCCAGTAAAGCACAAAAAGATGTCAAATTGTTTTGAGATGTCATACCTCGATAGCGACTTATAAACTTCTCAAGTACTTAAGTTCTGGCTTTTATATGCAGTTTAACGAACTAATAGGCAAATCAGCGTGAATGATATGTAAGGCAGGAGTTGGAGAGGTAAAGTCAGACTGACAAATTCAATGCTATAGCCGGGATCTCAACCACGGTTGTTCTGGTCTCCGTCCAGTAGTTCTAATCACTGAGCTACATGGCAACATTTTGCACGTCACTGAATTCTGCAACTAACTCGGGTTTTCCCAGTAAATCACAAGGAATATCACATTTTTTTTCAGATGGCATACCTCTATGTGACTTACAAGGTTTTATATCGCCCTCCGTGGTGTAATGACTACCATGCTAACTTCATATACCCAAGGCCGTGGGTTCAAACCCGGCGGAGGACGATGGATTTTTTCGGGCGTAAAAATCCTTAGCATGGGAAGTAAAGCCGTGGGTCCCGTATCGTAGATTTACGGCACGTAAAAGAACCTCAAGCCTGATTGGTCTTTCACGCCCAATATAGAATGGGACGCTGAGAACCACAGCAGTTAAAGAGCGTCCATAAATAAAACGCCATTTCATTTCCAGGTTTTATAGTTTACCAATTACATATTAGGTCAATCAATGTGAATTAACTGTTTCTTCTGCCATGCCGTGCCAGCATGCTGTCATGCGCTGGTAGAGTGTTCGCACAACTTTCCCTCGCGGAGGTTCTTGGCGATGACCCCGGTACAGTTGAAATGGTTTTTAGATGTTTATCAACTATTTCTTTTACGGTCAGGATCTAGTTCGTTTTATTACTTTATGCTTCTCCTCCGCTTTTAGCTTTTACCTACGTTTATCCCTTTTTAGGCTTATTGCCCCTTTCAGGCTTATTGTTTACCATTGTTCATGGGTTTTAAAAATGTTTTAGGAATGGATAGTTTTTGCCGTTACTTTTATGTCTAATCCTTTGTTGTTTTAATCCCATTTTAAATCTGGGCTCGTGTCTCTCTTAGTTTTCTAAGGGCGCTGATAACCTGGTAGTTGAACGCCCTTAAACGCCAATCATAATCATCATCATCATCATCATCATAACATGTTACCATGTTATCCAGATCAACTGGACCGAGACCAGGAGAGCCGTGGTTCAAATCCCGGCTATAGCGTTGTCAGACCTTCCCAAATCCTGTCCTACATACACCTTGTGTGGAAGAAGTAACTAATGCTAACCCTATGTTACGTAAAGCAATTTAATCAGCATTTTTACGGTATTGTGAGTTTTATTCGCAGTAGTTCCCCCTTAAGACAGCTCCTGAGTACTTATGGTAAGGGTTTAACCTCAATATAGTGTCTTGGTACCCTTGGGACGTCCAGGAAGGGAACACCATAGCTGCAATTTTCAACATATCACACGATTCTGAGCTGGACAAACCTTCTCGTTGAGAATCCAGGAGTTGGCTGGTGGAACTTCGCCAAAAAGTGTCAGTCCTCTTCCTTTCTGCGGGTATACACACCAGGTTTCTTTCTCGTCGTTTCTCAGTTTCTCCCTAAGTTGTTTAACGGAGCTTGTGGAGCTGTTCTCTAGTATTTGCAGCTCTAAAATAGTCTGTAATAGTTACAGTATAGAAATAAATGCTAGTGGATAGAGCAGGTCAGGTATAAATGTAATACATTGAACCTTTACTTTACTGCCAACTAACTCTGGAGGAAAAAGGAAGTAAAGTGTTCCAAAAAAAATTATTATTTCACCGAAAAATATGTATTTCCTTTTTTTTAAACTTTTGAAATGTCGCTCAAAAATGTTGTATTAAAATATGACAAATTTAAAATAGGAATGTTTTTTGCCAAGATTGTTGTTTTCCACTTTTGATGTTTTAGTTAGGGGGCGCCATATTCGAGCGTTTAGACTGCTCGTCTCTCACCTAGGTGGTTCGGGTTTGATCCCAGAGAACCTCGCGTGGGGTTTGTGGTAAGAGTCTGCGTCTGGGCGGATTTTCTTCGGGTTCTCCGGTTTCCCCGCCAGCTATTCTGCCAATTGCTTCATAATCATCCTTCCTGTCATCCATTTCACCGTCATACCAATAATCGGGCTTCTCTTTGATCCAGATGCTCTATTTCTCAACAGGCGTCTGACCCCAGGTGCTGGGTCACCCGCCATGGAGTAATGGTTACCATGCTAACTTCATATACCCAAGGTCGCGGGTTCAAACCCGGCGGAGGACGATGGATTTTTTCGTTCGTAAAACTCCTTAGCATGGCTTCCTTCGGAAGGGAGGTAAAGCTGTTGGTCACGTATCATAAATTTACGGCACGTAAAAGAACCTCAAGCCTGATAGAGAGGCCTCTGAGCAAAATTTCACGCCCAATTTAGAATTGGATGCTGAGAACCGTAGTAGTTAAAGAGCGTCCATAAATAACATGCCATTTTTTTCCAGGCGCTGGTTAGTAAGTCCTACTCAGAAGGAGAATAAACAGAGAATGAAAGAAAGAAATAAAGTGGTTTTAGTTATGCTGTACACACATACACAAACTTTTGCACGCACACGGATACCCTGAACTGTTTCTAAAAGTGCTTAATGTGTCCTGAACACAATTCCACTGAAATCTCACTCTCGAATTTTTGGTGCCATACAGTACTTCCTCTACATCACAAGCATGTAGTACAGACACTGAGAGAATGGAAAAGGAGAATTAAAATTAAGGAAAAGAATTTTGATTTGTATAAAGCGCAAAATATGTATTTGAATTAGATACATTTATATTACATTATAGTCTTTGTTACGAAATTAGGCACACAAATAGTTGCACTGCATAGAACGTATCATATCTTATTCTTTGACGTCCAATTCTCCTTCAGAGCTCGAACCCCAAGGTGTCCGCACAATGGAGTCAATTCATACCTCAGATTTATTCTGTTAAACTATAAGAAAGTTCGAACAAGCATTCTCTGAAATAATAAGCTTACCGCTGATTAGCTAGGAACCTATAGAGTTTTTGCTAATGCGCAATCGCCTTCGTTCTTCACATACATTTTAAGTGAAAAAAGTATTTCCAGTTTTTATATTTTCTGTAGTGATTTAATTTTTTTTTTCACACAAGCGTGTATATGACAGGAGTTGGATAGGTAGAGTTAGACTGAAAAATGCAATGTCCTTCACATAGCCCTGTGAAATAAAACAATCAAATCAATACTATTTTATCATAATAGCTATTCTATGAATCCTGGGACTTAAAGTAGGTACTTACAACATTGTAAGTCGCCATTGAGGCATGTCATCTTAAAATAATTTGAGATCACATTGCGAATTACCGGGAAATATGAGAATCAGTTGAAAGATTTAATTCCGTGCCAGCATGTTGCCATGGTAGCTCAGAGATAGAGCAACCGGCTAGAGATCGGGAGATCCGTGGTTCAAATCCCGGCTATGGCATTGAATTTTTCAATCTCACTTTACCTATCTAATCTTATATTTTCTATTTTATTTTGACATTTTTCCTCTCATTCTATTTTCTCTGTCTTATCTCTACATTTCCTCCTCTGCAGATTCCCCCTCCCCCTGCTCCACTCCTATCTTTATTGTCTTCTCTTCTATTCCTTACTTCAGCTTCTCATCTTATCTTTGCCTATTTTCTATCCTTGTTTATGTTCTCTGTGTTTTCTCTACCGTCTCTTTTCCTACATCCTTGACCTGCAGGACCAAACTCAAGTTTCAGTTTATGGATTGCGGAAACTCTGAGCATTACAAATCCTGAGAAGGCTTCTCATTTCACAACTTGTGCATTAGTAGCTGTAGTTGTATTGTTCTGGGTCTCGGTGCTTTATGCAGTGGCGGTCCTGGGAGACCCCTTCATATGACCGTCGTGAGCCCCCCTCCATCCCGGGGCCCATAATTTAATAAAGTTTCTCTACGTCGCAGCATTTCCCCGAGCATCTCTGTATGCACAATTAGCCAGGCAGATATACTCCAGCAGTATGGCCGTGGTCCATCTCAAGAACAAGCAGTGCCCCATTTCACTAAGTCAAATAGCACATAAACTGGGATCACTTGCCCTGCCTGAGAGGGTTACCTTGGCAACAGACGGTCTGTTGAGGCTCAGGCAGTAGTTTGGCTTCTGCAGAAAGCAGCAAAGATATTGCTTTTAGTATTTCGTAATTCATTTATTTCATTCGATGCGCAAGTAAGAGTTACTCACAGTAATTATAATTGTCAGTGAATATTGAAAGTGCAGTAACTCCACAAATTATAAGTCTTCACTTTAAAAATTCCTACAGTTTAATTAACCAACACTTATTTTAATATACTAAAGCATCAAATGATTCCAGTTCTTATGTTCTGGCAACATTGTTTGTTGTATTACTTCTATAATTTGAGAAACATTACACCAATTTTAAAAATGTTATGTACTATATTTGAAAATAAATATTATGGATTGCATTCAAACGGCATTCTCTACCCACTATCGTTGATTTCATACATATTCTGGAGATTATTATTTTGAATTATATTAACACGCGAATTATAATAATAATATTTTTATTATTATTATTACCGAGTACTATGTACAATGTTCATATTAGGTAGAGAAGGCATTGCATCCCACCCAATATTTAATTGGAAATACATGTTTTTAGCCCTCTGAATCCATCAGAAACATTTTTGGAACAAGATTTGCGGGTCTTCCAATGTTGCGACACGAAAATCTTCAAGAGAATCCCTCGTCCGAAACTACGCTTTATATGGAAGAGTTTTCGAAATTTTCCATTTTTGCAAAAATGATTAAAATTCTGTATATCAAAGATATTTGCATGACAAAATAAAATTATATCCTGAATTTATTAGGAATAGCCTTTGGAGTCTTCTTTATTCTGGAAGACTTTACATCACTGCTAAATCGTAAGAGATATTCAAATATCATTAAGACATACAATGCATTCTTTACCTATATTTATTTTATAGGGTTAACCATTTCAAATTTCGTTATATAGAAGGGAGAAAAAGGAAATCGAATCATAAGCTGGCCCCCTAGGAAAGTCACTGCAGTATCTGCCTACAGCGTATGGGGCCCCAAGTTCGATTTCCAGCTGGCGTGGGAATTTTTTCTCTAGTCAAGATTATGCTCCATCCTATGAATGAAAGTGTATATATCTGTCTGTGTGTGATATAATTTAAAACATCCAAACAAATCCAATGGCAACTTACTGTATTTGAATTAAAATAATTGTGTATAAGAAATTCTGCTATAGTTATTGCAGTTTAGGCTGGTTCAAACAAAATAATAAAAACACTGAAAGACTTCGTATGTTAGAAAGCTAATAAATAGTAGCTAGTTTTGAAGTGCTATATTCTTTCAAAATATTACGAGAAACAACTGAAGAGCGATAGAATTTTATGAAAATGTCATACCTATAAAAATATTTATCTTGAAAATCGCTTATGCAACAAAAAGGCTGTTTTAAATAAATGTTACGTTTCAAATAAATGCACTTTTTAGTAATACATGTTTTTGTTTGTTCCTTATGATTTAACTGTGCTACAAAATTTATTTACAAACGAAGAGGACTACTGAGGCGTTTTATAGATACATCTATATTTACTTTTTATGTAAATTCCTTAAAATAAATGTTATTTTAATTAGTCATTGATTAAAGCCAACTCTGAAAAAATTAAAAATATCAAGAATTTCCATTATAGACTAGTTTGAGGTGGGGTATGCTTCAAAAATCCTTCATGTCGCATCCTGAATGTTTTCGAACAAAATACCAAGTTTGATGTAGAACTGCTTTTTGTTTTACGCTGTTCACAAACACATGCGCGGTGTATATTTTGCTAAAAATCCTTTCTATTACCCAGAGGTCTCAAAATGTGTATTTCCAGTAAAATCTTGGCATAACATTTCGGATGTACTGTAATAGTTCCTATAATTATTGTAGATAGTTGACAGGGAAAATATAAAGTTGTTTTATACCGTGTCACAAAAGTCAGCTGACAAATGGGGAAAAACTCCTTATCAAAATATTGGAGAATGCAAACTTTAGAGAACCGGATTATGTATTATTGTACATTTTCACTTTATTATCTATTTATCATTAATTACCTTTTATTTATATACTTATACAATTTTAATAGCCTAAACATTCTTATCTTTCAAATTTTTCAGTGGAATAAAAGTCGCTCTCCATAGTGTTGTGATATTATTATATATCCAAGGTCAAACCCAGAAGAGGACGCTAGATCCTCTGTATGGCATCCTTCGGAAGAGAAGTAAAGCCGTTGGTCCCGTGTCGTAGATTTACAACACGTAAAAGAGCCTCAAGCCTAATAAAGAGACCTCTAAGCAAAATTAAGCGGTATTTCATGCTCAGTATAGAATGGGATGCTGAGAACAGCAGTTAAGAACGTCCATAAATAAAACTCCACTTGCATTTTGTGGATTAGAATGTTTAGAAGTTGGAGTAAATAACAATACGCAACAATTACTTTTGTGTTATATTTAGCTTGTTTGAAAGTACGGAATGAATTAAAAACAGACTGTTGCGAATAGAGAAATAAGCAGTAATGAGAACCAAAGAAAGATAAGTTTTTTTTTTTTTTAAACAGTAACGGAGTCTGATCAGGACTCCGGTACTGTATCCCTATTTACATTTCCCCCCGTAGTTTTACTATTTCTTTTACAAACATATACACATTGCACAAACATATAACACCCATGCCCAAGGCGGGACTCGAACCCACGATCCGCTGCCTACGAAGCACCAAAGCGAGTCGCTTTAGCGAGCGTGGCCATGTGGACCGGCAGGTTCGGACCTGCCCAGCGAGTAGAGGTACTACATTCCTCTGTGGGTCAACCGTAGATCAGTAAGAGAAGCTCACATGAGTTTCATCCACGGTTACCAGACCTCATAACTCTTGATTTTTACTTTCTCTACACGTACTGTGTACATAGTGTATAGAGAAAGTATTGCACTCCACCCAAAAATTCGATACCGAGATAGATTTCATCGGAAATATATGCTTCAGGGTCCCCTGTATACAAAAAAAAAAAAAAGATTTTTACAAAAACGTCCATGTGTGTGCGTGTGTGTGTGTATCTGTGGACAGCATAGCTCAAAAATGAAAAGACCGTTAAATACCAAACTTGGTATCTTCCCAGTATGGGACACGAAGATTATGAAGAAAATCCCACCACAATCCCCCTAACCTTTACATGGGGAAAAAATCGAAATTTTTAATTTTCTCAAAAATCGCGCTAATGATTTTGTTTAAAACCTCTTATATTTATTTGTATGAAAAATAAAATGTACATCTTGTATTTTCATCGAATAGCCTCTAAAGACCCCTTTATTCTGGATAAATTTTACATAACTGTAAACCGTAACGGATGGACAAAAGCTTACCACACAAGAAATGTAGACCACACAATGTTTTTTTTCGTGGAGTTGGCCATTTTTTATATATTCCTTGTTAGTGATTTCAGTTTTAAAATACTTAAACTTTTCTCATGTAGGAACTTGTATACGCTTCGCCACGCAAAGAAACGGATTTCATTCCTATAGCAACCACATTTTAAAACATTAGACTGTCGGTTAGCCTAGTGTATTCTCTTATTTCCCCTCTAGTTATAAAGGAAGTAAGTAGTAAGACCGTTTCTGCTAATGTTTTCGCATTAAGTAAATAGAAGAATGAGCTTATTAATAATAATTTGTTACAGAGATGTAGAGAAAGTCATGTGAATGGAGCGCATAAGATTTTTGTCGTTTTTTTCTGCATTAAATATGTTAAGGCAATAAATAAATAAATATGCCTGTCCTACACACGAGTGGTGTGAAAGAAACAATTAATTGAGAGATAAATACATCCTTTGGGAAGGGATTTCTTTACATTGTTTATTAACATTCTGGAAAAATTAGATATTATCAACATTTTAGTTTTTAAGGCACCTACATACACATGGAACCTTAAAACATGTATTTGGAGTGAAATAACGATATGTAATTTTTTATTTAAGTACAATATTTGCACTACCTAATAAAGGTAGATAGTGGAAACAGTAATAAGATAATCTGTTGATAGTATGCGCAGTTACGACCTTCAGTTTATGTTGGTTAATGAAATGTCCTAAAGGAAGCTTTAAAATGCGCCATCATTACATAACGAAGGCATGCAGATGTCGACAGTTGAAGTTTCGCAAGGAGCGTAATCTCATCTTGTAAAGCCAAATAATATTTTCTAGTATGACATGACAAGAGGGATTTTCTTAAGAAGAAGAAGACCCCATTAGCGTCGGCTGTGTTTTAAGGCTTCCTTAACAGAATGTTATGAACTTAGCGTTGCTAGGAGACCAGAGAGGCCCTGGAATGCATTATGACAGCTATACCCTCCTCACAGATGCAGCATCTCTTACGTCACACGTAACGTCTACTGCATACGAAAATTATGTATCGCTTTAGAAAGGAAACAAGAACAAAGTTGCACGCTTTTGAAATAAGACATTTCAAAGTTTTCCATTAGGCAATATTTTACTTACAGCTTAAAATATTCTTATTGCGCAAAGGTGCTCCTGTCTCTTTCGATATTCTAACAGTAATTTTTACTTTCTCTACACGTACTATGTACATAGTGTATAGAGAAGGTGTTGCACTCCAGCCAAAAATTTATACCGAGATTTCACCGGATATATATATTTTAGATCCCCCTGAAACCAAAAGAAGCATTTTCAGAAAAAGATCCGTGTGTGTGTTCGTGTGTCTGAACACGTTAACTCAAAAACGAAAAGTCGGTAAAATACCAAACTTGGTATTTAAGTTTAGTACCTTTCAGGGATGCGACACAAAGATTTTGAATAAAATAATCTCCCACTCCAAACTACCCTTTACATGGGGCTTTTTTCGAAATGTTTGTTTTTCCTAAAAATGGCTCTAACGATTTTAATTAAAATATCGTATTTTAAAATGTTTACCAAGCAAATAAAATGTATATCTTGAATTTTTTGGGAATAGCCTCTGAAGGCTACTTTATTTCAGATGAATTTTACCGAATTTTGCATAACCGCTAAACCGTAAGAGACGGACAAGGAATTACCACACACAAATTAAAATGTATATCACATTAAAATACTCAACTTAGGTTATACACTTTCTTTCGTAGAGTTGGCCGTTTTTGAGATATTCCTTGTTTTAGATTTCACCTTTAAAAAAATTATACTTTTCTCATACAGGAATTGGTGAACTCCTATCCATACAACAAAGGAGCTTCAGTGACATAGCAACTAGCTTTTGACTATCACTTAAACTATGGTAATACCTTATTTTGCTTCTACTTGCAAGGAAGCAAGTAATGAGATTATTTCTGCTATTTTTTCTTGATTAGCATGAAGTAAATAGAGGCCTAAGCTTTTTAACAATAATTTGTTGCAGAGATGTACAGAAAGAAATATAAATGGAAAACATCAGCTTTTTTAGATACATTTTGAAATAGGCCGCGACACTGGTTCCTAAAGTATAGTTGTATGGAACATTTTTGAGTATGTACATTAACCTACGAATATGCACCATGCAGGTTTCTTTCTACAAAAGTCTGATGAGTTCCATTCAAATGACTTTCTCTACCTATTCTGCAAACAAACTATTCTTACAAATGTACATAGTAAGCAGGGAAAATGCTGTGCTACAACCAAAATTCGATACTGGGATTTCACACAAATATATGTTTTGAGATCCCTGAGTCCAAAAAACAAAATTATAAATAAGTCCTCGCGCGCGCGTTTCTTGGACTATGTGTGTATGTGTTTTTGTATTGCGAACAGCATAATTCAAAAACTTAAAGTTAAATAAATGATATTTAAATTCAGCAATTTCCAAGAATAGTACACCAATGTTTTCAAAAACAACCTCTCATCCCAAACTACCCTTCTATGGAGCATTTTTCGAAAACTTTTATTTTCTTAAAATTAGCTACAACTGCTTTGATTATAATAAAAATACATCTTGAATTTTCTGGGAATAGCCTCTGAAGGTCTATTCACTCTGGATGATTTTTGCAAACTAGTAAGCAATAAGAGATAGAGAAAAATATTTCTACACAGAAACTATAGGACTCATTAAAATGCACATTTGAAATTTTTGTACAGCTACCCATTTTAGAGATATTATTATTTTTAGTTTTAAGCTTTCCAATAATTGCATTATTGGAAGTTGTTATTCACTTTCTTCCTGCCCATGCAAACAGAGCGAAATTTCAGTTTCAGTACATAGCGACCAGCATTTAAAGAATTTGACTATCGCTTAGGCCTAATTTGTTTTTATTTACCTTCTGCTTAGAGATAACTAAGTAATCCACCCATTTCTGGCTATTGTTTTATATAGATTAGCACGAAATAAGGGGACAAATTTGCTGTGTTCCATTCACATCGCTGTAACAAATTATTGTTAAAAGGCATATTCTTCTATCTACTTTATGATAATCGGGATAAATATCAGAAATGGTCTTAATTACTTGCTTCACTAGGATTAAGTGATATTCAAATCTTTTAAAAGCTGATTGCCATGTGGTTGAAATCCATCCATATGCGGTGCCAGAAGTTTACAACTTTCCATGTGAGAAAAGTTTAATATTTTATATCTCAGAAATGGTCAATTCCACGAAAAAACATATATTCATTCAGAATAAAGAGGAATTTAGAGACTATTTCCGGAAACCTCAGTACATACATTTTGTTTTCAATATAAGTATCTTTAATATACGGAATTTTAATCAAAATCGTTAGAGCAATTTTTGAGAAATTCAACATTTTCGAATTTTTTTCCAGGTAAAGAGTGGTTTGGGGTGGGAGGATTTTCTCAAAATCTTTGTGGCGCATCCTTGGTAGATACCAAACTAAAATACCAAGCTTGGTATATTTAACGGTCTTTTCATTTTTGAGCTATGCCCTCAACACACACACACACACACACACACACACACACACACACCCGCGCGCGCGGATCTTTTTCTTAAAATGTTTTTTTTTCTTGGATTTAGGGGGACCCAAAACATGTATTTCCAGTGAAATCTCGGTATCAAATTTTTGGATGCATTACAATACCTTTCCTATACACTATGTACATAGTACGTGTAGGGAAAGTAAAAATCGCTTTCGAAATATTAATTTTTTGCAAAATAGATGGAGGAAGTCATGTGAATGGAAAACATGTTACTTATTTGATTTAATCTTGCGCATCCTTTACTTTTTCTCATAAGTTTCGTTTTATAATCTTCTCAAACTTCTTCGATGTCATCAACATTTCATATCCATATAATAAAACTGACACCACCATTGGGTTCCAGAACTTAATTCTTGTATCTCTTCTTGTTTTATTTCTCAGGGTTCTGTGAATTGTTCACCACATTGATTGACATTTTTAGCACTAAATATATATCTCTTTCTTTTTGTGAACTTAGGTGTTTCATGTCCTAACATTTGAAGCTTGAAGCCCGTAATTATTTAGGATGACTTTGGTTTTCACAAGGACTTGATGTTTTCCCAGAAATACATTTTTGTAAGGCATTCAGTTCAAGTACACACATTTTACTATATTTTAAAAACATAACAGAATACGGGGAGATAGATAACATGAGCGCAGCTGAGGGTTTTGAATATAAAATGATAAACCTCAAAAAAACACACATTGTTGGATACTACATGGTTCTCTATTTTGTAAGGAAAAAGACACGTGTATTATAATAAAAAGTAAGTGTTGGATATCACGCTATCACGCGTGGATGATAAACTGGAATAAAAAAGGGCTATTGTAATTAAGTGTTGCTTGTTAAACGAAATTGACTGCCCTTTGTTTTTTGTCCATGTACAGAACGTGCTATCTTAATGAAGGGCTTCTTCTGATGTCTATTGAAAATATGGTGTAGCGGCTCACATACAAAATGCTTGCCTCTCTCCACACCCCGTTATTTATCCTCATTTCCTCTTCACCCTTTCATTTCTTCTCAAAGTTTCGTGTCCTAAAAGAGGCAAAAGAATGTTGGCGAATCTGCTGGAATAGTGAGTTGAGTGTTTAGTGATAGTGAATTGTGATAGAAATAAAGCATAATGAAAGTTAGTTAGTAAATTAATTACATTCATTAAAAATAAAGAAATTGTTTAAATTGAGGGGGTGAACTAGGTTTAGTAGAAGTTAAAAGTGTGTAAGTGTATACTGTTTGATTCTGTAATGAAGTGTGAAATCGATATTAAATTTTTAAAGAGAGAATGAATGTACGCGTGAAAGTATATAAACTAATCTAAAAAAATTACTCAGCCGATTTTAATGATTCTTTCCCATTGCAAAACCTAAGTTTTTCTGACAGAGCTATAAAAATACTTATACTTTCTTTTCCTAAATTAGTAACAGATTAAAAACAATTTACTGAGCTTTTGTATTTGAATAAAATAGCATTTAAGGTACAAAAGTACAACACTTTTAGTTGAGATTGGCATGTAGTAGGAAATAGTTGATTCTCCACAGAATAGACACTTAAAATAAAATAAATGTTCCAAATTTCATTCCAAGCAATATATAGGTGGTCATTAACATATAAGGCACAGAAAAACAAACAGTATCACATGCGATACCAACGTCAACATAGTTAAACAACCTTCTTATATGAAAGCTATTTCGTTAGCAGAGAATGTTAAAAGTTATAAAATCAGGGATTGCCAATATTAGAAACGAGAGAACCAATATTTTATATTTAAAACGAGAAAATGTTTTATGCGGGTGGTAACATGCTATGTAACTTTTACAAAGAGATTAACTTGGTAGCCTGAGAGTTCGGAGTCTATATATTCACCAGCTTCAGATATATTTCGTAGTGTATGCTAAGGTTTCTGATTCTATGCAAACTGTGACATTTTATGATATTAAATAGCTACTGTGCCACAGAAAAGGTATAAAGATTTAACATTTGACCTGTTGCAATTAAACAAGTCACTTTACCATTCTGTACTATGCATAGACTATGTAGCATTTCCAGAACTTGGGAGGTTAAGGAAATCAGACTTTTCGCAGATAATTTCACATCAGAAGACTTTTGATCTGGTTTTGGAATAGCCGGGGCTATACGAGATTGCAAGTATAAGGGTTAAGGAGGGGGTTCATTTAAAATCTTTAGATTATTGTTCAATTATTTATGAAGCACCGGGGAGTGGGTTAACAGCCCTATCTTGGAAGCCAACTAGTCTCATATAATGATGGTCTTATATCACTAAACTGACATGCAATATAGATGTCTATATAACTCCATGGCATGACAGCTCACAGGAACCTTGGTCTAACTCCCGGCCACTACTTTCCCCATCTCGGTCCACTACAGACGTCATGGATGGGGTGCAGTATTGGAGGGTGAGACGTGGTCAGCACCTCGAGCCCCGCGGCCGGTTAATGTGGTCCTCATGACCTGTAGCCGCTGCTTCTCCATCAAGTAGCTCCTCAATTGGCACCCCCCCCCAGGGACCTTACGAGGTTGTATGCACCCCGGGCCAGGTCTCCCAGCGGGGGAAAATTCCCACGCCGGTACTGGGGATCGCACCCAGGTCTTCTGCTTGGTAAGCAGCTTCACTACCACCGCGCTAATACAGATGACTAGCGTTTAATAATTCCTTGGATATCGAAAAATTGCGAGTCGATTAGAGCATATGGTAATGATCGCCTCCTGAGGAAATTATAATCGTCATCTGATAATAATTTGATCTCTTCCGTCATTTGTTTCCAACTATAGGGGAAACTATAGTTACTATATAATTACTTTTTTTTTAATTCCAGACACTTGATCTTTTGGCCTTTTTGTAACTTAACTAACGTCCTTTAATCTTGTTGGTCATATTGGACGACGAATGGAATGATGCTCAAATGATCTCGGAGTCCATGGAGCTTAAAGTTACTCGACATTCGTCTTCTCAGGATAAAGCAAAACCTAAAAAAAAAATTTATCCGGGCATCTCACCCTAAGCGAGATTCGAAATCACGACCTTTTGAATGTGAAGCAGACATGCTACCACCACACTACCCAGGCGAGCCTTTTGGCCTTTAATTTTGAGGTTAGATATTGCTCCATAAACGGACTTTAAACAGGAGTGGAGATTAGTGGGGCGATAGAGATTAGAAACTGAGAGGGGAGGATTTCAGTATTGCGACCAAGGCTAGGCTCCCTCCGGAAGGAGGTTTAGTTGACAGTTCAGCGGGTATCTAACGTTTCCAGATTTAATACTCCCCCCTCCGGTTCGGGCGGAAAGTTGCATGCTAAGGAAGAAATGATTGTCTTCAAAGCACATTCCAGCAAATGCCACACGTCACGGACCGTAAGAAAAGAAATAGATGAGAGGAGATGAGAAGTAAGAAAATAAGTGGTAGTATATCCCTAATCCACAGAGGGAAATGGCTCCGTGTGGAACTCGAATTACAGAGGTCTCAGGTTAAACTCTCCTTGGGCCACCATTTTATCTTTGGAATTTTCCTGCGTTTTCCCTGATACATAGGTAAATGCTGGAGTGGACCGTAAAGTGGCGAGAAGTTTCCCTCCTCCATTTCCTTCCTATATTTCAAGGTCGAAGGATCAGGCGAGTGGATAGTGGGTGGTTACGTTTGGTTTATGTTACTTTCGGCCCTGGGTGTGAGACGGGTTCCTATTAGAGGGCCAAATAAGTTGTTGTTTATGGTAAACATTTCAATACTGTAGAATGGCAACACCTCCTATCTATAATCTGTAAGAGAGTTGAATGCAATGTTCAAAATTGAAGGCTAGTTTAAGTAACAAAAAGTCCAGAATTAATGCCACTGCTATTTCATTATTGTGTGTGCGTCTATGTATATGTAGTGAAATTATTGGATGGATAATTTTATACATTTTCATATAAATTTATAGAATAATTAAAATATTGGATCGTTATGTGAGGGATATTTAGGGTTGGCATGTATGTACATACACAAATATACACGTACACACAATAATGAGAAAGTAGTGGTATTAATTCTGGACAGTTTTTTTGTTTTTTGTTTTTTGTTACATTAACCTTCAAATTTTAATATTGCATTAAAATATCTTGTATATAATATATGTTATACGACAATACCGTCCGTGTATGTGACTGCTCTGATATTCATCTTGGTATGTGAGTTATCGCAGCTCGGATGCGTAAACAACATGGAAGAGTGCGTGACAAACAGGATCCTTCGAAACGCCAAACTCTTCTCGCGGCATCATGTTCTTCTCGATATTCGAGAAGCTTCTGCCTCCAAGTTCTTCGATAAGTCTTCAGAAAGTTTGTGACGTCATTTTCTAGCTATAAAAGCAGGAAGGATTGTGCAGGGTTGTTCTGTTGTGTAGTGAATTGTATTGAGTCGTGAATGGAGGAGTGTTAGCCGCAATAGTGGGCGAGCCTTGGATAGTTCTAATATCCAGTGAATCATTCGTTGCAGTGAAAAAAAATTGTAACTGCATTTTAAATTAATAAAAACAGTTGTTTACTATATATAGTAGTGAAATAAAGGTACCACTAGTATTTGTGATACGGATGTTCTTCACCCTTGGGGTTTTTGTAAATGCAACACAGAACTGTAAGTTTCTCCAGGACCGAGACATTAAGTGTAGACGAGCTACTCTCGGAGCAAGAACCGCTCAAGTGTCTACTTCAGGAGAGGAGCAATAATTATTCTAATGTCTGGGTGCGAGAGAAACTTGGCACCGAACTAACTCCCAGGAAACTGATTATACTCTTCCTTCCTCCCAACAGCTTTTGGAAATACATTAAAGTTTTGTTTTTAACTTGCCTCTACCTACCATTGTTATTTATTTGTTTGTTATCATTACCATTGCTTTGACACCTCGTAACGCCTCGCTTGGAAACTTCGAGAGGGAAACTTGTATCGTTGTAAAGTCGATGTACAGAAACTTTAGCTTATCTACTGCAATCTTTATCCTCTCTTCTACCTGTGCGTTGTTACTCACAGAGCTAAGTTCGATACCAGATCGAGACATTTTCCCTTGCGAAATTATTCTCTTTTGTTATTTTTTCTGCCGCCCACTAAGATCGGCGCAACAAATATTACATTCGGACTAAAAATTGCGTGTCTTGAATTCAAATTCCCATTTTTCAATTTGTTTGTTATCGTTATTTTTTGTGCAATAATCCATTGGAATATATTTTTTTTTCTCTTGCACAAATGTACAATGTACATAGTAAGAGAGAAGGTATTGTATTGCACCCAAAAATTATATACCGAGTTTTCACCAGAAATACATACTGAAATCTCTGTCTTGAATTTGTAGATGTAATGAAGTATTGCCTCTATTAGAGGTAGGATACATCAAAGGTAAGAATATGTATAGTTTTTTACTTTTTCTACTATTTCCAGCAGGTAGAGGAGTATTAATCCACCTAAAATGTCGACATTAAGATTTTATAGAACCTCTATCCCTCAAAAAGGAAGTTTACTTTCTCTACTCCATATAATAAATAATAGAAATGACGCATTATAAAACGGACTAATTTGCATATGTGTCTCTTTGTGTGTGTATGTGCAACAGCATTACTCAAAAACGAAAAACCTATACAGTACCAAACTTGGTATTTATGTTCAGCATCTTCAAGGATGCGACATGATTTTCAATAATCTCCCCCCATCCCATCTACAACTATTCTTTACATGATGTTCTCAAAATTGTTCTAATGATTTTGATTAAAATACCACATTATACCTTGAATATTCTGAGAGTAGACCTGAAAACTTTTTCCGTCTGAATGGCTTTTGTATTACCTACTGTGGGGCGATACTGGTTCGTGCCCGGGCGCAGGTTATGGCTGTAAGAATGGTGTTGGTTTGTGGTGGGCTTTGCTTAGGGTTTTTATTAGCATAGAAACTCTTTCAGGTAGTGGTGAGACACAAGTGCTTTATTATTTGAGTCCGGCCTTTTTCCGCCGTAGAACACACGCGTATACTTCTAAATTTTCTACTATGACGTTACACTTTACCCGCACGCGACTATTACTATTTATTCGTTTGATGCAGTGCTATGTCTCGTACTATGATCAGTCTTAAAATCTCTTACTTCCGTCACAACTAACGGTTACACCACGCGCTCAAATATCACATCTTGATCGAGCTGGGGTTTTTCGTCTTACAATTAAAAGGTAGCCTGTTTGACTCCACCTCGGATTCTAAACATCACATCTTGGTTACTCGGAGGTCCTTCACCAAGTGCCTCAGACAGCATCCCCTTGACCAGCGGAGAGCATTGCTTGCTGTGCCGCTAGTTGCCTCGGGCAGTGTCCATTCATATTCACACCTTCGGTTCAATGCATGGAAGTAATAGGATCTTGTACCCCGAGCTCGTGCCTTATACGTGTTAAAAGTCTTTCTACCCTTCCCATTTTCACTATACATTTGTATTTTATCTTCGTGATATAATTTATATTCTTGGCTATGATTTATATTTCTCTTCTGAATAACTCTTTTACTGTCCCAACTGGTAAATCCTAAAGTTATAGACAAAAATCTTCCTACATAATAAATAACATTCATATTTACTTAAGGAACTTAGTTTATGTGAAAGCTCTTTTTTTTATGTTTGCTGAGTTAAGGATTTCCTAGATATGGTTTATCAATAGCTTGAATCTTCAAAGTCGCACTCGTGGTGTAGAGGTTACCATGTAAGTTACTCTTGTACCCTAGGTCCCGGGTTCAAAACCGGTGAAGGACGGTGGATTTTTTCGGGCGTAAAAATACTTCGCGTGGCTTCCTTTGGAAGGGAAGTAACGCCATTGGTTCTGTGTCGTAGATGTACGGCACTTAAAAGAGCCTCAGACCTGATAAAGAGGCGTCTGACCAAAATTAAGCGATCTTTCACGCCTAACATAGAATGGGACGATGAAAACCAAGTAGTTAAAGAGCATCCATAAATAAAACTCCATTTTATTTTTTAATTTCTTCCTTGGCCATGGAAAGAGTGCAGAAATTTCAAAGCCATTACATTACGAACCGCTCGACTGTATTCCTACTAATCCTATTGTTCCTACAAGGAAAATAAAACAAGTTCTGCAAAATTTATCTCGTGTAATAAGGAATAGATAAAAGAATAAGAGTTTGGATGACATTTTGTACAAAAGCAAGTAGAGAGTAAGATGTGAATGCAATATATAATTTTGGTTTACTAATAGAGAACTTGTAGAGAAAGCCTATATGGTCTAATCGTTTCATTTAAACAAATGATAGTACTATTACTGGACTAAGTATAGGGTATAACGTTAGTTTTTGTTTCATTGTATGATGAATCACTATCAAATTCGCTGCCACATTCATCTTATCAGACTCTACATAGGCGAAGAAATGATAATATTAAATAAAAATTCTCCTATCCTAGCCGGAATTGAAACTGGACCCTCTGGGTTTCGAAGCCAAAGCAGTGATGGAGACAGTCAGGCATTTTATAGAGTCATATTTTTACTTTCTCTGCACGTATTATATACATAGTATATAGAGAAGGTATTGCACTCCACCCAACAATTCGATACTGAGCTTTCATCGGAAATACATGTTTTGAGTCCCCCTGAATCCAAAAAAATTGGAAAATGATCCTTATGTGTGCGTGTGTGTGTCTCTATATGTGCGTGTGTGTCTGTGGACAGCACAGCTCAAAAACGAAAAGACCGTTAAATACCAAACTTGGAACTTAAGTTTGGCATGTTCCGAGGATATGACATGAAGTTTTTCAAGAAAATTCCCCCACCCCAAACTACCCTTTACATGGAACTTTTTTCGAGAATTTTGATTTTTTCAAAAATGGCTCTAACCATTTTGAGTACAATATCTTATATTTAGGATACTTACATGCCCAATAAAATGTATATCTTGAATGTTCTGGGAATAGCCTTTAAAGACCTCTTTATTCTGGATGATTTTATTGAATTTTGCATAACTAGTAAACCGTAAGAAATGAACAAAAACTTGCTGCACAAAAAATGTATATCACGATAAAATATACAATTTATGTCATATACATTTTTTCGTGGAACTGATCGTTTTTGAGATATTCCTTTTTATTTGCTTCAGCTTCAAAACTTTATTTTTCTCATTTAGAGCTTTGTCAACTGTCCATACAAACAAAGGAACTTTAGTCACATAGCAACCAGTTTTTGATATCACTTTAACCTATGGTACTTCTTTATTTCGCTTCTACCTACAAGGAAGCAAGTAATAAGACTATTTCTGCTAATTTTATCTCGATTATCATGAAGTGGTTATAATAATTTTTGTGTAAGAATAGATTGTTACAGAAAATGTAGAGAAAGTCATGTGAGTGTAATACATCAGATTTTTCAGAATATGAAGGAATACACTTTAAGATATCAAGTGATCGTTTGTTAGTTTTGAGCTTATGGAAGTAGTTATAGTAACATTATTTTAAACAGATGTGCCACAAAATATGCTAGATAAGGAAGTAATGTTTTTATCGACAGTTCCCAGAATAGAACATGTATGATAACAGATGATGACGGGCAAAGAAAGCTGTGCCAGTGTAACCTCTCAGGTTTTTTCTATACAAATTTTTCGTCAGAAGTAACGCAGAGTGGAACATAAATGTGGCATAGAATAGAAAGTTGTATGAAAGTTTTCTTTGTTCCGATGTTTACTTCACCTTGAGCAATCAGATCCATCATTCATGACGTCAGGACAGTTACAAATGACGTCTTATGCCTTAACATGTTAATCCTCTTACCTAACTGAATTTGCTGCCTTGCTTTGAGACGACATCTTATCTCTTTGTAGCGTTTCACTTTTAAACGACTGTTGGCCTTTGTGACGCTGTAATCAGAAAATAATTACATCTAATTAAGTCGTAGACATGCTTCGTCAGGCTTATAAGACTTCCTCTGTCAAGTTTGCTCTCTTTTGTTACGTTATTTCTGTTTTCACTTGGTTCTAGAAAGCGAGAGTATACCTACAAAAAACCTTTTGTTTCATACTCCCTCGAAATGAGCTTCTTTTCAAACCGAAAACAATAAACTTGACACTACAGGATCACAAATCTAATAAGATTGACATATAAGATAAAATCAAAAAGTCTCCGTAAATTATTTTTTTCGCCGAAAAGAATAATATTGGTTTTATAAATTAACAGTAGTTATGACGCCAGTTCCCTAAAAGTTTCACGGTCATAGTCATTGTTATTCTTCGTAACTGGTTTTTGTTTGTTGTAAACATTGCATTATGGGACACAAAACAACGCGCAATTGTCAATTTTGTGTTTTGCTTTCTCTAATTACAATACCGAAATTACACCGTAAATACAGTATTATTAGAAAAAGGTGTGTGTGTGCAGGTGCAACTTGGTGTTTAAGTTTAGTATCTTCCAGGGATGCCACACGAAGATTTTGAGAAAAATGCCCCCCCAACTACCCTTTACATTGACCTTTTTTCGAAAATTTTGATTTTCTCAAAAATGGCTCTAACGATTTTGATTAAAATTTCGTATATTAAAGATATTTACCTGACAAATAAATGTATAACTTGAATTTTCTGGGAATAGCCTCTGAAGAGTAGTAGTTTATTCTGGATGAATTTTACTGAATTTTAAATAACTGCTAAACCGTAAGGAATGGACAAAAACTTACTGCACAAAAAATGTAGAGCACGTTAAAACACAAATTTATGTTATATACATTTTTTTCGTAAGTTCGTCGCTTTTGAGACATTCCTTTTTTTTTTTTTTTTTTTTTTTTTGTGGTTTCTGCTATGAAAAACTTATACTTTTCTCATACAGGAACTTGTCAACTGTATCCATATAAACAAAGGAACCTCATTGACATAGCAACCAGCTTTTGACTATCATTTTGACCTGTGGTAGTCCCTTATTTCGCTTCTACTTACAAGGAAGGAAGCAATAACACTATTTCTGCTCATTTTTTCTGATTAGCACAAAGTAAAAAAAAAAAGTATAAGCTTTTTAAGAATAATTTGTTGCAGGGATATAGAGAAAGTCATGTGAATGGTACACATCAGGTTTTTGTTTGTTGTAAACATTGCATTATGGAACACAAAACAACGCGCAATTGTCAATTTTGTTTTTTGCTTTCTCTAATTTCAATTCTGAGATTACACCATAAATACAGTATTTTTATAAAAAGGGGTGTGTGTGCAGGTGCAACTTGCTATTTAAGTTTAGTACTTTCCAAGGATACGACACGAACATTTTCAGAAAAATCACCCACCCCGAACTACCCTTTACATGCAAAAATTTTTGAAAAATTTTATTTTCTCAAAAATGGTTAGAAGGATTTCATTAAAACATCGTATACTAAAGATATTTACATGTAAAATGAAATGTATATGCTTAATTTTCTAGGATCTCTTCATTCTGAATTACTTTAGCATTATTGATAAACTGTAAGAGATAGACAAAAAATTACTTCATAAAAATGTGGAACTCATTAAAACAGACAATTTATATCATAAACTTTTTTCGTAGAGTTGACAATTTTCGAGAAAGACCTTGTTATTCGTTTCAGTTTTAAAATACTTAAACCTTTCTCATACCAGAACTTGTAAACTTCGAGCCATGCAAAGAAACAGATTTCAACCACTTGGCAACCAGCTAATAAAAGATGTGACTTTCACTTTAGCCTAGTGTACTCCCTTATTTTCCTTCGACTTATAAGGAAGTAAGCAATAAGATCATTAACGTTAATGTTTATATATATTGGTATGAAATCGAAGAATAAGCTTTTTAACAATAGTTGTTACAGAGTTGTAGAGAAAATAATGTGAATGGAACACATGTTTTACTTGCTCTAGCGTCTATGTGCAATATGAATGGTTGGTAGAAAAAGTATTATAAGTAAAGTAAAGTAAATTTCGATACCGAGGTTTCACAGGAAATGTGGCATTTTTAGAAAAGGTCCGTGTTTGCGTGTGTATCTGTGGGTAGTATAGCTCAAAAACGAAAATTCCATTAAATACGAAACTTGTATTTAAGTTCAGTATCTTCCAGTGATGCAACACCAACATTTTCAAGAAAATACCCTTTCCCAACTACCCTTTTTATGGAACATTAACGACATTTTCGAATTTTCAAATAATTGCTCTAACAATTTTTATTAAAATACCGTATATTAAAATATTTATATGGAGGATAAAGTATATATCCTTGAATTTATTGGGAATGTCCTCTGAAGTCAGTTCATTCTGAACAACATTTGCGTACCTAACTGGTAAACAGTGAGAGACGAACACAAGCTACACAAAAAATGTAGAGCTCGTTAAAAGAGAGAATCTATTGATGTACGTTTGGTTTTGTAGAACTAAACATTTTCTAAATATTCCCTTATTGGTTTCAATTTTAAAATACTCACCTGTTTTTAAACGGAAATCCCCTTCCGTTTCAAATCTTTTGTTTTATTCATGGCTATGGATTTAATACCAAATTACAATGACAATCGCATAGCGACACCTTTAAAGATTTGACTATTACTTAAGTCTGGTACATTCCCTTATTTTAAGTCTACTTATAAGGAGCTAAGTACTAAGGCCATAATCTTAATTAGCATTATGTAAATAAAGGAATAATATTTTGTAAAAATACGAAATTTGTAGAACAAATAGAGAAAGTCATGTGAATGAAAAAAACAGATTCTGTTACATTCTTCGGAGGCACTAGGAATGATTCAAGATGCTTATGACGAGGTAAGAAAGATATTTAAAAATAAACATGTGATGTGTTTCATTCACATTTTTTTCTACCTGTTCTACAAAAATGCTTCTTACGAAAGATCAATCTTCTTTCTACGCCGTACTAATCGAGATAAGCTTTAAGAAGCTGGTCTTATTACTTAGTTCCTTATAAGTAGTAGGGAACTAAGGTAATAAACTATGCTAAAGCGATTGTCAAATGTTTTAGAAACTGTCACTATGTAATTGCCATTGTTACTCGCTTCTTTGCATGGCCAGGAGTAAAACAATAGAAACACGACGACTTTTTTGAGAAAAGTATAAGCATTTTAACACTGAAGCAAATAACAAGGAATATCTTGTAAACGGTTAGTGCTACAAAAAATGTTAAGGGCATAAATTATGTGTTTTGATGAGACCTATATTTTTCTGTGGTGAAGTTTAGTCTATGTCTTACGGCTTAACAGCTATGTAAAATATAGTTCAGAATGAAGATAACTTCAGAGGCTATTCCCAGAAAATTAAAGATACACATTTTATTTATATGTAAACATCTTTAATGTACGGTATTTTAATCAGTCGTTTGAGCCGTTTTTGGGAAAATAAAACAAATTCAAAAATTATTCTGTGTAAAGTTTGTTTTGGGGTGGGGAGATTTTCTTGAAAACTTTTGTGTCACATTCTTGGGAGACCCTAAACTTAAATACCTGACGGATGCTTCGTTTTTGAGTTATGCTGTATAAATAAAGACACACACACATATTCAGACACACACCTAGACCTTTTACTAATTGTGTTTTTGATTCAAGGTGTCTCAAAATATATATTTACGGTGAAATCTCGATATGGAATTTTTGAGTGGAGTACAATACCTTCTCTGTCTAATACATACATTGTACATATGTGCTTTAATTAAGATTTTATGGGTTAGATGGTAGATGATTATTAGTTATTAGATGTAGTAATTTAGTTACCTTTAAATTGTAGTTAGTATATTTTATTATGTTGTATTTTAATTTATCTGAAAAAATGTAAACAAATTTGGAATGAACTGCAATGTAACGTTTTGGATGATAAATATAAGAATTTGAAAATCAAGTCCCAGTTTAAGGAATTCGGCACCAGGAGTAAGTATTTTCATATTTTTATTTATTTATTTTTACATATGTGCTGGAGAAAGTAATAAATCTGGTCCATGCCTGACATAAACGATTTGCTAGCGTTGAAAATGTCGCTGCAGCTACTAAGAGAGCAGTGCGACCGGTTTCAGAAAATAGTTTCCAGGAACGCTTTTCCATACGGTTTGTACATGCTGGCAGAAAATGTCACAGCGAAAGGAAACTAATTTGATGGAAATGTGTAAATTAATGCTTGTGATTTGCTGTAACTCCTATTAGAGCATTGGGGCACGATGTTTTCTTAAACTAGTGAAATATCTAGTTCACGATTTCACCACAGTGCACTGTGGTGACGAGGGATCAATTCGTCACCTATAGATGGTTTTAGGAGGAGGAAACAATTTTCCGTCGTGCAAATGCAGAGTTTAGCCCAGCAAGCTTCTCTTTCAAGATATGAAATTCTTTTACATGCATATAAACATTAAAATGTGATCAACGGCTTTATCTCATTCCAAAGGATGCAATGCTAAATTTTTTTTACATCAGAAAATAAACATGTCTGCCCTGAGTTTCAACCCAAAACCTTGGACATTATAGGAAAGTATGGTAATTCTACACCACGTATAAAACGGCATGATATTATTTACAAATTTTGGAAACTTTGATCCTAGCAGTATTTCAATTTACAATATTTCACAGAACCATACTAAAAGATTACGAAACATCATTTATTTTCTCTTATTTATAGTCAGTTTAAAAGAATTAGTATTAACGCTAGAAGTGTTTATTCAGTATAATCTAAATGTCAAAGCTTTCTATACGCAGGAGATAAATGAAAACGGCAAAACGGACTGCCGTAACTGGTCTTTCACCTAGCCGCCTGGATTGCTGCAAATATGAAACGACACGAAGAGCGTTTTACCTGGTCACTAGGATTGTTAGAAATGTGAGCACGTGCGTGAGTGGCATCAGAGGAAAGCATGCTAGCCCCTTTGCATAGCTTCCTGGATGGTTGAAGAGTCTGCCACCTTAGATTTAATGAACACATCCAAAAACTGCTCATGAAAAACGCGTTGATGCGCCTTCCCGCAGCTCTGGAAACTTCCTTGGTACCACGTTAGAGAGAAACTGTCTCTTTTGAGAATATTCAATCTTGGTTGAGGGGACTATATAGGAGACAGCTGTTAGAGCCTGGAGACCGAATTTGACAGAGTACAGTTGAGTCGGAGAGAAAGCAGATTGAACTCGACAACTGAGAAGCTTGCTGTAGTTGAGCATGTAACCGACGAAATAACTTTTATGGAAGGAATTTAAGTTTTCGTTTTTACAATATTCAAAACATTTTAACCCCGGTTTTGTCGCTTGATACTAGGGTGAAAATTTTCACAGAAACATGAGATGGTGCTAGGAGGGCCGTTTTAAAGATTGGTTTGAAGGTGCTGCTCTCCTAGCCACGGCGGATGATCGAAAATGTGCAGTTGAAATTGTTTAAGGGGCCAATGGGTCATGCCAGCAGTGTGAGGACGAGCGTTGTCATGGATCAACACAATTCCTGAAGTCAGCATTCCTCTTCGTTTGTTTTTAAATGGCTCTCCGCAAACGTCGTAAAGTACGAAGATCTTCAAAACAATGTCAATGCTCATTTGAAATCATTGGCGGCATATTTTTTGAAGCCGGAATTGCAAAGCTTGTGCTCAGATACGATAAATGTCTCAATCTTTTCGGTGATTATGTGGAAAAATAACTATAAGTGTACAAAGCTTTTAATAATAAAATAATTGTTTTCTATGAACTTGTCTTTTATTTATAGCCTATCGGAGGTTGAAAAAAACGGCCCTCGTACATTCGCAGAGCTATCTCTACTCATTACTTTAAGAGCTATTTCGAAAGTTTATTTTTCTGTCTAATTTATGTTCCTCGAAATGAAACCTATACATTAATATTTCATTATCATTACAAATTCCATTCTAGGTACAAGGGGGATACAGATATCTGAAATGCCCACCTCGGTAGTGTAGGGGTAGCGTAGTTGCCTCATAATCAAGAGATCGCGAATTCAAATCTTGCTTAGGGTAAGTTACCTGAATAATTTTTTTTTCTCGAGATTCTCCCTTATCCTGAAAAGACGAATGTCGAATAACTTTAAGCTCCAAGGACCCCGAGATCATTTGAGCATCATTTCATCTATTATATTCATCATCCGAAACGATCAAAAAAAAAAAAAAAAAAAAAAAAGGAAGAACAGAAATGATAGTCATATATTTTATAACCGTTCGCTGTAATACATTAAGTTGGCCTTGGTATTCCATATTTTTGCGAGAAACAACTGAATAGTGGTAGCCTACAATTATAAAAATTTGAGAAATTTCAAGCAGTAATAATAACGTTTATATTCGATTTAGCGTTGCCATAAATGTAATTATTTGAAATGTTTTTTTTAAGGAAATTTAACTTTTTGTACATAAAGATTACACATATTCCATAATTCTATAAAGTGTGTTTGGTGTGAAGGGCACCTCACAGGCTATTCCCAGAAAAATTTAAATATGCATTTAATTACCCGTATAAATACATATATGGTATTTAATAACAGACTTGGAGGCATTTTTGAGAAATTCAAAAGTTTCGATAATCGTTTCATATTAGGATAGCCAATATTTCCTTTAACTTCTTGATACCACATCTTTGCAAGATGTAAACTCAAATACTCAAATACATTTTCTAAAAATACTTATTTTATTGATTCAGAGGTTCTCAATACATGTATATTTGATGACAGCGTAATATGGAATATTTGGGATGAATTTCAATGCCTACAAGGCACATGATAAATATAATAAAACATATGATGCGTTTCGTTTACATGAATTTCTCTACCAGATCTGAAAACTAATCTTCTATCCACTTCATGCTAGCCGAGATAAACATTAGCAGAAATGGTCTTATTAGTTTGCTATAAGTAGAAGGAAAATAAGGGAATGCACTAAGCTAAAGCGATAGTCCAATTGCTTAAACATGGTTGCTGTGTGATTGATATTCGGTTCTCTTTGCATGACCAGAGGTAAAGTAAAAAAAAAATATTGACAAATTATAGTTTGAGAGAAGTTTAGGTATTTTAAATTTGAAACAAATAAGCAATTACTCGGAAATGGTTAACTTCACAAACAACGTATATTTTTATGCAGCAAGTTTTTTGTCTCTTATGCTTTACCAGTGGCATAAGTCATCCAGAATGAATAGATCTTCAGAACCCTACTCCCAGAAAATTCATTTGATTTGTTATTTAATATATGGTGTTTTAATCGAAATCGTTAGTCTTTTGAGAAAAACAAAATTTTCGAAATTTTTTCGATGTTAAGAAAATTGAAAATTTTCGTGTCGCATTCTGGAAAGATGCTGAACATGATTATCTAATTTGGTATTAAACTGACTTTTCGTTTTTTAATTATGTTATTCACATACAGGGACACACACCCACACACAGAAGTTTTTTCTAAAAATGCTTTGTTTAATAGATACAGGGGACATGTAATTCCATGAAATCCACGTATCGAATATAATTCTCTACCTAAGAACTATGAACTGAGTAGAGAAAGTAATAAATATTATCTCTCTGTCAATTTTACTGCTGGAATTTTGAAATGTGTTGATTGCTCAGGTTAAGTAGTAAGTAGTAATTTAGAGGAGCGCTTTTCTATTTCTAAGGCATAATAAGGGAACAAACAGAAAGCTTTAGAACTAATTCTCCTTGTGTTAGCGAGTTTTAATGACTTAGGAAGTTTTCCGACATGTAATGAACCCAGGTTCGAACTTGCAGGAAGCCCAACTGGAACGAGCTATATTTGTAAAGGGGATTTTTGAACAGCCTGTGTACAGAGCACTTTTTTTATTCTCGGCCCGTGTTTAATGATAGCTCGGTTTATTGGTTCGCCGGTCGTTTCATCCCCACTGCCCCCAAGTCAGAAACAAATGAACAACTGTAACAGGGGAGGGGCAAGAAATGAAAAGGGGGAAGAATTAAAATGAAGAAAAAATTCGGGGAGTTGTGTTTTTCATCAGCAAACAACAATACTGCCACGTGCCACAGTTCAGTCAAATGTTTAAAAAAAAAAAAAAAAAAAAAAAAATTGCAGCTGCATTGTTTATTTGCCAACTACGTGAGAAATTGTGGTTGTTGGGTAATTATCTACAAAAATGCTTCTCTACATAATTGTTGACGTATTGCAAAGTTAGAAAAATGTGACGCGTTCATTCGCATTACTTTACCATTAGCTGTTCTATTAATTAGTTTTACGAAAACTTAATATCAATCTATTTCTTAATAATCGAGATAGAGGTTTACAGAAAGTTCATTGAACATATATATATTTGGAGTTTACCATTTCCGAGATATTCCTTGCTATTGGTTTCAGTTTTAAAATACTAAAACTTTTATGATTCGGAAGCTTGTCAACTCCTGACCATGCAAAGAAATGTCAGTAACATGCAACACTTTTAAAATATAAGCAAGTAATAGGGCCATTTATGCTGATGTTTACCTCAATTAGCATTAAGTAGATAGAAGGATAAGCCTTTTAATAATAAATTGTTACAGTAACGCACAGAAAGTTAAATGAATGGAACGCATCATATGTTTACTTTCTCTACACGTACTCTATACATAGTGTATAGAGAAGGTATTGCATTCCACCCAAAAATTTGATACCGTGATTTCACCGAAAATATACGTTTTAGGGTCCCCTGTATATAAAAAAAGCATTTTTAGAAAAATGTCCTGTCTATGAACACGATAACTCAAGAACGAAAAGTAGGTAAAATACCAAACTTGGTATTTAAGTTTAGTATCTTCCAGGGATGCGGCATGAAGATTTTAAGAAAATCCCCCACCACAAACTACCCTTTACATGGAAAAAATTTCGAAAATTTTAATTTTCTCAAAAATGGCTCTAACGATTTTGATTAAAATAAGGTGTATTAAAGATACCCACACACTTTCCGTGCAATCGCGAGGAACTCCGGAATGTCGACATTCTAAAGGGGCCGCACCGTGGCCGAATGGTTATACCACCTGCCTTTCATCAAGTTGGCCCAGGCGACCGCATGTGGGATTTGTGGTGGATAAAGAGGCGGGGACAGATTCTCTCCGGGTTCTCCGGTTTCCCTCGCCATCGGTGCTCCATTCATTCCATATATCACAAGTGTCATCGTCTGCGGTGCCTATGTAGAAAAAGAATGACAAAATACTATATCAATTGAACCATTAGTAAAGAATAACATCTAAATGGTTTATGTCACAGAAAGTGTTATTTGAAGTTAATTTAAATTTAAGATAAAAACAATTTTTGTCTTGGAGCATTTATGATTATCGCTGTTGGCTTATCAGTTAAACAAGATTAAATGGGACTCACTTCAAATGAAAAGGACTTAATAGATTATTGCCATAAAATCAAAATATACATTTTATTTGCCATGTAGATAGTTGCAAATTAACTTTTTAATTCAAATGGTTAGAGTGGTTTTATAATAATAATAATAATAATAGCTCCGAGATTGTTGCATGTAAAGGATAGTGGAGGTTGGGGAGATTCTGTTGAAAATCTTCGTGTCACATATTTGAAAGATGCTACAGACACCTAACTACCAAGTTTAGTATTTTTCCTACTTTTCGTTTAGGAGTTATGCTGTTCATACGTGCGCGCGGATAGAAAAATAATTCGTTTGTTAACGAAGTTGTTAATTGCCAGGATCATATCGGCACCACCGGTGTTCCGGAATTTCGTCACAGAGGTGTTCTTTTGCATGGTAGTAGATCTACTGGCGTGGGAATGTCGCTTTAAGCATACTTAAACCACCCGGTCCGGGCTGGGATTGAACCCGCAATTTTGGGACGAGAATACCAACGCCTAAAAGTTGACCCCTCCAGACTGACGACGTATAGCAACATACATTTTTAGAAATATATCTTTTCTAAAAATGAAAATGTCTTAACATACTTTATTTTACTTATAACCGTTAGAGATATTTTTGTGCAAATCAAATTGTTCTACATTTTTTCATGTGAAAAGTAACTTGATGGGTGAAATTTTCTTAAAACTCTCCATATCACATTCTTGGATGATGCTTAACTCAATGCAAACTTTGTATTTAAACCTCCTCCCCCCCCCCCGCCCCGACAAACACATACTTTTTCTAAAATACTGTTTGTGAAATCTCATTTTTGTGCAGCATATAGCAATTTACTATCTGCAGTGTAACTTTAAGTCGGTAACAAAAACTATCTTGGAAGTTATTAACGCTACATGAAATTTTATTGGACATAAACTGTTTTGTACATACTTTGTGTAGTAAGATGTCTTCTATCTCTTACAATTCAGGAATTGTACTAAAATCATTCAAAATGGAGAGAACTTCTCATACTATTCCCAGACAATTACATATATGTTTTATTGGTCACTCAAGTACTTGTATTTTCATACAAAGAATTTGCCTCATTTTTGAGAAAAAAATATCGATAGATTTACTTTGGAAATAGTTCTTTGTGGCAGGTACATTACTATAAAGTTTGCACCCCAACTTTGAAAGACGCTGACTCTAAACTTCAAGTTTGGTATTTATTCAAATTTTTGTTTTAGAATTATGAGCTAAGCTATCAAAACATAAATAATTTACATTTGAAAGATTAGCTTTTCACATTCACCCGAATAAACATGAATAGCCTTTTTCATAAATGCCTAGCAGAAAAAATATTTGTTAAATGACTCCAGAAGGGCTTTGAAAAGGATAATGTTCTGTCAACGGATCTTATACCATGCCTTTGGGTCTTTAAATATTCCCTTGAAATTTGTTAGGCAAGCATCTAGGAGATATTAGGTTACTCTCCGCTGTTCATATTGCTCGCACCACGTGACTTATAGAACGAGTGCTGCACTCTGTTACCGCAGCCGTTAACAACTGCCTGCCACTGTGATCAAGTCAGTAATTTATAATGGCTCTTTTCAAGGCATTAGACGCAGATTCTCAAGGGAATAATTATTTATTGCGTGTTGGTCGTAAATTGCTGATGTTTTAATAGCCCTTGAATAATTTATTTCATGTTTATGAACATTATCTGTGAGGTTAGCAAAAGCACTTCTGAGTAAAGCAGTCAGTGCCGAAAACTTGAACTTCCGGGCATGCGGTGTTTGTGAAATACTCTAGAAAATGGAATTGTTATTCGTTTAGTTGTGATGTGGATTTCTTCTGTGTGTGTTAAAATATTTAAATGAGATATATTATTTATGTTGAGGAGGCCTTTCTGTATGCAACCGTGGAATTGGAAGGTAAAGTATGAAACAGGCCTTCTTTTGCAGTAGTAGGGAAATATCAGGGATATATTTAAGCTGCTTTACTGTGATTTAATTAAAATATTTACCTAATATCCTCACTGTTTATTTATTGCAATTCCTATTTTAAAGTACGACTAAGGATATAAAGTAATCGATTGGATAATATTGTAGTCCTCGAGAATTAGAATATGAGTTTTACTTTCTGTACACGTACTATATACGTAGTGTGTGTTTGTGTCTGTGGGCTGCATCACTCAAAATTGAATAGTCCCTTAAATGCCAAACTTGGCATTTAAGTTCAGTACCTTCCAAGGATGCGATATAAAGATTTTCGAAAAAATCCCCCACCCCTAACTAGCCTTTACATGGAACATTTTTCGACATTTTTGATTTTCTCAAAAATGGTTCTAACGATTTTGAATACAATATCGTATATTAAAGATATTTACATGAAAAATAAAATGTATTCTTTGAATTTTCTCAGAATAACCTCAGAAGACACCTTTATTCATGATTACTTTTGCGGAATTTTGCACAACTGGTAAACCGCATGAGATAGACAAAAACTTATGTAATAGAAAATGCAGATCTCATTAAAACATACCATTTATGTTATATACATTTTTTTCATGAAGTTGATCATTTTTGAGATATTCCTTGTTATTGGTTTCAGTTTTAAAATACTTATACTTTTCTCCTACGAGAATTTATCAGCTACTGTCCATACATACAAACAAAAGAACTTCAAATACATAGCAACCAGCTTTTGATATCGCTTTATCTTATTTGTGTTCTACTTAAATGGAAACAAGAATAAGACTATCTCACCCGGAGGTCCCGGATTCGATTCCCGGCTGGGGCGGGTAACTTTTCTTTAACCAGATGTATTCCCTATCCCCCACAGAGCCTGGAAGTATGAACGTGAAAGTGAATGTGCGTGTGTTTAGTAATATAATAGTGATTAACCTAATGTTCTAACCTACAGTAATACAAGTTATTTCACAAGTCAAAGCCCCCGATATGACCATTGAAGTTAAAGGGGGCTATATAAATGAAACAATAAAAAAAACGAATAAGACTATTTCTGCTATTTTTTCTCGATTTGCATGAAGTAAATATAAGAAGTTTTTTTGATAAAAATTTTAGCAAAGATATAGAGAAAGTCATGTAAATTGACCACATCAGATTTTGATTTTAAGTTTACCGCTATGTAATTATTGATTTTTTTCATGTCTTGCTGAAACAAATCATAGACCTTTTAGCATAAAAGAGATTAGTAATACAATTATGGATATAAAATTACAGCTTGAATTATTTATTTTAAATTATAAGGGTACCATTTTAGAAGTAGTTTTTTTAGGAAATTTAAGTATACGTATTTATATATTTTTAAATTGTTTGCATAGGATAAATAGTGTAATTTTAATACTGTCACTGATTAATTTCGTTGAAAATATTAACATGTGGAGATTCGAAATCCGCTAGATTGCCAAGGTTTTGACTCTCGACGTCATTGGAGTTTTAACTTCATAGGTACCTCTGCTAGGTTCTGGAGTCACTCAGTTCACTTATGTTCAGTATCTCCCAAGGATGCAACACTAAGGTTTTAAAGAAAATCCTCCGTCCCTACTACCCTTTACATGGAAAAAATTTCGATTTTCTTTATCTCAAAAATGGCTAACGATTTTGATTAAGTTCTCTTATTTTTAAGATATTTATATGATAAATAAACAGTATATTGAATGATCTGGGTATAGCCTCTGAAGAAATATTAATTTTGGATGAGTTTTGCTGAATTTTGCATACCTGGTAAACCGTAAGAGATAGACAAAAATTGAACATATAAAAAAATGTAGCTCTCGTTGTAATACTATTTATATTATATGCACTTTTTTCATGGAGTTGACAATTTCCGAGATATTATTTGTTATTGGTTTCAGTTTATTATACATAAGCGTTTCCCACACAGGGAATCGTCAAGGTCTGGCAGTGCAAAAAATCAATTTGGCACATACCAACAGGCTTTTAAAAGATTTAACTATCGCCTTAGCCTAATGTCTCCCTTATTTTCCTTTTACTTATAAGGAACTGAGTAATAAGATCATTTCTGCTAATGTTTATCTTGATTAGCCTAGAATAGATAAAATAATAAACTTTTTAAGAATAATTTTTACAGAGATATAGAGAAATTTATGTGAGGGAACACGTCAGATTTTTTATTGACCAAATACTAGTATGATCCATCACATGGCAATATTGCATGCTATTCGTACATTACATTTCACTTTGATGTACCAAGTTGAACGAGATTAAGCTTCTATAGGTGGATTTACCTTATTTAATACATAACAAACCGTTTATACTTTAATTTTCGCGTTTCCTAAAACTATTAATACGTATGCCGTAAGGTTAAGTTAATATACAATCAAAAGAATGAATGAACTTGTTAAAGATTTTCAAATATTTGCTTATCTACTGTTGATTTGTTCGGGCTAAGTTTCGATCTTTATGTTCCTAAATTTCGGCATTCGTAAATCAAATAGTTGCCAGTTTGCTTTCCCACTCCACAGATGCAGGAAGGTCGGCTATATGAAATCTGTATAAATAGTGTTTTGTTTTGCCATGATCGGATGGTAAAAGCAACTAGTCTGAGGGCCTGGATATCTGACTGTACTCCGTCTTCTGACTACAATTGTGAAAATAAATACAGAGCCATCTGCTTGGCTCGAAGCGAAGCGAAAGTGGTGTAGTACGAGGATGAGTCCTGAGAAGCTACTGTCCACCACATACCCTCAAGGTATCTTTCGGACAGATTCTTCATGATATGATCAAGAAATTAAAGTGAGTTAAATAAAATCGCTATGCGATTACTTTGAAATTCTCTTTGCTTGACTTGGAGAAAATAACGAATAAGGACTTCCTATTTAAACATTTTGACGAGGTCCGTTCACAGGACTCCCTCTACATCTCTGTAACACATTCTTTTTAAAAACCTTATTCTTCGCTCTACTCCATGCTAAGCGAGATAAACTAGTAGAAATGGTTGTATTGGTTAGTTCCTTATAGTAGAAGGGAAATGAGCGAATTCACTAGGCTAAATCGATTGTCAAAACTTTTAAAATATGTCTTTATGAGGTTTACAATTAATTTTCTTTGCCAGCGGTTGGCTCCTATATGAGAAAAGTTTAAGTATTTTAAAATTGAAACAAGTAACAAGCAATATCTCAGAAATAGTTGAGTATATAGAAATTGAATATGACAAAAGTTGTGTTATAACAATCCATGGTGCAGTAACTTTTCGTCTATCTCTTACTTTTACCAGTTCAGAAGAAGACTTCTGAAGTTATTCCCAGAAAATTCAAGATATACATTTAACATATTTGTCATATGCGTATCTTTAATATAGACATTTTAATCTAATTGTAACCACTTCTGAGAAAATAAAAAATATCAACATTTTTCCATGTAAAGGACAATTTAGTGTGACGAAAATATCTTGAAAGTCTTCGTGTCGCATCCTTGCAAGAAGTTTAGTTTTTAACCCACTTTTTGTTTTTGAATTACTGTGTTTACAGACACAGGCACATGGTCCTTGGTTTTTACTGGATACAGGGACCATAAAACGCGTATTTCCAGTGAAATATCGTTGTCGAATTTTCTAGCGGAATGCAATACCTTCTCTACGCATGTACTATGTACTAAGAAGAGAAAGTAAAACAGGATAAGTATTGAAGAACTGAAACCAATAACAAGAAATATCTCAGAAATTTTTAGCTTCAAAAACATAGATGAGATCTACATTTTTTGTATTACGTTTGTGTCTATTTTTACGATTTGCCAGTTATGGGAAAGTGGTCCAGAATGTAGAGGAGTTCAGAAGCTATCCTCAGAGAATATAAGAAACACATTTCATTTGTCAAGAAACTATTTACTTTAAGAGCTATTCGGTTAACCACTCGGTGACAACGTTGGAGCTGACTGAAAATTACGCAACTAAAATGCCGCTATTACTTCGCGCTCTATCGGCTTCCTCCCGCTGCTTTCTCGGTTGAAGCGTGACTCAAGACGTCTAAGAGCGAAGGTTTTGCAGAGATTGGACTGGAAAACACGTCCGACATACTCTCGACAGCTGTTATGGTAAACAGGCTAACCGCTACATCATGCACAGCATTACAATACGACATCCTAATGCTTAGATACTCTCAGAGTTAAAGTAGAGGAAGTAATGCATTCCAGTCAAAACTTCGATGTCCAGATTAATCCGAAATATGTACTGCGATTTTTACTTTCTCTACACTACTATCTACATAGTGCATAGAGAAGGTATTGTATTGAACCCAAAAAAGTCGATACCGAGATTTCACCGGAAATACATGTTTTTAGACCCCTTGAATCCAATAAAAGCACCTTTAGAAAAATGTCCGTGTGTATGTGTGTGTCTGTGGATAGCATATCTCAAAAACGAAAAAGCCGTTAAATACCAAACTTGGTATGTAGGTTTGGTATTTTCCAAGGATGCGACACGAAGATTTTCAAGAAAGTCCCCCCACTCCCAACCACCCTTCACATGGAAAAAATTTCGAAGATTTTTATTTCCTAAAAATTTGCTCCAATGATTTTGATTAAAATCCCATATATTAAAGATTCTTACATACCAATAAAAGTGTATATCTTGAATTTTCTGGGAATATCCCCTAAAGACCTCTTTATTCTGGATGAATTTTTCCGAAGTTTGCTTAACTGCTAATCTGTAAGAGATAGACAAAAACTTACTGCAAAGAAAATGTAGATCTTGTCAAAACACACAATATGTCATTTACATTTTTGTTGTGGAGTTGATCGTTTCCGAGATATTCCTGGTTATTGGTTATATGTCTCTCAGACAGTAAGTGTCCGTTTTTCTTTTGTTCTACTCCTCGCCAAGCAAAGAAGCGATTTGCAATGATAATCGCATAGCGACATCTTTTAAAAATATTTGACTATCGGTTTATCATAGTGCATTCTCTTACTTTCTTCCTACTTATAAGGATCTAAGTAATAAAATAATTCTGGTAATGATTATCCCGCTTAACCAGGTGCAGAAAGAAGAATAATCTTATGTAAGAAGTTTGTAGAACAGATAGAGAAAGTCATGTGAGTGTAACACATCAGATTTTTTTGTTTGAAATGAACTTATTGAGAGCTTCTTATAGTTGCACACCTTCAATATAACCACCCCCGTTATTTATGAACTTTTGCCAAATGGCCAGAAGGCGTCATATACCATCTGTGCGTTTATTTCTGTTGACGCCCCGTATTGACCGCTCTATAACATGGATAATGTCATCTCTGGTTTACCGGATCCCTCAGTGGTTCTTTCACTTTGGCAAAGAGCTCTTAATTACAGAGACTATCGTCACACTTGGTGGTACAACATGATGCAATATTACCCCATCGATGGCATACGCCACACTGAACATCAGTTTCACGGCACTTTTTGTAGCGCGCACTTTCTTTAGACGAGGAGAACCGGGAAACCCCCATTCATTGAGACGCTGTCTACTACTGCACGTTCCTGTAACACCACCTTCATCCAGTGCTCAGGAGAAAGCGACATTTCATGGAACAGCACCACACCATTCTACATGAAAAAGCAAGATGCCAAACCGCTGCTGGTGTTCAGGATCTCTTGCGCCGTGATTACGATCTCTTTGCCAAAGTGAAAGAACCACTGCGAGGGATCCAGTACAAAACCAGAGATGGCATTATCTCTGCTATAGAGCGGTCAATAAGGGACATTATCAGAAATAGTATACGACGCTTCCCGAACATTTGGCGAAAGGACATTTTTACTGGAGCGATTATATTGAAGGTGTGTAACTAGAAGTATCTAAGTCAATAAAGTAATTTCAGAGGAAAAAAACCTGATGTGTTCCATTCACATGGCTTTCTCTACATCTCTGCAACAAATTATTGTTAAAAAAACTTATGCTTCTATTTACTTCATGCTAATCGAGAAAATACTAGCAGAAATAGTCTTATTACTTGTTTCCTTGCAAGTAGAAGCAAAATAAGGGAGTACCATAGGTTAAAGTGATAGTCAAAAAGCTAGTTGCTATGTGACTGAATTTCCTTTGTTTGTATGGACAGGAGTTCACAAATTCCTGTACGAGAAAAGTATAAGTTTCGCAAGGCTGAAACTAATAACAAGGGATATCTCGAAAACGAACCACTCCACGAAAAAAAAAAAAAAATGTATATAAGTAAACTGTGTTTTAACGCTCTCTACATTTTCTGTTAAGTAAGTTTTTGTCCATCTCTTACGGTTTAGCAGTTTGCAAAATTCCGTAAAATTCATCTGGAATAAATTAGTCTTCAGAGACTATTCCCAGAAAATTCAAGATATACATTTTATTTGTCAGGTAAATATATTTAATATACGATATTTTAATTAAAATCGTTAGTCATTTTTGAGAAAATTAAAATTTTCGAAAAAAGTTCTATGTAAAGGGTAGTTGCGGGTGGGGGGATTTTCTTGAAAGTCTTCGTGTCGCATCCTCGGAAGTTACCAAACCTAAATACCAAGTTTGCTTTTTAACGGTCTTTTCGTTTTTGAGCTATACTGCCCAAAGACACACACACATACATACACACAAACCGACAGACAGACGGACATTTGTCTAAAAATGCTTTTTTTTGGATTCAGAGGAGTTCAAAACAAATGTTCCCAGTGAAATATCTGTATCAAATTTTTGGGTGCATTATAATACCTTCTGTATACACTATGTACATAGTTCGTGTAGAGAAAGTAAAAATAGTACTCATTACTGTTTATCCAGCCCTTATATTGTTCTCAGATTTAAAGTAGAGGAAGTAATCCATTCCACCCAAAAATTCAATGTCCAGATTTAAACCGAAATATGCATTGAGATTTTCTGAATTAAAATATGGTGTGATGCAGTTATGCGGCATCCTAATGCTTAGACATTACTCTAAGAGGAAGTAATACATTTCACCCAAAAATGTGGTGTCCAAATTTCTACTAAGATATGGATTGAGATTCTCTGAATTAAAATCTGGTGTGCTGCATTCATATAATGATCTCTAACTCTGCTGCAACAATCTGTTCTTACAAAAGCTTATTCCTCTATATATTTCACGCTTATCGATAGGTATATATCTGAGCTATTAAAATTCCGTTGTCTTTGTTTGACCAAGATAAAAAATGTATAAATAAAGGCTTCCCATTTTAGAAAAGTATAAGTAATGGAACATTTATACCTAAAAAAATATTTCTAAAATTGTTAGCTCCACAACCAAAATGTATTCAATATAAATTGACCGTTTTGACTAAATGCAAATTTTTGTGTAGTATATTTTATCTATACCGTACAGTTTACCGTTACACAAAGGTAGTTAAGAATGAACGACGTTTCAGAGGTTATTCCCAGGAAATTGAAGATATATATGCAATTTGTCACGAAAATGTCTTGTTTTAATCAAAATTTTAAGAGCCATAGTGAGAAAATAAAATTGTTTGAGCATTTTAATTTTCTCATACATAAAGATTTTGATTAAAATATTATGTTTAACATGTTTTTGTATGAAAAATGAAATTTATATTTTGAGTTTTCTGGGAATATCCTCTGGATGACTTTGCATAACTCGTAAACGTAAGAGAATAAGCCTATTACAAAAATGCAGGTTTCATAAAAACATATAATTTAAAGAACATGCACTTTTTATGAATTTTGCAATTTATGCTATATTCCTTGCATTGGTTTCAATTTTACATATCTATACTTTTCTCAAATGGGAAGTCTGTATTCGTTTTTCTTTCTGCTGGTCCGACAAAGAGAACGGAATTTTGAAGCCGTTATTGCAACCAGCTCTTTAAATATTTGTCTATTCCTTAAGCCTACTGTATTTCCCGAATCCGGCTGTGCCTGGAAGTATGTAGGTTATAAAGGTAACTCTGTAGATGTTTATCTGAGTAACATAAATTAGATAGAATAGTATGCTTTCTTAGAAAAGTTTGCTAAAGAATGAGAAGAGAAAGTCATCTTAATGATAACCCATCAGATTTAAAAAAAAAGTTATTCTTTTATCTATTTCATGCTAAAACATTAGCAGAAACAGTCTTATAATTAAGTTCCATGTAATTAGAAGTGAAATAGGGAATATTGTTTGCTATAGGATTGAAATCCGTTTTATTGCCTGGCCAGAAGTTGACAAGTATTTTAAAACTGAAATCAATAACAAGTATTATCTCGAAAACGGCCAATTCTACCAAACATATTTATGATATAAATTGTGTGTTTTGTGTGATACGTTTTTGCCAATCTCTTAGGGTTTACCAGTTGTGAAAAATTCTATATAAATCACTTCAAAGGTAATTCCTAGAAAATTCAAGATATACATTTTATTTGTCATGTAAATAACTTAAAAGTAAGAGTTTTAATCAAAATCGTTAGAGCCATTTTTGAGAAAATCAAAATTTTCGAAATTTTTTCCATGTAAAGGGTAGTTAGGGGTGCGGAATTTGTCATGTAAATAGCTTAAAAGTAAGAGTTTTAATCAAAATGGTTAGAGCCATTTTGTAAAAATCAAAATTTTCGAAATGTTTTCCATGTAAAGGGTAGGTAGGGGTGGGGAATTTTCTTCAAAATCTTCACGTTGCATCCTTGTAAGATACCAAACTAAATATCATGTTTGGTATTTAACGGTCTTTTTGTTTTTGAACTATGCTCTCCACAATCACACACATGGACCTTTTTCTAAAAATATTTTTTTTGGGATTCAGGGGGACACAAAACATGTATTTCGGGTGAAATCTCGGTATCGAATTTTTGGGTGTATTACAATACCTTCTCTATACACTATGTACATAATACGTGTAGAGAAAAGCTTATGTAATATATATGTGTGAGTATTACATACGTTTTTTTAACGGTGGGTAAGAAAACAGCTTTAGGATTATATATTATATTAAGCTCTTTTAGATCTTTTGCTTTAAACAGTATTTTTGTCCTGTCGAAGTTTGAAATTGGGTAAAGAGTTAAATTTAGCTTTTATATGGAAAGACATAGAAGCAAGTTTTAAGGCACATCGCTATGTATTAAAGTTGCAACGCCACGTGAAGTTTTTTTCCTTGGTCTTTCTCATTAAGCATTCATGTGCTCGTGCACGGCATTGGATTGACTGCAGTGGTACCAACTTTCCTGTCGTGCTGCGTGCGGCTCGTCACGAATATTGACACGGCTCTTGTTTACGTTTTGTGAGCAGATAAAGCTATTAATACAGTGTAGCCAACTACGTTCTTATGCAGAAGTTTGCCAACTTAACCAGGTAGCGCCATCTTTTGTCAGCTCTACATTTCGCATTCATCACCTTATCACTGAACTATAACTGAAGTAAAATATCTAATAAAAATCTAATGTGTTGCATTCACATGGCTTTCTCTACATCTCTACAACTAATCATTCTTAAAAAAGCTTATTCTTTTATTTATTTCAGGCTAATCGAGAAAAAATAGCAAAGATGATCTTGTTACATGTTGAAGAGAAATAAGGGAGTCTATAGGCTAAAGCGATAGTCACAAGCTGGTTGCTATGTACTTGAAGTTCCTTTGTTTGTATGGATAGGAATTGACAAATTCCCGTATGCTAAAACCAATAACAAGTTGCATCTAAAAATGATCAGCTCTACGAAAAAAATTGTATATAACATTAATTGTGTGTTTTAAGGAAATCTACATATTCTATTTGTCTGTCTCTCACGGTTTATCAGTTATGCAAAATTCCGCAAAATTTATTCAAAATAAAAGTGTTTTCAGAGGCTATTTCAATAAAATTCAAAATATACATTGTGTTTGTCATGTGAATATCTGTGATATACGATGTTTTAACCAAAAACGTCGGTTTTCAGTGGAATCTCGGTATTGAATTTTTGGATGGAATGCAATACTTTCTCTATGCACTATGTAGAGAAAGTAATAACACTTTTAACCCAGAAAATAAGAAACTAAAATAGTTCAGTTTGTATTTAATTAGTTTATACTGAGTATTATAAGAACAAAGACGAATAAATTACAACTTAATTTTACTGTTTGAAAAACTGAATTCCTGCAAAATAAATTACACCCTTCTTGGCATTATAAATTCGTATCCATCATCCTCCATGAAGTGGGAGAAGAGATGTGATGAAAGAGATAAATGAAATAAAAATCTGATGTGTTCATTCAAATTACTTTTTCTACCTGTTCTGCGAACAAACTTTTTTACTTTCTCTATACGCACTATGTACATAGTGTTTAGAGAAGGTATTACACTCCACCCAAAAATTCGATACCGAAATGTCACCGGAAATATACGTTTTAGGGTCCTTTTATCTAAAAAAAAGCATTTTCGGAAAAAGGTCCGTGTGTGTGTGTGTGTGTCTGTGTGTCTGTGAACACGATAACTCAAAAACGAAAAGTCGGTAAAATACCAACTTGGTATTTAAGTTTAGTATCTTCCTGGGATGCGACACGAAGATTTTGAGAAAAATCACCCCACCCCCAACTCCCCTTTACATGGAACTTTTTTCGAACATTTTAATTTTCTCAAAAATGGCTCTAACGATTTTGATTCAAATTTCGTGCACTAAAAAGTATTTACCTGACAAATAAAATGCATACCTTGAATTTTCTGGGAATAGCCTCTGAGGAGTACCTTATTCTGGATGAATTTTACGGAATTTTGAATAACTGCTTAACCGTAAGAGATGGACAAAAACTTGCTGCACGAAAAATGTAGAACACGTTAAAGTGCACAATTTATGTTAAATACATTTTTTTTTGGGTGTTAATGGTTTTTGAAATATTCATTGTTTTTGGTTTCTGCTTTTAAATACTTTTCTCATACAGTAATTTGTCAACTGCTGTCCATATAAACAAAGGAACTTCATTGACATAGCAACCAGCTTTTAACTATCAGTTGAACCTATGGTACTCCCTTATTTCACTTCTACTTTCAAGGAAGAAAGTAGTAAGACTATTTCTCCTATTTTTTCTGATTAGCATGAAGTAATTAGAAGTATAAGCTTTTTAAGAATAATTTGTTACAGAGATGTAGACAAAATCATGTGAATGAAACACATTCAGAGTTTTTTTTTTACAAAATAATATTCCTTTATGGATATAATGCTAATCAAGATAAACATTACTAGAAGTGGCCTTATTACTTATTTCCTTATAAATAGAAGGGAAATACGACAATACACTAAACTAGAGCAACAGTCTAATCGTTTAAAATTGTCGCTTAGCGATATCATGATTAGGAGGAAAAGAAAAGAAATGTGAAACGGACGATGACTTTCCCTTGAAATAATTGAAAATTGAAACCAATAATAAGGAATATCTCTAAATTGAATAGCTCTACATACAAAAAAAAAAAAAAAAAATGTACATAGGACATAAATCGTGTGTTTTAATGATATCTGCACTTTTGTGTTGTAAGCCTTTATCTATCTCTTACGGTTAACCAGTTATACAAAATTCAGAATGAAGATAATTTCATAGGTATTTCAAAAATATGGGATATTCATTTTGTTTGCCGTATAAATATTTTTAATGTACGGCATTTTATTCAAAATCGTTAGAGCCACTTTTTAGAAAATCGTAAATGTCTATAAATGTTCCATTTAAGGTAGTTTGGGGGGTGGCGGGGATTTTCTTGAAATGTTCGTGTCGCATCCTTGGAAGAAACTAAACATAAACACGAAGTTTGGTATTTAACGGTATCTTCATTTTTGGGCTATGCTGTATACAGCCACAGCACCCCCCTCACCACCGCAGACACACATATAAACGCGGACGTTTTTCTAAAATTCCTTTTTTCAGGTTCAATGGAATTCAAAAAAATATATTTCCAGTGATATCTCGGTATATAAATTTTGGATGGAATACAATACCTTCTCTAGCTACTATGTATATTATACAATGAATAGGGTCGACTGATAAGTTCCGGGCATCAATAAAAAGATCATTTAATTTTTTTTTTGTGCTCTGTTTCTCAACATAATCTCCAGAAAAGCTAATACATTTGTCATATCGGTGTTCTATGTTAATTAAACCATCTCTGTAGTGCGATTTATCAAGATCCTCAAATTACCGCATCAATGACCTCCTCGTTGCTGTGAAATCTTCGTCTTCTAAGACTTTTATTGAGGTTTGGGAACAGGTGGTAGTCACTGGGTGCTAGATCTGCCGAATAGGATGGATGTTCATGCAATTTGAACTTTAATTCGCACATTTCCCCCATTGTATTGTCGTGACGAAACAAGTTTTTTTTTTTTTCAAATGAATTTTTTTTCTTTTTACCATCACTCAACGTTGCAGTAAGCTTGCGTAATAGTCACCTTTATATTTTTACTTTTACCAAGTAATCATAAAAAAATTCCCTGTGCAGCCTAGAAAAGACTCGCCATAACCTTGTTAGCTGACAAAATTGACTTTGCCTTTTTTGGAGTTGATTCACCTGGCGCAATCCACTGATTTACCTTCTGGAGGGTAGTGATCTATCCAGATTTCAACCATGGTAATAAACCGTCTCAAAAATGTTCTGGGATTTTTACGCTAGAGCTCCACATTCTTAACAGAAACAGTTTTTCTTTGCAACTTTTGATCGGTGTCAACAAACGCGGCACTCATCTTGTGCCAGACCTTGTGAAAGCCCAAAACATTACTTTACATATTACCTGCACGTTCTTTTGATATGATTACAGCCTCTGCTATCTCAAACAACTTTAATCTGCGGTCTTCCAGTACTAAACGATGACTTTTTTCAATTATCTCAGGAGTTGTCATTTCTACAGTGCTTGTACGTCACTTTTTAATCATTGAATATTAAGGGGCAGAGTCTTTCAAAATACTGTCCATTTCCTCCTTGATTTCTTTAAGAGTTAAGCCTTTTAAATTGAAGTATTTAATCACTGTTCATTTTTCCAAACCCTCCATTTTCGTAAACTCTAATGTTTTCCTATTTAAATGCTGTCATTAAAAACTAAACAAGCTATTGACCTGTAACTATGGATAAAAGCTAGTCTAGAGTTAAATTGTAAGATGCTACCGTCTAACTGGCCTAGTGGCGCTATATCTGTTTGAGATCCGGAATTTATCAGACGACTCTCATATGTACTGGAGAATATAAAGATAATATTCATGGATTAAAGGCATCGTAAAACGTGTAATATCAATGAAATGTCGGTTTTGATTTTTTTGGTGGAATAAAATGTCTTCTTTAGAGGAAGTAAGATAGGAATTAAGTTCTTTTTTACACTTTATTGATTGTTCAGAAATACAATGCAAGAAAATTATATAACAGCACTCAAGGGTTGACGGACAAGACGCCCCATATATACATTTAACCATTACTGTATATGGGAGGAAGTAAGTCAATACCTGAGCTCCAAGATGCGCATCAATCATTAGTCAGTAGATTAAACGAAGGAGGTCTTTTCTTCAAGCCTGTGGGGTGGCGCATACTGACTACGATGGTAAACTTAAAGATATACTAGAAAAAAATGTGATGTGTTCCATTCACATGACTTTCTCTACATCTCTGCATCAAATTATTGTTAAAACGTTTATACTTCTTTTTACTACATGCTAATAGAGAAATAATTAGTAGAAATAGTCTTATTATTGGCTTCCATGCAAATAGAAGGGAGACAAGGGAGTAGCATTGGCTAAAGTATTAGTCAAAAGCTGGTTGCTATGTTACTGAAGTTCCTTTGTTTCTATGGACAGGGGTTAACGAATTCCCGTATGACAAAAGTAATGAAAAAATGTACATAACATACATTGAGGGTTTTAATGAGCTCTACATTTTCTGTTACTAAGTTTTTGTCTTTTTTCTTTGCCAGTTATGCAAAACTCCATAAAATTCTTCCAGAATAAGGTAGTTTTCAGAGGCTATTCATAAAAAATTCAAGATATACATTTTATTTGTCAGGTAAATGTCTTTAATATACGATAATTCAATCAAAATCGTTGGAGACATTTTTGAGAGTACCAAAATTTTCGAAAATTTTTCCATGTAAAGGGTAGTTGGAATGGAGGGATTTTCTTGAAAATCTTCGTATCGCATCCTTGAAAGATACTGAATCTAATGCCAAGTTTGGTATTTAACGGACCTTTCGTTTTTGAGCTATGCTGCCCACAGATTGTTTTTATTGAATTTACATAACCGGTAACCCGTAGAAAATAGACAAAAATCTATTATAAAAAGGTTGATTACGATAAAACACACAGTTTAATTTTTAGTGGGGTTGATCGTTTTTCAGATAGTTTTTATTATTGGTTTCAGTTTTAAAAAACTTTTACTTTTCTCATATAGGAATTTGACAACTCCTTTCCATATAAACAAAGGAGGTTCGGTCAGATAGCAACTAGCTTTTGACTATCACTTTAACCTATGGTACTCCCTTATTTTGCTTCTACTTACAAGGAAGCAAGTAATAAGACTATTTGTGCCAATTTTTCTCAATTAGCATGAAGTAAATAGAAGCATAAGCTTTTTAACAATAATTTGTTGCATACAAGTAGAGAAAGTCATGTGAATGGAACACATAAGATTTTTTAAAATTAATACTGCATTCCAAGAATGACTTTTTGGCTCATTTGTATTAAAACTTATAATATATAGTAGAATTTTAATTTTAGTAGAATAAATAACAATAACTGCTCACACAAATAAAATCACAGAGGATGTCTGTTTGAAAAGATGGCTTGTACAGTTGTACTGCCACGACATTTTAATACTTAAATGAACTTATAACTGGCAAACAAAATATCCTGGGACATGTTCCTAAAAATGTAATTTAGCAAATAAAACTGCTATAAAGTTTACTCAACTTTCCCCTAAACTTTAGGATGCAGAAGGGAAATTAAATCTTCTCAAGAGCTTCATGTCGTAGTTTGACATTAGTAATGTTTCTATCTCTAAACTTGAGCAACCAATGTCGAATAAGAAACTCTACAGCTGGTGTACAGGGAATATCCATTTACAATGAGAAATCACAAAAATAGAGCAGAAGTTTTCCAGGGATTTCTCCCCACGCTTAATTCCGTCGTTTTCTCCTTCTTTTTTTTGACGATCGATTTGAGAAACATTGACGGAAGCAGAAGAGCCAGCGTCTTTTGGGACACGCTCTCAAGACCATTTGAATAATATATTTGAGAAAACGACACTCGTTCTTGTGCAGATAAGCACTGCTAAAATATTCATCTACCATTTTATATTGCATCCGTGTGCTTCTTCGCTCTGAGAATCTTCGTCTGATCGCGGAAGTTTCACGTCTTCATAACGGATTATTGATACACTTTTATAAGCTCAGTTAAGGGCTTTTATTCTGTCTCAAATACAACTTAAACTTTCATATCACGTACTTAAGTAAGAAGATATGTCACGTGTTACCAATTTCGAATTTAAGACACAAAAATAAAGAACGCTGTAATGGAAAGAACTGCAGCTAGTTTTCTTTAACTCTTTTAATTTAATTTAAGCATCCCTACCATTATAATGATACCGAAGTTATATTCATACTAAAATAAATATTTTATAAAAATAATAGGGACCTGGAAAGTAGTTGCGTTACATAAATTCAGATACTAAAGTGCAGAGTAATTTATAATGCAGAAGTTACAATTATTTTATATAAAAGTCATTAGGAAAGGCAAGTTAGATTGGAGGAAACAATTAGCTTGAAGTAGAATAGTGAATGTAATTATATTCCAGGAAACTCAGTAAGAAAAAATCCCATCAATGGGAAAGGATACTTTGGATTAAGCAATCCAGTGTAATGAAAAGAATGTCTCGCATACTAATCTAGAATATAATATAGAATGCAGGAAGTATGGTGGCTTAGTTGAAGAGGTTAATAAAAGAGGATGCATCGATAAAATGTACACATTCTCTTGCGGTTTTTTTACCCTCATATTATACTTGCTACAGTTTTAATAGTTATGGAAAAGTTACTGAATGAATAAGTGTATTTATTAACATAACAATGTCATGTGTACATAGAATTTCAACATTCGCACGGGTCCACCGAACGTGCTTTTGTAATGCACACTAAAAACAATATTAAAACAACAACAAATAATTAAGAGTAAACGCGAAAATAAAAAGACAAAGGTAATCCACAATCAAAAGCAATATTAAAACAACAATAAAGAATTAAAGATAAACCGGAAAAAATAAAAATACGAAGATATTCAATTACAGCAACTTAAATTTACAGCAAATAGTACACCTTCATAAATGCACCCTCCTATAATCGATAATTACACTTAAAAGAAATACATACACACAATATATATATACAATATATAAAAACCATAGCACAACAGTGACCTCAGTATGACATAATGCATTTAAATCGCACAATTTATGTGAAATATATTTTTTGTAGAGTTAACATTTTTTGTTTCGTATTGATTTGAATTTTAAAATATTTATGCTTTTCTCAAATGAGAAGTCGCTATTCTCTTTTCTTGCTTCTACTACTAGAAGGGATTTTAGGTCCATCACATAGTAAACAACTCTTAAAAGATTTGACTATCGTTCAGCCTATGTATATCTACCCTTAAAGAAATAAGGTACCATTTATGCAAGAGCTTATCTGGATTAGCGTGAAAGGATTAGCTTACTGAAGAAGACATGGATCAATCAAGGGAATGTAACACATCAGATGTTTTTTTAACCGTATCGCAATCTTAGGACTTTCTGAATTTAAAATGCGTTTTGGTATCTTATCCAATTACTAGTTTTTTGTACACACATACACACACATACACACTTTGAACGTTCAGAGGCATGCATCCTTTATCGACTGACTCCACATTCTTTCTGCCAAGCACCCGTTTGAAATAAACGCCAGGAATTATAAAAGAGAAGTGAATCTTCCTTTTCACAAAGACAAACTTCTTAAAACATTTGTTGCCGTGCTGATGCCGTCAAAGGTACGAACGAGAGATAGTTCTTCAAACTTCTACCTTCGCCAGATTTTTTGGTTCCCCGTCCCTCTTCCTCGCTCATCTCATATTCACTCTGCCGAAAAGTTTTTCTTGCTTCTCTCCGCTCTAGGAGAATATATTTTATTCCACAGGAGGCCATGGTTCCTGCCGTATTGTCTGAATTTATCCCCGTTCAAAAATAGCTTTCATATGTTATCCTCCTACGCTCTGCCACTGCAATCTCTGGTTGTCCAGCTTTCACTATGATATCAGTTTTCTAAACGAAAATATAGTATTAGTTTTATTTCCTAACTTTGCTGACTGTACTTCTTTTTAAACTGAAAACTTATATTTTACATTTACGTGACTTTATCTAACTTCCATCCTTTATTATAGGGTATATAAACTATTCCTACGAAAACATTGCTTTCTCTTCATTCACTACTGTAAAAGAAGGTATTACATTCCACACAAAAAAGTCGATACCGAGATTTCACCTGAAATACTCGTGTTAGGGTCCCCTGTATCCAAAAAGCATTTTTAGAAAAAGGTTCGTGTGTCCGCGTGTCTGTGAAAATGACAACTCAAAAGCGAAGAGTCCGTAAGACACCAAAGTTGACATTTAAGTTTACTATCTTCCAAGGATACGACACAAAGATTTTGAAGCAAATCCCGCTATCCCAAACTACCCTTTCTTTACATGGAACGTTTTTAAAAAAAATTGAGTTTGTCAAAAATGACTTTGATTAAAATAAAAGATGAATGGCGGGAAAAATATTTACCGCGATTCTTTACCACTGCGAATGTAGGGCTAGAAGCATGTTGGACGCTACTGGCAGGCACGGAAAACAAGAACGGGCTAGGTAAATTTATACTTAAGGCAAGACAGCTGAGATCTGAGGAGGCTGCCAATAGAGAAGGTTGGGGGGAGGAATAAGATCAACTAAACAAAAGTTACTACAATGTCCTACTTAGGCCACTGTTGTGCTATGGTTTTATATATTGTGTATATGTTATGTGTATATATTTCTTTTAAGTGTAATTATCTATTATAAGAGGGTGCATTTATGAAGGTGTACTCTGTGCTGTAAATTTAAATTGCTATATTTGAATATCTTTGTATTTTTAATTTCGGGTTTACTCTTAATTTTTTATTGTTGTTTTAATATTGCTCTTGACTGTATACTACCTGTGTATTTTTTGTCGTGTTTACTCTTTTAATTCTTTGTTGTTGTTGTTTTAATATTGTTTGTAATGTGTATTACAAAAACACGTACGGTTTGTAGACCAGTGCGATTGTTGAAATTCTATGTATGATATTGCTATGTCAATAAATACACTTATTCATTCATTCAAAATAAAATAGTATAATTGCGTGACAAATAAAATGTTTATCTTGAATTATCTGGGAATAGCCTGAGAAGGACTCTTTATTCTGGACGAATTTTCTGACTTAACTAGTAAACCGTAAGAAACAGACAAAAACTTGCTACATAAAAATATAGATCTCGTTTAAACACATAATTTATATAATATAAATTGTTTTTGTGGGGTTTGACCATTTTTTGAAATATCCCTTCCTATTGGTTTCAGTTTTAAAATACTTAAGACTTTTCATATACGGTAATTGGTCAACTTCTGGGAGTGCAAAGAAACGGATAACCATATGGCAACCAGCTTATAAAAGATTTGACTATCGTTTTAGCCTAGTGTATTCCATTATTTTCCTTCTACCTACAAATATTAACTATGCTAATATTTGTCTCAATTAGCATAAAGTAGAAGCACAAGCCTTTTAACAATAATGTGTTACAGATCTGTAGAGAAAGCCATGTGAATGGAACACACCAGAGTTTTAGAAAAAAACCGTGTGTGCGTCCGTGTGCATGTGAACACGATAACTCAAAAACGAAAAGTCGGTAAACATGCAAACTTGATATTTAAGTTTCGTATTTTCCGGGGATACAACACGAAGATTTTGAGAAAAATTCCCCCACTCAAAATTATGCTTTGCATGGAAAACATTTCGGAAATTTTGATTTTCTCAAAAGTGGCCATAACGATTTTTATTAAAATACCTTATCGTATTTAAGATTTTCACATGACCAATAAAATTTAGTGATATGCATTTTTTCGTAGAGTTGACTATTTTGAAATATTTCTTGTTATTTGTTTCAGATTGGTTTTATTATTATTTTTTTTTAAGTTTAACGTTCTTTAATCTTGTTAGTCATATCGGACGATGAATGAAATTGGTGAAATGTTGCTCAAATGATCTGGGGTCCATGGAGCTTAAAGTTTCTTGACATTCGTCTTCTCAGGATAAGGGAAAACCCCGAAAAAAACTTATTAGGGTAGCTTACCCTAAGCGAGGTTCGAACTCCTGAACTTTTGAATGTGAGGCAGACGCGCTTTCACCATTCTACCCAGGCGGGCTAGATTGTTTATTGTTGGGTGGAATACTAACTTCCTGTACTTATTACACCTAGTAAAGAAAGTATAAATCTGACATGTGGCATATCCTTGTGTTTACTAGAAGGATAGAGGAAACTGAATTTATGTTAGCTGTTATGTTATACAAAAGGTTAGTCGTTATTTCTGTAATACCTCAAGAAACAATGAAATAGCAACGGTACTTGAGACAAAATGACACAATAATGCAAAATAATGGATGTCTAGGAAATGGATAAATAATACCAATAGATATTTGAAATTAATTGTGAGCTTTTATAGTTCATTTGAGTCTATCTTTTATAGTTTATCTTTAGAGATATAAAATTCCTTTCAAACAAATATATGTTTTCATATTGTTTGCTGACAGTTCAATATGTACATTTTATTCATCATGTAAAGAAAAATCTTAATTTTAATCAAAATTCTTCTGTGTGTTTTTAAGGAAATCTATTACAATGGAATTTTGCCAAGTGGAAGGGTATCTTTAAAGTGTGCAAGTCACATTTTTGGAAGATGTTGAATTGCTGTGCATATGCAATGTTCTATAAAAATTAATTATTTTTGCAAGCAGGCCATATAAAAATATATATCTCCAGTGAAATCTAACTATAGAATGTTTTAGTGGAATGCAGTACCTAATTCTTATATATATATATATATACTACGTATGTAGTAATTAAAATAAAAAGAAATAGTATTAATAATTATAATGGGTAATAATACTAATAACACCAGTAAAAGAAAAACTAAATGTACATAAGTTTTATGTTTTAAAGAGGTTTATATTATGCTCTACTTATGGTTATTCTGAATTATATAAAATTTATTGAAAATGAAGACGACTTCATAGCCTGTCCCAATAAAATCCAAGATGTACATTTGAAATGTTTTGGAAATATCTTAAATGCGTAGTATTATAACCAAAAGTCTAAGACCTATTTTTAGAAAATATAAAATAATGAAAGATTTTTATCTTTCATATTCATTATGTTGTTTCATATCTTTTGTAGATGCATATTGTGTTCATCTAAATTTAATTTTCGAGTTAGATAGGGACATAGACCAGCTTGTTATGTAAAATATGGGCTCATAAACTCCAAAACGTGTACTTATAATTCATTCTTGAATGAATACAATGGATAGATATTTGTTAAAACAAATTTAGGCATTCAAATGTAAACAGTATTTGTGTAAGCTTCCCTTAAAATTACTCTGTCTATATTTTTATAGTTCGTTATTTATGTACTATGGCACAATTTGCATAGCTTATTTCTAAATCTGGATAATAGATCAGGAAGGCTTTCAGTTTTAAATGTTTTTAGCCTTAGAAGTAGTTGTAGGTGTAACGAAAATGCTCCAACAAAAATAAAGGTTACTGTCGCCGTTAATAAACATTTTATACAACTGATTTTAAAACCCAATTAAATGAAAGGGGAAGAAACAAAGGCATTTCTTGCAAGCGTTTCCTACAGGATCATCTTTCGTAAAGTTAAGGCGGCCAAAAGCTCTGAAAACAGAAAAATCTTCTTTGTATTCAACCTCTACTCCCTTATCTTGTGTCATTTCCTACTCCATTAATTGTCTTTGTTTGAAAAGCTTTTACAGTCACATTTCAAAGATTCCTCTGTATTTACTTCAATGTAATTATAAATTTAGATTTTACTGTTGTAATAAGTATTGTAAGTATTCTGCAGTAAAAAAGAAAAATATTATATGTTTCATTCACATGAGTTTTCTAATCATTCTTCAAAAATCCTTCTTATTATTGTTCTTATAACAGTTCAAATTCTTATTCTTCTATTTACTTCTTGTGTATCAAGAAAGCATTTGAAGACATTTTTAATTACGACTTTCTTTGTAGATAAAAAGAAATTTCAGGGAATGCAGTAGATTTCAGTGAATGCCACGTCCTTTAACAGTAGGTATTTATGCGATGGATTTGAAATTAGTTTTCTTTGTATGGACAAAAAGAAAAAATGACCCGATTGAGAAAAGTATAAGCATTTTAAAATTTAATCAACAAGAAGAAATATCTCTGAAAACCGAAAAAGATAGAAACTTTCTACACAAATATGGTTAACTCCAAAACCAAATAAATAAAAACCAAATAAAATGTAGATCTGGCTAAAACATACAATTTATTTCATACATTTTTATTTTATAATCAAACATTCCCGAGATGTCACTTGCTATAGTTTCGATTTAATATACTTCAAGCTTTTTAAACGAGAATCAGCATTCGTTTTATATATATTTTATTCTTTGTCATGAAAAGAGAACCAATTGAAATTGTTACACACAGTGATCAGCTTTTAAAATATTTCATATTCCTTTATTTCTCGTCTACTTACAACGAACAAGTGACAATTTCTGCTAAGATTTATTAGCATGATTTAGATAAAGGAATAATGTTTTTTAAGACAATTTTTTTCAGAACAGATAAAATGTCATGTGAAGAAACACATGAGAATTTTATTTTCCAGGTAGACTGTTGTTTAGGGATTGTGCAATTAACTGACACTTTCCTTGATCTGCAGAACTCAATACAACCTAAATTGTTGTGGTTGACAAAGAACGATTTTTCCTAGTACTCCAACAAACGTACAGCTGAAATATCTTGCAAAAATTGCCAAGATATAATCCGCGAAGTATTAATCGTGGTTTTGGAGAAAGAATGCCGTTGTTGACCAATAAACGGTGGTCCATTCCTATTTTAAATGTTATAGTATGAATTATAATTTGAAATACGGTGTGACTTTTGATTGATATTTAAGGAAACAAGTACAACGCATTATTGTTATTTTGAATAGATAAAGCTCTAAATCATAATATTTTCTATTTTGTCAAAATGTTGATGCAACTGAAAGATACCTGAAATATAATAAGTGTTTCTTGTTTTAATAATAATAGTCTCTCATTTATTTACAGGTAAGCTTCATCTAATCAACAAACTCTTTGCAATCCTTGCGGTGAGTGCAAAATATTATATTTTAAACATTCTCTAATAATATGCTTTTAGTAATTAGTAATTATAGTAATCTTCCCAACTTTTACGATCTGCGCATAAAATTTATACAAAATTCCAAACCTAATTAAGTTCCTTATTAATAAATGTTAGTGCAGGAGAAAATACTCATAAACCGAAATAAATAGGTTAACCTTTACGAACAGATGCCAATAGTGCTTCAATATTTTTATTTATTTAAATGTTAGACCAGATGTAGACGTCATGATAGGTTCCCTCAATGAAGAGACGTATTGCATACTGCAAGCATATCCCTTGAGATGGTAGATACCTATCAGCTCTTTGGCGCGCAGCCAAGCTTGAGCAGGTCTATACTGTGACTACAACCTGCAGCCGTAATAGCTGAACGTGAGTGAACGCTTTCTTTGCAATTCATATCTGATGTTGGCATACATTGTTACACATATGCCTTAGCGGATATCTGGGCAAGTTCTGTTGACATATAGCTGTGATTGTTACACCTGAGCGAGTAAACGGAAGGTACTTTGAAGTCGAAGTCGCGCATTGTTAAGCCTGAAAGAGTTTGTAACAGCTGTGGCAGTTTTATATGTGCGACTATTTCTAGAATCAACAGGTATAAAAAAGGGCAGCGTTCAGTTTTCACTGGGAATGTAGCGCATGCAACAGTTGAATGTGTTCCACGGGAATTTTTAGCGAGCAGTATCGTCGCTGAAGCGAACGTCGAAAAGAATGTAAGCAGCAGAATTGTTACGTAAGACAGTATTTTCTGAGCAGATTTTGATTGTAAGAAGTTTGAGAACGAAATCACAGAGTTATTTGTTGGACAAAAAAAAAAAAAAAAAAAAAAAAAAAAAAAAAAAGTGAGTTTTTCTTACAATATTGTGGTTCTTATACATTTTACTACACATGAATATTAGGAATATTAATTCTATTTTTAATTATTGTAACAGCGTGGAGGTCCTTTTACGATTTGCGTCAAAGGTTAACGGCTGTTTGGAAAGACTCAAAGTATTGCAGACTTTCACAAAGGACATAACAAAGTATTAAATTCTATTCTATTATATTATATTGTTACTTAAGTTAACAAACTGGACGGTGTAGAGTGCTATGATAGGCCAGAAAATAAGTGTGTGCATATCCTCCATTAGGATCATGGTCCTGTTTCACTGTCTGTAACTGGTAAACTGTAAGAAACAGACAAAAGCGTACTACTCAAAAAATGTATATCTCATTAAAAACATACAATTTATGTCCTATAGAGTTCACCAGTATAAGACTATTTCTGCTAATGTTTATTTCGATTATCACGATGTACAAAAAAGAATCTTTTGAAGCAATTTTGTTTACGGAACAGCTATAGAAGGACATATGAATGGAACATTACATTTTTTTAATGTCAGCATATAGTGTCCGGTTCTTAAACATTTGATTAACACTTTTCTTTTGTTATCTATAACGAAATGCATAATATAGCTAATTCTACAAATGTTTATCTCTATTAAAATGCAATAGAAAAATAATTTTCGTAAGGATGATTTATATAGCCAGTAATAAACATAGAGGGTATAGAAAGTCATGTGAATGTGACACAGTTTTTATGTACGTTTCTACGCAAAGATGATGTTTTACGTTTAGAATATTGAAAAAAATATTTACGTAAAAAGTTTTCTATACATTTCGATGTAAAATTAAGGCTGTAACTGATTTAATGAAAATGAGGATAAAGGTTTTCTAGTATTGGTTACCAAATACTATAATTAATACATAATTTACGTATACGTAAATGAAATAATTGGGCGAAAGCTGCCACAATAGGGAATAAATTATTTGTTTCTTTTTTATTTTAACTTAATTGTTTAGCAACAGAAGACGAATACGTCCACAATGGTAACCCAAGCAGCTAACAAAGCCTTTATAATGTATTTACAGACCAACGTTCCAGGCAAGAAAATGTTCGCTGTGGTTTCACCTACGAGAGAAGTATTATTCTCAAATAATTTGGTATATCATTTTGGTGGACACAAGCATATCTTACAAATCCTCTTGTTATCTATTTGTATCTTTCAATACTTGCAATTATTCAACCTACTAATACTATATAGTCCATTTATAGCGATTTCACGGATATTATATTGAATTAAAAGCTATCCTAGAGTGACTCAGTTGCAAACATATGACTGTCGCTTCGGTTTCCTGTAGTCCTCTGCACCTACTCGAAATAATTATTAATGAAACAATTTTGCGGATATTTATCTCGATTAAGCGAAACAGAATGAAAAATCTCACGTGTTCCATTCACATGACTTTTTGCAACAAATTATTGTTAAAAATCTTATGCTTCTTTTTACTTCGTGCTAATTGAGAAAAAGCCTTATTACTTACTTTCTTGCAAGTAGAAGGGAAATAAAGGAATAGCGCAGTCTAAAGTATTAGTCAAAAGCTGGTTGCTATGTGACTGAAGTTCTTTTGTTTCTATGGGTAGGAGTTGATAAACTCCCGTATGAGAAAAGTATAAGTTATTAAAGCTGAAATCTATAACAAGGAATATCTCAAAAACAATTTAAAATAAATGTGTATAATATAAATTGTACGTTTTAACGAGCTCTACATGTTCTGTGAATATTTTGTCTATCTCTTATGGTTTACTGGTTACGCAAAATTCAAGAAAATTATCCAGAATAAAGATGTCTTTAGAAGTAATTTCCAGAAAATTCAAGATACACATTTTGTCATGTACATTTCTTAAATATAAGAGGTCTGAATGAAAATCGTTAGAGACATGTTTAGAAAATAAAAATTTTCGAAAAACGTCCCATGTAAAGAGTAGTTGAGGGTGAGAGGATTTTCTTGAAAATCTTCGTGTCGCGTTCTTGAAAGATACCAAACTTAAATACTAAGTTTGGTATATAACAATCTTTTCGTTTTTGAGCTATACTCTCACAGGCACACATAAACACACATATACACACAGACATTTTTCTAAAACTGCTTTTTTTGGATTCTGGGATCTCAAAACCTGTATTTTTGGTGAAATCTCGGTATCGAATTTTTAGTCCAATACAATACCTTCTCTAAACACTATGTACACAGTACGTGTAGAGAAAGTAACTAGATATCCGATGAATACTATCTAGAAGTTAACACTTTTGCCCATCAATCGGCAGGTTCCCTGCTCTGTGACGTCATTCTGCCGAGAAGTATTTTCTCAGTAAACCCGCTAACAAGAGCACCACCGAATAGTGCCGACGTTTACGCTTGTGTGTGATTGCGTTGAGATGGTAAACCAGTGGTGCAGCTAGGTTAGTTACCTTTGTTGGGAAACATATTTATTTAGTTAGCTATCTGTTTATGTGAATAGACCGAAATATGAAGGGAATTTCAATATAAAGGGCATTCATATTGAAAATTAACCGTAGACGCACTGACTTAGAATGTAGACTCAGAATTAAATGCACCATGAGCATTCTCAACGACAACCAATCAGAAACTAAAACAAGTGAACTGCGCCTTGCGAGTGAATAGCAAACTAAAATGGCTGGTAGAGACAAAAGTGTGATAGCTTTCGTGTACACAGAGCACGAATAATATTAAGACATCAAATTTCTACCTGTATCTTCTGATATTCGTTGGCCCCTCCGTCACTTTGATATTCGGGAAGGAGAGGGGTTGTTGTAGTACACGTTACCTAATCTCGCCTCCAATTGAATAAGGTGGCTATACCTATTAGCGAATGAGTTGACAAACCCAGCATAGGTATGCTCTATTAGTTTGATATAGAACACTCACCTGCAAGGTGACAGTATCAGCCATTAGAATAAAAACATGACGTAATAAAGTACCCTACAGACGGTAAGGAATGCGGTGTACGGAACAAGACAGTGCCGGTTTCTTTCTGTGCCTTGTGTACATGCAAACTTGAGTATCCAATTCGCTTGGCATTTTATATTTTAAAGAAAGGTTGAAGACGATGGTGGATTCGACGGCTTAATCAAAGACGAACTAACGGACAAGAAATGAGAGAGACTCATCAAGCGAAGCCATTTTAATAACACTTCCAGCAGTGATTCTCATTGGTTGATCCAACCAATGCATGTTAACTTTAACGCAAAAGCTTCGCGTACTACGGTTTTGTCTACGTCAACGTCGATGTAAGCATCGTGAATGAGCCTATACATATATTAGCTGCAAGCTTCTGTGTCTACGTTACATCTGGTTGATTTTCGATGTGAATGGCCCTTCACGGTATACAATAACGCAACGCAAGCTTATTAAAACCGCTCAATAAACATAACATAGCAGCTAACAGCTTCTCCCTAGGACTCTTGGGAGATTTAATCCCAAACCCCCTCGTTGCGTCAGTGGCTCAACGCTCAGTTAATGTGTTCGTGTGTATTAACAAATCTGATGTGCCCCATTCACATGGCTTTCTTCACAAAATATGTTTACAAAAGATTATTCTTTTATGTACTTCGTTGTAATCGAGGGAAGCATTAGCATAAATGACATTATTCTTAGGGAATACACTTAACTAAAGCGATAGTCAAATATTTTAAAACCTGATTGCTGTGTTCAGTTTTCTTTGTATGACCAGGAGTAAAACAAAATCGATTTCCCGTTTGAGAACTGTTTAAGTATTTTAAAATTGACAAGACGTTTTTAGGCCTCGCCGTGGCCGAGAGGTTAGACCACTCTCCTCTCACCTAGACGGCCCGGGTTCGATCCCAAGCGACCGCATGTGAGATTTGTGGTGAACAAAGCGGCGCTGGGGCGGGTTTTCTCCGGGTTCTCCGGTTTCTCCCGCCATCGCATTCCACTGGTGCTTCATCTTCATTCATGTATCATCAGTGTCATAAGTAGTTAAAGCGGGCGTTAAACACTACCAAAAAAAATTGACAAGACTGGCTGGCTCCGTAGCTCAGTTGCTAGAGCACGGGCCGCCTGCTGGAGCGTAAGCATATTCTCTAGCCCAGATAATTCTCTATTCTCCCTCGCGTCTGTGAGTTGCAATGTGTATGTTCTAAGTATTAAGTTAAAGATAAATAAGAACCCAATAATATCAGTACACTAGTTAACAGCATAAACAGTATGTTACAAAGGAAACTGCCGCCGATAGAGCCAAGGGGCACACATGGAACAAAAAATGAAAATTGAAACCAATAACAGGGAGTATATCGGAAATGGTTAGCTGTACAAACAATTATATGATATAAATTCTGTGTTATAATGATACCTCCTTTTTGTGTAGTAAATTTTGGTGTGTCATTAGGTTTGCAAGTAATATAAAAGTCGTCCAGAATGAAGACGTTTTCATAGGCTATTCCCAGAAAAATCAAAATGAGAACTTTATTTGTGATGAAAATGTCTTAAGCATACGATATTTTAATCAAAACCGTTAATCATTTTTGAGAAAATCAAAATTTTCTAAAATGTTTCTTGTAAAGGGTAGTTGAAAATCATTGTGACGCATCCTTGGAAGATGTTGAACTCAATTACCAAGTTTGGATTCTTCCCTTTTGAGTTGTCCTGTTCACAGACAAACACTGACGCACACACGAATACACACACACGTAGGACCCTATTTCTAAAATACTATTTTTGCATTCAGGGTGCCTAAAAACATACTTTCGGTGAAATCTTGAAGTCGAATTTTTTGAAGGAGCTCAATACTTTACATACCTATTGTTTACATTGCAAATACGTGATCGGATGCGTAAAAAATAGATCGGATCAGTTTATATCGGTACAATATGCACTTAATACATATATTTTTAAATTTGAGGAATTTTAGAGTAATATTTATTCTAATTCTACAGACAAAATTACGTTCCTGAACGCCAACATATTTTAATAAATTCTTAGGCAAGAAGGATTTGTAGTCTTTCATGGTCTAGGGGCTACATATTTCCAAGGTCACGGGCTCATACCCGGCGGAGGGCAATATATCTTTTTTTACGCGTAAAGGTCCTTAACGTGGCTTCCTTTAGAAGGGAAGTAAATCATCGTTCCCGTGTAGTAGATTTACGACACATAAAATAACTTCAAATGTGATTAACAGACCTCTGGGCAAAATTAAGCGATATTTTACGCCTAATATAAAGTAGGACTGAGAAGCACGTCAGTTAAAGGGCGTTCATAAAAAAATAAATAATTTTGCAAGCAGGAGATTTGCGAGTTTTCATACTCTCCAGTTCATTTTTATTTAATTGATTTTATGAATTTGTATACTATTTGAAAGATGTATACCGTTTAATTTGCTAAATAATTGTGCGACTAAGAGAAAGTATGAACATTTAAAACATCATCTACTGCAATTATGAAAAGTTGTTCGGTCATTCCCATAACGCTTTACTGCTGAAACATGTAGCATTTCAAGAATTTTGAAGACTGCGGAAGGTTAAATGAATCAAAAATACAATCGATATTTTGTACCCACTTCTGTTAATCGGTGGATTTCTCTACCATGATCAAGAATTGTATAATTTCTATACAGTAAATTAGAGGGTTTGCTAATAAAATCTTGTAGATCATTGAACAATAGTTTCACTAAGTATCGAAGTAACGCTAAGCATTACGTAGTAAATAAATAAATAAAGCGAAAGTCTGATGTATAAATTGTCAGTGTAATGATCCAGTTTAGGGTAGCGAATCGAGTCGGAAGAAGTAGGTACAAAGGTTTTATATATCGATCGTTTAACATTTTCGGTTAGGAATATGGTAAAATTCGCCCAATTTTTGCAATATCGTACAGAACTACCCGCAGTCACGAACCCTTGCCAATCAAATGGCGGCCCGTCTTAATCCCACAATATTGTTTGAGCAGCTCCAAATTTATGGCGATATTATGCGGACTCGCTCAGGTTCGTGCAGCATGCGATTTTAAAGTCCCTGGCGATATCCGAAACTTGCGGCAGTAGAGACATCTACATACTGAATAATTTAGCTTTACGTGTATTAGGAGGTTCCCCTCAGTGCTACCAACACTGACTTTAAGTCCCAAGATTGTCTTGTCCAAAAACAGTTATTTTAGTTTCTCACCCGTTCAGAAACAGCCTGGTATGGGTAACCGAGATCGTTAAGGTAGGGATCGTGAATGCAAATATTACTGTTAAAACCCCGAAAACCGTCCTCCCTGACTTACGTTTTTATCCCAGTTCTCATCTTGTAACATAAACATAGGCCTGGAAGGTTTCCTTCCCAAATTATAATTTCATTTCATGTATGATCAGCATCAATGGTCTCTGGTATCCTATGCAATAAGACAGCTGGATAAACAGAATTTTAAAACTTTAATGTGATTCATTCACATGACTTTCTCTACCTATTTTGCGACAAATATTTCTTACAAAGACTTAATCTTTTGTATAATCCATGCTATCAAGATAAACATAAACGGAGACATATTACTTATTTCCTTGTAGGTACTAGGGAAATAAGGGCATGTACTACATTAAAGTGATTGTCAATTTTTTTAAAAGCTGTCCGCCACGTAGTGGAGTTAAAATTTGATTTCTTTTCATGACCAAGAATAAAATAATAGAAAAAGGAATGATGACTCCCATTTGAAAAAATATATATCAGTATTAAAACCTTTAAACCAATAACAAGGAATATCTTGGAAATGGTTATTTCCACTCAAAACGTATCTGACATATATTTTGTTTTTTAACAAAATCTACACTTTTGTCTGTATCTTACGGTTTATTTGGCAAATGTCAACCAGAATGAAAAGGACTTTAGAGTTATTACAGAAAATTCAAGATATATATTTCATTTGTCATGAAAATAGCTTAAAAAATACCATTTTGGAGTCACTTTTAGAGAATCATAACTTTCAAAAACTGTTCCATATAAAGGGTATTTTATCGAAAATACTGTCGCAACCTTGGAGGACAGCTGAACTTAAACATAAAGTTTGGTAATTAATTTACTTTTCTTTTTTGAGATATGATGTTCACAGACACGAACACATAAAAAACATACGAACATTTGTTTTTTTTTTTTCTAAAAATGTTTTTATTATTTATTCAACGGTGCTCAATATCGAATTTTTGGATGGAATGCAATACCTTCTCTACCAACTATGTGCATACATAGTAGAGAAATGTCCTCCTTTACCCTGTATAATTTATTAGTGGGATACAAACTATTCTTACTTAATTTAAACGACTTACCTCCTCATACCTAAGGTCGCGGGTTCAAACCCGGCGGAGGACGATAGATTTTTTCGGGCGTAAAATCCTTAGTATGGCTTCCTTCGGAAGGGAGGTAAAGCTGATGGTCCCGTGTCGTAGTTATACGGCGCGTAAAAGAACCTCAAGCCCCATAAAGATGCCTCTGAGCAAAATTAAGCGGTCTTTCACGCTCAGTATAGAACGGGACGCTGAGAACCACAGCAGTTAAAGAGGGTCCATAAATAAAACTCCATCACATTTTTTCCCAAATGGAGGACTTACACCCCCAAGGATTTGCACGTCGTCTAGCCTCTGGCACTCAAGGTCGGGGGTTCATACCCGCGGATGGCGATGGATTTTTTCGGACGTAAAAATCCTTAGCTTCCAAAGGAAGGGAAATAAAGCCGTTGGTCGTGAACCTGATATAGAGACCTCTGAGCAAACCTAAGCGGTCTTTCACGCCTAATATAGAATGGGACGCTGAGAACCATAATAGTTAAAGGGCATTCATAAATAAAACTCAACTTTACTTACACGTGGGTGTTAGACAGAATCCTGTCGACGAGCCAACGACATTTAATGATAGAATGAAGATCCCGGACTTAGGAATCGGCCAGTAGGCAGGCATGAGGGTGAAGAAAGTAATGTTATAAAATAAAGCGAAGCTGATGATAGCAAAATATGAAAATGGAACACTTTATGGAATGAATAGTGGAGGAAACCAGTCATCGTCCTTTAAAATTCCCACATTCGGTCCCCTGGGATTAAACTTGGGCCGCCTATATGAGAGGCGAGCGGTTTAACCACTCGGCCACACCACCACCAGAAACTACTCTTATGAAAGTTTATTTTTCTATCCCCTTCACAGAAATTGCATATTTGGTTATAGATACTAAGGGAATAGCGAAAGTGTTTAACAACTGGACACTAAACCATTCGAACCATTAATAATGAATATTTCGAAAATGACTTACGGAATGCTATTTAAAAAAAATCTGATGTGTTCCATTCATATGACTTTCTCTACATCTCTGCAATAAATTATTTCTAAAAAGCTTATGTTTCTATTTACTTCATGCTAATCGATAAAAAATTAGCAGAGTTAGTCCTATTACTTGCTTCCTTGTAAGTAGAAGCGAAATAAGGAATTACCATAGGTTAAAGTGATAGTCAAAAGCTGGTTGCTATGTGACTGAAGTTCCTTTGTTTGTTTGGACACGAGTTCACAAAGTCCTGTATGATAAAAGTATAAGTTTTTTATAGCTGATACCAAAAACAAGGAATATCTCAAAAAACATCAACTCCACGAAAAACTGTATATAACATAAGTTGTGTGTTTTAAAGTGCTCTACATTTTTTGTGTGGTAAGTTTTGTCCATCTCTTTCGGTTTAGCAGTTATGGAAAATTCCGTAAAATTGACTCTGAATAAAGTAGTCTTTAGAGGCTATTCCCAGAAAATTCAAATTATACATTTTATTTGTCAGCTAAATATCTTTAATATACGATATTTTAAACAAAATCGTTAGAGCCATTTTTTAGAAATTTTCGAAAAAAGTTCCATGTAAAGGGGAGTTTGGAGTGTGGGAATTTTTCTCAAAATCTTCGTGTCGCATCTCTGGAAGATACTAAACTTAAATACCAAGTGTGGTATTTTACCTACTTTTCGTTTTTGAGTTATCGTGTTCAAAGACACACGGGCACACGGACACACACACAGACCTTTTTCTGAAAATACTTTTTTTTGGATACAGAGGACCTTAAATCATATATTTCCGGTGAAATCTCGGTATCAAATTTTTTGGTGGAGTGCAATACCTTCTCTGTAGAGAAAGTAAACATGTAGGTTATAAATACATCTGCATTTTTCCTGTAAAGAATAATTTCGTTTATCGATAACATTTACCGCTTATACAATGTAAAATAAAATTCCTTCTGAATGCAGAGGATTTCACAGGCTATTTCAAAAAATTGAATATGTATATATATATATATATTATTTGACGTTTTTAACCTATTGTATCTTAATCAAAACCGTTAAAGCCATTTTTGGATAGATCAAAAATTTTGAAATATGTTCTGTGTAAACGGTAGTTAGTAGTGGGATTTTCTTGAAAGTGTTCCTGTCGCATCTTTGGAAGATACTGAATTTAAATATGAATGTGATCTTCATCCGACATTTCATTTTTGGTTTATGATGTTCATACACACATACACACACACACATACACGCGCGCACACATGATTTTCTTAATTTTTTATGTTTTTTGTTGTTGCTTTTAACCGGGAGTCTTAAAACATGTATTTGTAGTGAAATATCGGTATCGAAATCTTTAGTGGAATGCAATACCTTCACTACCTAAATGCATAGTAGATAAAGTAAAAATCAACCACTTAGACACTACGAATACTCAGTTCAGTTGCTTGATATTGAACTTAAAAGGGTGTTTTGAGGGCCTCTGTGATAGTTTAAAAGTCGTTTAACTGCTAAATTTGATTTCTAATTTCATCATCTTCTAAGCATTCTACGCGAAGACTATGACCCTTCCTCAGACTACTCTGTAAATGGAATTTTATCGAATTTCAGATTTCCTCAAAATTACTTTTGATTAAAGTACTGTTATGTTTAAAATATAAATATGACACAAATAAAATGTACCTCTGAAATTTTTGAAAATATCCTCTTAAATCCTATTCATTCGGAAGAACACTATAAGATATACACGAAAACTTTGTATAAAATGAGAACCTTATTAAAATAAACTATTAATTTCAAATAGTTTTTGGGGTTCAACTATTTCCTATATATTTGCATTATTTGTTTCTCGATATTGAAAAGGTATGAAATTTCATAGACAATATATAGTTAACCAGTTTTTAAAAATATAACTATCACTATGCCTCTTATATAAGAGATATAAAAATGAAGTATAGTGTGTGAAATGTAAACGGAGTTTTATTTATGGACGCTCTTTAACTGCTGTTCTCAGTGTCCCATTCTATATTGCGCGTGAAACACCGATTAATTTTGCTCAGAGGCCTCTCTATCAAGCTTGAGGTTATTTTATGTGCCCTAAATCCTCGACACGGGACCAACGACTTTATTTCTCTTCCGAAGGAAGCCATGTTTTTTACGCCCGAAAAAGTTCATCGTCCTCCACCGGGTTTAACCCGCGGCCTTTTTTTTTTATAGTACCGGAGTCTGGTCAGGACTCTGGCTCTATTTACATTCCCCCCTGTATGATTACTGGTTTTACTGTTCCTTTACACAAACATATACACATTACACAAACATATAACACCCATGCCCAAGGCGGGACTCGAACCCACGAAGCACCAAAGCGAGACGCCTTAGCGAGCGTGGCCATGGGGACCGGCCGGCCTTGGCATGGTAACCATTTCACCACGGAGGGCAACGTATAGCGTGTGGAGAAAGCCACAAATCAGATTTTATAAACTGTAATTAACTAAAATATTATTTGAAAATGTTCTATCACCCAAATTTAGGCCTTGTGTTACTTTTCCTGTTCTTGTAACGAACCAGTAAGGTATATGTTCGTTTCAGAGAACGCCTGGCAAGCGCTGCAAGCTCTATCCCCTTTCTGTTCGCATCATACCCTCAGGTGCGTTTTGGTGTGAAAACTTAGCATACAATATCGGGACAGGGAGAGACAAAGGAATCTTTTAACTGAAAGTTCGCCTCCAAGCTGACGCTTTTCGATGTAATGAGAGAGGAGGAAGATGTAAAACTGTCAATATATCACTAGTTGGTCCGTCGCGACAACATAAATAAGTAAATAGGCCTTTAGGGACTTTGCTCTGTTGTAATATCTTCCCTTTAGTCACCTGTCACACGCTAATCTCAATGGTTTTGTGTGCGGTTCTGTAATATCTTGGGAGAGCAGGCTGATTCGGCGACGATACTGCATATAGAGAACAGAATGTTAGGAGATTTTAGTTTAAAATCTAATGGAGTAATGTTTACTTGATACATAATGCATAGTGGAGCTTAATATAAAGGAAATATAGAAAAGCTCTCGATTAGCTTGAAGTAGATAGAAGCATTAGGGTTTGAAAAATAATTTGTTGCAGATATGTAGAAAAAGTCATGTGAATGGAACACTTAAGATTCTTTTGTAAAATCTAGCGTTTTATTTTACACGACTTTCTCTACATATTCTACAAAAGTTATTTTTAAAAAAGTTTATTCTTTTATGTACCTGTTACTTATCAAGATAAACTCTAGCAGAAATGGTTTCCTTACATATTTCCTTGTAGCTACAGCAGAAGTAAAGGAGAACAAAAACATATGACGTTTAATAACAGATGCTAGATGATGGTTTTATAGTTTGAAATTTCTTATTTTCAATTACGGATAAAAGGAAGAAAAATATATAACGACTTCCAATTTGAGAACAATGCAAGTGTTTGAGAATTCTAATCAAAATATTTATTTCTCAGAAATGGTTAAATGCAGAAGAAAATGTATTTCATATAAATTGTGTTTCAACGAGATCTACATGTTTTGTATCATAATTTTGTTTATTTATGATTTACCAGTTATGAAAGAAATTTAGTACGAAGAGATTAATCCCAAAAAATCCAAGATATACATTTCATTTTTCATAAATTATACTTATGGTATTTTAATAAAAACTGTTAACCAATACTCACAACATTTTATAGTAAGGATTGGTGTGAGAACACACATTCATACATACACAGACGCTACTTACATAAAAAATATTCTTTTTTGGATTCAGCAGACCTCAAAACATCCGTTGCAATCACGACTTTGAATTTTTGGATGGAACGCAATACTTACTCTATTTTCTATGCTCAGTAGAGAAAGTAAAAAAAATGTCAGAATAGTTTGCACAAAAGTATCAATATATCACATTAGATTATATTTTTACTTTCTCTACATAGTGAATAGGCAGAGAAGGTATTGTACTCCACCCAAAAATTTAAGGTTTTACCGGAAATATTCATTTTAGGGTCCCCAGTACCCAGGAAAAGCATTTTAGAAAGAGGTCCGTATGTTAGTATGTCCATGTGTTTATGAACCCAATAAGTGGAAAACGAAAAGTCGGTAAAATATAAAAAGTTTGTATTTAAATTTACTATCTTGAGGTTGCGACACGAAGCTTTTAAGGAAAATCCCCTCACCCCAAACTACTGTTTACGTGAACTTTTTTCGAAAATTGTGATTTTGTCAAACAAAATAGACAAAATCTTACTGCAGAAAAAATGAGCTCTCGTCAAAACACGCAATTTATGTAATATACACTTTTTTTAACAATTTTAGATATGTTTCGTTATTGGTATAAGTTTTAAACCATTTAAAACTTTTAACATACCGGAATATGTCAACTTGTGTCAATACAAGGCAACCAACCATCTTTTAAAAGATTTGACTATCGCTTTTGTCTGGTATATTGCCTCATTTACTTTCTATTTGCAAAAAAAAACCAGGTATAAGACTATTTCTATTGTTTATTTCGATTAGTTTGAAGTACATAGAAGAATAAGTTTTTGAGCAATAATTAATTGTTATAGAGATGAAGAGAAAGTCATGTGAATGAAATACATCAGATTTTTAACTTTTAGTTTAAACTGAGACGTGGTGTCATTTAGGTCTAGCGTCTATTTAAATGCCAATTTTTCAACTTAGGAAAACAGGTCGTACCGTTGAGTAGCCTCCGAAACTTTTCCTCGAGTAAGTTGTTGTAATTTCCGGAAGCGCTTGTAAAATTATCGTTTTTCCACAGCCGCGGCCGGCCTCTTCCGGAATGAAGACACATTGCCCCGACGTACCTTAATCCATTTAGACTTTCGGATTTTCTCATTGCACTGGGAAATTCTCCACTACATCATAACCAGAGTCCTGCATAAGGCTCCGTTACATTTCTAGGGCCAAACCTTGTTTACCGCAAGGAGGTTACACTTTGTCTCATAAATTTGTACTACTTTATGACGCCGTTTATTTACATACTAACGCAACATTCATTTGTTTCTAGCAACCATAAATAATAGGAATTTCAAAGCCAGCATACCAGTTACAGATTACCTCTCTACAGCAGAGTGTGTAGGGGTTAACAATACTTTTTTCTGTAAAGAAATGCCGAATTTACAGAATTTACAGAACTATTTTAAAATATATTTATATTTAAAATATAAATATTGTGCCTATACTGATAATGTATTTGTACATGTATATAAAACTAAAGAGAAAATTATTATATATAAGTTTAACAAAAACAACTAAAAATGTAATTTGTATTTTTACTCACCCAGATTTCACCGGAAATGCACGATTTAGTGTCCTCTGTATAAAAAAAATTAGAAACATTTCCGTATGTGTGTTCGTGTGTTCGTGTGCTTGTGAATATAATGATTCAAAAACAAAAAGTCAGTAAAAGACCAAGCTTGGTATTTAAGTTTCGGTATCTTCTACTGAAGATGTTTAGGAAAATTTCCCGCCCATAACTACCCTATACATAGGAAAAATTGTAAATTTTGATTTTCTTATTAATGGGTGTAACGATTTTGACTGAAATACCGTACATTAAAGATACTAACATGAAAAATAAAATGTATATCTAGAATTCTCTGGTAAGAACCTCTGAAGACCTCTTTATTCTGGGTGAATTTTAATGAATTTTGGATAACTGGTAAACCAAAAGCAATAAAAAAAACTCATATAAAATATTTGCGCTCGTTAAGACACACAAGTTATGTCATATACATTTTTCGTGGATTTTACCAGATCCTATATACTTATATTAGTTTCAGTTTTAAAATACCTAAACTTTTCTCATATGGGAATTTGTCAATTCCTGGCAAAGCCCCCCCCCCAAAAAAAAAAGAAGAAAAAAACAAATTTCAACCACATGACAACCGGCTTCTAAAAGGTTTCTACTATTGCTTTAGCCTAGTTTATTCCTTTATTTCCCGTTTTACTTACAAGAAAGCAACAAATAAAATCATTTCTGTTAATTTGATCTCTTTTATAATGAAACAGATAGAAGAATAAACGTTTTATGTACAATTTGTTACCGAGATGTAGAGAAAGTCATGTGAATGTAACACATATTTTTTAATATTGTCAGCTCGTTAGGAGGTGTTCAGTACAGCACAACTCATAGCAAATGCTTGAAGTGTCATCCTATTGAGTCTAGACACGCATACACTCCTCGAAGCATGGACCATCGTACGCTGTCAGGAGTTTCTTCATCCGGTATGCCTGTTGCACAAATAAATTGTTAAGATGCTTCCAAAGCTAAAAATCCAAAGGAGTGATGTTGGGGGAACATGTAGGCCATGGGACTGGTACTCATCTACCTATTCATCTGTCATGGTAGATACTAGCCAGTACATTTCAAACAATGAGGCTAAAATGTGCTGGAGCCTTATCGTGCATGAACCACATGTTTCTTGTTATTTATAGGAAACATCTTCCAGTAAGTCTGGTAGTGTTCCGCAGGAAATAATCACCACCTGTAAGACCTGCTAGGAGAATGACAAATTAACAAATAAGAAATGTAGCAGACAAATAAGAAATGTAAACAAGTAGCTATGGCCAATTCCGCAGAGTAAAATGAGTCAGAGCATTCTAAAAATTAATGCATAAAGAAGTTGTGAGGTTGGATCCGAAAAGCGTTGAACGTAAACTTTCGGTAATAAACGAATTGTTTTAGACCATATGTTTTATAGGTACATATTTTCTTGTTTCGTTGTAAACAATATAGTTGCAAGTATTTGAATCGCACTCTATAATAAGACTAAATTTTCAGTTTTAAAAATTAGTTTTTTAAAGTAATATATAATATTGTTATAGTGTTAATCTAGAATTGTGTTGAAAAAATAACTTGTGATAACAAAATATATAAGTTAACTGGTTAACATTTATCAAAAATAAAAATATCTATACTGCGTATTGTTAACGCCACTTGCAGTATAAATAAACGTTGTGTGTAAGTTATATAATAACAGTATTGTTTGTATCAGTTTTATTTTATGAATTATTATGATTAGAGTGGATATTTAGATATTTGAATCAATCAAAATGATTAGGCAAAAACGGCAATGGAAGGTATAAATCACGGTAAATTAAAAGAAAAAAATATTACAAGTTAAAAAAGAGATAAGCATATCCTACTTAATATCCAATATCTTATATAAAATCCATAAAAGATATATATTTTTACTGTTTCACGTTACCTTAAATGTTCTTGTGATAGACTCTAGTAATGATTTACTCAATGTAATGACAGCTGCGACTGCTTGCTAGATATAACAGCTGTTGGAAGTGGTCTTATTTTCTTATCATCATTTTGTGGAGTGAGAGCAGATGTGTGCTTTGTTGTAAACATGTGTTGATTGATGAAATACTTTCACAAACTGTTCCATTGGTTGAAAACACATGGACAGCAAATTCACTAACATAACTCGGAAGTTTGCTTTTCCATGGTTGACTGTCATTTTGACTAAATAATGTTATGCCTGTTTTCATGTGATAGTAACTGACTATCATTATTCGCCAAAGTGTTACTGTGAAATCGGGGAACCCAGTTTTAAAGAGAAATGTTGAACCCATATGGTCACATTCTAACCTAAATAATTGGCCAGTGTTGTCCATCATCTAGATTTCCCTAAATGCAATAGAACCTTTGAGAATAGGTTTAAGTTGACTTGAGAGAAACACCTGATGTGTTCTATTCACATGACTTTCTTTAGCTGTTGCACACACAAACTATTCTCACAAAAATTATTCTCTTTTCATGCTAATCGAGATAAATAATAGCACAATTGGTCTTATTACTTGCTTCCTTTTAAGTGGAAGGAAAATAAAGAAAAACACCAGGCTAAAGGAATAGCTGGTCGCTCTGTGAAACAATTGAAGTTTGGTTCACTTTGCATGACCAGAAATAAAGCTACTTAATTTAAAATTTAAACCAATAATAAGCAATATCTTGGCATCGGTCGATTCTGCAAATAAAATGTATATGACATAAGATAATATAACATTTCAAGCATTTGCTATGAGTTGTATTGTGCTGAACACCTTCACTGATATGACTCTGTGCTAATACTTCGCCCAGCTTGTCTTTACTTAACAGGCTTTGGACACGGTTGCGGCTTGGTTGCACTCTGACTGGGAAATAGTTACAAGCACTCAGGCCTTCACTGGGACCACCCTCTCCCCAAACACTGCCGGCATTCACTCTAAGCAAGCGATATACTTGTTCTGAAGGTACGAAGCGCAATAGTACACGTTTTACATTTGAACCAATTCAGAAAATATATTTTAACCCTTTGCAATAGTTCTCCATGCATCTAAATCACTATTGAAACTGATTATAAATCCTGCTGTGAAGGATTTATAAAAAAAACAAACAAGCTTATGCTTACTACAGAACTTTAAAGCTAATTCTGTGCCCACATACACCTGTAACAGAAACTCTATACCACAAGAGACTTTTGCTTTTCTACTCTCCGCTCGCTTGTAAACAACGCACCACTCTACTAGAAATTAACCTATACTAAAATAATGTCCGAAGCTAACTAATGAATGATTTTTCAACTGGCAACGGATTTGAACTTGTGCTCGTATTTTACATTATTCGTTAATTTTAATATATGATATTATGTATTGTAATCCTATCTCTCTTACTCCATTATTTCTTTATAAAATGCTTATTGGTGTATTAAAACATATTTACGGTGTCATCAATTTAAATTGAGTTTTTTTTTAATGGTATTGGTAGTAACAAAACACGTTGTGTTATACTTATGATAACCAAACTTTTGAGTTATTGAGCACTATGTTACTTGGAAGTGAACTAACTGCATGATGAGTTTTTGATATTCACCCTCCAGGAAACCCTCATCGATCAAACATTCTTTCTTTAGCAGATACATCCCTCATTCAACGCATGACAAATAACATATGGAGGAAGCGATGACTGATGCAGAATTATTATAGACAAATTCATTGACTGCTGACATATTATGCGACTTCCTCTGTCATATTTTACACATCCAATTTCGCCTAGAGCACACAACACGGTGTTTCTAAAACGGTGACCTATAATAGTATATTTCTGAACACTACATTTGGGGAGCATTATTGTGGTATTAAAAATTCTTATGTATTCCTTTCTCTGCATATTGGTAACATATCATTGTTAAAAAGCTTATTCTCCTGCTTGCTTCATGCTAATCGAGATAAATTTTTACAGAAATGGTCTTATTACTTGCTTTCTTGTAAGTGGAACGGAAATAGGAGAATACACTAGACTAAATCAATAGTCAAGTCTGTTAAAAGCTGGTTGCCATGTGGATGTAATCCGTTTCTTTTATATTGCCAGGAGTTGCCAAATTCCCGTATGTGAAAAGTTTGTGTTTAAAACTGAAATAAATACACGAAATATATACAAATGGTCAACACGAAAAAAAATGCTAATAGTAAGCTTTTGTCTGTTTCTTATGGTTTACCAGTGACGCAAAATTCACCCTGAATTAATATGTCTTCAGAGGCAATTAACAGAAAATTAAAAATCATATTTGTGATGTGAATGTCTTTAATATACAGTTTTTAATTAAATTCGTTAGTCATTTCTCAGAAAATCAAAAAATTTGAAAATGTTTCCATAGAAAGCGTACTTTGAAGTGCGTGGATTTTCTTCAAAATCTTCTTTTCGCATTCTTGGAAGATACTAAACTCATATAATAAGTTTGGTATTTTACCTACTTCTCATTTTTTAGTTATGCTGTTCACAAACGCTCTCAAGCACAGACATACACGGATCTTTTTTTAAAAATCATGTTTTTGACTCGTGGGACCTTAAAAATATATTTTTAGTGAAATCTCTACATAGATTTTTTGAATGGAAAACAATATCTTCTCTATATTATGTATTATAAAGTGCCTCTGGAGAAAGTAAAAAAGCCACTCAAAGCGGTATATAGCTATATATTATTTAGATTCGGTAAAGAGTGTTCAATGGTTGATAAAAATGGGGGGATGAGCTAATTTGACAGGAAACTGTTATATAGCTTGGTTGACTGTGGAGATTGCATTCCAAAGCCTACTATGTTACAGACTGTAAATAATATCTAACCCTCCTGCATGGGGAGGGTATTTTAAACGGGATGTAAGCGAAAAATTGGATGTGATATGTAAACAAACGTTACAAACCTACCCCGAACAAAAAAAGCCGCCCGTTACCGAACCCAGGACCCCGTTTAAATACGCAACCAAAATAAAAAGAGGGCTTTTAATCGTTTTTTGAAATATTGAGTATGTTATTCTTTTATTTCGCCTTTCATATCGAAGCGCTTTTGTTTTGTTACGGCCCTTGTTTCGTCGTTCTATTGTTCATTGGTTTTCAAAAGAATATTCGCAGTCTGCCAATATTCTGACAAACGCCGCATGTATATACCTAACTTCCTTTTTGTCTGTCCTCGTCCGTACATAAAAAAAAAAGTTGATTTAGTTTCATTCAATTTTCAATGCGGATGCTCCGGCGAGTCTATCACCAGTGTTGAAATTAATTGGAATGAATTCGATTTTGAGGCCATGCGTGTCGCGGGGAGCGGGGAAGGGCGAGTTTGAAAGTTGTGGAATTTGACAGTTAAACGAGGCATGGACTTCCGCCAATACCATTCACTTATACGACCGCGGACCAGAAGGAGTCCTGCGTAATTGTCGAAAACAATTTGGGCTCCAAATTGAGACGCTAACTTTACTTCTGCAACACTCTAAGCACATATGTGAACTCTTTTATGTTGGTTCTGCAACAAAAAATAAAAATCTGATTGTGTTCCCTTCACATGACTTTCTCTTCCTGTTTTGCATACAAAATATTCATACAACACATTCTTTTACATATATTATGCTAATCGAGACAAACATTAGCAGAAATTCTCTTATTATTGCTTCCTTTTAAGCATGAGGGAAATAAGTGGATACGCTAGGCTAATGCGACAGTCAAATCTTTTAAAACTTGGTCGCTATGTGAACAATTGAAGATCGGTTCGCTTTGCACGACCAACAGAAAAACAAAACAGAGAACAAACAAAAGGTAACTTTCCGTTTGAGAAAATATAAAATATAAATAAAATCTACAACATGCACATCTCGGAAACGGTCAGCTCTACAAAAAAAGTATATCACATAAATTGTGTACTTTATGAGCTCTATACTTTTTGTGTAGTAGGTTTGTGTCCCTCGCTCTTAAGATTTAGGAGTTACATAAAAAAAAATATATATATATACATTTTATATGTTTAGAAAATATCTTAAGCATATGGTATTTTAGTCAAAATTGTGAGACCTATTTTCGAGAAAATCAAAATTTTCGAAAACGTTCCATGTAAACGTTAGCTGTGTGTGGGAGGATTTTATTGGAAACCTTCCATTCGCATCCTTAGAAGATACTCAACTTAAATACAAATTTTGGTATTTAACGGAAATTTTGTTTTCGAGCTATACTACTCGCAGACATACTCACGGAAATATTTCTAAAAATGCTTTTGCACTTGACACATACGTGCTAGAGAAAGTAAAAATGAACAAAATTATAAAGAAGACAACTATATTAAAATATACTTCTGAAATATGCACAACACAATAAAAAAAATCCGATAAATGCTCTGGTTTAGCGTATTCGAAAAATTTTAAATGAAGATTTTTAAGAAACAACAAAAACTACCTTTCTGTGGTAGATTTTTGAGATGTTAGATTTCATAAGAACGATGATTTTGATTTAAATATAAAATATTTGTATGATGAAAATTTGAATTATTTTGAATTTTTTAGGAAATTATCCTGTAAAATCGTCATCATATGGAAAATATTTTGCATACACATGTGTCACTGTTAAACGTAAATAATAGTAAAAAAATTAAAACAAATAAGATGTGCTCCATTCACATGACTTTCTCTACATATCTGTAACAAATTATTGTTAATAAGTCTATTCTTCTATTCCTACTAAAACATTAGCAGAAACGATTTTATTACTTAGTTTGTTATAATTATAAGGGAAATAAGGGAACACAGTAGCATACACCGACAGTCAAATGTTTTAAAATGTGGTTGCAATGAGATTGAATTTTTTTTTTTCCGTGGCCAAGCTTTGGCAAGTTCCAGTATGAAAAAAAATTATTATTTTAAAATAAGTAAACAAGGAATATCTCGGAAACGGCCAACTCCACGAAAAAAGTATATGATGCAAATTGAGTATTTTATCGGATCTAAATCTCTTATGTAGTAAATCTCTCTCTATTGCTTACGGATTAGCAGTTATGCAAAATTCCGTAAAATGCATCCTGAATAAAGTAGTCTTCAGAGGCTATTCCCAGAAAATTCAAGATATACATGTACTTGCCAGGTAAATATCTTTAATATACGACATTTTAATCAAAATAATTATAGCCATTTTTTAGAAAATCAAAACTTTTAAAAAAAGTTCCATGCAAAGGGTAGTTGAGAGTGCGGGGATTTTCTTGATAATCTTCGTGTTGCATCCTTGGAAGATACCAAATTTAAATACCAATACGATATTTAACGGTGTTTTCGTTTTTGAGCTATGCTGTCCACAGACACACACGGGTTTTGATCCAAAAATTTTTTTTGGGATTCAGGGGGACCTCAAACATGTATTCCGGTGAAATCTTGGTATTGAATTTTTGGGTGCAATACAATACCTTCTCTATACACCTTGTACATAGTACGTCTAGAGAACAAAACTTCATAGAAAATTAGATCTCTTTAAAACATTTTCAAAGATCTTTTTGTGGCATGAGTTTTTTCTGAGATACTCGTGGCTAGTGGTTCGGTATTTTCAGTACATCATTAGTTTCTCTGGTAGTATATACTTGTATGCAATAGTAGATATAGAAAGAATTGCATTCCACCCAAAAATTCTCTGCCAAGTAACTCCATGGCACGACAGCTCACGGGGAACCTTGGCCTACCGCCCGGCCGCTGCGTCCCCCATCTCGGTCCACTACAGACGTCATGGGTGGGGTGCAGTATTGGAGGGTGAGACGTGGTCAGCGCCTCGTGTCCCTCCCGGCCGGTTAATGCGGTCCTCATGACCTGGAGCCGCTACTTTTCCATCAAGTAGCTCCTCAATTGGCCCCCCAGGGACCTTACGAGGCTGAGTGCACCCCGGGCAAGGTCTCCCAGCGGGGGAAAAATCCCCACGCCGGTACTGGGGATCGAACCCAGGTCTCCCGCTTGGTAAGCAGCTGCGCTACCACCGCGCTAAGGAGACGACCTCTCTGCCAAGTATTCACCGAAAATACATATTTTGGGACCACCTGCATCCTATTATAAAGCAGTTTTAGAAAAATACCTGTGTATGTGAGTGTGTCTATGGTCAGCATAACTTTTGATAAATACTAAATTTGTTATTTAAGTTTAGTATCTATCAAATTGTCGAAAATGTTAATTTTTTTTAAAAAAATTACTCCAACGATTTTGTTTAAAATACCGTATAAAATTACTTGTATGTCTTAAATTTCCTCTAAAGTCCTTTCCATTCTGAAGGCTTTTGCATAATTGCTAAACCGTAAGAGATAGACAACTACCAAACACAAAATGTGGATGTCTTCAAAACACCAATTTATGTTATATATTTTCGTTACATATTTAACCGTTTTCAAGATATTCCTTCTATTGGTTGCAATTTTAAAATATCAGGAAGTGGTCCGTTTTTTGTTTTACTCCTGGCAATGCAAAGAAGCAAATTTCAATTACTATCGTATAGCGATAGCAATAGCAATTAAAACGTTTGACTATAGCTTTAGTATATGGGAACTAAGGGAATGCTTATCTTGATTGACATATTACACAAAAAAGAATAATGCTTTGTGAGAAGTTTGTTTGTTCAACAGTTAGAGAAATTCATATGAGTGGACACGTCAAAATGTTTTTGAAGTGCTGTCATCATTCGGTTATTTCTCATGACGTCATATAAAGAATATAAACATAGCGACCCAAATTGTATAGGCAATTACTTCAGTCTCCCTCTGGCTTGTACCTTAAAGGAAATCTTTCTGCAGAACTTTGTCGTTTAACATTTTATTTGTCATGTAAATGTCTTAAATGTTTAGTAGTCGGCTTACCCTCCCCATTTTTAGGACTTGCAAGCAGATGCTTGGAGGTCTAGAGGTCAGAAGCCTGTCGGGGAGCCAACGGCACGAAACCACAGAATGGAGAATCTGAAATGAGTGGTCATCCCGTAGCCAGGTATGAGCGTGAGGAAGTGGATGATAGGGAAGGTGATGATGAAGCAATTAGTGGAATGAGTGGCGGGGAAAGCCCGTCCAGACGCCGCTTCGTCCACCACAAATCCCACATGCGGACGCTTGGGATCAAACCCGGGCCATCTAGATGAAAGACGAGTGGTCTAACCACTCGGCCATGGGCGCCACCTGTCTTTAATGTATGACATTTTAATCAATAACGTTAGTCATTTATACTTTCTCTATACGCACTATGTACACAGTGTATAGAGAAGGTATTGCACTCCACACAAAAATTCGATACCGAGATTTCACCGGAAATATATGTTTTAGTGTCCCCTGTATCCCAAAGAGTATTTTCAGAAAAAGGTCCGCGTGTGTGTCCGTGTGACTTTGAACACGATAACTCAAAAACGAAAAGTCGATAAAATACCAATTTTGGTACTTAAGTTTAGTATCTTTCACGGATGCGACACGAAGATTTTGAAAAAAATCCCCCACCCCAAACTACCTTTTATATGGAACTTTTTTCGAACATTTTGATTTTCGTAAAAATGGCTCTAACGTTTTGATTAAAATATCATACATTAAAAATATTTACCTGACAAGTAATGTGTATGTTTTGAATTTCCTAGGAATAGCCTCTGAAGTCTACTTTATTCTGGACGATCTTTAAACGAATTTTGCATAACTGCTAAACCGTAAGACTTAGATGAAAACTTACTGCACAAGAAATATAGAGCACGTTAAAACACACAATATATGTTATATACATTTTTTTCGTGGAGTTAATCGTTTTTGAGATATTCATTGTTTTTGGTTTCAGCTATGAAAAATTTCTTACTTTTCTCATATAGGAATTTGTCAACTCCTGTCCATATAAACAAAGGAACATAAGTCACATTGCAATCAACTTTTGACTATCACTTTATTCTATGGTACTCCCTTTTTTCACTTCTACTTACAAGGAAACAAGTAATAAGACTAATTGTGCTAATTTTTACTCGATTAGCATGAAGTAAATAGATGTATAAGCTTTTTAACAATAATTTGTTGCAGAGATGTAGAGAAAGTCATGCGAATGGTACACATCAAATTTTTAAGAGTTGCTTCAGAATAATATAAACTGTTTCCTCTAATACTACAGAGAGACAAAAGATTCAAAATATGGCGTGTAGTAACAAATCTACTTAAAATCAGCATATGTTGTTCTAGAGTTGCTTCATTGTGCCTAACCTTAGGTACGAAAACTACAAGGACTCCTAAACCAGTTACGTGCGGTTAAGTTAATAAAACGATGGGGCGAAAAGAATAGAAATATTTTGAGGTTTTAACATTTGCACAATAAAGCTGTCTCATAAATCAACATACAGCTTCGCACTATTTCTGTCAAAAACGCTGAATTATTCGAGGGGCGTTTTCCCCCCCCAGCTCGACATACCTGAGGGCCATTAGAGAAGCACAATTTGACATCAGGGGTAGTTAAAACCCTCCTCCCTTAAACAGAGACATAAACTCGGCAATAAAAACCTTGTTTTTTGTATAAATAAATTTTTCGCAGGCAGGGATTTATTTTCGAGCAAGCTGAGGTCACGACAGAGCGCAGTATATTCTTGTCTGTGGGAAATGTCTGGTATGTACAAATTCCTTACATAGTGCGGGGTTAGTAGCTTGATAAAGTCTTCAACTGCTCGGCGGGCGTGTTGGTAACATAGACCTTCCCTGCTTCAGATGGATGACACTGAAATTACAACGTTTAACGTGAGCGCGCGCATATTCTAAATGTCAGTAATTTGGTTTTAAAATAACACAATCCGCAGGCACGCTCGCGTCATCCAAATAATAGCGGGACTGCCACGTTATCTCACGTTGTCACAGGCTCACACCCTCTATCCAAATTTCTCTCCCTCTACAGTTTAACTTCCAGTCTCTCACTATCCCTTCCTGTCACCTTTTTACTTTCTCTAGTGCATGTGTATAACGTACAGAGTAGATAGAGAACGTATCATAGTCCACCCAAAAGATCGCGATCAAGATTTCATTGGAAAACAGACCTCCTGTAGTGTGTGTGTTGGTGGACAGCATAGGATACGACACGAAGATTTTTAGACCTCCTGAATCCAAAAAAGGCACTTATAGAAAAAGGTCAGTGTGTGTATGTGGACAGCATAACTCAAAAATGAAAATACCGTTAAATACTAACAAATTTGGCATTGAAGTTAAGAATCACCTAAGGATACGAAGATTTTCAAGAGCATGCACCATGCCTCTCGCTTTGGTGCTTTGTGACGCAGGGGGCCGTGGGTTCAAGACCCGCCTTGGGCATCCGTGTTTGTGTGTTTGTGAATGTGTATATATATCTGTCATAAAACAGAAAGCGGTAAACACAGGAAATTTAGGGAAAAAGGGGAAAAAAGAGGTATAAGAAAAAGGAATACAGCTCCGGAGTCCCGACCAGATTCCGGAACTGTTTTTTATATATATAAAAAAATATCAAACTGCCTTTTGCATGAAAAAATTTCGAAAATTTTTATTTTCTCAAAAATAACTGCAATGATTTTGATTAAAATATCGTAAATTAAATATATTTACTTGAAAAAATAAAATGTACGTTTTGATTCTCCTTAGGAATAACCTCTGAAGACCTGTTTATTCTCGATGAATTTTTCTGAATGTTGAATAACTGGTAAACCCTAAGACATAGACAAAAACTTACTACAAAAATGTATATCTATCTCCTTAAAACACATAATTTATGCCATAAATGCTTTTCCTTGTAGGATGGACAGCTTTTGAGATATTCCTTATTATTGATTTTAATTTTATACTACGCAGTTCTTCTTAAAGTAGAAGACACCTTTCGTTTCGTCTCTCTTGTTCTTACTATTGGCCATGCAAAGTGAACCGAACTTCAATTGTTTCACATAGCAACCAGTTTTTAACATATTTGACTATGTCTGGTATGTGCAAATTCCTTACAAAGTGCGAAGTTAGTAGCTTGATAAAGTCTTCAACTGCTCGGCGGGCGTGTTGGTAACATAGACCTTCCCTGCTTCAGATGGATGACACTGAAATTACAACGTTTAACGTGAGCGCGCGCATATTCTAAATGTCAGTAGTTTGGTTTCAAAATAACACAATCCGCAAGTACGCTCGCGTCATCCAAATAATAGCGGGACTGCCACGTTATCTCACGTTGTCACAGGCTCACACCCTCTATCCAAATTTCTCTCCCTCTTTTCCTTTACAGTTTATCTTCTAGTCTCCCATTATCCCTTCTTGACGCCTTTTTACTTTCTCTACACGTACCATATACAGAGTGTATACAGAAGGTATTGCATTCCATCCAAAAATTCGATACCGAGATTTCACCGGAAATATATTATTTAAGGTTCCCTACATCGCAAAAAAAAAAACAAAACATTTTCACAAAAAGGTCCATGTGTGTGTATGTGCCCGTATGACTGTGAACACAATAACTCAAAAACTAAAAGTCGGTAACATACCAAACTTGGTATTTAAGTTTAGTATCCTCCAAGGATGTGACACAAAGATTTAGAGAAAAATCCCCCCAACATGAAATTTTTTTCGAAAATTTTGATTTTCGCAAAAATGGCTGTAACGATTTTGATTAGAATATCGTATATTAAAGATATTTACCTGACAAACAAAATGTATATTTTGATTTTTCTGGGAATAGCCTCTGAAGACTACTTTATTCTGGATGAATTTTACGGAATTTTGCATATCTGCTAAACCGTAAGACTTAGATAAAAACTTACTACACAAGAAATGTAGAGCACGTTAAAACACACAATTTATATTATATACAATTCTCCTTTGTTTATATGGACAGGAGTTGACAAATTCCTGTATGAGAAAGTAAGTTTTTTAAAGCTGAAACCAATAACAAGGAATGTTTAAAAAAAAAAAAACAATCAACTCGATGAAAAAAATGTATATGACATAAATTGAGTTCTTTTATCGTGAGCTACATTTTTTGTGTAGTAAATTTTTATCTGTCTCTTACGGTTTACTACTTATGCAAAATTCAGTAAAAATCATCCGGAATAAAGCTGTCTTCAGAGGCTATTCCCAGAAAATTCAAGATATACGTACATTTTATTTGGCAAGTAAATACCTTAAATAAAAGGGATTTTAAACAAAATAATAGAGCCATTTTTAAGAAAATCAACTTTTTTCCAAAATTTTTCCATGTAAAGGATAGTTGGGGTGGGGGAATGTTTTTGGAAATCTTCGTGTCGCATTCTTAGAACATACCAAACTTAAATACCAAGTTTGGTTTTTAACGGTCATTTCGTTTTTGAGCTATGCTGCCCACAGACAGACATACACACACACACACTCGCACACAGACAGACACAGACACACAGAAATTTTTTAAAAATGTTTTTTTTTTTTATTTAGGAGGTCTCAAAACATATATTTCCCGTGTAATCTCGGTGTCGAATTTTTGGGTGCAATACATTACCTTCTCTATACACAATGTACATAGTACGTATAGAGAAATTAAAAATTGATGTGATGCATTCGCATGACTTTCTCTACTTATTGTAACACACCATTCTTACAAAGTACCATTCTTCTATCTACTTCATGCTAATCGAGATAAACATTATAAGCAATGGTTTTATTTTTTAGTTTATTTTAAGTAGAATAAGCTAGGTTAAAGTGAACATTCAAATCTTTTAAAAGCACTTTGCAATGTGATTGAAATTCGGTTCTTTTTGCATGGTCGGAAGTAAAATAAAAGAAACAGTGAGAAAACTTTACGTATTTAAAATTGAAACGAATACCTCGGAAATGGCTAATATAAACAAATCTATGACATAGGCTTGTGTTTTAATGAAATCTATATTTTTGTGCAGTTTGTTTTTGTCTATCTCTTACGGTTTGTTGAAATTTTAATATGACATATTAATGTTATTTTTTAACTAACTTCTTTTCATCAGAAATAATTGCTATATGGTGCAGTTATATATAAGTTGAATAATGGATTAAAATAAATTTTATTTATAATATGGATTGTTATTGAAAATATAATTTGAAGGTGGATTTAATTGTAATTTTTGCATAAATCATTCAGAACGTGGACGAGTTCAGAGACAATTTCCAATAATTCATGTATACATTTTATTTTCTAGGTAAGTAGTTTTAAAATGAGGTTTTATAATCAATATCTTTAGTCATTTCTGAGAAAATCGATAATTTCGAGAAAAAAATTTCCTGAAAACCTTCGTGTTTAACATCTTCTCCTTACAAGATCACACACACACACACAAGCTGAGCTTTTTCTAAAATATTCTTTTCTTGATTCAGGTTTTCTCAAACCTTGTACGTCGGTGAAGTCTCGGTATTTTTTTGATGGAATACAATAAGTACTTTTTTTACAATTGTTTCATTTATATAGCCGCCGTTAACTTGCTTGGCTATATCCGAGGCTTTGGCTTGAGAAACAACTGTTGGTGTTTTTCTCGTTGAATTGTAGGTTTTTTAGCGCTAGTTTTTTGGGTTTATACTATTAAACACACACTCAGCTACTCTCACTTTCATACTTCCAGACCTTTTGGGGGAAACGGATTAATTCTGATTAAAGAAAAATTCCCTGCCCCAGCCGGGTTCGAACCGGGAACTCTGGATGAGAAGCCAGAAAGCTGACCACTCGACCGCAGATAAGGTCTCAGTACTTTTTACTTTCTCTACACTTACTATGTACATAGTGTATAGAGAAGGTATTGCACTCCACCAAAAAATTCGATACCGAGATTTCACGGGAAATATATGTTTTAGGGTCCCCTGTATCCATAAAAAGTATTTTCAGAAAAAGTTACGTGTGTGTCCATGTATCAGTGTGTCCGTGTGCCTGTGAACACAATAACTCAAAAACAAAAGTCGGTAAAGTACCAAACTTGGTATTTAAGTCTTCCAGGGATGCGACAGGAAGATTTTGAGAAATATCCCCCCACCCCAAAAATGGCTCTAACGATTTTGATTAAAATATCATATATGAATAATATTTATCTGACAAATAAAATGTATATCTTGAATTTTCTGGGAATAGCGTCTGAAGACTATTTTATTCTGGACGAATTTTACGGAATTTTGCATAACTGCTAAACCGTAAATGATGGAGAAAAACTTACCATACAAAAAATGTAGAGCACTTTAAAAATTACAACTTATGTTAAATGCATTTTTCCATGGAGTTGTTCGTTTTTTAGATATTCCTTATTTTTGGTTTCAATTTTAAAAAATTATGTTTTTCTCACTCAGGAATTTGTCAGCTCCTGTGCATACAATGAAGGAACTTGAATCATATAGCAACCAGCTTTTGACTATCAGTTTGACTTATGGTACTCCGTTATTTCGCTTCTGCTTTCAAGGAAGCAAGTAATAAGACTATTTCTGCTATTTATTTCCGATTAGCATTAAGTAAATAGAGCAATAAGCTTTTTAACAATAATTTTTTGCAGTGATGTAGAGAAAGTCATGTGAATGGAGCACATCAGATTTTTTTATCTCTGTTAGAAAAATTTAAAACGGGAGGAACTTTTAGAAAGCACAATATATTATTTAATATTATTTATGATATTTAATATGATTTCTATCGCAATGTAATGAATAGTATCGTCGAAATTGCGATGAAGGCAATATATTTCCTAGCGTAACATTATTATACCAGTTTGTATTCGAAACGAGTCTCTTCTTTAAAATTCTACTCCTCTTGTTGGAGATAGTAGAATAGGCTTTTGTAGACGAGTGAATAGATAAAACTATGTGAATACAATGCAGGATATTTTCAGCCCCTTGTAGACTGGATGCATGCAGATAGCTAGAGCTTTGTTGTTACACCCTTCTGAGTTAAGTATTGAATGCAATTATTACCAACTGTTGAAATTTGACGAGCTAATTATGTTGGTAATGAATATTTCTTCGCGCTCCAAGTACACAGTTACCATAGTAACGTCACGCAATAGCGGGCGGCTCTTTAAAAATGAATGCCAGTAAGTATGTACTTAAGACTACTCCTATGGGGAAGAATATGAACTAGTGTCCCCGACAAACTTCTAGAAGCGATGTAATATTAATAATCCTATGCCAGTACAAGTTTCTAAATTACCTGCAGCAGCATCATCAAGTATGAATGGCGATTTCTTTCCTCTCAAAGCTGTTTCTTCTTCGGCTCTTCTAATGAAGCACTTTTCCAGCTCTTCTGCTTTTGTTTCACGTTTGCTTTTTACTTTTGCTCAAAGTAATGAAACGCTGAGGTTGAAACGTTTGTGGCATTTGCTTAGCAATGCTCTCTCTCTCTCTCTCTCTCTCTCTCTCTCTCTCTCTCTGCCCTCAAATGGCAGTAGCTGTTTAAAGAACACTACACAAGATGTAAATACACAAAACAAAGAAGCCATACTTGCTCTAGCAATACATTATCATTCTTTGATGTTAAAACTAGAACTCGTATTTCTGCAGAGAGAATCACAGAAAAATTAAAAAGGGAATATTATCTATTACACTCACATATCACTCTCTCATCGCTCTTTCAAATACAGTCCATACAAAAAAAATCTGATGTGTTCCATTCACATGACTTTTTCTACAGCGCTGTAACAAATTATTGTTAAAATCTATCTACTTTATGATAACCGAGTCAAACATTAGAACAAATTGTCCTAATTACTTACACTAGGCTAAAACGGATGTCAAATCTCTTAAAAGCTGGTTGTCATGTGGTTGAAATCCGTTTTCTTACAGGGCCAGGAGCTTACAACTTCCCGTGTGAGAAAAGTTTGTTTTTCAAAATCTGAAAATGATAACAAAAATATCTCAGAAATGGTCAATTCTACGAAAATAATATATGACATAAATTGTGTGTTTTAATGTGATCTACATTTTTTGTCTATCTAGCTCTTACAGTTTACAAGTTACAAAAAATTCAGAATAAAGCTGTCTTTAGAGACTATTCCCAGAAAATTCAATATATTTTATTTACCAAATAAATGTCTTTAATATACGGTATTTTAATAAAAATCGTTAAAGCCATTTTTTAGAAAATCAAAGTTTTCGAATTTTTCCATGTACAGATTAATTTTGGGTGGGGAATTTTTCTCATCTCCATGTCATATCCCTGGAAAGTACTAAACTTAAATACCAAGTTTGGTATTTTATCAACTTTTCGTTTTAGAGTTTTCCTGTTCAAAGACACACGGACTATGTTCTAATTTTTTTTTTGGGATTCAGGGGGACCCAAAACATTTATTTTCGGTGAAACCTCGATGTCGATTTTTTGGGTGGAGTGCAATATCTTCTCTTTATACTATGTACATATTACGTGTAGAGAAATTAAAAACGATATTAATATTTAACTAAAAACAAATGGTCAGAGATCCCTAAATAAAATACTAACTTTAAAATCTGATGTGTTGCATTCACACGACTTTCTCTAAAACTATTCTTTATTACAGATATACTTTTATCTGCATCATGCTAATTCAGACAAATATTGGTATAATTTGTGTTACTATTTGCTTCTTTGTAAGTAGATGGGAAATAAGGGGACACACTAGGCAAAAGCGATGGTCAAATACTTAAAAACCGGTCGGTATCTGAAACAATTCAGGTTCGGTTCGCTTTGCCAACTCAAGAGACACGAAACGAAAGGACTCTTTCATTTCGAGAAAAGTAGGGAAGTTTAAAACTGAAATAAACAGCAAGGAATAGCTCGAAAAAGGCCCATTCGACAGGATAAACATACATGACATAAATTATATACTTACTAGATCTACATATTTTGTGCAGTAAGATTTTTCTATCTCCTACAGTTTACCAGTTATGCAAAATTGAGCAAAATGTATTCCGAATTAAGAGGCTATCACCAGAAAACTTAATGTACACATTATATGTCATGTAAACGTGCTTAATATACGTTATTTTAATCAAAATCGTGCGAGTAATTTTAAGAAAAACAAAAATTTCAAAAAATGTTCTATGTAAAGGGTAGTTTTGAGTGAGAGATTTTCTTGAAAATGTTATGTCTACTGACGACCTTACAGCCGGATTATGTTGTGTTTACAGTTAGTAGTGTTTATTCAAAGTATTTAAGGCAATTTTTGGTTCCGCCGGCTTTGAAGTGAGTTTCGTAGAATGGATTTTTAATGCAAGGACTGTTGAAATCCATTGTTAACTTATTAAGATTTACGGTGAAAATGTAGTGACAGATGGAATGGGGAAAGTGGCTTAGGTAATTGAATGATGGATGATCCATTATTAGTGATGAATCACGGATTGGGCGGCCTTCTGTTGTCACTGATCGCTTAGTTGAGCAAGTGACTCTGTCTTCACTAGCGGCAGCTTTCTTTGAAGAGAGCGTATAAAAGTTGATTCCCCGCTATGATAAATCCATTAACAATGGTGGTAACTATGTCGAAAAATAGGTTAAGGAATACTCTTATGTTAAATAAAGGAGTGATTTATGCCTTTTTTTCAAATCGGTAAATACTTTCCAGACATGTCTTGTTATTATCGTTTATTGCTTAAGCTTGGTCATTTACTTATTTCCGTTGCATCTACAGGGAAATGTGCAATAGACGTGTTTCTGCAATATTTATCATGCGTAATGTGAAGTAGATAAAAGAGCTATTTTAGGAATAGTTTGTTGAAGAATGTGTGGAGAAAGTAATAAGGCTGTACTGCCAAAATCACAAACATTTACCTAGGTAGAGAAAATTGTTTGACCTTTTCTCACTATAAGTATTATTTTAATGTCAGGGACTTAGTAGTTTTAAATAAAACACATTTATTTTGAATCATTGAAGAAATATTCGCCAAGTATTCTTCTCAGCACGAAAATTTGTCGAGCTAAGCATAACTAGTAAAGAAACTAGGAGAGATAAAATACTTAGATACGAATGCAATAATTTATATAAGAAAGGTTTGTGCTTGTACTTCGGACAGAAGAGAGCAAGGAGGCCATGAATCACAAGAGGGCGATATTTCACACAAGTCTCCTTGTTTTTATGAAGAAGGGGTGGACAGTGTATTGAATATATTACTTCAGGAGAAGTCTTGCAAAGCCAACATAATGATACATATTGTCTTCTGTGCTGGCATATTTTATACTTTTTGTAAAGTTTTCAACTTGGGGTGGCTTTATCCAAGTTCACCTCACACGACTACCCAGCTTCTTCAAAGGCATCTTTACTTTCTCTGAATCATTTCTGTAGCTCTCCACATAAAGTACCATTCCAATATTTCACCGCAAATACATATTTTGTGTTTTTAGGACTCCTTAATTAAAACATGCATTTTTAATGGGTTTTTTTACACAAACCATGGTAGCTCAGTGGTAGAGCAACCGGCTAGAGACCGACAGTGGTTAAAATCCCGGCTATGGCACTCTCCTATGCAATTCCTGGCCTATACACGGCTGGTGTGAAAAAAAAAAATTAACAGTATTTGTTTATAATATTTGTCTAAACTATAAATCCCGGTACTTATGCTATTGTAAACCACTAGTGGGGTATATCATCTTAAAATAATTTGATATCACCTTATCGTTTACCGGGAAACATGCGAGTCAGTTGAGAAATTTAGTGCCATGCCGGTATTTTGCCATGGTAGCTCAGTGATAGAACAACTGGCTAGTGACAGAAAGATTTTGGGTCAAATCCCGACTATGGCAATGCATTTTTCAGTCGTACTCTACTTAAATGAATATTACCATCCCGAACTCTCTTTTACATGGAACTTTTTTTCGAAAGCATTTATTTTTTCTAAAGGTTCTCATACGAATTTGATTAAATAGTAATGCTAAAGATGTTTATATGAAAAATAAAAATTATACCTTGAATTTTAGAGAGTACACTATGAACATTTCTTTATTTGGAAAGTATTTTGTATAAGCGATATACGTTTAGCAATAGAGTCAACAAAACTGCATATCTCTTTAAAACACACATTTATTTCATTTATTTCAAATAACTTGTTTGTTGGCAGTTCCAATTGTTTATTATACCTTTTTAATTTTTCGAATTGATCAGTACTTTTGTCATAAGGTCCTTTTGATCTTCAGTATCTCATCATTGTATGTAAAGTGTATGGAGGCTTAAGTTCAGCACATAGCGTCAAATTCTTAAACATTTGTCTATTACTGTTCATTTTGCGTAATGTACCTCTTTCTTTTATGACTTATTTTAATTAAAATTAAGTATTTGGAAAACAAATAATAATATTTTGTGCAACTATTAGAGAACGATGAGGTTAGAGAAATACATGTGAATTTTAGACATCAGATATTTTTACCTGTGAAAATGTGCAACATTTTCAGCAAAACAGAAATTGCAAAAACATTTTATTAGGTTGTTTCATAAGTAATGTCGGTTTTTTGATTTTGGTGTTCTGAAAATTTATTGGTTTCTTTTGGTTTGGCAATGCTATTTAAGGTTGCCAGGGCTAGTGTTGCGTACCTTGCGAGCATGTATCAGTCTTCAGTTGTTAATTAATGTTAAATCACACAATGAAGATAACAAAGTTTGAACTTAAGAGTCCTTCTAAAGCACTACTGGAAACAAGATTATAAAGCCGTTGCCGGAGCTCAAAGAATATATAAGTGGAAGGAGAAGGTGTCATTAGTGAGCGTGTGGCACTACGATGGCTCAACATTTCAACAATGGAAATGAAAACACTAAAGATTTATCACGTTCTGGAAGACCTAAAGTATGAAATATTGAGAACAGACGCCACATTTTGGGAGAAAATCCGCAAAAAAGTACCCGTAGGCCTCAGAAGAACTTGGTGCATCAAAAGATACCATACATCGTCACATTAAGACACTTGGAAAATCATACAGAAGCTGTAGATCTGTACCTCATGAACTGACACCTCAACAGACTCAACGTAGAGTGGATATCTGTCGTCAGCTGACCCGTAATCCCATGGATGATAGGTTTTTCAGGAGAATTGTCACATGGGATGAAAAATGGGTATATTACCGAAATCCAGATGCCTCAAAACAGTGACTTGATCCCCACCAACCTGCCAAAGTCAACGTTAAAAAAATCGGTTCGGTCCCAGAGTAATGTTGTGTGTCTGGTGGAATTTTGAAAGTGAGATTCACTGGGAGTTTGTTCCAAACGGGCGGGCGATTGATGCGGGTCTTTATTCTCAACAACTGGAACGACTTCACGAAATTTTGAGACAGAGATACCCAGCATTAGTTAACCGAAATAGAGTTCTATTGCAACAGGACAATGCAAGACCCCATACTCCTCAAACAACCATGGAGAAAATTCAGGAATTGGGAGAAATCGAACTGATACCTCACCCAGCATACAGCCCTGATCTCGTACCATCATATTATCATCTTTTTCGATCCATGGTCCTTTTAGTACGAAATTTTGACAACTTTGAAGCAGTGCAAGTCGGTCTCACGGAATTCTTCGTATCAAAAACCAGACACTGGTACCATCGTGGGATAATAAACCTCGCTGAAAGATGGCTCAATATCATAGAATCTAGTGATCTATATATTGAATATTAGTTAGTTGCTTGTCAGAACACATTTCAAATAATTGTTTTTCTTAAAAAGCGACATTGCTTATGAGGCAGTACCTATAATGTATGTATTTAAAATATATCTATTTTTGTATTTAAAATACATATATTTGCCTACAGTGATAAAATACATATCAAATTAAAGAGGAAATTCCAACTAATAAGACTGCACAGATAATTAAAATAGTAATTTTTGGGATTTTCGTAATTTATTCTCCCTTTAAATTCTTCTAATTGGAGAAAAGGCTTCATCATGCGCTCGTTTATTGGCTGAAGGCGCTCGAGTGTAATTATGGCTATAGAGTTCGGCAGTTGGGTTGACAGGCGCAGGCTCGATGCGAGAACACATCCTCACAGGTGGCTTTCATATGACGTCATCATAACCGTAATCTTAAACCACAGATTTCCGCCTTAATTCGCAATACATCGGCCGAGACTTCCATGGTGCAAGCAAAGGGAATCCTTGCAAAATCTTGTTCCGTATCAAGTTGCCACATTTTAGAAATTGCATATTATGTTGTAGGGAAGTGGGGCAGATGGCAGTTTTCATGCGAATCAATAATTCGACACCCCACCTCCAAATATTCCTTTTTATGTGTCTCTTGATGTTCACATACGAGGGCTCTCAACCTTTACAAGCAGGTTATTTTATGAGTTTGCAGAAATAATTTATATTTTCGTGGAATCAAAGAACAATGAAAAGCTTGTACTCGTATGTGACCTGTATTTACATCCAGAACATATTCGTTAATAAACATTTTAAATTCCCTTTGTAATATATTTTCGCTTTGAAATTTATATGCTAAACTTTTTTCAAAATTTTTTATGTATGACGTTTTAAATTCGTTCGTTGTTATTACTTTTTATATTCTATTTTTGTATATTAGTTTTCAAATCTGGCAGTTTTTGTAGCTACAGTGGGGTGATGAATCCTTTTACACATTTTGTTCAGATTCTACTGCGTCAAGTTTTACTTCTACCTCGATAAGATATTTTCATTCCACTCAAACGTTCTATATTGAGTTAAATCGGAAATATATCATATGAGGAACATGAATTAATAACAAAATATTTTTAGGAAAAGGAATCATATTGAGTCTGCATTATGTTCTGGTTGGATGAATACTAAACTTGTAAGTTCAGGTCTTTTAAACATACAGCAGAAAGATTTTCAAGAAAATACCCCACCCAAAACTATTCTTTGCAAACAGCATTTTTCATTTACCAAAAAATTACCCTAATTATTTCGTAAATAATTTGTAACTATATTGAGTTTTCATTGAAATACATCAAATGAGGACCAAGAATTAATTACAAGACTATTTTTAAAAAAATAATTATATTGTGCCTGCATGTGTGTCGGTGAATAGAATAACTGAACAATAGAAGGTCGGATAGACACCAAGCTTATAAATTCAGATCTTTTAAAAATACTTCACAAAAATTTTCAAGAAAATACTCTACTCTACTCTATTTTTTGCAAGCAACATATATTTTTTTTAAAAAATTAGCATTATTATTTCAATCAGAATATCAATGATTAGTCAAATAAAATATAATTTTGAATTTTCTACAAATAGTCTGGAAGTGTGCTTCCCGAGGGAGGATTTGGTTTACTTTTGAATAACTGGCAAACCATAAGAAATAGACAAAAACGTACAAAGCAAAAACGTAGTTGTATTTAAACATAACATTTATTTGAAATACGTGTTTAATTGGTTTCAAAGGATTCTGAGGCATATATTAGTATCGGTTTACATTCTTTCTGATAGGGTTTTCTCTATTCATTTTTTTCTCACTATGTCATGGGAAGAGTATAGAATTTCAAGGGATGTATTCCCTTCGGAAAACGCCCTATACTAGACCTAATTCATTAGCTTAAAACACTGGATTGTCAAGGACATCTGAACTTGCTTTGTCAACATTAATTACTTTCTCTACACGTACTATGTACATAGTGTATAGAGAAGGTATTGTATTCCACCCAAAAATTCGATACCAAGATGTCACCGGGAATACATGTTCTGGGTCCCTCTGAATCCAAAAAAAGAAAAAGAATGTACAAAAAGGTCCGTGTGTGTCGTCTGTGTGTTTGTGTGTGTGTCTGTGTTTCTGTGGACAGCATAGCTCAAAAACGAAAAGGCCATTGAATACAAACTTGGTATTTAAGTTTGGCTTCTTCCAAGGGACACGAACATTTTTAGGAAAATTCCCCCATCCCCAACTACCAACATGGAACTTTTTTCGAAAATTTTGACTGTCTCAAAAATGGATCTAATGATTTTGATTAACATTTCGTATATTAAAGATATTTACCTGGCAAATAATATGTATATCTTGAATTTTTTGGGAATAACCTCTGAAGACTACTTTTATTCTGGAGAGTTTTACGGAATTTTGCATAAGTGCTAAACCGTAATAGATGGAAAAAAACTTTCTACAAAATGTAGAAAAACATCATTGATGTAATATATTTTTTTTTCGTGAAGTTGATTGTTATTAAGATATTCCTTGTTTTTTGTTTTAGCTTTAAAAAAAATATACTTTACTTTTTTTCTCAATTAGCATGAAGTAAATGTAAGCATTAGCTTTTTAACAATACTTTGTTGCAGAGATGTAGAGAGAGTCATTTAAATGGAACACATCAGACTTTTGTTCTTTTCCTTTGTAACATTTCCTCTCTCACCTAGACAACCAAGTTCAATCCCAGGGAACTACAAGTTTGATTTGTCTGGGCGGGTTTTCTCCAGGTCCTCCGTTTTCCCCCGCCAGTCGTTCCACACAAACTGCTCTATCATCCGTTCCCACCATTCCGAGTTCACCTATATTTCATATCGTTTACTTCCTAAAGTCCATAGCAGGCGCTTTTCCTCCATTCTTAGATTATCTGATCCAATGTCCTTTTCTCCTCAACAGGCGTCTGGCCCTATGCATTGGCTTAAAAGTTCTGAGAGGTTAAGACCTCCTTATGAGAAAGATATGGGTTATGCAGGTGGAGAAAAAATGTTTCATAGAATGGCATTACATCTGCATATCTGGAGTTGGGATGTGCTGTCTTTCCATATAACTTTCTCCTTGAAACATTATGAAATTTTAAGTGATACGCCACTGAAATGTCCGTTTATCGTTGATTGTTTTTATAATGTTTAACGCCCGCTAATATTACATATGGCACCGCAGGCGATGACACCAATGACATTGGAATGAAGATGGAGCACCAGTGGAATGTGGGGAAAACTGGAGAACGCGGAGAAAACCCGTCCCTGCAACGCTTTGTCCAACACAAATCTCACATGCGGTGGCTTCGGTTCGAACCCGGGCTGTCTAGGTGAGAGGCGAGTGGTCTAACCATTCGCCCACGGCACGGCGTCGTTGATTGATGAAATCAAGTGATGGTTTACATGTGGTTTAGTTATATTTATTTTGATAATAAACTTTTGTTCCATACAAGCCCAGTGTAGAATAAATCTGAAAAGGTTGGCACCAGAATGAAAAATCGGATGTGTTCCATTCACATGACTTTATCTATATCTCTGCAACAAATTATTCTATTTACTTCATCTAATGGAGCAAAAATTAGCAGAAATATTTTTATTACTTGCTTCCTTGTTAGTAGAAGCGAAATAAGGGGGTACTGTAGGTTAAAGTGATAGTCAAAAGCTAGTTGCCCTGTGACTGAAGTTCCTTTATTTGTATGGACACGAGTTGACAAATTTCTGAGAAAGGTAACTTTTTAAAGGTGAAACCAAAAACAAGGATTATCTCAAAAACGATCAACTTCACAAAAAAAAATGCATATAACATAAATTGAGTTCTTTAAGGTGCTCTAAATTTGTTATGTGGTAATTTTTGTCCACCTCTTACGATTTAGCAGTTATGCAAAATTCCGTAAAATTGACCGAGAATAAAGTAATCTTCAGAGGCTATTCCCAGAAAATTCAAAATATACATTTTATTTGTCATGTAAATATTTTTAATATACGATATTTTAATCAAAATCGTTAGAGCCATTTCTTAGAAAATCAACATTTTCGAAAAAATTTCCATGTAAAGGGTAGTTTGAGGTAGGGGGGATTTTTCTCAAAATCTTCGTGTCGCATTCCTGGAAAATACTAAACTTAAATACCAAGTTTGGTATTTTACCGACTTTTCGTCTTTGAGTTGTCGTGTTCATGAGCACACTGACACACGGACACACACACGGACCTTTTTCCGAAAATACTTTTTTTGGATACATGGGACCTTAAAGCATATATTTCCGGTGAAATCTCGGTATCAAATTTTTTGGTGGAGTGCAATACCTTCTCTATATACTATATACATAGCGCGCATAGAGAAAGTAAAAATTTGATGATACAAATGGAATTTGAATAATGGGTGTTTTCTCCCTGTGTAATTGCTCTAAAAAACTGAGCTTAAATGGCAACATGAAGGTACGCCATTAAATCCTCCAACTAGTTCACATTATTACTTCCTCTGCCATGTTATAGTAGGTAGAGAAGGTATTGCAGTCCATTCAAAACTTCGATACCGTGAGGTCACCGAAAGTAAAAGTAAGACATAACGATTTTCAAGATAATCGCCACAGCCTTTAGAGGAACAATTTTTCGAAATTTTCAAAATTGGTTGTAAGGATTTTGATTAAACTACAATAAAATATATACACTATAAATAAAATGTGACTTTTCTGTGTATTTCTTCTGAAGTCGTCTTCATTCTGATGATTTTTGCTTAACTGGTGCAGTGTAAAACAAATGATTTTACTGCAAATAAAAAGTAGAATTTGTTAAAATACACAATTTATGTCAAACATATTTTTTGTGGAGTTAACCATTTCTTAGATAATCCTTTGTTCTTTTTTTAAATTTCCCAATAGTTATTACTTTTTTAAACTGAGAAATAGTATTTCGTTCTCATTTTCCATGGTCATGGAAATAGAAGGGAATTTTTAGGTAATCATATAGCGACAATCTCTAAAAACATTTTCCTATCACTTTGCCATATTCCCCTTATATCTTTAAAAAATACAATATTTGTGTCCATTTTTATTTTTTTAACAGGAAGTAGATAACTATAATAAGCTTTTGTATGAACAGTTTGTTGCAGAATAGGTAGAGAATATCATATGTAACACATTTATCATTGTAACTTCAAGGCGTTTTCAGAATACTTTGAGTTAATATGGCGACTCGATTCTCGTTAATACTTCAACTCCCGGAATTCATAGTAGTTACTATTGGATCAATCAATTTTAATTAATTTCTCTTTCACACATGTCAAGTGTAGGTTAAACTTGTAGAATTTGACTGAAAATTTCAAGGCCATCTTGGTATTTGAACCACGCAACTTCGCTTTTCCGTGCCGTTGTTACAACCAACTTAGGTACCATGGCACGGTAGGAAATTCTCCAATTCAGGCTCTTTCTGCTTTGGAGTGCGCCGAAAGAGCAGTGAATGGCTCGCAACTCACAGGAGTCTACTTGCAATGTGGCGCAGCATTGAAGGCCAGTTATCGTCACGGCTGAATCAAGCGTTGGAAACAAAGTGGCAGACGCAAGTATTGTAGTTTGACCTTTACCCAATGACGTATTAACTACTATGCTCCGAGCCACTACTATGCTTCCAGCTCTGCTCCGAGTTTTGGGGTTGAGTATTCACACTCTTACTCAGACGAGCCGACCTGGAGCAGCCTGCTCTAAATAACTCATATTTTTAATTTCCGCGACCACTTATATACAATGTACACAGCAAGTAGAGAAAACATTGTATTCCCTCCAAAAATTCGATATCAAGATTTCACCGGAAATGAATGCTTTGAAACCGCCAGAATAAAAAAACGCATTTGCCCCTGTCCGTAGACAGAATAACTGAAAAACAAAAATAAAGTTAAATAGCAAATTTGATATTTAAGTTCAGTATCTTCCAAGGATGCGACCCAAACATTTTCAGGAAAATCCCCCCATTCCAACTATCCTTTATATTGATCATTCTAACGATTTTTATTAAAAGACTACATGTTTAAGATGTTTTATGACAAACGAAATATATATCTTGTACTTTCTGGCAATGATCTTTGAAGTCTCTTCATTCAAGATGACTTTTGCCTAACTGGTAAACCGCAAGAGACAAAAACTTACTACACAAAACCATAGAGTTCGTTAAATAACACAATTTATGTTATATACATTTTTGTAGAGTTGATCGTTACCAAGATGTTACTTGTCATTTGTTTAAGTATTAAACATGTTTTGTTTAATGTCTTTTGTTTTACTTTTGGCCATGTAAAGAGAACTGAATTTCCATTGTTTCAAATAGCGACCAGCATTTATAATCTCAGGGTACCGTTTTAGTGTAGTATATTTCCTTATTTCCCTCCTGCTTACAAGGAAGCCAATAATAATGCAATTTCTCCTAATGTTTATCTTTATTTACATAAAACAAACTTTGTTTGCAGAACAGGTATAGAAAGTCATAAGAATGAACCACGTCAGCTTTTTGTCTCCAAGTTTTAAATGACATTTTTCCGAGCTAAGTGGTTCACTCTGTGTGTAGAGAAATTCGTGAGCATGTTGTACATAAAATATATCTGAAGTCGGGAAGGGTCTGAAATAAATGACCGAGTGATCATGGTAGGTTATTTGACAGCAGGTTTTGGGGGACATTGGTTCTAAGGTGGTGGGTGATACATAATTCGCAGGGGTAGCACTGCTACACGTGGGAAGCCTATGTGGTCACTGCAGAAGCCATAAATATGATAGTAGAGAAGGGGGAGCTGCTTTCCAATCAGGCGAGGCAGTTCCTGCCTCAAGTAGTACACGGTTTTTGAAACCAAACCTGAAGTATCCTCATATCACAGTTATGTTATCTTAGCGAATCACAAAATATTCTTTTTACATTAAAAATCGTATGTGTTCCATTCACATGACTTTCTCTACATCTCTGCAACAAATTATTGTTAAAAAACTTATGCTTCTATTTACTTCATGCTAATCGAGAAAAATTAGCAGAAGTAGTCTTAGTACTTGCTTCCTTGTAAGTAGAAGCGAAATAAAGGCATACCATAGGTTAAAATGATAATCAAAAGCTGGTTGCTATGTGATTGAAGTTCCTTTGTTTGTATGGACACGAGTTGACAAATTTCTGTGTGAGAAAGGTAACTTTTTTAAAGGTGAAACCAAAAACAAGGATTATTTCAAAAACGATCAACTTCACAAAAAAAATGCATAAAACAGAAATTGCTCATTTTTAAGTGCTCTAAATTGTTTGTGTGATACGCTTTTCTCCATCTCTTATGGTTTAGTAGTTATGCAAATTTCCGTAAAATTCATTCACAATAAAGTAGTCTTCAGAGTCTATTCCCAGAAAATTCAAGATATATATTTTATTTGGCAAGTAAATATCTTAAACATAAAAGATTTTAATCAAAATAGTTAAAGCCATTTTTAAGAAAATCAAAATGTTCGAAATATTTTACATGTAAAGTGTAGTTTGGGGTGGGAGAATTTTTCTCAAAATCTTGGCGTCAAAAAATAAATGTAAATGGCGTGTTATTTATGGACGCTCCTTAACTACTGTGGTTCTCAGCGTCCCATTCTATATTGGGCATGAAATACTGCTTAATTTTTCTCAGATGCCTCTCTATCAGGCTTGAGGTTCTTTTACGCGCCGTAAATCTACGACACGGGACCCACGGCTTTACTTCCCTTCCGAAGGAAGCCATGCAAAGGATATTTACATCCGAAAAAATCCATCGTCCTCCACCGGTATATGAAGTCAGCATGGTAACCATTACACTATGGAGGGCGACATCTTGGCGTCGCATTCTTGGAAGATAGCAAACTTAAATACAAAGTTTGGGCTTTAACGGTCTTTTCGTTTTTGAGCTATGCTGCCCACAGACACACACACAGACAGACAGGCAGACAGACAGACAACCACACACGGACATTTATCTAAACTTTTTTTTTTTGATTCATAAGGTCTCAAAACATATATTTCCGATGTAATCTCGGTATCGAATTTTTGTGTGCAATATTATACCTTCTCGATACACTATGTACATAGTTCATATAGAGAAAGTAAGAAGGATTTATTTCTGGTGTACATTATCTTTGCGATGATTATTATTATAATTATTACTGATTTAAGGGTTTTCTAAAGAAAAAAGCTGTTATTTTTTCTGAGTTTAATCTCACGTCCGCTGGCCCGTAATTTATTACTCATATTTTATAAGCAATGTTACAGGCGCATGTTTTCATATGTAACGTGAAGCCTATCAAAACTGCCCTCTCCAACTTTATGGGTTTAGTTTTACTTCCTATAATTAGCATATTCCACGTGCTAGGGGAAGATAAATCGCTGAAACCGATCTTTTAGAGGGCAGTAAAGCGAGGTACTGCAGATTCTTCAATATTTACCTCGTAAGAGCCTTCACTTGTGAACTTAAAAACTTATACCTAAAGCTATCATTTTATTGACAGGAAAACCTTTAATATTAAGCTTGTTTCAGAGTATTTGTTAAAGAGTGTGAACACATTGCCAGGAACTGTTAACTCTACGGGAAGTAGCGGCATTTTTACGCTTTAAGGAAAAAACTTAAATTCTACAATTTTGCTTGGATTGATTTGAAACCTTAACACACCAATTGTAGTAACAGGAATATTTTGCATGCTAATTTTCAGACTTTACTTCAAAATAGTTTCTATGTTAATATATTTATAGTGTTTATTGCCATTAATTAAATAATTCCACACGATGCAATTTCAGTCACAAAAATATGATGCTTTGCAGTTATACTAATAAATTCAATATTATTAAATTGATAAGATGAAAATTTGTCTGATAATTGGTTTAGGAGAAGAAATATTTAATTGTCATTTTATTAATTTGTTATTTTTGCTATTGAAATATGAAGTTTATTATTTAATTACACAAGCACAGGTGGTATTATAAAAAAATCATCTCATTTATTTTCTTTTGTACTATTTATAACCAAGTATAAACGTTTTCAAGCTTCTGTTTCAAAAACTGCATCGTGTGGAACAATTTAAAGTTTTGAAAATGCTGAAAAACAAAAACACGGGAAAATAGGTTTTAAGGTATAACATGATTTAACACTGTTTCATTGTAGGTCTTAGAATTTCATATTTTCGTACAGAACTTTTTAAAACAATAATATCTGTCAACTCTCACGGAGTGTTTACACTAATTCCGAGTAATATATAAAGCAAAGGAAAACTGCAAGTCATTTGGTCCGAGTCAAGGTGCACTCTACCGCCAAAACAGTCTCTATTTCACCGCCGGAAAGATGCTGTTGTTGGGGTGTGGGAAGGCACGCCAGGTGCTCTAACTCGCCTGTGGTTTAGGATGGGGAGGGCCCAGGCTGAATAATCGGTGGTATTACATGCCTGGATGATGACCGGGCAGGTAGGAGCATATTATTATACTCATATTTATTAGTTATTAGTGCACATTAAAGCATTTTCAACTTAAAATAGACATTTAAGGCCAAATGTTATTGGTCAAAACCAAATTTCGGATTTTTAGCAATTTTATACACAGTGAAAAGGTTAAAGCTCCACACCCACTTACAGTCACCCATTTAAATCGTCACGTGATACAGTTTAAAGCGCCGCATGGTAATAAAACAACAGGAAACCGAACTATAAGCATTGCATTATTTAATTAGGCAAAAAAGTTTTTTTTTTTTTTTTTTTTTTTTTTTTTTCATTTTTTGCACTTTTTGATCAATTTTCACAGATTGGTATCATTTTCACCAGGGATAGGAAGTCACTGAATACTTTTGCATTATATTCCAGCTTAATATTACAGAATGAATTGTATACAGTGTTTTTATACACAAGAAATTATCTCTTTGTCTTTCCTTCGTCACGCTCATGGTCCTCTTAGTGGGCTGCAACAAAAAGCACAGCGTGTGGATTTAAAATTTGATGGCACAGTAACCAGGGCGTGCACATTCAGTAATGCACGATGCGATTGTAAAGTAATGGGTGAGGAATTCAGCTCTCTCACGTAAAATATTAACTTATTCGAGTCCTATGTTTTTACTCTCTCTTGCACACATGTACATATAATGTAACAGTAGCTGGATAAGGTATTGTATTCCACCCAGATATTTTATGTCCAGATTTCACCGAAAATGCATTTTGAGGTCTCCTATGTAAAAAAAAATTTAGAAAAGTTCCATGTGTGTGTGTGTGTGTGTGTGTGTGTGTGTGTGTATGTTTTTTAACTTTGGTATCTTCCATGGATGAAATATGAAGATGTTCAAGAAAATCCTCCCCCTAAACTACTTTTCACATGGAGAAAGTTTTTATCTTTTGATTTTCTCCAAAATTGTTCTAAGGCTTTTTATTAAAATGCCGTATATTAAAGTACTTATATGACAAATAAAATGTGTATCTTGAAATAGAAGAATAGCCTCTGAAGTCCTATTCACTCTGAATTCTTTTTGCATAACTGATAAACCGTACGAGATAAATAAAACTTGACTGCACAAAACTGTAGTTCTCGTTAAAACACAAAATTCATGACATAGGCAGTTTTTGTTGAGTTTGTCCGAGATATTCCTTTTCTATTGGTTTCAATTTTAATGTACTTAAATGTTTCTTATACGGGGACTTTTTAACTTCTAGCCATGCAAAAGAACCGAATTGTAATCACAAAGCAACCATCTTTTAAAATATTTGACTATCGCTTTAGTCTAGTAGACTCCCTTATTTACCTTCTACTTATAAGGTAATACAATGCTCGTTTGTCTTGATTAGCATGAAGTAGATATGTAATAAACTTTTTAAGAACAATTTGTTGTAGAGAGATAGAGGAAGTCATGCTCCCCGCTAATCGAGATAAATATTAGCAGAATGGTCTCATTATTAGTTCCTTTTAAGTAGAAGGTAACTAAGGGGATACACTATTCTAAAGCGATAGTCAAATGATTTAAAAGCTGTCGTTATGCGGTTGTCATTGAAATTAAATACTTTGTTTGGTCAGGAGTAAAACAAATGAAACACAGACGACTTCCTGCTTGAGAAAACTATTAGTATTTTAAACTTAAAACAAATTACAAAGAATATCTTGGAAACGGTTATTTTCACAATACAAATGTAAAGGACATACATTTTGGTTTTGATGGAATGGAGTAGAAAGAAGGATAATCATTTGTAAGAAGCTTGTTTGGTAGAGAAATCAAGTTTCACTCAGTTCGATCAGACCTGGAAAGTCAGAAAGATCAGGAAATGCAGGAAAACTAACTTCTCAGGAAAATTATAGTATGATACAGTTTATGGAAATCCATTAATGGCACAGAAACCAGGAATTTTAATATGTAATTGTGCAACTGTGAATAATGTGCAGTAATGTTTTAATAATTGTATAAAGCCATTCAGATGCTGGAGAAAGAAAAAGCAAGCATTAACTTTTGTCTTGGAAGTCTGTAGTTTATTCATTGTATATGTATTACCCTCTATTCGGTTAATTTTTTTGAATATCTCAAAATTTGGTTATTTTTACGATATTGTCTCTATTCCGTTGTTTCTCCCAATATACTTGAAAGAACATGGAAGTTTAAATCCTGTTAAGTAACGCTTCAATCTCCTAACACCGTCTTATCCTACACCGAAATGCTTAATGAAAGTACATCTGCAAATATTTATTTTAATTAACACGAAAATTTCGTAAACATAGTTTGCAGAAGTTACATACCAATAAACAATAATGGACAGAGAAAGTGGTGTGAGATTATTATTAAAACTACGAAACGCTACAAGCAAGTGTGCTTGGAGATGTGAATGGGGCGGACCTGGATGCATAGCTTCAGACTTACAGACGCTATTCGCTGAAACTAGAGAGGTCAAAGGAGAGTTCCAAAAAGACGTCCAACAAAGAGCTTCTCCTGTGGAGTGTCACGAACCTTTACAGTCAAAGGAGAAACGTGATCTACCCTGTGGCAATGTGTGTATGTAAGCATATAATCGACCGGTCTGCGAATGTTGCAAGTTCTGGGCGTATGTGCCCTTCAATGTTAATTCGAATATATACTTCTTTACATTTTAGATAATTCAATGTCTGTTAACAACCCCCACATATTTATAGAAGGTTTAAGAATACTGACATCACTCCGCAGATTTTCCTTTTACGGACAATTTAGAAACAATAAGTGTACGATACTAGTGTAACAGCGCTCACTGTAGTCGCAAAAAGTTAATAAATTAAAAAACGAGATAATATTTCACAAATTAGTGATACAATACTTGCCAGCCAGCTATTAATAGCCTCCATGCGGGCTGGCCCGGTTACCTGACCGCGCTCCTGTTAATTGATAGTAGTAGGACTGTCAGGGAAGAGAGACGGTAATACTTTAGACATTTAGGTTATGCCTTCATAGTTATTCTGAGCCCATGGAGAAGACCGCGTCATCTTGTACCTGTCTGGAGAAGTTTCGAGCATCTTGTTATTAGCTTCTTCTGGACTCTTGTCTACTTTTTGCTTTGGAGGGGGGCTGTAATCAAAATATTTAAGAAGGAATTAACATGGTGTTTAGGTAGGAATGGGTAGATTTTCTTTTCTTTCAAGTGTTTCTGTGTATTCTTTACTTATGGGGATATTAAATCCTGCACCGCCGTTGCAATCGAGGATTTCAGACAATTAACAAGTGAGGAGTTGAAGGTTCGGTGCCACAGTTGGTGACCCTAATATAAACCTACCAGGCTTATGTAGCATATGGTCATTTACGTGGAGAAGTTTCTCTTGGAGAGATATAGCTTTTATCAGGTTCCAAAATTCTTCAAAGTGATTTACCTGGTTTATTAGCTGTCCAAGTGTTGCCTCAAAACTTCTGAGGTGCCTGGAGAACGATGTAATCACAGATTCTCTGCAGCTCGCCTTGACGAGTTGTTGTAGTCCAACTGTATCAGTACGTTCTCTTTCTTTCTTTATTTTTTTTGTGTTTAACGCCCGCTTTAACTACTAATGGCACCGCAGGCGGTGACACTGATGATACATGAATGATAATGGAGCACCAGTGGAATGCGATGGCGGGGGAAACCGGAGTTCCCGGAGAAAACCCGCCCAAGCGCCGTTTTGTCCACCACAAATCTCACATGCGGTCACTTGGGATCGAACCCCGGCTGTCTAGGTGAGAGTCGAGTGGTCTAACCACTCGGCCACGGCGCGGCCCTATTTCTTTATGACGCACCACAGTATTTCTTCTCAGGTCGCATTTCTACATGCAGAGCCTACAGGTAGTCTGAAGTTCCTAGTTATCTGTGTAGAACTGTGTCGGTGGTGTGACGGCAGTTGATTAAATCAACAAATATTTGTTCAGTATTATTAGTTCAATAACCAGTGTAAATAAAAGGTATATATCATCTAAATATACCTGCTAATCTAAGAAGTATTGAGGCGGCAAAAATGTTACAAATATGAACTTGGTATGTGCTGTAGATGTGGCTGTGAGTGTCGTTTTTCTCTATTGGGGAGTTGGGGTGTGATGGTATTGTAGTTTGAGGCTGAGGCTGATGCGAGAGTACATTGAAGATGCCTCCTCACCCACTTAATGGTCTTTGCAGATTGCACAGTACAGTAAGTCGACGGTCAGCGAATTTCAGCACAGTAGCGGAAGCATATAGTTGACGAGTATCCGAAGCAGCAGCTCGGTAGGGGAAGGGACGGATTTCCCACCCAATCTCATTGTGTATTATTTGTCCATCGTTAGCCATCCCAGACTTCAAGGCAATATTCCTCTTCGCAAAATTCAAGTCTGCCCAATGGTTATATTTCCTCGGCGTATGTTTTCTCATAGGCCTGTTATAGATCACTGGTAGTGTTGCCTGGCGTCAAGGAGAAGTGCATCTGGAAGGTGTTGATAAACTCCTCACATTACTAAGCCAAAGCGAGGAATAATACCGGAGGAGGGTTCAATTTGATTGTTGTCCTCAACATGTCACTACAATAGCTGTCGCCCTTGCTCCAGACCAAAGCAAATGTGAACTTTGTAACATATTCTTCTGGATCGTTCAACCAAGACTACAGGGCGGTCTCCACGAATTCTTTGTCAGTTGTTGTTGGTTGAAGGCTAGACTTGCAGCAGTGGTTGCTCCGGTTGGACTACTGGAGGCTGCTGTTTCGAGATGTAGTAGATGGCAGGTGGAGGTGGCGTTTTGGCATTAATAGCTGGTGAACTGCAGCGACGACCTTCGTTTTCCTACCATATTCATTCTGCGCCATATGTTATCGTTTTCTACTTAGATGCTTCCTTTTACGAAAAACCTGAAGACAGAATTTAGTAAAACAATAAAAAGAGGCTTGAAAAAGGATAAAGTAAAATTTGTGCATAGCTGTGGCTATTTTCAAATCGTCTTGGTTCTTTACGATTGTTTCTTTTGTTAAGCTCATCTGAGAGTTGCTGTCAATCCCAAAGTGCTGTGATTCTGTCCTTTGCCTCTTCGAGCTAGATAGCTTACTTACTCAGGTAGCGAGTGAGCCCGCATGGGAAATATCAACAGCTGACTGGAACACTTTGAGAACTGCTAAAATTAAATGCGTGTCATGAGCTTCTTTCCTCCAGTTCTCTAGGTACCATAGATTAGCATATTGGTGAGCTAGTATCGTTTGTGATTTCCTGAACATTCGCTAACCACAGACATATAAAAATAACCTCGTTAAAAACAGCTCAACCGGCTTTAAAATGTTTACATTAAACGTATTTAAACACATGATAGGTTCCATAGGCTAAATGGCATCTTAAAATGCTTTTCTTTAATTTGAGGAGTAGGTAAAAATCGAAAACCTGCTTATTTTTAACTTCTATAACACAACGTAGTATGAAAATATGAACTATTTCTCGCATATGCCTTTCACTAATCGTCTTCTGCAAACAATACTTACAAAATCTTTGAAGAATAAGTTTGATTTCATTGAAAAGGTAGGCCTTTGCTAATTTTAATTAATAATCCCCCTTCACAAATTGATTAACCTCTCCCCTCACAAACGTATCCATCATCCTCTTCACAAACCAGCTACTTGTTGTGAATTCAGATTAACTTGCATTTACATTACACTTACGCTCATGCCATCATGTGAGGTACGTTGACATTGCTGTACTTTGTGTGTTTTGTATTTCCACCGCAGATATTAATAAAATGTATATGCAGATTTAATGCTGCAGACATGTAATACCTTTATAATCATATTTCATATTTTTTGCTATTTAATTCATACCACTTTACCTACCTTTATTTATTAGCATTTACTTACGGTGTAATTATTCATGTAGCATTTAAATATAGCTATTTTGATGCATGCGTCCACAACACCACGTTCTCTGGCTCAATCAGTATACCCAGGCATACATAGATCAATCGTCAATTCAATTGATAAAGCTTTTGGACAGCTGACAGTAATTCATTTTATTTTCGCACAAGCAATATTTATATTATTACTATTATTATTATCGTCGAAAAAAACAGTATGAAAGATTCCTTCGTTAAAAACGTTGGAGAAACCGGAAGTGAAATTTCTCAAATTCGTCTCGTTGCTTCAAATTTTTCCTCGTTCTTCAGTGATGCACTTACCACATTTGAATCCCAATTTACTATTAATGAGTTTTAACTTTCCTTAACATCCCAGAAAAAATTATTATTAGTTCTCAAAACCATATAGTACATTGCAGTGAGAAAGCAAATTACAAACCTATTGTAATAAAATTAGCAACCAAAAAAATTAAACTGGCAGCTATAAATAATGAAAGGACATTAAAAGCTGAAACACAAGTTCCTGTACCATTCTGCTCTAAAGTGCATGGCGCATAAATAAAAATAAAATTGATCAAATGTTTTATTGCTAATATGTCACCATTTCTTTATCGTTTGCTTCTGCATTTAGAATACCGAAGTAGGTCACTAAAGGATGAGTTATTGTATTTTTACCATTTGTTTTTCAAATGAGCCGTTTAAACATAAAATGATATTACTGAATTGTATTCGAGCGTGTCTACTGGAATAAAGTCTTGGTTATATACTTGGAGATTACGCCAAATTGGGCGTTAAATGAAAAGTGAAAGGTCACCTTGTACAACAGCTGGTTTTGTCATTGCTTCAGATGCCTGAAATACATTCAGAACTATATATTTCTTGCTTATGGTAAAGTTCAATTCTTTAGATTACTATTTCGGGGATATTTGAAGAGTAAACTTTATCACAACGACATTGCTACCACCAACGATCTTCGCACACGTGTGTATGAAGTAGCCTTAGATATTGGGCAGAACGCAGAAGCTCTAATGAGGGTAGGGAAAATTGTCTAAGAAGATGCAATGTTTCCTGAGATTCTCACGGAAAGCATTTTGAACATCTATTGTAAATGAACACATCACATTGTTGATGGTGCAGCTATTGACCATTAACATATTCCTACTTAGCAGAGATGTAAAATTGATTTAATTATTCAACGGTTCACCCGAGCAAGGCATTTTCATAAATCACATTTGAATTTGCCTTATCTTTGATCATTAGACTAAATCTTATGCGTAGCCTCTTACGCCACTTTTAGTTCAGGTCTCGTGAATACAATCGGTTAACTTGAAAGAAAACCACCCCACCTCTTACAGTAGTTGATAATAAACACGCACGCACGTGGCGAACCAAATTTCAGGCACAAACCAAAACAAACCATTGTCCTCACTGCACACATACACACACAAACACACACACACACTCATGGTTGGATTTCGAACCATAGATCTTTGGCAATAAATGTCGATACTTTTACCACTTGAGCTACTACGGCAAGTAAGCACACTAGAACCTTTAATTCAACTCCATCATTCAAGTAAATCTTCAGGCTGATCTCAAATATTAGATATGTTCAAACTTCATAACTGAACATTTTCTACTTTGTTGCCTTTGGCGCGGCGCTCCGGAAGTCCTGTTTAAAATTCTACTCATGACGTTAACATAATTTGATCTTGTGTGTAAATCTTTCTGACTCTTGACAGTTACAGTCAGTCTGTTAAACGCTGTGTTCTTTAAAGTGCCTATAAAAGTCTCCACATATCTCTCCAAGTCATCGTCTTCAACCAACAACAAGAAAATTGCATCACCAAGCTCATTATACACTCTATACAATCTTGATTACAACGAATCTGCACGCTTGTTGTGTTTATGGCTCAACGACACCCATTATGTTTGGCAACACCAGATACGTTTGAAAACGCAGAAACTGAAAATCACAGTTGTTCCCAACAGACATTAGCTATCAGATCGCCTCTATTTTTCAATTCCTAAATTACTAAAACATGATCAAGTATTTATAAAGAATTTACTTAAGGGAGTTGAAATGCCCTATCTTGCCAATGTTAAAGTTTGACCCATTATGTCAGCAATATTTAACATAATGAGCTAAAGTTTTACTTTCTCTATCCCCGTATGTACAATGTAAATAGAGATAGAGAAATATTGTATTCCACCCAAAAATTCGATATCGAGATTTCATCGGAAATACATGTTTTAGGACCTCCTGAATCCCAAACAAGCATTTTCAGAAACAGGTCCGTGTGTGTGTCTATGTGTCTAAAAAATGAAAAGACGGTTAAATAACAAACTTGGTTCTCAAGGATGCGACATGAATATTTTCAAGAAAATCCTCCCACAACCAACTACCCCTTACTTGGAATTTTTTTAAAAAATTTTGATTTTCTCAAAAATGGGTCTAACGATTTTGATTAATATATCGTATATTAAAGATGTTTATCTAACAAATTAATTGCATATGCTGGATTTTCTGAGAATAGCCTCTGAAGACTACTTTATTCCGAATGAATTTTATGCCATTTTACATAACTGCTAAACCGTAAGAGATGGACAGAAACTGACCACACAAAAATATAGAGCACGTTAAAACACACAGTTAATGTTGTGTACATTCTTTCGTGGAGTTGCTCGTTTTTGAGATATTCCTTATTTTTGGTTTCAGCTTTGAAAAACTTATACTTTTCTCATATAGGATTTGTCAACTCCTGTCCATACAGACAAAGGAACTTCATTCACATAGCAACCAGCTTTTGACTATCACTTAAACCTATAGTACTCCCTTATTTCGCTTCTGCTTACAAGGAAGCAAGCAATAAGACTGTTTCTTTTAATTGTTTCTCGATTACCATCAAGTAAATAGAAGCACAAGCTTTTTAACAATAATTTGTTGCAGAGATATAGAGAAAGTCATAGGAATGGAACAACATCAAATTTTAAAAGGTATATTCAGTAATATCTTTACAGTTTATTGATGGAAAATAAAATATTTCTGTTCATTAGAAGGGAATGTATACATTTTTTAATACAGCTCTACAAATTTTATGTTGATTTTTAAATTTAAATATAAATAACTAATCTCTTCACATCAATTTTTTTTCGTTAAAATAAAACCTATTTAGTTGAAAATATGTGGTAAAAATTTGAGCTCTGTGTATCAATAAGTTTCTTAGATAGTGGGGCATTTGTGTATAAGCTTCTATTCTTCAGAAATTGCTTTCAAACATAACATCAAAGAAAATATAATCTAACTTTTCAAAATCACAACTTTGCATTACATCGGAACATTCACATGAAGGAATTGTGAGAGGGATGCAAATGCTACTAATAGCTTAAATAAAACTTTCCAATAAAAACAAACAAATATCTCTTCTCTAACATTAATATTTACAAAGCTATTGATGTTTTACCAAGAGAGTGTACCAACATGTCCTAAAAACTACTATTCATGATTATTTTCAACGTTATTTTAAAAGTATTTACAATTAGCATACCTCTATGAAAATACACCAAAATTAGTGGGAGATTTGAAATATTCGTATGCAATTAAAACATTCAAATGAAAAAAATTATGAAAATCCTATTTCGACTCCCCTTAAATACGAGCACACTGGAATTACGAAAGTGCATGGTTTGTGGCGAAGACTTTCGCTTTTAATAGAGAATCGAAAATAATTGCTAATACTTCATTGAAAATGTGTGTAACAGATTTTATGTGTTATATTCACATGTCTTACTGTCACTCTATTACAAACTGTTCAGACAAAAGCTTATTCTTCTGTTTGCTTCTTTTATCAGAGACAAACTTTAAAACTTTTTGCTGTAGATATAAGCAGAATACAGCAAGTAAAGCGATAACTCATTTTAACTTTCTCTACACGTACTATGCATATAGAGGTTGAGAAGGTATTGTATTCCGCGCAAAAATGTGATGTTTTGTTTTTAAAAAAACATTTTTATAAAAAGATTTGCCTGTGTTTCTATTGTCTGTGAACACGACAACTCAAAAACTAAAAGTCGGTTAAGTTCAAGCTTGATATTTAGTTCAGTCTTTCAAGGATATGAGAAGAAGATTTTCTAGAAAATCGTTCCACTCCCCAACTACTTTTCTTTAACATTTTTGAAAATGTTGAAATTCTCAAAAATAGATCTACCAATTTTGGTTAAAATGGATGTTAAGATCGAAATGTATATCTTGAATTTTCTGGGAGTCGCTTCTGATGATTTCTTTATTCTGAATTACTTTTAGATAACTTTTGTATTACTAGTAAACCGTAAGAGATAGAGGAAAAACTTCCCACAGAAAATATATGGATCTAGTTCAAATACAGAATTTATATCTTACACATCTTTTTTTTTCTGCTGGTTAACCGTTTTCAAGATATTCCGAGTTTCTTAATTTTAGTTTTGAGCTGCTTAAACATTTCTCAAAAAGAAGTCATCTTTCTTTTCTTCCCTGCGTTGTTTACGTCTGCAAGAGAACCGAATTTCAGTTGTTTAAAATATTTGACTATCGCTTTAGCCTACTGTACTTCAATATTTTCCTTATACTTACAAGGACGCAAATAACTACGAACAATTCTGCTAATGTATACATCAATTATCATGATGTAGATAAAAGAATAATCCATTGTAAGAAACGCTGGTCAAGATATACCATAGCAGACATAGTTTTATTGTTATTTCCTTATACAAGAGGAATAAGGAACACATTAAGGCAGTGAACATTTTCAAAATATATATCTTTAAGGTTTTAATTTTCTTATGTTCTACTGTTAATTTATTTATGGATCGAAATTTGAGTTTTTATTGCAAATAGTTGATGGAGTCTTTATACGTCTATAGAGAATCAACATTTAGCTCTCCTTCCCTACCTCTGGTCTCTAAATCCATTTAAAGATCGTACAATACCATATTCACAGAACGTGCGGAAATATCTATTGAATTGCTGCAAATGCGAAAACTATCTTAAAACTAATAGGTAGTAGTTTTTCAGAATATATATTTTTATAAAAAATAATTTGTTTTAGAGATTAAAGTTCTAACTTTATAAAACAATTACAATAATTCAGTAATTAAAGTAACTGAAGTATCTCCGTTTTAAGTTTTTGTGTGCGTCCAATTCAGAAGATGGAAACAAATTTTCTTAAACTTTGGGACACGTGGGACATTTTGTTTATGCAGATTATTTATATTAACATTTTATGAAATAATTTATCTTTGCCAAAGCGTTTATCTAATTTTAATTGAATATGATATGTTTATTGACAAAAGATACAGTCAAAGTAAAACTTAGATTAACATCTTAGAATAAATATAGAAATTTGAAATTTGACACCCAGCATTCCCAGCCAGTGCTATGTGATGTTTTGGAAAATACCTTCTCTTTGCTTGACTAGGAGAAAGAAAAGGAATAACGCTTCTTATTCCAGAAAAGTTAGAAGTACAGAAAAATTAAAACCAATAAGAAGGAATATCTCATACATATTAATTGGATCAAAAATATCATATAACATAAATTATGAGTTTAAATGAGAACTACACTTTGTGTGTAGTAAGTTTTTGTTTATCTCTTATAGTTCACCAGTTATGCAAAATTCAGCCAGAATGAAAAGGTCTTCAGAGCCTATTTCCCATAAAATTCAAGATATGCATTTTTAGGTCAAATATTAAAAAAATGTTGTATTTTAATTAAAATTTTTAGAGCCATTTTTGAGATCATCAAAATTTTCTAAAAATGCTCCATCTTAAGGGTGACTTTGTGTGGGGACATTTTCTTAAAATTATTCGTCTTGCATCCTCGAAAGATGATGAGCTGAAAAATCAAGTTTGGTATTAAGTTGCCTTTTTGTTTTCGAGTTAAGTTCACAGACACGCACAAAATCGACCGTATGGGTTTTTTTCGAAAAATGTTTTCTTTTGGATTAATAGGACCTCAAAACGCGTATTTCCAGTGATATCTCGGTATACAGATTTTTTTAAATGTACTTAAGAGAAAGCAAAAAGCTGATCACTGTATAATATCTTTAAAATACCGCGTTCCTTGCATGACAGGAGTAAAGAAACGAATACCAACTTACGATTTAGAAACATATTCAATTTCACTAAAATTTGTAGGCTGGGAAGTCTACAAAAGGTGCATTGTATATTACGAGATTAAAGAGAACTTCACAAGTTTTAATTTCGTTTATCATGTAAATATCGTAGAAGATTTTTGGGAAAATATAAGGCAAAACTTTTGAGGGTGGTTAGGGATGGAATTTTTCTTGAAAATATACGTTTTGCATCCTTCGAATATACTTATATCACAATCTAGTATTTATAAAACGCTTTACTTTCTCTACATAGTACACGTACATAGGAATTCGATACCGATGTTTCGCCGAAAATTGGTACACGTTTTAGAGTACTCTGTATCCCAAAAAAAAAAACAAAAAAAAACACCTTCCTCTGCATGTACTATGTGCATACTGTACATAGAAAGTATTGCATTCCGCGCAAAAATGTTATGCGGAGATTACACCGGAAATACCCGTTTCAGTGTCACTGTATCAAAAAACATCATTTTTAGACAAAGGTCCATGTGCGTCCCTGTGTCTGTGAACATGTTTAACTCAAAAACGAAAAGTCGGTAAAATACCAAACTTGGATTTGAGGTTAGAATCTTCCAAGGATACGACACGAATATTTTGAGGAAAATCTGCCTACCGGAAGCTACCCTTTACGTTGAAAAAAAGATAGAAAGTATTGATATTCTCATATATGACTGTAACGATTTTGATTAAAATACCGTATATTAAAGATGGATTATGCTGAATTTTGCGTAGCAGGTAAAGCGTAAGATATAGATAAAAACGTACTACACAAACTCTGTAGATGTCACGAAAACACACAACTTATGTAATATAGATACATTTTTTCGTGGCGATGAACATTTTTCACATATCTATTGTTGTTGGTTTCAGTTTTAAATACATAAACCTTTTAAATACGGGAATACGTTAACTCCTCGCAGTGCAAAGAAATGGATTTCATCCACGTCACAACCGGCTTTTAAAAGTTTTGATTATTGATTTAGCCTTGTGTATTCCCTTATTTCCCTTCTACCAACAAGAAAATATGTAATAAGAATATTTCTGCTAATGTTTATCTCATTTAGCATGAAGTAGTAAGAAGACCAAGTTTTTTTTTAAGAATAATTGATGTAGAGAAGGTTATGTGAATAAACACTTCATATTTTCATGGGCACATGCACGAATCTGCTATTAATAGTACATTCCTTTGGATTCAGGATACTTCAAAAACACTTATTTCCAGTAAAATCAGACCGAGAATTTTGGGTGGAATCTAACACTTCCTCAGAAGGTAGCTGGCAGAGAAAGTAAAAGCTCTCAATAAATATACAGATAATCAAGATTTTGCAACACAGTGAACCATGGACAAAATACTCGAATCTGCTTATAGTGGTACGATATATATGCTGTACTTAATGTCAAAACTGTCTAATAACCTTTATATGAAAGTTTTGCACATTTCAGCTGTATGTTGTAATCGATTCCATTACCAGTGTATGGCAGTAATGCATGTGTCCAGCATAACATCAAAAACTACTCAACCGATATTTATAATTAGCTGGTTGATCACTTTATGGATGAATACAGATTATGTACCATTTCTAAAATGTTAAAACTGCTGGCTCCGTCTCCATTAGTTTATTGACTATTTATGTCGGTGTTTTCTATATTATGTGGAAAGTGAGTAGCTTTTCTGTAATTAAATAACTACCATTCCAAATAGAAATTACAAGAGATTAAACTACAACTAATGTGGTTATCAAACCGTTACCTAACGGTTTCGAGAACTGTTTCATTACCGAAAAAAACTAATATGTTATATTCGAAAGACATTATCAACTATTCTTACAAAAACCTATTTTTCTATCTACTTGAAGTTACCATAAATAAACATTAGCAAAATTGTAGTTTATTTCCTGGTAGGTACATGGAAAATTTGAGAATATACTAGACCAAAGGGATTGTAAAATCCTTTAAGTGTTGGGGGCTATGTGATATTTGAAAGTTCTCCAAGAATAATTAACCAGGAATAAAATTAAAAAAAAGAGAATTAATTATAGAATTTCTGAAGATTATTTCATAATACTTTTATAAAATATACGACTTAGTTATATACAATTAATTAAATCATCAGGTAAAAACCTAGCCGTAATATATCTGATGAGCCAGTTAATTTATGTTGTATCAATATTGTAATATAGAAAATGTTTTAGCTCTTAATTTTACTGTTACATATGTTTACAGGATAACCTACAGAAGTTTATTTTAGGAGCAGTGCGGACTAAACAAACGAAGGAAATTCTCACATTGCGCAACTTTACCGTTCCACGAATTTTTATTTTCTCTAGCATTTATGTAATAGAGAAAGTGTTGTATACCACCCATATTTTCGATACTAATATTCGCCGGAAACATATGTTTAAAAAAACCTTGAATCCAAAGAAAAAACTAAAACAAAACATTTGTATATGTATGTGTGTTTGTGTCTGTTTGTGTGGTCAGTATAACAAAAATGAAAAGTCAATTAAATACTAAATTTGGTATTTAAGTTTACTATCTCCCAAGAATGCGATACAAAGATTTTCAGGAAGACACAACGACCCGAAACTACCCTTTACATAGAAGAATTTTAAAAATGTTGATTTTCTCAAAAATGGATGTAACACTTTTCTTTAAAATATCTCATATTAACAATAATAACATGAAAAATGAAATATAAACCTGAATTTTTGGGAATAGCCTGTGAAGGCCAATTCATTTTGAATCACTTTTTATAACTGATAAACCGTAAGAGTTAGATGCAAACTTACTGCACAAATATGTAGATTTCATTCAAACAGACAATTTATATAATTTATAATTTTTGTAGAGCTATTTCCAATTTATTGGTTTCACCTTTAATAAACGCGTACTTTTTCTGACCGGGAAGTTCATTTGTTTCAATCTCTCTCTCTCTCTCTCTCTCTCTCTCTCTCTCTCTCTCTCTCTCTCTCTCTCTCTCTGGTCATGCAAAGAGAAACAAAATTTCAATGTCAATCGCAAGCAACATCTTTTGAAAGAGTTGGCTTTCGCTGTAGCCTGTAAATTCCCTTATTTCTTCTACTTACAAGGAACTAAGTAACTAAAACCATTTCTGCATATGTTCATCTTGATTAGTCTGAAATAGATAGAGGAATAAGCTTCTGGAAGAGTATTTTGTTACAGAATAGGTGGAAAAAATCATGTGACTGGTACACACCAGATTTTTCTTCAAGTGTTCTTTCTTGCAATCATCATAAGAGCGGCTTTTACCTTTGGAACATACATGTTACCTATCGGGAATACTTTTTTTTTTGTAGGTTAACGTCCATTAACCTGGTTGGTCATATCGGACAATGATTGGAATTGGTGAAATGAAAGTCAAATGATCTCGGGGTCCATGGAACTTAAAGTTACTAGACATTGGTCTTCTCAGGATAAGGGAAAACCCCGAAAAAACCTTATCCGGGCAACTTACCACAAGCGAGATTCGAACTCACGATCTTTTGAATGTGAAGCAGACACGCTACCACCACACTGCCCAGGGAGGCTAAGGGAATACCTTTAATTCGAATAAGTTGTCATTAGAGTTCCATTTTTTGATTGCTAGTTTTATAGTTTGCTTCTCTCTCTCACTTACGCACACATTCTCATTATTTATTCCAGATCCTGGGGACGAGAGGGAATAAATAATCTTGGCTAGAGAAAAATTGGCATTCCCAACCGGTATCAATCGGAAATCCTTCGTACAACACTCTACTGTGCCTGTGGATTGATCTGTTCAGTAAAGCATGCACTGTTCTAGGCAAATAACTAAGGCACAAAGCCTAGAGTGAATCGTAATAAAAGAAGTCCTTCAAGACCTAGGAAGAACATTTCCAGGAAACTGCAATGAAAAAATGCCAGAGTTTCACAATTTATTAACTTGAGATATTTTAACAAGCAGCCATTAAAGGTATAACTGATTTTACTGTTAGCGCATTTTTCTTAGATTAATCTTTACAAGTGTTACATTTTTTACAAGTTACAGGCCTTGAATTAACAATTTAAAAACCAAATCATGCGGTCAAAGAAACACCTGGTTGTCACAACTAGCAATGTTTTTTCAAAATAATAATTTAGACTCTTCAAAACATACTCAAAGCACAATTTTGCCAGATCGAAAGAAAACCTACTTTTGCCTTGGTGGCTTCGCAGAGAAACTTTGCTCTGCTCTTAAAGACGAATTTCCAACTAGACTGAAGGAGTTTTTCCCACGGTGGCCCACCACAGAGCGAAGGAGTAGTTCGAAATTTTCCCACCAGGTCACATCTGGATTTTGTCGACATTACTATGAAGATTTTGGGTAGGTTTTGTATATCCCATAGATGCATGACGTCAGTGGAAATAACAATAGACACAAATTGTGGAAAGGGGTAGACAAGCCGTTCAAGCAGAACTTGGTGCGATTTTCACAGCTTAAATCAAAGCGTAAGCTTGGCTTAAGAAGAGTTCGTTTACTAAAGCTTCGGCTTAAGGTTAAACAGTGAAACTGGCCCTAAGTGTTATCTCATAACCATGTATATTACTTGAAATTAAATGTAACCAAAGTTATCTTTCTTTATACGTATTCTCTGCGAAATATAACGACTATCTTCTGCTGGTTTTTACTTTCTCTAGCTGCGTGTACAATGTACACTGTAGATAGAAAAGATATTGTATTTCAACCAAAACTTATATACCGATAGTTTACTGAAATATGTGTTTTGAGATCCCCTGAATTCATAAATAATTTTATTGAAAAAAATGTGTGTTTGTGTGTGTGTGTATATGTGTAGCGTAACGCACAGTCAGTTAAATAACCAATTTTGGTATTTAAGAACAGTATCTTCTACGAATACGACACGATGCTTTCCAAAAAAAAAAAACCACCTCTTGCTGTCCTTTACATAAAAAAATTTTCAAAAATTTTGATTTTCCCAAAATGGCTTTAAAATTGCAATTGTTTGTATATTTAATTTTCTTAATTTTTTATACTTTTACCATGTAGACTCTTCTCTCTTCTCAGTTTTGTGATATACGAGACGCGTTTTTTTAATTTGCTTTCAACTACCATAAATAAATATTGTTATTTTTATTTTGAATTTATTCTGAATCATTACAGATACATAAACACACAGAATCAAATTATAATACTTATTACTTTCTCTATATGCACTATGTGTTGCACTCCACCCAAAAATTCTATACCGAGATTTCACCGGAAATATATGTTTTAGGGTCCCCTTTATCTAAAAAAAAGTATTTTCGGAAAAAAGGTCCGCGTAGTGTGCGTGTGTGTGTGTCCGTGTGTCTGTGAACACGATAACTCAAAAACAAAAAGTCGGTAAAATACCAAACTGGGTATTTAAGTTTACTATCTTCCAGGGATGCTACACGAAGGTTTTGAGAAAAATCCCCCACCCCCAACTACCCTTTACATGGGACTTTTTTCGAAAATTTTGATTTTCTCAAATATGGCTCTAACGATTTTGATTAAAAATTCGTATATTAAAGATATTTACCTGACAAATAAAATGTATATCTTGAGTTTTTTTCGGAATAGCCTCTGAAGAGTACTTTATTCTGGATGAATTTTACGGAATTTTGAATAACTGCAAACTGTAAGAGATGGACAAAAACTTACTACACGAAAAATGTAGAGCATGTTAAAACACACAATTTATGTGATATAAATTTTTTCGTGGAGTTCATCATTTTGAGACATTCCTTGTTTTTGGTTTCTGCTTCGGAAAATTTATACTTTTCTCATACAGGAATTTGTCAACTGCTGTCCATACAAAGGAACTTCAGTGACATAGCAACCAGCTTTTGACTATCACTTTAACCTTATTTCGCTTCTACTTACAAGGAAGCAAGTAATAAAACTATTTCTGTAATTTTTTTACTGATTAGCATGAAGTAAATAGAAGTATAAGCTTTTTAAGAATAATTTGTGGCGGAGATGTGGAGAAAGTCATATGAACGGTACACATCAGATTTTTTTTCACAAGAATACAGCACCTTTACTCATTCTTGTTTCGTTGTTAAGTCAAAAACGATCTCCCCTTTTACTTTACAGCAATTATAAAACAGAAATATCTGTGTTGCCTTGCGTTCATTCCAAGGCCGTGTAACGTCTGTTTGTTTTAGCAATGCAAATACGTATAAGTCATTCTGTCTCTTTATATCATTCTTGGACATGTTTCCAGCCAACACATTATAAACTCCTTTACTTAAACCTTTTTGCATTAGAATAACGCAACGTCTTTTAAATATATTAGTAACACAAGAAAAGCAATTCACCAACAACAAATCACAGTTAAATGTATGTTTTAAGATAGTTAGCCAAATAAGTTTCAAATTAATAATAATATTACAAAATAAAAACTTTATATCTTGTAGCTTGTGGCCTTGATATTGCCACAAGTTTTTGGTTAAACACCATACTTTTAACATATTTTTATGAGAACTGAAATGCATATCTTGAATTTTCTGCGAAAAGCTTCTTCATTCTGGACGATTTCTGTATAACTGGAAAATCATAAGACAGATAGGAACTTAATACGCAAAAAAATCTTAATCTCGTTAAATCACACAATTAATGTCGTATGCATTTTTTGTAGAGTAAACATTTCTGAGATATTCTTTTTATCGGTTTCAATTTTAAACTATGTACTTAAACTTTTCCCAAACAGAAAGTTATCTTTCGTTTCATCTCTATTTTGTTTTACTCCTGGCATACAAAGACAACCAACCATATTTAAATTTTTTCACATAGCGGTCGGCTTTTAAAAATTTGATTATCGCTTTAGCCTAGTGTATTCCCTTATTTTCCTCCTACTCACGAGTAAGCAAGTAATAAGATAATTTTTGTTAATGTTTATTTGAATTAGCATGATGTAGATAAAAGAATAATATGTTCTAAAAATAGTTGTTTGCAGAAAGATAGAGAACGTTATGTGGTTGGAACACGTCAGATACTTAGTTTTAGTGAATTTAAATTAGGTGTTTTATATCCTATGTCTGTAGAAATAACATAACTTTTCTGTAGTGAAAGAATTATCAAGATCATTTGAGTGTTTTTTGATATTTTCTTTCTCTCTCTCTCTCTCTCTCTCTCTCTCTCGCGCTCTCTCTCTCTCTCACACACACACACACACACACACGCGCGCGCGCACACACACACACACACACACACACACTTATTCGCATACTCATGCTCACACAATGCATAGATTCAAAATTTCTGTCTTTATGATTGTTCTAAGAATTATTTGTCAAAAATAAAACACGTATAAAACCTCGTTCTTTGAATGCTGTATAGAAGCTGTTATGTGAGCTTGAACACTTTTCTGAGAAAGAAAAAGAGAGGATTGAGGAGATAGAGAGCAGAGAGAGAGAGAGAGGTATAAAACTGTTTTCTATGCCAACAAACGAGAGACTTTGCTCTAATAAGAGAGTTCTGCTGTTTTTTCCCTAGCCACCAGAATTTTAACATTCCTTCTGTTGCTCTAAATGAAGTTCTCTCAGGAGAATGAGTTAAAAGAGAACAAAAGAACTTCCCCAAGAAGTAAGATTATTTATTAGCAATTTTTTTCTTCTTACTCCTTTTACCCCTTGCAGTAAAACGGAAGGATGCCATGAAAAAAAAGGAACGGTAATTACGGAAGCTTTTAAAAAGAGAGGAGGTGGAGGAAATGGGAGGGGAAGTTCTCTCCCTTCTAAACGTTTACATTAAGAAACAAAAGACGGGCGGTATGTGAAACTGTTATAAATACCGCGGCCCCACGTGCGCTTTTGTCGAATTTCAAAAAATGAGCTCATTTAGTTACGGAAAAGAGAGAAAAGCTTTTTATTTCCATTTGAAATTCATAAATATGCCACTTTAGCGGGAAACGTTCCTTCTTTATCTCGGTTATTAGCCCGTTTCATTAACGGAAAGTGTGACGTAGAGAGACAAAAGAATAGCTGCCGCCGGCGCGGCGTGGTATCCACTGATAGAACTCAAACAAAAGATGTCTCTGCTAAGAGGAAAGGAATGACTTCTGTACTACGTGGCTAACTTCACGCCCCATACAGCCCGGACCAGAAATGATTGTATAATTTGCCTGCTCTCTGCTCGCTCTAAAACGTAGCATATTTAATGGACTTTGCGAGAAATTATCCTCTCAACGAATACAAGGAACTCTACCTCTTGAAAAGGTAACTTGAAGCGCAGATTTTGTAATTTACACACCATTTCGCACAATACATGCGGATTTTAAACTTGAGGACAATACAACATGTTCAAAATAATGTGTTTTCTCGAGGATTACTTCAAACTATCAGCACCTGCAGCTCTTCTCGCGTTATTGCATTAGATAGGAATATTCCTCTCTGTATCTCCTTACCGATCTCTTCTTTCCCTCTCTATCCTACCTAGTTTACCTACATATATTAATATTTGAAAGTTCTTAATAAAGCCTTTACGTTTGAAGTGTTAAAATATCTAATGTGTAACATTCACATGGTTTCTCTAATTACTCGTGTTTATTACTTCCTCTGCTTAGTAGTGTTGTCCTCCGTGGTCGAGGAGTAACATACTAGCCTTTGCTTTCCAAGGTCGCAGGTTCAAACCCGGAGGATGATGGATTTTCTCGGGGTAAAAGTTGTTAGCATGGGTCCCTTCAGAAGAAAAGTATGAATGAGTGTATTTATTTCAATACCAGTGTATATATACTAATCTTCAACAATCACACAGTTAAAAAAAACATACATGCTTTTGTAATACACAAAATAATAAGCAATATTAAAAACCAAAAATGAAAAGAGTGAACAGAAGATACAAATACAAATATATTCAAATATAGCATATTAAATTTTCAAAAGACACAATAAACGGCAAATCGTATTCTGATGCATTAATGCTCTATTATAGTAAACAAACATACTTAAGATATATATACACACACAAACACTAACACCATAACAAAAGAATGACCAAAAAGGATGATATAAAAATATATCAAATGTTATGGTCACTTTTTAGCTCTTCTTATACTCCCTCTCGTCCCTACTATCAGACTTCTCAGATCTCAGTAATCTTGCCTTAAGCAGAAATCCCTTATCCCTTCTGCATCTTTCCTGCCTGCCAGTAATGTCGAATATATTCCTGACTCCCCATTTGTGGTGGCAAAGGAGAGTCGCGGTAAATACTTTTCCCTCCATTCCTCCATCTTGTCAAGATATGAGCCCACGACTCTTCCTCCTTGCAAATGGGGAAGATTGTCATACCATTCACGCCAATAATTATTATCATCCGTCATGCTCCTAGGCTATTCCACGCGACCTCGTGTCTATTTTGATGTATTGCTCCATACTGCACTCCGATTTTAGCCCAGAATGTACTTTCAACAAAACCTCTGTACATTGCGCAATTATTTACTGTCTATCAAAATCAGAGAGACGGTTCTTAATCTTTCTCCAAATACTCCGTCTGTTTCCCTGTTCCGACAACCAAATGCATCCTATCCGAATGCTTTCCAAACCTTTCTATAATTGTGATGTCCACGTCGAATTGCCTTCCATTCTCAGCTGTCCACGGAAGCAGACTGTCTTGATTACTGATTAGTTTTCGTGAATGATTCTCATCCAATATTTAACTGCTCTGATTTTGCACTGTATCGTTTCGATATGCGCCCTAAATTCCCTCATTATTCCCCAGTTCTCCCAAAATTCGTTTCAAAATTTGGGTCCTCACTTGGTCCAGACTCCCTATTTGTTTCCTGCCTTTGTTTCTGCTTCATATGTCTCGTGGATCTAACTGTCGTTCTGTACACAGTTTTTAAAGCCGTTGGTCCTGTGTCGTAGTTTAAGACACGTAAAAATAACCTCAAACCTGACAAAGAAGCCTCGGAGCCAACTTAAGCAGTCTTTTCCGACCAATATAGGATGGAACGTTTAGAAACGCAGTACTTACAGAACATCCATAAATAACACTCAACTTCAATGTATTTAATACATAACACTAGATAGAGGAGAAATTGCATACCATCCAAAATTGATACAGAAATTTCACTAGAAATGCACATTGTAGTGTACCCAAAAGCATTTTTAGAAAAAATCCAAATTAAATGAAATTGAATATTGTGTACGGCATTACTGATAAACTGCAAGAGATAGACAAAATAGTACTACACAAACAATGTAAATATCCTTAAAACCACACTTTATGACACATACTTTTCATATATATTCCTCATTATGGGTTCCAATTTTAAAATACTTAAATTTTTATCAAACGTAATTTGTCAGACCTGCTTCTTTTGCTTTACTTCTGGCCATGTAAAGAGAGCCTAATTTCAATTATAGAGTGACCAGCTTTTAGCAGGCATATTGCTTTAGCCTAGCGTATTCCCTTATTTCCTTCCTACTTAATAGAACCAAGTAATAAGACCACTGCTGCTAAGTTAGTTTGATAAGTATGAATTAGATAGAATTATTTTTGTGAGAATAGAGTGTTTGGAAAAACAGAAAGAAAAAGTCATGTTAATGTAACATATCCGATTTTTTACTTCTTCCACAAATTATTTTTATTAAAGCTCCTTTTATTATCTGCTTTATGATAATCAAGATAAACATTTGCTTATAATTTTATTACAAGTTTCGTTGAAGAAACACAATTGAAAATTGGATGTTTAGCAACCGGCCACTCTATGCTATCTTTGTAAATCCATTCTCTTTCCATGAGGTCGTAGAAAAAAAAAACCTGAAAGTCAACATCAGGTTAAAAGTTGACACTTGCTGAATAATTAAAACCATTAAGAACGTATGACTCGGAAATTTATAGTGTTACAAAACATTTGAAATGTATCTGTGCTTTAAAGATATCAAAAGTTTTGTGCAAAACGTTTTCGTCTATTTTATGGTATATAAGTTACCCAAAATTATAGAAATTTCTTTTCGAATGAAGAGGCTATTCAAGGAAAATTCAAGACAATCGTTTTCTTTTTCACCCGTGAGCTTCAACAGTTTCGTCACAATGTAACTGCATTTCAAACCAGAACAAAAAATAAATTTGTGTTACAATATGCTCAAAGTTATTATCTAAGTGTAAAAAAGAAAATATCTCTAGCACATAGTCTTATGTGTCCATTTAATTATATTTCCTTTCTCTGTTCTCCTTAAATCTTCTGGTATAAGTTTGTCTCCTATGATTCGCTTGTTGAACATCTCGATGAAGTGTCCAGCAGTAGTCTCCCATCATACCGGTATCCCAACGGCTCTGACTCTTTATTCCCATCACTTTGATGTCTTGATAAAACCGCTCACCTTGCTCCTCACTCACCTCCCCAAATTATCTGGGAAGACATCAAGGTGACTGTTTAAAAAGTGAATCTTCAAGCTCATCAAACATCCCAAACTTTTGAGTTTATCCAGCATATCAGCTGCAATAGAAATATATTATATATTTTTTTTTGTTTCCCAAGAACTTGGTAAGAACCTGCCTGAACGATACCCAAGCCTTCCTCTCACTGTCTGTCATTTTATTCAAAGTTGGAATCAAACATAACTTTTCGGATACCAGGTCTTACAAGCCTTCTCTCAATTTTGCTTCTGATAGGTGAGGTAACTTCTCGCAGAGATGCTTGGAATATTGCCCATCTTTAGGTAGGGCTTTCACCCACCTGGGTAGTGTGGTGGTAATGTGTCTGCTTCACATTCTGCAGGTCGCGAGTTCGAATCTCGCTTAGGGTGAGTTACTCGGATAAGGTTTTTTTCCGGGGTTTAAGCTCCATAGACCCTGAAATCATTTGAGCATCATTTCACCAATTTGAAACATCGTTCGATATGACCAACCAGGTTAAAGGGCGTTAAGCTACAAAAAAATTGCTTCATTAGGTCTAATTTGATGTGAGAAGTGATAGCAAAATTTTTTCCCAATCTACGATGTTCTTGTGCTTCTCTCCAGGCTTTAAAACGTTTCTTCCAGGCCAACGTTTCCTGGACCAAAGTTAATCTTATGCCCGACTGTCCCATTCACATAAGAAACATAGGACTTAGGTAACACCAAATGTTACCTCTAGGGTATAAAATACCTTCGAAATTGCTATAATTTTAACTTTCTTAAATATTTAATTGTGAGTTGTAAAAAACCGGTGGATGATACAACTTTTCTATTGTCTTATTCGGATTCATCACACTAACAACCACAATAATAAGGCAAATTATTTCATTATTGTTGTGTGATATCTTAAACCCATGATATTTTAATGACAAGAATTAGAGACATCTTTTTAGAAAATCGAAACATTCTAAAAATCTTTTAGTAAATGGTAATCTGAGTAGAGAGTAGAGAGAAACTTTTCATTCATTTTTTGAATATATTGAAACTAAAGACCAAATTTGATATTTAACGAAAATTTCGTTTTTGGGAAATGTTTTATATGGCCACACACATACATATACCATGGATCTTTTTAAAAAATATGCTCATTCTTGGAAACGGGAGATCTCTAAACGTATTTCAAATGCAAACTGGATTACGAATTTTTGTATAGAGGCCCTTCTCTACCTATTATGTGGTGCAAAAAGCATTAAAATAAAAGTAAATGGTTATTGGACGATATTTCTTTTTAATGAGGTTACCATTTGTTGTGATATGGCTGGGAAGTCGGTTCTGCAGCATTTGTTGCGGTCAACCTTTCCCACCCTCCTGTTTTACTGTTCTTTTAGAATGTAAGCGCTACTCTTAGACATATACTTTTAATTTTTTTTGACTTTCTCTAGTGCATATATACAACGTATATAATAGACAGAGAAGGTATTTTATTGCCCTAAAATTTGATACTGAGATATTAACGGAAACATATGTTTTGAGACCCCTGAATAACAAAGAAAGCATTTTTTAGAAAAACGTCAGTGTGTATTTGTCATGAGAACTTTCAAAAAACTCCTCCCACTCCAAACTATCATTTAATTGGAAAAATTATCTAAAATGTTGGGTTTTTCCAAAACTCCACAAACGATTTTGATGAAAATATGATATAATAAAGATATTTACATTATAATTAAAATTCACATCTTGAATTTTCTAGAAATAGTCACTAAAGACTTCTTTATTTCAGATTAATTTTGCTGAGCTTTGTGTAACTGGTAAATCGTAAGAAATAGATAAATACATACTATAAGAAAAGCTAGATATCTTCAAAACACACAACTTATGTTCTTTATATATTTGTTGCAGCGCTAACCGTCACCGAGATATACCTTGTTAATGGTTTCAATATTAAAATACACCTTTCTCAAACAGGAAGTCGTCCAAGTCGTTTGTTTTACTCCGGGCCATGCAAAGAAAATGACATAGATGCAACTATTAAAACGTTTGACTAGGGTTTTGGTATAGTGTGTTCCCTTATTGCCCTTATAGGGAACTAAATAAGACCATTCTGTAAATCTTATCTCGACTAGCAGGTAGAAGAAAGATAAATAATCTGCTGTAAGAAACTTGTTTGTAGTATGAGTAGAGAGACTCATGTGAGTGCATCACGTCATACTTTTACTTTCTCTACACGTACTATGTGCATAGTGTATTGAGAAGGTGTTGTGTTGCACCCAAAAATTCTCTACAGATATTTCGCCGGAAATAAATGTTTTTTGTCCCCCTGAATAAAAAAGAAAAGCAATTTCAGAAGTAGATCCATCTGCGTGCGTGTGTGTGTCTTTGAGCAGCATAGCTCAAAAACAAAACGTCGGTAAAATACCAAACTTGGTATTTAAGTTTAGTATTGCCCAGTGATGCCATACGAAGCTTTTTAAGAAAATCTTCCTCCGCCTCCAACTATCCTGTATATGTAAAATTTTTCAAAAATTTTGATTTTCTCAAAAATAGCTCAAACGATTTTGAATAAAATCTCTTGTATTTAAGATATTAACACAAAAAATGAAAGGTATATCTCTAAAGACCTCTTTATTCTGGATACTTTTTTATGAATTTTGCATAGCTGGTAAATCGTAATAAATAAACAAAAATTTGTTGCACAAAAATGTAGACCTCGACAAAACACACAATTTTTGTCATATACATTTTTTTCGTAGAGTTGGCCATTTTAGATATATTCCTTGTTATTTATTTCAGAATTAAAATACTTAACCTTTTCTCATACTGAAACTTAACGCTTGGCCACGCAAACAAACTGATTTCAATCCCATATCAGCTGCATTTTAAAACATTTGACTGTCGGTTTATCCTAATGAATCCCCATATTTCCCTTTTATTTATAGTGAACTAAGCAATAAAACCGTTTATGCTAGTTTTTAGCATGAAATAGAAGAACAAGCTTATTAACAATAATTTGTTACAAATATGTAGAGAAAGTATGAGAATGGAGCACATCAGATATGTTTTTATTTTAGATTCGAAGTAGTCAACTGAGTTGTACTGTTTTACTAACTCCCTTGTCCCTAGTTTCGTTTTTGTTTCTTAATATGATTTTAATATACACATCATACTGAATTTCACATAGCATTCTAGACAAAACTAAGCGAGTGAAATATTTACCACATTTTACCTATACGAGCGTCGGCTGATAAGTCCCTGGTCCTCAATGAAAATAGAATTTAATTTTTTTTGTTTATTTATGAACATAATCTCCAGAAAGGCTAATACATTTGTCATATCGGTGTTCTAATTTAGTTAAACCGTCTCTGCAGTGCGATTTATCAACGTCCTCAAAATAACTGTTTACCGTATCAATGATCTCGTTGCTGTGAAATCTTCGTCCTCCAAGAAATTTTTGAGGTTTGGGAACAGGGGTAGTCAATGGGTGCTAAATCTGGACGTTCAAGCAATTCCAACTTTAATTCGCACATTTTTCCCTTTGCAATGACTGAACTATGGGCCGGAGCATTGTCGTAATGAAACGAGATATCTTTTTTTGCCAAATGAGGTCTTTTTATTTACACCTCATCCTCCAACCTTGCAGGAAGCTTGCGCAGTAGTCATCAGTAATACTTTTACCCTTTTCCAAGTAATCAATAAAAACAATTCCCTGTGCATTCCACAACACTCGCCATAACGTTGTCTTTTTTGGAGTTGGTTCCCCTGGCACAATCCACTGTTTTAACTGTGATTTACTCTCTGGAGTGTAGTGATGTATCCAAGTTTCATCCATGGTAATAAGATGTCTTAAAAATGCACTGGGATTTTTACGGTAGACCTTCACATTGTTAACAGAAACAGTTATACTTTGCAATTTTTGATCAGAGGTAGGCAAACGCGGCACCTATCTTACACAGACCTTGTGCAAGCCCAAAACAATACTCTTTTGATATACTTACAGACTCTGCTATCTCAAACAACTTTAATCTGCGGTTTTCCAGTACTAAATGATGACTTTTTTCAATGATCTTTGAAGTTGTCTCTTCTACAGGGCGTCCAGAGAGACGCTCATCACTAGTGCTCGTACGTCTTATTTTAATCACTGCAACCCGTCTTTTAATCATTGAATATGAAGAGGCAGAGTCTTTCAATGTACTGTCCATTTCCTCGTTGATTTCTTTAGGCGTTAATCGTTTCAAATAGAAGTATTTAATCACTGCTGGTTTTTCCAAATGCTCTACATTTTTTGCGTGGCAAGTTTTTCTCCATCTCATACGGTTAAGCAGTTATGTACAATTCCGTAAAATTCATCCAGAATAAAGTAGTCTTCAAGATATTTTCAGGTAAATATCTTTAATATGCGATATTTTAATCAAAATCTTTAGAGTCATTTTTGAGAAAATAAAAAATTTCGAAAAATGTTCCATGTAAAGTATAGTTTAGAATGGGGGGGATTTTTCTCAAAATCTTCGTGTCTCATCCATGGAAGATACTAAACTTAAATACCAAGTTTGGTATATTACCGATTTTTCGTTTTTGAATTATCGTGTTCACAGACACACGGACACACAGACCTTTTTCTGAAAATACTTTTTTTGGAACAGGGACCCTAAAACATATTTCAGATAAAATCTCGTAATCTAATTTTTTGGTGGAGTGTAATACCTTCTCTATACACTATGTACATAGAACGTATAGAGAAAGTAAAAACATTAGGAAGAGACACAATTTCCTGTACATAAACCAGTTACCATGACTCCCATCACATAACAAACATAAATATCAGATACAGGTTTGCATACTTGAACCATAAGAAACAGTCACATAACAAGCATAATAAATAGATACAAGTTTGAAAATATAAATGGAGTTTAATTTATGGACCCTCTTTATCTATATTGGTTCTCAGCGTCCCATTCTATATTGGACATGAAAGACTGTTTAATGTTGCTCAGAGGTCTCTTTTATCAGACTTTTACGTGCCATCGTCCAACGCCGAGTTTGAACCCGCGACCTTGGGTTTATGAATCTACCATGGTAACCACTACGCCACGGAGGGTGTCTAAATACAAGTTTGTATACATAAACCAGTAACCATGAGAAACTTCCTGTCAGATCATAAGCACAAAGAATTTACCAAGTTTGTGTAATATTAAATACTTTACTGCTGTTCTAATTTTATTAAGGTCTCAGAAAAACAACTGGCTTTCAAGACAAGACGTTTGTGGTGGATAAATAGCATTATATCATATTTATAATCTCGTAATGTTTCTTGGTTCTATTCTGGGAGTTGAGCATATACCTCGTCAGTTTAACGAGAAACACGCCTATCTTTACCGTACATTCACTGGTCAGACTGATGTAAGGCCTCTGATACTATCGTCATGCCATACCTTTGTGTTGAAATGGAGTTAGACATTGTATTACAAGGAATGGGCTGTAAACACTCCTTTATGATAAGGCGAGCTTGTGAATTACACACTCACCCACTTTTAATGTGTACACTACATTGTTATATAGTTGCCCTCATTCTAGAACGAAATTAATAGCCGCTGGGAAAAGTTTAGCTTAAAAAGATAACTCTGAAACTAGTTATTCAACGGGGACCGTTTTTTTCAACCTCCGAGAGGCTATAAATAAAAAACTAGATCATAGAAAACAATTACTTTATTACTAAAAGTTTTGTACACTTACTTTTCAACATAATCACCGAAAATATTAAGACATTTATCGTAACTATGCACAAGCTTTACAATACCCGCTTCAAAAAATGTTGCCGTCAATGATTTCAAATGTGCACTGACGTTGTATTGAAGATCTTCCTCAGTTCAGGGAAACGGTGAAAGTCGCTGGGTGCCAGGTCAGAACTGTACGGCGGATGATTGAAATTGTTCAAGGAGTCGATGGATTGTGCCAGCAGTGTGTGGACGAGCGTTGTCATGTATCAACACAATTCATGAAGTCAGCATTCCCCTTCGTTTGTTTTGAATGGCTCTCCGCAAACGTCGTAAAGTAAGAAGATTTTCAAAACAACGTCAATGCTCATTTGAAATCATTGGCGGCAACATTTTTTGAAGCGGGTATTGCAAAGCTTGTGCACAGGTACGATAAATGCCTCAATTTTTTCGGCGATTCTGTTGAAAAGTAATCATAAGCAGTAATAAACTATTTTAGAAATAAAATAATAGCCATAGTAATAAAATAATTGTTTTCTATGAACTTGTCTTTTATTTATAGCCTATTGGAGGTTGAAAGAAAGAAACGGCCCTCGGATGTTGTAAATGAGTGACAACAACCGCAGCAGTTAAGCTAACGTTTTCAGATTAGCCTAACCCCGCTTTTCTAACTTTAACCTACACTAGGTATCTGTGGAGGAGAAAATGACCTAATAGTGGTTAACTATAAAGAGTTAGAGGCAGAAGAAGGCGGATTTGGAAGAAGCGGTAGACATGCTAATACCACAGTAAAGAGGCGAGCCAAAGATGCTGTTGTTAACTTTTGGGTTCAAACACATTAAGTTTATTTTTATAATTATGGCAATACAAAGAAAATGTATTATGTTTCTTGTATATAGCATTTAAGTAAGACGTTTTAATAAATTTGGTGGATATGCAGTGCGTTGAATTCGGAGAACGGGAGTTTTGTTGGGTAATCGATAGTTTTATGGTGATACTGGAACCGCCCCATGCTGTAATGCGAAAATACAGGAAAACATAATATAATTAGAAACTATATGTTCCTTACAGACCATTGTTGAGTTAATATTATCGTTGAATATTTATAAACATTACAATTTTACTTTTACAGTGTTATCGCAAGCTTTGATAATTAAAAGGTTGAAAATATAATTAAGAAAGTACAAAACCGTATTGTAGAACGGATTGAACCAAAAATAAGTACATGTCAATTGTATGCTCGCAATACGACGACGAATTGTGAACTACGAGGGTCATCCAGAAAGTAAGAAACGATTTGGCATAACTAAATGATAACGAAAAATTTAAACATAAAACTTTAGTTACTTACAGTACCTTACTGTATTTCTTACCGTAATCATCATTGATATCAAGGTATTTATTGTCACATGATATCGGGTTTTCAATGCAGATGTTATACCCTTCTACCACTGAATATCTGAGCCACTGCCACTTTGAGGCTTTCATTGGTTGGGAACTCTTTTCCATCCGAAGAGACATGTACGGTGTCCAAAGTGAAACATAGGGTTTTATGAATGTTTTATCAACATTTCTTTTCAACTTCTCCATAACGATTGATGAACTTCCACTCCGGTCTTTATTGTGCACATTGGTTCCTCCTTGATTACTGGTAAGTTTTGCGCAATTTCGTCACTGAAGACTCAATCATTGTATTGTCATATTACACTTGCATTATTTGCCTATAAAATTTACTAAGCAAAGATTTTGTGTATTAAAAAAAATTGCGATTCACATGACTTTCTCTACATCGATGAAACAAATTATTGTTAAACAGCTAATTGTTTTATCTACTTTACAATAATCGATATAATCATTAACACAACTTGTCTTAATTACTTGCTTCCTTCTAAGCAGAAGTTAAATAAAGGCATTTAATAGGATAAAACGATAGTCAAATATTATAAAAACCGGTTCACATGGGGTTGAAATCCATTACTATGCGTGGCCAGAAGATTACAAATTTCCGTATGAGAAAAGTTTTATTTGAAATATAAAATAAATAACAAGGAATATCTCAGCAATTGTCGCCTCCACGAAAAAAACCGCATATGACATAAATTGTGTGTTTTAACGAACTCTACATATTTTTGTGTGGTAATTTCTGTCTAGCTCTTTGGTTTACCAGATAAGCAAAAGTCAGCAAAATTCCTCCAGGATGAAGAGGGCTTTAGAGTCTATTCCCAGAAAATTCATGATATACATTTTATTTTCCATGTAAATATCTTTAATATACAGCATTTTAATCAAAATCGTTATAGCCATTTTTTAAAAAATCAAACTTTTCGAAATGCTTTCCATGTAAAGGGTAGGGGTGAATTTTTCTTCAAAACTTCTTGTCACATCCCTGGAAGATAAACCGAAATACCAAATTTGGTATTTAACCGTCTTTTCGTTTTGGGGTTATCGTGTTCACCGACACAAACACATGGACCTTTTTCTAAACACGACTTTTTTTTGGATACAGCGGACCCTAATTCGTGTATTTTGGTGAAATCTCAATTTCGAATTTTTGGTAGAATCCAATATCTTCCCTATACATTATGTACATAATACGTATAGAGAAAGTAAAAACAAAACAAAAAGAATAAGTTCTTTTACGATAGAAAAGCATAAAATCGACATTGAAATTACAATAAATGTTTTGACAGAATGAAAATTAAGTTAGTAAATGAAGTTTTGCGTTGATATCGTTCATTACTATTTGGTTATGCCAAATTAGTGGTTACATTCTGGATGACGCTCGTATTTGACGACGTTTGTTGCATGTAATGTGTTTTTCCCGTTGTAAGTGTTAGTACATTATGATTCCTAAATATGAATCGACTCGTTTGTAACAGGATATTTACAGTCAGCAATGCATGACTCATATTTAGATGCGAAGTCAAAATGAACAGCAGCGAAAGTAAACAGGCAAAGAAAGAGGTTTTATAAACTCAGGTACTGTACGCCACTGAATGGAGCCGCAGGAATTTGAACGTAAAACGGCCATCAGCGTCCGTGAATCAATCTGATGGACCACAATTGGGGCACAATCAAGCCGAACAATAGCAGACCCTTAAACCCGACTGGCCTTTGATTTTGTGTGCGGGGTCCCACATGATGGAGGTCTATAGAATCAGCCGCTCTTGCACCTGTGAACGTCAACTCACTGAATAAAATTTGTTTCAGTATTCATTACGGCCCGTTAAGTCTTCCAGTAGAGCTGAATTACACTTGTCTGCTTCCCATACACTCTCATAATATGTGGGATGTCACTGAAAACTGTTACATATACATACAGAGCGAGGTGACGCCGCGTGTGACTCTCATATGGAAGGACCCAGTTCAATCCCAGGCGAACCAAAGTTGCTTTGGAAAGATTTCTATAGTGGTTTCTTTCATCCGAATTGTCTACCTTTATATGTCGTTCCATTCATTTTATTTATTCTTTGCCCCGTTAGTTTGTTCCAATATCGGTGATGGTGCTTCGGTGCGGCTTTGCAGGAAAAAATACTTCTCTCTAGAGTTTAGCCATTCTCTTGACATCCAGCTTGTTGCTGATGTATAAGAACCGCTGAGCTAGGGGACGTTGGACCTGTTCTGCCTGTAAGATGTCGGGGTGTTTAAATCTGGAAACTCTAGAACCCTTGTTATTGCCTCGTCGCTTCTATTACCGGCCATCCGATATCTCCTCAACTTCTCCTCTCCTCATCCCCCTTCCCAGGGGCGCCCTTTCGAAGTATAGATACAATAACCCCATCGGTTTAGTGCCGAGTCTCCTTCAGTCTGCCTATAAATACATTGTTTTTTTCTACCCTCAAACTTTATCTTGTCTATAAAGTATTCTTTGTGTTAAACAAGATAATCTTTTCAGAGATTGTAGCATTACACATTTTATTGTAGGTACAAGAAGGAGTGTCATTATTGTCAAGTGGTCCTCGTCCTGACTTCTCATACAAGGATCCCGGGTTTGATTTCCGACTGGAATGGGGAATTTTTCTTTAACTAGAATTATTCCCTATCCCCAACAGTATGAAAGTATGAATGAATGTATGTGTGTGTGCGTGTGTGTGTGTGTTTAATATAATACTGAAAAACTAACGTCAAGAAACTCTACAATTCAGCAAGAGAACACCAGCAGTTGTTTCTAAACAAATGTCCTTAGAAGTTAAAGGAGCAAATATAAATGAAATAATGAAGAAAAAAAGGAAAGAAAAAAAAGAAAGAAAACTATAGCAGACTGAAGTGAGCGTCAAATATTTAATAAGAAGTTATGTTCCATTCATATGACTTTCTCTGTTTCTCTGTAACAAAGTATTGTAAAAAAATCTGATGTTTCCGTTCACATGACTTTCTCTATATCTTTGTAACAAATTATTTTTATAAAAGCTTATGCTTCTATTTGCTTCCTGCTAATCGAGACAGAATTAGCAGAAATTGTCTTATTTCTTGCTTCCTTGTAAGTAGAAGCGAAATAAGGGAGTACCATAGGTTAAAGTGATAGCCAAAAGCTGGTTGCTATGTGACTGAAGATCCTTTGTTTGTATGGATACGAGTTCACAAAGTCCTGTATGAGAAAAATATAAGTTTTTATAGCTTAAACCAAAAACAAGGAATATCTCAAAAGAAATCAACTCTACGAAAAAAATGTATACAACATAAATTGTGTGCTTTAATGTGCTCTGCATTTTTTGTTTGGTAAGTTTTTGTCCATTTCTTACGGTTTAGCATTTATACAAAATTCTTTAAAATTCACTCAGAATAAAATAGTCTTCAGAGACTATTTCCAGAAAATTCAAAATATTCGTTTTATTTGTCAGGTAAATATCTTTAATATACGATATTTTAATCAAAATCGTTACAGCCATTTTTGAGAAAATCAAAATTTCGAAAAAAGTTCCATGTAAGGGTAGTTTGGAGTGGGGGAATTTTTCTCAAAATCTTCGTGTCGCATCCCCGGAAGATACTAAACTTAAATACCAAGGTTGGTATTTTACCGACTTTTCGTCTTTTGAGTAATCATGATCACAGACACGCGGACATACTGACACACTGACACACTGACACACGGACACAGACACGGACCTTCTTCTGAAAATACTTTTTTTGGACACAGGGGACCTTAAAACATATATTTCCGGTGAAATCTCGGTATCGAATTTTTTGGTGAAGTGCAATACATTCTCTATATACTACGTACATAGTGCATATAGAGAAAGTAAAAAACTTATTCGTCATACTAAACAAGATAAACGTTAGCAGAAGTGAACTTATCACCTGTTTCCTTGTAAGCAGAAGGGAAATGGAAGCATTAGGCTAAAGCTATAGTCAAATCTTTTAAAACTTGGTTTCCATGTTGTTGAAATCCATTTCTATGCGTGAAAACTTTATTTTAAACTAAGCCATTCCCAGAAAATTTAGTATGCGTAACTACGTATATCAGAAAAATGTATAAATGTGGTATTTTAACAAATATCGTTAAACATTTTCAGACAAGAAAAGAAAGAGCTCATTTTTTGTCTTTTGTGTATCTGTGGACAGCATAGCTCAAAAGGATCTTTAAATTCCAAATTTGGTATTTAAATTTAGTATCACCCAACGATGTGACACGAAGATTTTCAGGAAAATCCCCCTATGCAAACCACCCTTTTTATTGAACTTATTTTGAAAATTCAAATAGGTTCTCAAAATAGGTCTAACGATTTCCATTAAAATACCGAATATTAAATATATTTACATGACAATGTAAATGTATAAGTGAATATTCTGAGACTGGCCTCTGAAGACCTCTTTATTCTGGATAAATTTTTCACAACTGATAAACTGTTACAGACAGACAAAAACTTACTACACAAAGGATGTAGATCACAATTAAACTCAGAATTTATATCATATATAATTTACTTTTTAGGGTGAACAGTTTCCGAGACATTCCTTGTTATTGAATTCAATTTAACCCATAATTGCATGGCGTTGTACATATGCAATAAAAATGATTAGTCAAAGGTTTTAGTATTTTTAATGAATTTTTTTCTAATTCGTATTAGACTTATCTTCAGCAATAAAACTAGGCTAATTATAGCTGTTTTATATTGTAAAATTATTAATGTTTTTGCAATATAGCTTTAGTGTTTGTATAATAAAGAACAAACTCCATGCGTGCCATTACACCGGTTATTTTATTGGGCTCTCCCCATCCTTTTCCACAGGCCCTTTTGACTGCAGTCACTGGGATTCCTACTCACTAGGTACGGCTTTGAATGAATGGCCAGTTCCATTACGTATCGCACTAACGATCACGGGTATTCAAGTCGCTTAAGTTGTGGTGCCTGTGAACGAGATATAAATAAAGTTTTGAGAATTAGAGAAAAGAGGTAAATAATAAGACCAATTATATCTCGATTAGCATGATGTACATAAAAGAATAATCTTTTGTTAGAGTAGTTTATATGTGGAACAGCTATAGATTTTTTTTTACTTTCTCTATAGGTACTATATGTACATATTGTATAGAGAAGGTATTGTACTGAACCCAAAAATTCAATACCGAGATTTCACCGGAAGTACAAGTTTTGGGCCCCCCTGAATCCAAAAAAAATATATATTTTCAGAAAAACGCCGTGTGTGTGTGTGTGTGTGTGTGTGTGTGTGTGTATGTGGACAGCACAGCTCAAAAACAAAAATACCGTTAAATACCCTTTACGTGGAGCTTTAACAATTTTGATTAAAATATCGTATATTAAAGATATTTACCTCACAAATAAAATGTATATCTTCAAATTTCTGGGAATAGCCTCTGAAGACTACTTTTTCTGGATAATTTTTACGGAATTTTGCATAACTACTAAACCGTAAGAAATGGAGAAATACCTACCACACAAAAGTGAAGAGCACGTTAAAACACAAATTTATGTACATACATTTTTTTTTCGTGGAGTTGATCGTTTTTGAGATATTCCTTGTTTCAGCTATAAAAAGCTTATGCTTTTCTCATACAGGAATTTGTCAACTCCTGTCCATACAAACAAAGGAACCTCAGTCACATAGCAACCAGCTTTTGACTATTACTTTTAGCTATGGTACTCCCTTATTTCACTTCTACTTACAAGGAAGCAAGCAATAAGACTATTTCTGCTAATTTTTTCTTGATTATCAAGAAGTAAATAGAAGCATAAGCTTTTTAACAATAATTTGTTGCAAATATGTAGAGAAAGTTATATGAATGGAACACATAAGATATTTTAACTTTAGTTTGGAGAGAAAGTCATTGGAAAAGAACACATACGATTTTGGGTCAAAGGTGCACGAAAACGCCATCTATTTCTGGTTAAATCCTAAACATTAAATTTTTATGTAGACTACAACACTTTCTCTAGTCGCTAGAGATTAAACATAGAAAATGTCAGTTAGCTGTTAATAGATGCATCGACGGTGTGAGTATTATGTATGCAGATTTTTCATTAATACCTTAACACATCAGGCCGTTTAATCCTTGCCTGTAATGAATCTTTACTAAAGTATAGGGTAAATATTTTCCAGGACCAATAATCCGCTGCCTTTTTATCTTGGCTGAAATTAGCATAGGGGCTTGCTGGTCAATAAATCAGGTAGCGCCACTGATGACGCAATAAAAGCCATCACAGCAGCAAGCGCTAAGTCAGCAAATTGGTGTGTTTCTGACGTTGTGGCAGTATATTCAATTCGGAGCGCAATGACACGACTGGATAACGCATGTCCTCATTGTGTTGTACCGCAATATTTCCATCAATCAGCTCTCCTGTCAGGGACTCCTTTAATTACCACCAAATGGCTCTTTACTGCAAATCTTCCAGGGGTTCCCACACAAGGGACCTACCTATACAATCACCAACTCAATAAGTGAAATATTCCAGCATAATCTGACGTGTTACACTCACGTGACTCTTCTACCTGTTTAAAACAAACTATTCTTACAAAAGATTATTCTTTTTTCTGTACCATTAGCAGAAATTGGGTGCTTCATAGTAACTAGAAGGGATATTAGGAAATGACTTGGCTAAAGTGAGAGTCAGACCTTTTAAAAGCTGATTGATATGCGAACAATTGTAGTCAGGTTCCCTTTGCACTGAGATACAATGAAAGGTAATTCCGTTTGAGAAAAATTAAGCCATTTTAAATTGAAACCAAAAACAAGAAATATCTCGAAAATTCTTTGACATAAATTGTGTTTTAAAGATATCTAAATATTTTTTTATTTCATTTATATAGCCCTCTTTAACATCTTTGCACTTGAAAGAACTCGTTATCTGTAGGTTGATAAGTACATAGTGTGTAGAGAAGATATTGCATTTCACCCAAAAATTCGATACCAAGATTTCACCGGAAATACATGCTTTTAGTCCCCCTGAATCCCAAAAAAAAAGCATGTTTACAAAAACGTCCGTGTGTGTGCGAATGTGTATGTCTGTGGACAGCATAGCTCAAAAACGAAAAGACCGTTAAATACCAAACTTGGTATTTAAGTTTGATAACTTCCAGGGATGCGACACGAAGATTTTCAAGGAAATCCCCCCATCTCCAACTACCCTTTACATAGAACTTTTTCGAAAATTTTGACTAAAATATCAAATATTAAAGATATTTACCAGACAAATAAAATGTATATCTTGAATTTTCTGGGAATAGCCTCTGAAGTCTACTTTATTCTGGATCAATTTTACTGAATTTTGCATAACTGCTAAACCGCTAGTGATGGACAAAAACTTAACACACAACAAATCTGGAGCACATTAAAACATACAATTTATGTCATATTCATTTTTTTCGTAGAGTTGTTTCAGCTTTGAAAAACTTATATTTTTCTCATACAGGAATTTGTCAACTCCTGTCCATACAAACAAAGGAACTTCATTCACATTGCAACCAGCTTTTGATTATCAGTTTAGCCTATTGTACTCCCTTATTTCTGTTAGACTATTTCTGCTAATTTTTTCTCGATTGTAATGAAGTGAATAGAAGTATAAGCTTTTTAACAATAGTTTGTTGCAGAGATGTACAGAAAGCCATGTGAGTGGAGCACATCAGATGTTTTAAGTTTTGGATTAAATCTTTTATTTTCTTGAAACACACACATTCACTCTCTCACATACATAGTTCCAGACTCTGTGGGAGATAGGGAATAATTCTGTCTACAGAAAATTCCCAGCCCCAGCCGGGAATCGAACCCGGAATCTCCGAATGAGAAGTCAACTCGCTAACCACTTGACCACGGATGCAGTCCTAAGTATTTTGTGTAGTAAGTTTGTTGTCTATCTCTTACGGTTTAGCACTTATTCAAAATTCGGCAAAATTCATCCTAAATAAACAGGGATTTCGAGGCTATTCCCAGAAAATCAAATTACACATTTAATTAGTCATATAAATATCTTTAACACACTGTATTTTAATCAAAATCGTTAGGTCCATTTTTCAGAAAATCAACATTTTCGAAGTTTTTCCATTCAAATGGTGGTTGGGGGTGGGGGATTTTTTTTGAAGATCTGTGTATGGCATCCTTGGAAGATACCAAACTTAAATACGAAGTTTGGTATTTAACGGCCTTTTAGTGTTTGAGCTATGATCTCCAGTCACACATACACACAGACCTTTTTCTAGAAATGTTTTTTTTTAATTCAGGCGGATCCAAAACATGTATTTCCAGTGAAATCTCGGTGTCGAATTTTTGGATGCACTAAAATACCTTGTCGTTACACTATGTTGATAGTACGTGTAGAGAAGGTAAAAATATATTCTTCTATATTCTATATAATAATTGAGATTTACATTAGCAGAACTTGTCTTAATTATTTGTTTCCTTGTAAGTAAAAGGAAAATAAAGGAATACGCATGGCTAAATCTGGTTGCCATGTGGTTCAAATTCGTTTCTATATATGGCCAGAAGAAAAGTGTGAGAAAAGTTTAAGTATTTTAAATTTTAAATAAATAACACGGAATATCTCAGAAATGGTCAATTCCACGGGAAAAAGTAAGTGATATAAAGTGTGTATTTTAACGAGATCTACATTATTTGTGCTGTAAGTTCTTTTGTCAATCTCTTGCGGTTTAGCAGTTAAGCAAAATTCAGCAAACTTCAACCAGAATAAAGAGGTCTTTAGAGCTTAATCCCATAAAATTCAAGATATACATTTTATTAGTCATGTTAATATCTTTAATATACGGTATTTAAATCAAGATTGTTAGAGCCATTTTTCAGAAAATAAAAATGTTCGAAGTTCTTATCAAAGTTCTGTCCAAATCCGTTTCTAAGCATGGCCAGGAGGAAAGGTTCAGAGTTTAAGTTTTTTAAATCTCAAAAAAATAATTTGAAATATCTCAGAAATGGTCAATTCCAGGAAAATAGGAGTATGTGACATAAATTGTATGTTTTAGTGAGATCTACTTAAGTTTATTTTTGTCTAACTCTGACTGTTAAGCAGTTATACAAAACTCGGCAAGAGTAATCCAGAATAATCGGGTCTTCAGAGGTTATTCCTAGAAAATTCAAGCTGTATACATTTTATTTGTGATGTAAATATCTTTAATAGAGGGTATTTTAATTAAAATCTATAGAGTCATTTTTCAGAAAATCAAAATTTTCGAAATTTTTCCATGTAAAGCGTAGTTTGGGGTGTGGGATTTTTCTCAAAAGCTTCGTGTCACATCCGTGGAATATACTAACCTTAAATACAATATTTGGTATTTTAACAACTTTTCGTTTTTGAGTTATCGAGTTCACAGACACACGGACACACTCGGACCTTTTTCTAAAATGCTTCTTTTGGATATATTTCCGGGGAAATCTCGGTATCAAATTTTTGGGTAGAATGCAATATTTTCTCTATACACAATGTACATAGTACTTGTAGGGAAAGTAAAAATAACTTGTGTTCCATTCTAATGGGTTTCTCTACATGTTCTACAGCCAAATAATTCTTACGAAGAATTATTCTTTTATCTACATAATGCTAATCAAAATAAACATTAGCAGAATTTGTTTTATTCCTTGTAAGCAAAAGTAAAATAAGCGAATACACTAGGCTAAAGTGATAGCTTTAAAAAGCTGATCGGTATATGGACAATTGAAGAAAAGTTCACTTTGCATTGCCAGTAAAACAAACGAGAGATTAAACGATAGGCGACTCCGTTTGAGAAACATTTACGTCGTTTAAAATTCAAACCAATAACAAGAAACATCTCGGAAACTACAACAAAAATGTGTGTGACATTTTGTGTAGCAAGTTTCCTTTGTCTATTTCTTACGGTTTACCATTTATGCCAAATCAGCAAAATTCATCCAGAGTGAACGAGTCTTCAGAGGCTATTGCCAGAAAATTCAAGGTATACATTTTATCAAAATCGTTAAAGCCATTTTTGAGAAAAACAAAATTTCATCAAATGTTCCGGGTAAAGGGTGGAGTGGGATGTGGGGGATTTTCTTGAAAAGTTTTGTATCGTATTCTTGAAAGACATTTTATTTTTTGAGCACACACACACCACACTCATACACAAACACAGACGGACGTTTTTGTAAAAATGCTTTTTTCGATTCATGGGGTCTCAAAACTTATATTTTAAGAAATTTAATTTATGGGTGGTTGCTTCTCTATTCAAGAACCGGTATACTGCCAAAGAGCCGCTGCAGTGGCGAAGAATTCACCTCACTGGCAACAAATATTACGTCATACCGCGTAAGAGCGGTAACTCTACGCCTCTGTCTTCCTCTCCGCCGTGTATCACGTGACCTCTTTGCTACTCTAGTTTGTTCAAGGGCAGGAGCGGGATCGTACGGGCAAAGCTTCTACAGACGCAAATGCATCTTCAAAGCACCTTCACCTGTATAAACACGAGAAGAGGTATTGTCAGATTCATCACACCAAACCTATGTAACAAAACACTGTCGTAAGTAGTACCAACTTGGCAGTTTCACAACAATCCTAAACGATATATTGAGATCTATCCAAAATACACCAAAATGTTTTTTCCTTTCTCCACTTAGAATATAATACTTAGGTAGAGAAAGTATTGCATTCCATTCAAAAGTTAGGTACAGAGTTTCCGTTGGAAATATAAATTTTAGGCTCCACTGAACCCGCCACCCCCCAAAAGAAGCGTTTTTACTTTATCTACACGTACTACGTATGTAGTGTATTGAGAGGAAGCATTGTACTGTACCCAAAAATTCGATAACAATTCATGACTTGAAACCTTCTGAATAAAGAAAGACATTTTTAGAAAAACGTCGTGTTTGTATGTGAGCAGCATAGCTCAAATAGCACAGACCGCAGATCACTTCAACCTGAGGACTCAATACTTGTGGAATATCGGTATCTTCGATGGCTTCTAGAACCTTCGAACTCTGTCTGCACAGATTACATATCACTTTACCCTAAGGATGCAGTATTTTGCAAAACGTCGGTATCTTCGATGGCTTCTAGAACCTTCGAACTCTGACCAACACAGACCACGGATCACTTCACCCTAAGGATGCAGTATTTGGCAAAACGTCGGTATCTTCGATGCCTTCTAGAACCTTCGAGCTCTGAGCAGCACATACCACGGAACACTTTACCCAAAGGATGCAGTATTTGGCAAAACGTCGGTATCTTCGATGCCTTCTAAGAACCTTCGAGGTCTGACCAGCAAAGACCACGGATCACTTCATCCTAAGGATGCAGTATTTGGCAAAACGTCGGTATCTTCGATGCCTTCTAGAACCTTCGAGCTCTGACCAGCAGAGACCACGGATCACGGTATCTTCGATGGCTTCTAGACCAAGGTCTACATGACTGCCAACTGGAGGTAGTTATAATAGTCGTTTCAGCTAATGTTTATCTCGATTAGCTTGATGTACGTAAATAAATAGTATTTTATAAGAATAATATGTCAGCAGAACAGTTAGATAGGCATGTAAATGGAACACATCTGATTCCTACAGTAAATTCCTCTACAGTAAACAATGACTTTTGAAATTGAAAAGGATTGTATATAAAACTTTGTGAGCCAAACATTGGTTATAGACACAGCACAGTGAGATATGAAGCGGGTTCCCTGTAAGAATAGTCTGAAGAGAGGAAGAAGAGATAGAGGAATTTAAACATGAAAAGAACAAGTGTTTCATCTTCTTTGATGTTAAAATATGCTCTCCGCCATCCAACAGGTGTTCTTGAAGTATTTATTTCCCCTTTTTTTGTTCTCAAAATATTGGAGAGTGCTTTCTGGAAATTTAAATGAGACGATTCTTGTGATCCAGGTTCGATTTCAGAAGCAGTAGCTTTATGCCAGGCTTAGATTTAATTCCTTTTGTTGCTGGAATATGACGGTCTTCTTTGTTTTAAGAGATGCATCTATACAATTTGGAAACTCCACATTATGTAAAATATCTTAATGAAATGTATACAGTTATTATGCACAGTAATAGAGATATTTGCCATGTATCGAAATTCTAGGTTGCATGGTTATTTAAATAAACTTTTTTAGTGTCTAAATTCATTGTTATAGTAAAAATGAGCCATGTAATGTATTTTTAAGAATATTATCATGAAAAAGTCAAGTTTTACAGTAAATTCATTTTTAAAAAATCGGAAGTGTCCCATTCACGTGAGGTTCTCTACATCTCTGCAACAAATTATTTTCAACTGTTTATTCTTCTATTTACTTCATGCTAATCCAGAAAAAATGAGAGAAGTATAAGCATTTTAAAACTAAAACAAATAATAAGACATATCTCAAAAACGGTCAATGCCACGAAAAAATGTATTTATTATAACCCGTGTTTTAACAAGGTCTACAATGTTTGTTAAGTAAGTTTTGCCCGCCTATGGCGGTATACCAGTTACTGAACTTTCTCAAAATTCATCCATAGTAAAAATGTCTTTAGAGGCTATTCCCAGATAATTCAAGATATACATTTTATTTGTCACATAAGTATCTCTAATATACGATATCTTAATCAAAATGTTAGTCATTTTTGAGAAAATAAAATTTTTCGAAAAATTTACCATGAGAGAGTTAGTTAGGGGTGGGGGGATTTTCTTTAAAATCTTCGAGTGGCATCCTTGGAAGATACTGAAGTCAAATACCAAGCATGTTGTTTAAAAGACTTTTCATTTTTGAGCTATGCTGCCGACAGACACTCATACACACACATACGCACACGGACATTGTTCTAAAACGTGTTTTCTTTTTTTATTTAGGGGGCCTCAAATCATTTATTTACGATGAAATCTCGGTATTGAATTTTTGGGTGCAATTCAATACCTTCTCTATACACTATGTTCATAGTACCTGTAGAGAAAGTAATAGATCTGTTATATTGCAACAGATACATTATTCCTATTTTGTGCAGATACTTTTTAACTATTTGCACTTTCCAAAACTGCAACTTTTCAAAATTTAGTAATTTATTTATAAAAATTGAAACAACATTTCGAAAACATAGCATGGCAATTTTATTTGCTCTGCCTTTTAGAAGCACTATAAAAGATTTGAAACCAATTGGTGAAAATGTTCATGAGTATGGAAAAGTGTTGGAAAAACATTGATGAGAACGGTTCACAGTTGGGTGCGCCTATTAAGAATCATGTGCCTACCTATCTATAGCTTGCATATTTATTGTTAGTTTAAGATTGTCACATTAGAAAAAAATCTGATGTATTACATTCACATGACTTTCTCTACAACTCAGCAATAAATTATTGACAAAAAAGCTTATGCTTCTATTTACTTCCTGGTAATCGAGAAAAAATTAGCAGAACTAGTCTTATTACTTGCTTCCTTGTAAGTAGAAGCGAAATAAGGCAGTACCTAGGTTAAAGTAATGGTCAAAAGCTGGTTGCTATGTGACTGAAGTTCCTTGGTTTGTATGGGCACGAGTGCACAAAGTCTTGTATGAGAAATGTATGTTTTTTATAGATGAAACAAAAACCAAGGAATATCTCAAAAACAATCAAATCCATGAAAAAAATATATATAATATAAATTGTGTGTTTTAAAGTGCTCTACATTTGTTGTGTGGTAAGTTTTTGTCCATCTCTTACGGTTTAGCAGTTATGCAAAATTCCGTAAAATTGACCCAGAATAAAGAAGTCTTCAGAGACTATTCCCAGAAAATTCAAAATATAGATTTTATTTGTCAGGTAAATATCTTTAATATACGATATTTTAATCAAAATCGTTAGTTATTTTTTGGAAAAAAATCAAAATTTTCGAAAAAAGTTCTATGTAAAGGGTAGTTTGGGTTGGGGGGATTTTTTCAAAATCTTCGTGTCGCATCCCTGGAATTCACTAAACTTAAATACCAAGTTTGTTATTTTACCGACTTTTCGTTTTTAAGTTATCAGGTTCACAGACACACGGACACACACACGGACCTTTTTCTGAAAATACTTTTTTTGGATACAGGAGACCCTAAACCATATATTTCCGGTGAAATCTCGGTATCGATTTTTTGGTGGAGTGCAATACCTTCTCTATACACTATGTACATAGTGCGTATAGAGAAAGAAGCAATAATATATTTTCTTAAAGCTTGGATTTTTTTTTTTTTTTTTTTTTTAAATGTAATGTGTTCCACACACATAGTTTTTTCTAGCTGATCACAAACAAATGTTTCTTACAAAAGATTATTCTTTTGTCTTTTTCATGCTAATCCAGACAAACAGTAGCAGAATTAAGCTTCTTACTTGCGTCCTTGTAAACAGAAGGAAAATAAGGGAATACATTAGGCTAAAGCGATATTCAAAAATTTTAAAAGCTGGTCACTATGTGAATCAATGGAGGTTCGATTCGCTCTGCATAGTCCCGTATGAGAAAAGTTAATTGGTTTAAAATTGAAACCAATAAAAATTAACATTTTTAAAACGGTCAACTCACTTTTTTTGTGTGATATGGTTTTGTCTATTTCTTACGGTTTAACCGTTATATAAAATTTTGCAAAACTCAACCAGAATAAAGAACTCTTTAGCGACTATTCGCAAAAAATTCAAAATACACATTTTATTTTTGATGTAAATATCTTTAATATGCGGTACTATAATAAAAATCGTTGGAGCCACTGATGAGAAAAGCAAAATTTTCGAAAATGTTCCATAAAAATGAAAATGGCATGTTATTTTTGGACGCTCTTTAACTACTGTGGTTCTCAGCGTCTCCATTCGAAATTGGCCGTGAAAGGGTGCTTAATTTTGCTCAGAGGCCTGTTTATCAGGCTTGAGATACTTTTGCCTGCCGTAAATCTACGACACGGGACCAAAGGCTTTACTTCCCTTCCGAACGAAGCCATGCTAAGGATTTTTACACCCGAAAAAAAATCCATCGTCTTCCGTTGGGTTTGAATCCACGACCTTGAGTTTGTGAAGTTAGTATGGTAACCATTACATCACAAAGGGCGACAAAAATGTTCCATGTAAAGGGTAGTTGGGGGTGAGAAAATTTTCTTGAAAATCTTCGTGTCGTATCCTTTGAAGATATTGAACTTAAGTACCTGTTGGTGTTTAACCGATTATTTGAGCTAAATCATGATCTTTAGAACCATTTTTGATAAAAATAAAATTTTCGAAAAATTTTCCACCTAAAGAGTAGATTCGGGTGGGAGTATTATTATTATTTTTAAAATCTTCGTGTCGCATCTTTGGAGGATGCTAAAATTAAATACCAAGTTTGGTATTTAACAGACTTTTCGTTTTTCAGCTACGCGATCCACAGACACGCATATAGAGAGCTTTTTCTAAAAATGCAATTTTTTGAATCAGGGGACTTCAAAACATACATTTACGGGAAATCTCGATGTCAAATTTTAGTTGGAATATAATATATTTATATCCATGTTGTGGATAGTACATACGGGCTAGTGAAATTAAAAATATATAGAAAAAAATGTTTTTAAACATAGATTTAGAGAGCTGAGTGGAAAAAGTCATGTAGATGCAGTGCATTACAATTTTTGGGGAATTCAGAGGACTCAAAAATTAATTAATGTATGGAATACTTTATTTCCTTTACTTATCATTTCCATGATAGGGAAAATAATCATCATTTTAACAACACTATTTCTGTAGATGTAGCGTGTGAGTTTTTGAACATCCGACGGTTACTTTTCAATCATCCCCAGAGATTAGCAGGTTGGATCTTATCTGTGAAAGCGACACTTACTTAGCAGTAATCTAGTCTTTAACTTGAACACCCCGGAGACTTAATCTGCCTAACGAGGTGCGGGCACAACTTTAGTAACGAGCCCAATTTTTGTTTCATTTCTGAGAGTAGTTGTTCTGCACAAAGAGCCAAGTTTTGCTGTTGTGAGAGCCTGTTATCGTAAACAGTTCGTGAAGAGGTCATAAGTTGCCCCAGGCCCCACGTTTCGATGTAACTAGGCTATTTATCAACCCACCTTCCTCCTCGATTAAAATCACAAATTTACGAGTTTTGAAACTCGCTCTGTCTGTTGCCAAAAGAATTTCGGATCTTTTAAGCAGTATGCTAGCAGTGCTGAAAATTTCACTGCCTCGACTCTTATCTTTGGTAGATAGAGGAAGCATTGTATTCAACCAAAAAATTCGATTCACGAATTTGACCAGAAGCACATGTTTTGACATCCCCTGTGTCCCCACATAGTTATTTATGCAACAATCATATAATGGTAGTTATTGGAATACGAGTGAGCGATGTGAGCGTCGAAAAACCTCACGAGTATTCTAATGACCATTTATGAGGGCTACATACATATTTTTACTTTCTCTACACGTACTGTGTACATAGTGCATAGAGAGGGTATTGTATTGCACCCAAAAATTCGATACCGAGATTTCACAGGAAATACATTTTTGGAAAAAAGTCCGTGTATGTGCGTGTGTGCGCCTGTGTGTGTATCTGTGTGTCTGTGGACAGCATAGCTCAAAAACGAGAATACCATTAAATACCAAACTTGGTATTTAAGTTTGGAATGTTCCAAGGATGTGACACGAAGATTTGCAAGAAAATCCTCACACCCCCAACTACTCTTTACTTGGAAAAGTAAACCACACCTTTCGAAAATTTGGATTTTCTCAAAAATGGTTGTAACGATTTTGATTAAAATATCGTATATTAAATATATTTACCTGACAAATAATATGTATATCTTGAATTTTCTGGGAATAGCCTCTGAAGACTACTTTATTCTGGAGGAATTTAGCATAACTGCTAAACCGTAAGAAATGGACAAAATCTTACCACACAAAAATGTAGAGCACATTAAAACATACAATTTATATTATATGATTTTCTTTCGAGGAGTTAATCGTTTTTGAGATATTCCTTGTTTTTGGTTTCAGCTTTGAAAAACTTATACTTTTCTCATACAGGAATTTGTCAATTCGTGTCCATACAAACAAAGGAACTTCAGTCTCCTAGTAACCAGCTTTTGACTTCACTTTAACCTATGATGCTCCCATATTTAGCTCCTACTTACAAGGAAGCAACTTCTGCTAATTTTTTCTCGACTAGCTTGAAATAAATAGAAGAATAAGTTTATGAACAATAATTTGTTACACAGAAGTGGAGAAAGTCATGTGAATGGAACACATATTTTTTTCTACGACATGTAGATATACAATAAATATTTAATATTTAGATGTCCTACATACAAAAGATGAACTCCACCGATCGCTATGCGTATTGTACGCATGAGTTGTTAACAAATGTAATTCGATTCACGGTGATAGTTTATTTGCAAGATGGAGACCTGAGGTATTTTGGCCTAGTGATAATGGTATGCAATTTAGTTTCACGCCTCCTGATATACCAGAGGAGGCGAGTATGTTTTTAACAATTTACTACCACAGAAATAAATAAAATAAAAGATCTACGAAAAGTTATATGATAAATTCATGGCATGGAGAAAAACAAAAATGTAACTTCATTCACGGAAAATGATCTCATAGTTTATTTTAAGAGATATCATAAACAATGGAGTCCCGAAACTTGTGGACAAGTTATTCAGTACGAAAACTACTTTAAATGTAAAATATGGAACTGATATATCAGAATATAAGAAGCTGTACTCTTTGTTAAAACAGAAGTCGGTAGGGTGCAGTGGGGAAAAAAGCGAAACTGTTTTCCACAGTTGAAATTAAAACCTTCATTGTCAGGTGTTTCATCAATGAAACACCTGATAATACATATATACTAATAAAGGTATGTAAATATAACTATTCTCATAAAAATGAATATTTTGTTTGGAAGAAGAGTTAGCGCGCATGCTCTGGGTTATTGATTTCCTCGTCTCTGTAATGCCAGTGTTCCGACCTACTTTGCTTTGCTTGCGTAATATTATGAGTTTAGCTTCGGAAAATAATTATATATTCTTACAAATCCTATACATATATATATATATTCTTGTAGGTTATTTTAGCGTAAAATGTTTCTGTAATCGTATGCATATTAGTAGGCAGTGAACAGCCATGTAGGGCAGCGCGCAAGCGTGAAAATCTATATCGAAATAAAAATATTTTTCATTTCGATATAGATTATTAATAATAAATGAACACATTTAAGTATATGAGTATAAAAAAGCATTTATAGAAAATGGTCCGTGTATACGTAGAGTGTAAATAAAAAGTGTCGAATAAATACTAAACCTAGCATATGTGTGTAATATTTGCCAAAAATGCGACTCTATATTTTTCAAGAAAATTCTCTCACCTCAATTCAACCTTTTCACTGTATATTTTGATTTTCTAAAACATAGTTCCAACGAATTTTGTTTAAATATATGTTTAAGATACCTGCATAACAAATAAAATACATATATTACATTTTATAGGAATAACCCAGAACTTCATTTGGAAATAATTTTATGTAATTGGTAAATATCATGAAATATTACAAAAAAATCTGATTCTTTCATTCACATGAGTTTCTTTACTTGCTCTAAAACAAACTTCATGCTAATTGAGATAAAAATTAAAAGAATGGTCTTATTATTTGGTTCCTTATAAGTAGAAGGGGAAAAAGGGTATAGCAGGCTATAATGATAGTTAAACGTTTTAAAATCTTACACTATGCGATTGTCATTGAATTTCGCTTCTTTAGATGTCCAGGAGTAAAATGAAATAGTAACGGACGACATTCTGCTTGAGAAAAGAATAAATATGTTAAAATTCAAATCAATATCTTGGAAGCTGTTAACTCCACAAAAATTATATATGATTTACATTGTATGTTTTAACGAGCTCTAAATTTTTTGTGATTAGTTTTTTGTCTGTCTCTTTCGGTTTACCAATTATGTAAAAGCTATCTGAAGAGACCTTCAGATGCTATTCCCAGAAAATCAAGATACACATTTTATTTGTCATATAGGTATATTTAAGCACGCTATTTAAGTCATTAAAGAACCATTTTTGAGAAAATAGAAGTTTCGAAACTTTTTCTATGTAAAGGGTAGTTTATGGTAGAGAGATTTTCTGGAAAATCTTCCTTGAAGATACAAGTTAAATACTAAGTTAGGTTCAACGAAGTTTATGAGCTCTTCTCCACGCACATACACACAGACGGATATTTTTGTAAAAATACTGTTTTTAAATAATGGGGTTTCAAAACGTGTATTTCCGGTTAAATATAGGTATCAACTTTTTGGGTGGAATACAATACCTTCTCTACCTACATGTATATTGTACGGAGTACTCAGTAGGTAAAATAAAACTCACTGTATAGAAACTCAAATAACTCTTTTTCTGGCATGAGCGATTTCCAAAGTATCCACTATTATTGGTTTAAATCACTCAATGAGTTTCTCAATCTTTGAGAGAGTAACCATTCAGTTAATTTTTGGCGTTATGGATACAGAGTGGAAGCTGATGTTAGCGACCCCCTTTTAAAGGTCTGACTTTCGAGTCAAGCTGGATAAACAAGGTAATTACTCTCTCTAAACGTATTATATTCTTAGTGTATAGATCAGGTATTGTAAAGCACCCAAAAATTCGATACAGAGATTTCACCGGAAATACATGCTTTGGTTCCCCCTGAATCAAAACGAAATTGTGTGTGTGTCTTTGGACAGCATAGCTCAAAAATGAAAACAATGTTAAATCCCAAAATTGGTATTTAAGTTTGATATCTTCCAAGGGTGCGACACGAAGATTTAAAAAAAAATCCCCCACCTTCAACTACCCTTTACATTGAACTGTTTTCGAAAACTTTGATTTTCTTAAAAATGGCTCTAACGAATTTGATTAAAATATCAAATATTAAACATACATCTTGAATTTTCCGGGAACATCTCTGGGTGCATTTATGGAGTTTTGCATAACTGGTAAACCGTAAGAGATAAACAAAGTTTAACTTGACAGGACATGTAGAGGTCGTTAAAACACACATTTATGTTATATACATTTATTTCGTAGAGTTAGTCGTTTTTGAGATATTCTTTGTTGTTGGATTTAGCTTTAAAATAATTATACTTCTCTCATACGGGAATCTGTCCACTCTTGGCCATACAAACAAAGGTACTTCAGTCACATAGCAACCAGCTTTTGACTATTACTTTAACCTATAGTACCCCCTTATTTCGCTATTACTTACAGAAATAATAAGAGTATTTCTGCTAATTTGTTCTCGATTAGCATGAAGTAAATAGAAGTATAAACTTTTTAACAATAATTTGTTACAGAGATGTAGAGAAAGTCATGTGAATGGAACACATAAGGTTTTTTTAATGCAGCAATTCGAATTTAAATGAGGACGTGAAATCCCTATATTGAATATTAAATTGTTTCCTTTACGTTAGATAAGCGGTAATAAAATGAATATGGCCTCAGAGGAAGTTAAACTATTGCAAGTTAGGGTACGTTTTAGGTTAATAGGACTCAAACCCGCCACTTGTGCATGAGCAGACGCGCTGAATGGCCCTGTAAGCCCATCCCTAGCTCCAAGGGATAAGCTAGATATTGTTATACCTGGCATATCATTACCGCTATTGTTACCTGTGTTAATTAGCACGGCGGTTACAGCGACGTTATCCGTCATTACCAACACGACCTCGTGAAATCGTCCTCGCAATTACCTCCTGCCAACCTAATTGTAATATCTTTAATTTTATAGCATATCGCTTTCCAAACATTATGCAAAATTATCCAGTGGCACCATTATATTATAACAGTTTGCCTTTAGGCTTTGAGCTATTTCTGAAAATTATCTGTGCTAAATAGTTTAACTGGAGCTAAATCCACGCAAATGTCAACCCATGGTTCAGGTTTAAACACGGATCATTTAAACTGTGAACATAGATTTTTTAAACGTTTGGAAATACAAGATATCTGAAATACAAATCTGAATAAATTCATGATTCCTGATACTGAATTAGCATTATAAAGAATGGATATCCGTATGAATGTACTATGTAAGGTGGTTCAACTGCACCGTATTTGGCTTATGCAAAGATCCCTTCGTGTATTAAAGAAGTTGCAAAATTCAACAGGATTACTCCAACCCGCCAGTGCCAGTGAACAACTGGCGAGGAGGATCTTCGCTTTACCTGTCTTACTTATCAACGGAGACGGTAAACGAATCGCGCTCATTGCAGGAGTAGAACGAAGATCGCTCTCGCAGTTCACAACTGGCGTGATATAAGTTGAAATAGCCCCGTTTAGTTTTGCAACTCTTTTAACGCACAACGGGATATCTGCACAGTCAAATACGGGGTAGTTGGGACCACTTGGTATGTGTGTGTAAATATAGGATAGTTTCAAAAAGAATTAAACCAACTTTGAGACTTCTTTCATCACTGAACATTACTATGGGTGTTCTATATGCACTGTATAAAGTTGAATACACTCAGTGCATGACGTGCTAATCACAAAGAATGTTCACTACTTCTGGAAATGTTTTTTCAGAGATAAACGAAGAACAGACGCAACACTTAAATTTGCTAAAGTAAACAGAATAATGAACAAAGGAAGCAATACATAGAATATTAATTTTTATGTACACGTGTATTTGGCTGCTGTATTTTAATCAATTGTGGACTTTATGAACTGAGGCGTAGCCGAGTTCTTTTACTCACGTGAGCTCTTAATTTACCTTATACCCGATATCCTAGGTAAATTTTGACCCAATTTTAGTCCTTTCTATCCAAATTATCCTTCACAAATCCTACCAAGGGAGGGAAGACCTTGAAGCCTTGGGGAAGTAATCTTCCTAGGATAAGGGAATTTCAAATACTTCCCCAAGTAAGACTGCAATGGTCTGCGAGACGATGTGGGATCATGCGAACATCATAACGGCTTAAAGAGCGGAAGCAACAGTCCTCTTCATAGAGGTTTATACACAAAGGAGTGGGTTTGAATGCTGTAAGAAGCTTCATAACCCCAACCTGCGCTGCGCTCTTAACGCAGCCAGGGAACATTATATTACTAATAACCATCAAAATTTAAGCCGGGAAGTTCCAATACATAGAAAGAATGGCACTCAACAGGCTTCCACAGATTTTACGTCAATACCAAGCCAAAGGTAAAACCAGTAACAAAATAGAAAGATACAATTTTTACTTTCTCTACACGTACTATGTAGATAGTGTATAGAGAAGGTATTGCATCCATCCTAATTTTCTATTCCTAGATTTTACCAGAAATACACGCTTTAGAGTCCCCTGTATAAAAAGCATTTTTGGAAAAAGGTCCTCGTGTGTATATCTGTGTGTTTGTGAACACAATAACTCAAAAACGAAAAGTGTAGAATACCAAACTTGCTATTTAAATTTAGTTTCATCCAGAGAAGCGACACATAGATTTCGAGAAAAATTCCCCCACTCCAAACTATCTTTTATATTGAAAAACTGTCAAACATGTTCATTTTCTCAAAATTGGTTCTAATTGTTTTGATTAAAATATCATATATTAAAGATACTTATATGGAAAGTAAAGGTATGCCGTGAATTTTCTGGGAATAGCCTCTTTATTCTGAATGAATTTTGTTGGATTAGTCAATGTTATTCGTTTTAAATTTAATATCTTTAGAAATGTTCACAAACGGTAAGTTGAAAGCTCTTGGCCCTGCATAGAAACGGATTTCAATTACATGGAACCAGATTTTAAGAGAATTGACATTTGTTTTAGGCTAATGTATTCCCTTATTTTCCTTCTAATTGCAAGGAAGCAAGGAATTAAGAAAATTTCTACTAGTGTTTATATCGATTATCATAAAGTAGATAGAAGGATATGTTTTTCACAATAATTTGTTACACAGATGTAGAGAAAGTCATGTGAATGGAACAGATGACATTTTTTGATATGGAATCAGATCTAAGGGCTAATTCATGAGGAAGACGACAGCTAATAATGTTTAATTATGACGTTTCTAACTCTCTCTATTCTGAAATTTAGCGAAAAACGCCTCAAGTAGTTTTTGAGAAAAATATTAAAAGCTACTTGTACTTCACTTTTCAACGTTTTCTAACAAAACGTTAATTTAAATTCCAGAAATATCACTATTAAATATTACTGCAGGAAAATACATGATAAATTATTCGTTCATACCTTTTCCATTATTTTTGGATATATTAATTTTGTTAACACAAATATGTAATTAATTTTACTTATTTATAAAATTAATCCGATAACTTTATTTACTACAAAATTAAGATTCAATGGTAGAAAAATCTAACTGATTAGTTGAAATGTGCACCGCAAAGTGCATTTTGAACATTTGCTTGTATTAAAAAATACATTTAGAAAAACACGCCTTTTAATAATTGAAATGTCATTTCTTACAATTAAAACTAACTTTAAAATATTACGTGACAAATGTTTAAATTTAAAGTAGCTTAAAATAACTTCGGCATATTAATATACAAGAACCATAGTATACTAGTGTGTTAAATTCCAAAAATCAACAATTTTAGGAATTTTGTCAATTTTCAGAGATTGGTTCCTTTAAAAGCTGAGGTTGAACCACGAATCCTTAGAGCGAAAGAGGTACGCTAGTAACATTTAGGCTCTTAAAGTGACTGGGAACTATATATAGCGTTATAAAATAATTTGGATCCCCTGAACGAGAGTCATCTGTTTACAGATCAGACAAAGCGCCTCTGAGACACAAATCACAGCAGGACAATAGAGCTACAAACAGTGTACATGCTACATCGGATCATGTACCTTATTGCATTCTCTTGCCCTCCTCGCACACAAATTTATGGGCTTCCCCTTCTTTCGAGATTTTTATTCCGCAAGCTGACGCTTGACAAAATGCTGGAAATTTATTCTAGAAATTTAATCCGCTTCATATATCAAAATGCGTAAATGCGACCGGTGAAACCGTGAGGTAAATTGAGTTACTCTGTTACGTTCAGTTAACTGTGGGGGTTATGCTTATTTTGCTGTCTGTACAAAATCTGCTCTCGTACATATTTCATACACAAGAGGACGTAAAAGGTCAGCTTTTAAGTAAATAATGGGCATACTTTTCTAACTCATAAAGTATACGCGGACCATCAAGAAAATGTTAGACGATTTGACATAACTAAATAATTACGTAAGTTACCAACACCAAACTTTATTTACCATGTTACAGTACCTAACTCTATTTCTCAACGTAATCGTCAATGCTACCAAGTATTTATTGTCACGTGGTACCGGTTTTTCAACCCAGATGTTGTTCTCTTTCACTGCTGGAGAACTAAGCCAAGATGTCACTGCCACATTGAGGTCTTCATGTCTAGAAATATTTTCCAACTAAAAAGTCATGTATGGTGACCAAAGTGAAACATCAGATTTTCTGAATTATTTTGTTAATATTTGCTCTCAACTCCTCTATAACGATTGATGAACTTCCACTCCGGTCTTCTTTTTCTTACACACTGGTTTATCCTTGATTACTCATAAATTAAGCGCCATTTCCTCACTGAAGACTCGTTTATTGCATTATCACTGTGCACTTCCTTATTTCCCTAAAAAAAACTCGATTGGCCGAACATTTTGTCTATTCAAAAAAACGAATAAGTTCTTTGGCACTAGAAAAATATAACGTAGCGTTGAGAAATTGGTACGACGTGACAATAAATATCTTGGAAGAATGGAAATTGCGTGGACAAATAGAGTAAGGTACTTAACTTCGTAAATAAGAGTTTTGTGTTGATCATTTTCATTATTATTTAGTCAGGCCAAATCGTCTGTCACTTCTTGGAATTTAAGAAATAACTAACGATGTGCAGAAAGTACAATAAACTAGGGCTCGTTTGACATATTTTCGAAGGTTTTTAAGATAGAATCGTATGATTTTTGCCGAAAAGAATGAATATGTGTTTGATTGCTCCAATTGAAACTTAAACTACAAATCTCATATGTATCTCCCCTCCCCCCCCCCAAATTAAATCTCAATAGGAGCATATCCAGTTTTATTTAGGTCAATTTTGCCCATATTTTGGGGCTACTTTGGCATCAACTTCATTTTCGACAAATCAAAGTAGCTTCCTGGTATATGCTACATTGCCACAAAATTCAACTTTTTCAGAATATTTTTACTTTCTCTGAAGTACTATGGCTATATTAGATAGAAAAGGTATTCTACTCCTCCAAAAAAATTAATATCAATATCTCACCGGAAATATATGTTTTGAGATGCCCTGAATAAAGAAGAAATGTTGTTATAAAAAGGACCGTGTGATTTTGTGTCTCTGGACAGCATAGCTCCAAAACGAAAATACCGTTAAATACCAAATTTATAATTACTTAACAATAATTACCATGAATGAAACCACGCACCCCAAAGTACCCTAGACGTGGAACATGTTTTGAAAGTTATGTTTTTCTCAAAAGACGATCTAAAGATTTAGATTAAAATACCCTATTTAAACATATTTACATGACAAATAAAATGTCATCTTGAATCTTCTAGAAATAACCTCTGGAGACCTCTTCATTCTGGATGAATTTTGTATAACTGGCAAACCTTAAGAGATAGACAAGAACTCACTACACAAAAACATCATATATATATATATATATATATATATATATATATATATATTGTAGAGTTAACTGTTTTCAGGATATTCATTGTTATTGACCACTTAAACTTTCTCAGACGGAGATCATTTTTCGCTTCATCTCTCTTTGTTTTACTCCTGTAAAGCTGTGAACAGCTAACCGAATTTCAATTGTTTCACATAGCGACCGGCTGTTTCAAACATGTTAGCTTAATGTGTAGCCTTACTTCCCTTCTATTTAGAAGCAACTAATATGACCACATTGCTTATGTTTATCTCTCTTTTCACGCTGACGATAAAGAATTCTTTTTAGTAACAATAGTTTATAGGGAAGGAAATGTGAATGGAACACATCAAATTTTTATTGTAACATCTTCATTCGAAACATTTTTAAAAACTGTTTATCAATTATGAAACGAGAAAGACCGCAAGAATTATTTTAATATTCAATTAACTTAAGGGTAGTTTTATTTATGTGACTTTTTTGCAGTCTGCTTCTCTTCTGAGATAATTTCCCAGTTTTCACTTCTTTAAGGACATTTTCAAATTATATACAGTAATTCTTGTATGCACGATTCCCAGATTGCTGCTTATGATTTTAGTGTCCTGCAGCTTGTTGTTTGCAAGCAGAAAACTGACTGAAGAATTATACTTAATCATGGTTAGAAATATAACATTCATTGTTTTAATTTAATTGTTTCTTCGCACAAGCTGTGTAGGACAGGAATTGCATAGGTAGAGTATGAGTTAAAGATTCAATGTCATAGCCGGGATTTGAACCACGTATCTCCCGGTCTCCAGCCGGTTTCTCTAACCACTAAGTTACCATGGAGACGTGCCGGTAAGACATTAAATTCCTCAACTGACTCGCATGTTTCCCGGTAAACAACAAGGTGATCTAACATTATTTTGAGATGACTTACCTCAATGAGGACTTACAATATCGTAACTACTTTGTCTCGTGCTTCATAGTTTAGCTATTATGCTCAATTATTGTTAATTTAATTGTTTTTTTTTTTTCACACAGCCTTGTTAGGATAGGAGTTCGATCGATATTAATACATAGAATTTTACACAAGTTAAACATCAAACGCCTTTCTCTAAAAGACCTAATTATTTATTGATTTCAAATCGTAACTCTTTAATAGAGGTGGTATCCAAACTATCCCTTCATTTTACTTTGATTACAACCTCCTTTAATGATGCGTTTTATTTCCTTGAATAGTTTATAGGCTAAACACATGGAAAATTATACCTCTTAGGTTGAACCTAATTCCATCACACGAAGGTGCAAACCTAACAGAGAAAAAAAGAAAAAAAAAAAAAAAACATTATTGCGATCTAAGGGAAAAAATTAAAAAACGAGTTTGCTCGGGAGATAATGGATTTGAGTGTCTTTGAATAATCTAATCATTTTTAGAAAAAGATTCGCGCACGCATGTGCAAGTGTGTGTTTATGTGTGATCACGCTTGTCTATATATTTTACTATCGTCATTTTTTGTGACTCTATAATGAAACATTAATGCAGCTAGTTTTGCAAGGATTCATCTGAATTAAATTGACTTAGATAGAAAATTGAGCTATCGTAAAAATGGTTAGAGAGTAGAGACAGTTATATGAATATAACACGTTAGATTTTATTTGTTCTGGGCTACATGTATACACTTTTAATTTTAATACGCTAAAAGTAGCCTTTGTTCATAATTTTCCGTTGTTCTTATTTAGCAAAATTTATTTATAAAATTATTTCAAGAAAGTATAGCTTATAATTAAGACGCCAAAGCTGGCCCTGAAGCTCAGTCGGTAGAGCGAGGGGTCCCGAGTTCAATTCCCGGCAGGGGGAATTCCCTATCCTCCCCTGAGTCTCGAAGTATGAATGTGTGTGTTCTAATGATATAAATTGGAAACTAACATCAGTACCAAATGAATACTATTACCGATAATATCACGCAGTTAAGGTGGAGCAGGAATGAAACAAAAAAGACCAAATATATTTTCCACTTTTTGTTTGTTTTTTTTTTGTTTTTTTTTTTTTTAATATTTGTTAATAACCTAGAGCTAACTAATAGCATATCTGCACATTAATTATTTCTTTTTATCACTCTATTTTTCTTATTTTAGTAAGATTTATTTTAAAGGCACATATTTCACAAGAGTTTACCTTTTCAAAACTGCTCATAAGAAAATACAATACATTAAATTATACTATTTTCTATGCTATTATTATGTAGTAATTTTTATTCCTTTTAGTAATTCAGCAATTTTTCTAGTAATATTTTAAAATTTATATTGTACATTTTACATTACTCGTAAAACTATTTATCACTATTATTTTCTTTATTTCCCTATTGTTTCTTTATAAAATAACTATTAATTAGATACGTAATTTCGGTATTTAAATGAATATAATATGAAAGTTTTTAAAACTACTATGACATATACATTTTGTCACATATTTGAATTTTACATACTGCAAAATATAAAAGTGTTTGTTCGCATAATGATAGAAATCGTGATATGAAACAAGAAATTTCATATTTTATCTGTCTCTATTTTATGTCGATGCATATCATAGACATAAATATTTCCCGCGGCGTAATTAAGCGACACAAAAACTAAAAACACTGTTGCAGATGGACAAGATTTTTTGCACGAAGCTGTGCATCCCTTATTTGTTGTATTGTTCTGCACATGCCTTTGTTTACCAAAATTCTTTGTATTGTTTGTAACTTAAGATAAAATACGAAGTGTAGCATGCGCAGGCCTGTTAATTACAGAGTACTATCAGATTCCGTTTGAAAACAGAATCGCCACAGCGGTCCTAGAGTTACCTACGTGGGCCTGATAATATTTCAACAGTGGACGCTAACAAAAACAGAGGCAGGCAGGCCTTTGTGGAGGACACAGTGATGACACAACCCCTCCCTCTGTGTCATTTCTTGAGGCTGCTGTACCAAGTTTAAAAACTCGTTGCGCCCGCCCGCCTTGCTAAACCATTATGCACACTTGGTGGAAATTGTGTATCTATGCGTTCGCAGAAGATGAAGTTTTATGTTGCGTGTGTTGCTTCTTATTTGTGCATCACGGGAATAGGACATACTTGGAGCAGTCCCAAATTACGTTTCGGGCAAATAATTAGAGGAATTCTGTCTTCGTATTGCTTTTGTTTCATATATATATATATATATCTTTTGTCTGTCAATTATATCTTGAAGTAGCCTTTGGAGGTGAAAAAAATCAACGTTTGGAAGGATTAGAGTAGGTATATCCAAAGATAACTGTTGCGAACGTAATTCCTCCAATTACGCTCAAGGTGAGAAAATGTTGGTGAGTCACACATACTGCCTTATATGTGTACAGAGCTCGGTAGTATATGAGCTGTTTTTAAACAAATATAAACGAAAAGCTTTAGAAGTATCATTTTCATAGGTTTAACATGACCCGTAAACGTGCTCTACAAACTTTACCAACATAAAATGTACGAAAGAAACAGATTAGAATGTTGAATAGGTAGAGTCAGATTGAAAAATTCAATGCCATAACCGGAATTTGAACCACGGATCTCCCGATCTCTAGCCCGTTGCTCTACCACTGAGCTATCAGGGCAACATGCCGGTATAGCATTGCATTTCTTAACTGACTCAGGCTAGAGACCGGGAGATGCGTGGTTCAAATCCCGGTTATGGCATTGAACTTTTCAGTCTGACTCTACCTATCCAACTCCTGTGCTACATACGGTTTCTGTGAGAAAACAATTAAAATTATCACAATTAAACAACTAGAAGTTATTTGAAGTATTGTCTAAGGATTCATTTTGTAAATTGCGATTATTTGTATAATATTTAATGCCAAGGTTTTTTACTCCACATACACATGGCTCTGCGGATATTACAAATTTTTGGGCGCGAGCCCAATCCGCAGATGCCGGTGCCTCAGCAGTAATTACGTGGCCAGAATGTGAAACAAAAGTTCTGTAAATATCAGTGCATCAACACAGTAGCCGAGGTCGTTAACAAGGTAATCGTGAACGTGAGGTACGCTATTCAAATTCCTCTCTTATTGAGGTTTGCTTACTAGATTCTTCCAGTCATTTTAGCTGTAAAACCCGGGAAAGTACCCCAATGACGGCGATATATAAACTGAAATGATAAGCGGAAAAGAACATTTTAGAAGAAAACGTTTAGTTATACACACTGAGAATTTCGTTATAGATACAAAGGGAACAACGATATTCAAATTTTTAAGAACTGGATGCTATATGTGGGCTTTAAAATTCAATACATCGACTGTAATCTGAAGAGATAAATGAATTTTGAGAGAACTTTGAAAGAGCAATTCGAATAATTAATAACGAATATCTTGGAAATGGCTTATGTCAAAGAAAAGTTACTTGAAAAAGTATCCGTTTTTAATAGATCTAAACGAGCGGGATCACTCTGTTGATAACGTCTGTGACCCGTATTCGGGAGCAAAAGGGTCAATCCCCGGCGACCACCTACACATCCCTTGGGTTTTTACTGGTTTTCCTCTAGTCATTAAGCGAATGCTGCGGTGCTGTATTTTTCCCTGATCCTCCGTTCCCTCATTTTCTTTCATTTCAGTTTGGTCGGCGGCGGGCAGATGGCACGAAGGCTTGAAATTTCGAAGTTTTTCTCGGCCCTTCAGAGGAAGCCTCCACTGCAGGGTTATGTTCCCCGATCCCGATAGAGCGACATCGTAGAGTGGCTCTCTGGTGGCCAGGTGATCAAGCCCAGAACTTTTAGGGAACTCTGTGCGGATCTGTGCCCTCCTGCAATACATTTGTCTCCTGCGATTCCTCCATCCCATCCGTACCTCCCGGAGATGTAGGCCCAAAAGACCCGCTGGGAGTCATGGTGCTAGTTTATCTGTCCTCTGATCATTGTCGTTTTAAAATGATCTATATTTTTGTGTAGTACATTTTCATTTATCGCTTACCAGTAATTCGTGAATATCAAAATTCCATTTTTAAACATAAAAATAAAGAATTGTAAAATTATTCCATGCAATGAGTGACGGTGTATGGGAATTGAAAATATTCGTGTCTTATCTTTGAAGTACACTGAACATAAATTTCAAATTTTATATTCATTCTACTTTTCGTTTTTGAATTATGCTATTCAGTTACATATCGACACAAAAAATCACGGACGTTTTCTAAATATCCTTGTTTAATTCATGGGGCTTCCTATAGAATCTTCTTACCTATTTTTGGGTGGAATGCAGAACTTCTATACTTAGTAGGTAGTTGATAGGCAAAATAAAAATATTGGAGACAGAAAGAAAAAAATAGAAAAAAAGGGGAAATAATCCGAGAAAGAAAAAATATATTGTGCTAAACTAGTGGAGTGCGCATGTTTTTATTGTTTTTTGTAGTTTAGCGTCATTTATTCTGGTAGATCATGTCGGACGATGAATTAAATCGGATAAATGATGCTCAAATGAACTCCACATTTTCAGAATAAGGAAACACTCCAAAAAGAACTTAACCACATTAACCTAGATTCGAACTAGGGATCTTTGCATGTAAAGCAGAAACATTATACCTACATTAAGGAGGCGAGTAAGATGTTTTAATATAAGAAAACAAAATAAAATATCTTAATTTTAATCAAAGTTATTGTTAAGTTAATTCTGCAAAGAAAATGTAGTCAATGTTTAAAAAACCTCTCAGATTGCATATCCGTATTTTTAATGGCACGAGAACCTGTTAGGAGGGGTCGACGCGTAGCTAGGCATGAACATGCGTAAGTAGACGATACGAAATGTCAGCGAAATTGATGATTGGAAAAGTGATGATGGAGCAATTGGTGGAATGAGTGATGTGGGAAACCGGAGGACCCGGAAAAAACCCACCCAGACGCCACTTAGTCCACCAAAAATCCTTCATGTGGGCGTTTGTGATCAAACCCGGTCCATCTAGATTGGAGGCGAACGGTCTAACCACTCAACCACAGCGCCGCCCAAGTTTAAAGGTACTAAAAGAATTTGATTATACATCTGAAAAGCTGTTGACAAATTAACGAATTGATCAATTATTAAACGGAATCCGATTTCCTCTCGGGGCTGCCACTCTAAACGGTTTGATACTTGTTGAACAGCCAGTGGGATTACTCGACAGTAATAACATTAGTTTTAATTGCACTCACCAGGTGATTAAGGTTAAAATTTATTACTTGATGAATATGTAAATTATAACACAGGCATGTTTATTTTTTGCAGGTAAGTTGCTCACCCCCTTCCTGTAAAGAAGTGTAAGGTAAGCATATTATATATGCATACATTATAATATTAAGTTTCATTATAATTTTCTTATACAATTTTATCTAATATCTAAATCCCGCTCGTTCCTCTACGTCATTCATTTTAATATATTTTCTAAAAAAACTAATGTGTTCCATTCACACGACTCTCTACATCGCTATAACAAATTATTTTACTTTCTCTATACGTACTATGTACATAGTGTGTAGGAAAGGTATTGCACTCCACCCAAAAATTCGATACCGAAATATCGCCGGAAATATATGTTTTAGGATCCCCTGTATCCAAAAAAAGCATTTTCAGAAAAAGGTCCGTGTGTGTGTCCGTGTGTCCGTGAACACGATAACTCAAAAACAAAAAATCAGTAAAATACCAAACTTGGTATTTAAGTTTAGAATCTTCCACGGAAGCGACACGAAGATTTTGAGAAAAATCTCCCACCCCAAACTACCCTTTACATGGAACTTTTTTCGAAAATGTTGACTGTCTCAAAAATGGCTCTAACAATATTGATTAAAATATCGTATATTAAAGATATTTACCTGACAAATAAAATGCATATCTTCAATTTTCTGGGAAGAGCCTCTGAAGCTTACATTTTTTGAATGAAATTTACGGAAATTTGCATAACTGCTAAACCGTAAGAGGTGGATAAAACCATACTTCACAAAAAATGAAGATCACGTTAAAATACACAATTTATGTTACATACATTTGTTTCGTGGAGTTGATCGTTTTTTAGATATTCCTTGTTTTTAATTTCAGCTTTATATTTTTCTAATACAGGAATTTGTCAAGAGAAGAAGCTCAAACTCTGGCGAAAACACGAGCTACAAGACAGTACGGCCAATACCGGACGTAGCCATCAGTATAATGTGCTCGTTGTTTAAAATTCATTTGATTTTTACTTTCTCTAGCCCCGTATATACAATGTACATAGGGATAGAGAAGTATTGTATTCCACCCAAAAAGTCGATGTGGAGATTTCACTGGAAATACATGACTTAGGACCCCCTGATTCCAAAAAAAGCATTTTCAGAAATAGGTCCGTTTGTGTGTGTGTGTGTGTGTGTGTGTCTCTGTGTGCCTTTGGACAGGATAACTCAAAAACGAAAAGACGGTTAAATGCCAAACTTGGCATATAAGTTTGGTATCTTCCAAAGATGCGTCACAAAGATGCTCAAGAAAATCCACTAAGTCCTAACTACCTTTTACATGAAAACATTTGCGAAAATTTTGTTTTTCTCAAAAAAGGCTCTCACGATTTTGATTAAAATACCTCATAATAAATCCATTTATATCACAAATAAAATGTATATCTTTAATTTTCTGAGAATAGCTTCTAAAGATCTATTTAGTCTGGATGAATTTTGCTTAATTTGGCCTAACTAGTAAACCATAAGAGATAGACAAAAATTTACCAAACAAAAAATGTGGATCTTGTTAATATACACAATCTAGTTATATACATTTTTTTCGTGAATCTTGCCGTTTTCGAGATATTCCTTGTTATTAGATTCAATTGTGAAGTACTTAAACTTTTCTCAGACAGAAGTGTCTGTTTTCCTTTTGATCTACTCCTGGCCAAGCAAAGAACAAATTTGCAATGACAATCACATGACGACAGGTTTTAAAACATTTGACTGTCACTTTAGCCTAGTGCATTCCCTTAGTTCCATTCTACTTATAAGGAACTAAGTAATAAAATTTTGTTTATGTCGATTAGCATGGTGTAAAGAAGAATTGTCATTTGTAAGAAGTTTGTAGAGTAGCTAGAGAAGTCATGTGAGTGAAAACATTAAAATGTTTTGTTGTTCACGCATACATATATACATAAATATCTTTTTACAAATTCAGAGAGTAACAAACCGTGTATTTTCGTTGAAATCTCGGCATTGAATTTTTGGTTGGAATATAATATTTCCTATATTTACTATAGGTAAGTAGTAGAGGAAGTAAAACTGAATTCTACGGTAGTAATATTTCGATTTATTTATGTACGACATTCAGAATTGAGGATGGGGAGTCACAATTAACTAATTAATCAAACCGACCCTGAATAAGTTTTACAACCGGATGACATATAATGAACTTTGCAGGGAGCATTAAGGAACTGTGGATCATTTCCTCCCTTGTGTGGCAAGGCAAAGTAAATAATATCCCCCCCCCCATCCCTTTCACCAAGACGCTGTCGTGTTGCTTTCAAAACGAAGACAATAAACACTTCGCGAACAGACGCACACGCAGCGCCACTTGCGGTCGTTTCTGAAACCCCTTGCAGTACAATTTCTCGTTTTTATGAGCTACATTCTTGAAATTGGCCTCGTAGATAACTAGAGAGTCGTTTTATGTGCCTCATAGAGGTATATTATTCCTTTTTAAGTGCTATGAAGCTTTATAATGCTTTCTTTCTGACGTCTGTAAGCACTCACTTCTCAGAGGGCGGATCTGAAACCTTTTAATATAAGAGCCTTTGTATAGTATGACCTCTTTACTCCTGTATCCTTAAAAACAAATAATATCCATTCAAAATTTTAATCTTCATTGAAAACTAATCAGGAGAGTGCAAGCATATAAAGGTTCCATTAGGTAGTGCACAGAAGTTGGAACAACAATAAATTATTTGATTGTATAATTTTAACAAACGTACCCTACCATAAAAATAAATTTAAATCTGAAACCCTAAAAAACTGTTACATAAATCTGGCATTCTTGGAGGCCATACATGTCTCCGAGATGACTTGATTTCCAAACAACATGCATACAGTGGACATGAACATTTTAACATAAAACGCTGTCGTATCATCTTTCTAAAATAATTTTGTTACTCCCTTTTAGGTCTTAAAGACAAAAATGAATGTAATTATAATTGAAATATTTAAAAAAAATCGTTTGACGATATGAATTACAGGCTGCTTAAAGAGGGAGCACAACACTGGGGATGTCCTTATGTACCAACACGGGTTCCGGACATTGAAATAACTAAGCAAACCTCCGTTCTATTCAAACAATAGCAGCCGGTATCGAAATAACGCCCTGCCCAAACCATGCCCAGCAGTCATCGAAATGTGCTTCAACATGGGCTATACTTGCTACTTAAATACAATAAATATTATTTTCATTCATTTCCTTTAACTCATAACTGGTTGTTAAATTATAGATAGTTCCGAAAGCTTTCAGACGAGCAACTATCTTCGAGAGCACACAACTGGCTGCATTTCACAATGCGCAATTAATGAACAACTACGCTACAACCACAACCTTAAAGTGCTAGGGGTTGCGAAATATATGTATATTATGGTTTAGTAAGACTGCGTGCAAGTATTCTTTTTAATTTCTCTATACGTACTATGTACATATTGTATAGAGAAGATATTGCACTCCGCCAAAAAATTCGATATCGAGATTACACCGGAAATATATGTTCTAGGGTCCCCTGTATCCAAAAAAAGTATTTTTAGGAAAAGATCCGTGTGTAAGTCCGTGTGTTCGTGTGTCCATGTATCCATTTGTCCGTGAACACGCTAACTCAAAAATGAAAAGTCGCTAAAATACCAAACTTGGTACTTAAGTTTAGTATCTTCCAGGTATACGACACGAATATTTTGAGAAAAATCCCCCACCCAAAATCTAACCTTTACATGGAACTTTTTTTTGAAAATTTTGATTTTCTAAAAAATGGCTCTAACGATTTTGATTAAAATATCGTATTTAAAAGATATTTACCTGACAAATAAAATCTATATTTTGATTTTTCTGGGAATAGCCTCTGAAGACTACTTTATTCTGAGTGAATTTTACGGAATTTTGCATAATTGCTAAACCGTAAGAAATAGACAAAAGCCTACTACACAAAAATGTAGAACACATTAAAACACACAATTTATGTTGTATACATTTTTTTTCGTGGAGCTGATCGTTTTTGAGATATTCCTTGTTTTTGGTTTCGGCTTTGAAAAAGTTAGTTTTTCTCATACAGAAATTTGTCAACTCCTGTCCATACATACAAACAAAGGAACTTCAGACACATAGCAACCAGCGTTTGACTATCTTATTAATCTATGGTACTTTCTTATTTCGCTTCTACTTACAAGGAAGGAAGTAATAATACTATTTCTGCTAATTTGTTCTCGATTAGTATGTAGTAAATAGAAACAAAAGCTTTTTAAAAATAATTTGTTGCAAAGATGTAGAGAAAGTCATGGGGATGGAACACATCAGATTTTTATATAGTCGCTTCCCCTCCCGTTATGTAGGAGTGTCAACCAGAAGTCTGTTGGAGAGTTAACGACACCTAGCCACAGACTGGAGGACCTGGAACGAGAAGTCAAGCATGATCTTGAGAAAGTGCAAGCGAGATGGATGGTAGGAAATGTGATGATGGAGCAACTGGTTGTAATGAGTGGCGGGGAAACCGGATTACATAGAAAAAACCCGCCCATCACAAATCCCATATGCGAGCGCTTGGGATCGAACTCGGGTCACCTAGGTGGGAGGCGAGCGATCTAACCACTCGGCCACGGCGCCGCCTAAGTCTGCGTGCGCGTGTGTGTGGCAATAGAGAAATGAGAATTAAATTAAATATCAAACTTGTCATTTAGGTGCAGCATTTTCCAAAGGTGCACTAAAATTATTTTAAAAAAGCTCCTCCGAACTCAAATTACCCATTAAATAGAAAATGTTTCGTTATATTCTATTTTATTAAAGATTTATAACTAAAATATCATAGTTTTCAGATATCTATTTTATGACAAAATACGTATACTTTGTGAAACTGGTTGAGTTTTGCATAATTGGTAAACAATAAGATATGGACCAAAATGTATAGGATAAAAAATGTAGATGTCATTGTAGCGCACAATATTTTGTAGGCTTAAGGAAGACTGAATGGTGCCATAAAACGACATTTCATATTGATTCAATCTTATTGAATAACATTTTCTCTGAAATTTGTATCATAAGCAGTTTGCCATTGTAGATAAAATATCAAACATTTAAAATGATAAATCATCCGGCATTTTTACTCTTGGTTTTGAGAACTTCACAGAACTTCTATTCATGTGACTTACTCGACTTGTTGCGCAAATAAACTATTGTTACGAAGGAATGATCTTTTATGCACATCCTACAAATCCAGATAAACATGGTCTTATTACTTGCTGCCTTGTAAGGGAACATACTAGGACAAAGCCATAGTTAAATATTTTAAAAGCTGTTTGGTATATAATGCAAATGAAGTTCGATTCTCTTTACTTGCTCACGAGTGAAAGAAAAGAGATATGAAACGAATTAGGTATTCTCGTTTGAAAAAAGAATAAGTGTTTTAATTTACAATATCTCGGAAAGGATTAACAGCATAAAATGTATCTGACAATTTTGTGCTTTAACAACATTTACATTTTTTGTGTAGTAGGATTTTTCTATCTCTTACGGTTTGTCGTTTTGCAAAAGCCATTCAGAATAGACAAAATAATAGAGAAAATGCAGATCTCAAAATACGCAATTTATGTCATATTCACTTTTATTGGATTATTTGTTTTTTCACACAAGCCGTGTGTAGTCTGACTCTACCTATCGAACTTGTGTCCTACACAAGGCTTGTGTATAACATATTGTGCATATCTAATCATTTAATAGTTCTTCAAATGTATATTTAGGTAATGTTATTATTATGACTTCATTGTTAACCCTAAATTTATGTAATTTCAGTTCATATTTATACTGTTCTTGTATGCTTTGTCATTTTGGCAATTCATTAATTGTATGGGAAACTGTTACTCTCTAGAATAAAAAATAAATAAAATAGAGAGTTATGTGAATACAGTGATTTAGATTTTTAATTTCTCTAGCTCCGTATGTACAATATATGTATAAAGAAGGTATTGTATTACACCCAAAACTTCGATGTCGAGATTTCACCGAACATATATGTTTTGGGGACCCCTGAGTCCGAAAAGAGCATTTTTAGAAAAAGGTCCGTGTGTATCTGTGGACAGTATAGCTCAAAAATGAAAAGAGCGTTAAATACCAAGACCTCTTCATTCTGGATAATTTTTTCCGAATTTTGCTTTAACTACTAAACCGTAAGAGATAGACGAAAACTCACTTCACAAAAAATGTAGATCTTGCCAAAATACACAAGGTATGTGGAGGTAATCGTTTCCGAGATTTTCCTTGTTACTGGTTTGCAATGATAATCGCATAACGATAGCTTTTAAATGACTTTGACTATCGTTTTAGACTGATCTATTCCCTTATTTCTCTTCTACTTATATAACTAACTAACAGGACCATTCTTTTTATGCTTATATCGATTAGCATAGTGTAGAAAGAAGAATAATTTGTTTGTAGAACAGCTCAGAAAATTATGTGAGTGTAACACGTCAGATTTTTTAAGAATAGCTCCTAGATGAGTGGACTTTGAAAGTGATGCAAATGTTGCAGCTAGTTACTTTATCGACTGGTCCGATGGAAGCACATGCAAGACATCAGCATGACATATTCACTTCTCACCGGAAACACGTGTGTATAATAGCAGACCACTTTGTTTCCTCAGCATGTAGCATTTGCCACGCAGCATGATGGCAGATACAACAAACATTGCTACCATTGTTTATACAAGACCAACTGTATTATCTGGCATTACATTGGTACATCTATAAGTATAGGTTCAAAATAAAGACACTGACGTTTTTATTTCCTCTACCACGTAAATATACGTAGTAGATACTGTACTCCGCCAAGAAATTCGATGTCGATATTTCACCTGAAATAAAGGGTGATTCAGAAGTCTCTTGACATTTTCGTCAAAACAGTGTTTTCTGCCAAACCTTTTATTATATATTGAAAGTAATGACTGCTGGATGTTAAACCAAGCATATTTTAATATAATAGTCCCCTAAGTTACAGCACAGACTTCATCTTTGTTGTGTAGATCAAAACACTTTTGCCAGCACGGCTGACGAGATGCAGCTACCGCTTCAGCGCTTCAGTTTCTCAATTGCTGTAAGGTGTTGATCTTCACTGCTACACTTTGGAATTGACGAAACCCCAGGCAGAAGTCTAGTGGTGTCAGATCTGCGGAACGGGCCGGCCAACTTCTCGGTGAACCGCGACCTATCCACTTACCAGGGAATTCTCCATTGAGGTGGTCACGAACAACGATCGCCTCATCAGCAGCAGATCCCGTCCGTTTTAGTTTCAGTACTAGATATCTAATAACCTGCCTGCCACCAGCTCGCTTGTTTAGTATATTAAATTCAGGTTCTTACACGGTTGCGACATGACGATTTTCAAGAAACACTCCCACTGCGAATACATCTCTCTATGGAGCATTTTTCAAAATGTTTTGATTTTTCAAAAATGTTCCAAGACATATTTATTAGAATACCACACATATAGCATACCAATTTAAATGGAAATAAAACTTTATCTTGAATTTTCAAGGAACAACCTCTGAAATCTTCATTCTCGATGACTTTTGTATAACTGGTGCTGCATAAGATAAAGACAGAAAATTTAGATCTCAGTAAAACACACACTTAATGCCATACACAGTTTTTGTAGATTTAACCACTTCCGGTATATTCCTCGATTTTGCTATCAGTTTTAAAATACTTAAACTTTTTTTCAAACGAGAAGTTTGCATTAGTTTTGTTTTACTCCTGGTCATGAAAAGAGAACCGAATTTCAATTGTATCACATAGCGACCGCTTTCAAAAATTTAACCACATATTGCCCTCCTATTTACAAGTAATTAAGTAATAAGACAATTTCTACTAATGGTAGTCTCGATTAGCTTCATATGGTTAAATGAATAATTATTTTGTAACAATAATTTGTTATCAGAACAGATATAGAGTCATGTGAATAAAATACATAAGATTTTTTTGGATTTGTTTGTGAAATCCTCTTCATTCTGAATAACCGGTAAGCCATAAGATTTAGGCAAAATGTTACTGTACAAAAGTCTGATGTGTTCCATTCACATGGCTTTCTCTATATCTCTGCAAAAAATATTATTAAAAAGCTTATGCTTCTGTTTACTTCATGCTAGTCTTTTTACTTGCTTCCTTGTAAGTAAAAGCGAAATAAGGTAGTGCCATAGATTAAAGTGATAATCAAAAGCTGGTTGCTCTGTAACTTATTTGTGTGAACAGGAGTTGACAAATTCTTGTATGAAAAGTCTTTTAAGTTTTTCAAAGCTGAAATCAATAACAAGGAATACCTCAAAAACGATCAACTCCACGAAAAAAAAAAATGTTATAACAAATTGTGTGTTTTAACGTTCTCTTCTTTTTTTGTGTAGCAAGTTTTTGTTTATCTCTTAGCAGTTATGCAAAATTCCGTAAATTTCATCAAGAATAAAATAAGCTTCGGAGGCTATTCCCAAGAAATTGACGATATAGAATTTAGCTGTCAGTAAATATATTTAATATACGATACTTTAATCAAAATCATTAGAACCATTTCTGAGAAAATCAAAATTTTCGAAAAAGTTCCATGCAAAAGGTAGCTTGGGGTGGGGGATGTATTTCAAAATCTTTGTGTCTCATCCCTGGAAGATACTAATCTTAAATACCAAGTTTGGTATTATACCGACATTTCGTTTTTGAGTTATCGTGACACACGAACACACACACATACACACTCGGACCTTTTTCTGAAAATGCTTTTTTTTTTATACATGGTACCCTAAAACATATATTTCCGGTGAAGTGTTGGTATCGAATTTTTGGGTGGCGTGCAATGTTCTCTCTATACATTATGTACACAGTACGTGTAGAGAAAGTAAAAATGTAGATATAATTAAGGCATTTTATGACAAAGGCATTTTGTTGCATTAATTTTTCCGAAATATTTCTTTATATGGTTTAAATTTTCAAATACTATATGACTACCTGAGAGGCCTTTAAGTTAGCATACCAGTTTTGAAATACACAGGTTTCGGATTCAATTCCAAACTGTTGGACGGGAATTTTTCTTAACTTAGGAATACTCAGCTTTCTCTCTAGTGTATGCCAGTAGGAGTTCAGAGCGTAGGTGTGTGTTTGTGTGTGTGAAAGCAATGTTTGTACAAAGGACATATAAACATTTAAGTAAAAGACTGAACACCATTGGCGATGAATAATGTTCCAAATCCTAAACTACCATAATTTTTGTTCTACTTAACATCATCGTAATATCGGGAGCTTAACCCCTGGAGTAATTGCTCATGGCATTGGTGCTCACTCTTACCTCTTTGTATCTAGGTTATTATATTTTAAATGTTCACCCACTCTTTCACACTTTCGTTCACTCACGGGAGAATAGGGAATGATCTTGGTAGACAAAATTTCCCACCCCAGTCTGTAATCCAATCCGGGATTCCTCCTCACACCGTTCTCTCCCATTGAGAGTATACTTCTACTTACGGAAAATGGGTATTTCTTTTACTCTGCTTTTTCGTAGCTATACAAAGAGAACAAACTTCCAAAATTTTAACAGAACGATCGACTTTATAATGGGTACACATAGTCAAGTCCTGGAAAAAGCCAATTTTTACTTTCTCTACACGTACTATGTTCATAGTGTATAGACAAGATATTGTATTACACCCAAAAATTCGATACCGAGATTTCGCCGAAAATATACGTTTTGGCTCACCCTGAATAAAAAAAAAAGGTACAAAAAGGTCCATGTGTGTGTGCGTGTGTGTGTCTGTGCGTGTGTTTCTGTTTGTCTGTGGACAGCATAGCTCAAAAACGAAAAGACAGTTAAATACCAAACTTGGTATTTAAGTTTGGCATCTTCCAAGCATACGACACGAAGATTTGCAAGAAAATCCGCCCACCCCAACTATACTTTACATGGAACATTTTTCGAAAATTTTAATTTTCTTAAAAATGGCTCTACGAATTTTTATAAAAATGTCAAATACTGCTCAAAGGTCAGATTTTCCTTTAATATTTCAAATCTGTTTTCTCTATTTTTTTTCTTCAATATTTTTACACGTTAAAAATGTTTCACACGATGTAATTTTTGTTCAGTTTTCTTCAAACACCCAAGTTGCAAATGGTTTTACTTTCTCTACACGTACTATTTACATAGTGTATAAGGAAGATGTTGTATTCCACCAAAAAATTCGATACCGAGATTTCGCGGAAATACACGTTTTGGGTTCCTCTGAATAAAAAAAAAAGCATTTTTGGAAAAAGGTTCCTGTGTGTGTGTGTGTGTATGTGTGTCTTTGGATAACATAACTCAAAAACGAAAGATCGTTATATACCAAACTTGGTATTTAAGTTTGGTATCTTCCAAGGATGCAACACAAAGACAAAAAAAGCAATCCCTCATCCCAATCTACTCCTTACATGTAAATACCTTATATTTAAGATGTTTACATGCAAAATAAAATGTACATCTTAAATTTTATGGAATAGCCTCTAAAGACCCCTTTATTCTGGATGATCTTTATTGAATTTTGCATAACTAGTAAACCGTAAGAGATAGATAAAAACTTAATACACTACACAATTTATGCCATATGTATCTTTTTCGTTGAGTTTATCGTTTTTTGGATATTCCTTGTTATTAGTTTCAGCTTTTAAAAACTTATACTTTTCCCATACAGAGATCTGACACCTCCTGTCCATACATACAAACAAAGCAACTTCAGTCACATAGCAACCAGCTTTTGACTATCACCTTAACCTATGGTACTCCCTTATTTCTCTTTTACTTTACAGGTAGCAAGTAATAATACTATTTCTGCTAATTTTTCTTAACTAGTATGAAGTAAATAGAAACATAAACTTTTGAACAATAATTTGTTGCAGAGATGTAGAGAAAGTCGTATGAATGGAACAAATGCATTTTTTTTCTCAAACTGTAAAATACGAATATTTCTTAGACTGAAAATTATTTTTATATCAGGAAAATTTAATTTTCTCCTGTTGCGAATTGTTTTTATGTAATTGAAAAGCGCTAGAGATATTGCAACGAAAATATGGGACACGTTTATGTTTTGGTGTGTTACTTAGGCCATACATTTAAGAAACATGTTCACAAATATACAGTTTAGCAATTTGATTATAATTTTACTATTATATTTAAGTTGTATTCTTCTTATATCTAGAATGAAATGTGTAAATAACTAATGAAATTTTATCTTTATTGAGAAGAAGTATGGAGAATAAACCTTTGTCCAAGGAGTTTGATGAAGAGTGAGTAGTGGAAGTAATGTGAATGCAACCATTTTTTGCTGTGAAATAAAAAGATGAAGAGAGTCGTGCTCTCCTTGACATGATCACCAAAAGCACCCTCCTTGTATCATCACGAGCCTCACCTGACTGCTCGTAAACCAAAGCCCATTAAAACTCCCTGTATTCATTATCTTAAAAGCGCGCTACAAAAGGAGGGGAAGCCCCTCGCTTCTCCGGATCCCGGAATATTCCTGCACAGAGAAAAGGATTGCCGGATTACGGTTGTGACACGCAGACCGTAACATTAACATAACACACTCTTTAAAAGAATCAGTAGAGAGAGCTTTCTGGATAAGAAGCCATAAACTTCGGGTTGAATGTTTCTTCTTCAGATGCTTTCTGCCTCCGCCACCCAAGCGTAAATTAAATAATAAATCTCAAGTTTATAAAGCTGCTGGAAAAGGTTGAGCTACGTGACGTTCCTGTTGTTGTCTCTTTCTCTGTTTAGTTCACTTTTAGTATGAAAACAATAAGTACCTGTTTTACTAAGGCTTAATTGGTATGGATGAACTGTTTATTCTACTCAAAATTTGGATTCCAAGATCACTGAAAATACAACTCGATATCAACAATTCAACAGAAATCCAAACTGAAGCTCGTTTAAATTTCAAGAAACAATGACTAAAACGAAATGTATAATTAACAGCAAATTTCTAGCTCATGGGTATTATGAAGAAACTGAGCCCCCTCTCCATGGATTGCGTCGTGTATACTTCAGCGCGTTTCCGGCTCATGATTGGTTGGAGAGACAGTAGAACGCATTCTCGTCTTGGAAAATGGCTAATCTACAAGGATGGAGATGACCCCAAAATTGAAATTGAGTTCTATTTATGCACACTCTTTAACTGCTGTAATTTTTAGCATTCCATTCTCTATTGAGAATGAAAGACCGCTTCATTTTCTCAGAGGCCTCTTTATTAGATTTGTTTTTTTAGGTATCGTAAATTTACGACACGGGACCAACGGCTTAGCTACCCTTCCAAAGCAAATCATGCTAAGGATTTTTACGCACGAAAAAAGCCATCGCCCTCCGCCGGGATTGAAACTGTGGTCTTGGAAACTGAGGATAGCAAGCTATCCCTCGATCACGGAGTACGGTAGAGATAGAGACAGATAGAGAGAAAAATGACCTCGTCACACCTTCGATGGAGTAAGAAGTTTCTAAAGCGTTTGCAGCCCTAAAGGGGAGTTTATTCGCCTTGGCAGTAGGTGGTCCTGAGAATTTGACTTACAGTAATATATGTTTATTTGGGAGCGTTAGCGAGCAATAGAGCAAGACAACAAGGAGTCCTATGTACGACACACCAGCGAACAATCGCAAGAGAGAAGCTCTGTCATGGATACTCCTGTAAGCAACCAAAAGAAAGCGTACCTGACTTCTACACCCTAATAAGTGACTGGAGGAGAAGAGAGGAGACCTTTGTTCGACACTAGTGAGTGTTCGGCATAGAGATGCTGCTTTGCGCATAGTATATTGAAACAATAAGCTCAAGGAAAAGCTGGACTCTCATAATATTCACAAAAATTCTGCAGCCAAACTACCTTTTACATTGAAAATCTGCATTCTTTTTCTCTTTTCACAAAAAACTGTTTCTAAGGATTGAAATGTCATGATTGTATAATGGTGTTGTAGCTTTAGGGTTCTATAAATAGTTTGTGCTGTATTGTGAACTTTCTCAGTTAATTTTAATGGGATGCTATAGTATTTTTTTAAGTATTTTTTTTATTCTGTTTGCTCTCGTTTGCTATAACTATAGAGGTGTGATTTATTTCCTGGGTTTTCCATAAGCATATCAATGCTATTGGTGTATATTGTATGCAACTGACCACAGACCCTTGCAACCTACCAGATACTACGGGATTGACACTCTTGAGTTCTTGTAAGAGGTGAGAGGGATTAATAAAAACGCCCAATCAACTTTGCTCCACAATCGTGTTTGAGGAACTACCCGAACTTCCCTGACTAAGTGAGAAGTGTACCTTTGCGCGGTACGGCGGAGAGTCGCAAAGGATGAGTGGGTAATACCTATTTCTCAGCTCCTGTGTATCGTGTAAGACAGTATTTGTATCCGCTGATAACGGCCACTTCCGGGGAGACACTGTTATTTATGCAACAGAGAAAGTCTTAAATTTACATCGGAGAGTTCATTTGCGCTTCAAGAGAGTCTCGACACTATTATTGGTCCAATCAAGTCTTGCATTGTAGTCAAAGTTGTATGCTCCTTGAAGCAAATTCAGCGACTTAGGCAACAAGAATGCTGATAGGAAATATGTTAGTCAGCTACCCTGTACGAATTGAGATGCACAAGATCTTACCCTCTTCTCGCGGTGTGATTAACACTCTAAGAGTGAACGGTTTTCCAAATGAAGATGAAAATATTGAACAGCACGATATTACGTAGTGTATCGGTGCAAAGAAAGAGGTGAATTTCTACCCACCCTCACCTTCTTTACCTTTGGTCGGGTAGATCTCGCGCCGTGGCCAAGTGGTTAGACCACTCGTCTCTCACCTAGGCGGCCCGGGTTCGATCTCAAGCGACCGCATGTGAGATGCCATCGAATTCCACCGGTGCTATCATCTTCATTCATGTATCAGTGTCATCGCCTACGGTACTACAAGTAGTTAAAGCGGGCGTTAAATACTATAAAAAACGGGCAGATCTCCCACAAAGGAATGAAGCAGGATATAGATCCATTGAGGTTAGGCCGTATATGCCGAACCCACTCAGATGCTATAAATGATAGCACCAGTGATTTTTTGCAACAGCTAGCCTACTGTGGTGATGTCTCGCAGGAGGGAGCATGTACCTCAGCTCCAGCGTGCGACAACTTCAGCGGTGAATATCCGAAAAGTTCCCATGATTAACATCGAAAGAGCGATCAAGGAGATCCAAGTTAAGTGTCCTTCCCGGGAACTGCTACACATTCGCCAACTCTTTGTCCCGAAGTCCGGTACCTATAACCCAGTTGCACTTGTATCAGTACCGAGTAGGGTAATCGCAATACAGACAAGCGATATTAACGAAACCAAATTGCAAAACAGGACCTTATAGATAAATCACTTGCAAAGCCTTTAGCACTTACAAGTCAACTAGCGTAAAATTAACTGTAGTAAAACCACTACCAAAGCCGCCAATTTTAAATAATATAACCAGCAATATTATACAATACTCAAACAATTAAGTCAAAACCAACTACATAAGAACTGAATTCCTAAAAGTTAATGCAAAGTCTGCTCCCAGAACATCAAATGAAAAAGAGTCCAAAAAATATTCACGGAGATCCTCTTCGGAGGAATCTTTGTGAAGGACTCAGATCGGCGACGTTTAACTTTGCAGTCGCTCCTTCTAATCGGTTCGAGAACAAAATTTACAATTGGAAAAGGGCCCTCTCCCGCGAAGGAGATGAAGTAGAAGGATTCAGCCCATACTACAAGAATGACAGTAAAAAGAAGGGGGATCAACCTACAGTAAATGTGTTATTCTGACAGGGAAGAAAAGGAGTAAGCTGAATCGGACCCCGCTTACCTCAACGTAGAAGTGCCATATGATTTAGTACTTATCCCAAATATATAAAGTAGTTAACCTACGATGGAGCTTACGTGAAATTAGAACACAACGACAACAGCTTGAATTGTTGCTCAACATAAATGAGACTGAGTATATTGGCAAGAAACTAAACACTTTTCTAAAGACAATTTTGAAATCAAATGGTACATCCCTGTCACAGGGGCACTATGGTGCTCATCGAAGATTACACATTCACAGAATCTGTATCCTTAAAATCTGACATCCAATTAGTCGCTATAAGGATTAAATTGTTATTTATTCGATTCACTGGTTATGTTGTATACCTGTTACGGTCTGTCGACCTATCGCTCTGGGATTTAGAAGATCTAATTTTCCAGCTGGCACCATTCTCTTTGGGGCTTACTTCGGGCTTGTGCGAAAGATTAGTTAATTGCGATTTCTTAAACAATTAATAAAGGAACTACATATTTTGAACACCGCTGAGCCAACTTTTCTTCAATAGTATTTCAGTCCTCGATTTAGCAGATTGTTTACAACAGATATCAATTTCCTTGCCGCTGTATGTAATATATTGTTTTCATTGTATGAGGCAAACAACTTTCCGGAATGCCATAAGTACTCGCACTCTGCTCAAGGTGTTTTTCAGGTCACTACACTGGACAACCTGATACTCCACAAGTAAATGTGTAAAAAAAAAATCTAGACAAACTTTAAGAGTAGCGAAATAACATCATGGAGCAAGTTTCAGCTTATTTAATTACATCTTTCTCCATTGTATGGTATACGCTAAATACGTGTGACCAAAAAATCACTGCTTTGACAATGGCCGGGCTAAAACAGCTGCAGGAGCTTGATATATTTGATGTAGCTAACATTTTTCAAAATGCTTTCGCTCAAATATCTTAGCTAACATAACTATTCGCCTAAATTCCTTCCTGTTAAGACTTAGGTGGGATTTCAAACTTTTTGGTTTCGTTCCGGAAACCTTGAAAATTATAATTGTCTTTTCCCCATGACGAAGATAGACTATGCACTTTCATCTTTGAGTTTCTGCACCAGGACCATATCTAACCAAGTACAAATATTGCATTTCTGAAGACGAGATCTTCCTGCCCGAGGTCCATATTTGTGTTTAGATTGACAAAATTTTCCCAGAAAAGTGGTGGGAGGTTACCATCATATCCATTTTGAAAGCTCCGTCCGGTTACCAACCTATTTTCTTCATCAGTTTGGGTTGCAAGGTGAGGGAATGCACCAATGGAGGAGTGGCAATCTAATTGGAAACTTACAACTTACTAACAACCCGTGTTATTTTGACGACGCCGTTTAACTGTTGAGAGCTGCGTCTTGATATTGACACAGTTCATGAATGGATTCATGAAGAACTATCAAACTTTTTTTTTTTTACCTCGAGAATGCTTATAATACGCGTTCACGGACACCTATATTACGTTCCTATGCATCTGGAATATAATTGGATGGTTACCGTTGTTCACTCATTTAAGAGCCACTTTTTCGTGTAAAGGACGGCAGTTTTTTTTTTTTTCTTTTCATTTTTTAAAAAAGACCGAAGTAACTCAGGGATCCGTTATAAGCGTCACGCTGTTTGCGATAGAAGTTTTATTTCGAAATATACTCCTCTAGGTGTATAGCCTTATTTATTTGTAGTCAATTCATCTATTGTACTTCTCAGCGTGCACCTTTTTGGAACGACATCCACAGCGGTGATCAGAACATCTCACAGTATGCAATTTTAAACATTTCTTTCCTTTCTCAAATGATAAATCCATTTATGTTAAATTATGGCACTGCAGAATAATATCTTTGTTTCAATTTGGTTCCAGAGTTACTACAATTCGAGATGAGACGAGATTCTCGTGGTTGTTATACATAGGGAACATTGGTGGTCATCGAATATAGTACAGCTATTCCTGAGCATTTTGGATTACTAAATGGTAAATCTAGAGCATATCCTTAGCGCGGTGGTAAGGCAACTGCTTACCAAGCGGGAGATCTGGGTTTAATTGATTCCCGGTACCTGAGTGGGGATTTTTCCCCCGCTGGAAGATCTGGTCCGGGGTGCACTCAGCCTCGTGAGGTCCCTGAGGGGCCAACTGAGGAGCTACTTGATGGAGAAGTAGCCGCTCCAGGTCATGAAGACCACCTTAACCGGCCGGAGGGGGCTCAAGGCACTGCACCCAATCCATGATGTCTCTCATGGACCGAGATGGGGGACGCAGCGGCCGGGTGGTAGATGAGGTTCCTTGTGAGCTGTCGTGTCATGGAATTATATAAATGGCAAACCTTGAGGCGTGGATTGGACAGTTTTGCTGCGACTTTATCGCTATCGCGTACTGATCCGATCCAAGTTAAATTATGGATGCATCGTTTATTTTACGGCACAGCCATCTGTGCTGAGAAGATTAGACATAAGCTATAATAGCGGCTGTTGTAATTTTTCCAAACAGTGCAACCAGTGTGGGCCTTTACACTGCAACTGCAGAACCGCCTCCGCAATATCAGCGTGATGTCCTGTTCAAAAATTATGGTTTGCGGTCTTAATTACACAATCTAGCATCCAACGTTCAGTCCTTTATCACCGCGATGGACAAAAATCATAGAAATGACTTCCAATATCTGGAAGTTTTCATTTTAGAAAGCTTTTTAGGAAGTATACTATTTAAATGTCTAATTTGTTACCTAAGAAGGAAAGAATGCTCTCCCCTTGGTTACATGCAATATCCAACGTAGATCTCGGAAGACTACACGCCCGTGTATATTATCCGCACTGGTTTGTTTATTTAGTTTTAGAATGTTTATCAATTTACAATGGCCGAATTTTAATCTCCACCGATGGATCTAAGTGCAAAAATGATGTTGAATGTACATATGTGTATGAAACTGAAGCACATAAATTGGGTTTTCATAATAACACCTTCATCTATATTGCAGAGCTGTATGTCATATAGCGGGTCAGTTTGTATATACTCTGTTGAATTTTATAAGTAATTCCCTTAGTGCACTCGAAGAGAGTTGATGGACTGCACAACTACCATCCCATTTGCAGTGCATCAAGGCTGACCTCCATGTTTTACACGCTCCGGCGTTAATGTGGGGTATGATTAAATTCCTGATCACTTTGGCTTGTACAGGTTTTGGTAGCAAACACGAAATCACACAACTGAATGTTGAAATATCGCGCGTAACATCAGAATATTTTAGGATTGTTTTGCAGAGAGCGGTGCTATCAGTACTGTCACGAAGAGTGGTCAGCTCTCAGCGCAAACGAGCTTAGAGTAGCGTGGAACATTCGGATAAAATGAGTAACTTTCTTGCATTTTGTCGTGAGGAGGTGATTTTGGTCCGATTACGTATACTGGCCAGGGCGGGTTTACTCACAGTTACCTTGATAAGGGGGGCTGTTCCTATTTTCGCTCCGTCGGTCTGTTTGTCCGTCATGTGTTGCTTGAGTTTATTACTCTAGAACATCTTTGGAAATCTGTCAACAACCGGTCAGTCTTGCGAGATTCTGGCGTAGGATAACCTAGGGGTCAAAACGGTCTTTAGGTGATATGAACAATAAAATTTCAAATGAGTTATAATTGTAATACTCCTCTCTTCTACATATTATTGAAAGGTACAATGACATACAATTAGTTGATTAGGACCAGTTGAAAAATTCAATGCCACAGCCGGAAATTGAACACGGTTCTCCCGCTCTCCGTGCGTTTGCTCTAACCATTGAGATTAATAAGATATGTTTAATATAATGAACTTCGAAACTTTGTTCATTGGGACTCTCTCTCTCTCTCTCTCTCTCTCTCTCTCTCTCTCTAAACATTCGACATCTAACTTTTGGGTAGGATACAATACTTCCTGTAGTAGGTTCAGGTGAAATCTCAAAGGCTCCCCGTCCGTACTGGAAATCTTGCAGACTACTATCACCTTTTCACCATGTCGAGATGGCATCTTCGTTCAAATGTTGCAACATCTCTCTCCCTAGGGTAAGGCTTCCCTACTCCAAGTCTATAATCGTGCATGGGTGACGCCAGTTTTCCGGAGAAGTGGGGGGAGGTCATCATCATTGCTGTTTTGAAACCTGGAGAGGACCGTCACTTTCCTACAAACTACTGTTGAAAGAACAAGAACTCAATTGTAATGTGGCTCTTACCAGAGCATTGTTATTTTTTTCCTTTAGCAGTAGGTTGCACTTGCCCAATACCTTGAGGCATTTAATAATTATTACAGAAAAAATACCATTCAGGAAGTAGTTCTAAGAAAACACAGGAAGAACGAGACAAAAGAAAGGCAAAAGAGGTTAGCTCGCTGTTTCTATGCCGTGAAATGATGAGCATAAATCACGGTTTTTCGAGTTAAGTAAAATATATTCTATATAATGAGCTACGAAGCTTTGTTAATTTTTCAGCCTTGCGATCACAGCACTTGACACTTTTGAATTATTTTTCTTATATTGGTTAACTTCGAGTTAGAGCAATATAGGTTGACAAAGATATAGATGGTCTCGCGATAACCTGAAGGCATTACATGAAATTAAATAATTAATGTGATGAAATGCGGCGGAATTAGAATTTTAAGATGAACATTAATTTTTGCCTTGTACCTGTGCTGTGCTTGGTCAAAATTGGTGCCACGGTGTACAACCTAATAACATACATATGTACGTGCGTGCCCACATACATTACATACATGCATTACATTAGATACATACATACATACACGCGTGCACGCAAATACACCGATGAAGTATTTTATAACAAGGTTTTTACTCAGGGTACCTCAAAACATGTATTTCTGGTAAAATACATTACCTTCTCTAATTACTATGTGCATGGTATGTGTATAGAAGCGAACATCTGAATACCGCTTTTGGCATACTGAATATGCTGGAGACTTAAATGTATAACTATAATGTATAACGTTAGAATATCCCAATGACTAATAAGTAGACAGGAGAATAAGCTTTCTGAAGAATAATTTTTAGAAGGTTGAATAGAGAAGGGTATGTGAATTCAACCTATATTTTATGTGAGATATTCATCTTTGAAATGTTAGAGAAACAAGAAAGATATTGAAAGATTGCTTGGAAAGATATTGAATCTGTAATAATACATTTGAAGGTATACGTACAATAATTTGAGGACTTGATGAAAAATCCTTGAAACGATTCAGAAATCACTCGGAGCTTGAGCGTGAAGACAAAAGGAAGAAGTACAATTATTAGCGGGCACTTAATTTCGAGAGCGCTTATGTATTGTCCAGATTTCGCCGGGGGAATTTCACCTCCTATTTCTGTTTGCCCCAGTTTAGCTAAAAGGGGGGAAGATTCCGTCGAAAGCCATTGTGTTCCATTCAGCCGATTGCGGGAAATTGCGTGGCAGAAAAGGGTCATAGCGGCGCGATACACACAACTGCCATCTGGGGTCCAATATCCAAACTACTTCATAGCTCCAAAGTTGGTACTCGGACAGCTTTGAATATCACCAGCTCGTCTCTATGGCAAATATGCTTCCCGGTCGTTAGCAGATGAGTTCCAAAAGAGTGGGAATTAAAAATTAATAATAGGCAAACGAAAGTTTAACATCTGCTAGTAGAGAAAAATTATTAAACTATTATTAACAAATTGTAAAAGTATTACATGCTCAAAATAAATAAATAAAGGCGTTTTTATAATATTTTCTTTTTACTTTGTTTATACGTACTATGCATTTTGTAAATAGAGCAAATACTCTACTCCTTTCAATATTTCAACATCAAGATTTCGCCTGAAATATATGTTTTGCGGTCCCTTGAACCCAAAATAGTATTTTTAGAAAAAGGTCCGCGCGTATATGCGGCTGGGTACAGAATAGCTAAAAATACGTTAAGTACTGAATTTGGTATTTTAATTTAATATCTTGCAATTATGCAACACGAAGATTTTTTTTAAAGATAACTCTACCCCAAACTAGCCCTTACTGGATTTTTTTTAAAACTGTTGTTTTTGTCAAAAATGACTAAAGATTTTGATTAAAGTAGAGTATATTAAATACATTTACATAATAAATAAAATGTATATTTTTAATTTTATTGGAACAGCTTCTGAAGGTCTCTTTATTCTGGACAAATTTACTTAACTAAAGAATGAGCTTACTGCAGAAAAAACGTAGATCTTGTTCAAACACAGAATTGTCCCGTATATTTATTTTTTAAAGTTAACCGTTTCCGAGGTATTTTTTTTTATTGGGTTTAATCCACTTAAATATTTCTCAAACGAGGGATCATCTTTTTTTTCAGCTCTTTGTTTTACTCCTGGTCTTTAAGAATGAGAGGAATTTCAATTGTTTCACACAGCTACGGTTTTTATAAAAGGGTTGAATGTCGCTTAAGCTTTTGTGTTTTGTTATTTCTTTTCTACATAAAAGAAAATAAGTAATACGACAATTATGTAGATAAAGGAATAATCGTTTGTAAAAATAGTTTGCAGAAGAAGTAGAGAAAATCATATGAATAGAACGTATAAGAATTTTTCTTTCTCTATCATGAAAGTGCATATTAGGTAGAGAAGCTATTGAATTTTACTCCAAAATTCTATGTTCAGGTTTCACCAGAAATATATTACTTTCTGAGGTTCCATGAATACAAAAATCTGATGTGATCCATTCACATGACTTTGTTTACATCTCTGCAACAAATTATTGTTAAAAAGCTAATGCTTCTATTTACGTCATGCTAATCGAGAAAAAATTAGCAGAAATAGTATTATTACTTCCTTCCTTGTATGTAAAAGCGAATTAAGGGAGTATTATAGGTTAAGGTGATAATCAAAAGCTGGTTGCTATGTGACTGAAGTTCCTTTGTTTGTATGAACAGGAGTTGACAAATTCCTGTATGAGAAAAGTATGTTTTTTAAAGCTGAAACCAAAAACAAGGAATTTCTCAAAAACAATCAACACCACGAAAAAATGTGTATAACATAAATTTTGTGTTTTAAGTGCTCAACACTTTTTCTTAGGGTTTAGCAGTTATACAAAATTCTGTAAAATTCATCCAGAATAAGGTACTCTTCAGAAGCTATTCCCAGAAAATTCAAGATATGCATTTTATTTGCCAGGTAAATATCTTTAAACGTATACGATATTTTAATCAAAATCGTTAGTAATTTTTTAGAAAATCAAAATTTTCGAAAGCTTTTCCATGTAAAGTGTAGTTGGGGGTGCTGGGATTTTCTTTAAAATATCTTCGTGTCGCATTCTTGGAAGATACCAAACTTAAATACCAAGTTGGGTATTTGAGAGTCTTTTCGTTTTTGGGCTATGCTGTCCCCAGACACACACACACACACACGGAACTTTTTCCGGAAATGCTTTTTTTGGATTCAGGAGGACCCAAAACATGTTATTCCAGTGAAATCTCGTTATAGAATTTTTGGGTGCATTACAATACCTTCTCTATACACTATGTATATAGTACGTGAAGAGGGAGTAAAAATAATTTTTAGAAAAAGCTATTGTGAGCGCGTGTATGTATGTATGTATGTGTTTGGCATTAGTGCTTGTTCTGATATAAAAGCGAAAAGTAGGATACGCTGATACTGAGCATTTTCCAAGGGCTACGAAGGGTTTTAAGGAAATCCTACCTTCCGAATTTACATGGAAATTTTTCGTTGCGTAATTTTCACATAAAATGGCTCCAACATTTTTACTAAGATAAATATATTTACATGACAAATAGGATGTACATTAGCCTGCGAAGTCTACTTTATTCTGACTAAATTTTGTATGACAGATAGAACAGAACCTCAGTACAAATTCAGTATCAATAAAGTTTGTGGCTTCAGATATTTCTGGTTATTGGTTTCAAGTTTTCAATATGTCATTTTAAATACTGCCATTATTAAGTTGTTTCTTTAGAGGTCATACAAAGCATAAGGTGCCCACCTTTATAATATGGAGGTAGCGTGTCTGTTTTCACATTCAAGAGGTTCCGAGTTTGATATATAAGTTAGGGTGAGTTACCTGGTTGAAGCTTCTTCCTGTGTTTTTCCTTATCCTTAGAAGACAAATGTCGAGTATCTTTAAGCTCCATGGATCCTGGGGTCATTTGAGGATTATTGCGTTGATATCATTCATCGTCTGATACGAATTGCCGGGTTAAAGTACGTTAAACCAAACAACAATAAACAAACTATAAGACTTTTCTAAGCCATCATATAGCTACCTAATTTGTGACAATTTTACTATCGCTTCATCCTGTATCTTAAGAAAATATGTGATGTATCGTTTATCTCAATTAAAGTGATGCATCTATAAAACTTGACCAAAAATGGTAAACTATTCAAAATTATTTTCTTAAAATAAAATAATATGAATTTTACACTTTTAGAAAATCTATAGCAACTATCATTTAACTGAAGTTTTAAATGCTTTTAAATGTACAGTCGCATACTTATTATCAGTAGTTCCAAATTTAAACCTTGTCTTCTCGCAAACAATTTCCAACACTTTTCCACAGCCAAAATGCTCAATACAATGTAATTATTTACTAGTTTGTTGAAAATGGACATATAGTTTTTCTGAACTAATTTTAAAAATTTGAGAAATAAATTTTTAAATTTTGCCAAAGCAAGGACTCTGAAGAGCACAAAGATAAAATAATCCACATAATTGGGGATAATATAAAATATAAAATGACAGAGTTTTTTATTTATAAATAAGTTATTAATTAGAATGCTTGAATGTTATATAAATAGTTTTAAAATGCATCACCTGGTTCCTTTTTTAAAGGAATGAATTTAGATAGTAATATAGTTTTATTTAAATAACCATACAATTTGGAGTTTTGAAACGCGGAAAAATATTTATATAATTGTTTATAAAACTGGCATATATTTCAATAAAATAATATCTTTCTTACCGAGAATTTTTCAAATTTCAAGGATGGATTATTTCAACTGAAGTACATAAGAAAATTACCTTTTGTAAAAATAATTTGTTGAACTAGTATGAAAATACAGCGACTAATGAAAGTTGTATGATGCAGTGTACCGGAGGGGATTCCGCACCCCAGCCAGTGATTAGGTGTTCCGTACGTCAGACCCCGGGAGGATTGGATGAGATGAGATCAATTATAGAGGGCAGTCGGAACTAGACTGCGACAGGGAGCCATCGTGGAGAGTCCTAAACAGTTCCCAAGCAGTTTTTTTATCACGACGCGGTGAGCTCTCGGAACCCGCAACTTAGGTCTTAATAAACGCCCCTGAATATAGCGGCGACCCCTAGTGCTATCCTGCGCCGAGAGAGCTGAGTTTCCAAAGTGCAATCCATTCCAGGACACTACGACTGCAGTTCTCGCTTACACATAGGACCTTGAAAGAAAGACTATACAGATGAAATAGGGGTGAAATGAAGGACAGGTAATTCTGAGGAATGAAGAATTCTTCTCAGCATTCACCTAGTGACCCGGGAAAACCCCGAAAACCCCATGAATCAGAGAGGTCAGGCGCAAGGAACCGATCCAATATGATGTAACATCACACTTTATCTAGGAAATATTTTCAAAAGTTTGTTTTGGAAAGAAGTTCAGTATTTCTACAAAGGTTTCAAGATTAGAAACGAGAGATCTAAAAGCAAAACAAAAAGAAACAACCGACAACATATACATTTAAATAAAAGGAAAATGTAGTAAAGACAGGTTAAAAGGATGATAAAAACATCTTAGAAAAGCTGAAATATAGACTCAACTATAGGAAGTCGTAATGGCGTCGAGACACCAAAGCAGCGAAAATCTGAGCGTGCGGGCGCCGCCTGGAAGTCTTCCTTTGTCGAGATTTATCACCCATAATTCATTGCGGCTCGCAGTAAAACAATTTTCAACTGCGTTTATTCCATCTGCTTTCTTTCGTTGCACACACCTTGTGCTAACCTCTCGGAATTGGTAAATAAATTGGTGTATACAGTAATTCTCAATTTGGTTGTCAAGGGAACAGGTGCACAAACTTCGTCTTCATTAGGAATACGATAGCGATGTTTCTCGCACTTGTGTTTTCACTTGTTATCAAGTGTAGAGTGTAATTATGATTGCCTCAGGTGGCCAGGTTGCCATATCTCATTCTTTACTGTAACCTAGCAACCAAAATAAGATGTAGGTATAGGAGGTTCAAACTTCGATATCAAAATTTCTCCGGAAATACACGTTTTTAGTATCTACCAAACTCAAAACCATTTTAGAAAAGGAGTTCGATACTTATATTCAACATTATCTTGGATGCTGTACCAAGATCAATAGAATATTATAATCCCAAATCACTGTTTACGTGGAGAAATTTTAATTGTTTTATGTCTTCTCAAAAACCAGTCTAATGGTGATTAAAATATCACATGTTCAATATATTGACATGAGTAGACATGTGTGTATGTATATATTTGAGCAACAGCACAAGTCAAAAATGGAAAGTTGGTGTTTTAAGTTATTTTAATTTCAGCATATTCCAAAGATGCTACAACAAATATTTTAAGAAAATACTGTCACTCCAAATCACCTCTTGTAGATTGAACTTTTGCTTAAATTGCTATTTCTTCAAAATGACTCGATTTATTTTTATTGAAACAGTATATGTTTAGATTATTTGCATGGTAAATGAAATTTAATATCTAGAATTTTCTTGGAATAGACTTTTCCATTCTAAATAGCTCTAAGATTGATAGTAAACCTTATCAGATAGACAAACTTTTAGTGCACAAAAGGTGTAGATCTCGTAACAAATATAGTTTGTGTCGGTGTTAACACTTTCCTAGATATTGTTTTTGGTTTGAATTTTTAATACTTTTTTCATGTATTAAGTCATTCTCCGATTTTCCTCGTGTTCATGCAAGGAGAAGGAATTTTAAAGATATCTAATGGCGTATTGTTCTTTAGAAATCTGACTTTCGATTCTCCTACTGTGTCCTACAACGGAATAACTGCATAATGCAATTTTATCTCGACTAACAAGAATAAATGGAACAAAAAGATGTTGTGTGAATAGCTTAAGCAATAATGAATAACGAACGCCATGTGAATGCTCACATTAGAATGTTTACTTTCTTTAGCCATATGTGTACAATATACATCGTTAATAAGGCAGTATTGTATTTCACCTAACAATTGATACCGAAATTGCACCATAAATACATGATTTGAGAGTCCTTGAATAAAAAGAAAAATTTATGTCCATGTACACCTATCTCTGTGGGGTGTGTGTGTGCATAGATCAAAAACAAAAAGTCTGTTAAATACCAAACTTGGTATTTATGTCATATGTTTTAGATATTTTCATGACAATTGTATATTTTGAATTTTATAGGAATGGCTTCTGAACAAATCTTCATCCTGGATGATTTTTGTATAAATTTTGTTTAGCTGGTAATGCGTAAGAGATAAACTAAGACTTACTACAAAAAGTTTTGATTTCATTAAAACACACAATTGGTCATATACATCTTTTGTTTAGTGTTAACCGTCTTTGAGATAATCTGAGTTACTGGTTTCAGTTTTAAAGTATTTAAACTTTCCTAAAACGAGAGACATCTTTTCATCTCTGGCCTGTCTACTCCTAGCAAGCAAAGAGAACCAAATTTCAATTATTTCACTTAGTGACTGGTTTTAAAAAGATTTGGCTATCACTTTAGCCTGGTGTATTACTTATTTTCTTTCTACTAACAAAGAAGATAGCATTACACCAATTCTGGTTATGTTTATCTTGATTAGCAGGACGTAAATAAAACAAAATCTGATGTGTTCCGTTCAAATGACTTTCTCTACATTCAGTAATAAATTCTTCCATCTATTTCATGCTAATCGAGATATTAATTAGCAGAAATGGTCTAGTTACTTAATTCCTCATAATTATAAGGGAAATAAGGGGATACGTTAGACTAAACTAAAAGTCAAGTGCTTAAAATATGGTTCCTATGAGATTGAAATCCGTTTCTATGCATGGCCAGGGTTTGCCTAGTTGAGAAAAGTTTAAGATTTTAAAACTGAAACCAATAACTTGAAATATCTCGGAAACGGTCAACTCCACGAAAAAGATATACATGACATAAATTGACTTTTGTGTAGTAACTTTTGGTCTATCTCTTACGGTGTATCAGTTATACAAAAGTCATCCAGAAAATAGTGGTTCTCAGAGGCTCTTCCCAGAAAATTTAAGATATACATTTAGTTTGTCATGAAAATACCTTAAACATTTCGCATATCAATTAAACTCGTTAGAGCCAATTGTGACAAAATAAAAAGAAAATGCGAAAAATGTTCAATTTAAGGGGTCGGGATTTTACTTCATGATAATTGGGACAAAATTATCAGAAATAGTTTTATTACTTGCTTCCTTGTAGGTAGAAGCGAAATAGGTTAAAGTGACAGTCAAAAGCTGATTGATATGTGACTGAAATTCCTTTGTTTGTATGGACAGGAGTTGAAAAATTCCTGTCTGAGAAAGGTATAGTTTTTTAAAGGTGAAATCAAAAACAAGAAATAATTCAAAAGCGATCAACTCCACGAAAAAAAATGTATGTAATATAAATTGTGTGTTTTAACGCGTTCTACATTTTTGTGTGGAACGTTTTTGTCCATCTCTTACGGTTTATCAATTATGCAATATTCCGTAAAATTCATCCAGAATAAAGTAGTCTTCAGAGGCTATTCCCAGAAAATTCAAGATATACATTTTATTTGTCGTAAATATCTTTAATATACTATATTTTAATCAAAATCGTTAGAGCCATTTTTAGGAAAATAAAATATTTCTAAAAAAGTTCCATGTAATAGGTAGCTTGGACTGGGGGATTTTTCTCAAAATCTTCATGTCGCATCGCTGAAAGATATTAAACTTAAATCCCAAGTTTTGTATTTTACCGCCTTTCGTTTTTGAGTTATGGTCACAGACACAGGGACACACACGGACCTTTTTCTGAAAATGCTTTTTTTGGATACAGGGGTCCCCAAAAATCATATTTCCGGTGAAATCTCGGGATCTAATTTTTGAGTGGAGTGTAATACCTTCTCCATACACTATGTTCATAGTACGCATAGAGAAAGTAAAAAACGCTGTTGTATGAATAATTTAAGCAAGAATGAGTAGTGTAGATTTTCTTCCAGGGATGAGAGACGAAGATTTTGAGAAAAATCCCTCCACCCCAAACTACCCTTTACATGGAACATTTTTCAAAAATTTTGAACTTTTCAAAAATAGCTCTAAAGATTTTGATTAAGATATAGTATATTAAAGATGTTACCTGATAAATTTCTTGAATTTTACAGGAATAGCCTCTGAAGACTTCCTTATTCTGGATGAATTTTACGGAATTTTGTATAATCGCTAAACTGAAAGATATAGACAAAAACTTGCCACATAAAAAATGTAGAGCACTTTAAGACACACAATTTATATTGTATGCATTTTTTAGTGTAGTTGATTGTTTATGAGATATTCCTTATTATTTCAGCTTTGAAAAATTTACAATTTTCTCATTCAGGAATTAGTCAACTCGTGTGCATACAAACAAAGGAACTTCAGTCACATAGCAACCAGCTTTTGACTATCACTTTAACTTATGGTACTCATAAAGTAAATAAAAGTATAAACTTTAAATAATAATTTGTTGCAGAGATGTAGAGAAAGGCATGTGAATGGAACAGGAAGAACTCAGTGCTGCCCACTCTCACAGATATGTGAGTTTCACCCTAGTGATGTTCAGTTTACAGAACTGCCGGCTGCCGGTATAAAAGGGACAGACGCATTGCATTAAGCTGACAGAGGTTATGTGAGAGCCGTATGATATTGACGTGTTACATTTTGCACAAGCAAGCAGTTTGAGTCAGGTGATTGCAGTTCTAATCGTGTGACAGGGTGGAGGGTAAAGTTTGATGTGACAGGGCCGAGCGGACATTCTGCAAATAAACCCAGGGGTAGCACCCCTTTCCATCTAAAGCGAGCTATAAATAAACAAGCTGGCTTCCAATGTTTGTAATCACGCCACCCTTCAACCATTAAAATTCTTTTTACTGATTCAAATATAGTGACTTCAGAAAACATTCGTTCCCTTTGAAACTCTATGCTCTTTATATAATTTCAGAGAAAAACTAATGACAACTCAGCACTTTAAAAAAACCAAACAGCCAAACAGTAAATATTTGAAAATAGCTAGTGCCACAAAAATGTATTTTCCATTTTGTGTATTCAATGTTTGCTTTCTCTGTACGTACTTACTATTTATGTACATAGTGTATAGAGACCCCCTGCTTTGAGACTCCCTGAATAAAAAAAAAAAAATTAGAAAGAGGCTCATATGTGTGTCTATCTGTGTGTGTGTGTGTGTGTGTGTGTGTGTGTGTGTGTCTGTGGGCAGCATAGCTCAATATTAAATCGGTTAAATACCAATTGGTATTTAAGTTGAGTATCTTCCAAGGTTGCGACACGAAGATTTTCAAGAAAACCTCCCCATTAACAACACTCTTTACATGTAACATTTTTCGAAAATTTTGATTTGTTTTAAAATGGCTAACGACTTTGATCAAAATACCACATGTATAAGATAATATTGTGACAAACTAAATGTGTAACTTGAATTTTCTGGAAATGTCCTTTGAAGATTCCTTTTCCTGGATGACTTTTATACAACAAGCAAACAGTAAGAGATAAAAAAAAAACACTACTCTAAAATGTAGATCTCCTTAAAACACACAATTTATGCCATATACATTTTTTGTAGAGTTAACTGTTTTCGAGATATTCCGGATTATTGGTCTAAATTTTAGACCACTTAAACTTTTCTCGAGCGGGAGGACACCTTTCTTCTCGTTTCTCGTTTGTTTACTCCTGACAAGCAAAGAGATTGGAATTTCAATTGTTTTACAAAGTGAACGGCTATACAGGATGAGACTATCGCTTTAGTCTGTGCATTTTCTTAATTCCCTATTCTGACAAGGAAGCTATAAAGACTAATTCTGTTTATATTTATTTTGATTATCATGATGTAGATGGCAGATTAATTGTTCACTTTCTCTACACGTAATATGTATATAGTGTATAGAGAAGGTATTGCATTCCACCCAAGATTTGACACCGAGATTTCACCGGAAATAGACCTGTGAACAAAAAAAGTATTTTCAGAAAAAGGTTCTTGAGTGGTGTGTCAGTATGTCCGTGTGTCCGTGAACACGATAAATCAAAAACGAAAAGTCGATAAACTACCAAACTTGGTATTTAAGTGTAGTATCTTCCGGGGATGCAACGCGAAGTTTTTGAAAAAAATTCCCCCTCCCCCAAATAAGAATTTGATTACCTCAAAAATGGCTGTAACAATTATGATTAAAATGACGTATATTAAAGACATTTACATTAAAAGTAAAATGTATATTATGAATTTTCTGGAAATATCCTCTGAAGACCTCTTCATTCTAAATATATTTTCCTGAATTTTGCATAACTGTAAACCGTAAGAGGTAAACAAACACGTAGTACACAAAAAATGTGGATCTCGTTAAAACAAATTCTGTCATATACATTTTTTTTTTTTTTTTTTTTTTTTTGCGGAGTTGAGATATTCCTTGTCATGGCTTCATTTTAAAATAGTTTAATATCTCTCATACGCTAAATTGTCAATTCCTGACAATGCAAAGAAATGAATTCTAACCGCATAGCAACCGCATTTTAAAACATTTGATTGTCGGTTTGGTCTAGTGTTTTCCCTTATTTCTCCTCCACTTACAAGGCAGCAAGTAATAAGAGCGTATCTTCTAATGTGTATCTTGTAAACGTTTTATCGGGCGTAAAAATGCTTAGCATGGCTTCCTTCAGAAGGGAAGTAAAGTTGTGGTTCTACGTAACAAAACCTCAAGCACGAGCAATATTAGCGGTATTTCACGCTCAGTATGGAATGGGACACTTAGAGCCACGGCAGTTAAAGGGCGTCCATAAATAAAAAGCCATTCAACTTCATTTCGGCGGCGGGACGGCGTTGAAAATCGTTTGTAGGTCCAAGAAGTTCGGTCAGACCTGGGCCGCGGCTCCTGGCTGTCCCCTCGTGGAGATGAACTGCTTCGAATATGTTAGGAACATGTGGCTCTTCCCCCACCGTTCGGTTTCGGCCGCCCACTGATATTACTTCTATCTCGTTCTATCCTTCTAGGGTTTGACGTACAATAAGGCAAAGACTGCAGCGTACTTTGCCCTCCGACATCATACGCATGTATTAACAAGAAATGAATATAAACATAAGCATCTTTATAAGAATTGCGTTTAGTAGAGATTAATGTGAATTTAACACATTTATAGTTGTTTAACACACGTCTTAAGTCTTAAGTAAACCAGAAATCGAAACTACTGAATTGTTGAAAGCATTTTGAGTGAGGAAGTAACACGCGAACATAATCTCTAATAAAATACCTGAGGGAAATGCTAATTATGTTACAGACAGCTTTCCTCAGACGCCTTTAATCATTGATCATGTTAAGAGTACCTTAAGTGGCTAGAATTTGTTACCAGGGAGTTGTGTTGGTTGGCATTATTGATGCAGCTAGATTACGTTGGAAGCCCTCTCACGTTTGTTTACCCGCTCCTGCTCGTCTCTGTTTTTGTTCGTTAGTGATCGAGTCCCTTCCATTACCTTAATACACTGCTCGACATATGACATTAGCCTTAAGCAAACTTATTGGTCTAGTATGTCATTTGGACTGAAATAAAATACTTTCTGAAATGCTACTTTCATTTGTTTCTTTCTTTCTCTTTCGCTGATAATTTGTATGTTTCAGATTGCTAACCGACTACAAATTGAATATGTTTCTAGAATTGATTAAAACATCTGATGTGTTCCATTCACATGACTTTCTCTACATTGCTATAACAAATTATTGTTACTTTATAGATAATCGAGATAAACATTAGCAGAAATTTTCTTAATTACACTCTTCCTAGTAAGTAGAAGGAAAACACTAATCTAAAACGTTAGTAAAATTCTTTTAAAAGCTGGGTGGCATGTGGTGTAAATATGTTTCTATGCAGGGACAGGAAATTACAACTTTCCGTGTGAGAAAGTTTAAGTATTTTAAACCTGAAACAAATAACAAGGAATATATCAGAAATGGTGAATTCCAATTAGAAAACGCATATGAAATAATTTGTGTTTTATCATGATCTACATTTTTTGAGTTGTAAGTTTTTGTCTATCTCTTACGGTTTACCAGTTACTCAAAATTCAGTAAAATTCATTCAGAATAAACAGGTCTTTAGAGGCTATTCCCAGAATATTCAAGATGTACCTACATTTTTTTGCCATATAAATATCTTTAATATACAACATTTTAATCAAAATCGTCAGAGCCATTTTTGAGGAAATCAACATTTACGAAAATGTTTCCATGTAAAGGGTAGTTTGGGGTGTTGGGGGATTTTTCTCAAAACATCGTGTCGCATCTCTGGAAGATACTTTACTTAAATGTAAATTGAGTTGACGTGTTCACAGACACACGGACACACACGCACCGTTTTCTGAAAATACTTTTTTTTTTCGATACAAGAGACCCAAAAACTTGTATTTCCGGTGAAATATTGGTATCGAATTTTTGGGTTTATTACAATACCTTCTCCATAGTACGTGTAGGGAAAGTAAGCATGTAAATGCCTTGGCGGAGGAGCTGTCTAATCCCAATTTTCGGTTCAGGCTCCACTTATAACATTTACTTTCTCTATCACGTATGTACAATTTATAGAGTAGGTAGAAAGTATATTGCATTCCACTCAAAATATATATACCCAGATTTCACAGGAAATATATATTTTGAGGAAACATGGATAATTTTTTTTTTTTTTTTTTGGTTTTAAAAAAAATGTATGTATCCGTGCCTGAGAACAGCATAGCTCAAAAACGAAAATGCCGGTGAATACCAAAATGTATATTTAAAATAAGAATTTTCCAATTATTTGACTCTAAGGTTTTCAACAAAACCCGGCACAACAAACTACGCTTTACATGAAACATTTTTCAAATTCTTTTATTTTCACAAAAATGTGTGTAACAAGGACTTTAGGATATCCCGAGAAAAATCAAAATAGATATGTTATGAGTCATGAAATTAGGTTAAACACATCATATTTAAGTCAAAATTGCTAGAAATATTTTAATAAATAAAATAAAACATACATTTTCCCATTTATTCAGAATCTTTGTCTCACACTCTTGGAACGTTCTGAATTTAAATACAAAGATTCGTATTTAACAAATGTTTCGTTTTTTTTAATTAAGCTGTTTACACAGACACACACAAACACACCACCACGGACCTCTTTTGTGTTTCTTCGAAAAACGATGAAATTAACATCAAAGTTTGGTAGGGAGAATATATAAGTTTTCGAAGGAATAATTTGTAACTTTTTATTTACAAATAAAGGATGTGGATAGAGAAACTGTTTTGAATATAACACATTCAACATTCTAGAAAAAGAATTGCATGAATATCTGCCTATGAGCAACATAATTCAAAAACAAAAAGTTAGATAAATTTATATTTAAATTTAGCGTCCTCCAAGGATTCGGCATAAGTATGTTTTAAGAAAATCCTTTTCCGCATACTTCCTATTACATGTAAAATGCCATTTTTTAATTTCACAAACATATCTCTTAATAATTTTGAATAAAATTGTGTGTATTTAATATATACCCATCACAAATAAAATATGAGGATGTCCGGAAAGTATCATGTTATTCCGCCACCGCAACACTAGAAGCGCAGTTCGGCGCATGCACACTTTTCTCTCTGGTTCATTGTTTATCCACTGATGCCATTGCAGCCAGATCGTACGATTTTTTTTTAAGTTGTGTTTACAGTTTTTTAGTGATCGTTTAAAATGCTTTAGGCACTTTCTAATCTCACTGACTGGGAAGTTAGTTCTGTAATATGGTTTTTGAACACAAGGAGTGTTAAGCCAGCTAAAATTCATCTTCAGCTTGTAGAGATTTATGGTGAAAATGCAATGGCAGATGAAATGATGAGAAAGTGAGTTAGGCAATTCAATGATGGACTATCCAGTATTCATGACGAGGCTCGGAGTGGGCGGCTTTCTGTTGTCGCTGATGTTTGATCAAGGCAATTCCTAAAATCGGGTGGTTCATAAAAGAGTGCTTCGTGATGTGTTTCCATAAATCACGGTGTTTAGAGTGGTTGTCTAACGAAGCAACCAGTGGGTGGCTTTCTGGTTCACTGATTTTTGGTTGAATAAATGAATGAGGCAATTGTAAAAACCTGCGATTCAAAATAAAATGATTTGTGATGTGCATAAAACACGCTGTTCAGCAGCGGCTATCTTCACTGGCGGCAGCTTTCTTCAAGAGGACGTACAAAAATTAATTCTCAGCTGTGACGATGCCTGAAGAATTGTGGCAATTAGTCGGAAAATGAGTTAAGAAATGCTCTTTCATGTAAAAATAAATGTTTTATGTTTCTTTTCCAAACCGGTACATACCTTCCGAATACGCCTCGTATTATATTTATGACGGGTTAAACTTTGAAGTGTCTTTTGAAAGACTCTTATATATGCTCTCGTAAGAGTAGCTTCTAAGGAGTGAGTGGAGAAACGGAAATGTAACGCAGCAGATTTGTACAAAGTAAACATTGATATCATACATTTGTGAGCCAGTGTGCTAGTCATACAATCAATAGCTTGACAAGATACGTGCCAATGTATATTTCCGGCGTTGAACGTTATTGGACACCCAGGTTGGTGTCACAGGAAGTGCCTCTCCCCTCCCCCGGTGTGAGACTAAGTGGGCCCACAGCATGGTGCCACTCTGCAAGTCAAACAACACTTAGCAAACAACATCAGGCCATTAAATATTTAGTGCTGTCTTCTCCACCACGATTATAGCATCACAAGTTATATAACTTACCGTGTTAAAGTCCACCATTGCCAACATTTTATGCAAATGTAACGTATAAATGAGACAACGAGTATCTCTGCTGCGTGCCTGTTTTGAGGATGCAGCAGCACATAATGAGGCAGCGAGTTTATGACTTCACAGCGTACTTTCCCTACGGTTTAATCAAATTCATTAGTAACAGGACAATCTTAGATAGGTAGAGTCAGACTGAAAAATTCCGGGATTTGAACCACGGATCTCCCGATCTCTAGCCGGTTGCTCTGCCAATGAGCTACCATGGCAACATGTTTCCCGGTAAACAACAAATTATTATATCTCAGAAATGGTCAGCTCTACAAAAAAATGTATATGATATAAATGCTTTAACCAGACCTACATTTTTTGTGAAGTAAATTTTTTGTCCATCTCTTATGGTTTACCAGTTATTAAAAATTCAGCAAAATTAATCAAGAGTAACGAGGTTTTCAGCGGCTATCCCCAGAAAATTCAAGATATACATTTTATATGTCATATAAATATCTATAATGTACGGTATTTTAAACAAAATCGTTACAGCCATTTTTGAGAAAATCAAAATTTTTCCATTTATCCCAAGTAAATAGTAGTTTGGGGTAGGATGATGATTCTGAAAATCTTCGTGTCACATCATTGGAAGATACTAAAGATAAATGCTAAGTTGGTATCTTACCAACGTTTCGTTTTTGAGTTGCTGCGTTCACAGACACATGGACACACATAATTACACAAGGACGGTTTTGTACAATTTTTTTATACAGGGGACTATAAAACGTGTATTTCCAATGAAATCTCAGTGTCGAATTTTTGGGTGGAGTGCAATTTTTTCTCTACCTCTTTACCATCTACTATGTAGGGACAGCAAAAATAGATGATAATGCTACTCCGCTACCATTTATTTAGTTAAAGCAGTTAGACTGAATGACACTCTAACGCTATCTACTTGTCACGGAGCAAAGTGGTATGGTTTCGAAGAACAAGAGATCATGTTATGCTGTATGCCCCATCTGACTACGGATGGTTAAAGCAGCCAAACTATGCTACCCTATCGACATCTGCTCAGTGAGAAACGAATGGAACATTACTGTCCACTACATACCGACAACGAGATATCTTACGGATCAGTTCCGTTCCAATATCACCTAGAATTTAAAGTGACATAAAATAAAAATTCATTTTGAATTAAAATTAATGTAAGCATCCATATACTACTTTTTAATTTTTAAACTTACATCATGAGGGGCATTTTCAAAATCACTTTAGTTTTACATATGCATCATCTCATATTGAGAAAGTATTAAAGCTAAAATGCTGAAATTTGGCAGCTGTCAATTAATACTCATATCAAATAATTGGTAAACATTATAAGAAAGTTCAATGAATACTTTAGATTTTTGGTTTTTCACCTTAAAACGTGGATTTGTAGTGATATTTTGATATTTAGTTTTTAAATAACTAATGTTTCCTTCAGTTACCATAGAGATATTACAAATATAATGATCCTCTTATACGGATTGAATTCAAAATTTCATGTGTGGCATTTTGTATACCTACATAATACATTTTGCAATTGTGTGTTTTATTATGTTCATATAAAGGAGGGAGGTAGGGAGGGAGGGATTGTGGTGGAATAATACAGAAACGGACGAAAGTTATTATATTCCAATTTCCAACGTTTATATTAATTTCCGCGACACTAATAATTTATTAAAAACGCTGCAACGAGGGCGCTGTATTGTTTGAAATTAAAGGCTACATATTTTGACAGGTTTTAAATTGCTCGGTCGCGTTGCTATTGATACCTTCAATACCTTCAGGCACCCAAGCCGATGGTTTCTAACCCGCTACAAGCGGGAGAGAAAAAATACAAAGACCATCATTGACACGAGCTGCTAATTAAAATCGATGTACACAGTCTATGAAGGAATTAGAAAATTATTTGTATTGCTGCATTCATTGCATCATCAAACAGCAATTCAGAATTCAATAGCATTGCTAGCCTACTTCCTTTTGGTGTTACCGAGCGAGATGGCTCTGCGGTAACGTCTAGAGCTCGCTTTCTGAAGTCCCAGTTCGATTGCGGGAGCTGGGTTTTTCGTGGTTTTCCAAAATGAGTTCTGGGGTAATGTTTCTAACAGAATTTCCTCTTTCACCAATTCTTTTCATTTCATTTTCTCTTTCATGTTTGAGGTGGACTTCCGGGGATCAGTTACGGTTGATGTCGGAAAGATGGCGCAGAGTCTTACGCTCTGAAACTTCTTATTGACCCAGTCAGATGAGCAGCCCTAGAGGGACGCCTTCAGTGACCCTCCTGTGGCCGGATGTTTTTTTTTTTTATAGTGTTTACCGCTCGCTTTTAGACATCTGACACTGCAGGCAATGATACTAATACGTGGAATGATGATGAGCACCGGTGGTAGGGGAAACCGGAGGACTCGGAGAAAACCCGCCCCTGCACTAATTTGTCACCACAAATCACACATGTGATCGCCTGGAAACAAAACCGGATCGCCTTGGTAGAGGTCGAAAGTCAAGCCTGTAACTGAACGTCTCTTACGGTTCCTTCATCTCCATTCCTTCCGGAGGTGTGCGCACAAAAGATTCATTAGTATTTGAGATGCTAGGTATCCCTTTTGTAACCTAGTCATGATCCTCAAACAGGGGGGTGCAATTGCAACCAAATGTAACAGGATTGCTAGGTACGCAATCTTAGCTACACAGGGGCACGGCGTTTCTTTGCTCGTTGGGCAGTACAACTGCACACCGGAGACAATGTTTGATACGGTCCCAAAAGCATCAGAATTGGCCAAGGAGGTGTGGGACCGTGTGCTCTTCTCGGATGAGAGCAGATTCAGTCTGAGTAGTGATTATCGACGTACCTCATCTGCGAGAGGTGGAAACACTAATGCACCAGGAATATTATACCTGAACAAGATCGTTTTAGTGGTGCGGGTGTTGTGGTGTGGGAGGCATAATGTTGTATGGGCATACTGACCTCAAATCTTTTAATATGTAACACTCACTGGTCAATATTATTATGATGCTCTACTCGTTACCCATGTGTGTTTTTCAGGGATACAGTCGGCCCTGGTTTTATTTTTATGGATGACGATCGGTTCGAACAACGTGGGTGCAGGAACGTTTGGAATGAGAAAATACTCTGCGAGTTGTCTGGCTTGTCTATTCTTCTGATTTAAACCCCATTGAACACGTGTGGAGTGCTTTGCGGAGACGCATTACAGCATGTACACATGTATCAACGACCATCCAACATTTGTCAACAACGCTGGTGGAGGAATGAAACGCCCTACCACAAGAGCTCCTTTCCAACCTTGTGGCCAATATAGGAACACTATGCAGAGAAGCATTGGTGTCCGAGATATTTATACACTCTTTTTAAGCACCATGTCTATATTTTTGTAAATCTAAAGTGCTATCATATTAAGCAGTGGCTTCATTTGTGAATGATACTTTCAACATTAGGTTTTGCATACCAATGTATACTGCGTTCTTCCCTGTCGGGTTTTTCTCCTTTACGTACCATAAATCTCCAAAATGGCAGCCCACACTTCCCTCCCAAATGAAGCCATATTAAGAATGTTTACGCCTGAAAAAATACAATGTTCTTTGCAGGGTTTGAATCCTCGAACGTGGGAATCAGAGCATATATATCCCTATATGACATTTACTGTCACATAAGGGTAAATGTCAATAGGTGTGACAAGTAGAAGTAGATTTTCAAAACGGAATACTTATTTATTTTATATGTAATTCTTGTAAATATATTGCATTAAATATTTTACGTATTGTAAATTTCATGATATGGCAACATTATTATACTTTACTGGATAAGAGAAAGCTTATTAATCTTAAATTTCAGCAAGTTAGCAAATATGCGAACGTTAAAGCCTTCCAAAAGCGTTCTCACTTGGTTATATATAGATTTGTTTTCCTTGCTTACTTCAAATAATAAAGGTTTATCTTTCTAAAGAGTGAAAATGCGAGGGAAATCCGTCCAGTGACACTCGAGATAAGATTTCTGGCAGATGGAATGTTGTTTGGTGTTGCCTCTAGCACAATATTTATATTAGTTCTCTTGATGCCCTTCTGCATTGACTGAATGCTGCGCCGAATGTTTCTGTTTTCGGTTGCTATCGATTTCCTTTGTCTTGCTTGTGAATTATTCCATCCCGGTCGGTCGGTCCACTGCTGGAATTCAAGATTAAACTATCGGGAGGGGAAATCTGGGGCAAGTTCCGGAAACACGCAACCCTCCGTGTGGATGATTTATCGTAACTTCCGGGTATTAATGATTGGGATGCGCACAAAAAAAATCTGATGTGTTACACTCACATGACTTTCTCTAGCTGCTTCAAAAGATTGGTCTTCTTTCTACAGCATGCTAATAAAGATAAACATTAGCAGAATGTTCTTATTGCAGAAGGGAGCTAAAGGAATGTGCTATGCTAAAATGATGATCAAATGTTTCAAAAGCTGTCGTTATACGATTGTCATTGCTAATCACCTCAGTACTTGGGCAGAAGTAGAACAAAAGAAAAACGGACACTTCCAGTCTAAGTACTTCAGAGTACCAATTATTAGGAATATCTTGGAAACGGTTACCTTCACAACAAAACCGCAAAGAACGTAAATTATGTGTATTCACGAGATCTATATTTTTTGTGCAGTAACTTTTGTCTATCTCTTAGCAATTAAGCAAAACTCATCCAGAATAAAGAGGATTTTAGAGGCTATTCGCAGAAAGTTCAAGATATACATTTTATTTGAGATATAAATATCTTTAATACACGCGATATTAATCAAAATCGTTAGAGCCATGTTTGAGCAAATCAAAATTTGCGAAAATTTTTCCATATAAAGGGTAGTTAATGGTGGATGTATTTTCTTGAAAATCTTCGTGTTACATCCTTAAAGGATGACAAATCTAAATACCAAGTTTGTTGTTTAAGGTTTTTTTTTTGTTTTTTTTAGCCATGTTGTCCCCAGACAGACACACATGGACCTTTTTCTAAAATGCTTTTTTGGACTCGGAGGACCCCAAAACATATAATTTCGGTGAAATCTAGACATAGAATTTTTGGTTGGAATACAATACCTTTGCTATTCAATATGTACATTGTATATCCGGGCTAGAGAAAGTAAAAAAGAAAGAAAGACATGATGATGTGCATCCTTATCTTAGTGCTTTAGAGATCTCAAAAGCTTCTTTTAGTGACAGGGATTTAGCTTGACGCTCATGCTTCTAAGGGGTAGCTATCTCAGAATTCAGTTCCTGTCCTACCATATGCGAGCCAGGAAGAACAGGGCGAGGGCTACGTTCCCTCCCATAATTATATTTGCTTCAATCAAATCATACGCCTAAAGTAATAGTCCCATTTGACTTTTTCTGTACGTACTATATACAAAATGTATATAGAAAGTATTGTATTCCACCAAAAAAGTCGATACCGAAATTTTACGGGAAATACACATTAATGCAAAAAATCTTATATGTTCCATTCACATGACTTTCTCTACATTTCTGCAACAAATTATTGTTAAAAAACTTAAGTTTCAGTTTATTTCAAGCTAATCCAGAAAAAAATAGCAGAAATAGTCTTATTATCTGCTTCCTTGTAAGTAGTAGCAAAATAAGGGAGTACCATAGGTTAAAGTGATAGTCAAAAGCTGGCTGCTATGTGAATGAAGTTCCTTTGTTTGTATGGATAGGAGTTGGCAAATAAATCCCTGTATGAGAAAAGTGAAAGTTTTTGAAACTGAAACCAAAAATAAGGAATACCTAAAATACGATGAAATGCACGAAAAAATGTATCAAATATAAATTGTGTGTTTTAACATACTCTACATTTTTTTATGGTAAGATTTTGTCCATCTCTTACGGTTTTGCAGTTATGAAAAATGCCGTAAAATTCATCCAGAATAAGGTGATCTTCAGAGGCTATTCCCAGAAAATTCAAGATATACACTTTATTTGTCAGATAAATATGCTCAATATACGATATTTTAATCAAAATCGTTAGAGCTACTTTTCAGAAAATTATAATTTTCGAAAAAATGTCCATGTAAAGGACAGTTTGGGGACGGGGGAATTTTCTCAAAATCTTCGTGTGGCATCCCTGCAAGATATAAAACTTAAATACCAAGTTTGGTATTTTACCGAATTTTCGTTTTTGAGTTATCGTGTTCACAGACACACGGACACACACACGGACCTTTTTCTGAAAATGCTTTTTGTATATAGGGGACCCTAAAAGATGTATTTCCGGTGAAATCTCGGTATCGAATTTTTGGGTGGAGTGCAAAGCGATTGATACAAAAAAAAGTATTAAAATGAAGTAGAGAGGAAAATGTGCTTTCGTATGAGAAACCTTCATAGTTAGAAGGTAAAGAAAGTCTTGTGAATGTAACACAGAGTATTTTTATGTAAACAAACCGGAATTTCGAAGACATCACAAAGCAAGCAACTCTTAGAATATTTGAAAGTGGCCTAAGGCTTTGTATTTACTAACTCCCTTTCACCTAAGAATATACGTAATAAAACAATTTTTAAAAAATCTGATGTGTTTCATTCACATGACTTTCTCTACATCTCTTCAACAAATTATTCTTAAAAAGCTTATGCTTCTATTTACTTCATGCTAATCGAGAAAAAAGTTGCAGAAATAGTCTTATTCCTTGCTTCCTTGTAAGCAGAAGTGAAATAAGGGAGTACCATAGGTTAAAGAGATATTCAAATGCTGGTTGCTATGTGACTGAAGTTCCTTTGTTTTATGGACAAAAGGTCGCAAATTTCTGTATGAGAAAAGTATAAGTTTTTCAAAGCTGAAATCAAAAACAAGACATATCTCAAACTCGACCAACTCCGCGAAAAAATTTACATAACAAATTGTGTGTTTTAACGTGCTCTACATTTCTTGTGTGGTAAGTTTTTGTCTCTCTCTTACGGTTTAGCAGTCATGCAAAATTCCGTAAAATTGATCCAGAGACTATTCCCAGAAAATTCAAGATATTTATTTTATTTTTCATGTAAATATATTTAATAAACATATTTTAATCAAAAGCACTAGAGCCATTTTTAAGAAAATATAAAAAATCGAAAAACGTTCCAAGGAAAGGGTAGCTAAGGAGGGGGGGATTTCTTGAAAATCTTCGTGTCGCATCCTTGGAAGGTACTAATCTTAAATACCAAATTTGGTATTTAACGGTCTTTTCGTTTTTGAGCTATGCTGTCCACAGACACACAGACACACACACGCACACACGCAGACCTTTTTCTGAAAATGATTTTTATTCAGGGGGAACCAAAAGATGTATTTCCCATGAAATCTAGGTATCGAATTTTTGAATGGAATGCAATACCTTCTCTGTACACTATGTACATAGTACGTGTAGAGAAAGTGAACATGTGTATTTCGATATTGCAGATGGAAGTATACGCTTTAGTAAAAATAGTTTGCTGATGAACTAGTAGAAAAAGTCATGAGAATATAAAAATTTTGTTTTTGTATATTTACTGGTGAACATTTTACGCATTCTAAATTTCACATAATTGCTAAGCTGGACGAGGTAAAGCTATACCCGTTTCAGTTTCAGGATGTTGGCAAGTATGCAAGATTTCAAAGAAGCCCGTAAGTATAAGGATGTAGCACTTGGGTCCAGACATCTTGTCTCAAAGTTTATCTTCATGTATGTCAGAGGTTGATGACATGGCGATGTGAAGCCACTGCAGGTGAGAGGTTACGCACGAATGCGGTGAGGCAAACTTTGGGAAGGTGCCAGCACTGGAAGATGGATGAGCGAGCCTTTGCCCACCTTGTCACGGGTTCGTGGCGCAGAGATTTTTCAAAACACGGCTGCTATCTTAACAACGTGAATAAGAAGAAGCATATGGTATAACTTTGGTAATGCACTGCTACTCTCTTTGACAAAGTTCTGCTACTCTCTGGAATCATTAAAGTAACATGAAGCGATACGAGCAAAACGTCGAAATGAGTATATTCTCTACCAAGTTATTCGTCACAACTTCGCAAAATGTCGCGGATACAAAATTAATGTTATAGCGAAAAGCTCTTTTAGAAATCTGCGCAGAAATACAACAAAATTACTGCAATATTTTTACTTTTTCTACTAGTTATATTAAGTTAGGTAAATTTTGCATTCCTCTAAAAAATTCGATGTGATTATTTCACCGGAAATATATATTTCGAGGCCCCCTAAATAAAAGCCGTTTTAGGAAAATATCAGTGTGAATTTGTGTGTCTGTGTAAAAAAACGGAACGGCGTGCTATTTATGGATGCTCTTTAAGTACTATGATTCTCAGCGTCCCATTCTAAATTGGGCGTGAAAGACCGCTTAATTTTGCTCAGAGACCTCTCAATCAGGCTTGAGATTCTTTTGCGTACCGTAAATCTACAAAATGACAGTCCACACTTCCCTTCCAAATGAAGCCATATTAAGAATGTTTACGCCCGAAAAAATCCATTGTCCTTCGCCGGGTTTGAACCCGCGACCTTGGATATATGAAGTCAGCATAGTAACGATTACACCACGGAGGGCGACAATGTGTTTGTGTGTCGCTGTGTTTATGTGTGTAAACATAAATCAAAAAGGAAAAGTTGTTAAACGCTAGACTTAATATTCAAGTTCAACACATTTCTAGATGGTTTTCAAGAAAACCCCCAACCCAAATTACCCTTTACGTGGAAATTTTTCGAAACGTTTTATTTTCTCAAAAATGTTTATAATTTTGATTAAAATACCATAAGTATAATGAAATATATGTTTAATTTTTTTGGAAATAACTTTCAAAATACTCTTCAATTTTAATAAAAATTTCGTAATTACTAAACTGCAAGACGCAGATATCTCACTTATAAAAATAAAACGTTGTTAAAGAATACAAGTTATTTTAATATACATCTTTTACAGTTGATATTTACGAAATATTCTTAGTCATTGGTTTGAATTTTGGAATAGTCATACTTTTCGCAAATAGAAAGTTTGTTTTTCTCCTGGTCATGCAGAGAGAACGGAATTTTAAAGGTATCACATTGCGACCAGCTCTTAAACAGTCACTTTCTCCTATTTTCGTGTTCTTGGTTCAAAAATAGAATTTAAAATGCGTCAAATAGAGACCGTACTTAAAAACATCTATCGTTTAGCGTATTGTATTGTTCTTACCATGAAATTAGTAAATGAGCAATGGAATGCTATCTATGGTGATAAGAAGTTTATTGAAGATTAAGCTTTGAATGAACAATTTGTAGAATAGTGAGTCGAGAAAGTCGTGTGACAGCAGAATATAAGATTTTTTATTCCATATTTCGTTGTGGGTATAACACTTATACAAATGGATTAAATGATAGGTTGGTAGTTGCATGATGACTTTCAAAAGTCATAAAATTTCTCTGACATGGTGAAATACGAAAAAATGGTGACATCACTTTCGTATTAGGCAACATTTTGAATGAATTACTTCGTGGTCAAGTGAACAAACCTTTGGTTTCTCAAGCTAATATTAATTTCAGCTTTAGTGTAAACAACTTTGTTGCCCAATTTATCTTTACTTACTCTACCGTTTTGGTACTATTCAGTGTTTCGTTTTCAGTTATGCTATTCATAGATGCGCATATAAAATGCTCTATTTTGGGTTAAGGGACTCTCCAAGATGTATTCACGTGAAATATTGATATAGAATTTATAGGTGGAATTCAGCACTTACTCTACTTATTTTCGGTATATATTGTCTGCTTCAATGATTCCCACTTTTTTTGGATCATTCCCATACTAATTTCCTTTAACCATATTTTTAAGTGTTTAAATGCTAGCCAGTGTAAGGTTTATAGAAATCCCTGAATCCAATAAACATTTTAAATGAAACATACATATGAGCATGAGTGTTTGTCCGTGAACAGTATAAATATTTCCCAGAAGTAAACTTGGCGTAGATATCAATTTTGCGGCTTCAGGAATACAACAAGATTTGCCACATAACCATACTTCTCTTTGCATGAATGAAATTCGCTATTTTATTTTCTCAAAAACACGTAACGATATTGATTAACAGAACATTCGTTTATGATATTTACATGAAAAAAATGTCTATTATGTTGAATTTTCCCGGAATAACTTGTGAATGTTTTTCTTTTCGAAGGTATTTCATATATATTTATATATCACAAAAATATACCTACTAAAAAAAATATATAAGATTTTAGCTGCATCAGTGATTTCTAGGATATCCCTTAGAATTGGTTTGAATTTTTGAATATTTCATTAGTTTTAAGTGCTGTTTAAGCTTATTTGTTTTTCAGAAGGCAGGACAAGGGTATGGATTTTCTAGGTCAAAGTTTAGGTACCCTTTTTTAAAGTGTAAATATCGATAAGGTTCCCCCCTTGTGCTCCTCATAAGCAATAGATAATTTAATCGACATTATGAATCAACAAATCAAAATATTTTGGCAAAAGCTTTTTTCTGGAGTATAATAAAATAGATGACAATGTTATGTGCTTCTTTCCCATTATTTTCTCTACTGACCCCAAAGACTCTTAATCTCATTCTTTTATCGACTTGTAGATACTCAGGGAGATTTTATTTATAGATTTACACATTTCGTTGTAGCTATAAGAAATCTTCAGCTAAGTGATTTTTAAAATCGATTTTCTCTGTGATAGTTTTGAGACTCCATAGTCTTTGGATGTTTACCACTTACAACTTGAAATAATGTGTAGGCATTTTAAAATCAAACTAATAATAAAGAATATTTCGGAAATTGTTCGTTTCATAAAAATTTCATTTGTTATAAATAACTTAACTCCATGGCACGACAGCTCACGGGGAACCTTGGCCTACCGCCCGGCCGCTGCGTCCCCCATCTCGGTCCACTACAGACGTCATGGATGGGGTGCAGTATTGGAGGGCGAGACGTGGTCAGCGCCTCGAGCCCCTCCCGGCCGGTTAATGCGGTCCTCACGACCTGGAGCCGCTACTTCTCCATCAAGTAGCTCCTCAATTGGCCCCCCCAAGGACCTCACGAGGCTGAGTGCACCCCGGTCCAGGTCTCCCAGCGGGGGAAAAATCCCCACGCCGGTACTAGGGATCGAACCCAGGTCTCCCGCTTGGTAGGCAGCTGCGCTACCACCGCGCTAAGGAGACGACCTGTATTTGTTATAAATAGTTTAACTAAATCTATATAATATTGGTAGCTACCTCCGGCATTGGCCTCACGTTGTATTGTAACTCATGTGCTACTTCTCTGGGCTGAGAAGAAGCTCAACATAAGTTGCACGAAACGTTGACAAAAACATAAGCTACAAGACAACGTGGAAGCAGCCACCAGTATAATAGACAACGCCTTTGAAGCCTATGAATTTATAATACTAATACTATTAATATTACAACTACTAATAATAGTTAGTCATTTTATACATCAAACTTAAAATAAACACACAATAGTAATAGTCATAATAATCATATTGAAATTAAAATAAGTATAACTAAAACTTAGAGATAGTACTAAAACATTACTGCATATTATAAAATGGGTTTTCATTTAGTCTTTAAGTTACATGAGTCTTAAAATGCTTACAATTTAAAGTTCTTACACTCTCAGGAAGAATATGGTATATATTAATGGCATTAAATACAGAGAGTTGTGTATTTTACTTAATCTAGTTCTACATTGTTTTATCTGTCTCTTACGGTTTCCTATTATAATAACGACATTAAAAATGAAGAGGAATTTACAGTCTGTTTGCTAAAACTTCGAGGTATAGTTTTTGAAGCCATGCACCTATATTACACATAAGATATTAAAGAAACCTGCTTGAGCCATTTTTGTGAAAATAAAATATTATGATCATTTTTCCATGTAAGTTTTTTTACTATCTACTTTTTTTTTGTTGAGTAATTCTGTTTACAAATACACATGGACGTTTTTTCCAAAGGTTTCTTTTTTTTTTTGTTTAGGGTGAAATTCAATACTTCCTCTGCTTTATTTAGGTAGAATTGTGTATGTTTTCGTAAAAACTATTTAAATTATATCTAACTAGACTTTAGTGAATACAAAAGATCATGTGGATGTAGTACATTTGAATTCTGTTGCAAGAATTACTTTGGGAGGCAGATCGCATTTTAAAAGGACGTTTTAAAGGGACATGCCCCGAGTGACGTAAAGGACCTCTATTGAGTTTAAATGACCTAGTGGACTGTTTCGGATGTAGGTGAGGGCCTCGGGACACAATCAAATCAGCAGCGGGGCCGACTGCATTGCCCAATGGCCCATGTGATGACGCAAACTACCTTTGCAGATGACGAGCATCCAAGCGCAAGAGGGTTGTGTGTGTCGCTGATTTCTATTCCACTCGAGAGGAGCCGTTCCAGTCGTGTGGTCAAGCCACCTCTTTCTGTAATAGACTCCTCTACCTTCAACTGAAAAAGCCACGTATTGGATTGTTTCACTGATTAAATCTGGCACAGCCATTTCGCAAACCGTCTGTACATGAGATAATATGAGCGTTTAGAAAAATATCATCTACAGTAATTCTAGACGCCCCCTTCCACCCAAAAAACTCCTTGCTACATTCACATGACTTTCTCTACATCTCTGTTACAAATTATTGCCAATAAGCTTATTCATCTATCGATTTCATGCTAATTGAGATAAACATTAGCAGAAACGGTCTTATTACTTAGCTCCTTATAGGTAGAAGGGAAATACGGGAATGCACTGGACTAAACCGACAGTTATATGTTTCAAAATGTGGTTGCTATCGGATTGAAATGCGTTTCTTTGCGTGGCCAGGAATTGACAACGACGTATCTGTACGAGAAAATTTTAAGTATTTTATAACTAAAACCAATAACAAGGAATATCTCGAAAACGGCCAAATCACGAAAAAAGCATTTCATAAATTCTGTGTTTTAAGTACCTATATCTAAATTTTTGTAGTACGTTTTTATCTCTTAAGGTTTACCATTTATGCAAAATTAAGAAACATTTATCCAGAATAAAGTAAACTTCAGAGGCTATTCCCAGAAAATTCGAAATATAAATATTTTAATATAAGAAATTTTAGATTAAATCGTTGCAGCCATTTGTGAAAAACTCAAAATTTTCGTAAAATATTCCATATATAGTGTGGTTAGGGGTAGGATATTTTCTTGAAAGTCTTCGAGTTGCATCCTTGGAAGATATCAAACTTAAATACCAATTTTGATATTTAACGGTCTTTTTGCTTTTGAGCTATGCTGTCCACACACACACACACACACACACACGAACATTTTTCTAAAAATACTTTTTTTTTTAATTGAGGAGATCTAAAGCACATATTTCCGGTGAAATATCGGTATCAAATTTTTGGGTGTAATACAGTAGCTTCTCAACACATTATGTAGAAACCAATAACAAGGAATATCTAAAAACGATAAACTCCACGAAAAAATGTATATAACATAAATTGTGTATTTTATTGTGATCTACATTTTTGTGCATTTAGTTTTTGTGTATATCTTATGGTTTAGCAGTTCTGCAAACTTCAATAAAAAATCATCCATAATAAAGAGGTCTTTAGAGGTTATTCCCAGAAAATTCAAGATATACAATTTATTTCTCATGTAAATATTTTTAATTTACGATATTTTAATCAAAATCATTAGATCCATTTTGAGAAATTAAACATTTTAATCAAAATCGTTAGAACCATTTTGAGAAATTAAACATTTTCGAAAATGTTTGCATATATAAGGTAGTTGGGGTTGGGGGATTTTATTAAAAATCTTCGTGTTGCATCCTTGGAAGATGATAGCAAACTTAAATACCAAGTATGCTGTCCATAGACACACACACACGCACACACGAACCTTTTTCCAAAAATTCTTTTTTTGGATTCAGGGAGATCCAATACAAGTATTTCCTTTGAAACCTCGTTATCAATTTTTGGATGCAATACAATACATTCTGTATACCTATGTACATAGTACGTGTAGAGAAAGTAATAAAAGCTCCCGTAAATATTAACAATGGTGTTTAATTTTAATATCCTCCCTAGTTGACACACAGGATATTAAAGAAATACTCTTTCTTACGCCTATTTTATATGAAAATATTTTTTTTCGTTTACTCTGTAAATTGTTTGTGTAACTTGTAAGATGTAGAATATAAACATAATTGTATAATACAAGAATACAAATCTTGTAAAAAGTACTATTTGACACTTTTTCTGGTGGTAACCGTTTCAAAGACAGTCTTTTAATTGATTAACATTTTCAAACATTCTACATTTTTCTAAAGGCAAGTCAGTCACTATCAATATTTAATTTCATGCTCGTGCATAGGTCATTGAAAGCCAAAATCATTACACAGCGCTCCCGATATTTAAAATCCAATTAAAGAATTTAGTCTATTACTTACTTTTTTTAATTGTTTCATTTGTATAACCCCCTTTAACATGTAAGGTCATATCGGGGGCTTTGCACTTGAAACAACTCGTTGTATGTAGGTTATTTAAGTTGGTTTAAAACACACACACATTCACTCTCACATACATACTTCCAGACTCTGTGGGGAATAGTGAATAATTCTGGATAAAGAAAAATTCCCCGCTCCGGCCGGTAATCGAACCCGAGACTTCCGGGTGAGAAATCAGCTCGCTAACCACTTGACCAGTCGAACATTTAATTTTTGTACATCAAAAAGCGTAAATTTTGAATAAAAGTGTATAAATATTAAGAAGTAAGTAGAAGAATGAGGCTTTAAAGAATAAGTTTTAGGGAATAGTAGAAAGAGTACTGCTTATGCAACATAAAGGCTTTAGTTATAAATCCCGAAGCAATCGTGGGAAAAATCACAACAAACTCCATTTCAACTCAATTCAAAGTATTGTATAACAATTTTCCTCTACAACATGCATGTAAATTAATTTTGTAAACATCAATCATGATAAAGGATAAATATTTTAAAATACTTGAGAACATATAAATTATATCATTTGTTATTTCTGCAGATTAAAAATTATCATTCCCCCCCCCCCATTACTTTAACTTTCATGGGTTTTTTTATCGTTTTAAGTGTAAACTAGTAACTTCTGCAGTGAATATATTTCATTTATACCCAACACCTGTCCTTAACGTTTCCGTGTTGGCAGCTATTTCAGCTCTTCTGTATAGCGGAAGGGTAAGCTTTCAGGCGTACCATAAAGCGACACTCACTTGGCCTTCTACACCTGAAAGCTTACTCTCCCGCAAAGCAGTTGTGCTGAAGAAGTTGCCCATTTGTAGACGGAATGGTGAAATTTGCAGAAGAGCTGAAAATATACAGTTGAATGAACTTTTCTTTCACGCATAGGTAAGATCCTCTAGCATTTCACGTAAACTTGTGAAAAACATGAAAAACATTTCTGAGTTATGGTATCATTGCACTTTATTTTTTTTATCAAGTTTGTGTACGTGGTTTTCTTATGTACTGCATAGACATAGTAAACGGGTAAAATACTGTATTTATATCAAGTTTTGATACCAAGATTTCATTTAAATACATATTTTGAGGGCCCTTCACACTAAAAGAAACTTTTCTTGTGTGTGTGTGTGCTAGCGCATAGTTCAAAGTCGAAAAGTCGGTTAAATACCAAGCTTTTATTTTAATTTAACATTTTCAAAGGTTGGAACAAGAAAATTCTCTCCCTTCATACACAATAAATTTTAATCTTAATTGCAGCTGTGAATGTTAAGTGTGACAAGTGAAATGTATTTCTGAATTTTCTGTAATTGCCTCTGATATCCCCTTCACTCTGAATGACATTTGTATAGCAGTAAACTGTAAGATAAAGACATTTTAGCGCATAATATAGTACTTACCGTTGATTTCCTGGATAGACTTTGCTACTGGTTTACATTTTCAAATTCTTTATGATTTTCTCAAATACAAATAACCGTTTATTTTTTTTCTTTCTCTTTCTTATTCGTGGAAAATTAACAGAATTTCAAAGTCTTTATAATAACACTATATTTTAAATGGTTAAATAATCACTTTGCCTTACTATATTATTCTTACAGCTACAACGAAATGTGTAAATGAGAAATGTATTAACAAGAAGTAGACAAAAGATAAACTTTTGTTGGAATATTTTGTATTTATTCCGGACTAATTATGAGTATATATATATATATATATATATATATATATATATATATATATATACAGAGCTGTAAATTTAAATGAGAACTAAATAGAGAAAATTGTGTAAGTACAATTTACATATTTTTGTAGTCCTATAAATTAGAATTTCTTCTCTAATTGTATATCACCTTACCATTATAAGTACAACACTCATATTTTAAATATATTTGTAAACGATATATTGCTCTTACGTATGTACTTTCTGCACCACGTACAATGCACATAGTAGATAAGTAGGTATTTTATTCCATTCAAAAATTCGATACTGCGATTTCACTGGAGTTTTGAGAATCCATTGAATAAAAATGAAAATTCTCTGAGACATATCTGCATGTAGTATAACTCGAAAACAAAAATTCGGTTTGATACCAAATTTGACATTTAAATCCATTATGCTGCACCCTTGCCGAGTGGTTAGATCACTCGCCTCTCACCTAGACCCGAGTAAGGTGCCTAGTGACCACATGTGGGATTTGTGGTGACAAAACGGTGCAGGACGAAGTTTCGCCTCCATCGCATTCCACCGGTGCTCCATCTTCATTCCGTGCATCATCAGTGTAATCGCCTGCTGTGTCATATATACTAAAAGCGGGCGTCAAACACTATAAAAAAGTACAATATTTCTCAGGAATGCGACAGGAAGATTTCCCTCAACCCCAAACTACATTTTATGTGATATATTTTCCTGAACTTTAGATTTTCTCAAAAATGGCTCAAACAATTTTTATTGAAATACCATATATTAACTATATTTACATCTGAATATAGCCTCTAAAGACCTCTTTATTCTTGATTATCTTTAATAGTTGGTAAATCATAAAAGGTAGACAAAAATGTCACTATAAAAATATGTAGTCCTCTCCAAAACAGAGAATTTGTGTCCAAAGCATTTTTTGTTGAGTTAACCATGTCCGAGATATTTGTTGTTATTGGGAAAAGTTCCTAAATGCTTAAGCTTATCTAAAATGGGAAGTAGTCATTTAGTTTTCTTTCTTGTTTGTCTCTGGCCAAGTAAAGAAAACAAAATATCAATGCTATCACTTATCAACCCATTTTAAAAGACTTACTGTCACTTTAGCCTATTGTATTACCATCTGTTGGTTCTACCTACAAGGGAATAAGTAATAAGACTATGTTAATGTTCATCTTGAATAGCGTAGAGTAAAAAGAAGAATAAGCTTTTGTAAGAATAGTTTGTTACAGATTAGGTAGAGAGGCTCATGTGAATGGAATATATCAGATTTTTATACTATGAATTCTACACAATTTCTCACGAAAAGGATACAACTATTATGCCTTTGAAATAGAGGGGCAAACTGTTGCCCCTATGTGTTTTCTTTCTTTAGAAATACATGGGGGTTTGTTTTCCCAATGCTGTTTGAACCGATTTTTGCTGTAAACTACATTTTTTTGGCATAAATTATTTCTTTCCTCAGAAATTAGTGCAAATTTCTAAATTGAGTTTTAGCATGAAAGACAAAACCTTTAAATTATTAATACTCTTACGGATCTACCTCTGTGTTCATAAGAAGTTTGGTTATTTTAAAAATAGGACTCCTAATAAATTTTAATCAAAAGATAGATTTGCCTTAATGAACTTCTGTATAAAAAAAGATATTGAACAAAGAAGGCACTAATCTACACATTTAAACAATTCTAGTTTGATACTTTAAAGACATAATTTGTTAGATAGTGGACTATATCCCCTTGAAACATTCTAGGCTAAACTTTGTCACAAGACCAAATTACAACAGTAAAATCTTCACGTTTATTTTCCGTGACTATACTGAATTCTTTCATGATCCATGTGTGCTGTTCTTTGGAGATGTTATTGTTGATCTTGTTGATTTTTACTGAAGGAAACCCGAGAGGAAAAATGGATCTGAACATGTAGATATAATCAGTCTAATAGTCATGTCCTGATAGAAATATTTAATAAATATTTAAATGCATGTTTGGATGTTCAACATTACAAGGAGGCAATGACCGACAATTAAGCTGTCCCTCACATCACCTAGGAAACAAATTTGTGGCATTTTGTATTAAGGCAGTCCCTATTTCATATACCAACCCCTTTTCTTTCGCAAGGTCGGGTTTGGATACGCCACTGTGGCGCGTCAAACCCTTAGGTGATACATGTGACGATATTTTGAGGAGTAACAACAGATACGAGGGTCGACTGATAAGTCCCGGGCCGTTCAATGAAAACAACATTTAATTTTTTTTTTTGCTTTATTTCTCAAAATCTCCAGAACGGCTAATACATTTTTCATGTACGTGTTCTAATTTAATTAAACCATCTCTGTAGTGAGATTTATCAAGTTCCTCAAAATAGCTGTTTACGCATGAATGACCTCGTTGCTGTGAAATCTTCGTCCTCCAAGAACTTTTTTGAGGTTTGGGAACAGGAGATAGTCACTGGATGCTAGATCTGGTGAATAGGGAGGATGTTCAAGCAATTCCAACTTTAATCAGCACATTTTCCCATTGCAATGACTAAATGATGGTTGGAGCATTGTCGTGATGAAACAAGATTTGGTCCTTTTTTTTTTTTGCCAAATGAGGTCCTTTACTTTTCACATCATCACTCAAACGTTGCAGAAAGCTTGGGTAGTAATCACCAGTGATACTTTTACCCTTTTCCAAATAATGAATAAAAATAATTTCCTGTGCATCCCAGAAAACACTTGAATAACCTTGTTAGGTGACAAAATTGATTTTGCCTTTTTGGAGTTGGTTCACCTGGCACAATCCACTGTTTTGACTGTGCTTTTCTGTATAGAGTGTAGTGATTTATGCAAGTTTCATCCATGGTAGTAAGCCGTCTTAAAAATTTGCTGGGATTTTTACGGTAGAGCTCCACATTCTTAACAGAATCAGTTTTTCTTTGCAAATGTTGATAAGGTGTCAACAAACGCGCCACCTATCTTGCACAGACCTTGTGAAAGCTCAAAATATTACTTAGAATATTACCTTGACGTTCTTTTGATATGTCTACAGCCTATTCTATCACAAACAAATCGAATCTGCGGTCTTCCAGTACTAAACGATGATTTTTTTTCAATGATCTCTGCAGTTGTCACTTCTACAGGGCGTACAGAGCGAGGCTCATCACTAGTGCTCGTGCGTCCCATTTTAAGCTCTGTAACCCACCTTTTCATGATTGAATAAAGAGTTTTTCAATGTATCGACCATTTCCTTCTTCATTTCTTTAGGAGCTAAGCCTTTTAATTGGAAGTAATTAATCACTGTTCGTTTTTCCAAATCCTCTTTTTTTCGCGAAAACTCCAAAGCTGTCTTGTTTAAAATGTTGTCATTCGAAAACTAAACAATATATTGATATGTAACTATGGATACAAGCTAGTCTAGAGATAGACTATAAGATTCTGCCGTCTAACTGGCCTAGTGGTGCCATATCTGTGTGAGGCCCGGGACATATCAATCGACCCTTGTATATTCTACTAAATGCATTCTCAGCTGAATGTCAAGGCTTTCTTTCATAAATCCAATGCGTTCTTATTCGAATATATGGGCATTTTAAATTCTTTTTTATCATTAAAATTTATTTTAAAAGCAATATGAAAACCGTACTTTGCTCAGAATATCAGAAGCGGAGGGCGGAGGGTGGGCGGGAGAATATCAAAACAGCTTCCGTTTCTGTTTAAGGATTAATGAAATGTTACAGTTTCTTTTTCTCCAACAAACATGAAAATTTATAAGCTTGAAGACAGAACCTCGTAAGCTGGTAACACTGCCACGTCGCAGGTGCTGTTGCGTGAAACCTTTCACAATATTTCTTGACTTATCATCATCAATTTGCAAGCACAGTTTATCATATTTTTATGCTTAAGTTCCTTTCAGAACAGCAGAATTAGATTGTGGTGAAGACCATCAAGAGTGGAACCGTTTGGACCCGTTGTTCAGATGGTATAGATCCTGGGTGTGTATGATGGAATCCAGGTTCCATTACCGGTTATGGGGTGGACATTTTACTGTAGCAAAGTTTATTGTTACCCATCACTGAGTTCAAAAACATAACATTTAATGGCCAACTGTTGACAAGTAAAACAGTAAAAAGATGTGTCAACATAGAGTGCTTCCATGCACAATTGTCTAAATACCGAGCTACGGACAGCTTGATTCAAAAATTTATCTGATGTGTTCCATAACCAAAATTCCATTAAAAAGGTGTTTATCTACGTCATGTTAGCGATAAACATTAACAGAAATGGTCTTCTTGCTAGTTTCTATGTAAACCGAAGGGAAATAAAGGACTACACTAGGCTAAAACGATAGTCAAATCTTTTAAATATGATCGCTAAGTGAAATTGACATTTAGTTCTCTTTTGCATTCTCGGGAGTGGAACAAAAGAGATGAAACTGAAGTTAACTTTACGCTTGAGAAAATTTTAAGCACTTTAGAATTGAGTCTAATAAAATAATATCTCGGAAACGGTTAACTCTACAAGAAATGTATAACATAATTTGTGTCTTTTAAGAAAGCTAAATTTTTTGGTGTAATAAGAAAGTAATATTTATTACGCTTTAAGAGTTATACAAAATTCATTCAGAATGAAGAGGTCTTCATAAGCTATCCTCAGAAGATTCAAGATGAACATTTGTTTGTTCTGAAAATATCTTAAAATATATCATTTTAAACAAAATAGTTATAGCTATTTTTAAGAATATAATATTTTCCATGTGAAGGATAGTTTGGGTTGGGGGGAATTCTTTGAAAATCTTCTTTCCACATCCTTGGAGATATTGAGCTTAAATATCAAGTTTGGAATTTAACAAAACGGACCTTTTTGTTTTTGAGTTCTGTAGCCCATAGACACTGACAGCCATTTTTCTAAAAATGCATTTTGCGTAAGGGGATTTGTGGGATGTAAAAACATGTATTTGCGGCGAAATCTCAGTATCAAATGTTGTGGGGAATACAATATCTTCTCTATGTACATTTTGCATATGTACTAAGAAAGTAAAAATTAATGAAGAGAATAAAATTGCCTCAAAATGTCTTGGGATGGTTATATTTGGTTTGCTAACCGAAATGTAAGCTCAAATAAATTTGATTCAGCATACTGCAGGTATTTGGGGTTTATTTATATTTTTTCAGAAATGATAAATTTATTAAATACCCTAAAATAATTTACCTTATTATCTAGCTTCGATTAGATAACCAATGCATTTAACTGTAGAAAATACAAAGTATTGGTTTCTTTAATATTGTGTCTGCTATGCACGGTATGTCATACTTCTTTTACTTAAAAACTATTTCAAATTAAGCACTAAGTATTCCTTTACAATTTACATACCATAAATACAAACAGAATCCAAAAGTTCAATTAGAAGTGCAGAGGAATAAATTAGTCTTAGCAGTAATTTAACATAAGGGCAAATAAAATTGTGATGCCTACACTGGGGTGACATTCTCTTACAAGTATATAATACTTTATTGGCAAGATAGAGCCCTGTTTCTTTTTTCAAACTGATCAGCTAATACTTTTATACAACTTCTACAGGTCTTGTTTGTTCTAAATCGTGGTAATAAATTTAAAAAATTAGCAGAAATGGCTGTATTAATTTATTTAGTAGAAGTGAAATAAGGTAATATACTAGGTTAAAGCGATAGTAAAATATATTAAAAAGTAGGTTCTTATGTAAAACAATTGAAACTCTATTCATTTTTCATGGATAGAGTGAAACGAAAGATAACTTCTATTTGAGAAAAATTCCATGTAACTGAAAACTGAAACCAATAACAAGGAATATGTTTTGGAAAGTTTACAAAAAATGCATATTATATGAATCGTGTGTTTTAATGAGATCAAAACTTTTTTGTATAGTAAGTTTTTGTCTATTACACATGATATAACAGTTATGCAAAATTCAATCAGAACTAAGATTTATTCAGAGGCTATTTTATAAACATTCAAGATATACACCTCATTCTTCATGTAAATATCTTTAATATACGGTATCTTAATAAAAATCTTTAGAATCATTCTTTGAGAAAAAAAATTAAAATATGTTCCATGTAAAGGGTAGTTTGGGGCGAGAGATTGTCCAAATTTGGTATTTATGGGTATTTTTGGGGGCTTTTTATATTCGGGAGATCTCAAAACCTACATTTCAAATAGAATCTCTACATAGAATTTTTGGGTAGAATACAAAACCTTCTCTACCTGCTATTAACATAGTTCGTATAGACAAAGTAAACATAACGAAATACTGAACAGTTCAAATTGGTAATTAATCATTTCTCGAAAATGACTGTTACCCTCCTCCCTCCAAAAAATATTTAAAATAACTTTTTTGACTTAGAGAATCTAGAATATTCATAGTGTAAGTTTTTGTTTATCATAATCTGGTTGTACAGAATTATAGAAAGTTATATCCGAATATAAAAATGTAATTTTAATAAAAGTAGTTATAGCCATTGTTAAGAAAGTATAGAAAAAAGTTCATGTACGTAAAGGATAGTTTGAGGTGGGATATCTTTATAAAAGCTTTCAGGACACATGTTTTCAAAATAGTCGGCTTAAATTCTAAGTTTGTGTGCTTATTGTATTTTCATTTTGATTTATGGCATGCACCCGCACACCGATCTTATTCAAATACTGCTCATTTTGGGTTTGAGTAGGACTCAAAACATGTCTTTTCGGTGTTATTTTTATATTTTAAATTTAACTGGAATGAAATAATTCCTCAAACTACTAGGTGAGCAGTTGAGAAAGTGAAAAACATTTGAGTTCTCCGTTATACTCTCTGCATATAGGCAACATCTTCATCATAGCTGCTTTGTGTGGAGCAAGCTTATAGGCGGAAAGGCTCAGGTGATGCTGCAATACGATACTCCTGAAGTGCTACCCTTACGCAGCACACAGCGGCTGAAGTAGTTGCCTAGTCGAGATCGCTAGTAAAATTTTATCTAGAAGTACAGAAGAAAATTGCTTTATCCCACTAGCCTGTTAGCATCCAAATATGTTTGGTTGGTTCTGTTGAAGCTAGAGATATGTTTTGAAAATCTTGTATATTATTGACAAACGTGTACGTTTCTACTGCTTAACAATAGTAGTAGAGGAATTATTATATTCCATCACAAATTGATATGAGATTTTACGCGTATTACTTGTTGTGAGCTCCCTGAATAGTAATAAAAGTTTGTGTATGTGAAAACAACAATTCATAACTGTAATATTGGATATTCCCGTTCGGCAATTTCCAAGACTTTGGTACGAAGATATAATAAGAATATCACCCTATATTGTTCAAAAAATTGTTAGTATATTTGGAGAAATTATATGGAAATCTTGCATGTTGTCAACAAACATGCACTTTTCTAATTTTTCCACTCTCTCTTCTTTCCCAACAATTGCTATAAGCATTTTCATTAAAATGTTAAGTGTTTATGACATTTTCATGGCAAATAAAATGTTAACCCTGCAATTTCTGTGGATATCCTATGAAGAGTTGTTCAGTCTTAATTTATTTTGAATAGCTGTAAACCGTAAGAAATTTACAAAAAACAAATCGGATTTCGGTTACATCAAATTTGTCATTTTTGTGACACAAGGTATTTCTCGTTAAAGGTTTGCTTTTGAATAATTTATATTGTGGTTTCATTGTCGTTTAAGTAATGTGACTTATTCAAATTGTTGCTCTTATTTCACATTTCCTCGCATCAGCGGCGGAATGAAATACGCGGAATGCTTTTCCTCCTTCGTTTCATTCGTGGTGTACAAACAAAGCACTTATTGAATCTCTCGCAGCAACAGCAGCACACACTGTAAGTTTGCAAGCGTCATCATAATCTCACTCGAAGAGCAACAGTTATTACTGCATCAGGAGCAAAAACTACTACCGCACACATAATTTGGGATGTTTCTACAGTGTTCGTGGGAGGCGAAGGACAAAAACATCCAGAAGAATCTCGTTATCTCTCGATATCACTTCTAAAGTATAGTTTGCGAGAAGCGCCTCCCTTGTCTGTCCATATCTCTTCAACCAACCAGTCATTTGAGCTCGGCAAAAAGAATTTGTTTGTTAACAATGCTGCCAATAATTTTCAGGTTCATAGCTTTTGGGCTGGAGTCACAGCAAATGCATCACAGTACTAGTTACCCTATTCTACTTTCCCCCTTCGTACACATTACATAGGTAGACAAGATAATAAATTCCATCCAAGAGTTGAATATCGAAATTTCTTTGTAAATTGTGTATATTCGTGTGTTCGTATGTACGTCTGTGAACAACATAACTCAAAAACATACATTTGATTGATATTTAAGTTCAGCATGTTCCCCACCCAAACTACGTTTTCATAGAAACGTTTCCGAAAATGTAACAAATGATTTGATTAAAATACTTTTATTAGAGTTATTTCCAGGATAAACAGGTAAATTTTACATCTTGAATGTCCGAAGAATAGCTTTTGAACACCCCTTCTTCAATCTGAATAACTTATGTCAAATAAAGTTTTTCTGTTGAGCTAACAATTTCCAAGATATTGCTTTGTATAGATTTAAATTTTGTAATACTTTACGTTTCTCCACTGCTAAGTTATTATTCATTGTTTTCACTCTGGTTAAGCAAAGAAAACATATTCTTAATACCATCACATAGCGAATGGATTTACATGTATATGATTATTGCTTAGGCTTATTGCGTTCCTTATTCCTCCTGTACAAATAAATAATATGTAATCGAATCATTTTTGGTAATGTTTATCTTGATAAGCGTGACGTAGAAAACAGAATAAGCTATTGTAAGAACTTTTTGTTGCAGAATAGAGATATAACAATCACTTAGGCTTCGATGTTCCTCTTTACGTAAGGAAATATATAACGAAGCAATTACTGAAAATTGTTTTTTTGATTATCAAGAAGTTCATAGAAAACAAAGCGGCCGAAAGAGTTGTTTTGAAAAGGTGTAAAGAGGGTTATGTGAATGTAAAAAACCAGTTTTAAACATCCTCTATAGGGATTCAAGGTGCCTAAAATATGCATTTACAGTAAAATCTCGATGTAACACTTTTGAGAGACATGACAATGGGTAGGTAGTAGTTTAAAGTAGAACGCGCTGTGTTCTGTTCATGTTTGTCGAGTTTGCCTTTCTGGTTTGAAAAATTTATACTTTTCTCATACAGGAATTTGTCAACTCGTGTCCGTACACACAAAGGACTTCAGACACATAGCAACCAGCTTTTGACTATCAATTTAATTTATGGTATTCCCTTGTTTCGCTAAGACTAAGAAAGAAGTAATAAGACTATTTCTGCTAACTTTTTCTCGATTAAAATAAAGTAAATAGAAGCATAAGCTTTTTAACAATAATTTGTTGCAGAGATGTAGAGAAAGTCATGTGAATGGAATACGTCAGATGATTTTGGTATTGCTATGTAAGGTAAATTCATTCAAATTATTAGGTTATTCTCATATACATAAGCTATGCATTTAATACCTGCAATGCCAAAGATGTGTTTGTACAAACAAATGCATAAATAATGAAAGTACATACGTTTAGGAAACAACCACTAGCTATGAACTCTGAAAGAATTACAGTGCTGATTATCACGTCTTTATAACCATAAACATAAATAAGCATATAAAAATAAATGAATAAAAACGTTTACTGCTTACTCAGTGTTATATCGAAAGGAAATAATTGGAGTACTAGTGTTACCTCCAAAAGAGAACAAATTACAAACTGAGTATTCAAATTTTTTGAGTTAATAAATCAGTCGGGATTGAACCAATTCTTCTGTGTCAACAACTTCCCGATCTTTGCTATATAGGGTAAGCAAGGTTCTACTCAGCTCTGATTCATCTAAATCGCTTGCAAAGTTTTTTTTTAACCACTTGTATCATAGCTTTTTAAAACAAAAGCTAAAATATAACCATGTTTTTCTTTTCTGTGTTTTTTTTTATCTTTTTTGGGGGGGAGGTGAAAGGAGACAGAAAGATCCAGTAGGGACCAAAGGAGGGTTATTTGTATTATTATTTTTGTTTATACTTATTTCATGTCATTTTAGTGTATTGACTGCGCAATTGTGGTCAGTCCAATTTCACGTCTCGGGGAACTTTATTCTTTTAGAAAGTTAATAAATCACGCAAGGCTATCCCAGACAGCAAATATCACTTCGAACATGCAACTTTAAAGGTTTGATTTAATCGCCCTGGAGTAGCATCAGCATTTACTTCATGAATGAATAAATTCTTCTGATGTAATTAAATTTTGTGTTAATATTTTTAATGTTAAAGTTATTTAGTTATCAACTTTAAGTAGTCGAATATTATAAATTTGACCGCGATCGGAAATTTTAGATTACGCGTTCTACTGATATGCTTATATGGTTGCATATACAGTAAGGCTCTGATTGCCTCCTCTTGGTTTCCTGTTTCAAGATCTAAAATTGCACCACACTATTAGGTACACTATACAGATACAGGTGTTAGAAAAAAAAATCTGATGTGTTCCATTCACAGGACTTTCTCTACATCTGTGCAACAAATTAGTTTTAAAAAGCTCATACTTCTATTTACTTCATGCTAATCGATTAATAATTAGCAGAAATGGTCTTATTACTTGCTTCCTTGTAAGTAGAAGTGAAATAAGGGAGTAATAGTCAAACGCTGATTGCTATGTGACTGAAGTTCCTTTGTTGTATGGACCGGAGTTGACAAATTCCTGTATGAGAAAAGTTAAGTTTTTTGAAATTGAAAACAAAAACAAGGATTATCTCAAAAACGATCAACTCCACGAAAAAAAATGTATGCAACAAAAATTCTGTGATTTAATGTGCTCTCTATTTTTGTGTGGTAAGTTTTTGTCTATCTCTTACGGTTTAGCAGTTATGCAAAATTCTGTGAAATTCACTCAGAATGAAGTGGTCTTCAGAGACTATTCCCAGAAAATTCAAAAAATACATTTTGTATGTTAGGTAAATATCTTTAGTATACGCTATTTTAGTCAAAATCGTTTGAACCATTTTTCGAAAAAAAATCCATGTAAAGGGTAGTTTGGGGGATTTTTCTCAAAACCTTCGTGTCGCATCCCTGGAAGATACTCAACTTAAATACCAAGTTTAGTATTTTACCGACTTTTCGTTTTTGAGTTATCGTGTTCACAGAAACACGGACACACTGACACACACGAACCTTTTTCTGAAAATACTTTTTTTGAATACAGGGGACCCTAAAACATATATTTCCGGTGAAATCTCTATATCGAATTTTTTGGTGCAGTGCAATACCTTCTCTGTACACTATGTATATAGTACATGTAGAGAAATTAATAATAAAACTTGCGTCTGATTATAAACTCTATGGATATTTTATCCTTCACCATTTTCTGGGGCAGTTTGCTAAGTTAAAGCTCTAAAAATGTTTGACATTGTGGATTGTATTTGTTTCGACTTGTAGTTACATAAAATATGTCTCTGAACGAAGCCAGGCAATTATTTTGCATATGTGAGGTTGTTTTCCACCCAATTGAAAATGCATAGAATATTTCAGAGTGCGGAATCTCTAGTCGACCATCTAGTGAAAAACGACTAGAATGAATTGCCCGCTTCATTCCTAGTGAAGCGCACTCTAGAGAAGCAGCTAGTAAACAGAGGTGAGTCTGTTATCTCACGCTCACATATTTTGTATCATGGAGAAATACACATTTAATGCCTTCTTATAATATTTACATAACTTGATATACACATTGTTAAACCAGCTGGCCTTACTAAAGCTTATTACGTTCTCCACATCGTACATAGAAGATAAGTAGAGAAGGCTTTACATTCCACCTAAAAATCTGATAACAAGATTTTACTGGAAATATACATTTTAGGGTCCCCTGAATCCATAAAAGTATTTCTCTGAAAAAGGTCTGTGAGCGCGAATATGTGTATGTATGTAAACAGCGTAACTCAAACACGAAAAGTTGGTTAAATACGAAACTTTATGTTAAAGTTCTCAATTTTATAAAATGATACATGAAGATTTTCAAAAAAATCTCCCAATCCAAACTACCCTTTACGTGAGCAATTTTTTAGTTTTAGAAATTTTGATTTTCTCAAAAATGACTATAACGATTTTGATTAAAATACTTTGTAATAAAGGTAGTTATATGATAAATAAAACGTATACCTTAAATTTCATGGATAATACCCCTAAACGATTTTTATAACTAGTCAACTCTCCTAACACGTAGATATCTGGTTAAAACGCATCATATATGTAATTTACATTCTTTGTAGATGCATTTACAAGATATTCCCTATTATTAAGCTTAAGATTTACAATAATTAGACTTTTCTCAAATATGAAATCGTTATTCACATTTTATCTTGGTCATGCAAAGAAAATTCAATTTCAGTACAGAAGATAGTGACCAGCTTTTAAAATATTTCGCTATCGCCTTAGTGTAGTGTATCCCCTTAGTTCCTTCTACTTAGAAGAAAATAAATAATATAATCATCTCAGCTATAATATTTATCTCAATTAGCATGAAATAGAGAGACAATAAGCTTTTGTAATTATAAGGTTTTTAAGAATAGGTAGAGAATTTGATGTGAATGAAACACATTTGTTTCTATTAGCGTCATTTTAATTTATTCATCTTTGCATAAACAGCTGAATTACACATTTCGTTATATATAAAAATAGAATATCGATAGTCATACTATAAAACTGCGCGCGATAAGCTGGACTTAAAATTCTATGGATGTAACACTTAATCGCAAGAAGCATCGTGAGAGCCAGTTTGAAAAAATAAAAATGTTCAAAATTATCCATGTGAAGTGCAGTTAGGGTGAGACATTTTTTTGAAACACTCTCTGTTGTATCTTTGGAAGCTACTTTACATCTGGTTTAGGTATTTATCAGACATTTCGTTTTTGAATTATACAATCCATAGACAGACAAAAAGATATTGGCATACAAATGACTTGTTTTTATTCAGGCTCTTTAAAACATCTCAATAAACATTTCAATTGCAATGCAATGCATTTTTTTCATACTATATACGTGATTGGGAAAGCAAACATGGATTATTTACCGTCTTTGAAATGCCATATTCTTTTACAGAAACTGCGAGAAAATGTTCAATGGAGGCGTAATTAGAAACAATGCAAAAATATTGAATAATGCAAACCAATAGTAAATCGATATTTAGGAAAAGCCTAATGCCAGAAAAAGGTATTTTGGAGTAAATTGTTTCTATGAGCGTTGCAATATTTTTTTGATAAATCTATATTTTGTTTAAATAGCGATTGAATAGCTATTTTACAGATTTACTCGCAGAAAATTCAACATATAGAGCGCGAAACATTTCAAATAGACTGGAACTGTTAGTGGCCGTACGGCCTACGTTTACTGGGGAGAAGCCAGTGTGCTCCGTTACGAAATAAATACCCATTTGTGGTCAGCGGCGGAAATTAGGATTTCCTTCCCATTCCATAATGCACCAGCAGAAGGTAACAATAAAACAAAACGTCAATATTTATTTTTATCAAAGCATATATTGCAAATGATATCCATATTTCTGGATGCTAAAATCACAAGGGCCTAGAGAATTCTGAAATATCTTCTGCAGCGCTCTATCTGTAATTTAATTCAGGAATCATTTGATTTCATTCTGAAAGTCTTGAGAGTGCGTGTGGATTTCCCCTCTACACCTTCTATTATATCCACCAATAGATGAAAATCACAATATTCGTTTCCTTATAGTATAAACAAAGGATTTTCTGTTGAAAATGGTTAAAGAGACCGTAACGGTAGAAGCAAAACCATTATACGCAATGGAAATATGGATAGGAAAATGTAGACTATACATATAGAATGTACTGTAAAGAGATTTTAGGGCTAAGCAAAGCAGCAACGAAAAGGGTAACGATGGAGGAATTAGAAAGACCGGGAAGAAGAGGAGTCTATCAACAGAGAGGGTATTAAGGACTAGATGAGCCGAAGGGGGCAGTTAAAGGAAATCTTTATGAAGAAGGAAGGAAGAAGAAAATAAAAAGGATATACGAATAGAATGCATAGATAAATGTGAAACACATAAACTGGAGGTACAGAATATAATGCCACTTTATTTATACTAAAAAATAAAGAAGCAATTGTTAAAAGAAGGGTATGTTGTTCAGCTACTAAACAAGACAGAGAAGGAATAACTAGGATAAGATCAGGAGCAATGCTTTTGAAAGGCCAATGAATTAGCATGTTGTACTTTATGCGGGGATCAGGACAGTATTTTTACTGTTTAGCTGAATGTACGGAGGCAGGAAATTTCAGAAAGAAAATTTGGAAAGAAAAATGAGATAGTATGGCAGGAGAGATGATAGCGATGAAAACGTTAAAAGTCAAGGAAGAGATAAGAGTTAAAGAAATCTGATGTGTTCCAGTCTCTACATCTCTGACACAACTTGTTGATAATAATCTTATTCCTCTATGTACATACTAATCGAGTTTAACATTAGCAGAAACGGTCTTATTACTTAGTTACTTATAAAAAGAAAGGAAATAAGGAAATACACTAGGCCAAACCGACAATCAAGTTTTTTTTAAAAAAAAATATGGTTGTTATGGGATTGAAATCCCTTTCTGTGCGTGATCCGTTGTTAACAAGTTCCCTTATAGGAAACGATTTTAAAACTGAAACTAATGACAAATAATATCTTGAAAACGGTCAACTGTACGAAAAAAATGCATATGAGATAAATTATGTGCTTTAAGAAGATATACATTTTTGTTAGGTAATTTTTTGTCTATCTCTTTCGGTTTACCAGTTATGAAAATTCAGAAAAATTCATCCAGAATGAACAGGTCTTCAGAGGCTATTTCCAGAAAATTAAAAATATACATTTTATTTGTAATATAAATATCTTAAATATAAGAGATTTTAATCAAAATCGTTAGCGCCATTTATGACAATATCAAAATTTTCGAACATTTTATCATGTATAGGGGATTTTCTTGAATATCTCCGTGTTGCATCCTTGGAAGATACTAAACTTAAATGCCAAGTATGGCATTTAAAGGAGTTTTCATTTTTGAGCTATGCTGCACACACACACACACACATATGTGCGAACATTCTTCTAAAGTGGCTTTTTTGGATTCAGGGGTATTTAAAACATATATTTCCGGTGAAATATCGGTATCGAATTTTGGGTGCAATACAATAGCTTCTGTATATGCTATGTACATAGTATGTGTAGACAAAGTACAAATAGGGAAATATTTTAGAAAAGTAAAATAAAAGTGGATGGAAAAAAAGATGGGAAACAGCAAATAAAACGTAGGATGCAGTGGAATGGGTAGCACAATCCAAAATGGAGCTATGCGAATGTGGCGCCTAAGTGGTACTCAAACCAAATTGTACATTAGAATAAGTAATATCGTTTAAGTAGTTGGTCATGCTTTTGTAAATAATTGAAAAGTTAATAACCTAAGTGCCACACATTATTATAATATTACTGTTAACAAAATATTTACCGTAAATATTCATTCCATTAATAGAAACGTTAGCATAAGTGCAACTCCTGTTATGTTCATACACCACAGCATATGGCTAGGATGATAAATGGCTCCATTCAACATAATTTTCGTTAATATGTGACGTTAACACCAAATCTTGATGTCTCCAAGCGTTCTGTTTACGTTAACTGACAGAAAAACAATTATAATAATGCATAGAATCAAAAACAAGAAAATGGAGTCATTTAATGTTTTTTTTTATTTAAAAATGCTTTGTTTATGCCACAAAAATCGTAAACAGAATTTAAATAACACGTTAAAACCTTAAATATTTCAAAACAACGTTAGAAAGAGGTTAGATAACCTCATTTGTATAAATTACTTAGGAAAAGCTTCTTTTCTTAATAGGACCATTAAAAATGGAATTAATTGCCTGTAGCAGCTTTTCAGTGCTGCCCTTGGACCTTAAAGAAGATTAGGGATAATTTAAAGAGAATAAATGTTAGATAATTGGTTAAAGTACATATTTTGAAGCAATTAAGGAAATCAAAAACTACTCTATAGTTATTAATGTTGAGGCTTTATATTAACTGTTATAAACATACTGGTAATTGACAGAGTATTGCTATTCTAAATAATAATTAGTTGGGTATTTTAAAATCGTGTATCTATAGTATGTTAGTTTTATTACTATTATTAAGTGTAAGATTATTATTGTAAGTGAATTTTTTACATTTAACTCTGCCACCGGGAAGTACTCAATTGCAGAGAGTAAATAAATAAATACATTTTGGCACCACTGTTATATATTGTAGGTTTTAAGTAGTAAGTATTAATATTCTGGACAATGTGTGAAACTTTATGGAATATGAATTTTGCGTTTTATTTTATGTATAAGCAATATAATATATACAAACTCAATGGACCGCACCTTGGCCGAATGTTTAAACCACTCGCCTCTCGCTCAGGCTTTGCTCTCTGTGGTGTAATGGTTACCATATCCCAAAGTCACGGGTTCAAACCTGGCGGAGGACGATGGATTTTTTCGTGCGTAAAAATCCAGCATGGCTTCCTTCAGAAGGGAGGTAAAGCCTTTGGTTCCATATCGTAGATTTAGGGCACGTAAAAACCTGGAGCCTGACAAAGAGGTCTCTGAGCAAAATTAAGTGATCTTTCACATCCAGTATGTAATGGGAAGCTGAGAACTACATTTCACATAAAATAAGAACTGAAGCTTTCCTGGCGACGTATTAATCCAAAATCTTCTCGGGCTTCTAACCAGGTAAAAACATGGCTTGATACCAACGTTTCGAAGAAGTGCATCTTCCTCGACGCAACATAAAATTTTAGGAGTGTATACTTGCTATATATTACAATTATTATTATATGTGCATAAGAATTTAAATCAATTTAAACTGAACAGACATGTGGACACATTAAATACCAGAAATATTGATAAAGTGCATGTTCCATACACTAGACTAAAGAAAGTTAAAAGATAATTATCTGATAACCAGCGTTATAGCCTATAATAAGCTTCCTGACCACATGAGAGATCTAAATGTAATACAGTTTAAGGCTAAAGTAAAAAAATGGATGATGGACAATGTATTTTACAATTTGGATGAATTCTTTAACACTAGAATTGTTATATGACTGACTCTTACATGTATCTATTATTTTGACCATGTCTATTGTACTAATGTACCTAATGACTAAAAAATAAATACTAAAATACAGCAGTAAGGTAAGGCAAATATGAGTAAAGATACATTTCTTGTTTTTTGTATTTAAAATTACTAGAGAATTTTCTGAGCAAAGTCCTTCAATATTTATCTTGATATCACTATTCTAAGGACTTTTATAGAGTATTCACCAAGGGGCTGCAATTAGTGGGCGTGGTTGGTCAATGTATTGACATTTGTTTTTCCTATGAATGGAATTAGTATATTTAAAGTTCCTGCTGTTTTTTTCTTTTTTTTTTTTAGGAAGGAAATCTGGAACATTTTTGAAATGGGTATTGGGGCGGTTAGGAGGTCCTCGGTGATGATGAAATCTGTGGATTGGTGTTGTAAAACTATTAACTGGTTTGAATTTGCCGCTGTATAAGGAGTTGGTAGCTCTTACTGTTGGCGATACTGTAATTAGTTAGTTGCGCCAGACTTAATTGTTAGAGCCGTTTACGTTTATTTATCGGCAGCGGATTACTTATTTTGTACTGCTTTGCCACGTTTTCTGTATTTTTCAGCTAGGTTCAGTTGGTGAGTACAAAATTCTTAACCTCCATGCTTGGATGGTAGGATATGATAATAAATGAAATTAAATTTAAAATATTTATTGATATATTTGAACTTTTATTTGTTAACTGTTCGAAACAATGTGATGCGTTAAGGCACGCTATTTTAACAGAATTCTCTTTTCAGACAATTGTGTCACATATATCCAGTATAATGTGTGCTTACAATCAATCTCTCCTTGTTATATAATACAATGCTATAATGTTTACTAAATCGTCACATAAGAGGTCTCGATTGGCTCTTTACTTCCTTATCCCTGGCGTATATCTCATTGACTGCGTCCCGGAAGCTTATTAAACTGTTACACATATAGTTGAAGGTCAATGTTTTATACATTGTGAAAATCCGTCTCCATGAGAACAACATATTTCCTTATTTACATTTCGTGAAATTCTAATGTATTATATTTCCTTACTTTCTTTATACACACTATGTACATAGTGTATAGAGAAAGTATTGCACTCCACCCAAAAATTCGATACCGAGATTTCACCGGAAATATGTTTTAGGGTCCCCAATATAAAAAAAAAGCATTTTCACAAAAAGGTCAGTGTGTGTGTGTGTGTGTGTGTGTGTGTGTGTGTCCGTGTGTCTGTGAACACGATAACTCAAAAACGAAAAGTCGGTAAAATACCAAACTTGGTATTTATATTTAGTATCTTCCAGGGATGCGACACGAAGATTTTGAGAAAAATACCCCGACCCCAAACTACCCTTTACATGGAACTTTTTTCGAAAATTTTGATTTTCTAAAAAATGGCTGTAACGATTTTGATTAAAATATCGTATATTAAAGATATTTACTTGACAAATAAAATATATATTTTGAATTTTCTGGGAATAGCCTCTGAAGACTACTTTATTCTGGGTCAATTTTACGGAATTTTGCATAACTGCTAAACCGTAAGAGATGGACAAAAACTTACCACAACAAATGTAGAGCACCTTAAAACACACAATTTATGTTGTATACAGTTTTTTCGTGGAGTTGATTGTTTTTGAGATATTCCTTGTTTTTTCAGCTATAAAGACGTATACTTTTCTCATACAGAACTTTGTGAACTCGTGTCCATACAAACAAAGGAACTTCAGTCGCAGAGCAGCCAGCTTTTGACTATCATTTTAACCTATGGTACCCCCTTATTTCGCTTCTACTAACAAGGAAGCAAGTAATAAGACTATTTCTGCTAATTTTTGCTCCATTAGATTAAGTAAATAGAATAATTTGTTGCAGCGATATAGAGAAAGTCATGTGAATGGAACACATCAGATTTTTTTGTTTAGCGACTTCACTACATATATTTCCAGTAATGTTTTGAAATTCAAAATATATAAAATTTGATGTACCTACTATATAGATGAGTGGCAGAAAAGTAACCACTGATTGAATGATAATGCTATATTCTAGGAAATTGTCCTAAAGTGATTGATAGTGTATGAACAATATACCCTCAGAAATAGCAGCGATTTTTCTGAATCTGATAAAAGCGAAGTATTTGAAAAACCTTTCACTGGTCAGTGTTTTGGGATACGAGCTGTTTTAGACACAAAAAGAAAGTTTACAAGTCCATGAAACGTATCCCCTCTCTTTTTTCATTTCGAAGCCTTTTTTATATTACAGCCTCACAGTGCTTTCGTTATGTTCAACCATAAAAAAGTGACAAAACGCTTGGCTTTTTGAGACTCGTTGAGGAGTGACTGCTTTTGTACGCTGTGACCGATGCAAAGTTTCTTTCCAATTAAATGCGTTACCAGGTTGGGATTACCGTTGCTAAAGGTTATCGTGCTTCTCTTGTTTCATTAAACTCTTTTTGTACTGGTGCCGTAGAGAGAGGCAGAGAAACGTTATACCGCATCTACATAAAGTCCTATATAAATAAAATATGCAATTTTAACAGTCTCTCTGTGATAATGTACTGGAAAATTATAAATATAAATGAAGTAGAGAATAAATAACGACAGCAACAAAATCTTGTATTAAAAATCGCACAGAAAGATTCCATCCAAACTATTTTATATTAATAGCAGTCAAAAAGTATTTATGCTTACCTTATTTCTTTTCTACCCTATTTATAATGGTAGACAAGTGCTGTGTTTCACACTAAAATAATGTTTACGAGAATCAAACAAAAACTCATGTTTTAAGCTCACCTGAACAAAATAAACCTAGGAAAAATGCGAGTATGTGTGCGTGAGAAAAAATTGGATGATGTAGAACAATATTACCAAAAAACGAAAAATCGTGAATGAAAGTTAGTATTGTGACCGCGTTCTGCAGTGCTAATTGCTGAACGGCAAGGGCCAATAAATATCTTATTTATTAGTATAATTTTTATATTAAGATATTAAGTAGAGTAAAATGAGTTCTAAAATTTTTCAAAAATTGTTAATATTCGTAAAGAAGTAAGAGTTTGTATTATGGCCTTTGCAATAATTTTCGTATTGTTATTTTTCAATTTTTGTTTTCTATACTGCATATCTATGGTAATAAGATGAAGTATTGTATTATACTCGTATATACAAATTGATACCGATAGAGAATTGAGGCTCGCTGAATACAAAAAACAAAAAACGTTTACTACAAAAATACTCCGTGTGCATGGGTTTGTCTGAGAGCAGCCTAACTCAGAAACGAAACGTAAATGGAATTATTTTTGTTAGCTTTCAATTTTTCAAAAAAGAAGAGACAAAAAAGCTCTAAATGTTTTAATTAAAATTGTTTATAAAAGCTGATTTTCTGCGAGTAGACTTTAAAATTTTGTATGTCAATATGCTGTACAAGTCTATATAACAGGCACAACGGCAATAAACAAACAAAAACGTACTACACGAGAAATGTGGATCTAGTTTAAGCAGAATATGTGAACTATTCACCCCCGTTGATGATAACAGCTATGCTTTTAATATTTTTTTTTTTTTGTAATATCAGGGACGTGGAATATAACGAGTTTTTTTAAAGCCTTAGCTATTGTTTCAGGTTTGTGTATTCCTATTGTAACTAAGCCTTTTTAAGAACAGTTTGAAGAACATGTGTATGTAACAAAATTGTGACTAGAGAAAGACATAGGAAATAATAAAAATGCATTAAAATGAACACTTTTCAGGCTATTGAAGGACATTTGTACTATATATGCAAATAGTTAAAGATCTCACATAATATTAACTATCGTGATGTATCCTTTAAAAAGAGTGAGCCAAACTACGAACTCTTTTGAAAAGTAGAATCATTCTGAAAAACTCAATCCTAGTGAAACAACGGAATGTGAGCCTGAGCGACCGCTGAAGGGATCACTGCCTGACACGCCGTAACATTAGAGCAACCGGACGCAAGCCGGGCAAACAAAGGCCTTTGTGTTTTTCCCTGCAAGACTTCTCGGATCTTCTTTACACCCAGGCCCAGAACATTCTTCTTCCAGAGCAATCTCTTTCAAATGGACAAAACTAATGTCCCCGTAATGTATAAGACTGGAACATTCGAAGCCCGCTACTTACGATATAAGACCGAAAAGCACAGGTGGCGGAAGTAAACCGAAGTGAAATGAACTGATTGAAGTGAATTAAAAAGTCAATAACTTGCTAAGCAATCATTTATTTAACATGTGGTGCTCTAGTGACCAATAACGTGAATTCAACAGAAATTGGCACGGATATTAGGCTTGCCGAGTCAATGCTCTAACTGAGCTACCATAGAAATAATCTGGTAGACAGAGCAATATACTTTTTAAATCATATTAAAAATACGTCCTAATCCTGATATAAATATTGTTAAAAAGGTTTGGATTTTAAGTTAAAATATTTAATTATTAAGAGACGACACGACGCTATTAAGTTCAATAAGTGCGTATAATTACTTAAAAATGTCTACCTTTAGAAGAAAATATTCCGAAATCGCAAAAAAATAACAACATAAACATAAAATTCTCTCCGGAGTAAATTTTTTCCGTAAACAACACGGCGTTCTGGAAATTCATTTTGAGTTGAAATACCGCAAAGCTATTGTAGATTCTAAAGTTAAAACCGGGTAATTATATTAAACATTTTTTCAATTGTATTAATGTTATCAGACTCAGTATTTTTTTTTTAAGTTTAACATGCTTTAACTTGATATATTTTCAGTTGTATCATTGTTATTGGACTGAATAATCCTATTTGTAGTTTATTTTAATTTGTTAGTTCATATCGCATGAACGAATGGAGTGATTGCGATAAGGTGATGCTAAAATGAGACTGGAATCCAGGATCTTAAAGGTACTCAACATTCATTATCTCAAGATAAGGGGAACCCCTAGAAAAAAAATCCGATGTGTTACACTCACGTGACTTTCTCTAGGTGCTCTACAAACAAACTTCTTACAAAAGATCTTTCTATATCGTACTAATCGAGATAAACATTAGCAGAATGTTCTTATTATTTAGTTCCTCATGAGTGGAAGGGAACTAAAGGAATGCACTGTGCTAAAGTGATAGTCAAATGTTTTAAAAGCTGTCGTTAGGCGATTGTCATTGCAAATGGCTTCTTTGCTTGGCCAGGAGAAGAACAAAAGAAAAACGGACACTTCCTATCTGAGAAAAGCATATGTACTTTACAACTGAAACCAATACAACCAATACGACCACGGCGGTCGCGCCGTGGCCGAGTGGTTAGACCACTCACCTCTCACCTCGATGGCCGGGGTTCGATCCCAAGCGACCGCATGTGAGATTTGTGGTGGACAAAGAGGCGCTGGGGCGGGTTTTCTCCGGGTACTCCGGTTTCCCCCGCCATCGCATTCCACCGGTGCTCCATCATCATGCATGTATAATCAGTGTAACTGCCTGCGGTGCCATACGTAGTTAAGGCACAAATAAGTTATATCTTGAAAACGGTAAAATAAATTGTGTATCTTAAGGAGATCTACATTTTCTGTGTAGTAAGATTTTGTCTATGCCTTACAGTTTACTAGTTATGCAAAATTCAGCAAAATTCATCCTGAATAATGATGTCTTCAGACGCTATTCCCAGAAAATTCAAGATATATATTTTATTTGTGATGGAAATGTCTTTAATATGTGGTATTTTAATCAAAACCGTTACAGCCATTTTTTAAGAAAAAAAAAAAAAAACTTTTCTACGTAAAGGGTAGTTAGGTGTGGGGGATTTTCTTGAAAATCTGTGTGTCGCATCCTTGGAAGATACCAAGCTTAAATACCAAGTTTGATGTTTAACAGTCTTTTCGTTTTTGAGCTATGCTGTCACAGACACACACGGACCTTTTTCTGAAAATGCTCTTTTTGGATTCAGGGGGTCCTCAAACATGTATTTTCAGTGAAATCTCGGTATCGAATTTTTTTGTGAAATACAATACCTTCTCTATCTACTATGTAAATTTTACGTACGGGACTAGAGAAAGTAAAAAAAAAAAAAAAACTTATCCGGGTTACTCACTCTAATCGAGATTCGAACTCCGAACCTCTTGAATGGAAGGCAGCTAGACTAAACTCACACTAGAGTTAGGTTCTAAAATATTTATACCTAATACAAATATTAAAACTACAAACGAACTAAATAATTCAATGATTTGTAAGATCTATTAAATAATATTCACCATTTGTGAGTGTTTTGAAAAATACCCTTCATAATTAACCACATTTTATTTGGAATTCTAATTATTATATAAGGGTTTGTTGAACTCACAAAAGATGCAGGAACTATTCACTCCATAAATTTTGGAAAGTGAAACGATCCAAAAATAATCTTATTCCGTAATTTTACGAAGAAATACGCTTGAAATGTTACTTAACTGAAGGTGCAGTTTTAATATAATGAAAATAGCACTAAGCGTTTTATTTGTAGAAGAAATAAATTGAAAGCAGAAACAAACACGTTATGGTTGGTTAGGCCTATCGTTTTAACATTTACGGCGTTTCAGACAAAAGAAGAAAACTTATTAAAACACGAGAGAAAGGAAGCGCTCTTGTGAAGCAATATCAAGCCCACGTTATTGGCAGTTGTACTTGAATTAAGCTGACGAATCACAAAATCGTAATGTCGATCTCAGCAGAAGAAATGAAACGCTTTCTCTTTCATCATCCCCCACCCGGCAGCTTCTGAAAATCAAGGCGTCTCTCCGGGAGAGAAATACACAAGACGTAACACCTTAAGGACGCTAGGGAGTACAGCTGTTAATTTCCATCATTTTTACTGTCTCTAGCACGTATGTACATTATACGAGGGGCCTTTTTTCAACCTCCGATAGGCTATAAATAAGATAGAAAACAATTATTTTATTACTAAAAGTTTTGTACACTTACATTTACTTTCAACATAATCACCGAAAAGATTGAGACATTTATCGTACCTGTGCACAAGCTTTGCAATACCCACTTCAAAAATATTGCCGCCAATGATTTCAAATGAACGTTGACGTTATTTTCAAGATATTTATACTTTACGACGTTTGCGGAGAGCCATTCAAAACAAAGAGGAATGCTGACTTCAGGAATTGTGTTGATCCATGACAACACTCGTTCACACACTGCTGGCACAACCCATTGGCCCCTTGAACAATTTAAATGGGATATTTTTGATCATCCGCCGTACAGTCCTGACCTGGCTCCAAGCGACTTTCACCTTTTCCCTGAACAACGTTAATGCTCAATAGAAATCATTGGCGGTAACATTTTTTGAAGCGGGTATTGCAAAACTTGTGCTCACGTACGATAAATGCATCAATCTTTTCGTGTGATTATGTTGAAAAGTAACCATAGGTGTACAAATATTTTGTAATAAAATAAATTTGTCTATGAACTTGTCTTTTATTTATAGCCTTTCGGAGGTTGAAAAAAACGACCCTCGTACATAGTAGGTAGAGAATCTGTTGTATTACACCCAAAAATTCGATACCTAGATTTCACCAGGAATACACGTTTTAGAGCTCATTATGTGTGTGTACTTTTTGTAGTGTTTAACGCCTGCTTTTACTGCTCTGGCACTGCAGGCGCTGACACTGATTCATGAAGATGGAGCCCCGGTGGAATGACACTTTCGCTTACATTTCATATCATCCACATCCCCATTTTCATGGCTGGCTACGTAACAGGTTCTCCATTCTGTGGTTTCGTGCCGCTAGCTTCCCGGAAGGCTTCCGACCCCTAGGCATTGGCTTATAAGTCCTAGGGGGGTATCAGTCCTATGAATGCGGGGAGGGTAAGCCGATCACGAAATGATATTTAATTTTAGTATCTTCCAAGAATGTGATACAAATATTTTGGTAAAATCCCGCCACCCCAAACTACCCGTTACATGAAAACATTTCCAAAATGTTGATTTTTTTTTTCACAAATGGCTCTAAAGATTTCGATTAAAATACCGTATATTAAGGATGTTTATAGGCTGAATAAAATTTATATCTTGAATTTTCTGCCAATAGTCTCTTAAGATCTCTACTTTGTGGACGACTTTTGGATAACTGGTAAACCGTAAGAGATAGACAAAATATGAATATCGTTAAAACGTAAATTTATCATATACCTCTTTCGTGTAGTGGACCATTTTCGAGATACTCCTTGTTATTGGTTTCAGTTTTAAAATACTTAAACTTTTCTGATGCGGGAAATTATTAACGAAATTTGGAAAGCGGTTTTAGTAAATAAACAACAGCTGTTTGTACTTCAATGCTTGTTAGATACACCTGTCGTTACCTGTCACCCACCCCCTCCTAAATTATGAGAATAAACGGCCTGCTTATCTTTGCATCCTTGCATTTACCTTCTATAATGTCTACCACTGAAGATGTTGACCTTAGAAGTCGGTGAAATGTCCGGTTCAGATTTTAACCTACGACCAGGCACAACGGCCCGGAAATACAGTTTTTAAATTTAAAAAATGTAAACCTCGTTTCTCGTGATAAGTTAAAGAATATGGAGTTTCAACGAAATGTATAGCCAAAGAGTATGCATATTAATACATTTATTTATGTATTTGTTAGTGACTCTGTCAATTGCCAGATCTATATGGTGTTCCGCAGGAGTTCTTTTTTATGCCTAGTTGCCTTTAAGCAAATTTAAAAACCATAGATCTGGGCCGGGTTTGAATCTGCAAACTTGGAATCAGATCAGTGCCTAACCAACTGAGACACCCAGATCATCTATTAACAAGAATTAAATAGAAGCAAAATGTTTAAGAGTGACTGAATGGAGAACATCATAATTTTTAAAGAAGTGAATACAGCATATATTTTCAACTGAATAGGATGCTCAGGAGGGTTCATCTATGTTCCGAATCGGGAGGTCTTAGATTCGATCCCAGAGCCGGCCGTTCTACCTGACTCATGGGTTTTTGGGAGGTTTTACCAGGTCGTTATTCGAATTCTGAGTAGGATTCTTCCACTCCCCGAATTTCCTGTCTTTCCGTATCTTTTCCTTCATCCTTCATCCCGTTGGCTTCTTTCACGATTGGGTGTCGGCGATGATGTTCGGTGCGGTGTGGCAAGGAAGAAGGATGTTCAATGCGAGTCTCTCCTTCCCTCGACTTCGGGTAGTTGACCGTGATTAGAACCGCCCCTATCGGGGATGTTGGATGTCCTCAATGTGCCCAATGTGCTTCAATCTGAAAACTGTAGAGACTGTTGTCATTATCCTGCCGGTATTCCTGGCCCGGTGTATCCTCTTGCTTCATCTATACCTCCCGTGGGTGTCCCCTTCTGGGGCATAGATACAATAACTGCCTTATGCTACATTCAAAATGAAGTGCAAACTCAGACGCAACGTAAGCGCAAGAGTTTGGACTCATATTATTTAATGTGAGCATTCACATAGAAACATGCAAGACACAACACAACGCAAGAGTTTGCAAACTCCAAACTTTATCCTTGCGTTGCATGCAAAAAAAAGAAATTCTGCTTCTTTTCTCTATGCACTTCCTATGAATTCAATAAAAAACGATCGCACTGCAACATTTTGCAGGGTCTGCTTCTACTTGGCCGTGCACTGGATTTAAAGGATGTAATGGATAATTTGATTTAATGGATGAAACTATCATTTATGCTAGCCTTTTTTTTCAAACCTCTCATAAGCTGAAGACGCAGAGAGGTGATTCTTAATTCATTAAAGTGTAGCTTTATCACTTTCTGAAGTGTCTGTGACTGTACTATTTTCATTTTTTTGAGTGAGCAAATATTGTAACGTCATTGCCACGAGCGTCCGGTGCTATTATGTAATTTTATAACATATTTATTTGTAAAAGATTGAGTGAATTTTCTTATGAGGTATTGTTGGTTGTGTCATTCAGTTTGTAACTTCTGAAGCGTTTGGAAGATATTGCGGATCTAGAAACCCGTGCCAACTTCTTGCGTTGCGCTTACGATTGCATTGTGAATGGTGTCTCCTTGCGTCTGCTGTGAATGTAGCTTTACTTCCTTCCTGGTCCCCTCCTTTGTATCCTAACCCTAACATGAATGAATGAATAAATGAACAAGTGTATTTATTGACATAACAATATCATGCATTGCACTTCAACAATCGCGCGGGTCCACAGACCGTACGTGATTTTGTAAAACACACTAAAATGCAATATTAAAACACCAACACAGAACTAAAAGAGTAAACACGAAAATAAAAAGACAAAGGTAATGCACAATAAAAAAAAACAATATTAAAACTACAACAAAGAATCAAAAGAGCAAACACGAAAAAAAAAACAAAAAAAAACAAGATACTCAAATACAGCAATTTAAATTTACAACACAGAGTACACCTACCTTATTCAGGGGCATAAATATACCCTCTTATAATAGATAAACAAACTTAAAATAAATATATACACAAAATATAAAACCATAACACAACAATGACCTAAGTAGGACATAAAATATATGTATGTAAAATAAATCATTGTAGTCACTTTGTTAGTTATTCTTATCCCTCCCCCTCTTCATTATTGGCAGCCTTCTCAGATCTCAGCTGTCTTGCCTTAAGTATAAATTTGTCTAGCCCGTTCACGTCTTCCGTGCCTGCCAGCAGCGTACAACATGCTTCTAGCCCTACATTCGCGGTGGTAAAGAATCGCGGTAAATATTTTTCCCGTCATTCCTCCATGTTCACGACTCTTCCTCCTCGCAAATGGGACAGACTCTCATACCATTCTCGTCAGCAGTTTTTGTGCTCCTCCATGCTCCTAGTCTAATCCACGCGAGCCCCTCTCTAATGAGTTTGGTATCTGTTTTGATGTATTACTCCATAACCCACTCCAATTTTAGCCCAGACTGTACTTCTAATGATACCTCCTCCGTTCATTGCGCAAACATACTTTGAGACGCAAAGGCAGGACAAACCTTGCCAAGTAACAGTTCTCCTTGACCTGTCCATTATACTGGTTTTTTGGAAAGTGGTGGCACATGTCAAACCAGAAAGGTCACTCCTCTTCATCCTCTTGTCATTTTGCGGCCAGTAATATTTACTGACAACGTCACGTTATGTACTGAGTGCACATGTTTGCTGAAACTCTATACCCATTAGCTCAATGATTAACAAACGAAATATCGTTTTGAAGCGCTCCAAATAAACTGTCTTCGACAATTATAACTGAGTTGTCGTTAATAACTTTTGAAGCGGACACACAATTTTTACCTGCCGCCCCTCTTTTTTTTTAATTTCCGTTTTCATTTGTCATTGAGTGGACGGAATTTAAAGTATTCATGGCTGACAAACAATTTAAACCGCCACCGTTGAACTTGGTGCATTTGATTGATGTATTTTTAATTACTTTTTCTGGAATTGCTGTCGGCAGGTTTACAACTAGACCCTGTAGCTCTACCACCCTCCTCACCCTCGGCTCAGAACTATCTGTGACCTCTGGTGGTGATTAAAAATCGAAAATAGCATTATATATGTCAGCAAAGTGACATATGTCCATATTGTGTTCTGAATAATGTAGAAGTTAGCGAAGGGAAGTCGAAGGAAATGCTGTAATTCATTTAATTGCATTAGTTGGTGACTTGCTTGCAGAATTGTGTACAATTTTAGGATTGGACAGAAGAGGCATCAATATGCAACCCCTGTGAACATCTTGCCCTCCGAGGTGCAGTGGTTACCATGTACCCAATGTCGCAGGTTCGTACCCTCCGCTCGACGGAGGGCGATAGATTTTTTTTTCGGGCGTAAACATCAATAGAATGACTTCCTTCGGAAGGAAAGTAAAACCGTTGGTCCCGTATCATAAATTTACGGCACCAAAAACAACCCCAATCCCGATAAAGTCCTTTAATCAAAATTAATGATCTTTCACGCCCAACATAGAATGGGACGCTGAGAAGCATAGTGTTAAAGAGTGCCCATAAATAAAACTCCATTTCATTTCCGTTTTTATTTTCTATACACCTACCATGTAAATAGTGTATAGATAAGGTATTGTACTTCACCCAAATATTAGACATCGAGATTTCACAGGAAATAGACGTTTTAGGGTCCGCTGAATCCAAAAGAAGCATTTTTAGTGAAAGGCCCGTGTGTGTGTTTGTGTGTGTCAGTGCGTCTATGTGATTGTGAACACGATAACTCAAAAACGAAAAGTCGGTAAAATACCAAACTTGGTATTTAAGTTAGCTACAACATGAAGATTTTGAGCATAATCCTTCCATCCTAAAGTACCCTTTACATGGAAATTTTTTTGAAAATGTTGATTTTCTCAAAAATGGCTTTGACGATATTGATTAAAATACCATATATTAAATATATTTATGTGGAAAATAAAATGTATATCTTGAATTTTCTGGGAAGAGCCTCTAAAGACCTCTTTATTCTGGATGCATTTTGCTGAAATTTGCATAACTAGTAAACCGTAAAAAGATAGACTGAAACTTGCTACACAAACAATATAGATCTCGTTAAAATTAGGTCATATATATTTTTCGCGAAGTTGTCATTTTTGAGATATTTCTTGTTTTTGGTTTCAGTTTTAAAATACTTTTACTTTTCTCATACGGGAACTTATATCTCCTCGCCACGCAAAGAAACGGATTTCAACCCATAGCAACCATGTTTTAAAACATTTGTCTATCGTTTTAGACTAGCGTATTCCTTTATTTCCTCTCTACTTACAAGGAAGCAAGTAATAATACAATTTCTGCTAATATTAATCTCGATTAGAATGAAGTAGATAGAAAAATAGGCTTATTAACAACAATTTGTTACAGAGGTGTAGAGAAAGTCACGTGAATGAAATTTATCAGACTTTTTACTATTCGGAGTTGTTAATTAAAGCAACAGTTTTCCATATATGTGGACTTTCTTATGTTCTGTATAAAATATTGTGTGTCAGCATGTAAAAGATGTTGACTTTACAGAAAGAATACAGTTTAGAGGCTTCTTTTTCATAGTGTTAGTACTAAATTGGACACAAAATTGACGCAGACAACAATTGCAGTAGGCTTCTGACTTTCAATAATAATTCTTAGTGTTGCTGGTGCAGATCTTTTATGTATTTTCCCTTCGTAACTATCTAGACTTCACAGCTGATAATTTGTTAATAACGTTTTAAATGCAATTTGCAGCAAGTAATATGTTCTTAAATAATATTTATTTTAAATAGATTTAACTTTTTTAGCTTTGGGGTAAAGTGGGAATATCTGCTTTGGGTCATACCTGTCTCCTAGATAGGTTAGGTGTTATTTTATTTCATAACGGAAAGAATTTGAATTCTAATCATCATCAGAGACAAGAAAGAAAATGCAACAAAGATACAAAAATCTGATGTGTTACACTCACATGACTTTCTTTAGCCGTTCTACAAACGTCTTACATAAGATTATTCCTCTTTCTGCACCTTCTTAATCGAGGTATTCAGCACAACGTTCTTATTAGTTAGTTCCTTATAAGTAGGAAGAAAATAAGGGAATACACTAGGCTAAATCGATAGTCAAATGTTTTAAAAGCTGTCGTTATGCAATTGCCATTACAAATCTCTTCTTTTCTTGACCAAGAGTAGAACAAAAGAAAAACGGACACTCCCATCTGAGAAAAGTAACTGAAAAGTACTTCACAACTGAAACTAATAACAATGAATACCTCGAAAACGGTAAGCTCCACGAAGAAAATGTGTATGACGCCAGCTGTGTATTTTAACAAGGCCTACATTTTATGTATGGTAAGTTTTTGTCTATCTCTTACGGTTTATTAGTTATGCCAAATTAAGCAAAATTCATCCTGAATAAACAGGTCTTTAGAAGCTATTCCCAGAAAATTCAAGATATACATTTTATTTGTCAGGTAAATATCTTTAATATACGATATTTTAATCAAAATCGTTTGAGCCATTTTTAAGAAAATCAAAATTTTCGAAAAAAGTTCCATGTAAAGGGTAGTTTGGGGTGGGGAGATTTTTCTGAAAATCTTAGTGTCGCATCCCTGGAAAATACTGAACTGAAATACCAAGTTTGGTATTTTAGCTACTTTTCGTTTTTGAGTTATCGTGTTCACAGACACACGGACACACACACACACACACACGGACACACACCTTTTTCTGGAAATGCTTTTTTGGATTCAGGGGTTCCTAAAACATGTATTTCCGGTGAAATCTGGACATCGAATTTTTGGGTGGAATACAATACTTCTCTATCCCTATGTACATTGTCTATTATAATGAGTATTCCTATGAACATAAACTGGCGGTTGCTATGATGAGAGCCAGAGGTCCGTTATGTCAGGAATACAATCTTAGGTACGATGTCAGATAACATTGCATTTGCTAGAGACTGCAGTCTTCCACAGGCACTGGAAGATTTCAGAACTGATGATATATTTTGTAGTGATGCAGATGATGATAACTCAGAAGAAGAAAATGTGATTCAAGATGAAGTTGATGTTGACAGTATGAGTGTTGTAGTAGGAGTTCAGAACAGTGATGACGCCTCAGATTGTATCTAAATGTAGACTGACTGTTTATGACTCAGTACCACCGCCACGGCGCAAACAACCCTGTAGAAATTTTGTACGACACTCAAGTCATGTTCCTCCTCGTGTTCATGCTGGCCTCCATATGTGAAAGTCTGTAGGATTTATTATTCCAACTACTAATTTAACATTGTTATAAGAAACGTTGTATTTGCTTTCAATATAATGCAGTATATAACATGAAACCTGTTTTCCAAAAGTTATTACATGTAAACTACTCCCCAAAATAAAAAATCTAATGTGTTCCATTCACATGAAGTCCTCTAGCTGTTCCGCAAACAAACTTTTTATTCAAAAGATTAATCTTTTAGCTACATCATGCTAATCAAGATAAACATAATAAAATTAGCCTTTTTACATGTTTCCTTGTAAGTAGAAGGGAAATAAAGTGAGTGCACAGGCTAAAGCGATAGTCAAGTCCTTTAAAAGCCGGTCGCTATGTAAAACAATTGATATTCCATTCTTTTTTCTTACCAGGAGTAAACAAACGAGAAACGAAAAGAAAGATGTCTTCCCGTTCGAAAAAGCTTAATGCCTTAAAATTGATACAAATAATCTGGAATATCTCAAAAACGGTTAAGTCTATAAAATGTGTATAACACTATCGGTGTGTTTTTTTGAGATCTATATTTTTCTGTAGTAAGTTTATGTTTATCTCTTATTGTTTGTCGGTTATGCAAAAGTCATGCAGAATCAAGAGGTTTCAGGTATACATTTCATTTGTCATAAAATATCTTAAACATAAAGTATTTTAAACAAATTTAATTTTGAGAATATCAAAACTTTTCGAAAAATGTTCCATGTAAAGCGTAGTTGCGGGTAAGGGGATTTTCTTCAAAATCTTCGTGTCGCATTCTTGATATATACTCAGCTTAAATATCAAGTTTGATATTTAATCGACTTTTCGTTTTTGAACTGTGCTGTCCACAGACCCACACACACACACACACACACACACACGAACATGTTTCAAAAATCTGATGTGTTACATTCTCATAACTTTCTCTACATATCTGTAACAAATTGTTGTTCAAAAGCTTATGCTTTATTTACTTCATGCTAATCGAGAAAAAATTAGCAGAAATAGTTTTATTAGTTGCTACTTTGTAAGTAGAAGAAAAATAAGAGAAACCATAGGTTAAACTGATAGTCAAAAGCTGGTTACTATGTGACTGAAGTTCCTTTGTTTGTATGGATAGGAGTTGACAAATTCCTGTATGAGAAAAGTATAGTTTTTCAAAGCTGAAACCAAAAACAACGAATACCTTAAAAACGATCAACTCCACGAAAAAAATGTATATAACACAACTTGTGTGTTTTAATGTGCTCTACATTTTCTGTGCAGTAAACTTTTATCCATCTCTTACGGTTTAGCAGATATGCAAAATTCCATAAAATTCATCCAGAATAAAGTAGTCTTCAGAGGCTATTCCCAGAAAATTCAAGGTATACATTTTATTTATCAGGTAAATATTTGTAATATATGATATTTTAATCAAAATAGTTACATTCATTTTTTAGAAAATCAAAATTTTCGAAAAATGTTTCATGTAAAGGGTAGTTGGGGGTGGACGAATTTTCTTGAAAATCTTCGTGTCGCATCCTTGGAAGATAACAAACCTAAACACCAAATTTGGCTTTTAACGGACTTTTCGTTTCTGAGCTATGCTGTCCACAGACACACACACACATGCACACACACACGGACCTTTTGGAAAAATGCTTTATTTGGATTCAGGGGGACCCAAAACATGTATTTCCGGTGAAATTTTGGTATTGAAATTTTGGGTGCATTAGAATACCTTCTCTACACACTATGCACATAGTACATATAGAGAAAGTAAAAATATCTGGGGTCAGAAAAGACTCCAGATAGATAACTTAATATTTTTAGGATGATAGATACGAAGGGCTAGAAGGGAGATTTTGCATTCTAATCAGAAATATTCATTAAATGCTATTTTGTCGTCATTAATTACACATCCAACCGAAAGGCAATGAATTTAAAGGCTTGAATAACGGCAGGCTTAACCAAACGGCCAGCTGTGTTTATATGTGCAAGAACAACGTGGCCAGTAATGCAGGTGGGTTAATTAACGTTTACAGTTATGGTTGCTACCAGACTACAATTTACAATTAGCTATGATTATGTCCTCTTCGAGAAGTGTTTGCAAGTAATCCCTACGAAGATTCCAGAAATTGATCGATATCCTCAATAAAGTTTGCGACGGAACACAAAAGTTTTCTCCTTCTCACACTAAACGACCAAGCCAATATAACTACTAAGTGTGTTTTTGATTTACGTATTATTTAATGAAATACGAATAAAATGTGATGTGATCAATTTACATGACGTTCTCTACAATTTTTTTTTTTTTTTTTTTTTTGTAGCTTAACATCCTTTAACCTGGTTGGTCATATCGGACACGATGAATGAAATTGGTGAAACGATGCTCAAATGATCTCGGGGTCCATGGAGCTTAAAGCTATTCGACAGAGTAAGAGAAAACCCCGAAAAAACCTTATCTGGGTAACTCACCCTAAGAGAGAGTCGAACTCACGATCTTTTAGATGTGAAGCAGACACGGTACCCTGGCGGGCAGCTAATTATTGTTAAAAATCTTATTCTTCTATTTACTTTATCCACTGTAGAATGAGGACTCTCTTGTTACTGGATTAATTGGATGAATACAGGTGTTTGTGTGTGAAAAGTGCGTACATTATTAAAACTTGACTTTCTGGTAATTTATTATTTTATGTTTTACTTTTACACACAAAATACTCGGGACCTAATTGGCCATCAGGGGAAAAAGAATGACACAAGCACAGAAACACACCACAAACACTCATCCCCAAGACGGGACTCGCACCCGCTATCCCCTGAGCCACGAGTCACTAAAACTAGACACTTTAGCGACCCCGGCATTGGGTTCTTGTAATCTTGTTTTTTGTCCAAAATGTTCCCATAACGTAGCACTTGGTTCTCATTTTCATGATGTACCATTTGAAGGTTAATGAAAAAAGTTATAATAATTTCTTAATATAAAGTCTGGTTTAGGATTTTTAATTGTTCTATATTTTAATGCATTGGTTGACTTAACAAAAATAAAGGTTTTAGTAACCTTAACCCATTATTGCTCCCAAAATTTAATTTTTGATTTTAAAATCTATATTTCAGAAAGTATATATAAAATCTAAAAATATGAACATTTCAAGTATGATCATGGGAAGCATTCAGTTTACATAGCATTACATTTTTTGTTTTTGAAAATTATTTTTATTATGCCAAGTATGCTTTTTTTTTGTAGCGTTTAAAGCCCACTTTTACTGCAGGCGATGACACTGATGATACATGAAGATGGAGCCCTGGTGGAATGTAATGGCAGGGGAAACCGGAGAAAACCTGCCCTTGCGCCGCTTTGTCCACCACAAATCTCACATGTGGTCGCTTGGGTTCAAACCCGGACCACCTAGGTGAGAGGCGAGTGCTTTGGCCACTTGACCATGGCGCGGCTACCAATTATGTAGATTTATAAAAATTAATTTTAAGTTATATTTCAAAAATCTGCGATGAAAGGTTTAGCAACATTTAAATTTAGGCCGACCGTATGCCTTTTGTGTGTTTCTTTGAAGCATACAAAAACTATAAGGGACTTATAGACCACTTGATGTGCAAGATTCAAACTTGCAAACATTTACAGTTTGCCCGTAAAATGTACGGCATTGAAGAACTTTTAACGATTTACGAGTTTATAGGCAGATTCAAAGTGTTACGAATTTTCAGCACAGATATGGCAAAGCAGTAAATTCTGTTCCATTATATTGTAACTTAAGATTACATACTGAATGGTATGCAGTGATATGATAGATCAGAACTTATCTTTGTGTCTATCCTTTATCACGATCATGGTGACCTTTCACTGGACTGCCACAAAATGAATAGCTGGGTATCTAAAATTCGGTTGCATTATTAAGTTAGTCTAGAAACTGGTAGCAAATAGGCTCGAAGATTCCGTAATGGACGACGTAAATTTTTAAGTCGGTTATTTATCTTATTGGCGTCTTTTGGCTGAAGAATAACTTCCACTTTTTGTGCAGTTCTTGCTTATAGTTGATGTTATGAAGCGTAAACTTTTGACTAAAACATATATATATATATATATATATATATATATATATATATATATATATATATATACATGCACATACAAGAGGGTCATTTCATAAGTCATGGCAACTATTTTATATATTCCAATAACTGGATATGCGGTTATTGCAATATATAAATTTGAAAACATGCTGTACACAGCATTGGTAGGCGCTATTAGACACATGCAAACGATAGTATCCTAGAGGCTGTATTCCAGGGTGAATGTCAGTAAAGTTGAACAGTGAGCATACAAAACATTGTGTGTCAAAGGTGTGTGGAAGCCTTGAGGGATTATTTTGAAGGTTAGCTCGGAAGAATATTACGCATACGTACGCGTACTCTTTGTGCATATGTAATAGTATAAAACAACGATCACTATTTGTGCATCCTTCAATGACCCGTACCCATAATCCCTTGTACCGGACCCCAATTTAGTACCAACATTGAGACGAACATTCCAACCTTTTTCAATTTTAATTCCTGAGTTTTGTTTACTGCAGCTTTAAATAGTTTCCATGACTTCTGAAATTACCCTCGCGTGTGTATATATATATATATATATATACACATACACACACATACAAACACACACATAGTCTAGAAAGTGGTGTTTTTTGTTGTATAGCTGAAATTTGGTCAAAATTTTCATGAACTTATGTTTTATGTCAGAAAAGTAGTTAAAGATTTAGGTTCAACTACATATGATAAAATCTCTTAGAGCATTTTAAATTTCAACATATGACCATTTAACTACTTCCATTATGTACACAGTGCACAAATAGTATTAGACATCGAATTTCTGATTGTCTGTAGGGAATTTATAGGGCGTGTCTTCTGATATCCGCTGGCCGCTTCGTCACCCTAATTGGGGAAGAAGGAGGGGTTGTAGCTTACTGGTGTAGTACACGTTACCTAATGTCGCTTCCAATTGAGTAAGGTGGCTATTCCTATTAGCGAATTAGTTGACAAACCCAGCATAGGTATGCTCTATTGGTTCGATATAGAACACTCACCTGCAAGGTGACAGTATCAGCCAATAAAATAAAAACATGACGTAATAAAGTACCCTACAGACGGCAAGGAATGCGGTGTACGGAATAAGACAGTGCCGGTTTCTTTTTGTGCCTTGTGTACATTGCGACATGTCTATAACAAATTCTTGACCAAGCACACAGTGAACTGATTGGTTTAAATACCGTCAGATGTTTGCTCCACCCTGTATATCAAACATGTTGGCCTACTCATTGTAGTTAGGTCCATAATGGGTCAAGAACCATTGTAAGACTACTTCGGTGTTTTGTGCAGTCCTGTAATACATTTTCCGCAGCCCAGTATGTCATTACATACAGCTGTGCTGCTGAAGCTTGTGATAGCAAATATTATAGTTGGAGAATCACATAATATGGCCACTTTTGAGAATACTGATGGCTGATATGACTGTTCTTTCAAGGCAATCTAAATTGCTTTTATCTCCTCATCAAATGCGCTATGAGCTCATCCGAGCGATGTGTATGTGGAGAATAGCTCGCAGTGTATGCTAGCTTAGGTTGTTATAAAGGTCTTTCAAAATCCACTTCAAACTTCAAACCGCTATAAATATTATAATATTTGAAATAGGATAAAAACAAAAAACTCACATACTGGACAAGCAGTGGGGCTTGGTTTTTTTTTTTTTTTTCTTATTTTTTCAGTTCACTATTTCCATGGGTACAGTTTTGTTGAACAAACTGTAAAAATTTTATTCATACTGCTATAAGTATTTTTAAGTTAAAAATCATGATAGAATACAGCTATTGCCCGTCTGTGTACTGTAGTGGTAGCGCGTCTGTTTTATATTCAATAGGTCGCGAGTTCGAATCTCGTTTTGGGTGAGTTACCCAGAAAAAGCTTATTTTCGGGGATTTACCTTATTTTGAGATTACGAATATCGAGTAGCTTTAACTCCATGGAGCTCGAGATCACCTGAACATCATTTCATCAGTTTCATTCATCGTCCGATATGACCAACAAAGTTAAAGGACGTTAAGCTACAAAACAAAGAAAAAAAAAAAAAAAAATACGGCTATTAAACTGGATAGTTTTTTCACAGAAATCGTGTGTAGGACAGGGGTTGTATAGGTAGAGTCAGACTGAGAAACTCAATGCCATTTGAACCATGGATCTTCCGATCTCTAGCCGGTTGCTCTGCCACTGAGCTACCCTTACAACATGCCGGCATAGCATTGAATTTCTCAACTGACTCGTAAGTTTCTCGGTTAACTACAAGGTGATCTCAAATTATTCTGAGATGACAACCCCAATGGCGATTTATGGTCAATTGGCATGTTGCCATGGTAGCTCATTGGCAGAGCAACCGGCTAGAGATCGGAAGATCCGTGGTTCAAATCCCGGTTATGGCATTGGATATTTCAGTCTGACTCTACCTATCCAACCCCTGTCCTACACACGGCTTGTGTTAATCCAATACCAATTGACCATAATAGTTGGCTCTACTATGAATCCAGAGTCTAAAGTACTTACAACATTGTAAGTCGCCATTGGGGCTGTCATCTCAAAATAATTTGAGATCACCTTGTGGTTTATCGGGAAACATACGAGTCAGTTGAGAAATCCAATGCTATGCCGGCATGTTGCCATGGTAGCTCAGTGGCAGAGCAACCGGCTAGAGATTGGGAGTTCCGTGGTTCAAATCCCAGCTATGGCATTGCATTTTTCAGTCTGACTCTACCTATCCAGCTATTATACTGTTATGAAAGCAAGTGGAGCTGTTCTCGAGGTCTGAGAAAACTTAGAACTCTTAACGATTTAAGAGCAAACCAGGTTCCATTCGTAAATTTACAACGCCGTGTTTTCCAGATCTCAATCTGACCGACGTTTGGTTGTGGGGTTACTTCAAAGAACGAGTTTTCCTGACACGTCCAACAACCCAACAGTAATTGAAAGATGCTATCTCGCATGTAATTACAAATATTCCAAGACATTATTTTCAAAATTCTGTGCATGGAGTCACACAAATAATGATGTACGTTGAACAAAAGAAAGAAGGACGTCTTCCCAATTGTTTATAAAAGTCCACTGTTTGCGCAGACTTCTTTTGTTTTTTATCTCAAGTATTATAATGTTTATATTGGTTTAAAGCTTGAAATAACTTTGGAAACACCCTATACATTAATTAATATTATTATTATTATTTTCCAAATAACGATATCTTTATCATGTGGAAACTTCACTAATTAATATAAATTAATAAATGTTAAATATATTTTTATTTTCTCTCAGAAATCATTATGAATATCTGCATGGAATTTAAAAGATATGTGAAACTATTTTGGAAACATTTAGATGTAAAATACAGCATTCTTATTTATGTTGCACGTAACATATGAATATTTACTAAACTGAACATTTTATGTATCTGTTTAAATTTAAGGTAAACAAAAAGTTATTACGCTCGGCTCGAGAGGGAAAACTTTACGGGTTTTAGTTTCAAGAAGTTCGCAAGTATAAAAAATCTTATGTGTTACATTCACATGACTTTCTCTACATTGCTGTAACAAATTATTGTTAACAAGCATATTCTTCTATTTATTTTTTGATAATCGAGATAAGAAAATATCTGATAATGTCTCATTACTTACTTCCTTGTAAGTATGAGGAAAATAAGGCAATATACTTGGCTAAAACTTTGCGTTTAATAAATTTTAAGTATTTTAAATCTGAAAAATATAACAAGAAATTTCAGAAATGATCAATTCCGTGAATATATGACATAACCTGTGTGTTTTAATGTGATCTATAAGTTTTGTATAACAAGTTTTTGTCTATATCTTATGGTTTACCAGTTACGAAAAATACAGCAAAATTCATTCAGAATAAAGAGGTCTTTAGAGATTATTCCTAGGAAATACAATATTACATTTTATTTGTCATATAAATATCTTTAATATGCGGTATTTTAATCAAAATTGTAAGAGACATTTTTGAGAATATCGAAAATTTCGAAAATTTTTCAATGTGAAGGGTAGTTTGAGGTCGGGGGATTTTTCTCAAAATATTCGAACCAAACTTGAACCAAGTTTGGTATTTTACCGGCTTTTCGTTTAGGAGTTATCGTGTTCACAGATACACACACGCACACACACACACAAACCTTTTTCCAAAAATATTTTTTGGGGGGATTCAGGGGACCCAAACCATGTATTTCTGGCGAAATCTCGGTATTGCATTTTTGGCTGCACTACAACACCTTCTGTATTCACTATATACGTGTACAGAAAGTAAAAATCGCTCGTACAAAAATTTAACCTCGACTTAATCTAGTGTATTTTAAAAGAAAAGGATTTTCTGGCAATTTTAGTTCTTTTAGTGCACCGTATCAGTGGGCGAAATACTCTGGAATTCTTTAGCGAAACATTCCGAGAATTCTCATTGGAGGTTAAAACTCCTTATTTGTACAGAAAGTTAAGACTACAACTTTCTCGAAAAGAAGCAAGGTTAAAGTTTTCGAACTCCGCACACCTTAAGCAACTTTTTTTTTTTTTCTGAGCTTATATAGGTTAGAGACGGCGAGGACAAGAAACACACATCCTGGAGGTTGGGAAAAAGAAATAGGATTATACGATAAAAACGCCAGGTATTTTTCCTTGTAAAAGCTTCAGAACCTTCATCCTATTTTATGGTGTATAGCTTCAACAGATCTTATTTCGCAAAAGTTGGCAGTAGTGTATAGGAATGACGCCCTTATGCCACCGCTTAGCGTTGTGAAATTCTTCAGAGTTGCGAAAAATAGCGTTTAAAAGAAAGAATTATAAGTTAAGTTTATACCATTCAAAACTAAAAATTTAAATATGTTACATTCTCAGGACACTTCCTCTTCCTGTTCTGCTACAAACTATTCTTAAGAAAAATATTTTTCTATCTACTTTAAGCTAATTGAGATAATGATTTGCAGAAAGTGTTTTATTTACATGGGCGCCTCCTTAGCGCGGTGGTAGCGTTGCTGCTTGCCAAGCGGGAGACCTGGGTTCGATCCCCAGTACCGGCGTGGGGATTTTTCCCCGCTGGGAGACCTGGACCGGGGTGCACTCAGCCTCATGAGGCCCTTGGGGGCCCAATTGAGGAGCTACTTGATAGAGAAGTAGCGGCCGGGAGGTTCGAAGCACTGGCCACATGTCACCCCCCCCCCAATACTGCACCCCATCCATGAAGTCTATCATGGACCGAGATGGATGACGCAGCGGCCGGGTGGTAGGCCAAGACTGTGCCATGGAGTTGTTTTTGCTGTTAAGTTTTCATATAGACACAACAAGGAATGCGCTAGGCTAAAACGATAGTCAAATCTTTGAAGCACTGCTTGCTATGCGATGACTTTGAAATGGCATTTCAAGGTCATTCATTATCGTGATGTAAAAAAAAAAAAAAAAAAAAAGGAATTAAAAAAAGAACAGGTACTTAGAAATTTAAACTCATTGCGAGGAGTAAGTCAAATGGTTAACTTATTTTATATACATTATGCGTTTTAACGATATTTGCATTTGTATGCAGTAATATTTTGTATTATCTGTTATGGTTTAACAGTTATGCATTAGTCATACAAAATGAGGAGAACTTGAGAAATTATTCGAGAAAACTTAAGATATATATTTCGTTTATCACGGAAATATTTTAAACGATTTTAATGATAATTGTGAGAGCCATTTTTTAGAAAATAAAATTTTCCAAAAACGTTCCATGCTAAGTAAGTTTGGGGTAGGGGATTTTATTGAAAATCTTTGTATTGTACTCTTGAAAGATGCTGAATTGAAACATCACATTTAGAAATTAAGAGAATTTTCGTTTTTCAGTTAATTTATTTAGGCACACATGCTCGAATACACACGTGCATTTTTCCTTTAGGATACGTCAAATCATATATTTCCGGTGGAATCTGTAAATAGAATTTTTTGTTGGAATACAGTACTTCCGCTACTTGCTATTACATAGAAGAGAAAGTAAAAACAGACAATGTAGATGTTTGATATGGAATAATGTTCTTTCAAGCGAAATACAACAAATTTCATGAAAATTACATTATTAATAATTTTGTACGTCTTAAACCTGAAACAAAATAAAAACGTTACTGGTTGCTTTTTCATTGCTTAATATTAATTATACTATTCCACTAAAAGCACCCGTTTAAAAAATTTAGAGCACCTTTTATAATATAAATTTTAATATTTTCCCAGATTTCGATTCCGTCAAGTCCGTCTAACTAAAATATTGCAGAAGTTTTTAATAAGCAGATCACATATCTGAAATGAAATTTCATATTATTCGAATTACATAAATAAGTGAATGGTGACAGCACATTAAAAAATCAACAAAGATTTGAAAAATGTAAACCACTAGCAATGGATATCTTGCAAATAGCAAATTCCACGAAAGTTTGATATAAATTGTGTGCTTTAATAAAATATAGACATTGAACGCAGTACGGTCTAACGGTTTCCTAATTGTACAAGTCATTTACAGTGAAGTGGACTTCACAGGTTATTTCCAGAAAGTTAAAGATTTACATCGCTTATGTCAGATATAAAAACGCACGATAGTTTAACCAAATTCTTACAGTCATTTATGAAAAAATAAAGGAATAACAAAAATGTTCAGAGAACACACAGAACGTAAATGCCAAGTTTGAGTTTTAACAATATTTATATCAGGATTGGGGCTAATTTTGAATGTGATTTGAAAAAAAAATTATATTTAATCACTTTTCTTTATTGTTACACCTATTTTTGGGAAAATCTAAAATAAGAAAAGCCTTCCATGCAAAGGCCACTTAGGGAGGGGCGTTTGTTGAAAATTGTGTGTCGTATCCCTAGAAGATTCTGAAGCTAAATACTAAATTTTGGTATGTAATGACTTTTCCATTTTGACTTGTGGGTTTAAAGACTTGCACGCACGTATGCGAACGCAAGCGCCTTTTACTAGAAGGAATTTTGGATCCAGGCGTCTCAAAATATTCATTGTAGGTGAAATGTCGCCCTCCGTGGTGTAATAGTTACCATGCTAACTTCATATATCCAAGGTCGCGGGTTAAACCCCGGCGGAGGACGATGGATTTTTTCTCGCGTAGAAATACTTAGCATGGCTTCCTTCGGAAGGAAAGTAAAGCCGTTGGTGCCGTATCTTAGGTTTTCGACACGTAAAAGAACCTCAAGCCTGATAAAGAGGCTTATGAGCAAAATTAAGCGGTCTTTCACGCCCAATTTAGAATGGGACGCTGAGAACCATAGCAGTTAAGGAACGTCCATAAATAAAACTCCATTTCCATTTGCATTTTGTAGCTAAAATCTTGGAATGTAACTTTTATTGCAAAAAAAAAATTTCTGTAACCTACTTATATATGTAATAAAGAAAGTAAAATAATTATTTCTTGCTTCAAATACATATCTAAAATAGAAAATTCCAGAACGAGCTGATATTAGACTAAACAAATTGGTGAGCTTTCCAGACAACTGTTCTATAGATTTTGGTTCCTCCCAAATACAGCAAGGATCTTGGCTTGTCAGCTTAGAGAAATGAAACAGCTCAGTGCTGCCAACTTGGTTGCGTATTTGCACTCAAGCCACTCTACCAATGTTTCCTTTTGCCCAAGTGGTAGAGAAAGTTTCCCAACTGTGTCTCCACAGCCGTGTTTGTCCGTGTACAGTGGACTAGCTACCCGTATCTCGCCTGTTCCCTTTCCAGCAATATGACTCTAATGCTGGTACACTCCCGGGGAAAAAATTTGATATGCTCTACTCACATGACTTCCCTACCTCTCTCCAGCAAATTAATGTTAGAAAGCTTATGCTTCTTTTTACTTTATACTAATCGAGAAAAAATCGGCATAATAGTCTTATTACTTGCTTCCTTGTAAGTAGAAACGAAATAAGGGAGTAGCAGGTTAAAACAACAGTAAAAGCTGGTTGCTATGTGACCAAAGTTCCTCTGTTTGTGTGGACAGGAGTCGACCAATTTCCGTATGAGAAAAGTATCTTTTTCAAAGCTGAAACCAAAAACAAGGAATACCTAAAAAACTATCGACTCCACGAAAAAAATGTATATAACATAAATTGTGTATTTTAATGTGCTCTACATTTTTATGCTAAGTTTTTATCTAACTTTTACGGTTTACCAGTTATGCAAAATTCCGTAAAATTCATCCACAATAAAGTACTCTTCAGAGGCTATTCCCAGAAAATTCAAGATATACATTGTATTTGTCAGGTAGATATCCTTAATATACTACCAATTTTGGTAGTTAACGGTCTTTTTGTTTTTGAGCTATGCTGTCCACAGACACACACACATATACACACAGGCAGACAAGCACACGGACATTTTTCTAAAAATGCTTTTTTTTTTTTGGATTCAGGGGGACCCAAAACTTGTATTTCCGGTGAAATCTCGGTATCGAAGTTTTGGGTGCATTAAAATACCTTCTCTATACACTATGTACATAGTGCGTATATAGAAAGTAAAAATATATTCAAGGATAAATATGAAGTGATTTATAGTAATCACATTGAAGGATACTACGAGAGTTGGGGTTGATTAGCGTAGCGTAATATTTTACATTCACATTGCTTTCAATATCCATTCATCTATGTACTTCATATAAATCAGACACGATTTTCATATATATAGCTCGTTGTAAACACAAGCGCAATATAGACATTAAAGCGCTAGTGAAATCTTTAAAAAGCGGGTCACTAAGTGTTGGCTGAAATTTTCTACTCTTTATATAACTAGAAACAAAAGAATGGGGGCTTAGCACTTCCAGAAGTTTGGGATAAAATATTGGAAAAATTTAACCCATATCAAGGATATCTCGAAAATGAGACTGAAAATTCTTGGTTATTAGTTCTGTCGATCTTTTTATTGTACACCAGTTATATCTGCTTATACAAAATCAATTCTGGATGGCGGGAATTCAGAAATTCCAACCCAAAAGTCTTATGTTATTTTAAGGAAATTGATAGAGCCAGTTTTCAGAAAGTATACATTAGGAAAGAGTTTTCCAAACAAGGTTTGATTTGGGGTGGCGTATTTATCTTCACATCCTTGGAGTACATTGAGTTTAATAAAAGTTTGGTATTAAGAGAATTTTAATTTTTGAGTTACGCTTTTTACAGACAGACAAACAGCATGGACCTTTTTCTAATAATTCTTTTTTATTCAGCCTCAAATATGAGTTTACAGTGAAATCTCAATATGTGTTTTGGGTGAAATATAATACTTTGCATGGCTGGTCCTGTGGCTCTGTCGGTGGAGTGTCTGTCTGTTGCGTGAAGCGTCATGGGTTTGATTTCCGTCTGGGGTGTTAAAAGTTTTCTCTAGCTAACAAACTACTGAAGTTAAAGGCGATGCTTACATGGAAGAATTTAAGAACAAAAATACGTTCCCTACTTAGTACGTTTTTATTTTCTCTAGCACTTAATTGTCTAACTTGCAAATAGGCGTTCCAGAACAAGATACAAATACTTATGCATAACTGTAACAGCAAGATGCCCTTGAGATTAATACTTGACTAATTCGGATTCTTCCGTCTAAAGTCGGGATTCTTCGTTCCCTAATAAATACTGGCAGCACGACAGTGGACAGATTCCTTCTCTCCTCCTATATTATAATCAGCTATGCACGCTGAATTCGTAACGTTGAAGAATAATGCATTTAGATACTTTGTATTATAATTACTGCCCAATATAGACTAGATTGAGATGTATACGATTCGTTACATAAATTCAAATTCATAATGCTCATTAACTCGTCTTAAAGTAATTCACATCCAAATTCATCATACCAGAGCCTGAGTCCCAAGGATACGACACGAAAATGTTCAAGAAAATCCCCCACTGCAAAACACCCTTTACATGGAGTAGTTTTCGAATGCTAGATTTTCTCAAAACGATTTGGATTAGAATACCGTACGTAAAATATATTTATAAGACTGATAAAATGTATATCCTGAATTTATTGGGAACAGCCTTTGAGGTTCTCTTCATTCTAAATGACTTTTGCATAACTGGTAAATCGTAAGAGATCCAAGAACGTAGATGTCTTAAAAAGCACAATATATTCCATATATTTTTTTTTGTATATGATTATATAATTCCGAGCTATTCCCTGTTATTTTTTTCAATTTTAAAATATTTATACTTTTCTCAAATGGGAAGTCGCCATTCGTTTCATATCTATTTTGTTTTAATCCTAGCATTTAAAGATAAACGAATTTCAATTGTAACACCATCATATAACAGGTTTGATTATCGCTTTAGACTAGTATATTTCCTTATTTCCCGTCTACTTACAAGAAAGCGAGTTATAAAACATTTATGCTAATGTTTATCTTTACCAGCATGAAGTAGGTAGAAGAATAATCTTTTTTAAGAATAGTTTATTTACAGAACAGGTACAGAAAGTCATGCGAATAGAACACATCAGATATTTTTATTTTGAAATTAATAGCGTTCATGGTTAAAATATAAGTAAACTTAAAGTTTTGTACCGGAATAAAACTAAAGATTTTTTTTAATTCAGTAAACCAGAGTTTTACTTTTCAGTGTACAACTTATCATTACTACATAAAGTAATTAGGTTATTAAATTAAATCAAATTGCAGAGTATTAAATTAAAGCTTTACTTTAATCTACTCGTTCAATATTTAGAAACATATACAACAACAAATAGTAATAAACCTTTTATCAGTGACTAACATGTAAGAAAATATTTGAAACTATGAGGGATAGGGAACAATTATATTTCAAATTTTAATTATTTCATCAGTATCTTAAATAAAACTTCGAAGTCATAGCTAATCGTTTGTAATCAAGTATTTTATCTGTAACCACCTTAAGCTGCTTCCTAGCGTGTCAGAAGGATGCGTTAGGGACCTTTCTGCGCCTGCAGTAATCTAATTAGGCATCCTTTGTGTTTGCTCGCTTTGGCAACGGTGTCAAATTATGTCTCTAGTTTTAAACCGAACATCTGCAGCATCAGAATTCTGAACTTACAAACACTGGCCAGAGCTGGGACATTTACCCTATCGTTTGTTTTCTTAGCATCAAGCGCCCCGCTTTGATTTATTTATTGCTGCTGCCCCCTCCTCCCCCGAATATGTATTCCGTACTCAAGGGAAAACGGATCTGGCGTGTCCTGTAAGCGAAATAGGATTACAGACTTAATACAGCGTATCGCACATTATCACAAACATTTTCTGATGCCAAATACGAACTTACCAGAGATGGAAAACCGCTGCTGGCTGATTCTGAATAGCGTGTTAAATTCTGTGATATATTTTATAGTAGGATTTGCCAGCTTGAGGATGTTGGATTAAATATTTTAAAATTAGTCTCTGTGAGAAATATAGCAGTACATTTATTTCATATTATATTCTCTACTACTTATATAGTGTAAAGTAGAGGAAATATTGATTAGTACCAAAACGAAAAGCCGGATAAATACCAAACTTGGCATTTAAGTTTGGTATCTCTCAGGGATGCGGCACAAAGATTTTCAAGAAAATTGTCATTTAGGAACTTATACAATCCTATAGCAACCACATTTTAAAATATTTGACTATCGGTTCAGCCTAGTGTATTCCCTTATTTCCCTTCTACCTATAAAACTGCTAATGTTTATCTCGATTAGCATAAAGTAGATAGAAGAATAAGCTTATTAACATTAATTTGTTACGAAGATGTAGAAACAGTCATGTGAATAAAGCACATCATGATTTTTAATCACAAATATTTTATTAAAGAAGTATGTCACAGCTAGATATGGTCAAAAATACTATATTACAATATAAAATGATTTATAGTGATTACATTTATGCAACACAGAAATGTGGTAGTGTAATATAAATCTAAAGTTTATTTCGAATAATGCGAATGAGGCAGGATAAACTTTAGTGAACATGATCTCCGAAATACGCAATAATATAAACAATAGTAGGGAAACCCTGTAAATGTAATACATCACTTCTCTTAGTAAGGCTTCCTTTAAAGGCTCGTTTAGAGTCGTCTAAAAATATGAGAACACGAAATAGTGATGGTCGGTATATAGGCTTGGAGTCACCTTTAGAGGCGTTCGAAGAAGAAGAGGCGCCAGTAGGAAATGTTTTCATTAGCGTCCGCAGAAATAACGACCCCTCCGTGTATTTTTATGCTGTTTTCCTTTGAGCAGAGGGAAGCAATAACAATAAAAACAGCTTTTGTGAGAAGCGACGGCGGAGCAGAGAATCCTTCTTCTTCTTCAGTTTTACTTCTCGTGCAGACTTCACTCAATTTGCCAGTCCCTTTTAAAAAGCTGTACACAGAATGCTTTGTGTACGATTTACGAGTGTTGCTATGGAAACCGTAGTTAAAATGCTTTCCTGTGCGTTAAATGTTTCCATAGTTACCTCACCATTTGCCTTGGCCATGCTTTTTAAGTATGACCTTCGCCCCCACTAAGGTCTAGCTCGAAATAATAAGTATATCTACACATAACTTCAGTAAAGTTTGGTATTCATGGAGGATCTTTTAAATACGAACCCTTCTTCCTCAGAAACAGACCTTTGATGCAGTCTACGAGAGGTATAAAATTCCGGTTTACCAGCATAAACTCCAATCTTGGGTCTTCAGATTTATACAGGCTTTAGCGCTAGTGCGTTTAAATGCATGACGTCATTTATTAGTTCAGCTAACCGCTTGTCTCAAAGGGGAGGTGGGAATTTGAACGGTTTGCACTGCCGACGTCGTAGACAGGTTGATGCACTGGGTAGAGCAGAACTGCTTTTATGTTGTTTTAATTTAAGATTGTAGGTTTATTCCTTACTGGTGTAAAGAATATGAAAAACCGTTTATTGTAATGGGGAAGTTGTGCCATTAAAACTCTCTATGTTACCATAACCGTAGAATTGTTTGAGTAACCTATCAGCAAAATGCCGCAATTGCGGATATTTGAAACGCAAGTGAATGCCCCAAATGTAAATACTGGAAAGGTGCGATAAAAGTCCCATTCACTAAGTTTCCCTCAAAACTGTTGACATCCACCCCTTCTATTCATCGTTCGCTAGTCCGATGCAAGCAGCAATGTGTGATAAACTCGCAATTTAGTGTTGACGTCATGCGCGGACAAACGACTGGTGGCAAAGGCCGAATAAATAGGTACTTGCCGTCGCCCTCCGTGGTGTAACGGTTACCATGGTAATCTATTGTACCCAAGATCGTGGATTCAACCCAGCGAAGGGCGATGCATTTTTACTTTCTCTGCACGTACTATGTATATAGTGTATAGAGAAGGTATTGTATTGCACCTAAAAATTCTATACCCAGATTTCTCCGGAAACACATGTTTTGTGGCCTCCCGAATCCAAAAGAAGCATTTTTAGAGAAATGTCCGTGTGTCTATGTGTAAAGTATAGCTCAAAAACAAAAAAGTCCGTTATAAACTAGGAAATAGGCGCTGAAATCCTCTGCATTCGGAATAGCCTTTGTACAACTGGTAAATCGCTAGAGAGTGAGAGAAACTTACTACGAGGGTCGTTTTTTTTTCAACCTCCGATAGGCTATAAATAAAAAACAAATTCATAGAAAACAATTATTTTATTACTAAACGTTTTGTACACTTATGTTTACTTTTCAACATAATCACCGAAAAGATTGAGATATTTATCGCACCTGTGCCCAAGCTTTGCAGTACCCGCCTCAAAAAATGTTGCCACCAATGAAGATCTTCGTTGATTTGAAAGTGCTGCCCTTCTAGCCATATCTTCAGTTCAGGGAAAAGGTGAATGTCGCTGGGTGCCAGATCAAGACTGTACGGCGGATGATCAAAAATTTCCTATTGAAATTGTTCAAGGAGCCGTTGGGTTGTGCCAGCAGTGTGTGGACGAGCGTTGTCATGGATCAACACAAGTCAGTATTCCCCTTCGTTTTATTTTAATGGCTCTCCCTAAACGTCGTAAAGCACGAAGATCTTCAAAACAACGTCAATGCTCATTTGAAATAATTGATGGCAACATTTTTTTGAAGCGGGTATAACAAAGCTTGTGTACAGGTACGATAAATGTCTGAATCTTTTCGGTGATTATTTTGAAAAGTAACTATAAGTGTACAAAACTTTTAGTAATAAAATAATTGTTTTCTATGAAGTTGTCTTTTATCTATTGCCTATCGGAGGTTGAAAAAAAACGGCCATCGTATGTAGATTTCGCCAAAATACAAAATTGATTTCCCTTTACATTTTTGTTTTGGAGCTAACCGTTTCCGAGATATACCTGTTAATGGCCTCTTTTGGCAAATAGAAAGTCGTCCGTGTTTTTTGTTGTTGTTGTTTTTATCCTGACATGTAAAGAAGCGAATTTCAACGACAATTGCCTATTGACAGCTTTTAAAACATTTATCTATCGCTGTAGCATAGCGGCTTACCTTAGTTCCCTTCTAATTATAAGGAACTAAGTAATATGACAATTCTCTCAACACTTATATAGAATGTCGTCGTCTATTTCTGTTTTGTTTTGCTCCTGGTTATGAAAAGAGAACGCCATCGCACCAGCTTTCAAAAGATGTAACTATGGTTTTAGCCTAGTGTTTTACTTTATTTCCTTTCTACCTACAAGGAAGTAAGAATGTAGTAATACTATATCTGTTAATGTTTACCTGGATTAGTATGAAATAGAAGTATACATTGTAAGTTGTTATTGCTGTATGTCATCTCAAAAACCATTTGAGATTATATTGTGGTTAACTGGGAGATATGTGAATCAGTTGGGAAATTTAATACCAAATCGGTATGTTGTGATGGCAGCTCAGTGATTAGGGCAACTCGGCGGAGACCAGGAGATCTGTGGTGCAAATCCCGGTTATAATATTAATTTTTTCAATCTGACTCTACTTCATGTTTTACACACGGATAATGTGGTAGAAACTCTAACATTAAAGCTAGATCTATTTCTTCGATGCGTGGTGGCATGTATGCAAAATTAAATTGAAATTGTCTTTCATTTATAGACGCCCTTGAACACAATTCTCAGCGCCCCATTCTATGTTGGGCACGAAACACGGCTTAATTTTGTTCTTTATCACGCTTGAGGTTCTTTTATGTGCCGAAAATCTACAGCACGGGACCAACGGCTTCACTTCCCTTCCGAAGGAAGCCATGTAAAGAAATTTCACGCTCGAAAACAGCTGATGTGCTCCATTTACATGACCTACTCTAAATCTCGCTAACAGTTATTGTTAATAAGCTTATTCTTCTATCTACTTCATGCTAATCGAAATAAGCATAGCAGAAACTGTCCACTTAGTTCCTTATATGTAGAAAAGAAATAAGGGAATACACAAGGCTAAACCGCCAGTCAAATGTTTTAAAATATGGTTGCTGTGTGATTGAAGTCCGTTTCTTTGACAAGTTCTCTGATGAGAAAAGTTTTAAGTACTTTAAAGTTGAAACCAATGACAAGAAATTAATCGAAAATGGTCAATCCGCGGAAGAAATGTTTATGACATAAATTGTGTGTTTTTACGAGATTTACATTTTTTAAAGTAAGTTTCTGTCTAACACTTGCGGTTTACCAGTTAAAATTCTGCAAAGTTCATCCAGAAAACAGAGCTCTTTCGTGACTATTCCAGAAAATTCAAAATATACGTGCTATTTTTTATTTAAATATCTTAAATATACGATATTTTAATCAAAATCATTAGAGCTATTTTTGAGAAAACTAAAATTATATAATTTTTTTCCATCTAAAGGATAGTTAGGTGTGGGGGAATTTTCTTGAAAATCTTTGTGTCGCATCCTTGGAAGATACTGAACTTAAACATCAAGTTTAGTATTAAAGCGACTTTTCGTTTTAGAGCTATGTTGCACACACATGCACGCACACTGACATACACACACACTCACACACACAGACACGGACCTAGTTCCAAAAGTGCCTTTTTTTGGATTCAGCGGAGTCCAAAACATGTATTTCCGGTGAAATCTCGGTATCGAATTTTTGGGTGCATTACAATATTTTCTCTATACACTATGTACATAATACGTTTAGAGAAAGTAAAAAGAACATTCGTTGTCACTTCGTAAAACGCGTGTAAGGAAGCCCTGAAAAGAAATACCATCACTTCATTTCCAGCAGCGTCATTTTTAACTTTGTAGAAATGAATAACTTTGAGCACATTGTTTACCAATTCCACCTACTCTGCTGCCGTGAAGAAAAGAAGCAGAGGTCTGTTTTCAGTTGCCTCGGAGAACCAGCAAGTTACAATTTGCCGTATATTAGAAATAAATAAAGCTGATGCAACCATAGTAACGCCTCAGAAAGCTTTGTGTTTATGGATGCTTTCTCAAGGAAAAAAACAAGGGAGGCCATGTTTTCTTGCTGGCACAATCGCTCACGTTGCGAGAATGTTGAATAAAGGGCTCTCTCTACCTTCTCCGATCGTTTTCCCATCCATCCGTTCGCATCTGCTGGCTTCCCACGTGCTGCTACTCTTTCCCACCTTTCTTCTCGCATTTTCTGAAAAATGAACTAGCTTTCTCCAGTTGCGTTTGAACTAACGGGGGTTCCCCACACGCCCAGTTAAATAATGGCAAATTCCTTCTGTTTATTACTCTCTCAAATACAGCCACTTCTAACAGAATAAATGAAAACACATGGTGTCTATTCAGGAATTGTTGTAGAATTATAAAGCGTGGATAGCAAACTTAGTCAAATATCATCTGTATCATTTACAACAATAATGAATAATAGAAACAGTACCATTGAGGCAGTTGGCTCAGGCGTTTCGTCTAGGACTGACATTCGCTCCCTGGACCTGGGTTTTTTCGTGGTTTACCTGGGGTCGCTTAGGCAGATACTAGATTGCTGTATATCTATCACAGTTCAGTTCACCTTCATTCCTTCATTTCATTTCCTTTCTTCATCTTGACTTGTGCAGGGCGACATTTTCTTTTAACCGTCTTCTTCCTTTTCCCTCCATTGTGGTACTGGTTTGTTGTACTAGAGGGTGTTTTTGTTTTATTTCTTAACTTGAACTATTTTACCTATTTTTGTAACTTATTTTATCCTTTTACCTCAACCAACCTTTGTCTTATCCGGTGTTTATATCCACGCAGTTGCGCACACTTACCTAACATCACAATCCAGATGTCTGTTTTATGTTGGCAGTACTGGTTTAGTTCAATCTGGTTTTTAGTGACAAATTATTTTAACCCTTTTTTATGAACCATTGTTTTTTTTTCTGGTTTTATTATTTTAATGGAACTTCTATTTTTAATTTTAGCTATTATTTTTACTCTGATCACTTTCATCATAATTTCAACTGTGTACTTTTGCCGTTTAAGCTATTTTAAGGACGCTGATAGCCACGGAGTTTGTCGCGGCGTCGGTGTCTCGTACCTGCAGTGTCCTCAGCTCCGGTGTTGATGTAGGTTCCAATCCTAATCTCCTAATGAAACTTGTATGTGGGTGAGAGTAATATATTAAAAACACTGCATGTTCCCTTACGACAGGAATTTATTTAAATCTTGGATTTAAACGGGCGGCTAGCTTGTTCCTTTCAAACACGTTATAAATAAATGCCATCCCACCACTTAATTATTAATGAGGAGCCTAATCTAACCCTCTGCCCATCGCTCCCCCACCACGTGCGCACAACTCAAGCGAGACAATTATAGAACAAAAATGAGCGTACAGTGTAACCACATAAGAGATCTGCCTTGCCTTAAATACTAAATCTGGGTGACACCAACTTTCGTGCCATAAAATGTAACATCATCCCTTATTGGTTCTTAGTTAGCATCACCTCACAAGCTATGAGAACAAATAGTGCCAAGTTCTAACGTCATAGCGTGCACATGTCGCGTTTGGTTCCTTCTCACTTTAACACCTTTCTTGCCTTGTCTGTTTTCCAGCTCCCTGTGTTACTTGGAAGACAATTCACTATTCCTATCTCACTTCTTTATATGTCTATTCTTTTCTATCATGCATCCTTTAGCCTAAACCCTGTGTTTGTTAGCAGGTGGTGGTTGGTGAACTGCAACCTGGAATTGCGCTGGCTCGCCTCGCCTTAATTACCTAAGTTTCACGACTTACATTTATGCATATTTCTACTCTTGAATATTTACAATTATTTTCTCTTACTTTTTATAAGTTAATAATATTATGTACATTTTCGCTTTTTCTATATTTTGTGAGCATGTGGTATGTGCTCCTACAAGTTGAGCACCAAAACTTCCCAACCATCATCTTCTTCATCTTTCATGTGTGCGGTAGGTGTGGCTTGAGGCTCTACATGCAGATGGCATGGTTGCTTGCTCCGTGTGAAACTCTTTTCGCGCTTGTTGAGGCTAGGTGCTGTTGTAGAGGCATTCTTTTGGCCTCCCGGTTCTGTGTAGCCTCCGTGGATCTAGTTTCTATTAGGGACTTCCGTGCGTCTCTGCGCTTAGCTCCGTCACTTCCTGTGTGCTAGCCTGTGGTTTCTCCTCCTCTCATCCCATACCTCGGAGGGTCGTAGGCTGCAATACATTCCTACTTGGTCGTAGTTGCCGAGGTGTCCCCCGCTGTTAATGCTCTACCCTCTAGAAGCAGTATCTAAATGAAAATTTACATGGTGTAGCAATTGCATTACCTACCTCACTTTGATAATGATAGAGTGATCGATTATCCACGCCTGGTTGTTGATCTTAATAATATAAATAACCTGCAACTCATATGTATCTGATGTATGAATTATATTTTAAGTAAATATTAAGAAATAAAAAGGAGGTAAAGGCCTAGATAAGCTTAAAATGAAAAAAAAAATTAACATAAAATATAATTACATTCGATGTCTAAAATAATGAATACATAACAAGTTACAGAGTTTAATATGGTTCACGCATATAATAATAACTCAATGGCACGACAGCTCACATGGAACCTTAGCCTACCTCTCGGCCGCTGCGTCCCCCATCTCGGTCCACGACAGACGTCATGGTTGGGGTGCAGTATTGGAGACTGGTCAGCGCCTCAAACACCCCGGCCGGTTAATGCGGTCCTCATGACCTGGAGCCGCTACGTCTCCATCAAGTAGCTCCTCAATTGCCCCATCCTAGGAACCTCACGAGGCTGAGTGCACCCCGGTCCAGGTCTCCCAACGGGGAAAAATCCCCACGCCGGTACCAGGAATCAAACCCAGGTCTCTCGCTTGACAAGCAGCTGCGCTACCATCGCGCTAAGGAGACGACTGTTCACGCATATAGGTGCAGTAAAATAAATACAACGGATAGGTTAAGTTACCAGCACTGAATGCTGAAGTTCACTTTCCACCTTGACAGTATGAACGGGAAGTGGATCAAAAACACAATCGTTGGAAAAAAAATGGTACTGTTTGCGCATATTGAAGCCTTCTTGTTTAATTTAAAAACCCTGTATACAATACCTATGTAGTACATTCGTAACCTGGATAGGAATTCAACTTTTGAGCTTCAAAATATGTAGCATATATGAATTTGTTTTTTGTAGAGAAATTCGGGTGATATATTTATATAATAATGAGGAATGTGTGAAGAATATCTATGAAATAGACAGTCATGTGACTTAAATTTGTGCGCCTAACAATGCTTTACTATACTATTTATTTGTCTGCATAAGTTAAGTAATACTAATAGTCACTTATACAAAAAATGGATTGAAAGGTTGTGATGCAAGTGAAAGTTTATATACGAACGACAGAGAATTTAACAGTTTTCACGACTATTCAATTAACATTATCTAGGATTTGGCTACAATGTTTTATGTGATATTAGTTTTATATTTATAAATAATGAAATAATTCGAATCCATAACTAACATAAGTGAAAATGTCTTCACACGTTCACAAATGAGACATAGCTGCTCTCCTGCGCGTGCTGAACCGGTAAGCAAGATTCCCTTCCTGGGAGAGAAGTGAGCAGGTGTTATGGACTGTGATGTAGCCTATAGTGAACACAGCATGATAAGTAATTATAAGACCTTAAATTACGATCAGGTCATAGCTAATGTGTATTTGTTAATACACAGAGGTTTTTTTGTTTGTTTTTTTGCATATTATTAACCTCATAGAAAAGAATAGCATAAAATGGTTTCCCTTTCTCTCTCTAAACCACAGAAATATGGTATACTGGTACTCGTCAAAGTTTATTAGCACGCGTCCTGTAATAATTCAAATGTATGATATTAAGTACAGTAACATGTTGTTTATAACGGTAGGTTTATATAAAAAGAGAGGGAGGGCGGAAGAAAATTGTAGATCCCAATAAATAGCATAATATAGCTGATATTAATTTAGTAGACATCCTCTTCAAATGTATGCTGACGTTATAACAGGCGAAGAGGTATATTGCTAGTTTTGCCTATGTTTACAAAGAAGAGAGGAAAATTGTTGAAGTTTCGGAAGTGATTTCTTTCCCTCAATAGCGTAATAAAAAGTTTGTCAATAGAGTAGTAAAGCACTGACCGAAAAAAAATATTCTATCCTGGGGTAACATATTTTTATTTTCAAGATCTGTTATTACTTTTCTGGAACTGCTTGGATTCAATATAAATGACTAATATTTCACTATCATAAGTAAAAAAGTATTTATTACAAAATTTCTCATTTACCTCAAAGGATGAATACAAAGAGTTATTAACAGATAAAATTAAACGCAAACATAACATAAAAGCTAACCGATCAGGCTGCTTGTGATTTCAGTTGATGGAAGATTTGCTCTGTGTTCCAGGGGCATTAAATCCATAATTTTGATTATTTTTTGCCACTTGCCGAAAGGAATGGCTCAGACAGCATCTAAGGCACATATTCTGGAAGAATTGGGTCCGATCCCTTCGACCGGCCATCTTCATCTTGTTATTTTCTCTAACGCGTGTGTACATACAATGTGCATAGTAGCTAGATAAAATATTTTATTCCACCCAAAAATTCAATGTGGAAATTTCACCAGAAATATATATTTTGAGGTCCCCTAAGTTCAAAAAAGCATTCTTAAAAAGGTGCATGCGCGCGCACGCGTGTGTGTGTGTCTGTGTCTGTGGCAAGCAGAGCTTAAAAACGAAAAGGCGTTTAATTACCAAACTTGATATTTATCTTTAGTATCAGCCAAGGATGCGTTACTAAGTTTATTAAACTAATCCTACCACCTAAACTACCTTTACATGGAAACAGTTTTGAAAATTATGTTTTTCTGAAAAATGGCTATAACAATTTTGATTAAAATGTTGTATGCTGAAGATTTTTACATCACAAATAAATGTTTATTTTGAAGTTTCTGTGAGTAACCTCTGAAGGCTTCTTTTTTTTTTTTTGGATGAGTTTTGCATTATTTCCCATAACCGTTAAACTGTAAGAGATATACAAAAACTTGACACACACACTGAAGATTTCTTTAAAACACAGAATTGATGTCATATACGCTTTTCTTGTCGAGTTGACCGTTTTTGGGACACTTATTGTTATTAGTTTCAGATTGAAACTACTTAACCAGATAGCGACCATCTTTTAAAAGATTTCACAATCGCTTTTGCCCAGCTACTGCCTTATTTCATTTCTACTTACAAGGAAGTAAGTAATAAGACCATTTCTGGTAATTTTTTCTGTATTAGCATGAAGGAACTAGAAGAATAAGCTTTTCAGCAATAATTTGTTGCAGAGATATAAAAAAAACTCATGTGTATGGAACACATAACATATTTGAAATTTCGTACTCAAGATATAATCTTGCGTTTAAAGTAGAAAGTATATAATGTAGGGACTAAGGGATGCAGAAGGAGGGAAGAGATTAAGAAGGAGCCTAGAGCAAGCTTCATCTCGGCCAGGAAGTCGTCAATCTGAGGAGAACACGACGTTCCTCTTGATGGATGACGATGTCCTGGTACCAAATCCTCCAGCCGTCAGCACCATGTCCCTCCAGGAATTCATAAGTACTCTTCACATTCTCTCTGTCACTCACTTGTCAGCAGAAAACATACGACTGATGATTCCACATGTGGACACATTTTCAGTGAGTGAATTGTCTGAGATCATCTAGAGATCGTATGTGCAATTGACTCACTTTCTCACACAATTGAAGTTCACACAACCCTCATACACCAACCTAAGTAAGAAAAATCTGATGTGTTCCATTCACATGACTTTCTCTACATCTCTACAACAAATTATTGTTAAAAAGCTTATGCTACTATTTACGTCATGAGAAAAAATTAGCAGAAATAGTCGTATTACTTGCTTCCTTCTAAGTAGAAGCGAAATAAGGGAGTACCATAGCTTAAACTGATCATCAAAAGCTGGCTGCTATATGACTGAAGTTCCTTTGTTTGTATGGACAGGAGTGGAAAAATTCCTGTATGAGAAAAATAGAAGTTTTTCAAAGTTGAAACAAAAAACAAGGGATATCTCAAAAACGATCAACTGCACGAAAAAAAAAGTTGTAACATAAATTGTGTGTTTTAAGCTGCTCTACATTTTTTGTGTGGTAAGCTTTTGTTCATCACTTACGGTTTAACAGTTATACAAAGTTTCGTGAAATTCATTCAAAGTAAAGTAGTCTTCAGATACTACTTCCAGAAAATTCAAGATATACATTTTATTTCTCAGGTAAATATCTTTAATATGCGACATTTTAATCAAAATCGTTACAACCGTTTTTGAGTAAAGGGTAGTTGGGGGTGGGGGGATTTTCTTGAAAATCTTCGTGTCGCATCCTTGGAAGATAACAAACTTAAATGCCAAGTTTGGTGTTCACGGTCTTTGCGTTTTTGCTATGCTGTCCACAGACACACACAGGCACACATGGACCTTTTTCCAAAAATGCTTTTGTTGGATTCAGGGCGACCCAAAACATTTATTTTCGGTGAAATCTCGGTATCGCATTTTTGGGTTGAATGCAATACCTTCTCTGTACACTATGTATATAGTGCGTGTAGATAAAGCAAAAAGCTGATGTGTTCCGTTCACACAACTTTCTCTACATCTCTGTAACAAATTATTATTAGTAAGCTTATTCTTATATCAACTTCAAGCTAATCCAGATAAACATTAGCAGAAACAGTCATATTACTTGCTTCTTGGGTTTTCCTTGGTACGTAGGCGAATGTTGAGTTTGTTTGTCATCTACTACGATTTCCTATCCATAATTTTCCTTATATTCCGTTTCTTTCTCGTGTTTTGAATTGCATCTAGACTTCGTGGCCTGTGGCGGTGTCGGACAGGTGGCACGGGTGCTTGCTTAAAAGAAAGAATATTTCCCGTACACATTGGATTACTTTGTGAGGGGTGAATTGAGCAAGCAAAATAATACAAAGGCCCTTCCTCCCAAAGAACAGAATTTTTGCCCAAAATTCAACTTTTAAGAACAAAACAGAATAATGGTTCCAGGAACAATACTTTTAGTATACGTTTATACTCACAGAGAGTGTTTCTTAGTTAACGGGTCACTCATTGCTCCCCTGTAGGGAACTCCAGCACCGTATACGGTCTTTCATCCTAGGACTCTTAGGGACTTCCGCAGACCTCTGTAACCTGCCTGCGACATGTAGCCTCCTGTGGCTCTTTTACTTCATTTCTTTCTCCTGAGGGTGGTAGCTGGAATAGATCTGGTAGTCTGCAGTCCGCGAGGTAACTCCCTCTATTATATAAGCTATAAGTACGAATAAATACAATTTTTTTGCTTTAAAATATATTCAGACTACTGAAAGATTAATTTTAACAGCAGGTTTTTTTTTAACTATGGTTGTTCTAACTCCTGCTCTTCATACAACCTATATAAAATAAGAATTATTTAACAGCCTTTCGGTTTAGATTTAAGGTGTAAAAATATTTTTTAATTAAAAGAGTCTCTATACGTTTGCTTCGGATGGTCCTGATAAAGCATTTTTTGATGAAACGTAATACTACTTGATAGAGAAGGTAAACATTATTTATTTACTTATTTATTCGTTCAGAGAGTCTCTAATCTTGTATTTCCAGTGAATGGAGTGTCATTTCCTCATTGGCATGTAGTAGGGAAGGCAAAGGTTGACAGCGTGGAGTGATTAACGCGGTCCACTGCGCATTTATAGTGCGCAGATTTAGTTACGGACATATCCTTTGATAATGACTGCGACCATACACGTTTTTGTCATGCTATGAGGCGAGTTTCACTAGCAGCCAGTTGTCTTATCGTATTGCTTTATGAATATAAAGCAGTTACTCCCACAATGAGAAGAAGAAGAGCAAAAAACAAAAACACACGGACGTTTCTGCTAACCACCTTAACAAAACCCGTATCTAGGGACTAACGCACGTTCACAAATTGTGTGGGTAAAACTTTTCGGCGCTTCCTGCATGGATTTCTTTTTTGGTGGGTGCTACAAACTGCGTGTGCTTTCGCAAATAGCTGGGCGAGAGAGAGGGGGGTGGTGGCGTTTCTAGCAAGAGGATTTAGGCGCTTTGTTTGATAGTAGGGGAGGGAGGGGCTGTTGTAATCCTTTGTAGCATCGGTTTTGGTGGTCTGTTCAGGCCCGGCTCGGCTGTAAACTCGTGTTAATTAACATTACATCCAAAACTGTAAAACCAACATGTTCAAGAATCCAATAACACTTCTGCAATATTACAGGGAAAAAATAATTGAGGGTGGTTTTACTTTGTCTACCACTTACATTTGGAAAGTAAGCAAAGTACTGAATTCCAGCAAAAAAAGAAAATATTAATAATGCCAAGATTTCACCATAAATACAAAATTTAGGCCCCCAGAATTCGAATAAGCATTTTTAGCAAAAGATTCTTGCTTTTGTGAGTGTCTCTCTCTGTCTCTCCCTGTGTGTATGAGAATGAAACATAAATCTAAAAAGAAATGTTCGATAAATTCCAAAAGTTCGTATTTCAGTTTCAGATTTTCCAGGGATAGGGTACGTAGATTTTCAAGAAAAATTTCGTCATCGAACTATCCTCTACGTGAAAATTTTTACTTATTTTAATTTCCTCAAAAACGTGTAACGTGTTAGTATCCTTAAAACACATTTTTTTTTTCAAATTATTATATAGTTTTTGTTCTTTTATAAACTTTTGTTTATACATTAGAAATAACTATGTATCTCGTGTATCTATCTACATCTATTCCCACTGTAAATATACTGAAGGAATTGCTGAGAAAACCAATGTTTTGAAACATTTTTAAAAAGCATAGCATACTTATCTGCTGCGTAAATTAAACCGAAAATAAATATTAATATAAAGAAAACGAATTAAATACACAGGTAAGATTTAAATTTTAAAAATCAACATCTCATATTTCAATTGTTGCAAATTTAGAGGGTTTAATACAGTGCAGGTGTATATATGCAGTAAAAGAGACAAAACATGCAGATAAGATTGCTTACCAGTCCTTTAAACTATTGACACCATGAAAGCAAGTATTGGAAGTGGATCAAAAAGTTCTATCCACAAAAATTCATTTTAAAATTTTTATTGCAGGCTGCCACATATTTGTATAAATGATGGTTATTAACTTCACTAACTTTCAAGAAATTAAACATTTTCTTGTGCTGCTCCTTAAAATGGTTTATCGATATTAATCTCATACATTAACGTAAACATAAGCCTCATTAATTGGAGTATAAATATTATTTTGCATTTTCAAAATGTATAGAAAACTTTTGATATGTTCCACTGATATGGCTCTATCATTTTTTTATGGATATGCAATTATTTACACGAAATCTTTTTTCTATCTATTTTATATAAATTAGAATATATCTTAACATAAAAAGGTATATTACACATTTCGTTATAGTTATAAAGCCAATAGTGATTGTCAGGTGTTTAAGAACTAGGCGCTATATACTAGCCTTTCTTTCCACGCAATCGCCAGAAACACGTGGACGTCTTAAGAACTTTAAAAGAATAAAAAAGTATTGAAAGCTTCAAACCTTTAATAACATTCATCCAGAATAGGCATGTCTTCAGAGGCTATTCCCAGAAAATTGAGGATGTACATTTTATTTGTCATGTAAATATCTTAAATACAAAAGATTTTAATCAAAATATTTAGAGCCGTTTTTGAGAAGATCAAAACTTTAAGACTTTTTACAATTTAAAGGGTACTGGAGATTTTGTTGAAAGATAGTAACTCCATGGCACAACAGCTCACCTTGGCCTACCGCCCGGCCACTGCGTCCATCTCGGTCCACTACAGACATCATGGATGGGGTGCAGTATTGGAGACGTGGTCAGCGCCTCGAGCCATGACCTGAAGGCGCTACTTCTCCATCAAGTAGCTCCTCAATTGACCCCCAGGGACCTTACGAGGCTGAGTGCACCCCGGGCTAGGGAAAAATCCCCATGCCGGTACTGGGGATCCAACCCAGGTCTCCCGCTTGGTAAACAGCTGGGCTACCACCGTGCTAAGGAGACGACCATCCTTGGAGATACCGGTCTTAAATACAAAGTGTGGTATTTAACGATCTTTTCGTTTTTGAGCTATGCTGCACACAGACACACACACATAGACAGATAAACACACAGCCATTTGCTGAAAATGGGGAACTAAAATGGGTCTGAATGTTTACAATTTAAATCCTCATTATTGTAACGTCATATATTATTTAAAGGCGTTATGAGATGAAGCTGTTATAATATCTGTTTAACGAGCAGAAAGGTATTTATGAGTTACAAAATAAAATACCTAACAGTAAGTTTTATAATGTCTTATTCTGCTAATACTTCTTTTTCTGCTTTGTTTCAGGTGAGTAAGAGTAAACATTTAAATCTGAAGACGGTTAAGGTAATCTGTATTACTAATTACTGTTTTTGAGTTTTATAATACCAATGACTTGTGTTTTAATTGGGTTCAGTACAGACTAAATTGTGATGTAAACTATAGAGTTATATGTTTATTTAATTTTTAGATTTAAAACAAAATATAGCAGATTACGTAACCGATTATAAGCTAAGAATTAAAATAACAAAAGAACATCACACTTTTTTTTTTGTAACTTAATGTCCTTTAACCTGGTTGGTCATATCGGAGGATGGATGAAACTGATTAAATTATGCTTATATGATCTCAAGTTACTTAACATTCGTTTTCTCAGTATAAGGGAAAACCCCGAAAAAACACCCTAAGCGAGATTCGAACTCGTGACCTGTTGAACGTGAGGCAGACATGCTACCAAGGCGGACATCACACTTCTTAAACATCTGATGTGTTCCATTCACATTACTTTTTCTACATCTCTGTAGTAAATTATTCTTAAATCGCTTACTGTTCTATCTACTGTCTGCTAATTGAGATATGCTTTGGCAGAAATTACCTTAATACTTAGTTCCTTCTAAGTAGAACGGAAATTAGGGAACTCACTGGATGTAAGCGATAGTCAAATCTTTTAAAAGCTGGTTGCCACCCAATTTAAATTGGTTCTTTTTGTACGACCAGAAATTGACAAATTGCTGTATGAGAAAAGTTTAAATATTTAAAGTTGAAACCAAAAACATGGAATATCTCGAAAATGGTTAACTCTACAAAAATTTTATTTGACATAAATTGCCATGTTTTCACGAGCTTTACTTTTTATGTAGTAATGTTTTGTCTACCATATACAGTTTACCAGTTATGGAAAGGTCCCTCAGAATTAAGAGGATCTCTGAAACTATTCCAAGAAAATTTCAGATGTGCGTTATATCTGTATCTAGGTATCTTTAATATAGATACGGTATTTTCATCAAAATTGTTAGATCCATTTTTGGAGAAAATCAACATTTTCGAATTTTTTCAATATAAGGAATAATTTGGAGTTGGGAAATTTCTTGAAAATCTTCTTATCGCATCCTTGGAAAATACTGAACTAAATATTAAGTTATGTATTTAACCGAATTTTTGTTTTGAGTCATCGTTCTCAGAGACATATACACACACAAATAAGTGAAACTTATTCTAAACACGTTTTTTTATTCAGGGGACCTTAAAACGTGAATCGTTATCGAGTTTTTGGGTGCAATACAATACCGTCTGTAGGAGACAAAAGAATAACGGGTTGGGTAATATTTTACGAGTAATTTACTTTCCATAAATATACCAATTGTGAGTGTTTTCAGGCTTTGTAGCCTGTTACTGTGTGTGCACTTCAATAATAAACACTTTAGTTTTTAAATCAGTTAATTTAAACTAGAGCTAATAGTGCAAAACTAAGTTTAAGGAGGTTAATAACCTCCCAGAGGTTACGCGGCATTGTTTTCGTATGGAAAGCTGCAACAAGAGCCCTACAAGTTCTACAATTTCACCGACAAAAGACAACGATGTAGTTTCTACAGTTCCAGCTAAAATGAATTCAGAACCTAAAGGTACGCATAGTTATGCCTCAGTAACACAAATGACACCATCTAAAGATCAGGCTATTGTTATAGATTCTCATAGTGAAATGACGCTATAAGAATATGTTTGAGCCATAGGTAAACTAATCGATCCACGTTGCATCAGAGTTGTTTCACGCATTTCAAATGCAAGAATTTGCATGTACTTGGCTAATAAGACAATGGTACAAGACTTAGTACGTAATCATCCTAAAGTAAACATAAAGCATGTATGCTAAGTATTAGAGCCCTCGTCACAAAAACGCAAAGGGTTATTCTTTCAAATGTTTGTCCAACAATTCCTAATCAGCTAATAGAACAGCAACTCGCAGTACTAGGGGTTAAGCCCACTTCATCTATAGTTCATATTCGTGCAGGAATGAACGAACCAGATTTTACACACATCCTAAGTTTTAGGAGACAAATGTATGTCAATCCTAATGACCTAGAAAGTATAATTTGTTTTACATGTAAACAGGAAGGGCACCTTGCAAGGCAGTGCCAGGCAAACGCTAATGACGAAGCTTTACCTATGGCAACAACTCAGGATAGCAATGAAAATGAGGCAACAGTTGCCGCGTTAGATTTGTGTGATGTTAACTTTCCTAACCTGAACAAGAAACAAAACACAAACGAATTAGATTTGTGTGCTGCTAACTCTCCTAACCTGAACATGGAACAAAACACAAACAGCTGTCTCTGATCCCAACACAAAGATGGTACCCAAGCAAAATATAAACGCGGAATCCTCTAATCATACTAAACATCCCCATGTTATGGATTCCTTTAAAATTGAGTCATTACACAAGCATACATCGAACGAAAACGCTGAAAACAGACAAGAGATGCCACTCACTCCCCTAAAACGTGTACACTCCACAAGTAGCACATCTATAACACAAATAGGAGAACAGGAGCTTTCTTCCTCTGAATCTTCTCAGGAAGACACACCTGATAACTGTGAAACAAATAACAACAGAGTCATCAAATACACAAAGAAAAAACCAAAAACAGATACTAAGAAAACAAGAATCAGCAACGAAATGTCACCGGTGTGGAAATTAATGGAAGCAAACCCATACGATTATTCTATAACATACCTACAACTACTTAGTTTTCTTGAAAATTCGGTTGGAATTTCAGACGTACAATCTTTGGCACTCAGTTATACCAGTGACCTTGAGGGCCTAGTAAACACAATAGAAAAGCTCTCTCCCTGTTTCACAGATCGTGGCATCAAAAACAGGTGCACTAGACTAATAAAGAAACTTAAGCAAAACGTCAACGTTACGGATTCCAATGAGGCCTAAATTTTACTTAACCAATCAGCTTACAAATTGCATTAAAAATATTACAATGGAACCTCAATGGTTTCTGGAAACAATACAAATATCTTCAACTTATTTTAAACAAAAGTAATCCCAACATTATCTGCCTTCAAGAAACCAATTTTAAGAAAATTACGTAGCTCACATGAAAACATACTCCTCATATTACAAGAATCGCATAGGCGCTTTACGGGCTAGCGTGGCGTTGTTACTTTTATTAAAGACAATATCCCACACAGAGAAGTAGAGATAAACACTTCTCTAGAAGCTGTAGCAGTTACAGTAAACCTATCAGTAACCATAACACTCTGTAACATTTACCTACCAAACAGCAATGAAATAGAACTAACGACACTACATAATTTATTGGAGCAACTACCCAAAGCATACATTGTTGTGGGTGACTTTAACAGTCACAACACTTTATGGGGTTCAAAATATACTAATCTACGCGGCAGAATAATTGAAAAACTATTAGATACAGCAAACTTAGTGTTACTCAACAATGGACAACCCACGCACTATGATTAAGCCAACAATTCGTACACCAGCATTAATTTAACATTCTGCACACCTGATATATGCCATTTCTTCAGCTGGGAAGTAACTAACTCTATTCAAGATAATGACCATCTTCCCATTATCATCCACAATATATTTAATACAGCTTCTCAGGTATTTACTACAATCAAATGGAACCTAAAAAAAGCTGATTGGTTAAAATTTAGAAAGTTATTTAGTGGAAATGTCCAAAGCTTAATACCTACAATTTCCTTTCAGAAGAAGAATATTGACGCAATTCTAAAAGAATTCACCGACTGTATTATTAGATCTGCAACAATAAGTATTCCTTAAACATCTATTACACCTGGAAAATGCCCTGTTCCGTGGTGGAATGAAAAGTGCAGGGAAGCTATAGCAAATAAAAATAGTGCTTTTAATCGCTTCAGACGGCACCCTAATTTAAATAATAAGCAGGAATTCCTAAAATATCGTGCAAATGCACGTAGGACCGTTAAACAAAGCAAGAAAGAAACATGGCTGACCTTCCTCTCTACATTAACTGACAAGACACCCCAGTCAATTTTATGGAACAAAATAAAGAAGATAAAAGGAGGGAATTATGCTGCCCAGATAACGGCTATTTGTAATCCTTATGATCACAGTATCAAAACTAATCCCGAAGAAATAGCCAACACCTTTGCGAATTTTTTTGCAAACGTGTCAAACCCACACCGAAATGATACACCATTAAACCCAGTACAAATAGTTAATATGAGTAAAAATACTAGCTACACTTACAACGATTCAATCAGTATTGAAGAAATGCAAGACGCTCTATTTGGTTTTAAAAGCACAAGTCCTGGCCCAGATAATATTCCTTATGAATTTCTTCAGCAATTATCTTCAGTTGGTGTAGAATATCTCACGAAACTATTCAATCATGCATGGGTGAATAATATATTTCCTTCATCATGGCAACACTCAATAGTAATACCTATTCTTAAACCAAACAAGGATATTCTACATCCAGAAAACTATAGGCCCATCGCACTAACATCTACTATGTGCAAAGTCATGGAAAAAGTAATAGATAAACGTTTACGGTGGATGCTGGAGAAGAACCACTTTTTCAGCCAATCTCAAAGTGGGTTTCGTCAGCTTCACTCTAAGATTGATAATTTAATTGTTCTTGAAACTGAAATCAAAGAGGCATTTAGTAATTCCCAGCACCTTTTGTGTCTCACCTTAGATATAGAAAAGGCCTATGACACACTTAATAAAAACTACATTTTAAAAGTATTACAAGATATAGATATAAATGTACACATGCTAAACTTCATCTCTAATTTCCTTCAAAACCAACAGATCCGTGTCAGAGTGAATGGCAGTCTATCTCACAGCGTAATAATAAATAATGGCGTTCCTCAAGGCTCAATCTTGAGTGTTACACTATTCATTGTTGCAATGAACAAAATAGCGAATCATGCTTTAGCACCAGCTAAAGCATGTCTCTTTACAGATGACGTTTTTATTTTTTGTTCAGGAAGAAATGCATCCACAACTCAAGAAATTCTACAGAAACCATTGCACTCAATTCAAACCTGGTTCAATGAAATAGGGTTCAAATTCTCTGAGCTTAAAACTAAATGTATCAAATTTTCAAGAGCAAGACGCGATGGAAATAAACCCAAGTTATTTATAAATGGCAAAACGATTGAAGTTGTCAGTTCTGTGAAAATACTAGGTCTAACATTTGATAAAAGACTAACTTGGTCTTCACATATAAAATTACTGGCAACAGATTGCAAAAAAAGGTCAAATATATTAAGAATTATCTGCGCTAGTAACTGGGGGTCCGACATAAAAGTAATTCACACGACATATAAAGCATTAATAAGATCCAAGCTGGATTACGCTTCAATAGTGTATAATTCATCAGCCCCTCGCTAATTAAAGATCTCGACCGCGTACAATCCGCAGCCTTAAGGATTGTTCTGGGAGCATACCATACTAGTCCAATCTATAGTTTACATATGGAATTAGATGAATCTCCCCTTGAAGTACGTCGAGAATACTTAAGTTTAAAGTATGCAATGAAAATTGCTGGATAACCCTACTCAAATGCTTATAACTATGTATTTCCCAAAACACCCAAAAGAGATAAACTCCAACGTCCATTTAAATCATTGCCGTTCTATGGTAGAATTAATTACTACTTAAAGAAACAACAAACCAGCCTTCCGAAGATAACAACAACCGGAATTCACGATGTTCCTCCCTGGAGGCTTAAAATACCAAAACTTAACCTCGAAATGGAACCCTACAGAAAAGGACAAACATCTGCAATTATTTATCAACAACTCTTTAAAGAAGTGTCTACACAGTACCATAGATGCCGCTTTTACATTAGACACTTTAAGGACGAAGCAACTGTTAATTAAGCGGGGAAAGCTTCATTGTGCTTTTGTGGACTTTAAGAAGGCATTTGACTCTATCAATCGAAATGCATTATGGTACAAACTAGGCATAAAGGTGTTATCAAATAAAATGGTTAGAGCATTGCAGGCAATGTATCAAAATGTCGAATTCTGTGTGAAGTACGACAGAAACAGCGTGTCCGAGAGCTGCCGAAGCTCTAGGGGAGTGAGCCAAGGTTGTATTTTATCTCCCTTGCTATTTAATCTCTTTGTGGATGATATTACTGATACAATGATAGCAGAGAATATCCAAGCACCAGTAGTAGCGGATTTGCAGATCCCAACACTTTTATACGCAGATGATTTAGTATTGTGCTCTACGACAGTAAACGGATTGCAACGAGGACTGGACAAACTTAAGAATTATTGCGATGAATGGCTACTTGCAGTTAATGTGAATGGGACTAAGGCAATGACTTTCAAAAAGGGTTGTGTTTATAGCAGGGAGGAGACTTGGACATATGCAGGACAGATACTGGACAATGTTAAATCTTTTGTGTATTTAGGACTCACATTCACAATGAACGGAAAATGGACAAAACACATTGACATTACGAAACACAAGGCAAGGGTGAAAGCGACGGAAGCTCTCCGGATACGCTACAGAATACCGAATATATCCATAACCTTAATGGAAACTGTATACGGAGCGACAGTTAGATCCACGATGACATACGGAGGAGAAATATGGGGGTGGGAACAAACAGGGAATCTGGATCAAGTGAGGACCCAATTTTTGAAAGGAATTCTGGGTGTAGGGAGGGGTACGGCAAACTGCGGAATAATGAGGGAATTCGGGGCACATAGTGAAACGATAGAGTGCAAAATCAGAGCAGTTAAATATTGGCTGAGAATCGTTAACGGAAACCAATCTCTAATTAGGGCAGTCTGCTACCGTGAACAGTTGCGAATGGAAGGTAATTCGACGTGGGCATCAAAATTAAAGAAAGGGTTGGAAACCATTGGGATGGGAGACATTTGGATGGCGGGGCAGGAAAACAGGCGAAGTATTTGGAGAAAAATTAAGAACCGCCTCTGTGATATTGACAGACAGCAAATAATTGCGCAATGCACAGAGAAGGTGTCATTAGAAGTACAGTCTGGGCTGAAATCGGAGTGGGGTGTGGAGCAATACATCAAAACAGGTACCAAACTCATTAGAGAGGGGCTCGCGTGGATTAGACTAGGAGAATGGAGGAGCACGAAAATTTCTGACGAGAATGGTACGAGAATCTGTCCCATTTGCGAGGAGGAAGAGTCGTAGACTCACATCTTGGCAAGATGTAGGTGTACGGAGGAGTGGCTGGAAAAATATTTGCCGCGATTTTTTACCACTGCGAATGTAGGGCTAGAAGCATGTTGGACGCTACTGGCAGGCACGGAAAACATGGACGGGCTAAGTAAATTTATACTTAAGGCAAGACAGCTGAGATCTGAGGAGGCTGCCAATAGAGGGGGGGGGGATAAGATCAACTAAACAAAAGTGACTACATTGTTCTACATACATATATATTATGTCATACTTAGGTCACTGTTGTGCTATGGTTTTATATATGTTGTATATATTATGTGTATATATGTCTTTTTAATGTACTTTTCTATTATAAGAGGGTGCATTTAAGATGGTGTACTCTGTGCTGTAAACTTAAATTGCTATATTTGAATATCTTTGTATTTTTATTTTCGGGTTTACTCTTAATTCTTTATTGTTGTTTAATAATGTTTTGGACGGTGCATTTCCTTTGTCTTTTTATTTTCGTGTTTACTCTTTTAATTCATTGTTGTTGTTGTTTTAATATTGCTTGTAATGTGTATAACAAAAGCACGTACGGTCTGTGGACCCGTGCGATTGTTGAAATTCTATGTATGATATTGCTATGTCAATAAATACACTTATTCATTCATTCATAAAGAAGTGTCTAGTTCACACGCTGATTATGAAAAAATATTTACAGATGGTGCAAAATCAGCTCATGGGGTAGGATGTGCAATAATCCTACCAAATCAAGTTCAGCCGGTAAAACTTCCTGACTGTTTCTCTACATTTTCCAGTGAACTATACGCTATAAAAGAAGCCTTCTCATATATAATAGAGTCTAAGAACCAGTCATTCATAAACCTTTCAGATTTCAAATCGGCCCTAATGGCAACTCAAAATATTTATACAGACAACCAACTTACCCAAAATGTTCAAATTTCCTATAATCAGGCCTTAGAACAAGGAAAACAAGTGATCATTTGTTGGGTTCCTTCTCATCAACAAATTGCCGGTAGCGAGAAAGCTGACGTGGCAGCAAAAACTGCTCTTCGGAAACCTGTGTGTAACACTGACATTCCAGTGCACCATTCAGACTTCTCCATTTACATCCGTACTAAAATCAACAATGCCTGGAAAACTCAATGGTCTCAACATCAAGGAACTAAACTACACTCAGTTAGAGGATCCTCCACTGCTGTTTGCTGTTTTAAAAACCTAAATAGGAAACATCAAACCATTATCACTCGTCTGAGAATTGGCCACACAGCAATGAGTCATGCCTACTTGATCACCAAAGACGCCCAACCTCAGTGTACAACTTGCAATACTCCACTGACTGTGTCTGACATACTTTCAGAATGCCGCCGTTATAATCCCCAGAAGAAAAAGTATAAAATCACTGGTGATATAAAAGTACTAAATAATGAAACCATGTATAAAAATGTTGTTATGTTCCTAAAAGCTATCAATATATACAGATTAATCTAAAATTGTAATAAACATTAACACAGCTTTTATTTGCTTTCGTTCACAAAAATATTATTAATATATTATAGATCATTAAAATTAAATATATCTGTACAGCTTAATATTACTCTATGTTAACTTCATATGAAGTAATTTTGTATCCATTGTTACCTGTTAATTAGCACAACTTGTATTATATTCCAATATATATAACCATCCTGTAATAATTATTGTTATCCCAATGTATCAGTGTTTCAGTCGCGATAAGACTCTCACGAGTCAAATCGACTATAAATAAATATTAATAAAAAAAGAAATACCGTCTGTGCCTATGTACTATATACTAAGTATAGAAAGTAAAAATCACCTTGAATATTGTAACACTGATTAGTACACAGGATTAAGAGTGTACAACGGAGGCGGACACCTAACAACTTTTACCTACAGGAGATCTGATGTGGCTACTACCTCCAGGAGAAACGGATGAAACGAAAGTATCAAAGGGGACTTCAGGCAGCAGGCTGGCTACAGAAACACTAGGAGAAACGTACCCAACCATTTCCCCGAATGGACATTTTGGCAAATTAATTTCCCCGAATCCGTTTGCCAGAAACTATTTCCCCGAATGACCATCATTATTGATTGATAATTCCTTGTAATGTACTACAACCAAACTAATATATTTCCTAGCCCAGAACTGCAACTGTCTTCTTAGTAATTTGTTACTAGCATCCGATAAATGAATTGCTTCAAGTCTATTTTAATATGTGCTAATGCCCTAATAAAGTTTCAGGTTCTTTTTGGGAGAAAAAAATTGTTTCGGAGAAATGAAGAATAAAATAAATTAACTAGAGCGATATGATGGTCGCTGTTGATAACTGTACATACAACTGTAAAACACGCTCTGTATTTGGTTCATACTTGTCGAGTGTCGCTGTTACCAAAATTTGCTCTTTAGATTGAGGCAAGCTAGGTTAGTTCGACTTTGCCCCCTAACTTCTTTACACGATAACTCAATCAAGGTAGACACTCTGTACGGCTTTCGAAGGAATGGATAATCAATATCATATGCTACCTCGCATATTTTTTGTGGCTAACAAACTTGAATAGTTCTATATGCAGAAAATATGTATGGAATGCATTTCAATACCGAGCTTACCACATATGTATGTTGTATAAATACATGCATAAAGTTATGGAACTACGTTTATGAAATATAACCGCTAGTTGTGAATCCTAAGATAATTACGATGCAAATTATCAACTTGTTATAACCATAAACATTAGCTTCTTAAACGTAATAAATAAAGAAAATAAGTTCTCCTTCTTCGGTATTACATTCAAAGGAAAATGAACTAAAGTAGATATATCCTCCGAATGAGAACGAATTACAGATTTATGATCAGTTTTTATCATAATGTTATAAATTAGCAAAGCAGCCGTTGACTTAGTATGGGTTAAACCAATCCACCATCTTCCACGCCAACAAATTCCCGACATTTGCTTTAATTTGTAAACGAGTGCTTACTCCATTCAGAATGAAAGCATATTTGGGACGTTAACAAATCAGGCAAGGTCTCCATTCCAGTCAGCAAATGTCGCTTCAAACAAGCCTCTTCGATCGAAGTGAAACGCGCTCGGACGCTTTAAATTACGCGCTCTACTAAAAAGATTTGATGGTTGCATGAGTAGTGAGGCTCACGTTGCTGCATATGCAACTTAAGTTCGAAAATTACACGACATTAATACAGAGGTCTTGCTAGGCAATATCAACAGTACAATGACACAAATCAAAGACAAACTTATTTCAAAAGATATACTTAAAATGTGAGATCTCATTCTTCCAAAAACTGGACTGAAAAAAATTGTGAAGCTTTGTTTCACTCGTGAATATAACTGCAACGCTAATAGAATGTTTTAGAGTTATATTTACAAAGAGGATTCTATTTATAATCATTCTGCATTCAGTATTATTAAAAGTCTATATATTAATATTCCTGATTATGGCCTTTAGGGGCGATGACTTTGGTGAAACGAATGTGGGTTGTCACACTGGGGATCTGTATGGTAATCGAGCGGAAGCCCCTAACAGTTCCTGGCTCAAACATTCGGTCAAATTTGGAGTCACCCAAGGAGGATGGTGAACGACCGTTCAATCAAATAGCCCTCTAGTGTCTACGGAGAGAATTCTTTCCTTTGAGAAAGCATCCGTGCCATTTATACGGCACTGCCTTAAGACAAGAAACTTTGAAGCACACAGGAAAAATGAGAAGAAAGCGGAATGAAAGGGAAGCAATGGAAAGAGAATCTGGGAGATGAGAATCACAGCATTCGCCTACCGATCAGATGAAACCACAAAATGGTCTGAGTGGGCGGTCGACGAGAATCGACCACGGTCCACTTAAATTAGAACCTAGCACATTACACATTTCGTTTGGTGCACATACAAGAATCTCATAAACAATCTTAATTCAGTGTGCTTATTTTGAAATAATCCAGAAATATATGGTACTCATACTGCGTTCAAATATCTACAAGGACCGCAGAAACCATTTATTTCAACCTTAAAAATTTTAGTAACCGAAAAATGCAAAGAAAACTCGCTTTTTATTAGGAATAAAAAACAAACCTTATTACATTTTAAGTGTCCTCTCCTTTTTCAAGGTCTTTTTAAATGCATGTTATTATCTACACCACGAAGCAATGTGCACAGTAGGTAGAGAAGGCATATAATTAACCGGGAATATATGCTTTGAGGACCCATGAACAAATAAAAACATTTGAGATAAAGTTACGTGTTTGTGGGTGTGTGAGAGAGACTGACTATGAACTGCGATGTAAAATTAATAATCTTAGGAAAAGCAATAATCAATCATAAAATAAATCGGTGATTAAGGAAAATATTTAGATATAAATTTTCGTTATGATTAATACATAGATCAAATTAAAATAAAGCCCTAATTAATAAATTTCATGTCATATTTATGGAAAGTTTAAGCGAAATTTAGATATTTAAAATCATAAAAATATTATTACAAACAAGAAGAATAAAGCTTAACAATACAAAAGAGAAATGCTTCTGTAAGAATTAAATAAGAAGTGTGAGTAGATGAAGTGTCTGGAAATAAGAAAATAGAAGTAAAAGAATACACACATTAATATATAGTTATAGTTGTATTAAAGATTGATAAGTGAATGGACCTGAAGCTTAGTCAAATAAGAAGAAAAATAGAGGAGGAATATTGATCTCATCTCGCTTTATGTTGCCATATTAATAAAGAGATATTTGATACATGAGGGAAATAAGGAATTAATTAACTGGCGTTCATTGGAGAAATAAAAAAATCGAGTTTTGTAAGTGTATGATCAATTCTAAAGGAAATAAGAAAAAAATCTGATGTGCTCCATTCACATGGCTTTCTCTACATCTCTGTAACAAATTATTCTTAAAAAGCTTATATTTCTATTTACTTCAGGCTAATAAGTAAATACTTAGCAGAAATAGCCATATTACTTGCTTCCTTGTAAGCAGAAGCCAAATAAGGGAGTACCATAGGTCAAAGTGATAGTCAAAAGCTGGTTGCCATGTCACTGAAGTTCCTTTGTTTGTATGAACAGCAGTTGACAAATTCCTGTATGAGAAAAGTATAAGTTTTTCATAGCAGAAACCAAAAACAAGAAACGTCTCTAAGACAATGAACTCCACGAAAATGTATATGACATAAATTGTGTGTTTTAACGTGCTCTACATTTTTTGTGCAGTAAGATTTTGTTCATCTCTTACGGTTTAGTAGTTATTCAACATTCCGTAAAACTCATCCAGAATAAAGTAGTCTTCAGAGGCTATTCCCAGAAAATTCAATATATACAGTTTGTTTGTCGGGTAAATGTCTTTAATGTATGATATTTTAATCAAAATCGTTAGAGCCATTTTTGAGAAAATCGGAATGTTCGAAAAAAGTTCCATGTAAAGGGTATTTGGGGGTGGGGGATTTTTCTCAAAATCTTCGTGTCGCATCCCTGGAAGATACTAAACTTAAATACCAAGTTTGGTATTTTACCGACTTTTCGTTTTTGAGTTATCGTGTTCACAGACACACGGACACACACACGGACCTTTTTGTTAAAATGCTTTTTTTGGATACAGGGGACCCTAAAATATATATTTCCGGTGAAATCTCGGTATCGAATTTTTGGGTGGAATACAATACTTCTCTATCCCTATGTGCATTGTACATACGGAGAAAGTAATAAAAGGAGTTGAAAATTGGACTTAAATTAAGGGTAGTAATATTGGAGAGAAAAACTTTTATTGCACTGGTGCGATAAAGTATAATTGTTAATTCGTGTCGCTTTTGTTAAAAGTTACATTACATTTTTCTAAATAGAGTATTTAAAATATGAAGCCCAGCAAAATTATAGCGAGTTTTGTTGTTAATCTTTTGATTGTCGTTTTAGGTCACTCCAACTTCCGTGTAGCTACAAAAATTATGAAACCATTTGGGGAAAATACTTATCACGATTAACAAAAAGTATAAAAGATTGGTTTCCATGAATAATTTGGAATATATATGAAAGTAGATTATAGTGGATAGAGAAAGTCTTGTGATTGTAACACAGCAGTTTACAATTATTGTTTATAATTAATTAGCGATAAGTAGTGCATTTTACGAAGCGTGACCGTCATTGGCCTGTTTCGGGTATAATTGCTGCCGATGCAGATCTAGCGCGAGCTTGAGGTCGGGTATTTTTTTATTTGCTTTCTGTCCGTCACAACACGAGACTAGGCGGCGGGTGAAAGCCGCGGACAGGGAAGTACCGCATGGCGATGGCAGAAAAGTTAATTGGAATCGAATTCCGATAAGAGACAAAATAAAACAGCACAAAACGTTTGAATGATTCGGCCCAATAGGCAATATCGTTCCGAAATCAATTATATCCCCGGGTCTGGACAAGATAGTACAAGATGGGGGGAGCAGATAATCTCCTGGACGTACAGGCAAGACGCGGCCTACCCTAGGTTTTAAGGGTGTGTGGAGTCAGTTGTGTAGGTCGGGGGACTACCCTCCTGTAAAACAATAAAATAAAATGGCACTCTTTTTCGTCTCTCTTCCTTTACACTCTCTTTTCTATCGGCCTCACTACTTTCTCTTGTGTCTGTGCAACTAATGTGTCACGCAATTTTTGAAATCCAATAATATACTCTTTTTACTTTCTCTACACGTACATTGTACATAGTGTATAGCGAAGGTATTGCATTGCACCTAAAATTCGATACCGAGATTTCATACACGTTTTAGGATACCTGTATTCAAAATAAACATTTTTAGAAAAAGGTCCCTGTGTGTTCATGTGCTTGTGAACACGATAAATCATAAACGAGAATTCGATAAAATATCAAACTTGGTTTTTAAGTTTAGTATCTTCCAAGGTTGCGACACGAAGATCTTGAGAAAACCCCCCCCACCCCAAACTATCCTGTACACAGAAAAGGTTTCGAAATTTTCTTTTTTCACAAAAATGGCTCTAACGATTTTGATTAAAATACCATATATTAATAATATTTACATGTAAAATAAACTGTGTGTCTTCAATTTTCTGAGAATAGCCTCTAAATACCTCTTTATTCTGGATAAATTTTGCTGAATTTTGTGAAACTGTTAAACCTAAGAGGTAGACAAAAGCCTACTAAAAAAAAATGTGTAGATATCGTTAAAATACGCAATTTCTGACATACACGTTTTTTTTTTCGTGGAGTATACCACTTCCTATATATTCCATTTTATTTGTTTCAGATTTAAAATAACAACATTTTCACACACATAATTCTAAGTTCCTAGCCATGCATAGAAGGATTCAACCACGAGCTTTTAAAATATGGTGGTTGATTTTAAAAGATTTGACTACCATTTTAGCCAAGTATATTCCATAATTTCCCTTCTACATACAAGGAAGCAAGTAATTAAGACAAATTTTATCAATGCTTAACTCGATTATCTAAATTAGATAGAAGAATAAGCTGTTAACATTAATTTGTTACAGAGATGTAGAGAAAGTCATGTTAATGAAATATATAAGATTTTTTCAGCTGCTCCATAAACATTAATAGTACAAATGCTTTTTACTTTCTCTATTACTTAGCTATAATATATAAAGGAAATATTTTACTTAACTCAAAAGTTTTGTACAAAAATTTCACAGAAAACACATGTTTTGAGGATCCTTGAGTTTTGTACAAGAATTTTACAGAAAACACACGTTTTGAGGATCCTTATGTAATACTGATTGTGTTTGTACGTGCGTGAAAGTGTGAACAGTGTAGCTCATAGCAAAAGAGTCTATTAAGTACAAAAGTCTATCAAATACTATTTAAGTTCAGCAACTTCCAGGCATGCGGCTCGAAGATACTCAAGTTCCCTGCTTCAGAGAAAAAATTATATTTTAGATTTTATCAAAAATATTTCAGACGTATGCAATTGAAATGTCATATATAAAGAAATTTCACCGATAAATATGTATATCTTAATATTTTCTATGATGTTTTCTTCACTCAAAAAGAATGCTGTATAATATTTATAAACCACAAAGAAAAAAAATTGCTGAGAGGCATATACAGATTCTGCACTTAAAATGTTCTACCCTTTTACTTTCTCTGTACGTGCTACGTATATAGTGTATAGAGAAGGTATTGCACTCCACCAAAAAAGTCGATACCTAGATTTCACCGGAAATATATGTTTTAGGGTCCCCTTTATCCCAAAAAAATATTTTCAGAAAAAGTCCGTGTGTCTGTGCCTGTGAACACAATAACTCAAAAACGAAGTCAGTAAAATACCAAACTTGGTATTTAAGTTTATTATCTTCCAGGGATACGACTCGAAGATTTTGAGAAAAATTCCCCCACCTCAAAGTACCCTTTACATGGAACTTTTTTCGAAAATTTTGATTTTCTAAAAAACGACTCTAACGATTTTAATTAAAATATCGTATACTAAAGATATTTACATGACAAATAAAATTTATATTTTGAATTTTCTGGGAATAGCCTCTGAATACTACTTTATTCTTGGTCAATTTTACGGAATTTTGCATAACTGCTAAACCGTAAGGCATGGACAAAAACTTACCACACAAGAAATGTAGAGCACCTTAAAACACACAATTTATGTTTGTACATTATTTTCGTGGAGTTGACTGTTTTTGAGATATTCCTTGTTTTTTTCAGGCTTATACTTTTCTCATACAGGACTTTGTGAACTCGTGTCCATACAAACAAAGGAACTTCAGTCGCAGAGCAACCAGTTTTTGACTATCACTTTAACCTATGGTATCCCCTTGTTTCGCTTCTACTAACAAGGAAGCAAGTAATAAGACTATTTTTGCTAAATTTTGCTTCATTAGATGAAATAAATAGAATAATTTGTTGCAGTGATATAAAGAAAGTCATGTGAATGGAACACATCAATTTTTTTTTTAAATGTTACATCTCCATTCACACTTAAGCTATTATTATGAAGCTATGTATGTTTTTGTTTATATATTTCTGTTTAGGATGAAATGAAAATCATTCAATATAATCCAATGTTTTTAATAATTAATATGAGAGGTTGCGGCTTCACATTTTGCATAGAATTGTGGATTTGAATTCCTTTTATTAATTAAAATGGACCAATAAATTCTATAATGCACAGTTTTCTGTATTGTTCTATTAGAATTATTTTTAAGTTAAATTCACATTGTTGTGCTTTCTTGAAGGAAAAATGTGCCGGTAAGCATACATTTTTTGTTTTTAAGATAAATATTAGCATGTAAAGTGTTTACGATCCCGCCAATGGTAGAGTGCGGGCAGTCTATTTCACATTCAAGAGATCACAAGTTCGAATCTCGTATAGCGTGAATTCCACGTGTAAGATTTTTTCAGAGTTTTCCCTTATCCTGAGTAGACAAATGTCGAATAATTTTAGGTTTAATGGACTCATTTGAGCAGCATTTCAATGATTTCATTCATTGTCCTGCGATATGACCAATCAGGTTAAAGATCGATACCAAACTTTGTGAGTTTCTAAAAACAGTAATCAATTTTAATACATTGCAAGACTAACTTCGATTTTATTTGTTTTCTCATTCACATGACTTTCTCTTCCCGATATCCATTTTGGTATACAGCTTCTACAAGCTATGCTGAACAAAAATTAGTCTAATATCTACTTTAGATTACGGTAAATCTTAGCAGATATAGTTTCATTTCACATTTCGTTGAAGCTTAAAGGAATACAGGAAATCAATCGATAGCTAGTTAGAGGTTTAAAAATAGGACGCAATATGCCGTCCCAGAACTTCCATAGTCTTTACATGACAATGCAAGCAACAACGAATAGCAAACACATTTTAAAAAAGTACAAATTATTGAACATTCAAACCAATAACAATGCATATTCAAAAATCTGATATGTACCATTTGCATGACTTTCTCTATATCCCTGCAACAAATTATTCTTAAAAAGCTTATGCTTCTATTTACTTCGTGCTAATCTAGAAGAAATAGCAGAAATAGTCTTATTACTTTCTTCCTTGTAAGTAGAAAGGAAATAAGGGAGTAGCATAGGTTAAATCGATAGTCAAAATATGGTTACAATGTCACTGAAATTCCTTTGTCTGTATGGACCGCAGTTGACAAATTCCTGTATGAGAAAACTATAAGTTTTTCATAGCAGAAACCAAAAATAAGGAATGTCTAAAAAACGACGAACTCCACGAAAAAATGTACATAATATAAATTGTGTGTTTTAACGTGTTCTACATTTTTGTGTAGTTAGTTTTTGTCCATGTCTTACGGTTTAGCAGTTATTCAAAATTCAGTAAAATTCATCCAGAATAAACTACTCTTCAGAGGCTATTCCCAGAAAATTCAAGATATACATTTTATTTGTCAGGTAAATATCTTTAATATACAAATTTTAATCAAAATCGTTAGTCATTTTTGAGAAAATTGAAATTTTTGAAGAAAGTTCCCTGTAAAGGGTGGTTGGGTGTGGGGGATTTTTCTCAAAATCTTGATAATTTACTGACTTTTTGTTTTTGAGTTATCGTGTTCAGAGACACATGGACACACAGACTCACACACACACACGGACCTTTTTGTGAAAATGATTTTTTTAGATAAAGGGGACCCTAAAACATATATTTCCGTTGAAATCTCGGTATCGAATTTTTGGGTGGAGTGCAATAACTTCTCTATACACTATGTACATAGTGCGTATAGAGAAAGTAAAAATTGATGATCCAAAAGATTCTTTAAAATAAAGTGTGTACTTTAAATATATAGATATACATTTTTATTATCGTTTATGTATTTTGCAAAATTGCTTTCGAATAAAGAGACCTTTATAAGTTATTCTCAGAAAGTTCCAAATGTATGTTTTATCATCTAAGCATCTTAAAATATAACAGTTTTCCAAAAGCATTCGAGCCATTTTGACAACAAAAAGAATAACGAACGACTATCACTACGATCCAAAGGTCCCAGGTTTGATTTCCGGCTGGTGCGGGGAATGTGTCTTTAAGTAGAATCATTCCCTAACCTCCACAGAATCTGAAAGTATAAATGTGGGAATAAATGTGTGTGTTTAATGGTGTAATAATCTAAAACTCGAAAGTGAAGAAACCGTATAATTCAGTATAATAAGTACTTGCAGTTGTTTCTAAAGTTAAAGACATCGATATGAGCATAGAAGTCAAAGGGGATAAATAAATGTAATAATTAAAAATATAAGGAATATTGTATGTAAAGACTATCTTGGAGTTTGATATATTTTTGTTATATTTTCGATTTGAATCAAAAACATAAACGCACACACACACAACTGAACAATTTTCTAAGAAAGTATATTTTTATATTCAAGGGGTGGGGGGCCTAAATATACGATTTCCATGAAGTGGTATGGAATTGTTGGGTGGAGTCCAACATTACCTCTACTCTATATTAGTATTAGAGAAAATAAACAGAGTAAGTATTTGAAAATGCAACATAATAACAAAATATATTTCAGAAATAGTTAACTCCACAAAAATTTGAGTCGCTCTCCGTGGTGTAGTGGTTACCATGCTAACTTCATATACCCAATATCGTGGGTTCAAACCTGGCGGAGGACGATGGATTTTTTCGGGTGTGAAAATCCTTATCATGGCTTCCTTCGGAAGGGAAGTAAAGCCGTTGTTCCCGTGTCGTAGATTTACGGCACGTAAAAGAACCTCAAGCCTGATTGAGAGGCCTCTGAGCAAAAGTAAGCGGTCTTTCATGCCCAGTATAGAATGGGACGCTGAGAACCACAGCAGTTACAGAGCGTCCATAATTAATACGCCATTTCTTTTACAAAAATTTGACGAATTATATGCTTTAATGAGATCTATGATATTTATGTAGTAAATTTGTCCATTTTTTACGGTTTATCGATTAAATAAAAGTCGTTCAGAATGCAGAATACTTTAGGCCAGACTGTTCCAGAAGGTTTGCCAAAAAGGGCCTTGAGTAACCCGCGACCCACAGGGGAATGCTTGTAACGTGCAATACGACGCAATATTCAGACCAAGTATGAATCAAATGTTGGAAATAGATCGATAGGATGAATTAGAGTGGTATGACCTTTCCCAGTGATATATACTCTCCCCCTCCTTTCGTCCTCCATGGTCTGGGGGTAACATGGTTCCCAAGGACTCGGATTCAAACCAGTTGGAGGGCGATGTATCTTTTCCGGAGTAAAAATACTTTGCATGTTTTCCTTAGGAAGAGAAGTAAAGTCATTGGTCCCACGTAGTAGAGTTACGTCAGGAAAAGAACCTCAAGCTTGATAAATAGGCCTATGAGTAAAATGTTATGCCCAATATAGAGTGGTACACTAAAAACCGCAGCAGCTAAAGAGCGTACATAAATAAAAATTCAATTTTTTCACCGGTAGGTACTCCGAATTTTGTGTCGATCTTCCTGGTGTAATAGTTACCATATTCCCAAGGTCGTGGGTTCAAGTTCGGTGGAGGACGATTCATTTTTTCGGGGAAAAAAATCCTTAGCTTCATTTGGAAGGACAGTAAAGCATTGGTCCCGTGTAGTAGATTTACGGCAGATAAAAGAACCTCAAGCCTAATAAAGAGACCTCGGAAAAATAATGAATCGGTCTTTCGCGCCCAATATAGAATGGAACGCTGAGAAACACAGAGTTAAAGAGCGTCCATAAATAAACATCAATTTTATCTTTACGAGTTTTGTGGTTGAGTAAGCACATGTACTCTGGCTCTGCGAGATAAATTGGAACAGTTAGGTTATTCCCAGAAAATTCAAGAGTTGTGTTTTATTTTTAATGCAAATATCTTAAGCACATGTATTTTAATGGACATGTTAGAGCCATTTTTGAGAAAATGGGAATAACAAAAGTATTATCTTGTCCATACATGTGGAGATTTTCTAAAATGATCTTTCGTTGAATATTGGTAGTGAATTTTTCGGTACAATTCAATACTTTACCTGTCACTATTAATAATAGAGAAAGTAAATATGACGTACAGTTGAATTGTTTCTTCACACAAGCCGTGTGTAATACAGGAGTTGGATGGGTAGAGTCAGACTGAAAAATGCAATGCCATAGCCGGGATTTGAACCACGGATCTCCCTGTCTCTAGCCGGTTGCTCTGCCACTGAGCTAACATGGCAATATGCCGGCCTAGCATTGGTACCTCAGTGGAAGAGCATCCGGCTAGAGAGCAAGAAAACCACGGAGATCCATGGTTCAAATTCCGGCTATGGCTTTGAAGTTTTCGTCTGACTCTACCCATCCAACTCCTGTATTACACACGTCTTGTGTGAAAAGAAATTAAATCAACACTAATTGACCGTAATAATTGGCTATACTATGAATCTTGGGACTTCAAATGCTTACAGCATTGTAAGTTGCCATTGGGGTTGTCATCTCAAAATAATTTGAGATCACCTTGTGGTTTACCGGGAAACATGTAAGTCAGTTGAGAAATTCAATGCAATACCGGCATGTTGCCATGGTAGCTCAATTGAAGAGCAACCGGCTAGAGACCGGGAGATCCGTGGTTCAAAACCAAGCTATGGCTTTGAATTTTTCAGTCTGACTCTACCATGACGTATAGTTGCCCATTGCAAACTTAAATAAAGCACTAACGTACTTAAGTCAAAACGATTAGTCGATGATGTTTTGGGTACCCATGTGTTGAACATAACCTCCAATCTATTGTGTCATTTGTGAGAGTGAAGCCTGTACCCCATGTACAACTCTCTAATTGGGTATAATCTCTTACGGTTTCAGTGGCGCGTTGCGGCCAGAAATCGTATTTGATTTAACATACACATAGTCATTATTTCAGGATTTTCAACCACTAATAACATAATGCAAATGTAACATTAGTGGCTGGGCCCACGGGGTTTTGTTGCGGTCACAGGCGTAAAAAAACTGCACAAACAATGTTATACTGGGTCCAGATATTCTATGATTGCATTGGTTGGTCAGTACATCCTGCTGTTCAAAAATAGCCAATTATCGAAGGGAAAAATGTGCTGATTCGCAGATTTTGGTTACCAAATTTGTGTTATTCCTTCCTGTGCATAAAATGTGACATATTGATTCGGATCATTTCCCATTTTGCATTAATATTTTTAAGTAATTTATTTATCAGCCTGTGTCAACCCTTAAGGTCCTCTACCTGTTGACAAGGTGGCTCAAAATACTCATTAGGGAGGTAATTCTAATGAGTGCATTTCAGTCCTTTCCTACACAGTACGTAATTTTACATTACAGGTACTGGGTAGCGAAAATGCTTAAGTTTTTCTTTAAAAAAAAATGTTTTACCTTTTAATTATCTATAACATTCATATTGGCATTCCCAAGTTTTATTGCTGAAATTGAACTTCAAATATATAAAAATAAATACCATATATATGCCTTTAAATTATGATTACGCCCTATTTCACTTTGTTAGTGTTTAGTTTTCCAGCCACATCTTCTGGATTCCAAGCACTGCGTTTATGAACACACTCCAGTGAAAAGAGGAACTTATGGCCTTTCTATTGGTGCGACTGTGCTCTGTCGTTCCTAGATAAGGAGGATGTTAATTATAGAGATGGAGATTTCTAATTCAACTATATGTAAAATTATTTTATTCTTACAGTTTAAATTCAATTAATACGTGTTTTTTATTTTTTGAAATTTCTTCTCAGACACTACTTAAGAATCAAATTCAAAATTTTACCAATTGAACTAAGCTTATATATGTATTTGTTAAAGCTATTGCAGGTATCAAAGGTTCAGAGTTTTATCTCACAAATAAGCTATATTATGAAAATTAAAATGTATATGTAGAAATAAAATTCCATGACAAAATTGTACCAGTCAAATTCTTTCAAATTGCTTTACTAACTGAACAAAAATAGTTTCTAAAGCAGTAAAACTTGGTTACCCTTTCTTCAGAGTATAAGATTGGTCGATTAGAAGTTATACCTCCTCATAAAATGGATATATTAGTTTTATTGGTATATGTAGCTAGTTTGACTTCAAATGAAATACTCTTCTAATTGTTTCAGTACATATATAAAAGGTATTAAAGTTGAGTTCAAGAGATGAGCGCACCAAATTGTCACAAATCTAACATTGGTAAGATAGAGAGTACTCAATCCCCTTAACATTAACTTTGTATATTTTTGTAACCCCTTCTATATTATTATGTCTCTGTAAGAGGTTATCTTGTTCTCTGCCTGCTCGCTCATCTTCTTCCTATTCTGGGATTCCACAGGTTATTCTCTTAGTCTCTCTGTTGAAACACATCCTTGCAACGTGGCCTCCCCATTTCCATTTTAGATCCTCTGCCATGATAATTGCATCTCTAAAACACATTCTCCTCCTTTCTCGTGTTACCTGAGGTAGTGTCTTCTCCATTTTTCGTTAACATATTAGAATTATTCTCTTCATTTTCTCTTTTAGTGACGACATTGTTAAGTTATACCTCTTTTTGTTTATCCAAATAATGGGGTGTAATGTGTGCAAAATTGAAAAGGACTAAATATTTCTCTTATTACTTGGCTTTTAGTTACTGTACTTACAGGTAGCATAAACGTGGTCCAATCTTCTGGATCGCAACAGTAATTTTCATTTCTAAGGTTTCCAACTTCAGGTGATTAACCTTTCACTGTACCCAATAAGTAAGTAAGTGACTATTCAGAAACACAACTCAGGGACAAAGAAATAAACGATGTTATAAGTGATATGAAATACTGAGGTGGTTCGGATACCGCCTCATTTGTTTGCCTACATCATGCTAATCGAGACAAACATTAGCAGAAATTGACTTATTACTTGCTCCTTGTAAGTAGAAGGGAGTACACTAGGCTGAAGCGATGGTCAAATATTTCAATAGCTAGTCGCTCTGTGATCAATTGAAGTAAAACAAAAGAGAGATGAAACGAAAGGTGACTTGCCCGTTTGATTTAATTTTACAAGGAATATCTCGGAAATATTCAACGCTACAAAATATGCATACGGCATAAATTGTGGGTTTTAACGAGATCTGCATTTTTGTGTAATATTTTTTGGCTATCTCTTACGGTTTATCAGTTATACAAAATTCAGAAAGTTCACCCACAGTTAAGAGGTTTTCAGAGTTTCTTCCCAGAAAATTGAAGATATACATTTTATTTCCGATGTAAATAATCTTTTAACGTATGCTATTTTAATTTATTAAATATTTAGGGATATGTATATGTACACTAGTATGGAAGTGAATTAAGGAAACCATTACTTTAAATTCACATACATTCATCCCCTTTAACTCACTTCGATGAGATAATTTAGGATACGAAATTCTGAGCAGGGTATTACCTCACTAGATCATATACGCATCATTTCATTGTTTTTTTGGTTGGTCTCACGCCACGTGACTTTCAGCCCCTCGTATAATATGACACCAAATGACTGTGATAATCGATACCTGTCAATTAATCACCGGCTGAATTATGATTATTACGTTAACTATATACATTGCGCAGTGGTGGAGATGATATCCATAGAGATGAGCTACGTCACCACATTATGCATGTCAAGTATATCAGCTCTAGTCTATTTTCAACAGGTACAGTCACTCACAAATTTTGTATCTCCGTGTTATCTTTTGACTTTGTGCTTCATTAAAGTGTTTGGATGGGTGATGCAAGGGTGATTTATACTTTCACCCATAAATGTGATATCCAGTTTTCACCGAAAATTTTTGTTTTGAGGTACTTTAGTCCAAAAGAAGCATTTGTATAAAAAGATCTATGCGTTAATTCAAAATCTTCTCGGGCTTCTAGCCAGGTAAAAACTTGGCTTGACACCAACGTTTCGAAGAAGTGCATCTTCCTCGTCTTTGCACTTCTTCGAAACGTTGGTGTCAAGCCAAGTTTTTACCTGGCTAGAAGCCCGAGAAGATTTTGAATTAACACGTCGCCAGGAAAGCTTCAGTTCTTATTTTAGATCTATGCGTGTGTGTGTGTGTGTTTGTGTTAAATACAAAACTTAAGTTTGGTATCTGCCAATGATGCAATAGGAAGGTTTTCAAGAAAATTCCCTCACCTCAAACTACCCTTTACTGGAAACATTTTTGAAAATTTTATTTTTCTCAAAAATTACTATATTGATTTTTCTTAAAATACAGCATATTAAAGCTATTTACATCACAAATAAGATGTATATCTTGAATTTTCTGGGAATAGCTTCTGAGGACTTATTTATTCTGGATGATTTTTTCAGAATTTTGTATAACTGGTAAACCGTAAGAGATACGCAAAAGCGAATTATACAAAACATGTACATCCCGTTAAAACACACAATTTTTGTTATAGAGTAGACTGTTTCCGAGATATTGTTATTGGTTTCAGTTTTAAATATGCATCTTCTCAAACGGGATCACCTTCCGTTTCATCTCTCTTTTGTTTTTATGGAAATGCAAAGCGAACCGAACTTCAATTGTTCACAAATTGATCGGCTTTTAAAAGATTTGACGATCGTTTTAGCCTGGCATATTCCCTTATTTAGCTTCTGTTTAAAAGAACCTTAAGTAGTAAGATCAATTCTGTTCATGTTTATCTCGTTTAGCATGATGTGGTTGGATTTTTTGATAGCGTTTAACGCCCGCTTTTACCGCAGGCGATGATGTATTAGAGAATAATATTTTCTAAGAATAGTTTTTTCGCAGAACAGGTAGAGAAACCATACATACTAGCCTCTAGTTCCCAAGGTCGCGGGTTCAAACTCGGCGGTGGGTGATTATTTTTTTTTCTGTCGTAGAAACTCTTAGCATGTCTTCCTGGAAGTTATCCTCTGGAAAACGGCCTCCTCTTGCGCATCCAGTTTTCGCGCATGTTGCTTCCAACGGATACCATCAAGTGCAGCACTCAAAGGCGTCTATTAGAGTTCCATGAAGCTAAAAAGCTTTTGCTGGCGAAATACTACACACTTGATGACTTAGCTATTTTGGATTCTGTAGCAAATGTTTGGGTGGAAAGAGAAAGGGAAATTTAGTCTAGCCGTAGCTCAGTCGGTAGAGCATTTGCCTTCTGGGTAAGGGGTCCGGTTGATTCCCGGCTGGGAATGGTGAGCATTTTCCTCTAACCAGGATTATTCCCTTTCCTCACTAGAGTATGGAAGTATAAATGAAAGTGAATGTAAACCTAAATGTAATCCAAAGATTAGATTAGAAAACATTCTGTAGGTTCGTTTAAGCCAGAAAGCTACTGAACATAGAACTTGTCAAGGCATATACATGTATACATGTGTTTATATACTATGGAAAAAAGCAATGTGCTTAAAACTTGGGTTACAAAACAGCAGAATAGACATATAATCATACAATTCGTATTTGAGGCCTCTACTATACTTAATATGCTCTATAAAAGCACATGAACTTCTTTTTTTTCAAACACATAAAAACAAAGAGTATCAAAATTAGTGTTAAAATGTATAAATAAATATAATTTCATTATTTGTAACACTGATGTAATGCCAGATGATAGTTTTCTAATTAACGACATAATAGTTACTACTAGTAATTATATAAAACTTAAATACGATTATTGTATTTTGTACACTTCATAAATTTCAACAAATTACAATCCATATTTACAAATATGTTATAGAATTTCCAATGCAAAAATTACAATTATGCACTAAAGTGTAAAATAGCAGAGCATTAGGCTTTACAGACCTTGTGTCATTCCTAAATACTAAAAAATTCATTTGACACATTCGTGCAAGTCAAAGTATACATCAGTTTAATTTGAATATAAAACACACACGCTAATATACACAAAATACAATACATTATAATACTTATAAAACAATGATTGTTGACAGTATTATCAGACAGACTTGTCACTTAAATATTCATCTACAGTGTAAAATGATTTATTTCAAAGGTACTCCTTAAGAGAGGCCTTAAAAGCCCTGAAATTCCCATTTTCTTTGAGATTAATGGGGAGAGCATTAAATATCTTGATTGTTTCATAATATACACCTTTCTGAAAGCAACGAAGATTGGCATTGGGACGATGAATATATCCCTTTTGTCTAGAATTAATGTTATGTATTTCCATGCACAATAAACGAGTGAACACCATTATCATGAGCCGCCAATGGAATCTAAATGTTAAAGGCGGCATATAAATGGAAAGTAAAGGTAAAACTCTAACAAAAGTCGTTTACATTCATATAGGTAAACTTAAAACAATTCTCTAACCCTAAAATGAGAGAATATTTGCTAATTACAGTAAGCTTGATGATATTTTGGATTCAATTTAAATTTGAAGTTATCGACATACGATCTATGCATTGTCTTTTTCCCTTTGTGTTGAGAGATGCTCGGACGGTTTTCAATTAGAGATTAACAAGGGACTGTACAACGTTATTGATACTGGAGGGAAAAATGCTTCCCTTACGTAGTTCTGGCTTCAAATTACTCATTAGTTTCAACCAATAGAAATTATTGACTCTTTTTGTATCCAAGCAAACGTACTACATTGGGAGACAAAGTTCTTTTTTAGAAATATCAAATTGAAGTTTTTACTGCAGGCAGTCTGATTGTATATTTATGCTAGAGTGTCCTTTTGCCCCAATTAGTAGCCTACCGTCCTGCAACAGAAATTATCACATGACATAAAGAATCGAATGAAATGCATTCATTTTACTTTCTCCACTTAATATAGTTTATTTTTATATAATTTCTGTCAGCAATTTTCTCAAATAAAAGTTTCAGGAAGGCAACTTCTCATATAGAGTGTATAGTAAGGCGACTAAGAACTAATACAGCCTGTCGGCAAGCTTCTCAATTAGAATATGTAGAAATACAGTCGTGAACTAATGCAATTTATCAAAATTTTCTCAATTATAATGAATAGAAAGGCGACTACGAACTAATGTAAACTGTCAGCACTACAGCTAATGCAATCACTCAGAAATTTTTCCAAATATAATTTACAAGAAGGAGACTACTACTGCAGTTTCTCAAGTAGAAGTTTTAGGAAGGCAATGTGCCAGAAAGTTTCTCAAATAGAAGTTCCAGGAAGGCGACTATGAGCTAATGCAATCTGTCAGTAAGTTTTCCAAGAAGATTGTAAGTAAAGAAACTACGAATAATACAATCGGTCACCAAGTTTCTCAAGTATATTGTAAGGAAGTCCAACTACGAACTACGTAATCTGTCAGCAAGTTTCTCAAGTATATTGTAAGGAAGTCCAACTACGAACTACTTAATGTGTCACCAAGTTTCTCAAGTGTATTGTAAGGAAATCCAACTACGAACTACTTAATGTGTCACCAAGTTTCTCAAGTATATTGTAAGGAAGTCCAACTACGAACTACTTAATCTGTCACCAAGTTTCTCAAGTATATTGTAAGGAAGTCCAACTACGAACTACTTAATCTGTCACCAAGTTTCTCAAGTATATTGTAAGGAAGTCCAACTACGAACTACTTAATCTGTCACCAAGTTTCTCAAGTATATTGTAAGGAAGTCCAACTACGAACTACGTAATCTGTCAGCAAGTTTCTCAAGTATATTGTAAGGAAGTCCAACTACGAACTACTTAATCTGTCACCAAGTTTCTCAAGTATATTGTAAGGAAGTCCAACTACGAACTACGTAATCTGTCAGCAAGTTTCTCAAGTAGAATGTATAGGAAGGCGACTACAAACTAATTCAATTTGTCAGTAAGTTTCTCAAGTACATTGTAAAGAATACCAACTACCAACTGTGTAATCTGTCACCAAATTTCTGAGATAGAATGTAAAGGAAGGCGATTACGAACTAAAGCAGTCTTTGAGCAAGGTTTTCAAGTAGATGGCACAAGAAAACGACTACGGACTAAGAAGTTATCTCGTATTACGCACAGTAAGGCGAATATGAGCAAAGAGAATTTGTGAGAAAATTGTCTTGTGTAGGAGATACGGGAAGGTGACTGTGCAACTAAGTCAAGTTGATGCAGTACCAGGAGACTACTAGGATTTATTAAGGAGACTATTCATCCTACACCAATTATCATCTAGTTTATGAAACAGGCAGTACTGAAAGGGCTGTGCGCAATTAAGGTTATCTATAAACAAACTAATCAAGTAGATAATACAGGAACGTTTCTAGTAATTAAGACCTTCTCATTAACAAGTTTCTTCAACAGAGAGTCCAGGAAAACTTCTACCAACATAGCCAATCTGTCAGAAAGTTTATCACATAAATGATTAATAAATTATTTTAGCAATTTAGGTCATTTTATCATAAAGGTATTATGGAATGTACCACCAACCTAGGCAATCTCTCAATGATTCAGAGAAGCTTCTACATCTGACTGGCATCCATTGATTCTTGTGAGCCAACGAATATACCGTAGTCTTTCTCACATAACTAAGAAGTTAAGAGTGACGTTGAATAGCAAAGACAACAACAATAATATATTTTATAATTTATGATTCACATACTTATGTAGGATCAAAGCCCATTTTGGCCACGATTTGAACTTATTTTATTCCAAAATGAAGTATACGCTGCTGCGCTATCTGTATTGTATATTTATTGATGTGCAATTGTTTGTTTATTATTGTAATCATTACAAAAAAATGATGTAAACTGTCGAGCATGTGCTTATGCCTATTGCATAGTTTGAAGCAGTTTTTAAATGACATCTATTCTAAAGGCTTCGGAGGAAAATCCATCTATATGGTCATACTTTTGAACATGTGCCCCAAGGAAGCGAGCACTTTTTCGAAGTCCGAAGGCTCACCAATGCGCATGCGCAAAGACAGCAACTATTAATGACAACAAAGACTCGCAAAGCAGCCAATATGTACATCATTTGTCAGAATCGTAGCCAACCTCTGCAAATAATCCCCTTCTAAACAATAAAAGAAAAAAAAATCTGATGTGTTCCATTTACTTGACTCTCTACATCTCGGTAACAAATTATTGTTACAAAGGTTATTGCTCTATCTACTTCATGTTAATCGAGAAAACATTAGCAGAAATTGTCTTATTACTTGCTTCCTTATAAATAGAAGGGAAATAAGGGAGTAAAATAGACTAAAGTACTAGTAAAATCTTTTAAAAACTGCTTGATATGTTGTTTGTATGGCGAAGAGTATTTTAAAACAAATCAGTAACAATGAATATCTAAATAAAACATTCAACTTCACGAAAAAAAATCTATATAAAACAAATTGCATGTTTTAACCCGCTCTACATTTTTTTTGTAAATTAAATTTTGTCTATCTCTTAACCAGTTATGCAAAATTAAAAACAAATCATGAAGAATAAAGAGGTACTCAGAAGCTATTCCTAGAACATTTAAGATATACATTTTATTTGTCAAGTAAATATCTTTAAAATACAAAATTTTAATCAAAATTAATAGGAACATTTTGAGAAAATCAAATGTTTTCCTTGTAAAGGGTAGTTGGAGGCGCGGGGATTTTCTTGAAAATCTTCGTGTCGCATCATTGGTTAAAATTTAATATTTTTTATTCACTGTAAATCAGATTATAATTTTTTCTATATAATTCATTAAAACTTGTTTAAATCGATTCGTATTTAAATGTAAATTGGTTTTATAATATATCAATTCTCTGCGTAGTGCATATACGTAGGTAGAGCACAAGATTTCACCGGTAATGCACGTTTCCGTATCCCCTGTATAAAAAAAAACAAATTTAAAAAATGGTCCGTGTGTGTCCGCGTGTCCTTGTGACTGTGAACACAATATCTCAAAACCAAAATGCCGGCTAACTACCAAACTTGGTGTTTAGGTTTAGTAGCTTCCAAAGATACGACAGGAAGATTTTGAGGAATGTCCCCCCCTTCCAAAACTACCCTTTATTTGAAAAAAAAATTATTTTCTCAAAAATGGCTCTAACGATTTTTATTAAATACCATATATTAAAGATATTAACATAACAAATAAAATGTAAATCTTCATTTTTATGGAAACAGTCTCTGGAGATTTCTTTATTCTAGATGAACTTTGTGTAACTAGTAAACCGTAAGAGATAGACAAAAACTTACTACACAAACATGTAGATCTTGTTAAAACACAGAATTTATGCCATATATATTTTCTGGTGAAGTTGACCATTTTTGAGATATTTCTTACTATTAGTTTCAGTTTTAAAATACTTAAGTCTTTCTTTAAGGGAATTTATTTACTCTTGGACATGCAAAAAGCGAATAAAAATTACATAGCAACCTGCTTTTAAAATATTTCACTATCGTTTTTGCACAGGGTATTCCCTTATTTTCTTTATACTTAACAAGTAAGCAAGTTGCCCGCCTGGGTAGTGTAGGGGAAGCGTGTCTGCCCCACATTTAACAGGTCGCGAGTTTGAATCTAACTTAAGCTGAGTTAACCGGATAAGTTTTTTTCAGGGGTTTCTCTTATGCTGAGAAGGCGAATGTCAAGTAGCCTTAAGCTCCATGAACCCCGAAATCATTTGAGCTTCATTTCAACAATTTCATTCATCATTGATATGATCAACCAGGTTAAATGGCGTTAAGCTACACAAAAAAGCAAATAATAAGACTAAAATTTATCTGGATTAGCTCAAGTAGATAGAATGATAAGCGTTTTAATAATAATTTGTTACACAAATGTAGAGCAAGTTATACAAATGGAGCACATTGCACATGGTATGATACATAGGATAATGGTATTGGTCTTGGACAAATGAGGCGATGTGACTGTTACTCATGAGAATTTTCTGGTTGAGAGTTGAAAAGTTGGCATGAAAACTACAGCCTGTGGCGTTTGGTGTATGGATCACAAATCTCTCAATTAAAACTGGATCCTTTGCCAATTAAAAGCCGAAGGTTTGTTTACAGTGCACCCTTTGGGCAAATGGCATCAGTTGCAGATAATTATAAACAGATCGCGGCTAGTGAATCACAAGCTATGCCTTTTTAAACACTCTCAATATGCCTCAGGTCACATGACTTTCTTTTTAATTGAAATGCATTTGAAACACTCTCTCCGATGCTTACTCAGTATAGTATAGGCGGTAGCTTTCTGAGTTTAGGGAATTATTTTCCTTGGATATTATAATGCTACGGCCCAAGTTCCTAAAACAGAATTATGTTAAGGCAGAGACGGTCGCTTAGGAGTACTATGTTACCTTTTATGGATTGTCAATAATGGACGAGCCCATTCTGCCACAATTGCATTACATGCACGAGGACCTCCAATAGGCTATAAATAAAAGGAAAATTCATAGAAAACAATTATTTTATAACTAAAAGTTTTGTATACTTATGGTTACTTTTCAACATAATCAGCGAAAGACTGAAAAATTTATCGTACCCGTGCACAAGCTTTGCAATATCCGGTTCAAAAAAATGTTTCCTTGGTATTTACCGGCGTTTTAGTTTTGAGGTATGCTTGGTATTTAAATTTTGGTACCTTCCAAGCATGCGACACGAAGAGTTGATAGAAAATTCCTCCACCCTCAACTACCCATTATATGGAAACATTTTCGAAAGTTTTGATTTTCTCAAAAATGGCTCAAACAATTTTAAATAAAATATCATATATTAAATATATTTACATGACAAATATAATGTATATTTTGAGTTTACTGGGAATAGCCTCTGAATACATCTTTATTCTGGATGAATTTTGCATAACTTGTAAACGGTACAAGATCGACAAGAACTTACTTTATAGAAAATGTAGATCTCGTTAAAATACAATTTATGTTGTATACATTTTTTTCGTGGAGTTGATCATTTTTGAGATGTTTCTTGTTATTGGTTTCAGCTTTAAAATACTTATATCTTTATCATACGGGAATTTGCCAACATTCCATACAAACAAAGGAACTTCAGTCACATAGCAACCAGCTGTTTTTGCTTATCACTTTAGGATATGGCAGTCTCTTACTTCTCTTCTGCTTTAATGGAAATAAGTAATAAGACCATGTCTGCTATTTTGTCCCAATTAGAATGAAGTAAACAGGGGCACAAGTTTCTCAACAATATTTTGTAGCAGAGTTTTAGAGAGAGTCATGTGAGTGGAACATAGCTTTTTGATGCAGTAATATCGTTATTTAAATGTTGGGGGATAAATATCTTATTGTAAAGTTGAATTTTAACTAGCTAACTTACTTGCTCTACTTTATGTGTGAATACGTGATGTAGTTGTGAGTGCAAATGTGTGTGTATATGTGTGTGATATCAGAGTTTTCTTTCTTTTATGGTTCTGCTGACCTAACGCGCGAGCATATGCATGTGTGTATGTTTTTGTGTGCGTATTTCTAATGTTGTTAAGATATATAAAAAATATGCAACTAATATTCTAAATTCAAATATTTTTAGACAGCATGTACGATCAGCAGACCCATGCAACTGTGGCGCAAATATTGTATTATTGTACACTTAATAATAAAATACCCCATTCACCACCACCACCACCACCGCATGTGAGACTTGTGGTGGACAAAGCGGCGCTGGGGCGAGTTTTCTCCGGGTACTCCGGTTTCCCCCGCCATCGCCTCCACCGGTGCTCCATCATCATCCGTGTCACCGCCTGCTGTGTCATAAGTAGTTAAAACGGGCGTTAAACACTACAAAAAAAAACACCATCACCACCACCACCACCACCACCACCACCACCACCACCTAGTACATAGTATACAGTTACGGAAGATGTTCCATTTCACCCGAAAATTCAGTACGAGATTTCAATGGAAATACACGTTTTAGAGAGCCCTTAATTCAAATGAAGCATTTTTAGAAAAATGAGTGTGAATGTGTGTGAATGAGTGTATGTGTGTGTCACAGTGACAGTGTCCGTGAGCTATGTGAATAATATATATACTTCTAAGAATAATTCATGGAATAGCTAGGGAAAGTCATGTGAATGGAAAGCATCAGATTTTTAACGGTCTGAAAGCAAGGCAACCTGTCAAGCAGAAAAGAAAGAGAAATCTTCATCAGGGGCAGCGGACCAGGCAAGTTTCGTCAAGACGATGGAGAGCGCCCTAAATCCAAGCCACGGCGGTGAAGTGGAAACCTATTTTAAAATGAGGTTTTATAGCTGAGCAAACAATGTTTACCCATCGATTATGCATTGATTTTATCTTGAAGATTTCAAAGAGAGAGCGTTTTTGCCGTAAAATTCAATTAAAAGGTTGAAAAATCTCTGGTGATCGTTCTTATAAAACTGAGGAGAGGTTTTCGACGTCACTACCTCAATGTTGGTTTCGATGCTAATTGAGGTTATAACTCAATTGATAGAGCACTATGATGCTGGGTTCTAATCACCTCTGTCCTCAATATATTTTATTTCTCCATCACCTACGTTCTTAGTACATAGAGGCCCTTTAATTTACCTCACGTACTATGAATATATCAGGTAGAGAAGGTATTGTGTGCCATCCAAAAATTGCATGTTGAGATTTCACCGGAAATATATGTTTTCAAGTACTCTGAGTCCTATATAATTTTTAGAAAATGTGTGAGTGTGTGTGTGTGTGTGTGTGTGTCTGTGGGCAGTATAGCTCGTAAGAGATAGACAAACACTTACTAAACAAAACGTGGAGATTTATGTCCTTTATATTTTTTGTACAGCTAACCATTTCCGAGATATTCTTTGTTGTTGGTTTCAACTTTAAAATACTTATACTTTTCTGAAGCATGAAGTGTTATAAATTCCTATTCATTCAACGAGGCCAATTTCAAAGATAGCCGCATAATGGCAGCTTTTAAAATATTTGACTATCGCTTTAGCCCAGTGTAGTCCCTTAGTTCCCTTCTACTTATAAGTAACAAGACCATTCTGCTAATACTTATCTGGACTAGTATGGAGTTGAAACTAGAATTATCTTTAGTTATAAGCTTTTTTTACACTCTTTAATAGTGTATACAGTAGATACTTTATTCCGCCTAAAAATTCCATCTCGTGATTTCGTCGAAGTATCTGTTTTGAGGTCCCTGAGTCAAAAACGTATTTTTAGAAAAAACGGACGTTTGTTTGTTTATGTGTGTCTGGACAGCATAGCTCAAAAACTAAAATACGTTAAACACCAAACTTGAGGTTTAAGCTTAGTGTCTTCCAAGAATGCGACACAAAGATTTTCAAGAATACCCCCTCCAATCCAAACTACCCTTTACATGGAACAATTATTACATTTTTTCCCTCAAAAATGACTAATGATTTTGATTACAATACTGTATATTAAAGATATTTACATCACAAATAAAATGCATATCTTGAATTTTCTGGAATACCTTCTGAAGACCTGTTCATTCTCATTTTGCTGAATATTGCATAACTGGTGAACTGTAGGAAATAGACAAAAAACTGAATATACAGAAACGTATATCTTATTAAAACACACATTGTCATACACTTTTTGTAGAGTTAATACAAAACCATACTTTTGGTTTCAATTTTAAATTAGTTAAACTTTTCTCAAGCGGGATGTCAACTTTCGTTTCACCTCATCTCTTTTGTTCCCAAGATTGCAAAACAAAACCAAATTGCAATTTTTTCACCTAGCTATAGCTTTTAAAATATTTAATTGTCTCTTTAGACTAGTCTATTCCTCTGTTTCCTTTCTACTTACAAAGAAGCAAGTAGTAAGACAATTTCTGCTAATTTTATCTCAATTTGCATGAAGATAAATAATCTTTACTAAGGAACGTTTTTTTTAAAAAGCTAGAGAAAGTCATATGAATGGAACGCATCACATTTTTCTATTGTATATTCTGTTTCTACTTAACTTATTCTGTCTTGGAAAGAGGATGGGATTTGAGGCTTAATATATAAAGACTAACTTGTCAACATATGAATATCGATTCTCTTTCCTGCATTTTGTACGTGCAAAGAAATGTGTAATGAAATACTTCCTCAAAGTATACTTCATTTAGGTACAGAAATACGTTTTTGTAAGAACAGTTTGTGAAAACTTGTAATGTCAACGGGAATGTGTAGAGGAAGCCATGGAATATAACAATCGATTTTCGGATAAATGTCATGTGTGTGTGTGTTTGTGTGTAAGAGAGATACACATATAAGAGCATAGCTTAAAAAATTTATGACAGATGAATACCAATCTTGATATGTTTGTTTAATCTCAGTCTCCTTTAAATTTGTTCTATGAAGATGTAGTCTATTTATTAACAAATGAATAAGAGAAAAGAAATAGAGAAAAAAAGAAAGAAAGAAACTCTACGAAACAAGGTTAAAATAATATGCACACGTAAGATATTTTTATGATTAAAAATCAATGAAGTGAAGTAATCACAATAGATGGCAACCTGCAGGCAGAAAGACCACAGAGACGCGCGGAAGTCTAACAACTTTTGGCTGGAAGACCGCTTTCAATACCGGAACAGCCAGATCCGCGTCCAACCAAGCAACCTTCTATTGACCACGGAGAATAAATACCCTTTACTTGGAGCAAGCATGCACGCTATCTGTCCGGCACCACCCAAAGTGAAGCAAGCGTAATTAAAGGAAAATTACGGTAGTTACAAATTACATTTGCCTACCTACCAGAAAACATCACGGAAAGCTTGAAGTAAAAATGGAAATTTCACGGGAATCAAACCGAGGACTTCCCAAATAAGCGTCACAGTTTTTGCAGAAATATCTTGCTCAGAAATCTCTAAAATTTGTAGTGGGTAGAGAAAATAATATGAAATTAGCGCACGAGATCGTACTTTTGTAAAGCATTTTACATATTAATATAGAATCTTATTAAATATTTGTTAAGTCAGTAAATTATAATGCATGTGAAGTATTAGTGATGTAGAATAGAACACACACGTGTTGATCCGGCCACCCACACAATGGCCCATAGCCCGGACAGTGGTGCCAACGTTCTGCTGGCTTTACAGAGACATAAATACAGCTAGCTCAGGCTTAATGCAAACTCCATCCATATTGCATTTACGTTTGTTCATCGAGCAGTTCCGCTAGCGAGCGAGCTAGCGAGTGCGCGCGTGGATTTTTTATTCATTCCCGGTGTAGGTGGAATGAAATTGGTAGCCTCTGGGGAAAAGAACGACAAACATGGGGGAAAAGGTTTACTTTTGTCTTTTGTTTGCTTCAAAATGTTTCTCTTTACATTTCTTACTGCCTAGAATTTAATGTGGCAAGCGATGGTTTTTAAAATACTCCTGAAGTTCATTTGGAAGTCTATATCAGAGCTCTAGGGGAGATGGTAAAGAATCTCCTAGCTATTTTATGCAGATCAAATTTGAAATATATGTGAGAGGGAGATGACGAAATTTGACAAAAACTGAGCTGATTGTGTTTTGTTTAGTCTCAGTAATTTATAATTACACTTTAATATAATTTTTAAATATTGCAACATCAGCCATTTTCATCTTATATTTCCTACCCCTACACTGAAAACAAAAGCATAGCTCACACACTTTGGATAGAAATTTAGCTTTAGCCCATCTTTAGCCCATCTATTGGGAAACGTTGCTCTGCAAACTGACACTAATATTAGGTATGGCAGCCTTTGTATGATTAAGCAATTTGGTTTACTTTTTTTCAATATATATAAAATATTTTCTCCAGTTTTGTTTTTTAAGCCTTTCTTTTCCAATGAATGGTATTTTTTATATAAATTACAAATTTTCTCAGAAACTATTAAAGATAGCCATGTTAAATTTTAGGATGCCAATAGTAACATTTAAGTGTTGTTCTGGGTATCTTTTGGTGTTAATAACATGTCATATTTTAAAAAATAATTACTGAACATTTTTAATCATAAGATAGTATAATTAAAATCTTTCATCTATATCCTGTGACCCAAAATTTATAATATTAGTTTACTTCTAATGCTATCGTGCGAACGATATGCAGTAGCGCTCAGCGTAAACACCAAAGGTGCCTTCGAGAGATAAATCAGAATCTTCTGGAAGATTACCTTCTACCCTCGTTCCAGAACATTCTCGAATATTTTGTGGTAAATTCTAGCAACTATAGAAACCATGTACCGAAGTGAGTCAGTAAGCGAGTTGGTAAGTGGGTTTCCTATACGAATTCAAGTGAGGTTCTACAAGCGAATTTGTGACGACAGTGGGATGCTGCTTTCGCGAGAGATTAGAAACGTATTGTGTTCTATTTCCTAGCGAGGGAATTGCCCGAAGAAGAAACTGCTTCGTACGTATTTCATCACGCGTGTACGTCGTGTAAAGAAAAGTAAAGATCAGAGAATGTTGAACTAGATCACGTTAATGAAGCGACAGTGTGAAATAATGAAGTGTCACTGAAAGTTCAATTAGATTACATTAATGAAGTTACAGTGTGAACCAAAATGAAACAACATTTAAAATTGAACTAGTCCAAATTAATGAAGTGACAGACTTATTGTGAATTAAGTGAAGCATAACTGAAAGCTTAATTAAATCACACCAGAGAAGTGACGTAAGAACTTAGTGAAACAGTGCTTAAAACGCTTATGTGTTACATTCACATGACTTTCTCTAGCTGCTACACAAACATCTTTCCTTTGGGTGCAATACAATACCTTCTCTATACACTACGAACATAGTACGAATGGTGAAAGTAAAAAGAGTATTTTTTATAAAAAGATGCGGGTTATATTCAATCATTTCTCATATCTATTTAATGAAAAACTTATTTTTGCACGATATTAATTTTAATGTGTGTGTTTGCAAACTTAGTCGCAAATTATTAACAAACCTGATATTATACTCTGCATCTTCTAAGGATGAAGAAAATCTCTTCACCACAACTGCCTGTGAGACACACAATTATTCGTTGTTTCTTAGTTTTTTTATGCATGTAGCAATTTTAAATAAAATATTTAACTAAAATACCATTTTAATGTATTTTCATGAAAAATAAAATTTATGTTTTGAATTTGATGAGAATAGCCTGTGAAGTGCTCTTATTTCTAAATGCATTTTGTATAATTGGTAAACCGCAAGAGATAGACAAAATCTTATTAACATACGTTTTTGGTGTTAATGTAAAGAGAACAAAATGTCAAAGCCGGAACATAGACCAGCTTTAAAATAATTTATATAGCTTATTGTATTCTTCTATATATGTATAACGAAATCGGTAAAAGCATTGAAGTTTTATGTATTAACAAGAAATAGATAGAAGAATAGCTTTTGTACGAATAGTTTATAGAGCGGGCAGAGAAATGCATGTGAATGCAACATCAGATTTTTTATTCGGAGAAGCTCACAAGTGAAATTTGGTTGAAATGAAACACTTATTACATTATTTAAAACGATAATTTTTGGATACTTTTAACCAACACAATATTCACGTGTAAATCTAAATTACAGTGAGCTAGAAATATGTTTTCAATATCACACTTTCATTATGTCAAGCAGAGCATGTCATTGTCAAGGGGAATGATGGACTGCGAAAAAACAGACATGTAAGAAAAATTATTCCTATTTGATGTTCGACTCCCATAAGGGTAGTTTGGAATCATTTAACGCGCCAATATGTCCCCAGGGGTTGCTGATCCGACATAAATTAAGAGTGGTGGTGAATCAATGAAATGAACACAAATAGCCACACCATATTTCTCCACCTGGGAGAGTGGCGTTTTCGATTGTTTAACCCTACGGTTAATGTTTGGTTTCGTTTTTAAAAAAATAAATTCCCAATAATGTCCTTGCCCATACGTATATGATATATATATATATATATACCATAGTTTGGTAATGGAAGTGCCGTGTTATATATGAGCGCTCTTTAACCTCTGTGGTTCTCAGCGTCCCATTCTAAATTGGGCGTGAAGGACCGCTTAATTTTGCTCAGAGGTCTCTCTATCAGGCTTGAGATTCTTTTACGTGCCGTAAATCTACGACACGGGAACAACAGCTTTACTTCCCTTCCGAAGGAAGCCATTCTAAACACCCGAAAAAAATCCAATGTCCTCCGCCGGGTTTGAACCCGCAACCTTGGGTATATGAAGTTAACATGGTAACTATTACACCACGGAGGGCGACTACACACGCATATATGTACATATATGTATATATATATATTCATAGTCGGCTTACCTTCCCTGTATGTAGGACAGACACCCCTTTTGGGCATAAAAGCGGATGCCTAGGGGTCAGAAGCCTGTCGGGGAGTCAACGGCACGAAACCACACAATGAAGAACCTGGAACGAGTAGCCTAAGGAAATGAATGGCATGAAATGCTAGTGAAATAGATAATAGGAAAAGTGATGAAGTGGTAATTGGTGGAATGAATGGCGGGGAAATCGGAGGACATAGGGCGCTTGGGATTCACTCCGGCCCACCTAGGTTGGAGGCGAGCGGTCTAATCACTCTGCCACGGTGCCGCCTCAAAGCATATATTCCAGATGAAATCTCGACATCAAAATATTTGTTAGAATGCAATATTTAGGTTCCTACAATACATAGCAAAGGAAGCAATTAAATAAAGAAAACTGTGTTTATTCTCCCGTCGGTTTGCAATCAATTAGGCATATATCTCATAACAGTATTTCTCTTACTCAGTAATGTTTAAAGTCTTTTAGAATCGGTTTGAAAAGAGTGCACTGTCAGCTCTCATAGAAGGCAGTTTATATTAACTGCCCTTAATTGTGTACCGATTTCAACCGAATTAGACTCTGAAATTTTGATGATGTTCTAGTGTATACAGTTACCTGCGTAACCGCAATGGATAGATAAAGCGACGCCGATAGGTGCTCGCAGCATGGAGATATGAAGACTTGCTGGTTAATTTGAGCTTGTCAGTGTGTGCTGGCGCAGTTGTGATTGGCTAGCAGGGTTCTTTCTCTCCTCGGCCCAGATCTGTCAGGAAAACCCGATAGCTCGTGTCAAGTTGAGAGACAAGCCGAGAAATGTTTGTGTGGGAATCTACTTGCTGTATTTTATTAGCAGTTACGTTTCCTCGCCCCTTTGAGTTATAGCTCCATCTCAACACGCTTTCTTTCTTTATCCGCATCTCTCTTGAACATGACGGTGCCAAAACATAGAGCGAAAAACTACTATCTGACATTAACATGCATTTCTTTAATCAGTCTTCCTCAAAAAGCTCTTACGAAATCTTTTCTTCTACCCACGTCTTGTTAATGCAAATAAACCTTCATTATTTATTTACATTTTTTGTACGAATAACAAGAATCTGATGTGTTCCATTCACATGACTTTCTCTATATCTCTGTAAACTATTGAATGAATGAATAAGTGTATTTATTAACATAGCAATATCATACATAGAATTTGAACAGTCGCACGGGTCTACAGACCGTACGTGCTTTTGTAATACACATTACAAGCAATATTAAAACAACAACCACAACAAAAAATTAAAAGAGTAAACACGAAAATTAAAACACAAAGGAAATACACCGTTAAAAGCAATATTAAACAACAATAAAAATTAAGAGTGAATGCGAAAATAAAGATACAAAGATATTCAAATATAGCAATTTAAATTTACAGCACAGAGTACACCTTCATAAATGCACCCTCTTATAATAGATAATTACACTTAAAAGACATATATACACATAATATATACAACCCTAGCATAACAGTGACCTAAGTATGATATAATATACATGTATGTAGAACATTGTAGTCACTTTTGTTTAGTTGATCTTATCCCCCCCCCTTCTCTATTGGCAGCCTCCTCAGATCTCAGCTGTCTTGCCTTAAGTATAAATTTACCTAGCCCGTCCATGTTTTCCGTGCCTGCCAGTAGCGTCCAACATGCTTCTATCCCTACATTCGCAGTGGTAAAAAATCGCGGCAAATATTTTTCCCGCCATTCCTCCGTACCCCTACATCTTGCCAAGATGTGAGTCCACGACTCTTCCTCCTCACAAATGGGACATATTCTTATACCATTCTCGTCAGAAGTTTTCGTGCTCCTCCATGCTCCTAGTCTAATCCACGCGAGCCCCTCTCTAATGAGTTTGGTACCTGTTTTGATGTATTGCTCCATACCCCACTCCGATTTCAGCCCAGACTGTACTTCTAATGACACCTTCTCTGTGCATTGCGCAATTATTTGCTGTCTGTCAATATCACAGAGACGTTTCTTAATTTTTCTCCAAATACTTCGCCTGTTTTCCTGCCCCGCCATCCAAATGTCTCCCATCCCAATGGTTTCCAACCCTTTCTTTAATTTTGATGCCCACTTCAAATTACCTTCCATTCGCAACTGTCCACGGTAGCAGACTACCCTAATTAGAGATTGGTTTCCGTGAACGATTCTCATCCAATATTTAACTGCTCTGATTTTGCACTCTATCGTTTCACTATGTACCCCGAATTCCCTCATTATTCCGCAGTTTGCCGTACCTCTTCCTACACCCAGAATTCCTTTAAAAAATTGGGTCCTCACTTGATCCAGATTCCCTGTTTGTTCCCACCCCCATATTTCTCCTCCGTATGTCATCGTGGATCTAACTGTCGCTCCGTATACAGTTTCCATTAAGGTTATGGAGATATTCGGAATTCTGCAGCGTATCCGGAGAGCTTCCGCCGCTTTCACCCTTGCCTTGTGTTTCGTAATGTCAATGTGTTTTGTCCATTTTCCGTTCATTGTAAATGTGAGTCCTAAGTACACAAAAGATTTAACATTGTCCAGTATCTGTCCTGCATATGTCCAATTCTCCTCCCTGCTATAAACACAACCCTTTTTGAAACTGTAAATTATTATTTTTAATAAGCTTATCTTTTATTTATTTCATCTAATCGAGAAAAATTAGCAGAAATAGTCTTATTTCTTGCTTTATTGTAAGTAGAAGAGAAATAAGGGAGTACCATAAGTTAAAGTGAAAGCCAAAAGCTGGTTGCTATGTGACTGATGGTCCTTTGCTTGTATGGACAGGAGTTGACAAATTCCTGTATGAGAAAAGTATGTTTTTCAAAGCTGAAACCAAGAAAAAGGAATATCTCAATAACGATCAACTCCACGAAAAACATGTATATAACATAAATTGTGTGTTTTAACGTGCTCTACATTTTTTGTGTGTTAAGTTTTTGTCCATCTCATACGGTTTAGTAGTTATGCAACATTCATCCAGAATAAAGTAGTCGTCAGAGGCTATTCCCAGAAAATGCAAAATATACATTTTATTTGTCAGGTAAATATCTTTAATATACGATATTTTAATCAAAATCGTTCGAACCATTTTTTAGAAAATCAAAATTTTCGAAAAAAAGTGTCATGTAAAGGGTAGTTTGGGGTGGGGGGATTTTTCTCAAAATCTTTGTGTCGCATCCCTGGAAGATGCTAAACTTAAATACCAAGTTTGGTATTTTACCGACTTTTCGTGTTTGAATTATCGTGTTCACAGACACACACACACGGACCTTTTTCTGAAAATACTTTCTTGGATACAGGGGACCCTAAAACATATATTTCCGTTGAAATGTCGGTATCGAATTTTTGGTGGAGTGCAATACCTTCTCTATACACTATATACATAGCACGTATAGAGAAAGTAAAAATCTGATGTGCTCCAATCTCATGACTTTCTCTACAGCTCTCTAACAAATTATTGTTAGTAAGCTTATTCTTCTATCTATTTCATGCTAAAATATTAGCAGATACAGTATTATTACTCAGTTCCTTACAAATAGAAGGGAAATAATGGAATTCAATAGGCTAAACCGACAGTCTCAGTTTTAAAGTATGGTTGCTATAGGATTGAAACCCGTTTCTTTGCGAGGCTAAGCGTTGAAAAGTTCCCGCATAAGAAAAGTTTAAATGTTTTTAAAACTGAAATCAATAACAAGGAATATATCTAAAACGGCCAAACCCACGAAAAAAATGAATAAGACATAAATTGTGTGTTTTATCAAGATCTAAGTTTTTGTGCAGTAAGTGTTTGTGTATCTCTTACGGTTTACCAGTTAGGCAAAATTCAATAAAAATAATCCAGAATAAAGATGTCTTCAGAGGCTATTCCCAGAACATTCAACATATTCATTTTGTTTGTCATTTAAAACTCTTAAATATAAGAGATTTTAGTCAAAATAATTAGAGCCATTTTTAAGAAAATCAAAATTTTGGAAATTTTTTCCGTGTTTGTTTTGGGGGATTTTCTTGAAACCCTTCGTATCGCATCCTTGAAAGATACTGAACTTAAATATCAAGTTTGGTATTTAACGGATTTTCGTTTTTGAGCTGTGCTGCCTACAGGCACACACACACATGGGCACTTTTAAGTTTTTTGAATTCAGGGGATTCTAACACATGTATTTCCAGTGAAATCTCAGTTTAGAATTGTTGGATGCAATACAATATCTTCTCTATACATTATTACATATACGTGCAGAGAAAATAAAAAGATAGTGAAATCCTTTTAATTTACTGTGTAATGGCCTCCACAATTTTTCATAAACATGATAAAGAAAAAAGAGAAAAAGAAAATAAAGAAATGAAGAAAGAAAAAATAACAATTTTTAATTGAGAATGATATGAAGTAAAAATTCAAACATAGATAATCTCCAAATGGTGAACGCCACATGTTAGTTTGACCTACCAGAATTGTGTACTTCGACGAGATGTATATTTTTACTTTCTCTAGCACGTATGTACAATGCACATAGTAGGTAGAGAATGTGTTGTACTCCACTCAAATTCGAGATTTCACTGGAAATACATGTTTTCAGAACCCCAGAATCCAAACATGAGTATTTTTAGAAAAACTTCCATTTGTGATCTGTAAGTGAGGTTGTGTGTAGGCGGGAGGTTGAGCAATTATGTCCACAGACAAAATATCTCAAAATGAAAAGTCCAATAAATACCAAATTTCGTATTTGAGTTCAGTATCGAAGATTTTCAGGACAATATCCCCACCCCAAAATACCTTTTACATGGAACAGTGAATTTCTAAATATGTCTGTAACGAATTTGATTAAAATGATGGATGTTAGTTATTTACATGGAAAATAAAATGCATATTCTGAATTTATTGGGAATAATACCCGAATACCTCTCCATTTTGAATGGCTTGTATAACTTGTAAACCGTAAGAGTTACAAAGCTTACTACACAAAAAAAAATGCACATCTCCTTAAAGTACCATATTTATGACATGTACAGTTTTCATGTAGAGCTAACCATTTCCGATATATTCCACGTTATTAGCTTCAATTTTAAAATACTTATTTTCTCTAATGGAAAGCCCTCTTTCGTTTCATATCTTTTTAGTTTTATTGTTGGTTATGGAAATAGAACCGATTTTCAATGACAATCGCGTAACGACAGATTTTAAAATTTTTGACTACAGCTTAAACCCTTATTTCCCTTCTACTTGTAAGAAACTAAATAATAATAATAATAATACAATTTCCGAAAATCTTTATCCTTTTACTTTCTCTGGTATGTAAGTACCACGTACATAAAATTCGATATCGAGATTTTACCGGAAAAACATGTTTTTTTTTTTGTTTTTTGTTTTTTTTTGCGTCTTCTGAATCAATAGGAACATTTTTATGAAAAGGTCAGTGTGTGTATGTGCCTGAAGACAGCGTAACTCAAAAGTCGGTTAAATACCACATTCTAAGGATGCGACCCAACCCTAACTACCTTTTACTTGATAACATTTTTTGAAAATATTGATTTTCTCAAAAGTATTTGTAATGATTTTGACTGAAATACCACATGCTTAATATATTTAATTTTCTGAGAATAACTTCTTAAGACCTCTTCGTTCTGGATGACCTTGTATAGCTCGTAAACTTTCAGAGACAGACAATAAATTACTGCACAAAAGACGTAGATCTCATTAAAACACACAATTTATGCCACATTCATTTTTATAGAGTTTACTGTTTCCAAGATATTCCTTGTTATTGGTTTCAACTTTAAACTTCTTAACTTCCCGTTTGAGAAGAGTTTATCTTTTGTTTTGTATCCCTTTTTGTTTTACTCTTGGCCTATGCAAGAGAACTGAATTTCAATGAAAAACCTTAGTGATAGCTTTTAAAACATTTTACTGTAGGTTTAGTCTAGTAAATCCTCTTATTTCCCTTCTTATTATAAGAAATTAAATAATAAGACAAATTTCTAGTAATTTTCATCTATATTGGCATGACGCAGATAAAAAATAATCATCTGCAAAGAAAGTTTGTTTGTGAAACAAATAGAGAAATTCATTTGAATGGAATACGTCAGATTTGTTTACTCTCTATACACGTACAATGTACATAGTGTATGGAGAAGGTATTGTATTGCACCCAAAAATCGATTGCAAGATTTCATCGGAAATACGTGTTTTGGGTCCCCCATGAATAAAAAAAGATTGGAATGGAAGACACCAAACTTGGTATTTAAGTTGGGTATCCTCCAAGGATACGACACGAAGATGTTTAAGAAACTCACCCTCCCCCAACTACCCTTTACATGCAAAAATTTTCGAAAATGTTGATTTTTTCAAAAATGGCTCTAACAATTTTTTTAAAATCTGTTATATTTAAAATATTTACATGCCAAATAAAATGTATATGTATATGTATATGTATATGTATATGTGGCCTCTAAACATCTCTTTATTCTGGATGATTTTTATTGAATTTTGAATAACTGGTAAACTATATCAGATACAAGAAATGTAAATCACACACAATTTATGTCATATATGGTTTCTTCGTGGAGTTCATCGTTTTTGAGATATACGTACCTTGGTATTTGTTTCAGCTTTAAAAAACATAACTTTTCTGATTCAGGAATTTGTCAACACTGTCCATACAAACAAAGGAATTTTAGTCACATAGCAACCAGCTTTTGATAATCAGTTTAACCTATAGTACTTACTCCCTTATTTCGCTTCTACTTACAAGGAAGCAAGTAACAGAACTATTTCTGCAATTTTTTTCTCAATTAGCATGAAGTAAAATTAATCATGAGCATAGGAACAGATCTGATTTTTATTGTTTCATTTATATTGCTCCCTTTAACTTCTATAGTGATATCGGGGCTTTGCTTTAGAAATAAATGCTGGTGTTTTGCTCGCTAGCTGAAGGGTTTCTTAATACAGTTGTTTACTTTCTCTACACGTACTATGTAAATAATATATAGAGAAGCTATTGAAATGCTGCTAAAAATTCGATACCAAAATATCACTGGAAATACATGTTTTAGGAACCCCTGAATCTAAGGGGAGAATTTTTAGAAAAAAATACGTGTCTGCAGCACAACTCAAAAACGAAAAGTCCGTTAATTACCTGTCTTGATATTTAAAAAATGCATGTGAATGGAGCCCGTCAGATTTTTTATCATTGTGCTATTTATAAACCAATGCGATTGATATTATCAATGCATTTATATTTTTATTTATATAAACTTGTTTATTCATATGACACCACAGGCGTTTAACACTGGTACCTGAAATAGACATTGAAAATGGAAAGTTTGGAAAGAAATGTTCCAGGCTTAATTTAAATATCCCACTCCAGCATTTGCCAGTTCTGTGGAATGAGGAGAAACCTGATAAAAAGCATGTCCGGGAAAACGGTCAAGAGGAATATGAACCGCAGATCTACCATTGATGACTGAATAACTATACGATATCGTCCAATCGTGTCCGTAGGCAATAGTTTGCAAAGACTTCTTCATTTGGGGAAGATTCTGTATCATATAGTTTAACTGCAAATCTTAAGAGATAGGTAAACAAACGTACTACAGAAAAAATGTGAATCGCTTTAAAACACTAATTTGTTGAACTATTTATCTTATAGTAATTTTGAAGAAGTCCATTATTATTGATTGCAAATTTTGAATACCTTTACAACTTTTACATGCTGAAACATTAAGTCGTGAAATGATTGTGGAACTTCTATGCAAGTATAAAAGGACTCGCTTAAACAACTGACTATCACTTCAGTTTTTCTCGCTTGTACACAGAGCACAAATAGTAATAGACATCGAATTTCTGATTGTCTGTAGGGGAATTTATAGGGCGTGTTTTCTGATATCCACTGACCGCTCCGTCACTCTAATTGGTGAGGGAGGAGGGGTTGTATCTTACTGTTGTAGTGCGAGTTACCTAATCTCACTTTCAATTGGTGGCTATACCTATTAGCGAATGAGTTGACAAACCCAGCATAGGTATGCTAGAACACGCACCTGCAAGGTGACAGTATCAGCCAATAAAATAAAAACATAACATAATAAAGTATCCTAAAAATGGTAAGGATTGCAGTGTACGGAACAAGACGGTGCCGGTTTCTTTTTGTGCCTTTTGTACGTAAAACGAACGTGCTTAGCGGTTAAAATTTAAATATTTGGTAGTAGAGGTATAAGGATAAATTATAGTTGGCAGACAAATTTATATGAATGTAAAACAGCAAATTGTGCTATAAAACAGTGGAATACAGCAGAGGGTTTTGTACGTCTACATATAACGAAAAGTTTGCTTTGAATAAGTTTGGAAATAAAGACTGGAACATTTGTGTTGATGTTAATTTTATCAGGGCTAAAACAAAAGTTGTGTTAGGTCGGTGCAGCCCCACATTTCTCATTGCTGCAGTAGATGAATATTTTAGTGTCCAGTGACGTCACTGCTGTCGCTTAAGGGACGGAAATTCTGTTCTGTCAACGTGGTGCTGTGGTCGTCCTACCATTTTCTAGGTAACTTTACAACAGCCATAAATATCTGGGATATTTTTTTACGCAGTACATAATCGAATTATGCTCTTTTAAATACAACAAATAAGAGAAATCTGATGTGATTTTATCTGCCTGTTATACAATCTATGAATTTAAATATATATATATATATATATATATATATATATATATATATATATCATGCTAATCAAGTTAGGCATTAGCAGAAATTCTCTTCTATGGACGCAAATGAGGGAATACACTAGGCTAAAGCGATAATCAAATCTTTAAAAAGCTATTTAAGAAGTTGAAGTTTGGTTCTCTTTGCACGGCCAAGTACAACAGACGAAACCAAAGATGAATACCTGTTTTAGAAAAGTTACGTAGTTTAAAATTGAAACTAAGGAATATTCCGGAAACAGGCAGCTCTATGAAAAAAAAAAATATATATGACATAAATTGTGTGTTTTAATGAGATTTGCATTTTTGTATTAATTTTTGTCTATCTCTTGCGCTTTACCAGTTATGCAAAAGTCATCCAGAATGAAGAGTTCTGCAGAGGCTATTCCCAGAAAATTTAAGATATACATTTTGTGAAGCAAATATCTTTATTATAAGGTATTTTATGAAACATCTTTAGAGCCACCATTTTCTAAACTTGTTCCATGTAAAGGGTAGTTTAGGGTAGGGAGGTTTTCTTAGAAGATACTAAACTTAAATACTATGTTTGGTGTTACACTATATTTTTAGTTTTTGAGGTATGCTGTTCCATAGATACACACACACACATACACACAGGACAATTTTATAAAAAAATGTTTTGGACTGGGGGACCTTAAAACATATATTTGCGGTGAAACATATGTTTCCATTAAGAGATAGACAAAAACGAACCACACAAAAATCCATATCTCGTTAAAACAAACAATTTGTTAAATAAATTTTTGTGGAGTTAAGAAATTCCGAAATATACCTTCTATTGGTTTAATTCTTCCAGTCCTTTTACTTTTCGCAAATGTGTAATCGTTATTCCTTATTTATTATTTTTATTTATTCTTCCTGCCCATGCAAAAGAGAACCTACATAATTTAAATCATATAGCGACCTTCTTTTAAAATATTTGATATATGAACATGACATAAAATATGTGTTTTAACGAGATCCTTCTTTTGTTTTAAGTTTTGTCTATCTCTTACAGTTTACCAGTTATGTAAGATTCATTCAGAATGAAGAGGACTTCAGAGGCTATTCTCCCAAAAAATACAATATATATATATATACTTTATTTTTCGTATAAATATCTTAAATATACGGTATTTGAATCAAGATCGTTAGTCACTTTTGAAAACATGGAAAATTTTGAACATATTTCCGTGTAAAGAGTAGGGGGTATTCTCTTGAAAATCTTCAAGTCGCATCCTTGAAGGAAGCTGAATATAAATATCAAATTTGGTATTTAACTTTTCGTTTTTGAGATATGTTCACACACATACACATGCGGACGTTTTTCTAAAAAAAGTTTATGATAAAGTGGGACCTAAATCCTGTATTTCCAGTAAAATTTCGGTATCAACTTTTTGGGTAGAATGCAATAATTTCGTTACGTATGCACCATGTGCTGAATAGAGAAAGTAAAAATTGATTGCCAGTAATGTAACGTGAATGGAATATCTACTTTAAAGGTTATTATGAGTAGAAGGGGCCACGAGAGTGAAAGTATATTTTTAATTTTTTGCATCTATTTTTATAGAAAATACATATAGTGTAGTCGTTAAACGGAGTGTGATGACAAAAGTTTTGAAGATCATATAGCGTTCAGGTCCAGGTTGAGGTACTCTCAGCTAAACCTTATTATCCAGTGTGATAAGCTGAAACAGAGTAAAGTTTAGATAATGAGAAGACGGCGGGAAAAATAGGTCCATTGTTGAGGGAAGTGGCAGAGAAAATCGAAGGTACGTGTGTGTATGTGTATGTAACAAATGGAGGTTCTTAAAGAGGAGTGCAAAGTAGTTTGAGGTGATGTGCATGAAAACAAAAGAAAGTTTGGCACAACTTTAAGAGGAGGCGCGTTGGGGAAAATGATAACCGTAATAAGAGAAGAAAAAACACCATGTGACAGACGGCAACGAGACAAAACGGAACACTTGGAAGCCTACCTTAGCGTTACATTATCATCACCTTTTCTCCACTTTCATTCGTAGGTACAAGAGGGATACGGGAGACTGAAACCATAGTCAAATGTTTCAAAATATACTTCACTAAATCCTAAATTTGAAAGTATATATTCTTTATATGACTATAAGAAAAACATTAACGCAAGTGTTGGCTTAAGTTGACTGGTTAGTTATTTTTTGTAACTCCAATTGTTACGATGTTTCTGTGATCGGATTAGGATTTATAGTTCGCAAGTTCACAGCTATGCGCCATGGTGAAGAGAGATCAGCTCGTCACTCACAGATGGCACTGTAGGACGAAATCACGTTTTGCGGACGCAAACCGGCAGAAATTTGCCTTGGAACCTCCTCCTTTCAATGCATAGGGCCCAAATAAACATTCAACCGCACCACCGTCTTTACTTTCCTTCCGAAGGAATCTATGCTAATGTTTTAATACATTCGAAAACATCCATCACCCTCCACCAGGTTTTAACCTACAATCTTGGGTTTTAGAGCCTAGTATGTTAACCATTACACCACGCAGAGCGACCGACTTGAGGTGAACCATATGTTACATTTGGAAATTCACAGAATGTAAAATATATTTTGAAATTAATACCAATTATATACAATATCTTTGATATTTTTGCCAGTATTAAAATTCTAGCTTGCATGGTTATTTAAATAATATCTTTACTAAGCTCACTGTACTAATAAAGATGAGCCATATGATACAGTTTTAAAATTCTTCATATACAGAAATTCAGTTTTACAGCTAATGAGTTTACAAATATATCTGTCATGTTATTAGTTTTTATATTACTCTATTATAGTTTTAATATTAAGACATAAAAATAAAATGTCTCGTGAAAGAATTAACATAGTAAAAATACTTGAATTTGTTTTTATTTTATTCTTGGAAGATATTGAAGTGACTCCAAGTTTGTGTTGAGCCTCTCCCACACCCTCCTTCCCCTGATGCCCAAATATTCATTTTCGGAATATGCATTACTGATATAGACATGAAAGTAACATTTAAAAGATAATGTTTATATTTAAATTCATTTGAATAAATGATGAACAGGGCCTCATATCTGTTACGTGATTATTAAATAATTTTCAGAGTGAAGTTTTCTGACGCATTACGTATAAATGTGAGAACACTGCCATGAATTACAAGGTCTTTCCCCTTTCTGTCCTGCTTCCACTTTCCTAACATTTTCGTGGCAAATGTAAAACACAAACGATTTAAGTGCTTTATATTGCATTATTATCGTCATCCATGCTGTAGTGGTTGCCATACTAACCTCTAAAACCCAAGATTACAGGTTCAACCCTGGCGAAGGATGACGCAAAAATCCTTAGCATGGCTTCTTCCGGAAGTGAAGTAAAGCCGGTGATCTTGTGTAATGTTTATTTGCACATAAAAGAACCACATACGTTGAAAGAAGAACATTTCTGGGCAAAATTTGATCATTTCGCGCCTGCAAGCCATAATTTCGTCCTACAGTGCCATCTGTAAGTGATGAGCCGATTCCTCGTCACCATGGTGTATACCGGCGAACTCACGAACTAGAAATTCAAATCGGATCAAGGAAACATCGTAACGAAGCCCTATGCCTCACTTAGGAGTTACAGGAACTAAGTAGCTAAAATTATATTAATTGTGTTTAAAATAGCATTATTATAATTTTTATTACCATTATATAATTACCAGGGATTGCAACTTGGGGACCGATAGCGGAACACATTTGTATACCAGTTGCATACCTACCGAGTAGAGACCGAACTGCATTGGCGACTGCACGCACCGCATATAAACAACCTGCAGTAACGCGTTGGGGAACATGGATCCAAGTAGCAGTATATTATGTTGCATATTACATTACATTTTACAGGTAGTTCATGCCTTTGATGATAGTGCAAGCCCTTCAATCAAGTTTTTAAAATCTCTTGCTTCAAATGCATTGGATGAAGATAAAATTCACACAGAAGAACTTTGCAGATATATCTACGACATTAACACATATTTGGAAACCTCGAACTTTGAAATGCCTCGAGCTCTGAAAACAGCCAATGAACTTGTGTAAGCCAGTAATCAGAGATCCGTGACACCTGTTTTAGACAGTGTGAAGAAGAAAGCGAAAACAGTGTTTGGAAAAAAATGTGGGATTTTCAATAGTGCATGAAAACCAACAGGTGTTGTTACGGAAATAATTGCTGATGGAGTATCTTACCCAATAGTCGATCACGTGTCCTATTTCTTTTTTGCTCCATTCATATCTGAAGTGGAGTGAAATGTTTACGTGCCAATCGAAGACGATTCACATTTGAGACGTTACAATTGTATGTTGTTGTGCATTATAATCTATGTAGCTTGAGAGAAAATGAAACAAATAATGATGCTAATGACTTGTTGCACAATAGTGATTGAAATAAAATTGTTAGTTCCCGTAAGTAAATGTATTTATGTTTACCACCCATTCAACCTCAATCGCCTTCCACTACTAGTAAAAACATCACAGTGTACCACGCAACCACTGACCCACTTTCCTTTAATTAGTACCTATACGTTACATGTACATTCATGTGCTGCGATAATTTCGATACTGTCCCGCTATCGGTCCCCAAGATGCTATCCATAATTACTACATTACTACTATTATATGATCAGAAAACTGCTTTATTTTTACTAATGCGGTATGATATTGTCCTCATCCATTGAATTTCCTGGGTTCAATGCCAATAACCGAAATAACTGTGTGATCTAGCTATTTCACTACGCGTTTGTGCACGAATTATATTATTTAACTTTTGACACGTTTATTGCTACAGGCATGAAGTATAATTAATCTAAGTATACCTCATAGTTGTATTTTACCATTTACTTCCCTTGTTTTTATTAATATGAGCTTACGATGTAATTCATACGGCAGCTGAGTATGTTGAATTACATTTTTAAGGTCAACTACCAGGAATGGATAATAGATTCCCACTTTGTTGCCAATACTGGTGATCTTGCTACTTGAAACACTCTCTATGAGGTAGTAATGTACTTATTTATGTAATGGTTACCATGTAACTTCACATACCTAAGGTCGCGGGTTCAAACTCGGCGGAGGACGAAGGATTTTTTCGGGCGTAAAAATCCTTAGCATGGCTTCCTTCGGAAGGGAAGTAAAGCCGTTGGTCCCGTGTCATAGATTCACGGTACATAAAAGAACCTCAAGCCTGATAGAGAGGTTTCTGAGCAAAATTAAGCGGTCTTTCACGTCATTTACATTTTATTGCTTCGTCAAGTATTTTCATATTCTTCCTCGTTCTCTAATGATGCTCTTAACACTCGTGTATCTTGAATAAATGAACGAATAAGTGTATTTATTGAAATACCAGTAGGCATACATTGATCTTTATCAATCGCACGGATCCACAGACGTACGTGATTTTTCAATACACAAAATAGCATATAAGATTAAAAAAAGGAAAAAATTGAAAGAGTAAAAACGAAAATAGTGGGCCAAAAATATTCAACACAGAATAAACCGAATTTAGATGTAGGCATTAATGTACCCTATTATGGCATACAAATACACCTAACAGAAATATATACACTCAATAGTAACACCACAAAACATGACCGAAAAGTATGATAAAAAATATTTGTAAAGCATTATATTCACCTCTTTTTTAACTCTTCTTATCACCTCTATTCTCTCTCTCCTATTATCAGCTTTCTCAGATCTCAACTGTCTTGTCTTAAGAAGAAATTTACCTAGCTCGTCCGCGTCTTACGTGCCTGCCAGCAGCGTCTAACATGCATCTAACTCTACATCCGCGGTGGTAATGGATCGCGATAAATACTTTTCCCTCCATTCCTCCGTACATCTTGCCAAGATATGGGTCCACGACTCTTCCGCCTCGCAAATGTAGTAGATTCTCGTAGAATTCTCGTTGTAATTTTTATCATCCGCCATGCTCCTTGTCTAATCCAACTGTTCTGATGTATTGCTCCATGCCCCACTCCGATTTTAGTACAGACTGCACTATTACAGTAGTACTTAAACCTGTTTTAATAATCATTATTACAACATACGACACCACAGGTGGTGGACATTGAAAATACATGAAATAATATTTAAGAAGGAAACGTTCTAGGTTTAAGTTTCCGGCATTTGCCAATCATTAGGACTGTGGGATATCTCTGTTAGGGAGGACGGCACTGTGCGGATTTGGAACCCGCGCCTCCAGGACACGATACCGTAGCTTAAGGCTTTGGTCACTCCTGTTGTGTGGTTATCCTACTAATTATAGTTGCGCCACGATAGAAACATGGCCAACCCAAAGCATATGCGATGATGTATTACTTTCTCTACACGTACTATGTACGGATAGCATTAGAGAAGGTATTGTATTGCACCCAAAAATTCGATACCGAGATTTCACCGAAAATACATGTTTTGGGTCCCCCTGAATCCAAAAGATAGCATTTTTGGAAAAAGGTCCGTGTGAGAGCATGTATGTGTGTGTTTCTGTAGACAGCACAGCTCAAAAACGAAAGGGCGGTTAAATACCAAACTTGGTATTTAAGTTTAGTATCTTCCAAGGATGCGACTCGAAGATTTTCAAGAAACTCCCTCCACCCCAAACTACCCTTTACATGGAATTTATATTTTACATATTTACATGTCCAATAAAATGTATGTCTTGTATTTTCTGAGAATAACCTCTAAAGACTTCTTTATCCTGGATGAGTTTTATTGAATTTTGCATAAGTGGTAAACCGTAAGAGATCGACAAAAACTCACTATATACAAAAATGTAGATCACGATAAAACACACCATTTATATCCTATACATTTTTTCGTGGAGTTGATCGTTTTTTGTTTTTGTTTTTTCTTGTAATGAAAAAAGTGCTCTCATTTGAGGCATTTCTTTGGGTGGTTTCTCTTTGGTTTATCTGTTGGTTTTCTTAGTCATTTCTCAGTTTTGTCTCACACAGGCCCTGCTCTTTGGCTCCCAAAGGTTTTAAAGACCTGTTTCATGTCAAAATCACAATATCTTCAAAATTAAACCGAAGTGTTACATTCATATGACATTCAATAGCATTTTGCACACTTTATTATTGGATATGTCCTTGTAGGTACAGGATAAAAAGGAAATACACGAATCTTAAGGGAAATAAAAGCTTTTTAAATCTGGTGGTCTGAATTTTCGTTTTATGTGCTTAACCGGGAGATAAATGAATAACGATTTTTATTTTGAGAAAAGTATGAGTGCTCAAATGAATAAAAAAATATCCTGGAAGCGTTTGTTGCCCCAAAAGTGTTATTTGACAGAAATTGCAGACTTTAAGTAGATTTACATTTGTTTAGTAGAAAGTTTTTGTTTACATTTTCTTACGATTTACCACTAATACAAAAGTGATGCAGAATGAAGATGAATTCAGAAACTACTCTCAGAAAATTAAATACATTTTATTTGGCAAAAAAAAATCTTAAACTTATTGTATTTTAATCAATTCTTCAATCATTTTATATAAAATCTTACCTTTAAAAACTGTTATGATAAAATGTAGTTTGTAGTACAAACATTTTTTGAAAATATCCGTGTTGCATATCTATGTAGATGGGGCCTCAACTTACCCGAATGTTAGTTTTTAAGTTATGCTATTCACAGACCCACACATAAACCGACCTTTTTCTAAAAATACTACAAAATATTTAAGACTTTGTAACACGTAAACGTTAATATCGTTTGTTTTTGTATATTAAAAATTATAATTTTATATCCGTTGCTGCTAGAATATTTTTAATTTTGTGGTGAATATCTTTTGATCTTATTTATTTTATGACATTTTGATATATTTTTGGTTTTTTATCACACACTATAAAACTCTTTACAACCGAGGAAAACATCACGAGGTGGGTTGATTGAAAAATGCAGAAATAATTGTGTTTGACACATTTAAATATTCCCAGCAACATTGAGCCTATTATCTGAATACTTTTGCCAAATCTTAATATATAAACATCTGATGTGTTCCATTCACATGACTTCCTCTATATTTCTGCATTGTTAGAAGGCTTATGCTTCTATTTATTTCATGCTAATCGAGAAGAATTAACAGAAATAGTCTTATTACTTGCTTCCTTGTAAGTAGACACGAAATAAGGGAGTACCATTGGTTAAAGTGATAGTCAAGAGCTGGTGGCTATGTGACAGAAGTTCCTTTGTATGGACAGGAGTTGGCAAGGTTTTTTAAAGCTGAAACGAAAAAACAAGGAATATCTAAAAAAGATCAACTCCATGAGAAAAATGTATATAACATAAACTGTGTGTTTTAATATGCTCTACATTTTTGTGTAGTAAGTTTTTATCTATCTCTTACGGTTTAACAGTTATGCAAAATTCCGTAAATTTCATTCAGAATAAAGTAACGTTCAGAGGCTATTCCCAAAAAATTGAAGACATACATTTTATTTGTCAAGTAAATATTTTTAATATACGATGTTTTAATCAATATCGTTAGAGCCATTTTTGAGAAAATCAAACTTCTTTAAAAAAGTTCCATGTAAAGCGTAGTTGGGGGTTTGGGGATTTTTCTCAAAATCTTCGTGTCACTTCCCTTGAAGATACTACACTTAAATACCAAGTTTGGTATTTTACCGACTTTTCCTTTTTGAGTTATCGTGTTCACAGACACTCGGACACACACACATGCACCTTTTTCTGAAAATGCTGTTTTTTGATCAGGGGACCCTAAATCATATATATCCGGGAAATCTCGGTCTTCTCTACACACCATGTACATAGTACGTATAGAGAAAGTAAAAATCTGATGTGTTCCATTCACATGACTTTCTCTACCTCTTTGCAACAAATTTTTTTTGTTAAAAAGTTTATACTTCTATTTACTTCATGGTAATCGAGAAAAAATTAGCACAGTCTTATTACTTACTTCCTTGTTAGCAGAAGGGAAATAAGGGAGTACTATAGGCTAAACTACTAGTCAAAAGCGGGTTGCCATGTGACTGAAGTTTCTTTATTTGTATGGACAGGAGTTGACAAATTTCTGTATGAGAAAAGTAAGTTTTTCATAGCTGAAAACAAAAACAAGGAATATGTTAAAAACGATCAACTCCACGAAAAAAATGTATACATAATGAATTGTGCGTTTTAAGGTGCTCTACAGTTTTTGTGTTGTAAGTTTTTCTCCATCTCTTACGGTTTAGCAGTTATGGAAAAATCCATGAAATTCATCCAGAATAAAGTAGTCTTCAGAGGCTATTCCCAGAGAATTCAAGATATACATTTTATTTGTCGTGTAAATACCTTTAATATACGTAATTTTAATCAAAATCATTAGAGACATTTTTGAGAAAATCAACATTTTCAAAAAAATTCCATGTAAAGGGTAGTTGGGAGTGTGGGAATTTTTCTCAAAAGCTTCGTGTCGCATCCCTGGAAGATACTAAACTTAAATACCAAGTTTGGTATTTTACCGACTTTTCGTTTTTCAATTATCGTGTTCACAGACACACGGACACACACAGACCTTTTTCCGAAAATGCTTTTTTTAGATAAAGGGGACCCTAATACATATATTTCCGGTGAAATCTCGGTATCGAATTTTTGGGTGGAGTGCTTGTTCCTCATTGGTTTCTACATCACTGCACCGATGTCCATCACATTTTTCACATGCAACTTGTGACACAAAATTATTGTTCAGCTTCAATTGGAAACTCAACACATTTCACACAATTAATCGTTTAATACATCCTGTCCCTACAGCAACTCATAAGACTATCTATATTTTTCACAGCGATAATTGTAATAGCTCAAACATTGTAAGCATTTATAATGATTACCTGTGCTTTCTTGAGCTCAGAAATTAACAAAGGAACAGCTAGTTTACATTCATTGACATCCTGTCTGATATTTACAATAAGTAATATAACGGGAACTCCAATTTTTAATGTAAAACTTGCGAATTTATCTAGAGAAAATTTGTAGCTGGAGTTGTATTTAATAAGACTATTTTGTGAATAAAATAACAATTATTAGGTTATATGGGCACGAAGAATAATATTCCTAAAATCCCATTTGTCATAAATTTCAGATCTCTTTGTATTCTACGGTTTTGAGTTTTCAATTAATATGTTTATTTCAGCGATAGACCTTTTCAAAAAACGTTTTGGAATATGTACGGGAATATCACCACACACCGATACTATTGTTATTAGACGAACATTAGTTCAACGAGAAAACAAATGCACGTGGGAGTGATGAAATTAGAAAAACATTTGTGCGTGGGTATGATAAAAACTTTTAAAATGCAGAGATCATGAGTTCCGATTGGTTACAATTTTACGCAAAAATGTACTGGATTGGCCACTTCCTATGATCACGTGTAATGAACGGTATAGTCGGAGTAAAGCATTAGAGTAATGACGCAGTCAAATAAATAATTAAGGCAGCAATGTCACTTGTGATATGCTTGCGCAAATGTAAAGGCGCTAAAATAGCTTTGTTGAAAAATTAACAAAATTTCGGACCGTGTTACACTCCATAGTGGTGACAGTATCAACTCAGATTAATTATTCATTTAGGGCTTTCTTTGTAGTAAATTTTGGCCATTATTTATTTTGGATTTTGTGTTTTGTGCAAGTAAAATATTAGATTAATTTTATTAAACCGGTATTGCTTCTTCTCAAGCGAGATTTATTCCATAAAAGGCAATGAGACAACCCTAATGTGACAACCTGCATTCACGAGTAATGATCACTACATCTAGTGATTGCTCAGTGCTTTTGCATATTCGTGTTTTTTTATTTCTTCCTTTGTTTCTTTCTTTAAAGTTCCCCAAGATTTTAATTAACTCTTTATTTAACCGTTTTGTGTGATACGTTTTTAATGCCTCTAAAGAAACACAAGACTCTTGGAGCAAGTGCAACCTACAGCTAAATGTTAGTAGGGATGAACCATCTAACCATAGCAACGCCGGGTGCCTGAACTCGTAAGAATATAAAAAGGTTTCTCTCTGCATTGTTTAGGAATGGTAAAGCAAAATTCCAAAGCAGTTGAAACATTTTGGATTGGAGTTGCTTATGAGAACTCTCAGTATGAATGGAAGATTTGACACAGATATGCAAGAGTAAATATACTGTGAGGGTAGGCTAGGTAGAGTGTAAGAGAATTAAAATTAATAGTGTGGAAGTTTTATCACAAAAGTGAGGCAAAAGTGCGCGGGTCTCAGTTTTTTTAAAATAAAATATAATCATTTTCTCTTCATTATTTTGGCTTTTTTAAAACAAAGTGCAATTCCCAACGAAACACATTTTGAAAATTTTGCGGCTACGACAATTTTGAGAATTCTTAGCATGAATGATTCTGACTACTCAATATTATCCTTAAATAAGGAGTTACATATTATTCCCATATTTTTAGGGGAGTAATGCAAAAAGCATAACGCGCCATCGCAACGGTTGTTTTACTTAGGTCCTCTCCGTCCTTTGCCAAAGGTACATTTAACTGAGTCACTGGGACTCGAACTCACGACGTTCAGCTTTGAATGGATGGCCAGTCCATTATTTATCGCACTAACGATCGCGGCTATTCAAGACGCTCCAGTTTTCGTGGTCAAAGAGATATCAATATCTAAAGGGAAATAGGGTTGATAATTTTTTTCACAGGGGAATCTATGTGGTATTTTTGGAGTAATAGTAGATTTAACAAACCTATTTTTAAGATAAGTACAAACAAACACGAAAAATCGTACTAATGGAAGAGGAAATGGGAACATTTTGATAGCAAATACACTTTAGATTATAAGCAGAAACAGAAAAAAGAACATTTTCTCCTAGCGTTTCTAAGAGCGATCGTGAGAAAAGATAAAAGGTTTAAAAAAAAAAAAAAAAAAAAAAAAACACTCAGCTTTGTGAGGAAAGTGAGGAGCTGTTATATACAGCGATCCAGGCTACGATGTGAGGCAGTACATGTCTTGTCCCAGGGAAAAGATTATTAAGAAGAGAAAATATAAATGTTTAGTGAAAATGGGAAGGGTAGAAAGACTTTTAGCACGTATATGGCACAAGCCTGGGGTACAATATCCCATTACTTCAGAGCGTTGAACCGAGGGAAGGGGTGAATATGAATGGACCCTGCCCGAGGGGACTAACGGGACACAAGACAATGATTCCCGCTGGCCAGGCGACATTTTAAGGCACTAGGTGAAGGAACCCCACAGAATCAAGATTTGATATTTAGAATCCGTGGTGGAGCCGGACAGACTACCTTGTAATTGTAAGGCACTTGACGATAAATCTCTGCACGACTAAGATGTGATTTTTAGAGTCCGTGGTGGAGACGAACAGGCTACCTGGAAAGAGGGAAATAGTTGTTTAAATACTGACCAGAATACGTAATAAATATAAATATAAATAAATATAAATGACGAACTCGTTACCGCCCCAGATTGCGAACATTACGACTGGGGGATGCGTGATGCTGACCACATCACATTTCAATATCGGTTGGGGTGTCGTACACTGCCGTGCTTTAGTGTGTGTGTGTATGTGAGAAGCCAGAATGGGATTGGTAACCCATATCCCGTAGTGGTATGGGATATTATTATTATTATTGTTGTTATTGTCTTTAAATATATTTTTGCAAAAATATCACCTCAGATGGGAAAAGGGATGAAACTTGATCCATGGAAGGCATGTAAAGGGTTTTAGTTTAATGAGAAATTTAATTCACAGATCTTTTATGAGAAGACTAAAAATACTCTTAGGATGTTGTCAAAAATCCACTTCTAACGTAAGGGGAGGGCGGAAGTAATATACGGGAAGCAGTTTTGAGACTTCCTAAAAATAAAAATATTTAACATTGCTCTCTTCATTCTTTTAGGATTGGTAATGCGAAACACTACCCTTAACGAAGGGATTGGTTTGAAGATATTGAATGGAAAGCAATTTGCTGGATTCAATATGAATGTGGAACTGGAAAAACAGAAATTACGTAATGAGTGTAAAAGAATATTATAAATAAATATTGTACACATAAATAAAAACGCCGAGGGTGTAGTATTGTAACAAAAGCTGTGGAACCTTAAGGCAGGCGTGCAAGCAGAGACATCTACTGTGTCGGGGATAAATATGAAAAGCTCCCAGGAAAAGAAGTTGACGCTGTAAAAGATAAAAAGCGAAGAACAAAGTTTGAGAACAGGTGAGAGAAGAAAGGAGACACACATAAAGATAAGAAACAAAATGTAGGAAAGAGAACATCGTCAAGATGGAACTAGCAACATTACACCGAAGAAGAAACAGGCCTTAGAGCTGAGAGGAAGGGATAATGTTGTGTTCTTTTCTTCTTTGTCTTCTTGATGGGCGAACGTCAATAGCACACTCTAGTCAGTCTTATCTTATTAAAATATGTGGCCATATTCTCAAGATCGTATCTTCACAAAATTATAGACAATTTGCGTAATGATATTATTATAAAAAATCTGATGTGTACCATTCATATGACTTTCTCTACATCTCTGCAACAAATTACTCTTAAAAAGCTTATACATCTATTTACTTCATGTTAATCAGACAAAAATAGCTTAAATAGTCTTATTACTTGGTTCCTTGATGCTATGTTTGCTTTGTTCCTGCTGGTTGCTATGTCACTGAAGTTCCTTTGTATGGAAGCAGTTGACAAATTCCTATATGAGAAAAGTATAAGTCTTCATAGCAGAAACCAAAAACAAGGAATGACTCAAAAACAGGGACTCCACGAAAAAAATGTATTTAACATAAATTGTGTGTTTTAACGTGCTCTACATTTTTTTTGCAGTAAGGTTTTGTCCATCTCTTATGGTTTAGCAGTTATTGAAAATTTCATAAAATTCATCCAGAATAAAGTAGTCTTCAGAGGCTATTCCCAGAAAATTCAAGATATACATTTTATTTGTCAGGTAAATATCTTTAATATACGAAATTTTAATCTTTAGTGCCATTTTTAAGAAAATCAACATTTTTGAAAAAAATTCAATGTAAAGGGTAGTTTAGGGTGGGGGATTTTTTTTCAAAATCTTCGTGTCGCATCCCTGGAAGATACTAAACTTAAATACCAAGACCTTTTTGTGAAAATGCTTGTTTTGGATAGAGGGGACTGTAAAACATATATTTCCGTTGAAATCTCGGTATCGAATTTTTTGGTGAAGTGCAATACCTTCTCTATACACTACGTTCATAGTGCGTTTAGAGAAAGTAAAAAGAATTTCACATGTTTAAATTTATCTTTAAATCACATTGACTACAATATATCCTCCAAGATATAAACATTCATTTTACTTTCTCTACCCACAATTATATATTATTCTTTTTACTAAATATGTATAATAAGTCGTAGTGGTATTTATTATTACGTTTACAATAATGCAATATTTGCGCCACACAGTCACATGGGTCTTGAATTTAAAATATTACCTTCATAACCATTTTATATATTTTCACAACATTGGAAATACACACACAGACACATACACACGCTCGTGCACTACGACAACAGAACCATAGAACAATAAAAGAAAGAACATACAGTATCACACACACACACACACACACACACAAACACTTGCACTCACAACTCACTTATTCACACATATAGATCACTCAAACACCAAATAAATCTATACAATATTTATCTCTTAATGCAAGTACTTCCATTAAGTGTGGGCCCAGACTTGATCATTTTTTACTGTTTAGAATCAAGACGCAGCATGCTGTCCTCCGTCTGTCTGAAGCTAAACATTCTCCTGGCAATAATTTTTTCCTAGATCCTCCATCCGCACGCGATCTGCTAAAACATGTGTCCATTTTTACGTAAATATAGGATTTGAAGCTCCTTAAATCAGAAGGATAAAAGCATATTTGGAAAAAGTTTCGTATGTGTTTTGAATAGTATTTAACGCCCGCTTTTACTAAATATAGCACCGTAGACGATGACACTGGTGATACATGGAATGCACATGGGACACTGGTGGAATGCGATTGCAGGGAAAACCAGAGAACCCGGAGAAAACCTGCCCCTGCGCCGCTTTGTCCCCACAAATCCCACATGCAGTCTTCTGGGATCGAACTCAGGCCGTCTTGATGAGAGGTATGTGTGTGTGTGACTGTCAAAACCATAATTCAAAAATAAGACAAGTACATAGTTTCCAATCAGTGGTGTGTAATTAGAGATTTGCACTTTTGTGTAGCACCTCTTCATTTGCTCCACTTGCTATACCAGTTGTAAAAGATTACATAATATGGAGTTCGAATGCAGAGTATTTCTCAAGATTTTCTCACAAAATTCAAGATATATATTTTGCTCCTCACGTAAATATGTCATGTAAATAGTATTTTAATCAAAATCATAAACAGCCATTTTGATAAAATCAAAATTTTGAAAATCTGTTATATAAATGGTAGTTTGGGGGTAAAGGATTTCTTAGCAACCTTTGTGTCACATTTTTAAAGATATACACTTAACTTGTTTTTGCGTTCTGCTGCTCACAGTCACACCATACATACATGGAGATTTGTGGTGAACAAAACGGTGCAGGGGTTTTCTGCGGGCTATCCAGTTATCCCCGTCATTGCATTCCAGCGTGCTCCATTTTCATTTTGTGTATCACTAGTGTCGTCGCCTGCGGTGCAACAAGTAGCAAAAGCGGGCACTTAACTCTATCAACAACAAAAATACACACATGCACATTTTTTTTTTTTTTAATATTTTTAATTCAGGGAACACAAAATATATATTTCCGGTGAACTTTAGGGTGGAATACCATATCTTCTCTATCTACTGTAAGCATAGTATGCGTACAGAAATTAAAAAGTCCTTTAAAGTAATCACAAACACTACTCGGAAATTTATTAAATAGATTACATTTTCATAAAAGTAAAAATATAATGAAATGATAAATACAAAAAATCTGATGTGTTCCATTCACATGTCTTTTTCTACATCTCTGCAACAAATTACTGATAAAAAGCTTATTCTTCTATTTACTTAATGATAATCAGGAAAAAATTATCAGAAATAGTCTTATTTCTTGCTTCCTTGTAAGTAAAAATGAAATAAGGGAGTACCATAGGCTAAACTGACAGCCAAAGGCTCTTTGCTATGAGACTGAAGTTCCTTTGTTTGTATGGACAGAAGTTCAGAAATTCCTGTATGAAAAAAGTGTTTTTTAAAGCTGAAACTAAAATCAAGGAATATCTTAAAAAAACCATCTCCACGAAAAGAATGTATATAACATAAATTATGTGTTTTAATGTGATCTACATTTTCTATGTGGTAAGTTTTCGTACATCTCTTACGGTTTAGCAGTTACGCAAAAATCCGTCAAATTCATCCAAAATAAAGTAGTCTTCAAAGGCTATTCCCAGAAAATTCAAGGTATAAATTTTATTTGTCAAGTAAATATCTTAAATATACGAGATTTTAATCAAAATCGTTAGAGCCATTTTTAAGAAAAACAAAAATTTCGAAATTTTTTACATATAAAGGGTAGTTTGGGGTGGAGGGATTTTTTTTAAAATCTTCGTGTCGCATCCTTGGAAGATACCAAACTTAAATACCAAGTTTGGTTTTTAACGGTCTTTTCATATTTGAGTTATGCTGCCCACAGGCACACACAGACAGACATACAGACACATGGGCATTGTTTGGATTCAGGGGGTTTCAAAACATGTATTTCCGGTAATTGTTATTACTACTATTGGTTAATACATAATACAGAAAAGATTCAGTCAAACTTAATAGTCGAAATGTCCCATAATTTGAGTAATTTTGGAATTCTCTTGTTTTAGCCAGCAAATTATTACCGTCACCTCTAAAGTCCTCCCTCTCTATCAGGCAATTAAATTTAATTATAGCTAATAAGGAGATTAATTTATGTTCTTTGAGGAGAGCTTAATGAAAATAATAACCATAATAATCGGAATTATAGTGTAGCGGCGCCACGAAATTATTACCGCGAGGGCTTAATTAGGTTTTTACTCAAAATGAAATCCTGTGCTTATACACTCAGTTGCTGGTTGCCAAGGTAACGCGTTCGGGAGAACAGGCTCTTATACCTCCTAAGTAATCCCTTTGCTAGTAGCCCCCCCCCTCTTAGACAGTAAATTAAGTGTTGGTTATTGTTGTGTTAGCCAGGTAGATCTGTTAGAGGCAAATTTCATTCCAAGGAATTTGAATTTGAAACAGCAGAGGCACTGTTTAAAATTCAAACGATATATATATTTGAAAGCAGAAGTTAACTTAAAATAGGTCCTTAAATTTTGCATTTATATTCTACAAAATAAAAAAAATCTGATGTGTTCCATTCACATGACTTTCTCTATCACTCTACAACAAATTATTGTTAAAAAGCTTATTCTTCTATTCACTTCTGCTATTAGCAGATGTGATTGAAGTTCATTTCTTTGTACTGACAGGGGTTGAAAAATTCTCGTATGATAAAAGTATAAGTATTTAAAGCTGTAACCGAAACGGTCAAACCCACGAAAAAAATGTTTAAACATAACTTTTGTGTTTAAACGAGGTCTACATTTTTTAGTAAGTTTTTTCTGTCTTTAACGACCATAGAAAATTCTACAAAACAAATTCGAAATAAAGATGTCTTCAAAGGCTATTCCCAGAAAATTCAAGATATACATTTTATTTTTAATGCAATTATCTTTAATATACAATATTTTAATCAAAATCGTTAGACATTTTTGAGAAAATCAAAATGTTCGAAAAATGTTCCATGTAAAGGGTAGTTGGGGGTGGGGAGATTTTCTTGAAAATTTTGGTGTCGCATTGTTGGAAGATATTAAACTTAAATACCAAATTTTCGTTTTTGAGCCATGCTGTCCACAGACGCGCGCGCACTCTCACACATAGACATTTTTTTCTAAAAATACCTTTTGTGGATTCAGAATGTCTCAAAATATATATTTCCGGTGAAATCTCGGTATCGAATTTTTGGGTGCATTACCATACCTTCTCTATACGCTATGTACATTGTACGTGTAAAGAAAATAAATAAATCCTTCCTCTACCGATTCTGTAACGTTATCTTCTTATAAAGCGTATTATTGTATTTACTTCATGCTAATCGAGATAAACATTATCAGAAATAGTTTTATGCTCAGTTCCTTATAGGTAAAATACAAATGCACTAGGCTAAAGCGATAGTGATTTTTTTCTAAAAGCTGGTTGATCTGTGATAAAAATTCGGTTCTCTTTATTTGACCGAAGTTAAACGAAACAGGAATGACAAAGTCCCATTCGTGAAAATTTTAAGTAGTTTAAAATTGAAACCATTTATAGGATAATGTGTTAGCTCTAGAAAAACGTATATGACATAATTTGTGTTTCAACGAAATCTATATTTTTTGTTAAGTAAGTTTTTTGTCTATCCGTTATGGCTTACTAGTTATGCAAAATATATCCAGATTGAAGAGCAAGCTATTCTCAAGGAATTCGAGACATACTTTTTATTTTTCATGTACAGTATTTAAATTACAATCATTAAAGATACTTTTGAGAATCGAACATTCCAAAAAATCTTCCAGATAAAAGCTAGTTTGGATTGCGGGGGATTTTTATGGAACTTTTCGTGTCACATCCTTGGAAGATACTAAACTTAAATATCAACTTTGGTACTTAAAGAACACACACAGACACTCAACAGAATAACAGACCTTTTTTAAAGTGTTTTTTTGAGTTCAGAGGTCCTCAAAACATATATTTCCGGTTAAATAAAGGTATAGCATTTTTGGACGAAATATAATATCCTGTATTGGGAGAAAACTATGTAGCTTTATACCATTAAATAGCTACGGAATCCACTACGATTATAAAACTATTACCATTTCGACAGAATATATATTGATCCACCGTCAAAGGGTTACTGACTTTCAAAAGATGTCGTGTGGAAGTTAAGAAAGTCAGACGTTTTTCGTATATTTCACATCCTTTTATATAATATCAGAAGATTTTTAATGCTTTATTATTAATAGTCTATTATAACCTTTACGGAATTATAAATATAAGCCGTTATAAAGTATTCTACATTATTGTACAATCATTCATCAACATAGCTCCTGCAGGTAATCTACCTGTTGTGCGAGGAGTCACGGGTTCGATTCTAGTTTGGAAATAGAGATCTTCCTTTAGCCCAAATTATTTCCTATTCTCCAAGGTGTACACATGTGTGAATATGCGATCTAATGATAAAACATTAAAGATTAATAGAAGCCTAATGACTACAGTTCACGAGTTAACAGCACTTCCGATAGGCAATATGTTCCACAGGGAAATATCATCGATATGACTATGCAGTTAAAGGTGGGGTATAAATGGAACAATAAAAATATAGATATAGATAATATATATAGATAATGTTGATAAAATTGTCAATCCAGTTTAAAAACAACCATGCAGCTAACTAATTCAAGATACTAGCTGAAATACCCGGCCTTGCCGTGATTTGGTGGTTTATCCTTGCAACATTCAGCAGTAGATATCACTTGCCGTGCGTTTATTAGGACCTATTTATAAATTATTGCACAACCCATTTGAACAAGTAGGTAACCTAAAAATCTCCGGATACTATACAGAAAGAAGAGTAGATGAAACAATATTAAAAAATTATGGTTCCAAAATCCACAAATACCACAGTTTGTAATGATGATTTCTTGTGAATGCAGCGATGATTTTCATATTTACATCTATTTACAGAGAAAATTTCCATAGGGAAGGTGCAACAGAAGTGTAACTTACGTAAATATATTCGTATTTATTCTCAATATCCAACATCCATAAAACTACTAAGAAAATATGTGAAAAACAAAACAAAAAAATCTGATGTGTACCATTCACATGACTTTCTCTATATCCCTGCAACAAATTATTCTTAAAAAGCTTATTCTTCTATTAACTTCATATTACTTGATTCCTTGTAACTAGAGGTGAAATAAGGGAGTACCATAGGTTAAAGTGATAATCAAAAGCTGGTGGATATGTGACTGAAGTTCCTTTGTTTGTATGGACAGCAGTTGATCCTTTCCTGTATGAGAAATGTATAAGCTTTTCACAGCAGAAACCAAAAATAAGGAATGTCAGAAAAACGACGAATTCCACGAAAAAAATGTATATAACATAGATTGTGTGTTTTAACGTGCTCTATATTTTTTGCGTAGTAAGTTTTTGTCCATCTCTTACGGTATAGCAGTTATTCAAAATTTAGTAAAATTCGTCCAGAATAAACTACTCCTCAGAGGCTATTTCCATAAAATTCAAGATATACATTTTATTTGTCAGGTAAATGTCTTTAATATATGATATTTTAATCAAAATCGTTAGAGCCATTTTTTAGAAAATCAAAATTTATGAAAAAAGTTCCATGTAAAGGGTAGTTTGGGGTGGGGGGATTTTTCTCAAAATCTTCGTGTCGCATCCCTGGAAGATACTAAACTTAAATACCAAGTTTGGTATTTTACCGACTTTTCGTTTTTGAGTTATCGTGTTCACAGACACACACACACACACACACACACGGACCTTTTTCCGAAAATGGATTTTTTAGATAAAGGGGAACCTAAAACATATATTTCCGGTGAAATCTCGGTATCGAATTTTTGGTGGAGTGCAATACTTTCTCTATACACTATATACATAGTGCCTATAGAGAAAGTAAATAAAAATGTGTACCATTCACATGACTTTCTCCATATCCCTGCAATAAATAATTCTTAAAAAGCTTATTCTTCTATTTACTTTATGCTAATCAGAAACAATTAGTAGAAATAGTCTTATTACTCGCTTCCTTGTAAGCAGAAGCGAAATAAAGGACAACCGTAGGTTAAAGTGATAGTCAAAAGCTGGTTGCTATGTCAATGAAGTTCCTTTGTTTATATAGATGGGAGTTGACATGTTCCAGTATGAGAAAAGTATACGTTTTTCATAGCAGAAACCAAAAATAAGGAATGTCACAAAAACGCGAACTCCACGAAAAAAATGTATATAACATAAATTGTGTGTCTCAAAGTGCTCTACATTTTTTGTGTAGTAAGTATTTGTCCATCTCTTACGGTTTAGCAGTCATTCAAAATTTAGTAAAATTCATCCAGAATAAACTACTCTTCAGAGGCTATTCCCAGAAAATTCAAGATATACATTTCATGTTACAGGTAAATATGTTTAATATCCGAAATTTAAATCAAAATCGTTAGAGCCATTTTTGAGAAAATCAAAATTTTCGAAAAAAGTTACATGTAAAGGGTAGTTGGGGGTGGGGGGATTTTTCTCAAAATCTTCGTGTCGCATCCCTGGAAGATACTAAACTTAAGTACCAAGTTTGGTATTTTACCGACTTTTCGTTTTTGAGTTATCGTGTTCACAGACACACGGACACACGGACTCTCACACACACACACACACACACACACACGGACCTTTTTGTGAAAATGCTTTTTTTGGATATTGGGGACCCTAAAACATATATTTCCGGTGAAATCTCGGTATCAAATTTTTGGTGGAGTACAATACTTTCTCTATACACTATGTACATAGTGCGTATGGAGAAAGTAAAAAATGAGCAGAAATAGTCTTATTACTTGCTTTCTTGTAAGTAGAAGCGAAATAACGGACTACCATAGGTTAAAATGATAGTCAAAAGCTGGTTGCTATGTCAATGAATTTCCTTTGTTTATATGAATATGAGTTGACAAGTTCCTGTATGAGAAAAGTATAAGTTTTTCATAGTAGAAACCAAAAATAAGGAATGTCTCAAAAACGACGAACTCACGAAAAAAATGTATGGAACATAAATTGTGTGTTTTAACGTACTCTACATTTTTTGTGTAGTAACTTTTTGCCCATCTCTTATGGTTTAGCAGTTATTCAAAATTCAGTAAAATTCATCCAGAATAAAGTACTCTTCAGAGGCTATTCCCAGAAAAATTCAAGATATACATTTTATTTGTCAGGTAAATATCTTTAATATACGAAATTTTAATCAAAATCGTTTGAGCCATTTTTAAGAAAATCAACATTTTCGAAAAAAAGTTCCATGGAAAGGGTAGTTGTAGGAGGGGAGATTTTTCTTAAAATCTTCGTTTCGCATCCCTGTAGGATACTAAAGTTAAATACCAAGTTTGGTATTTTACCGACTTTTGGTTTTTGAGATATCGCGGTCACAGACATACGGACACACGGACACACATACACATGGAAACAGACACACATACACACACGCACACACACGGACATTTTTCAGAAAATACTTTTTTTGGATACAGGGGACCCTAAAACTTATATTTCCGGTGAAATCTCGGTATCGAATTTTTGGGTGGAGTGTAATACCTTCTCTATACACTATGTACATAGCACGTATAGGGAAAGTAATATTAAAAATTCACGGTTCCAACATCCACAAATACCACAGTTTGTAACGATGATTTCTTGTGAATGCAGCGGTGATTTTCATGTCATCACATTTGGGGTGCCTCTTTGCTGTTTACAGAGAAAATTTCCGTAAGGAAGGTGTAACAGAAGTGTAACTTACGTAAATATATTCGTATTTATTCTCAGTATCCAACATCCATAAACTACTAAGAAAACACGTGAAAAACAAAACAAAAAGCAACAAAATTAACATATAAAAGAAATAAGAAGTGGTACATTGTCTAGTTTGATGCTGTTGGTGTTGATCACCACTCACTGTAACTTCTATGTCATCACGTTTTATTTTTCTGGTGGTAAAGCTTCACAACTTTCCCACAGAGAAATAAACCCACTTCTTACAAACATTGAGAAACTAAAAATTATAAGTGAGTATACAAATATAGGATATTGATGGCAATGATTATGTTAACATCGATTAATTTATTACTCTATATTAGCAATGTTTGATCAGTATAAGACGAAGTAGAACAGGGAGTGGTATTTTTCCAAGTTTGGTGCTGTTTTAGCTCCAGATTTTGTTTACTTTCTAACCAAGGGGTTTTGACGCCTTTGCATTTGTGGAGGCACAACTTGTGTTGTAATTATTACATATTTGACAGTGTTATTACTCAATGATCAATGGCACACAGGAGAGAAATGAATAATATGAAAACTCGCTGCTACTTTGTTATTTTATGAGGCGATAATTATTACTTTCTCTAGTCCCGTATGTACAATGTACATAGGGATAGAGAAGTATTGTATTCCACCCAAAAATTCGATACCGAGATTTCACCGGAAATACATGTTTTAGGACCCCCTGTATCCAAAAAAAAAAAACATTTTCAGAAAAAGGTCCGTTTGTGTCTGTGTGTCCGTGTGTCTGTGAACACGATAACTCAAAATCTAAGAGTAGCTAAAATACCAAACTTGGTATTTAAGTTTAGTATCTTCCAAGGATGCAACACGAAGATTTAGAGAAAAATCCCCCCACCCCAAACTACCTTTTACATGGAACTTTTTTCGAAAATTTTGATTTTCTTAAAAATGGCTCTAACGATTTTGATTGAAATATCCTATTTTAAAGATATTTTACCTGACAAATAAAATATATATTTTGAATTTTCTGGGAATAACTTCTAAAGATCTGTTTATTCAGGATGAATTTTGCTTAATTTGGCATAACTAATAAACCGCAAGAGATAGACAAAAACTTACTGTACAAAATATGTAGGTCTTGTTAAAATACACAAGCTATGTAATATACATTTTTTTCGTGGACCTTGCTGTTTTCAAGGTATTCATTGTTATTGGTTTCAGTTGTGAAGTACTTATAATTTTCTCAGATGGGAGAGTCCGTTTTTCTTTTATTCTACTCCTGGATAAGAAAAGAAGTGTTTTGTAATGATAATCGCATAACCACATCCTTTAAAACATTTTACTATCGGTTTAGCCTAGTGTATTCCCTTATTTTCTTCATTGCGCTAATGAGTACCTCGATTAGCAAGGTGCAGAAATAAGAATAATGTTATGCAAGAAGTTTGTAGAATGACTAGAGAAATTCATGTGAGTGTAACACTTAAGATTTTTTTTTCCTACACTGACAATGTTCTATTATGTAAAACGTTGGGAAAGAGCTTAGTAGGTGTTATAAGCAATTAAACAGTAATTAGTTGTGTGAAATGAGACGTAAGTTCCAATTTTAAACTGGATAGTAATCTTTACTTTATATCAAAAGTTATATCTATCAAGTTTGGTCGTAAACGACGCGACGATGTAGAAGCACATACATACACTGACGTTTAAAGATAGTCCGTGAAAATTTTAACTCTTAGCTGATGAAATTTGTGACACCCCTGATAACCCTAGAACCTCATGATGCAAATTTTACCACAAGCCACTTCTTTGCTTCCCCACTTGTAATTCTCAGCAATTAGGGTAGTTTTGTTGGTCGGTGTCACCCTCGTTTTGGGATGCCATTTATTTTGCTGCTACTTCATCCCCCAGCTGTCTCTTCATGTCCTGGGGTGACAGGATAATCATTCCTCCCGCGGTTTATGTTTCTTTATAAACAGAATGCTCCCTCACATCCTTTCAACTCGCTTTGCAAACGCAACCCCCACTTTTCTCCCACAACTAAATGGGAAGTTGTTTTGAAATGCAGCTAGCTAAAATTTTTAGTTGCGTTCGCGGAGGAGCTGGAACACCTATTAGATTAGCGCCTCTACCCTGAGGAAGTGTTACATTCACACTTCTACAAACTATTCTTCCTAAACCTTATTAAGCTTCTGCCTTCCACGTATAGTAGACAAAATGAAATATTGTATTCCACCCAAAAATTCGAAATGTGTTTCCCATGATTAAAGAAAAAGCATCGTCATCCCTCTAGCAAGAAAAACTGTACATTGTTGATAGAGAAGATATTGCATTCCACTTAAATATTCGGTACCAAGATTTCATCTGAAATACATGTTTTGAGCACCTCTTATTAAAAGCTCAATGTGTGTATCTGTTGACAGTATAACGAAAAAACGAAAAGTTCATTAAATACCAAATTTGGTATTTAAATTTATTATCTTCCAAGGATGCAACACGAAGATTTGCAGAACTCCCCTCCCCATCTCAAACTACCATTTATTTGGAGAAATGTTTAGAAATTTTCTACAAAGCTAATGCCGCATTTTAAAGATGTTTGCCTGGAAAATAAAATGTATATCTTGAGTTTCTTGAGAGTAGCCCCTGAAGTTCTCTTCATTCTGAATGTTTTTTCATAATTGGTAAACAGTAACAGATCAAATTATATTATATCTGTTTATAAGATGTTTCAAAATGACAGCGTAATATTTTTGCATTACTGTTCTTAAATTTAGTTTTTATGGCAATAAAAGTACATCAACAAAATGCCTCATAGTCATTGTAGATTAGACAGTTACCCAGGAACAAAACTGCGTGCCTGGCTCACCTAACGGAGGTAGCGCAGATAGGTTGGGGAACACCGAATCGCGTGCTTTAGCAGTGTTTTCTAAACATGCCCATATGCTGCAGGGTGGCTTTCTAATATTAAGGCAATTTTTTCTCTTTCAGAAACTGAGCTTAGAAACCTACATATACCTTTAGATATTTGTTTATTCTTCCAAACTGCAATTTCATCTAATATATAATGAATGGAAATTACTGGGAAAATAAGTTGGAATACTCACGCCACTAATATTATATTTTATAGGCAATTTAGTCTTAGTGATCTCCAGGATGAAGGTGAGGAACCGTTAAAGACAACAGAAGCAAGAATGGTGTAAAAGTACTACCAAAGGGCTGCAAAGAAAGTTAACAAACATAGCACTTTTACAACAGGACAAGGGTTTATTTTACTGTCTATAAGTCGTAACACTAAATTAAACATTTGTTCATTTAAGAACACGTATTTGTTGATATTTACATTAAGTTGATGAGAATATACTACGAGGGTTAGCTGATAAGTCCCGGGCCGCACACAGATGTGGCGCCACTATGCCAGTTACACGGTAGCATCGTATAGTTTAACTCTACACTAGCTTGAGTCCATAGTTACAGATCAATAGCGTCTTTAGTTTTCGAATGACAGCATTTTAAACAAGAGTTTCCACGAAAATGGAGGATTTGGAAAAACGAGCTGTAATTAAATACTTCCATTTGAAAGGCTTAACGCCTAAAGAAATCAAGGAGGAAATGGACAGTACATTGAAACACTCTGCCCCTTCATATTCGATGGTTAAAAGGCAGGTTGGGGAGTTTAAAATGTCACGTAAGGGCATAGTGATGAGCCTCGCTCTGGACACCCTGTAGAAGTGAAAACAAAAAATTCATCGTTTAGTCCTGGAAGACCACAGATTATTTGAGAAAAAGAGGCTGTAAAATATCAAAAGAACGTGCAGGTAATATTTTAAGTAACCTTTTGGGCTTTCACAAGGTCTGTGCAAGATGGGTGCCGTTTTTGTTGGCACCTGATTAAAAGTTGCAAAGAAAAACTGTTTCTGTTAAGAATGTGGAGCTCTACCGTAAAATCCCAGTGAAGTTTTGAGACGCCTTATTACCAAGGATGAAACTTGGATACATCACTACACTCCAGAAAGTAAATCACAGTCAAAACAGTGGATTGCGCCAGGTGAGCCAACTACAAAAAAGGTAAAGTAAATTTTGTCAGCTAACAAGGCTATGGCGAGCGTTTTCTAGGATGCACAAGGAACTATTTTTATTGATTACTTGGAAAAGTGTAAAAGTATCACTGGTGATTACAACACAAGTTTATTCCAACGTTTGAGTGATGAGATGAAAAGAAAAATACCTCATTTTCCAAAAAAAAAAAAAACCTGTTTCATCGCGACAATTCTCTGATTCATCGTTCAGTTATTGCAATGGGAAAATGTTGGCATTAAAGTCGAAATTACTTGAACATCCACCCTAATCGCTAGATCTAGCACCCAGTGAATACCACCTGTTCCCAAACCTCAAAAAAATTCTTGGAGGACGAAAATTTCATAACAACGAGGAGCTACTTTGAGGACCTTGATAACTCGCACTTCAGAGATGCTTTAATTAAGTTAGAACACCGCTATGAAACATATGTTAGCCTTTGTGGAGATTATGTTGAGAAATAAAGCAAAAAACAATCGTTTCAGACGCTGTTCTCATTGAGAGGCCCGAGCAATATCAGCCGACGCTAGTATTTAAAATCTGATATGTTCCATTCACATAATTTTCTCTACATCGTAGTAACAAATTATTGTTGAAAAGAATATTCTTCTATCTACTTTATAATAATGGAGATATACATTAGCAGAAATTGTATTTCTTATTTGCTTCCTTGTAAGCAGAAGGAAAACAAGGGAATACACTAAGCTAAAATGAGCCAAATTTTTTAAAAGCCGGTTGCATCTGGACGAAATCCGTTGCTGTACAGGGCCAGGAGTTTACAACTTTCCGTGAGAAGTATTTTAAATGTGAAACAAATAACAAGGAATATCTCAGAAATGGTCAATTCAACGAAAAAAATGTATATGAAATATATCGAGTGTTATAGCGGATCTACATTTTTTTTTTTTGGGTAGTAAGTTTTTGTATCTCTTACGGTTTGCCAGTTACGCAAAATTCATTCAGAATAAACAGGTCTTTAGAGGCTATTCCCAGAAAATTCAAGATGTACATTATATTTGCCATGTAAATATCTTTAACATACGGTATTTTAATCAAAATCGTTGGAGCCATTTTTGTTAAATTCAAATTTTTCTAAATTTATCCATGTAAAGAGTATTTTGGGGTGGGGAGATTTTTCTCAAAGTCTTCATGTGACTTCTCTAGAAGGCATTTAACTGATATACCAAGTTTGGTATTTTATCGACTTTTCGTTTTTGAGGTATCATGTTCACAGACACACACGCGCGGACCTTTTTCTGAAAATCTTTTTTTGGATACACGGAGCCCTAAAACGTCTATTTCCGGTGAAATCTTGGTATCGAATTTTTGGGTGGAATGCAATACCTTCTCTATACACTATGTACATAGTGCGTGAAGAGAAACTAAAAATGAAGAGAATATAATGTAGAAGGTACTTGTATTTAGGGCAATATATGTTTTGCATTCAAAGGGCAACCTCTAAAAAGGTATAAGGTTTAGTATTTGAGAAGGTCAATGCCCCTTATCGATTTACCTGAAGGCTAGGACATATTTACTGATAATAAATGAGGAGTTTGTTACCTTTTTGCGCCTGTCTATAACACGATCTGAGGTCTGATTACGTGGGCATCACACAATGTGCTTCGTGTGCTGCCTAATCTCAAAATAATGTAATTTACATGGTTACATAACAACATATCTAAAAGTATTTCGAAGCTGCAACCTGAAAGTTCGGAAGCATAAGCTTAAGACGGTTATAATTGTTTGTGTCATTTTGAAACACCTGTGTGTGTGTATGTGTGTGTATGTGTATAGTGAACAGCAGAGCTCAAAAACTACCATTATACAATTCCCAGATATTTGTTTAATGGTTATAATGTTAATGTATAATGGTGTTAAAGTCCTAATGATTTTCAGTTGTTTCTTGGGATTACATGGAAATAGTATAGGACTTTAAGGTCAGCATATAGCGTTCTGTTCTTAAGCATTCGATTATCGTTTTTGCCGTTATATCTATAATGAAATGTGTAATTAGCTTCTCATGCAAAGTTTTATCTCGATTAAAATGAAATGCATAGAAAATAAACTCAAATGTTTTGTGTATTTACTAATAAACGATAGAGGATAGATAAAATATTGTAAGCGTGAACCACTAGATTTATCTTTCTCTCGAACATGAAAGCTTGGAAGTTGCAAATTTAATGTTTTAGTCTGTGAAAAGTGCTCATGTTGATATTAAAGAAAATCATTATGAATGCGTCTATTTATTAACCTTGCCACAAGCTTTTGTGTTCATGTTGCATTTTTGTTAACGTTTCTATGCGAATGAATCCCATGGGCTTACAAGATATGGTTACCTAAAAACAAACCACAGAATTTAATCCAGAAGCCTTTCTCATGTTTGTGGTACGAACTGCTAAATTTCAAATCATAAGTGGTAAGTTGAAGTGAGTGCAGGGTTACGAAAATGCCGGTTTGAAGTTCTGTGCACACAGAGTAAAACTATAACGTCATGGAATAGGCGTGGTCTTTACAGCCCGTTTTGAAACGCGTTGCTCACCACCTGGCTTCGATCAGTTCCTGCTAACAGATAAACCAGTGTACACTGAAAGAGACATATTTCAATCTGCGCTGATTGAAATATGTTGAAAATACGAAAGCGTAGGCGTTCGACACTGAACAATCTTATGGATGATTCAAACATATTTTGAGTGGCAGGAGGAGAGGCTTTTCTTTCGATACAGTAAAAATATATCTTGTAGTACAATGAAATGAATTCTGAGTGAGTTTAGTTGATTCATATTCATTGGCTTTTCAAAGCTTTACATGATATTATCCTGATTTTTATGCATATTATTTGTAAAAGTACAGAGTGTTTTTATTTAACAATTACATTATGAAACAACTGTTTTATTATTTTTTATGAACTAGAACGATGCAGGTAATGCCAATACATGTAATGAGCTACTTTTAGAACATGTTATACCTCAATATCTGTATATTTGCGCTAGAAACCCTTCCTCACCACACCCTCCTTATACCGCTGACTGCTCTGTGTATTCGTAACTATATGTATGCTTCGGAATTCAAGACCGACCTTTTGGTGATAAATAACATTTTGATGAACGATTGTTTTTGATTTTGTAGGTAATTAAATTAGACACCGGACCTAAGGTTTAAATTTCTAGTGTTTACCTTCATTTCTGATAGAATTCTATATCATATAAAATGCCTTTTTCTATACATACAAACACGCTACCATTGCGTATTTCTGCTGATTATTTTTGGATTTATTATACTTCAACTGTTTAATATTCTTTTAAAGGGTTACATTCTCACCTATAGCCTCCATTGCATGCATATTTGTGAATAACAATTTTTTTTTTCACGCTGCAGTATATTACACGATTTTGGACTCGAATCTGGACAATATAGAACTGTTCTCGGAAGCGATGACAAAAGTTGGCAACCCTAGATGTATGTTGTTATCTGAAACGTCAATAAAAATAGGGGAATATCTGCAGGTGAAGTATAAACTGATATGTCTACTTTAAACCCACCCTAGTCGTGTAGGGGAGGATCTTCTCTAACCCTTCCAAAAGCCATTTGTAAAGAAATAGCCCCTCTGTGGTGCTGTCCATCTTTCTGTCGAGGGAGGGGGAGAAAAGCAATTGGGGCATAGGGAGTGTTTACCAGGGTTCATTTTAAATAAAAGGGGAAGTTCACCCTAACCATTAACCTGAATTAGTTTAAGAATATCCTGTACCAGTGATGGGAGGATTGTCGTGTGTTATCTTGTCTCAGCCATTTTGTTAAAGATTATACAAGATGGCTCTTATTCGGGAAATGCTTTCCTTATTCGGTAGGTGAATGTCGGGATGGCTTCTACCTTCATTTCATTCATTTCCTGTTCATCTTTTGAGTTTCGTGGTGTGTAGCGGTGTCGGACAGAAGGTGCAGATACTTGCTCAAAGGAAACAGTATTCCTCGCGGATATTACTGATGGTCCGTCAGTGGGAAGTGTTTTCGAGCATAGAACTGTCAGTAACTTAGCCACGTCACTCTCGTCTGTCTGCCTGTACGCTGTAATATCCTGTGGTACGTTCACTTTATCTCTTCCGCCTGGAAATGTTAGCCAAAATAGAACTATATAGGCAGCAGTACAGCCCTCCGTTGTGTAACCTATAACATATGGTAGATATAAGAATATGTTGTTTTTTTTTTCCTTTCTCTATCAAGACTACGTAAGTAGGGAAGGTATTGCACCCCACTCAAAAATTATATACCAAAATTTCACCTTCAATACCGTTTTATCTCCTTTATCAAAAAAATTTCGTTTAGAAAGATCCGTTTGTTTACATGTGCGTATCCGTGTGTCTGTGAACACGGTAGCCTGATATTTGTGTTTACTATCTTCAAAATATGCGACAAAATGTTTTTGAGGAAAATCATTCCACCCCAAACTACCAATAATACAGAAAAATGTCTAAAATGTTTGTTTTCCCACACATGGCCCGTATCTTAAAGATATCTACATATGAAATAAAATGTATGTCTTGAGTTTTCTGTAAATAGCTTTTGCAGAACTCCTTATTGTGGTTGACTATTGTATGAATGGTAAACCGTAACCTACAAACTCAAACGCACTACACTAAAATGTAGACCTCTTTAAAACACACAGTTTATGTCATACATATTTTTTTCGTAAAGTTCGCTATTTCCGCGATATTTCTTGTTATTGGTTTCAATTTTAAATTCTTTAGTCTTTTCTCGTACAGGAATTTTTACACTCCTGGCCAAGTAAACAGGACGAATTTAAATCACATAAAAACAATTTTTTAAAAGATTTGACTATCACTTTAGCCTAGAGTAATCCCTTATATTATCTTATAAGGAAAACATTAATAAGAGCATTTCTGCTAATGTTTATCTTGATTAGCATGAAGTAGAGAGAATAATATTCTTTTTAACAATAATTTGTTAGAGAGACATAGAGAAAGCCATATGAACGTATCACATCTAAATTTTAAATAATAACTTGTTGAAGAATGGGCAAAGAAAGGCATGTGAATGCAGCAGCTAATTCTAATACTTATAATGTAATCACAAGGTTCCTGATTTGTTGACGTAGTAAACACATTTTAAAAATTCTTATGCATTACATTCATTGACCTTCTCTACCTATTCTTCAACACGTCACCCTTATGAAAGCTTATTATTCTGTTTCAAGTTAGTAAGGAAATCTTCCCATTATAAAATAACTTTGCCTGGAAAAAATATTGATTTTCTCAAAAATGGCTCTTACCATGTTGATTAAAATAGCGTATTTACATGACAAATAAAATTAATATCTTGAATTTTCTGGAAAAGTGGCTGGTAATAGCTAAGATAAAAACAAAAACTTACTGCACGAAAAATGTAGATATCGCTGTAACAGACAATCTATGTCACATACTTTTTTTTTAGCAGAGCCAAACATTTCCGAGATATTCCATGTTATTGGTTTTAGTTTTATGATACGTAGACTTTTGATAAACGCGAAGTCCTCATCCGTTTCATACCTCTCTTATTTTGCTCTTGGCTATTAGACAGAACCGAATTTCATAGAGACAGTTTTTAATGATTTGACTATCTCTTTAGCCTAGTGTATTCCCTTATATCTCCTATATTTATAAAGAACTAAGTAATAAGGCTATATTTTCTAAGGCTCACCTTTATTACCTGGATGTGGAAAAAAATTATCTTTGGTAAGAATAGACTGCAGAACAGTTAGAGAAAATCTTGTGAATGAAACACATAAGGTTTTTGTAAAAAGGGCTGTAGTAATTTAATGAAATAGATAGGATAAAACGCTCTAATAAAATAACTTCTAGACTTATAGAAAAATAAATTATATTATGTAGAGAAAGTCACATGATTGCTAACAGTAGAATGTTTGTATTACGTGGCAATATATCTTCTACCGCTCCTTTTAAATTTTGAATACACAATTCACCAAATCTTACCATTTTACAGTTTGTAACAGCGGACAATAATAAAAGGAAAATACTTACATAAGAAAGGTTCCCTAGATTCTTAGGCAAATATAAACCCCAATTGTTGAAATAATGCCATGTAGGAAAAAACTAGAGGTTAAAATTAATATCTTGGTTTATTACTTTGAGTACAATGCATTAAAGCTACCGACTAAGTTCGATCTGATGGTGAATAATTTGTTTGATGTACTTTGGCTGAGAGACGCTTACGTATAATTACCGATAAAATACAATCCAAGTGTAAATTCTATAAGTGCGATTTATGCCGCTTTTATGCATGACCACTTATAAATCATATTCAATTAACTTTCACAAACCTTTTATTTTCACCTGAATAAGAGCTCCTTATTAAGTGGTGTTGAACGCTATTGTGGAAAGCATATTTTAACTTTCTCCATACGCACTATGTACATAGTGTATAGAGAAAGTATACACCCAAAAATCACCGGAAATACATGTTTTGGTCCCCCTGAACCCAAAAAAAGCATTTTTAGAAAAATATCCGTGTGTGTCTGTCTGTGTGTATGTGTGTGTGTGTGTGTGTGTGTGTGTGTGTGTGTGTCTGTGGGCACTATAGCTCAAAAACGAAAAGACCGTTAAATACCAAACTTGGTATTTAATTTGGTATCTTCCAAGAATGCGAAACGAAAATTTTCAAGAAAATCCCCCACCCCAAATTACCCTTTACATGGAATTTTTTTTCGAAAATTTTGATTTTCTAAAAATGGTTCTAACGATTTTGATTAAAATATTGTATATTTAAGATATTTACCTGACAAATAAAATGTATATCTTGAATTTTATGGGAATAGCTCTAAGACTACTTTATTCTGGATGAATTTTACGGAATTTTTCATTACTGCTAAACCGTAAGAAATGAACAAAAACTTAGCCCACAAAAACATTTAGAGCATATTAAAACACACAATTTTTGTTGTATACATTTTTTTCGTGGAGTTGATAGTTTTTTAGGTATTCCTTGTTTTAGGTTTCAGCAGGTTTTATACTTTTCTCATACAGGATTTAGTCAGCTCCTGTCTACGCAAACAAAGGAACTTCAGTCACATAGCAACCAGTTTTTGACTATCACTTTAACCTATGCTACTCCCTTATTTCGCTTCTACTTACAAGGAAGCAAGTAATAACAGTATTTCTGCTAATTTTTTCTCGATTAGCATGAAGTAAATGGAAGCATAACCTTTTTAACAATAATTTGTTGCAGAGACGTATAGAAATCATGGGAATGGAACACATAAGATTTTTTAAAATACTTTATTAATGGGATTTTAAATGCTGGCAATTGCCAGAAATTACCTTTAAGCTTTTGTAGTCTTGTTACTTGAATTTAACCCTGTAATTTAATATATATTTTATGATTTTTGGCATTATACTGTGGGCGTACTGGCCACATGGATAATAAGTGGGGTGGCAGCACTTAGCTTAGTATTAGGGGATTCATATATTGGCAATACTGCCAACCGGTAGAACAGAAAATCTTATGTGTTACACTCAGATGACCTTCCTGCAAAGGATTATTCTTCTTTCTACGCCATGGTAATCGAGATAAGCATTAGCAATATACATTTATTACATACGTTTTATAAATAGAAGGGAACTATCGGAATGTACCATGCTAAAGCGATAGTCAAATGTTTTAAAAGCTATAGTTATGTGACTGTCATTGAAACTCGTTTCTTTACTTGGCCAGGAGTAGAACAAAAGAAAAACGGACACTTTCTGTTTGAGAAAATTATAAGTACTTTAAAATTGAAACCAATAACAAGGAATATTTTGGAAACGTGCAGCTCTACAACAAAAGCGCATATAACATATATGTTATGCTTTAGCGAGATGCATATTTTTATGTTTCCGAAAAATGTATCCAGAACAAGCAGTTCTTCAGAAGCTATTCTCGAAAAATTCAAGTTTACATTTTATTTATGATGTAAATATGTATAATGTAAGGTATTTTAATCAAAATCATTAGGAAAAAGCAAAACTCTAAAAAAAAAAAACAAAAAAAAAACATGTAATATGCAAACTGATTTAGGGGAATTATTTTAAAAATTTTCGTGTCGCATCCTTGGAAGCTGCCAAACTTAAATATCAAGTTTGGTATTTAACGGTATTTTGGTTTTGAACTATGCTCTCCACAGACACACACACAGGAATATTTTTCTAAAAATGCTTCTTTTTGGACTCAGTTGCCCCCAAAAGATATATTTTCGATTAATTCTCGGTATAGAATTTTTGGGTGCAATACAATACTTCTATACACTAGGTACATAGCACGTGAAGAGAAAGTAATAACAACAGGTTATGATCGGGGTTGGTGTTTTTAGGCGAGTGCAACGGGGTGGATAACAGGTAACGTCTCCCTTGGGGGCTATGTGTCGGCTCTCGCCATGTTGGTATCAAGGTAATGTGTTAAATAAACTTTTATAATTTTGGTGTGAATCCCTATCCCAGTGATATCATGAAATTCTTTTTTCGAGTGGAATGTAAGTGATCCTTTCCGATAAAAAGAGCTACATTCCCTCATGTCTATTTCTCGTGCAAAACCCACAACTCTCTTGCAGCCTCTGCCTTTTGGAATGTAAATTTAATAACAGACATGACAATACTTATAGTTCTAAAACTGGTAGTACTCTAAAATTTTGTGTTGTGAATTTACTTACACAATAAACAAATCTCAATCTGTTCTGCAAACAAACTATTCATAGAAAACTATTCTCTACATCATGCTAATTGAGCTAAACATTAACAATCTGGTTCTCATTACTTAAACTCTTGTAAGAAGAAGGGAAATAAGGGAATGCACTAAGCTAAGCAGATCTTTTAAAAGGTGATCACTATCTGAAACAATTGGAATTCGGTTCTCTTTCCATGGCCAGCAGTAACACAGAAGAGAGATGAAAGTAAAGTGAGAAAAGTTTTTTGAGTAGTTTAAAATTGAAACCAATAACAAATAATATCTAGGAAACTATTACCTCTATAACAATATTATGTATATGTCATAAATGATGTGTTTTAGGAGATCTACATTGTCTGTGTAGTAACTTTTTGTCACCTTCTTACGGTTTACCAGTTGCACAATTATCATCCAGAAAGAAGAGTTCTTCAGACACTATTCCCAAACACATAAAGATATACATTTCATTTGTTATAAAGACATCTTAAACATATATTAATTTAATAAAATTGTAAGAGCCATTTTTGAGAAAATCTAAAAGTGAGATAATTTTATTTAAAATCTTCGTGTCGCATGCTTGAAAGATATTGAGCTTTTTTTATAATGTTTAACGCCCACTTTTACTACATTCTGCACAGCAGGTGATGGTACTGATGCATGGAATGAAGATAGAACATCGGTGGTGGGGGAGACCGGAAATCCTGCGCCACTTTGTCCATCACAATCCTCACATGCTCAAAAAATGTATTTCCACCGAAGTTGGTTTATAAATGTTTTATTGGAATACAGTACTTTATTTATTAATATATGTTATACATTTATACTATAGAAAGAAAAAAAATATACTAAACCATGCACAATTTGGAATATAGAGATAAATTGCCAATATTTTATGGTAAATTTACCTCTAAAAATTGGTACGGCAAATTCTCTGTGCGCAAGCTATGTGCATATATGTGATAGTGTTTTCTCATTTTTGCTGAGAGCAGGTTGTAGTGTACATGAAATTTTCCAGTATTAATAGTCCATTCCTCAAAAGGTATTGAAGGATCTATATTTACTTTTTGGATGATAAAATTGAGCTCCAAGTCATATTGTATATATAGTTTGGTATTAATATGATTAATTATTTAAAACATTGCTGATAAATGCTAATTATATTGGTTTCTCTGTTAAACTAATCTTTAATTGAATCTTTACTGAACTTAGATACATGTAATATATCGTGTAAAGCTGCATACTACAATTTAAAGTTAGTATATTAAAAAGGCTGTATTTTAGTCAAAATCATTAGGATGGTTTTTGAGAAAGTGATGAAGTTTTTCCATTTAATCGTAGTAGTTCTAGATTGGGAGTTTTCTTGAAAATCTTTGTGCCTCAGTCTTGGTAAACGCTGAAACATTGAATCGTCTTGGGGGATGAGTTTTAGTGAAGTTGAAAGTTCACGGTATCGAATTTTTGGGTGTTAGAGCATACTACCTCTACCTACTACAGGTAAATAGCAGAGAAAGTAATAACTAGCCAACACTGCATCTACACAGCTATAAAAGCCTCTTATGAAAGCCACCAGCCGCCTCTGTTTCCTATTATAATAGAACCGTTTCTCTCTACGTACGATGGTGGCTCAGTGGTTATCCACACCTATATACAGAGCTTAAGGAAATCCCTCACAGATTTGGAGTCCTCGCATTTGCTCAAACTTTCCCTACACTAGGTTCACAATTACAGAGGACTGAGCACTCCAATTAGTTGGCAGGACTGTCTTCCTCTTCGTTTGTCTTTACCTTTCTCCCGGCTATAAACAAGTCAAATTCGGCAACTCGGTGCCTTTGCCGAGATAGAGCAATTTAAGAAAAGTGGTACTTTGAGTGCGCATGCACTGCCTTATTGCTGGGACTTTCCCGAGTCAAGTGGTACAAAATGTAGTTCTACCACAGTCTACTATGTGCATTCAAGCTCCCTATACATCAATTGGGTATTAGCGCTCCTGGTGGCTAGCGACGAAGATCATCTCGGAAAACGGCAAAACAGTTTACTTATTGTATTCTTTTTGGAAGTAAATGTGTTACACTTACCCCTCTATCGTTTATTATTTTCTGTATCATATACGATAGCAGATCAGAAGTTATTGTATTCCATCCAAAAAACATATTTTACTTTCTCTATACGCACTATGTACATAGTATATAGAGAAGTTATTGCACTCCACGAAAAAAATCGATACTGAGATTTCACCGGAAATATATGTTTTAGGGTCCCCTGTATCTAAAAAAAGTATTTTCAGAAAAATGTCCGTGTTTGTGTGCGTGTGTCCGTATGCCTGTGAACACGATAACTCAAAAACGAAAAGTCGGTAAAATACCAAACTTGGTATTTATGTTTAGTATCTTCCAGGGATGCGACACGAAAATTTTGAGAAAAATCCCCCACCCCAAACTAGCCTTTACATGGAAGATTTTTCGAAAATTTTGATTTTCTAAAAAATGACTCTAACGATTTTGATTAAAATTTCGTATATTAAAGATATTTATGTGACAAATAAAATGTATATTTTGAATTTTCTGGGAATAGCCTCTGAAGACTACTTTATTCTGGGTCAATTTTACGGAATTTTGCATAACTGCTAAACCGTAAGAGATGGACAAAAACTTACCACACAACAAATATAGAGCACTTTAAAACACACAATTTATGTTACATACAGTTTCTTCGTGGAGTTGATTGTTTTTTTGTTTTTTTTTTTTGTTTTTTTAGGTATTCCTTGTTTTTGGTTTCAGCTGTGAAAAACATACTTTTTTCATACAGGAATTCGTGAACTCCTGTTTACATAAACAAAGGAACTTCATTCACACAGCAACCAGCTTTGGACTATCACTTTAACCTATGGTACTCTTTTATTTCGCTTCTACTTACAAGGAAGCAAGTAATAAGACTATTTTTGCTAATTTTTCTTGTTTAGCACGAAATAAATAGAAGCATAAGCTTTTCAATAATTTGTTGCAGAGATATAGAGAAACTCATGTGAATGGAACACATCAGATTTTTATAAATACTTCCATGACGGGATTGAAATATCCTAAGAGATGAAAACACGAGTTGTATTTGATAAGACAATTCGGCGAAATAGATTATTAATAATTTATAATATATAGGAAGGGAAAGTTTATTAGGTTGTGTTTGTAATACTTAAATTAGTCCTCTAATGGTAGATGACGAATTCGACCATGTTTATTTAGAGAGTGTATTTTTACTTTCTCTATAAGCACTATGTACATAGTGAATAGAGAAAGTATTGCTATCCACCAAAAAATTCGATACCGAGATTTCACCGGAAATATGTTTTAGGGTCCCCTTTATCTAAAAAAAGCATTTTCAAAAAAAGGTCCGTGTGTGTGTGTGTGTGTGTGTGTGTCACTGTGTCAGTGTGTCTGTGAACACGATAACTCAAAAACAAAAAGTCGGTAAAATACCAAACTTGGTATTTAAGTTTAGTATATTCCAGGGATGCGACACGAAGATTTTGAGAAAAATCTCCCCACCCCAAACTATGCTTTACATGGAACTTTTTTCGAAAATTTTGATTTTCTAAAAAATGGCTCTAACACTTTTGATTAAAATGTCATATATTAAAGATATTTACCTGACAAATAAAATGTATATTTTGAATTTTCTGGGAATAGCCTCTGAAGACTACTTTATTCTGGATGAATTTTGCATAACTACTAAACCGTAAGAGATGGACAAAAACTTAACACACAAAAAATGTAGAGCACGTTAAAACACAGAATTTACGTTATATACATTTTTTTCGTGGAATTGATCGTTTTTGAGATATTCCTTTTTCTTGGTTTCAGCTTTGAAAAACTTATACTTTTCTCATACAGGAATTTGTCAACTCTTGTCCACACAAACAAAGAAACATCAGTCATATAGCAACCAGCTTTTGGCTTTTACTTTAACCTATGATACCCCCTTATTTCGCTTGTATTTACAATAAAGCAAGGAATAAGACTATTTCTGCTAATTTTCCTCGATTAACATGAAATAAATAAAAGAGAAGCTTATTAGCAATAATTTTACAGAGAGATACAGAAAGTCATGTGAATGGAACACATCAGATTTTTACTTTTTCTATACGCACTATGTACATAGTGTGTAGGGAAGGTATTGCACTCCACCCAAAAATTCGAGACCGCGATTTCACCGGAAATATATGTTTTAGGGTCCCCAATATCCAAAAAAAGCATTTTCACAATAAGGTCCGTGTGTGTGTGTGTGCATGTGCGTGTGTGTGTATGAGTGTGTGTGTGTCCGTGTGTCTGTGTGTCTGTGTGTCCGTGTGTCTGTGAAAACGATAACTCAAAAACGAAAAGTAGCTAAAATACCAAACTTGGTATTTAAGTTGAGTATCTTCCAGGGATGCGACACGAAGATTTTGAGCAAACTCCCCCACCCCAAACTACCCTTTACATGGAACTTTTTTCGAATATTTTGATTTTCTTAAAAATGGCTCTAACGATTTTGATTAAAATATCGTATATTAAAGATATTTACCTGACAAATAAAATGTATATCTTGAATTTTCAGGATATAGCTTCTAAAGACCTGTTTATTCTGGATGAATTTTGCTTAATTTGGATTAACTAGTAAACCATAAGAGATAGACAAAAACTTTCTAGACGAACAATGTAGGCCTTGTTAAAATACACAATTTACGTCATATACACATTTTTCGTGGAGCTTACCGTTTTTGAGGTATTCATTGTTATTTGTTTCAGTTGTGAAGTACTTATACTTTTCTCAGACGGGAATGTCCGTTTTTCTTTTGTTCTACTCCTGGCCAAGAAAAGAAGCGATTTGTAATGACAATCGCATAACGACAGCTTTTAAAACATCTGACTATCGGTTTAGCCTAGTGTATTCCCTTATTTTCTTCCTACTTATAAGGAACTAAGTACTACAAACATTGTGCTGAATACCTCGATTTGCAAGGTGCAGAAAGAAGAATAATCTTATGTAAGTAGGTTGTAAAACGCCTAGAGAAAGTCATGTGAGTGCAACACATCAGATTTATTTTCTTTCTTTCCTGAATTATGATATGGCCGACCGTACCTACACCCAATGTACGATATAGACAGCAACAATAGAAATATGAAACAGTTATTTTATTTCATTTTTTAATAATTAAACATGAAATGGAAACAAGCTTTATTTTATTTGAGGTTGTTGCACTCATCTCATAAATTAGAAATATAAATAATGGTTATTTTCACTGTTTTTTTAAAGTAAATATTTTATGAACTGGATCAAACTTTAAATAAATACTGTAAATGAATTTATTGAAAGTATGTGAGTGTGTGTGTATGTTTCTGTTGTTTCCCTTGTACTTACAAGAAAATCAAAGTCGTTAGAGCCAGTTTTGGGAAAATCTAAAATGTTCGAAAAATGTTCTATATAAAGGGTAGTTTATTAAAAGTCTTCGTGTCGCCTCCTGAACTTAAACATCAAGTTTGGCATTTAAACGACATTTCTTTTTTGAGCTATGCTGCCCACACACACACACACACACACACACACAAACGCGCGCACGTGCGCGCACGAGGAATCTCGGTATTATATTTTTGGTGGAATACAACTTCTCTTCTAGTATGTACATTGTACATCGTGCTAGAGAAAATATAAAGAAAATAGGTTCACTATTTGAGAAAATTATATTTATTTTAACATTCAAACAAATAACAAGAAATATCACGAAATGGTTAATTTTATATAGAAACCATTTGTTTAATATAAATTGTGCTTTAAGATGTTTTTTTTTTATATTACGATTTGGTCTCATATCGCGATTTACCGTTATGCAAAAACTCTTTACAAACGAAAGGGCTTCACAGGCAACTACCAGATTATTCCTGATACAAATTTATTTGTCACGAAAATATTGTAAACATATTCTATTATAAGAAAAATCGATACCCATTTATTAGAAAATAAATTGCGAAATAAATTGGAACATCTATGGAAGACGTTGAGCACAAGATTTGTATTTAGCTGACTTTTTGCTTTTTGACTTGTGCTCTCTCTCTCTCTCTCTCTCTCTCTCTCTCTCTCTCTCTCACACACACACATACACACATATATACACACTTTTCTGGAAATGATATTGGGCTAGGAGATTGAAATAGACTCAAATTGTGTACATCCTATGAAACCTCGCTATCGAATTTTTGGGTGAAATGCTATACTTACTATTAGAGAAAGCAAAGATTCATATATCATAGTTTGTATCCAAACACAAAAGATTGCAGTCTTTTAGGAATGTTAACTTTCTTTTTTTCCTCTTTCTTTTGTGTTTATGTTGTTCTTTATTCTTATTTCTTTCTATTTCTTATTCGGCATACCACTTGAATTGTTCATTGTGCTGCCCTTCTTTATTCATTTCTTGCTTTTAATTCAGGATATTTTTGTATGTTACATCTTTGCTTTTCCAGCTGCTATTTTCTTTGTTTTATTTCATATGAAACCTTTTCCATTGGAAGACTAAGTTGAAAGAAGCATTGCTTTGCCAGAGATGTAGTGTGCTTTTCTCTGCATTCAGGATTTACGCACAAAAGCTTTCAAAGCTGAAATGGTTCTACAGTTCAAGAACACGAAGATATGTCTTAAAATGTATAGAGTCAGTATTTAAATTTAAAGAGAATTTGTTGTAAATAAAGCATATTTTTAAAGATAAAATAGCATGCCTATAAAGGTTTATTAGCTAAAATAAAAGTAATTTAAATATTTTTGGCTGTGATATCAGCAAATGTTACGAATAATTGAAGTAGAGCTATACAAATATCAAATTATATTTAATAGGTTCGCTTCATCAACATTACATAGTTAGCTATTTAAACTCGAATGACGACTTAATTAACTAATTAATTAATTACATTTACCTTCTCCCGTTATTTATGATATTACTAGCTGTAAATCCCGGCCTTGCCTTAGGTTACTTATTCAATAGCCGTGCGGCTTTTTCAGTCGTATTTAGAAATAATTAATCAACACCCTTAAACAAATAGTTAATTAAACTAAGGGAACTACAAAGAAAGAAAAATAACCAAGAAAACAGTATACAAAAGCACGCTTGAACAATCACAAATAGCAGTTTGTAGTTATAGTTTCTTGTGAATGCAGCTGTGACTTTCGCTATGGCACATATGGAATGACTCGTCGCTATTTACAGAGAAAATCTCAATTAGGAAGAAGTAATGCTATTTAAATGACATTCAATATATCCTTTTCTATTTTCGGCAACCTCCCTCCCGGGGAGCATAGGTGCAACAACCAACAACTTTTCAGTCAAGTCCACTTCATCTGTGTGCTGTTTCAATTCTTATGATATTATTACACAACGAGAAGAATTTTATGTTAATTCTTCCATTACCCCTTATAATTTTACTTTTGTACAACCTCGGTTATTATTAGACAACTTATATTTTGCCATCCATATTCTTTTCCTTAACATAGGTTTGCCTCACCTTCTATATTTACATGTTGATAGTACCTAAACTGCCTATTTCGACGTTACTGTCGAATTTCTACACTAAATTGAGTGCTTTTTTCCAGTTTCACCTATTATTACATTATTATTATTATTTTTATTATTATTATTATTATTATTATTATTATTATTATTATTATTGTCACCATCATCATTATTATTATTATTATTATTATTACCCTCTCTAGCATGTATGCAAGTATATATAGTAGGTAGATACGTTATTGTATTCCGCCTAAAAGTATTATCCCAAGATTTCACAGGAAATGCATATTTTGAGACCCCTGAATCCAAAAAAAAACAAAAACAAAAATTATACCAAATAAACTTATGTATCTTCCAAGGATGCAATATGAAGATTTTCAAGAAAATTTCCCTACCCAAGCTACCTTTTACATGGAAAAAGTTTCGATTTCCTCTAACGGCTTTAAGAAAAACATCTAAATTAAAGATATTTACATGGCCAATAAAATGTAAATTTTGAATATTCTGAAAAAAAGCTACAAAGATGCTTCTTCTTTCAACACCATGCTAATCGAGATAAACATTAGCAAAACTTTATTATTTAGTTCCTTATAAGCATTCAAATATTTTAAAAGCAGACGTTATTCGATTGTCATTGCAAATCGATTCTTTGCTTGGCCAGCAGTAGAAGAAAAGAAATAGGGACACTTCCTGTGAGAAAAGTGTAAGCACTTCAGCATTGAAATTAATAGCAGGGAATACCTTGAAAACGGTAAGCCCCACGAAAAAAGATGTATATGACATAGCTTTTGTATTTTAACAAGATCTACATTTTTTGTAAAGTAAGTTTTTCTCTATCGCTTAAAGCTTACTAGTTGTGCCAAGTTAAGGAAAACCCATCCAGAATAAACAGATCTTTAGAAGCTATTCCCAGAAAATTCGCGACATATGTTTTATTTGTGATAGAATTGGCTTTAACATGTGGGATTTTAATAAAATCTTCAGAGCCTTTTTTAAGAAAAACAACATTTTCGAAAATGTTTCCATGTATAGGTTAGTTAGGGGTGGGGAGATTTTCTTGAAAATCTTCGTGTCGCATCCTTGGAAGATGCCAAACTTAAATACCAAGTTTGGTATTTAACCGACTTTTCGTTTTTGAGCTATGCTGTCCATAGACACAGAAACATACACACACACGACAGAGCTGTTTCTGAAAATTCTTTTTTTGGATTCAGGGGGTGCTAAAACATGTATTTCCAGAGAAATCTCGACATGAATTTTTGGGTGGAATACATGGTACATACGGGGCCAGAGAAAGTAAAAATATAGATGCCATTGAAACCTACAATGTATGTTCTGTACACTGGTTTCAATTTTAAATGCTTACTTTTTCCGAAAACAGGAAATCTACTTAAGTTTATATCTCTATTGTTGTACACCAATCATGGAAACCGAACCAAGTTCAATGACTGCCGCATAGCCACAGATTTTCAAAGATTTGACTTTAGCCAAGCGTATTCTCTTATTTCCCTTTACTTATAGGGAAGCAAGTAGTAAGATTATTTCTACTAATATTTAGCATTATTAGCATAATGTAGATAAAACAATAAGCTTCTTTAACATTAGTTTGTTTGCGAAACAGATAGAGAAAGTTGTATGAAGGGAGCACATCATAATTTTACTTTCGCTACTGGTATTATGTACCTTACATCAGAAATACATGTTTTGGGACGCCTGAATTAAAAAAAAAATTAGAAAAAGGTCCGTGTGCGTGTATGTCTATTGACAGCAAAGCTCAAATACGAAAATACCATTAAATACCACAATTTGTATTTAAGTTTGGTAACTTCCAAGGATGCTACACGAAGATTCTCAATAAAATCTCCCGCACCAAACTAACCTTTACATGGATCATTTATTGAAAAATTTGATTTTCTCAAAAATGGCTAACGATTTTAATTAAAATACCTTATGTTTAAGATATTTTTAAATTACGATACTATCGCTTTAGCCATGCATTTTCTTATTTCCGTTCTGCTTATGAGGAAGCTAGTAAAAAAACTAACCCTGCTAATGTTTATCCTGATTAGCAATATGTGGATAAAAGGATAATCTTTTGAATAAAAGTTTTGTTTGCCGAACACTAGAGAATATGTGAATAGAACGCATTATATGTTTTTCCTCCTGCTTACAAGAAACCAAGTAATAAGGACAATTTTTGCTAATGTTTTTTTCGTTTAGCATGATGCTGAGAGAGGGATAGGCTTTTAACAATAATTTGTTACAGATATGTAGAGAAAGTCATGTGAATGGAACACTTCTCACTTTTCTTAATATTTATTGATAATGTTTGTTAATGTTATTTTAATAGCATAGTGCAGATAGAATAATAAACTTTATTAAGAATAGTTTGTTGAACAGGCACAGAAAGTTTTGTGAATGGAACACATACTTTTTTTACTTTCTCTATACGCACCTTATACATAGTGTATAGATAAGGTATTGCACTCCACCAAAAATTCGATACCGAGATTTCACCGGAAATATATGTTTTAGGGTCCCCTGTAACCAAAAAAAGTATTTTCAGAAAAAGGTCCGTGTGTGTCCGTGTGTCTGTGAACACGATAACTCAAAAAGGAAAAGTAGCTAAAATACAAAACTTGGTATTTAAGTTTAGTGTCTTCCGGGGATGCGACCCGCCGATTTTGAAAAAAATCCTCCAACCCCAAACTACCATTGACATGAGACATTTTTCGAAAAATTTTATTTTCTAAAAAATGGCTCTAACGATTTTAATTAAAATATCGTATGTTAAAGATATTTATCTGACAAATAAAATGTATATTTTGAATCTTCTGGGCATAGCCTCTGAGGACTACTTAAATCGGGGTCAATTTTACGGAATTTTGCATAACTGCTAAACCGTAAGGGATGGACTAAAACTTACCACACAACAAATGTAGAGCACTTTAAAACACACAATTTTGTTATACACATTTTTTTTGTGGAGTTGATATTTTTTGAGATATCCCTTGTTTTTGTTTTCAGCTATAAAATACATACTTTTCTCATACAGGACTTTGTGAGCTCGTGTCCATACAAACAAAGGAACTTCAGTCACATAGCAACCAACTTTTCACCATGACTTTAACCTATGGTACTCCCTTATTACGCTTCTACTTACAAGGAAGCAAGTAATAAGACTATTTCAGCTGATGTTTTCTCGATTAGCAGGATGTAAATAGAAGCATAAGCTTTTTAACAATAATTTATTGCAGAGCTGTGAGAAAGTCATGTGAATGGAACACATTAGATTTTTTTTTAAGTTTAAGATGAGTGTACTACAGAATGTTTATTTTGAAGGAAATTATGTTTTGGAAAGATTACACTGTCATTTTGTACACAAGAGGCAAACTACGGCCTGTTTGAATGTATGTACTTTTGCAATGAATAGAATATGTTTTTAATATAGTTTAACGTCCTTTAACCTATTGTGTAGGACAGGAATTGGATAGGCAGAGTCAGACTGAAAAATTCAATGCCATAGCCGGGATTTGAACCACGGATCTCCCGGACTCTAGCCTGTTGCTCTGCCACTGAGCTACTATGGCAACATGCCGGCATAGCATTGGATTTCTCAACTGACTCAACTTGAACAGGTCAACCACAAGGTGGTCTCAAATTATTTTGAGATGACAGCCTCAATGGCGACTTACAATCTTGCAAGTACTTTAAGTCCCAAGATTCATAGTATGGCCAACTATTGTGGTCAATTGGTATTGGAATAATTTTTTTTTTCACACAAGCTATGTGTAGGTCAGGAGTTGGATAGGTAGAGTCAGTCCTTTAACCTAGTTGGTCATATGGGATGATGGATGAAATTGGTGAAATGATGCTCAAATGAACTCAGGGTCCATGGAGCTTAAAGTTACTCACATTCGCTTTTCAGGATAAGGAAAGAAACCCAAAAATCCTTATCCAAGTAACTCACCCTAAGCGAGATTCAAACTCGCGACCTGTTGAATGTGAAAGAGACACGCTACCCAGGCGGGCAAGGAACATTCTTGTAAAGACAGTCACATTCACCCCTTAATTCAGATTTTCAGAACTTTGGGAGAGTCGGAATTTGTCCTAATGATAGACGGAGTAGTGTTTAACACCCGCTTTTACTACTTGTGTTACCGCAGGTGACGACACTGGTGATGCACGGAATGGAAATGAAGCTCCGGTGGAATGCGATAGCGGAGGAAACCGGAGAACCCGTAGAAAACCCGCTCCTGCGCCGTTTTGTCCCCCACAAATCCCACATGCGTAACCGTAAATGTTGGACGTTTCTCCCTTCGGCCAAGGACCAAACCCAGGACTTTTGGGCTGAAAGGGTAAATCAATAATAAGTGATTTTAGAGGTGGAGTGGCTGCGATATAGTCGCTGGCACGCACTGTGGAATTAACGACTGTTAACAATACAGTAAATTAAAACAAAAGGAGAGAAAACAATAAATATACGAGTAGGGTTCGTTGAGGTGGAAAACCGTGAAGCAAGAGAAGCGTAAAGAGTGGATAAAAGATGAGAAATGAGAGACGTTATCAGTCGCTTAGCTGCTAGCAGCGCGCTACACACTGTCCTGGCTGTTTAGCGTATATCAGCCATGTTTATGTTATCGCATAGCGGGATTAATATGATTGTCCTGCACCCCACAACTTATTGTAACAGGGCTCCTAATTACATTAATTTCTTATTGCATATGACTGTGAAATCAAAATAGCGAACATTAACAGTTATTTCTGTTGTAATGTTTCAAACCGAACAGTTACAAACACTTTAGTCAGAGTTAATAATTGGGAAAGCTAAATCAGACTTTGATGCCATGACTGGAGCCGTGCTGATGCTCTCGCTCTTGAACTACCGTGGCAACACACGTATACTGACATAAACACATATCAGGCAGCATGGATTACCTTCCCCAAAGTAAACCAGAAACACCGAAGGGTAACATTACAATCTACAGGCAGTTTCAACCTTGATAGACAGTATGGAGTTAAAAGAGATGTCCCGTTTCTTGATCTTTTTAATATTGGGTACCTGAGGATCACGGCAAATCCCTTTTACGATGTAAGGAGTGTCCCTCTCATTACATACTAAGGTCGACTGATAAGTCCCGGGCCTCACACAGATATGGCACCACTAGGCCAGTTAGGAGGTACCATTGTATAGCTTAACTCTGGACTAGCTTGTATCCATAGCTACAGATCAATAGCTTGTTTAGCTTTTGAATGACTGCATTTTAAACAAGACAATTTTAGAGTTTTCACGAAAATGGACGATTTGGAAAAACGAGCAGTGATTAAATTCTTCCATTTTAAAGACTTAAGGGCCAGTTCGGAATAAATCTTGGAATAGTTATTCTTGGAATACTCGATTCACTGTATAAATGTGGTGACGTGTTGTACAATGCAGTTTTATTCCTTATATATCTATTCGACTGTTTGCAGATTTAAAGCTAATGATGGTATGTTGCAAGTCATTCATGGCCAACTTGATACCTAATTACTGCTTTATTTTGCGGAGAATTTGCATTGTTTTCATAATCAGCTGTTCCTAAACTATTTATTATTTCTTATTTTAGCTACTTACGATACTATGAAATAATTATGAATGTTCCTAAGCGTGTTCGGACGCAGAATTGCTATCCACTTTACAAACCATAAACGCATATACTGTGACTTCTTGCGATAGGTTAGGAGTATAGAAATGAAACCTTACCGTATGTGCAAAGTTGTATCTTGTGCTGATATATAACATCTTCCGTTTCTGTGCTTAAAACAGCTAATGTACTTAACCTGGTTTCTGTAATTATTATCATTAAAATACTGAGTAATCGAATTTTAAAAATTAAATTTTAGCTGTTGCCAAAGCTATTATCAATTTAAGATATGCATAATTGAATATTTGCATCAAGATTAAGTACATAAACAATTTACTATACAGGTACTATTAACCAACAGAAATATTAGTAGCTATGTGGAATAGTACATTAAACCGTTCCCATTACATCTCGTACTTTGCCGAAGTCAATATTTTATACAACAGCTAGAGATTGTCAACCAAGCCAACAAAACCGAGAACATATTTTTTCGGAGAGTATTCTCTATTCAATCAAAATTGTTTCTGATGTATTAAACTTCCAGCATATAATACGAAAAAAATATTAATTTATTATAAAATAATATTATATTTAGATTTGTGAGCTCCGAAGCCGTCTTCTAATTTGGATATCTCCTCCCTACATCACAAAGCTTAAACTTGCATATAACCTCCGAATCTGAATATAGTACAGAATGTCGCTAACATTTACACTTGTGGCTATGTTACGTTTTGAAACACATTGCCATAGAAGTAGCCAATACTTTGTATCTCGTCAATAAAACATAACCTCGTTCTTTACAATGCTATGCATTGTGGCTGCACTACACTATTTTATAGTTATCTTGGGTAGGATTAAATTTAATTGTTTCCATAAAAATGGAAGTATTCTGATTATAAGTAATATTGTAGGTAGGTTTTACTATTTTATAAATTCAACTTTATTTTAACTATCTTCTTGTCATATATCTCAAAACTACCAACCTATCTGTGTGATATTCTTTCTCAACTTTAATCCCATTGTAGCCATGTTCATTTATCGGATTACTTCTACAACATATTGTATTTAGGTATAATATCTCCTTAAAAACATATTATAAAGAAATTAATCGTTTATATTGGTCAAATATGGGTCCAGCGCCTAAGTGGGCATTTTCCTTTTTATACTTTATTCTCGGAATAACGGCTTATCCCCGCAAGGAATCACGGAATAAATTATTTCATGTTTATTCCCTTGATAGTCTCTATTCCGTTGTCGTACATCACAATGTAGCACATATCCATGGAATAACATCTAACAGAGGTTTATTCCGAGTTCGTATAACGGACCCTAACTCCAAAAGAAATCAAGGAGGAAATGAACATTACATTGAAAGACTCTGCTCCTTCATATTCAATGATTAAAAAGGTGGGTTGTAGAGTTTAAAATGGGACGTAAGAGCACTAGTGATGAGTCTCGCTCTGGACGCCTTGTAGAAGTGACAACTCCAGAGATCATTGAAAAATTCATCATTTAGTATTGGGAGACCGCAGATTAAAGTGTTTGAGATAGCAGAGCCTGTAAACATATCCAAAGAACATTCAGGTAATATTTTAAGTAAAGTTTTGGGCTTTCACAAATGGGTTCCGCGTTTGTTGACACCTGATCAAAAGTCGAGAAAAAAAAAGAAATCCGTTAAGAATGTGGAGCTCTACCGTAAAAATTCCAGTGAATTTTTGAGATGGCTTATTACCATGGATGAAACTTGGATACATCACTATACTGCAGAAAGTAAATCACAGTCAAGACAGTGGATTGCGCCAGGTGAAGCAACTCCAAAACAAGCAAAGTCAAAGTACCACTGGTGATATTACACAAACTTACTGCAACGTTTGAGTGCTGAGGTGAAAAGAAAAAGACCTCATTTGGCAGAAAAAAAAAGGAGAGAGAAAAAACATATTGTTTCATCACAACAATGCTCCAACCCATCGTTCAGTCATTGAAATGGGGAAAATGGGCGAATTAAAGTTCGAATTGCTTGAAAATTCATCCTATTCGCCAGATCTAGCACCCAGTGACTTACCTCATGTTCTCAAACCTCAAAAAAAGTTTTGGAGGGCGAAGATTTCACAGCACAAGGAAGTCATTGATGCGGTAAACAGCCATTTTGAGCTTGATAAATTGCCCTAGAGAGATGATTTAATTAAATTAGAACACCAATATGACACCTGTATTAGCTTTTCTGGAGATTATTTTGAGAAATAAAGCAAAAAAAAAATGTTGTTTTCATTGAGAGACCCGGGACTGATCAGCTGACCCTCGTATATAAAACGTATTATTCAATTCTGAGTGACATTTATTTCATATACGTTCCATTATCAGAACTATAGACACTATTCCATTACATAATTAATCATTCATGGCAAATAACAGCATTAACAAGAGCGCTACAGCCTGGCAATGTATTTGGTCTAGAGAATGATGAAACCCAGGAGCTAGAATGAATACGAAAGCATCTATTGCTGACTCTACATTCAGGGGAACCCTTGCGCGGAAGATTTAGCTCAACATATTTTGCGTAAGGAAAGTAAAGCTTTTCAGAATACAGAATATCACATTTAAACTATGTACACTTCAACAACTGGATCAACTATGAATAAATCAACAATGTAACAATAATTATAAAATCTGAGCAAAGCCCAAACACATGGTCCTCAAACAGTATAAACCTGTCTAAATGTATAGTTTCCACCGTTCAATAACTGGATTATAATTAACATTTATATCAAGCCCTTGAGTCCTCCTATACACTTATACATAATCATTAAATATTGTACTTCAACGTTGATTCCGCTCACAAAATAAATTTGAAAACCTGGCTTGAGGCACGCGTATACCCATATGAAAATACACAGTCAGAAAGGCTAGTTAAGAGGAAACAAGAACACCTTTTATATATATTTACTTACTGGGACTTAGCCCTAATCGTTTGAATTCAGCTCACTTGCGACCAAAATCAGACTCATCTCGGCCGTTCGATCTAAGCACCCCCTGAAGGGATTGGAACGACGAATACGCACTTAGCGGTAATTTCCTTCCGGTTTCTGCCTTTTCGCGGAGAAAATATTATAGCCCGAAACAAAGTTGAACAGAAGTGGCACTGGGATATGGAAATGATAGAAAATGGAAATGGAGTTTTATATATGGACACACATTAACTGCTGTAGTTCTCAGCGTCCCATTCTATATTGGGCGTGAAAGACCGCTTAATTTTGCTGAGAGGTCTCTCTATCAGGCTTGAGGTTCTTTTACGTGCCGCAAATCTACGACACGGGACCAACGGCTTTGTTTCTCTTCCGAAGGAACAACGTTAAGGACTTTTACGTCCTTCGCCGGGTTTGAATCCTTAAGCACGACAGCATAAAAAATACTGTTTGTATACTTCCTGTTTATGAACTATGGATCAGTACTACATCTTTTGTAAGTTGCAGTATCTGCCTCATTACATCAGGTCCTTCTCCTTGTTGCGAGGTTCTGATGCCAATAATATATTGCTTTTATATTTGATCCGGTTAAAATAATAGTCATTGCAAACCTCTTCAACAAAACAAATAAACATTTATTAAAAGTAATAAAGCCAAAAATATAGTGTTTTTGTGTAGAAGAGACAGAATGAGTCAGACGCAAAAAATCTGATAAATAACAAACTTGTTCTCCAAAGATACGTCACGAAGATTTCCCCTACAGAAAAAATGTCCTAAGTATCTGTTAGATGGAAATTATTTTTTATTTTCTTAAAAAGGCTGCTACAGATTTTTATTAACTGGCATAAATTTAAGCCAATGTTATAACTAATGAAATTCCTATGTTGATTTTTTTAAGTAGCCTGGGAAGATCTGTTCATTTGAAATGTTGTATGATTGGTAAACTATCGAAAATACATAAAGTGTTACTACATTGAAAGATGATAATCTCGTTAAAGCACACCGTTTAGGAAAACAAACTTTTTAGCAGTTTCCAGATACTCTCGAAGTTAGTTTGAATTTTAAACAAAGATACTTTTCGAAATTTTAGGTATTCATTTCTTCTTATATCCACAGCAAAATGTGTAAATGTTTATTCTAACAAGAGGTAAACAGAAGAATAACATGTTTATATAAGAACTGCTTATAGAGGAGTAAGTCGAAGGCGATGTGAATGCAACGCATCAGATTTTTCCTCACTATATGCTAATGTTTTTATTAAAATATTTCTTGTTGATGGTTTGCTCTGCAATCTCTTATTTTTTTGTTCCTGAAACACGCCGATGTTTACTCTAGCGCCATCTAGGTCACGTGCATAATAGCATTGGTTCCCTAGAAGTGTTCTCTGCTCGCTAGACGTGCAACACCTAGGAGACCCTGTTATTTACACCCGCTGTTTTTTTATACAAAAACTCCCAGCCTTGGAAAGAAGTAGTCCGCTGTATTTATCTTCAACGTGTGGAGACGAACAGCAAATATTTGCGGAGAGCCTCGTTCAACTGCTATGTGTTGTAATATGATCGGAGTTTGATTGAAATTCTCCCTTTGTAACACATCCTGCCAGCTCAAGGGAAATTCTCACTTTTAACCTACTTTACAATTATTTTCAAAAATATTTCATTTATTTCCAGGCATTTTAAGTACACTCATTACGCTTACACATAGTACACAGGTAGAGAAGGCATTTCATTCCAACTAAAATTTCGATATCAAAATTTCACTGGAAATAGACATTTTAGACATTTCCTCTGAATTAAAAGAAATGGAAAAAAGATCTGCGTGTGCTTCCTTGTAAGTAGAAGCAAACTAAGGAACTACCATAGGTTAAAGTGATAATCAAAAGCTAGAGAAAGTAAAAAGTGACTATGGAAGAAAATGTAGATCTCGTTAAAACACATAATTTTTGTCATGTGTGTTTTTTTACTTTCTCTACACGTACTATGTACATAGTGTATAGAGAAGGTATTGCATTCCACCCAAAATTTCGATACCGAGATTTCTCCAGAAATACATGTTTTGGGTCTCCCTAAATAAAAAAAACAGCATTTTTGGGAAAAGGCCCGTGTGTGTGTGTGTGTATGGGTATCTGTAAACAGCATAGCTCAAAAATGAAAAGACCACCAAACTTGGTATCACCCAAGGATGCGACACGAAGATTTAAAAAAAAAAACCCACACCCAACTACCCTTTACATGGAATTTTTTTCGAAAATTTTGATCTTCTCAAAAATGGCTCTAATGATTCTGATTAAAATATCGTATATTAAAGATATTTACCTGACAAATAATATATATATCTTGAATTTTATGGGAATATCCTCTGAAAACTACTTTATTCTGCATACATTTTGCGGAATTTTGCATAACCGCTAAACCGTAAGCAAAAGACAAAAATTTACCACACAAAAAATGTAGCGCACACTAAAACACACAATTTATCACATACACATTTTTTCGTGGAGTTGATCGTTTTTGAGATATATCTTGTTTTTGGTTTCAGCCTTACAAAACTCATACAGGAATTTGCCAACTCCTGTCATTACAAAGGAACTTGGTCACATAACAACCAGCGTTTGACTGTCACTTTAACCTATGGTTCACGCCTAATTCGGTTCTATTTACATGGAAGCAAGTAATAAGACTATTTATACTAATTTTTTCCCAATTAGCATGAAGTAAATAGAAGCATAAGCCTTTTAACAATAATTTGTTGCAGAGATGTATAGAAAGTCATGTGAATGGAACACATCAGTTTTTTTAAGTTTAGCTCATTTGGGACTTACAGTATAGTGAATGAAAGAAAGGGTGGTATACCCAAATGGCCCAGAGTTCCGGAGCTTTAGAGTACAGTACATTTGCCTCCCCAGAATAAGGGAAACACCCGGAAATATTTATTTCAGGGCAATTCACATTGCGGAAGCTTCGAACTCGGTACACATTGAATGTGATGCAGACTCGTCTAGTAAACATTTTGTCTATCTCTTACGACAAAAGGACTTCCTGCAAATTAAAGATTTGCGTTTCATTTATTGTGTAAATTTCTTTAACATATCGTAAATCAAAATCGTTAAAGCTATTTTTCAGAAAAACAAAAGTATCGAAACTTTTACATGTAAAGGATGAGTATGGGTTGAAGGGTTATCTTGAAAATCTTCAGGTTATAGGAAAATACAGAACTTAATATCAAGTTTTATCTTTACCGAACTCTTCCTTTTTACTTTCTCTACACGTACTATGTACTGTATAGAGAAGGTATTGCATTCCACCCAAAAATTCGATACCCGATTTTTTTTTATTTTGTTCTGTTTCAGAAATATAACTTATTTCAGTTTTAAAATGTTTGTCCTTTGCTATAGAGAACCGAATCCTAATTTTTTACTTTCTCTAGCGCGTATATGCAATGTACATGGTGGATAGACAAGGTAGATATATTCTACCCAAAATAACCATATCAAGATTTCACCGGAAATATATGTTTTGACGTCACCTGAGCCCGAAAAAAGTATTTTTAGAAAACGGATGCGTTCGTGAGTGTGTGTGTGTGTGTGTGGTTGTGTGTGTTTGTGAGATTGTGGATAGCATAGCTCAAAAACGAGAAGTCGGTTAAAATCCAATCTAGATATTTAGGATTAGTATCTCCAAAGGATGTGGCACTAGGATTTTCAAGAAAATACCTCCACTACAAACTACTTTTATATGGAAAATGTTTTGAATTTTGTTTTTCTCAGAAATGGATCTAGCGATTTTGATTAAAATACCACATATTAAAGAAATTTATATCACAAAAAGATATGTATTTTAAATAATCCGGCAATAATGTCTGAGGACCTGTTTATTCTGGACGAGTTTTACAGAATTTTTGACAACAGTCAAACAGTAAAAGATATACATAAACTTTCTACAAAAAATGTAGACCTCATTAGGATACCTAGTTTATGTCATATACCTACGTTTTTTATGCAGAGCTGACCGTTTCTGAATAGTCCTTTTCATTAGTTTCAATTTTAAACTTCTTAAACTTTTCTGAAACCGGAAGTGACGTATCTTTTCATTTCCCTGTTCACTGCAGGCCATGCAAAGCGAATCGAGTTTCAATTGTTTAACATAGAACCAGATTTTAGAAATCTGACAATCGATTTATCCTACTGTATTCCCTTATGTCACTTCTACTTACAAGTAAGCAAAGATATATTTTCTGCTGATGTTTACCTTGATTAGCATATCGTAGTCTTTTGCAAGCAAAATTATTTGTGTAAAGGCTAGAGAAAATCATGTGCACGTAACACATAAATTTTTACTTTCTCTACAGTACTATGTATATAGTGTATAGAGACGGTATTGTAATGCACTAAAGTATTCAATACCGAGATTTCACCGGAAATACATGTTTTGAAGCCCCCTGAATCCAAAAATATGCATTTTTAGGCAAATATCTGTGTGTCTGTCTGTATGTCTGTACGTATGTCTGTTTGTGTGTCTGTGGGCAGCATAACTCAACATGAAAAGACCGTTAAATACCAAACTTGGTTTTTAAGTTTGGTATCTTCCAAGGATGCGATAGGAAGATTTTCAAGAAAATCCCCTCACCCCTAACTACCCTTTACATGGAAAAAAATTCGAAATAGTTGATTTTATAAAAAATGGCTTAACGATTTTGATTAAACTTGCTTATATTTAAGATATGTACACGATAAATAAAATGTATATTTTAAATTTTATGGAAACAGCCTCAGAAGGCATGTTTTTTCTGGATGAATATTGCAGAATTTTGCATAAGTGGTAAACCGTATGAGATAGGCAATAACTTACTTAACAAAAATGAAGAGCTCCTTAAAACACAGTTTATGCCATACACATTTGTTGTATATATTCCTTTTTATTGGTTTCAGCTGTAAAATACTTTTGTCATACTGGAATTTGTCAACTCCTGTCCATACAAAGACGCTGCAATCACATGGCAACCAGATTTTAAATATTTGACTATCGAATCAGCCTATGGTACTCCCTTATTTCCCTTCTTCTTACATGAAAGCAAGTAGTAAGACCTGGATAGGCAGAGTCAGACATAAAAGTTCAATGCCATAGCCGGGATTTGAACCACGGATCTCCCGATCTCTAGCCGGTTGTTCTGCCACTGAGCTACCAATGCAACATGCCGGCATAGCATTGAATTTCTCAACTGACTCGCATGTTTCTCGGTAAACCACAAGGTGCTCTCAAATTTCTTTGAGATGACAACCCCAATGGCGACTTACAATGCTGTAGGTGCTTTAGACCCAGGATTCATAGTATGGCCAACTATTATAGTCAATTTATATGCAATAATTGTTTTTATTATCATAATAGTGCTAACTTTTTCCCGATTAAGTAAATAGAACAATAAGCTTTTTAACAATAGTTTACTTTATAGACGTAGAGAAAGTCATGTGAATGGAACACATGCTTTTTTCTTGTGATTATATAAAGAGCATAGAGTTTCAATCTTTATGCAGTTTGTAATCATGGGCTTACGGAAAGTAGGCCTGACGTTTTCTGTCCTGTATTGACTTGACGCCTTTGAGTAAACAGGTGAAGAAGGCATGTTTGCTATGAGTCTCAGGTCCTCAGGTTTAGTGCAAACAGCTGCCGAGGAATGAAAAGTTGGCGTACGAACAAATGACAAGCTGGTTTCGCATCTAGCGCCACATCGCATTCCAAAATAACTAACTCCCCGGAGTTGGTCGTTCGTTCATTGGATGTGTTCTCTTTGTGGTGGTAATAGAGATAATTTTAGCGTAAATGTTTCGTTTAGCAGACTGGAACTGGGCAGAGTGCTTTGTAAACTCTATACAACTCTGCTTGAAATGGATGTGTGGCATCTTGGTGATACAAGGTTCAAACCCGTCTGAGAGAAGTTTTAATCTCATGTGCAGTAATACATGGTTTTCATACTACAAAACCAGGTTCTGATATCTGCAGGCATTCAACTCAACTCTAATACGAGTTCAAAACTGACTTGTGTCAGTGACCTTTACATTCTCTACCGCCTATCTATAATATGTGGAGGAAGTCCTCTGTTCCACCTAAAATATTCAATATAGTAATCTCGCTGTAAATTCCTGTGTTTAGCTCTCTGACTGTATTAAGCCCTTTTTAGAAAATTCATTCTTATGAGCAGCAATTCTCAAAAATGAAAGTCGAATACGTATGAAACTTGGTATGTACGTTCAGCAACTTCCAAGGATACCTTATGAACATTTCTATTTTAAAAAATCACCTAATGCTACCGTTTGCATAGAAAAATATTTTTGTTTCAAAATGTCCTCCTAACAAGCTTTATTAAGATATCATTTTTATGTTTCAAATTAATTTTCACTGGGGGTCCCCTATTCAAAATGAATTTTGTATAAATCCATAAGAGTTGGATTAAAACTCCTTGGCACAAGTGCCCAAACTCGGGCCAAGGCTTACCGCACAGCCGCTGCGTCCCCCATCTCTTCCCACAACAGGCGTCATGGATGGAGTGCAGTACTAGAGGGCGGGACGTGTTTAGCGACCCGAGTCCCTCCTAGCCGAGCTCTAGGTTTTATTTTCCTATTTACAGTAGGAGGTTTAACAGCAGTAATCCTAGCTAATTCAGCTATTGATATTATTCTCCATTATGCACTTTCTTCTTGATATATTTAAGAGATCTAACCTGTCCACTGAAAGTTTTTAAACGGCCGCGGTGTCTACGCAAACTGGAGCCGCTACTTTTTCCTCAAGTAGCTCCTCAATTGGCCACCCAGGGACCTCACAAGGCTGAGTGCTTCCCGTGTTAGGTCTCCCAGCGATGGAAATTCCTCACATCAGTACGGGAATAGAATCCGGGGCTCTCGCTTGGAGAGCAGCAAGAGTTGGATTAGATCTCGTAAAAACACAAAAACTATAAATAAAATTATTTTTAGGAGGATTAAAGTGATCTATGTAAATAAAAGACTTCAAACAACTATGTCCTTACCACTTCCGACATATTCCTTATTATTCGTTTGCATTTTGAAATATCTAAAGTCTTTAAGCCATAAAACAACGACGTGCTTTTTAAAATATGAGTCGTTTTAGGTTATTGTATATTTCTTATGCCTATTACCTGTGCAAATATGTAATGAACGTTTAATTCGATTCATAGGAAGTGAATGGAAGAATAAATGTGTATATATATATATATATGGAAAAGAAATATTGTATTTCATCCTAATATTCGAGGTCCTTGAAGCAATAACTTGTAATAAATACGGAACCAAGATGTTCAAAAAATGCTTTCAACGCAAATGATACAATATGTTTTGAGAGAACGTAGGCTTTCACGGCCGGAGTCAGTGTAACTAAGAAATGTTTCCAGGCTGTTTTGCCGTGGTCTGCTGGTGTTAGGAGTACCAGACGTTTCGTCCACAACTACAGTGGACATCTTCAGTGGCGCGGTCGAAGTTTTCTAGGAGAAGGTTTCGACCGCGCCACTGAAGATGTCCACCGTAGTTGTGGACGAAACGTCTGGTACTCCTAACACCAGCAGACCACGGCAAAACAGCCTGGAAACATTTCTTAGTTACAATATGTTTTGTTAATTATCATCTTTTAAAAATGTCAAAAATGTTGTTTAAATATCGTATGTTTGACACATCTGCATGACTAATAACATTATCAAGATGGCTCATTAGTGTCTGTGGCTTATGCTTTTGACCGTAAGAGAATAGACTAAAATTTACTACACAAAAACTGTGGATCTCGTTGAAAAACACAATTTATGTGACATACATTTTTAACTTCTCTACACGTACTATGTACATAGTGTATAGAGAAGGTATTGTAATGCACCCAAAAATTCGATACCAAGATTTCACCGGGTCCCCCCTGAATCCATTTATGGAAAAAGTTCCGTGTGTCTGTGTGTTTGTGCGGGTGTGTGTGTGTCTGTGTGTGTGTTTGTCTGTGGATAGCGTAGCTCAAAGACGACAATACCGATAAATACCAAATTTGGTATTTAAGTTTGGTATCCTGCAAGGTTACGACACGAAGATTTTGAAGAGAAATCCCTCCACCCCCATCTACCCTTTACTTGGAACTTTTTTCGAATTTTTTTATTTTCTCAAAAATGACTCTAATGATTTTCATTAAAATATCATATATTAAAGATATTTACCTGACAAATAATATGTATATCTTGAATTTTCTGGGAATAGCCTCTGAAGACTACTTTATTCTAGATGAATTTTACGAAATTTTGAATAACTGCTAAACCGTAAGAGCTGGACAGAAATGTACGACACAAAAATGTATATCGCGTTAAAACACACAATTTATGTTGCATCCATTTTTTGCGTGGAGTTGATCGTTTTTAAGATATTCCTTATTTTTGGTTTCAGCTTTAAAAACACACTTTTCTCACACAGTAATTTCCCAACTCCTGTTCATATAAACAAAAGAACTTCAGTCACATAGCAACCAGCTTTTGACTATCACTTTAACCTATGGTACTCCCTTATTTCACTTCTACTTACAAGGAAGCAAGTAATAAGACTATTACTGCTATTTTTTTTTTGTCGTTTTGCATGAAGTAAAAGGAAGAATCAGCTTTTTAACAATAATTTGTAACAGGGATATAGAGAAAGTCATGTAAATGGAACACATCAGACTTTTTAAAGGGGATATAGTGTCCACGCAGACATGTTTATTATCCCATACATACATTGCCCTAGTAGTCAGGTAGGCTATAAATTGCGTGTGCTCTTGAGGCAATTATGTTGGTATAAAAATACAATATTTGAGTGCATATCCTTCTAGTGTTTAGATTCCATCAGGCTCTATATTTCACCGTGTTCTGGAAGATTGCCTTGCCTCTCGAAATCTGCTATTGTAATTTTCTGCCATCTCATCCACTTCTTTTCTTATTCTGCCCCCTTTCCCCCGTCCCCCCTTCTGCTGCGGCTCGAGACTTGAGGCGCCCAACTGTAATTCTTCGATATTACCTTTAGATTTTCAATTTTTATTTCCACAGCTAAGTAAAATGTTTCAATTTGATTAGTTTCGAGTTACTTCAGCGAATCCGGCCATGCTAACTTTGCTCAAAATTCCATTTTCGTTTCTTTTGTGGGAACCTGTGTTCAGTATAAAAACAACATACAGGAACATCTAAATATTTATCTTTCTTTCATTTCGAAAACATGCGTTGTGATTGAAGATTTACAAAGAATAATCGAAACTAAATAGTGCTAATACCAGATTACAGAAAGATTCTTTAAAGCTTTTTGTGCAAGTCTACCTATACAAGTGGTGTAAATCTATAACACTTTTTGTAGATTAATGTACTTCATCCTGGTTGGTCACATCGGATGATGAAAGTAATTGGTAAAATTATGCCCAAATAATCTTGGGGTACATTCGAATTCTCAGGATAAGGGAAAACCCCTTAAAAAAACTCTCACCCTAAGCGATTTCAAACTCGTGACGTCTTGAATATGCCGCAGACACGCTACCTCTACGGTACCGAGGTGGTTTATGAGATTCCCCAGCCTATATATGTTTTAATTTTGGGTTTTCTATCGCTTTAACTTGTGAAGGTATCTTAAGGGAGTACATAGTGTATTATTTATATGAAGTGCCATTTACCAAAAGTTATATTGACTTCTTTCGTGGTTGAGTGGTTAGGGAGATGACTTCTCACCCGGAGGTTCTGGGTTCAATTTCCGGCTGGGGCGGGGAATTTTTCTTTAACCAGAATAATTCCTTATCTCTCACAGAGTCTGGAAGCATGAATGTGAGAGTGAATGCGTGTGTGATGTAAAATGATAAAACCTACTGTTCTGAACCTACTGTAATAGGAGTTCTTTCAGAAATCATAGCCCCCGATATGACCATTGATGTTAAAGGAGGCAGAGTCAATTTTGTCAGCTTAACAAGGTTATGGCGAGTGTTTTCTGGGATACACAGGGGATTATTTTTATTGACTACTTGGAAAAGTGTTACTGGTGACTACTACGCAACCTTACTGCTACATTTAACTGATGAGGTGAAAGGAAAAATAGCTCATTTGGCAAAAAATATCTTGTTTCGTCACGACAATGCTCCGGCCCATCTTTCAGTCATTGGAATGGAAAAAATGTGCGAATTAAAGTTGGAATTACTTGAACATCCGCCCTATTCGCCAGATCTAGCACCCAGTAACTATCACCGTTCCCAAACCTCAAAAATTTTCTTGGAAGACGAAGATTTCACAGCAACGAAGTCAGGTCATTGATGCGGTAAATAGCCATTTTGAGGACCTTGATAAATCTCACTACAGAGATGGGTTAACTAAATTAGAACACAGATATGATAAATGTATTAGTCTTTCTGGAGACTATGTTGAGAAATAGAACAAAATATATTTTTTTTAAATGCTGTTTTCATTGAGAGACCCGGGACTTATCAGCCGAACCTAGTACGTACACTGTCTTTTACTCAGATGAAATAGTATTTAAATGTTTGTGCAAAGGTTTATCTACAATTGTACGTAATAATTAAATAGATAGAAAAATAAGCTGCTGTTATACATTTTGTAGAAGTTATGAATGATATTGGATATGGAAAGTTCGTAGGGTTTTCCTACGCTGTTGCCATGTATATGTTGATGTAGGGAAAGTTCTTGCCAGGTCTTTACGTATTTCTCATCGCAATGGCGTTTTGCCCATCATAGAGATAATCGCCTAATCCCTTATCTCCTCGAATTTGAAGATGCTCTTTAAAGTTTCTCAAGGTCCTCTTTTCGTGCGTATGCTATAAATGATATTTTAGCGAGAGAAGGATAGAGGATGTCTTGAAATTATCTTGACACACATTCAGTCGTCTGAAATCGCATACACATTGCACAATACCTTTGTAAGGTCCGCTATGCGTCTCTCTCTCTCTCTCTCTCTCTCTCTCTTTCTCTATCTCTCTCTCTATCTCCACACTTATTAATCGCACACGGAACTATATCACATCACTCGAGTCATGAAATTGCCGGATTGAGGATCGGTGCACATAAAGAATAACCATGTTGTTATAGAGTAGATGTGGTCTCTAAATCCCGCCTCGAAACGTGTTGCACTCTGCTTGGCCTTGTTCAGTTCCTGCTATTTTTTTATGTTTATCCCAAATTTTCTGTTGTTTTTCTACTTGATTCCTTTTTTACATACAGATACATAGATGTATACTAGTTTTCAAACACCCATATTCGATGCGGGACTCGAACATGCGATCCGCTGCGCCACGAAGCACCAAGCACTTTAGCGAGTGCAGCCATGGGGACCAGCAACTAGTAAATAAGCTAGCGAACACTGCAAGAGAGTACATATTAAGAAATGTCAAAATTACGAAAGAATAGGTGTTTGACACTAAACAAGCTTGTGTATGATTCAAGCATCTTGAGCGGCAGGAGGAGTCTTTTCTTTCAATTGAGAAAAAATATATCTTGTAATTCACTGCAATGATTTCTGAGTGAGTTTGGGTGACTTATATTCATTCTCTTTTTAAAGCTCTGCACATTATCATCATGAATTTTTTACTTTCTCTATAGGCACTATGTACATAGTGTATAGAGAATATATTGCACTCCACCAAAAAATTCGATACCGAGATTTCACCGGAAATATATTTTAGGGGACCCTAAAACATATATTTCCGGTGAAAAAAAAAAGCATTTTCGGAAAAAGGTCCGTGTGTCCGTGTGTCAGTGAACACGATAACTCAAAAACGAAAACTAGGTAAAATACCAAACTTGGTATTTAAGTTTAGTCTCTTCCAGGGATGCGACACGAAGATTTTGAGAAAAATCCCCCACCCCCAACTACCCTTTACATGCAACTTTTTTCGATTTTCTCAAAAATGGCTCAAACGATTTGCATTAAAATTTCGTATATTAAAGGTATTTACCTGACAAATAAAATGTATATTTTGAATTTTCTGGAAATAGCCTCTGAAGGGTAGTTTATTCTGGATGAATTTTACTAAATCTTGAATAACTGCTAAACCGGAAGAGATGGACAAAAACTTACTCCACAAAAAATGTAGAGCACGTTAAAGCACACAATTTATGTTAAATACATTTTTTTCGTGGAGTTCGTCGGTTTTGTGACATTCCTTATTTTTGGTTTCTGCTATGAAAAACATATATTTCTCATACAGGAATTTGTCAACTTCTGTCCATTAAAAGGAACTTCAGTCACATAGCAACCAACTTTTGATTATCACTTTAACCTATGGTACTCCCTTATTTCACCCCTACTTACAAGAAAGCAAGTAATATGGCTATTTCTGCTAATGTTTTACTGATTAGCAAAAAGTAAATAGAAGAATAAGCTTTTCAAGATTAATTTGTAGCAGGGATATAGAGAAAGTCATGTGAATGGTACACATCAGATTTTTGTATTAGCTGTATATGTATTTGTAAAAGTATAAGACGCTTTTATTTACTAATCATATGTTTTATTGAATTACTTTATGAATTAGAAGGATGTAGATCACGTTAACACATGTACTGAGTTACTTTTTGAACACCTACCTTCTCTTTTGATTGCTGACTGCCTTGTGTGTTCGTGATTGTGTGCGTGTTGGAGCCCAAAACCGAGCTCTACTCATCACGCAGTAAGTGCAATAAGAGCCGGGGGCCGATAACGTTACTGACATCGTTCATTGTTAATGTCTGTACTGTAACACACTAGTGTGTGTTAATTGCAACCCTTCACTGGCCAATCTAGCTTATAGGAAGTAATAGCGTTATAATCATTTGATTTTAGGAAACTATCTATTTTTACCTTCTCTACACATACTAAGTACATAGTGTACAGAGGAAGTATTGTATTCCACCCAAAATTTTGATACTGAGATTTCACTGGAAATACATGTTTTAGGATCCCCTGAATTTAAAAAAAGCATTTTTAGAGAAAGGTCCATGTGTATGTGAGTCTGTCTCTCTGTGTCTCTGTCGACAACATAGCTCAAAAACAAAAAGACCGTTAAATACCAAATTTGGTACTTAGGTATAGTATTTTCCAAGGATGCGACATGAAGATTTTCAAACCCCCCCACAAACTATCCTTTACATGGAACATTTTTCGAAAATTTTGATTTTCTTAAAAATGGCTCTAACGATTTTTATTGAAATAACGTATATTAAAGATATTTGTACCCCGAATAAAATGTATATTTTGTATTTTCTGGGAATAGCTTTCATAATTACTAAATTGTAAGAGATGGACAAAAACTTACCACGCAGAAAATTTAGAGCACATTAAAACACACAATATACATTATACACATTTTTTGTGGAGTTGATCATTTTTAAGATATTCCTTGTTATTAGTTTTCGCTTTGAAAAACCTTTACTTTACACATACAGGAAGTTGTCAACTCCTGTCCATACAAACAAAGGAACTACAGTCACATAGTAACCAGCTTTTGACTATCACTTTAACTTATTTCCCTTCTACTTACAAGGAAGCAAGTAATAAGACTATTTACTCTATTTTTTCTCGATTATCTTGAAGTAAATAGAAGTATAAGCTTTTTAACAACAATTTGTTACACAGATGTAGAGAAAGCCATGTGAATGGAACACATCACATTTTTTATATTCGAAAATGTGCAAATAATTTATAATAATATTACAAATGTTTGCAATTTAAGGAACATTGGGAGTATTTTACAATGTCTAAAATGATCTAAAATGGGCTCAATGTCCAGTGATTTGTTGATGAGCATAAATCTGCCTAAATAAATAATGTTTAAGTTTTTTTAAAAAATACCAAGGGACCTAAAATTAACTCTAGGGTATTCGAAAAGTAATATCAACGGTGCTATAGTATCACAAAAATTGTTTAAGTTACTTTTACATTTCTAACTACACACGTTGGAGGAGGCGCACTCCATCTGCAGCACCATTTCGGATATCTCTCTCACTGATCGGTCTTAGAGCTGGATGTCAACTCTTAGTTGAAATGGAATGCCTCGTAGAGCTTTTTGGTTTTTGAGAATAAGTCATAGTCACAAAGGTTCATCTCTGGTGCATTTGGTGGATGTTCGAGTACTTCTTAATTCTATCTATTTAACAAATTCTTTACATGACAACGAGCATTATCATGTAACACATTAGGTTTTCCAATGCCCTCGGGTCGTTTATGACGCGATCGCAAATATTTTCCAAGTAACGCGAATAGTAGTCCTCATTTACCCTGATACTAGAGGTATAGCATGTACTAAAGTTATGCCTTCATAATCATAACACAGCGTAATCATTAGTTTCGAAAAATCCAGCAAAGCTTGGCATCTTTTTGGGCGTGGTGATTCTGTATGTCACCATTCGCTTGTTTGTAGTTCCAGTTCTTGTGTACCCATGTCTCACACATTGTGATAAAAGGTCACATGCTCATATCACTCCAATTTATTCTTGCTCTATCCTTTGCTGCCACTTTTCAATTTCAGTTAAGAGTGTGCGGAACTTTTCGTATTTTTAACTTTTTCTTGAAATGTTATGACCAGTCGACGCTGCAATATCAAGTTCCCTAGAAATCTCCACACGTCTAGCGTTTGTCGTCTCGAAATAAAGCCCTTACAACCTGAACATGGAGATCTCTTGCTGCAGCAACCAGTACGTACTCTGTGTTGACATTCGTCTCTTCCTTGGCGGAATACTTCCATCTTGCAATAGTTCGATAAATCAGTTCTCTCCCGCAAGTTTCCTGCAATGCACCAAAGCACTGACTTTCACTTTTTCCTGTTGCTGTTCACCGTTTTAGAACGGTACTATTTACTAAATGTGAGAAGCAATGAATGTATTCATAAAATATTAATTTTTCTAGACTTTCGGTAATAGATTTATACATTACAAGATTACAATTGCCACCACTAGGCTTTCTGTCATTATTTTTCGAATGCTCTAGTATTAAATATACTTTCCTTAAAATTTATTTATTTTAAAAATTGTCTCTAGCAAGGAATACTACCATATTCCCGGCAAACACGGAAAAATTCCTAGCAATAGTGAAAGGCTTACTATTTACGGCAGGAGGATAAATAATGTGTCTTTATTAACATTTTAACTGTCAATCGTTTTGAATATTTATCCACAGTACACGATACGTAGCTTACATTTCATTACAGTTTTCCATCTCTATGTGTATGGTTTAGTGCTATATTTTGCATTAGTTGAATAGTAACAATTATTTGTTATATTTATCCTATTACTTTCTCTATAGTACTATCTACATAGTGTATAGAGAAAGTATTGCATTCCACCCAAAAATTCGACACCGATATTCCACCGGAAATACATGTTTTAGGACCCCCTGAGTCCAAAAAAAGCATTTTTACAAAAAGGTCCGTGTGTGTGTCTGTCTTTGTGTGTGTCTGTGTACAGCATAGTTCAGAAACGAGAAGACCGTTAAGTTTGGTATCTTCTAAGGATGCGACACGAAGATTTTTAAGAAATTCCCTCCACACCAAACTACCCTTTAAATGCAAAAAATTTCGAAAATTTTGATTTTCTTAAAAATGGCTCTAACGATTTTGATTAAAATATCGTATATTAAAGATATTTACCTGACAAATAAAATATATATCTTTAATTTTCTGGGAATAGCCTTTGAATACTACTTTATTCTGAATGAATTTTACGAATGTTGCATAACAGATAAACCGTAAGAGATGGAGAAAAACTTACCACACAGAAAATGTAGCTTACGATAAAACTCTCAATTTATGTCATGTACATTTTTTCGTGGAATTGATCATTTTTAAGATACTCATGGTTTTTCGTTTCAGCTTTGAAAAACATACTTTTTTCATACAGGAATTTGTCAACTTGGGTCCATACAAACAAAGGAGCTTAAGTTACTTAGCAACCAGCTTTTGACTATCACTTTAACCTATGGTACTTCCCTTATTTTGCTTCGACTTACAAGGAAGCAAGTAATAAGACTATTTCTACTAACTTTTTCTTGATTAGCATGAAGTAAATAGAAGCATAAGCTTTTTAACTACAATTTGTTGCAGAGTTGTAGAGAAAGTCATGTGAATGGAAAACATTAGATTTTTTTTTACTTTCTCTAGCCCCGTATGTACAATGTGCATAGGAATAGAGAAGTATTGTATTCCACCTAAAAATTCGATGTCGAGATTTTACAGAGAGTACGTTTTAGGACCCCCTGAATCCTAAAAAAGCATTTTTTGAAACATTTCCGTGTGTATGTGTGTTTGTGTGTATATGTGTGTGTGTGTGTGTGTCTGTGGACAGCATATCCCAAAAACGTAAAGGCGGTTAAATACCAAACTTAGTATTTAAGTTTGGTGTCTTCCAAGGATACGACACGAAGATTTTCAAGAAAATCCCCCACCCCTAACTACCCTTCACATGGAAAAAATTTAGAAAATTTTGTTTTCCTTAAAAATGCCTCTAATGATTTTGATTAAAATACCACATATTAAAGCCATTTCTATTACAAATAAAATGTATATATTGCATTTTCTGGGAATAGCTTCTAAAGACCTGTTTATTTTGAATGAGTTTTGCTTAATTTGGCATAACTAGTAAACCGTAAGAGATAGACAGAAACTTACTTTACAAAAAATGTAGATATTGTTAAAATACACAAGTTATGTCATATACATTTTTTTCGTGCAGCTTACCGTTTTCGAGGTATTCCTTATTATTAGTTTCAATTGTGAGGTACTTCTACTTTTCTCAGACGGAAGTGTGTGTTTGTTTCTTTTGTTCTACTCCTGGTCAAGCAAAGTAGCAATTTGCAATGACAATCGTATATAGACAGCTTTTAAAACATTTGACTATCACTTTGGCCTTGTGCATTCCCTTAGTTCCACTTTACTTACAAGGAACTAAGTAGCTAGAGAAAGTCATGTGAGTGTAACACATCAGATTTGTTCTTTATTTTTGTCTTCAATTTTATGATAAAAGAAACAATGACGAAAGACAAGTGACAGAAAGTTTCAGTAATTCGCTTCTAGCCAGCAGGTTATTATTATCTTATTTACCGTGAAAATAATTTTTGTGTTTTATGTAACAAAGACATTTGCTTTATTACAGTAGGAAAAATGTAACTAATTTATTATTTTAGTAGTGTTTTCATATAATTTAAGTTAGTACTTGGTCAAAAATTAGACTTTCTACTAAGCGATATGGGAAAGAAGTTTTGACTACAATCGGTCAAAAACGAATGTAGCTTTTTTATAGCAAATAATCATTGAAGACTTTCAACATCCAAGGAGAAATATGTACCTCTCCGCCCTTGTGTCAGGATCTTCAGATATTTGAACATCGTACAATATACCCTAGTATACTATTTCATAAAACAGTGTTTTTCTCAAAACAATTTTTGCATTTTCAAAATGTTATACGCGACTAGTTTTTATTTAAAGAAAACTAAAATTTACCAGAATGTGCAAAAGTATCTGTTGTAATATTACAGGCAACAAAAGTATCTTAGCACAATACTAATTTTTCAAAAACCTATTTTAGATATTAACATTTATAAACTCTTTTAAAAATTAATATAATTCAGCAATCAATGTTATTAAAATGTCATTGAGTAGAGATGTTGTGTGTGACACTAAGCTCTAATTAAAAAAATTCCATAAATTTTCTAAAATTTTGAGGCACATGGAACATTTTAATTACGCAACATATTTACGTAATAACATTTATGAAATAATGTATATCTTGCAATGTATTTATCCAATTTGATATTTAATATATTTTGAGCTATAAGAGGTTTATTATGATTATTATTATCATTAGTAGTAATGGTAGTACTATTATTATCATCATTGCTGCTATAAATAATACTACTACTTAGTGAGTGATAACTATATAAGCAATTTCAGATTCCAGTTATAATACTTGTTTTCAGGTCTTAAATCGAAAATTAGTATCTAATTACATAATTTTGTAACCAATTTTTCGTGCACACAATGTAAATTTTCTGCCTAAAATTCCAAGGGTATAATACTTCTTTAGGATAATGAACAAATATTGTGAAATTGCTATATACAGTTGTAAAATCTTGGTGTCTTGGAGATTGGCAAATTAACCACGAATCTGAGCAATCATAACTTTATATACCTTGTCAGAGTCACTTCCTTAATTTTTTAAAACTCCTGTCTTATTTTACATCGCTTCAACAGTTCCGATGTTACAGTTTGGAAGGTATCTTAGACGGTGTGTGGTGGAATGCAGTCTTAAAGATCTCACTTCAAAACCATCCTAACTTCGCTTCGCGCCAAGCAGATTGAGTTAGAGTGCCAACTACTATCCGCAGTCAGATGACAAAGTGCAGCTAGCCTTTTAAGGCTTCATCGCATTCTTACCACTTAGCTCCACGACAGACAGATGGGGTTAGGGGCCCAAAGGAGTCTACTGCTTACACTATATGTGGATAGGTGGCAGCGTAATCGCAATTATCTGTTTTCAGTTGTTTTTTTTATGGTTTTTCTTGTAGCTTAACGTCCTTTAACCTGTTTGGTCTTTTCGGACAATGAATGCATTGGTGAAAGGATGCTCAAAGTCTCTCTGGTTCCATGGAGCTTAAAGTTAATCGTCTTCTCAGGATAAGGGATATCCAAAAAAGCGAGATTTGAACTCGCCATCTATTGAACGTGAGGCAAACACGCTACCACTACACTACACAGGTGGGCTGAGCTTTGCTATTGTTTTAAACTGAGGTGGAACTTTGGGTCGTGAATTAAATATTGACACCTGTATTTTCCTTAACAACTGGGGGAAAATCATGATGAAATTTAGTCAGATAGGACAGCTGTAAGACTTCGAGCCACAGACATTGCCGCACAAGCCATCCCGCTCGGTCTGCTTTAATTCTACACAGTTTCTTATTGACTCTTCCGATTGAACCATTAATATTTTGAACAGCAGTCTTAAAGAGTCCCAACTTTGCCATTAGCTGGGGAATTTCCGGTAATACAAAAAACAGCCACGCGTTCCATCAACGCTCGAATCGAAACGAACAATGGAACTTCTAGCGGACTCTTCTCTTATTTTCGCTGAAAATATTTCATGAACAACTTTTACAAAACATAAAACACTGTTTAAAATGTATAACGGCTTTCCAGTTACGTATTTAAAATGAGGTTGGGCTAAAACTAAAAGAAAATTATCAAATAAAAGATTTAAAATTATTAATAAGTTTTGTTGATGTCAAGTGTCGAGATTTAATTTCCTCGGGTGTGAAATAAAACATGAAAATAGATATTAACAAGAACTAAATAAGTTTACCTACATAATAAGTAAAATGAAAAGAGTCTTGAATAATAAGGCAAGAACAGATGCAATAATAAAATTGTATATCCTAATTAAATATACTTCAGAAACCTGGACAATGGCATCGCTACATAAAATAAGTATTCAAACGGCAGAAATGAAGTTCCTCAGAACCGTAGCTATTAGATTAGATAAAAAAACAAAACAATAAAGTCCGACATAAAATAAAAGTATTCAACAAACTAATAACACAATATAGAACGAACTGGAAACAAACATAAATAAAATAGAATTTCAAAAATGACATAGCCACAAGGACCAAGAAAACGGGTATGTCCAATGAAAAGATGGAAGAAGCCCAATTCGTGTTGTAGAAAAACAAGAAGACTGTTTTTATAAACAATAGTTAAATTCTCTGTTTTTGCTGTCAGAATGTCGTGTGAAAGTCACAAATAATATTTTTCTTAAATAGTACTTTAATACTATACCTAGTGGTAATAATTAATAACAATACTAGCAATAAAGCGGTGCAGGGGTGGGTTTTTCCCGGGTTCTCTGGTTTTCCTCGTCGTTGCATTCTACCGGTGCTCCATCTTCATTCTTGTATCATCAGATTCATCGCCTACGGTACCATTTGTAGTAAAAGTGGGCGTTAAACACTAGAATAATAATAATAATAATAATAATAATAATAATAATAATAATAATAATAATAATAATAATAATAATAATAATAATAATAATAACAGCAACAGCAATAATAATCCGCGAATTTCGAATTACTTATACGCAAAAGTAGAACTAAATGCATAGTTAACATTATTTTAGCGATTGGAAGCGTTATTATTTATTAATTCGCCTCTTGTACATATCCATCTGCATGATATTTGTGAACTCTGGGTACCTACATTATAAATCCAGCCGCAAAAGCAGAGAGAGTGAAATTCAACACGTTAATGAGTCGCTGCCGATAAGAAGCGGGAGAGAGTTCGGTCGGTAAATATGCAAACTTACCTACCGTTTGATAGACACCTATGATGTGGAGTTGATTACGTCGCTCGGTATGAAAATTCATGGCGCGTCGGTAATAACTGCCTCGCTTCGCCTCGCCGGCTCACTGGATAATGTTGATGCGTTGATGGGTTGTCATAATTAAATTCTGGACGCTTCTTTTAGCCCCTGGTCATCACAAGGTGTTTATTTCGGAATGCCGTGTACAGTGGCGGACTGGCTGCAGTATTCATGGAATATTTATGTTTTCAAATGAATATTAATTCTTGTATACATGAATGATTGTTTATTTATATACCCTTGCTCCGACAACGAACACATATGCAACTCCATTAAGTTATTGTTATAGTTAGTAGAAATTATATGGACGTAATGCTCACACAGGAAGCTATGCTCAAGGAGTACAGACGAAAACATTTTTTACACTCATTTGAATTTCCCTACCTATTCTACAACAAATTATTTTTACAAACGCTTATTTTTCTAAATACTTCACATATGTTGATATTAAAATTTGCAATAATACTTTTGTTTAATATATTCCTGTAGATAGGCGGAAATAAGAGAATACACTTGACCAAAGCACTAGTCAAATATTCAAGAGCTAGCGCCATGAGATGCGCTGTCAATCGTTCTGTTTGCTTCACTAGAAGAAACAAAAACGAAAAACGATTTTCCATCAAGAAATGTATAACTATTTTAAAATTGGAGTCAATAACTAAGAATATCTCAGAAATAGTTAACTCCAAAGAGAAATAAAAAGAAAACAAATTATTTGACAATTGTGTGTTTTAAACCGATACACATTTTTTTCTGTAGTATGTCTTATGAGTAATCTGTTACACAAAAGTGATCTAGAATGAACAAGCCTTCAGGGTACGTATTCTCAGAAAATTCAATATGAATACTTTATTTAACATAAAAATACCTATGAATATTTAAATCAAAGTCGTTAGAGCCTATTTTGACAAAATAAAAAAAATCGAATAAAGTTCTATATAAAAGACGGCTTAGGGTTGCATCCTTGAAAAATGCTAAATTTAAAAAATACAAGTTTGGTATTTAACATTGTTTTTCGTTTTTAATTATGCTGTTCACACACGCACACAAATACACACACTCACACAAACATACACGGATCCTATTTTTAAAAATTATTTTTTGAATTCAGAGGCCTCAAAACATGTATGCTGATGAAGTCTCGGTATTGAATTTTAGTGGAATACAAATCCTTCTATACTTTTCACAATGTTTGTATATAGTAGAGAGGGTAGAATATGATTAATCAGATGTCAAAAATTGAAAAAAAAGAACAAATGACAAAATACTATATTATATTATATTATATTATATTATATTATATTATATTATATTATATTATATTATATTATATTATATTATATTATATTATATTATATTATATTATATTATATTATATTATATTATATTATATTATATTATATTATATTATATTATATTATATTATATTATATTATATTATATTATATTATATTATATTATATTATATTATATTATATTATATTATATTATATTATATTATATTATATTATATTATATTATATTATATTATATTATATTATATTATATTATATTATATTATATTATATTATATTATATTATATTATATTATATTATATTATATTATATTATATTATATTATATTATATTATATTATATTATATTATATTATATTAAAGCAATGTGTTATACGTTAAGTGTTTAGAGCAGAATCACTTTTTTAGTTTTGAAAACTAATTCCACTGGAATGTTGTCCAAGTTTAATAAAAAATATTAAGCGAAATACAAGTTAAGCGTTCTCATTTAAAAACAATTAAAATGTGCTACAAAAAGTACCAGGTTGTGAAAATAAAACTTTTTTTTTTGAGAATAAAGGTTGTTTAATTTAACAACTGACGTCATCTAATGACAATGTTGTATTTTCCCAACTCTACCTAACTTGTTGGCAAGAGTGGTAGTATTTATTCAGTTGGATTTCCTAGAAAGTGTAGCTTGGGTGTTTCTAAAAGTGTTTCACATAAAACTGCCAGAAAGCAATATCTGGAAATCTGGTTTATTACTAGCAGAAGTTAGTACTTTAAAAACAAGAAAACTTAAATCTTAAAGTATTATATGAAGGAATGGTGAGAATGCATATATGTCTTTATAAAAAGCCTTACACTTTATACAATTTTACGAAATATGAAATGTTGTGCATGTGCATTTAATTGAACGAACATCAGAATGCAATCAAAAAAACAAAAAATGAATGTGTTCCGTGCACCTACTCCACTACTAACTTTCCTCCTCAAAGATTATCCTTTTATCTGCGTCATGCTAATCGATATAAAGATTAGCAGAACTGGTCTTATTACTTTTAAGTATAAGGGAATACATTAGGCCAAAAAAATGGTAAAGTCCTTTAAAAGTTGTCGCTAATTCAAACAATTGAAATTCGATTCTGTTTTGCATTCCCGAGTGTAAAACAAAAGAGATGAAATGAAAGTTGACTTCCCGCTTCAGAAAAGTTTAAGTAATTAAAAACTGAAACCACTAACGAGGAATATCTCGGAAACGGTTAACTCTACCACAAATATATACGATATAAACTTCTTACGGTTTACGAGTTACACAAGTCAATCAAAATTAAGAGTTCTTTAGAACCTATTCCCAGAAAACTCAAGATAAACCTACATTTAGTTTGTGATTAAAATATCTGAAACATGGCGTTTTAGTTAAAATCGTTAGAGCAATTTTTGATAAAATCAGGGTAGTGTGAAAGGTAGTTGGGCGTTGGGGAATTTTCTTGAAGATCCTCTTATTGTATCTTTGGAAGATACTGAAGTTAAATACCAAGTTTGGTATTTAACCGACTTTTCGTTTATGAGCAATGGTGTCCAAAGATAGACACACCACGCACTCATAGACACACGCGGACATTTTCTCAGAATGCATTTTCTTGATTCAGAGGGTCTCAAAACATGTATTTCCGGTGAAATATCGTAATCAAATTATTTGGTGGAATACAATACCTGTTCTGCCTACTATGTACGTTGTTCATACGCACTAGAGAAGCTAATATTTGTTCCTATTTGATGGTATATTAAATTTCTATTTTATCTGTCGGTAGATGAGCACAACAAATGGCGAATGCACTATGGTTTTTAACTAGGATCTGATATTTCCGGTAAACACTAGAAACACCGAGCGTGGTGTCGCCAAGGTAACGAGCGCGACTAGGGTTTAAGAGGTTGTGGGTTCGATTCCCGTGGCCGGCTTTCCTGTCGTATCGGTTTCAGGGAGTGTCCAAGCGAATGCTGGGAAGGTTCATCATGTCCGAACTAGCATTTTCTTGTAATTTGTTTGAGGGTTGTAGGACCAGGCGACGGTGATCAGCGGTTTGCTGCGGTTGGTACGAAATTATAAGTAATACCGGGGGTATTTTCGCAAATTGTCCTAAGAGATGAAAACACGAGTTGTATTTGATAAGACAATTCAGCGAAATAGACTGTTAATAATTTATATAGGAAGGCAGATAGGTTATGGTTGTTATCAGGTTATGATTGTAATACAAATGATAGATGACGCATTCGACCATGTTCACTCATGAATATTGTTTTTCTTCACTACCTCTGCCCCCAATGTACGAATATTGATAGCAACAATAGAAATATGGAACAATTATTTTATTTCAGCTTTTAATATGTAATGCATGAAATAGAGGCAAACGTTGTTTTATTTGAGGTTATCGCACTCATTTCATACAAAAGAAATAGAAATAATGATTATTTTGACTCCTTTTTTGAACTAAATACATAATGAATTACATAAAATTTTAAATAAACATTTAAACTCAATTAATTGAAAGTACAATTGTGGAACTGACAATTATTACAGGTGAAGGTTGGTAGGCTGGATTGTCGCCCTGTAATCAATAACCAAGACAGTAGATAAAACGTACGAACGTCAAGTGCGACAAAAAATTCTAAGAAATGAGCATCAGCTGCTATCAGATTTTTCGACAACATTGATGCACTCAGATTGCCACGATTGGTTGATGTTGCCTAATCTTGCCCATTCCATTGACACTTTAATAGTGGAGTTGAATTATCAGTGAAAATAGATTACTCGTTTTAAACAAAGTGTACGGTTTGATGATCCTTTAAGCTGATATCCGTTCAACACACTCCTGTACATACTCCTACTTTCACCCTTCCACTTCATGTGACGTAAATAGGGCAGTTTGGCAACCATTGCCTTGAAATTGTGTTCAGGCAGGTCATCAAAATACATACTGTAGCGTTTCGTAAAATGTCCAATGCTCAGTTTTAAATTGAATGGCAGGAAGAATTCTTATTGTGTTGTATGAAGGTTAACCTATCGTTTAAGCGTTACTTTCAAGGTTTTGGTGGTTCACGTTATATGTATCATTAAAGGGGTTCCGGGTTCGAATCTCGCCTTCAGGAGATTAAGGATTGGTGTGGAAGTGTGAACGCTCTAGCTCAGGATATGGAATCTTCTCAGGGGGGTGTTATGGCACAAATTGTTTCCTTTGAGTTCACGATTACTGTTGAACTCATTTGTTTCTTTTCTTTGATATTTTCTGCTGTCGAACGCACACGCATTCCTCCTAAATCCTCTCCCCTTTCAGATATTATTCATGCGATCGCGCCTATCATCCCTTATTACCTGTGACACTTATTATGGTGGATTAATTAAAACTGTTTCTATAACGGCCGGACATACCCCGTTCGTCTCCACCACTGAATCAAATAGCACGTCTTATATCATCGTGTCTCTCACAGAAAATGTGTCGCTTCTCTCTTGGCAACCGTTGGGCAGTGAACCTTTCATTCCCTTATGTTCGAGTCCCTCCAGTAATGGTACATGTCTACCTGTGTCGCTTGTCAACCCGTGTACTGGGCACATTCGCACCTAAGCAAAATCCGTCCTTACGCTTTTCGACGTGTTTCAGAATATTTCTTCCCTAGCCAGCTAAAATGCATATTTGTGCATATTTATATATCCCTTACAAATACCTTCTAATTCTGTGATACGACATGTATTGTCTCAAGTCAGAATATCAACATCAATTTTAGAAATAGCCATTCTGAACAATTTATTAGCAATAGAACACTAAAGAAAACTCTATTAACTAAATGAGACTTTCTATCTAATTGACTACTGAGAAACATTGAGTACATAGGAGAAATATTGTAAAAGTATGACTCGTTTTGCAATGACATATGACTATTTAATATTTTTCGAGATTTACCTTTATCCAAATCTTCAAACCCTAAATTAACCTTCTAACAGTTATCAAATTTATTTTGATTTTTACGTTCTCTAGCACGTATGGATAATATACATAGTGAATAGAGAAACTATTGTATTCCACAGAAATTCGACATCAAAATTTCATCTAAAATGAATGTTTTGAGAATCCCCTGAATCCAAAAAAAAAAAAAAACATTTTGAGAAATAGGTTGCTGTGTATGTGTGTATGTGGACAGAATAGCTAAAAACTCCAAAGTCTGTCAAATACTATACTTGATATTTAAGTTCAAGATCTTCCTACGAAGCGATACGAAAATTTTCAAGAAAATCACCACACCCCAACTACTGTTTACATGGAATATTTCTCTAAAAATGGCATATTCTCAAAAATGGTTCCAAATAGTAAATTAAAATGTCATAGTTTAACCAACAGTAAGACATTTTTGCTCCCATGAAATATTAAATACAGATCAATGTTTTTTTCAGAAATATTTTACGTGGGTTATTTGGGCTGGTGGAAAACTGAAGCCACTAAAATGCATTCTAAAACTAAAATGAGAATTTGAATGATTGAAAAATAAAACTAAGCTATATAGAATTAAATATAACAGTAATTTTCCAAAATACAAAAACAGTACTGCTTTTATTACTTAACGGACTGAAAAAAAATTAATAAAGGATCCAATTTCATTTTTATTTCCATTTTTTCTATTATTTTATTTAACACTACTTCAAAAGTATCCCTCATACAGCAGCATTGATTTCATTTCAGACTCTTATGTTTAATATATACATGGGAAGCTGTATCTTGCACTGTAGTATCCCAAAAAGCTTCATGAATCCATGATAAGGAGAGAAGTTCAGCTCCTCTAAAACATACTGCAGTCTCCCAGAATAGGATAATGTATTACGATGAAGCAGGGAAAAACAAAGTTTTAGATCCGCTTACTTCTCTAGACAATGTATACGTGTTTAATCATTTAACAGTGCACCATCCTCCGCTCTGAAGGACGTAAGAAGTGAAGTATTAAATGTCTATACTTTTGTGCAGGGTTTTTCTGAAAGTTTTACTTTGCGTTTTTGCTGCTATATTAATATGAATATCTAATTCTATTAAAATGAATAAATACTTTGCAAGATATAAATTATTTCATACTATATCGAAATATTTTCACAGAATATGTAGATTACTTAAATAAGTAATTTAAAATAGGAGACTGATGGCCTGTTTATTGAAATTTCCAAGTAACGGCTATAAGTTTCTGAAATGCCAGTACGCCACGTATCGCGGCACTTCGTCTGGAATAAAAAAAAATAATATTAAACTTTTACTCTATGACAGGAATCTAACTCGTAGTTAATGAATGCTCAGTGTCGCACTGTCAAAAGATTAGTTCAAGATTTTACAGATTTTTGCGACATTAAATCTTGAGAACGCTAGTAACGAGCTGCTAAAAATCGGTATTTCTATACTCGGACAGCAGTTTTAAGACTCTAAGCCATTTTTTCAACCTGCTTTGCTTTAACGCCGACTTATCAGCACCTGATACCCACACGTTTAACGCGTTATGTTTATCCGGGTACCATGCATCGCCGATCTCAAATTACTTATATCAGTCACGTGCACAATCTCGCAAACTATTTCGATGTAGTTTATTAACACCCTGTATTTTATTATGTAAATATATTCATAATCAAAATGCTACACTTATCTTAAAATTTGATTAAAATGGTTTGACCTTTTTTGAATTCCCCGGCCCAACAGGGAATCTAACCCGAGACCTCCGTCTCAGAAGTCAGCTCGCTGACTACTCAACCATGGAGGCAGTCTTATAAACTTGATTAGTGAACTATGATATATTTTTTAAGAGTTTAAAATTAGTCTTTTATTTACAATAATATATTTATTGCAAAAATTACTTTAGGTGTTATACTCATTTTGTAGCTTGCAATATTACAATAGATATTCACGTGGAACATTTTGAAGGTGTGAAAATGTAGCTTTACAAAAAATAATGTAGTCTTATAAAATAGTATACTAGCAAACAGGTGTATTGTACGATGTTTAAATGGCTGAAAAGCCTGATACAAAGAAGTGACAGCTAAACGTTGATTGTTAACGGGTGCACAAAAGTTTAAACAACAATTTTTATAACAAATCTGATGTGCTTCATTCACATGACTTTCTCTACATCTCTGCTAAATGAGAAAAAATAGCAGAAACAGTCTTATTACTTGCTTCCTTGTAAGCAGAAGCGAAATAAAGGAGTACTATACGTTAAAAAGATAGTCAAAAGCTGGTTGTAATGTGACTGAAGTTCCTTTGTTTGTATGGACAAGAGTTAACAAATTCCTGAATGAGAAAAATATAGGGTTTTCAAAGATGAAAACAAAAACAAGGAATATCTCAATATATATAATATAAATTATGTGTTTTAATTTGCTATACATTTTTTATCCTTGGTAAGTTTTTGTTCATCTCTTACGGTTTAGCAATTATGCAAAATGCTGTAAAGTTCCAAAAGTGCTCTTCAGAAGCTATTCCAGAAAATTCAAGATATACATTTAATTTGCCAGGTAAATATCTTTAATACACCATATTTTAATCAAAATCGTGGTCATTTTTGACAAAATCAAACTTTTTGAAAAAAGTTCCCTATAAAGGGTATTTGGGGTGGGGGGATATTCTTGAAAATCTTCGTGTCGCATCCTTGAGAGATAGTAAACTTAAATACCAAGTTTGGTATTCAACGGTCTTTTCGTTTTTGAGCTATGCTGTCCACAGACACAGACATATACCGACCTTTTTCTGAGAATGTTTTTTTTTTTTTTTTTTGGATTCAGGGAGACCCAAATCATATATTTCCGATGAAATCTCGATATCGAATTTTGGGTGGAATGCAGTACCTTCTCTATGTACTATGTACATAGTACGTGTAGAGAAAGTAAACAGAATATTCGAATTTGAATTGTGCAGATATTTCATTAAATAGCGTTGCTAAGGTAATCAGGGCGTGCACAAATGTGTCCCTTTTATCAGATAGCTTTGCTTGAAAGGCTGGATGCCATTGGATTCGAAGTAATGTATTATACAGAGAGCCCTTGAGGAAGAAATGTGAATCTGGCAAGGATCAGAAGTGAAATACTTTCCTGAGGGAATCTTATTGCACCGGCTGAGAGACTCTCGTAAGCAAGAATGTGTGGCAAAGTGGAAGACTACCTCTTCGTATTGGAAACTGCCGTCGTGTTTACGGTACCGTAAAACCCGAAGCGTGCTAGGGAAAAGGCAAAGTAATGAATACTGAGGGGAAGGAGAAAGGTACTCTGTAACAAAAACAGGACTAAAAAAAGAGGGTGAAAGAAACAAAATATAAGAAATAAGGCAGAAATTACTCCAAGTAAAAATACATAATGGCTGCATATAAAGCTGAAAGCAAAAGGTATATAACACCGAAAAGAAAATTTAATCTGAACCATGAACTATGACAACATTAAGTGAAGTAATCAAATCATACGCCATAGCACTATATTTCCCTATAAGAAGAGAAAATGTTATATCTTTCTCCACTACGATTAGGGGTAGTATTTTATCTCCCTAAAAATTTGATGTCGAAATCTCACCGAAAATGCTATTTTGAAGATCTCAGAGTTTAAAAAGAATCATTTTTAAATACAGTGTTTGTATATGAGTGTCTGTATATGTTTGTGCTTTTTTTTTAAATATTTCACTACTATTACAGACAGGCGATGACACTGAAAATATATGGAAAAAGATGCAGCACCGGAAACAGGAGAACCTGCAGAAAATCTTTGTCTACCACAAATTCCACATGCGGTCACCAGGGATCGAGTGCGGGTCGCCTTAAAGTGTGTACTTGTGGTGTACGCGCGTGAACAGCATAACTCAAAAGTGTTGGAAAAATATAAAAATTTCTAATTTTAGTCCAGTACCTTCCAAGTATGCGACACGAAAATTTTCAAGAAAATCCTGCTAACCCTAATTACCCTTTAAATGGACCACATTTTGAGATTTTTGATTTTATGAAAATTATTCGAACAAAGTTTGACTAGTATAAAATGTTATAAGAGTGTTTAAATGGCAAATAAACTGTAATCTTGAATAGCTTTTGAAATGTTCTTTTCGAAGGAAATCTATATAATCTTGCGTAACTCGTAAACATTAATTGTTAGACGAAAACGTCCAAAAAATAAAAATATAGATATCTTTAAACACATGTATTTCCAATAACTTCTTGTTTGTGACGTCAGCGAAAGATCATTATTTTATAGTCAGCTATTTTTTGCGGTGCCACGGAGGGAATATGACATTTTAAGACCAGTATTTACCGTGTATTTTACTATCATTAACCTCTTTCTATTCAAAAAGAAATGTGTAATATTGCTATTTCTGCAACAGTTTATATTAAATAAAATGCAGAGATTAGCAAATGGACTTTCGTAAGGATAATTTGTGTACTAAGTAATAATAGAAAATAATTTGAATTTAATATATTACTATATTACATATCGTTTTTAAAAACGATTTATTTTTCCACTGAAAATCACTGATTTTTCTAACGGATTGTCTATTTTAATTTTAATTCCTAAATACTAAACGCCTGGTTATAGAATACAAACAAATCGGAGTCATGTAACAGAATACAAAAAACAAAAAGGCTTTCAATTTTCGTTTAAAATTCTGAGGAGTATAAAATGGTTACTGCCCTTTATAAAATTAATGTACAAATATATATTACTTTTACATAATTTTCTTCTCCCACTAACGCATACATTTTTATAACCTTCTAAAATGTATTCTTAGAAAAGATTAATAATTTATCTCTACTCTTATAGTAGGTAGGGTAAGTATTGCATTCTAGCCAAAAATCCAATACCAAGATTTCACGAAAATACAGTTTTGAGACTTCCCGAATAAAAGAAAAAAAAATGTTAGAAAAAGTTACCTGTGTGTCTTTGTGTCTGTGTGACTGTGAATAGCATATCTGAAAAACGAAATGACCGTTTAATATCAAACTTGGTATTTATGGGAAATCCGCACCCTAAAACTGGCCTTTGTATTGAAACGTTTTCAAAGTTTACGACGTTTATCAAAAATGGGTCTAATATTTTGAACAAATACTATATATATATATATATATATATATATATATATATATATATATATATAGCTAAAATGAACATCTTCAATTTTCTGGGAAATACTTTCCCTTTCATTCGGAAGGAATTTGGTATAATCTTCACAACTGGTAAATGTTAAGTAATGGATGAAAACGTACCACACAAAAACTGTTGACCTCGTTAAAACTCAAAATTTATTTTAATAAACATTTTGTGCCTTAAGTTATACCCGAGATATCCATTGCTAATGGGCTGAATTGTTATATACTTGGTCATTCTCTTAAGTTCTTTTAATTTTGTCGAATTAATAACTCCAAAGATACACAACATCATTCTAGATGAGGAAATGTTCAAAGGTAAAAGCCCCGACATGTTTAATGCAGCATGTAAATGGAACAAAGAAATCTGATCGCATGAATTTCTCTACATCGCTGATACAAATTATTGTTAAAGAGGTATTCTTCTATCTGCTTTATGATAATCGAGATAAAAATTATCAGGAATTATCTTAATTACTTGCTTCCTTGTATGTAGAAGGTAAATAAGGGAATGCACTAGGCTAAAGCGATAGTCAAATCTTTTAAAAGCTGGTTGCAATGTGGAAGAAATTCGTTTCTATGCAAGACCAGGGCTTACAACTTTTTGTATAAAAAGTTTAAGTATTTTAAATATGAAACAAATAAGAAGGAATATCTCAGAAATTATTACATAAATTGTGTATTTTAACGTGATCTACATTTTTGTGTAGTAAGTTTTTGTCTATCTCCTAGGATTTACCAGTTACGCAAAATTCTGCAAAATTCATTCAGAATAAAGAGGTCTTTACTATTCCCAGAAAATTCAAGACATACATTTTATTTGCCATAAAATATCTTTAATATATGGCGATTTTTCTCAAAGTTTTTGTTTCGTATCCTAGAAAGATACTAAACTTAAATTCCAAGTTTGGTAATTTACTGCACACGACACACGCGTACCTTTTTCTAAAAAATATTTCTTTGGATATAGGAGCCCCTAAAACGTCTATTTCCAGTCTCGTAATCGAATTTTTGGGTGAAGTGCAATACCTACTCTATGCACTGTGTACATAGTGCGTGTAGAGAGAACAATAATTAAATAAATCATATACTTCTACAACTAGGTGCGTAGTTTGAAAACTTGCCGCGGTAGAGGCTCGCGGTCACTTGTTTTAGTCACATATTGACCTCGTTTTCAACAAGGAGACACTTTTTAATTTCGCGCTCTATGTACTCTACCATCGTTTCTATTTCAAAGTAATCATCACCTCACTTTCTTTCCCATTTACTTCTCGTGTGTTTTCCACTAGCGAAACCTTTTATTTTTTGTCGTTCTAAAGTCCTGGGGGATACAGACAGGGGTTACTCTCCGCAGTCTGGACCTTCCAGCTGTGGATGCATTAGCCACCTGTCCCTGCATTTGGCTGTAATCAAATGCTGGACAAGGAATTCTTCGCCATCATTGCACGTTTTGGGTTCAAAATACACATCTGCAAGATTTTACATTTGTCATAGTAATGCCTCTTCTACATATTTTATCTGAATTATAATAAATATTTGTGTTTAAAGCATTTCAAATTGGCAACAGTAGGTTATTCACAATCATCTGACAGAAAAATTCATATTAACCCGAACTTCTTTTCTTTTTGTCAAACACAATTTTATCCAATCTATCCATTGCCTTTTTAAATGCCTCTCCTTCAGGGTTTCAAATCCAATTTTCTGTATAGGTCACCTTTTTATCTCCTTCATAACAGCAATTTAACATATTACATGCCCATTCCATATTCATTGCTTAGTTAAATTATTATAAAATATAAATTATATCAATTCCTTGTTTTATTTTCACATTCCTATTATACAGTCTCAATATTCGAGCTGAGTTCTGCCAATCATTCATTGTCTGTGTGTAGCTATTTTTGAATTGCCATAATTCTGAACCATATGCATCTATACTTCTTTTATGTTTGTCTTAAAGTGTGACATTCAAATGTGCGATATAAGTGGTTTTTTTCCCTTACTCCCTATTTAAGTTCATAATTTCCTTCATCAGTGTAATTTTAACACCCAAATCACATTGCATAACAAAATCTTGATCATAAAGTTCATATCTTGTTTTTCTCCTCCTATTATCGTACTCTTTGATTTTTAATAATTAAAGATTATCATTTTTATGCTCTTCACTTTACTTCTGCAAGACGTAAAAGAAAATTTCATCTTTGTATATTAGAAATATATGCGTTTCCCAATCCTGCCAAAAGGAACAGTGCATTTTACATGGCAGAATAAACTTAGTTCTATGAGCAATCAGAGGTATAAATACAACATTTTAGAATAAAAATAATAGGTTCATAATTTTCTGTAATTTTGTCCTTCAATAACATTTTTCTTTGTAGTTTCTAATTGTATCCTAGGTGTCATTAATACTGAACAGATCTTCATATAATGTTTTTCAGAAAATTCATATTCGTAAAAGCATTTCCAATATCTGTTACGTGCATTATAATACGAGATAGTTATAAAGGCAGTGGGGGAATATTTATAAGAAGTTTATACCATACAGCTTTATCACTTACCTTTATGTTATTGGTTCAAAATATAATACTTCCTTAAAGCAGCTGATGAAGTAATTACTTTAAAATCAACAATATACAGATTTCTGGTATATCGAGAATGTATGAACGCGCCTAAAGCAGCATCGTGTGCTAATAGCTCATTTAACTAAATATCATACATATTCCTGGTACACTCAAAGACATTAAAAATATGCTTGGAAACTTATCGTAAGACGGGATCTTTTCGCTGATCCCACTCGTGTCTTACCTGTTTGCTATGCTCTTAAAAGTATATTAAACGGCCACGTTACTGAAAGAAAGGGGATTAACATGAAACATAACATAACAAATGAAGTGAGTTGCGAACTGGTGATCCCTAAATTTTCTGTTTGGATAACACTCCACCCCTCTCACTGGCTGATACAAAACTGGATTAATCTTTTCTCTGCGCTACATGCTGAAGTTCTAATGTCAAGACAGTTTGCGCAAGTGGGGGACTAAATTAACACACTGCTTATACAAGTTAACATGTTCTGAGGGAGTGTCGAGCGGGGTTGAGGGATGAAAAGGTGGACTGCCCAGTCGGTTTTGCCTTTCCTTACTCGCGTAGTATATCAGAATGACGCCAATTAAAAAAGTGGAAAGACCCAAGTCCCCGTCAAACGTTCACATTTTCAGCAAAATCACAGCGCCAGGCATGTAATGCCATGATGTACATCCAGCATGTATAAACGCCTCTAAAGTAGCAGGCGCGCTAACCTCACGATAAAATCAAGAGTAAACATATTTTTGGTACATCCAGTAGATGTGAATGCGTCTAAAAGTAGCAGAGCGTGCTAATAGCACCTTTTGCTAAATTATATACATATTTCTGGTACATCCGGTATGTATGAACACCTCTAAAGCAGCAGGTCGTTTTAATATCACTTTAACTTGAGAGTACACGTATTTATGAAACAACAAGCCGTGCTAATATCACATCCAAATCTACAGTGCAAAAGTTTTTGGTACATCGGATAGGCAAGAACGCGACTAAAGCAAGGGCATACTAATCAGCTTTAACTGAGCAACATACACATTTCTGGTACACTGTATGTATGAATGCCTAAAGCAGTAGGGCGTGCTAATTTCGCATTTAGCTCAACATTATACTACACATTTTTGGTATATTCAGCAAGAATGAACGCGCCTTGGTAATGTTACCTACAATAAACTCAATAGTATACATATTTCTGGTACATCTGGAGTGTATTAACGGCCTAAGCATAACGAGGTGCAAACACAGACGTAACGCAGCAAAAGCGCAGGCGCGAGCGAGGGCCATCCACAATGAAGTCGTAAACGTCATAACGCCAGAGGTTGACAAGGGTTTCTAGATCCGTAAATCGCATGCTGATATCTTCCAAGCACATCTCAAGTTTTAAAATGAATAACATAACAAACAATATCAAATAAGAAAATAAAGTCAATCTGTCATAAATAAATAGATTACAAATTTGCATACGCATAACTGACGTGCACAGCACTGACGTCACAATAATTGTTTGACCAAAATATTAAAAAATACTTCAAAATCATGGAAACTGTAGAAAGAGTTAAAGCTACACATGTAATGCAATGCGCATTATCTCTTTGCGCCTTACGATTTTTGAGAGATGCCACGGAACGACCAAATAGGAGAACAGCGTGTATTTAGAGCGGGCGCTCTAAAATCTCGCATTGTGATCGTTTGCTGTTGAACAGCAGGCAACGCAGAGAGGAAAGAATGTAGAATTTTTCCTCTATGTACGCAACAAGCAAACATTTGGAGTTTGAAAACTATGGCATGACGTAGCGTGTTGCATGTATCAATGTGAATTCTTGCATTCAAAAACATGGGTTCAAAGTCTTGCGCTTAAAGCAGCAAGGAGTGTTAAAATCACATTTCACTCGACAATACACATATTTATTGTACATCAGGTAGGTACAACGTTCCTAGATTCAGTAGGGTGTGCTATTAACTGATTATAAATTTCTTCCACATATGAACGCGTCTGTCTAAAACAGCAGCTCGTAATAATATTAAAATAAGTGTAAAGTATACACATATCTGATTCACCTAGTATGTATGAACGCGCCTAAAAGCAGCTACGCGTGGCACCTCGTAATAATGTTAAAATAAGCGCAAAGTATACACATTTCTGATTCACTCAGTACATAGGAAAGCACCTAAAAGCAGCTACGCGTGGCGGCTCGTAATAATGTTAAAATAAGCGTAAAGTATACACATTTCTGATACAGCCTGTATGTATGAACGCTCCTAAAAGCAGCTACGTGGGGCAGCTCGTAATAATGTTACAATAAGCGCAAAGTATGCACATTTCTGATACACCCTGTATGTATGAACGCGCCTAAAAGCAGCTACGCGTGGCGGCTCGTAATAATGTTAAAATAAGCGTAAAGTATACACATTTCTGACTCACCCTGTACGTATGAACGCTCCTAAAAGCAGCTACGCGTGGCAGCTCGTAATAATCTTACAATAAGCTCAAAGTATACCCATTTCTGATTCACACTGTACATATGAACGCTCCTAAAAGCAGCTACGCGTGGCAGCTCTTAATAATGTTACAATAAGCTCAAAGTATACCCATTTGTGATTCACACTGTACATATGAACGCTCCTAAAAGCAGCTACGCGTGGCAGCTCTTAATAGTGTTACAATAAGCGCAGAGTATACACATTTCTGATTCACCCTGTACGTATGAACGCGCCTAAAAGCAGCTACGCGTGGCAGCTCGTAATAATGTTACAATAAGCTCAAAGTATACCCATTTCTGATTCACACTGTACATATGAACGCTCCTAAAAACAGCTACGCGTGGCAGCTCTTAATAATGTTACAATAAGCGCAGAGTATACACATTTCTGATTCAGCCTGTACGTATGAACGCGCCTAAAAGCAGCTACACGTGGTAATGTTACATTAAACACAAAGTAAGCATAGTGCTGTACACCGTGATACATATTAAGCCAGTCTCACGTGAGTAGAATCTGCGACTCTGCGCTTGTTTGTATGCAGAACGTCGCCAGCCTAGGTTTCATTTATTCTCTAGTCCCGAAATTAGTTTTACCCTTTTATTGAAAAAAAGAAGGACACACAAACACAAACTCACAACAAAATTCCACGCACAGTCTTCTTTAGTTGCAAAGAACGCCGAGTTTATCAAATCAACATGTTTGCAGTATACGCTGCCCATGTGTCAGTTTTTAGGGGACTCTTCTGCTGGATATTTGCTTTCTCTAGCCGTGTATACAATGCATACAGTGAATAGAGGTGTTGTATTCCACCAAAAATTTGTATACCAATATTTCACCAGAAATATTTGTTTTGAGGTCCCTAGAGTAAAACATTTTTAGAAAAACGTCCTTCTGTAGTGACTTTGGACAGCATAGCTCAAAAACGAAAAGACGGTTGAATACCAAAGGTGGTATTTAAGTTTTATATCTTCCAAAGATACAACACAAATATTTTCAAGAAACCCCCACCTACCCTTTAATGGAACATTTGTCTAAACATTTTTTTTTTTTTTTTTTTTTTTTTTTTTAAAATGACTCTAACGATTTTGATTAAAATACCGCATATTAAAGACATTCACATCACAAATAGAATGTACATTTTAAATTTTGTGGGAATAGCCTCTGAAGAGCCCTTTATTCTGATTGTGTTTTGAACAATTTTACATAACGGTTGTACCGTAAGAGATAGATATAAACTTAGTGCACAAAAATATAGATCTCATTAAAATACATGATTTATGACATATACATTTTCCTTGTAGGTTTGACCGCTTTCAAGATCTTTCTTGTTATTGCTTTCAATTTTAAACTAATTTCATGGTCCTGAAACGGGACCATGCAAAGCGATCCAAACCTCAATTATTCCATGTAGCGTTCAGTCTTTAAACGATTTGACCATCACTTTAGTCTAATGTATTCCCTTATTTCTGTTCTACTTTCAAGGAAGCATTTAATAGGACATATTCTGCTAGTGTTTTTATTTCGATTAGCATGACGTAGATGAAAGAATAAACTTTTGTAAGAAAAATTTATTTGTGAAACAGCTAGAGAAAGTTATGTGAATGTAACACATCAGATTTTTTTCCTTCTTTACACACACCAAAAATCTCATGTGTTCCATTAACATGACTTTCTCTAGTTTTTCATACAAAAGATCATATTTACTTTCTCCATACGTACTATGTACATAGTGTGCAGAGAAGGTATTGCACTCGAACCAAAAAGATTTCACCGGAAATATATGTTTTAGGGTCCCCTGTAACCAAAAAGCTATTTTTAGAAAAAGGTATGTGTCCGTGTGTCTGTGAACATGATAACTCAAAAACGAAAAAATTTCGAGCATTTCGATTTTCTCAAAAATGGCTGTAATGATTTTGATTAAAAGTTCGGATATTAAAGATATTTACTTGAGAAATAAAATGTATATGTTGAATGTTCTAGGAATAGCTTCTGAAGACTACTTTATTCTGAGTGAATTTTACGGAATTTTGCATAATTGCCAAACAGTAAGAGATGGAGAAAAACTAGCACACAAAAAATGTAGAGCACTTTCAAACAGACAATTTATGTTATATGCATTTTTTTCGTGGAGTTGATCGTTTTTGAAATATTCCTTCTTTGTTTTTTGTTTCAGCTTTAAAAAACTTAACTTTTCTCACACAGGACAAAGTCAAATTCTGTCTATACAAACACAGGAACTTTATTCAAATAGCAACCAGCTTTTGACTATCACTTTAACCTATGGTACTCCCTTATTTCACTTCTACTTACAAGGAAGCAAGTAATAAGACAATTTGTGCTAATTTTTTCTCGAATAGCATGAATTAAATAGAGGCATAAATTTCTTAACAATAATTTGTTGCGGAGATATAGAAAAGTCATGCGAATGGAACACATCAGATTTTTTTATCTACACATGGTAATCAAGATAAAAATTATCCGAATTGGTCTCACTATTTGCTTCTTTGTAAGTAGAAGGGAAATTCAGTTCTCCTTACTTGCTAAGAATAAACAAACGAAAGACGAAAAGACAAATATCTTCCCGTTGGATAAAAGTTAAAGTACTTAAAACTAACTCGGAATATCTCGAAAACATATAGCATCTGAGTGTTTTAACGAGATCTATATTTTTATGTACTAAGTTTTTGTCTTTCTTTTTCGGTTTATCGCTTACACAAAAGTTTTACAGACGTCGTCCAGATTCAAGAGGTCTTCCGAATCTATTTCCAGAAAATTCAAGAATCTTAAGCATATGGCTTTTTAAAAAAAATCGGTAGAGGCATTTTTGATAAAATAAGTTTTCGTTAAAAATGCTCCATATAAAGGGAGTTAGGGGAGTGGGTAAATTTTCTTGAAAGTCTTCATATCGCATCCTCGGTATATACTAAACTTAAATATTATGTTTGGTATTTAACCGAGTTTTCGTTTTTGAGCTATGCAAACAAAACGCTCGAACATGATTTCTTTTAGATTTACGGGTCTCAAACCACATATTTCCGTTAAAATATCGGTATCTAATTTTGGGAGGAATACAATACCCTCTCTATCCACTATGCACATTGTACGTACAATGGTAGAATAAGTAAAAACATTACTGGATATGTTGACCAAATTTGACATGGAAAAAAACACCCCCTCCCTTTTTTTTGGTAGTGTTTAACGTCCGCTTTAACTACTAATGGCACCGCAGGCGATGACACTGATAATACATGAATGATAATGGAGCACCGTTGGAATGCGATGGCGGGGGAAATCGGAGACACCGGAGAAAACCCGCCCCAGCGCCGTTTTGTCCACCACAAATCTCACATGCGGTCGCTTGAGATCGAAGCCCGGTCATCTAGGTGAGAGTCGAGTGGTCTAACCACTCGGCCACGGCGCGGCCCCCTCCCTCACTGAAATACGCTTTAAGTATAAAAGATTGTGCGGTTCCATATAAGCACAAACTATTCTTGCAAAAGATTATTCTTCTATCTATATCATGCTAATCGAGATAAACATTAACAGAAATTATCTTATTAGTTGCTTCCTTGTAAGAAGAACAGTAATAAGGGAGTACATTAGATTAAAGTGATGGTCAAATATTTTAAAAGCCCATCGCTACATTAAACAATTGAAGTTCGGTTCACTTTACATCATGTTTCCATTTGAGAAATGTTGGGTAGTTAAAATTGAAGCCAATAACAAGAAATATCTAAAAAAAAAAAAAAAAAAAAAATCTGATGTGTGCCATTCACATGACTTTTTCTACATTTCTGCAACAAATTAGTATTAGCAGAAATAAACTTATTACTTCCTTGTAAGTAAAAGAGAAATAGTGGAGTACCATAGGTTAAAGTAATAGTCAAAAGCTGGTTGCTATGTGACTGAAGTTCCTTTGTTTGTATGGACAAATTCCGTTATGAGAAAAATACACGTTTTTCAAAGCTGAAATCAAACACAAGGAATATCTAAAAAACGATCAACTCCACGAAAAAAATATATATGTAACATAAATTGTATGTTTTAATGTGCTCTACATTTTTGTGTTGTAAGTTCTTATCCATCTCTTACGGATTAGCAGTAATGCAAAATTCCGTAAAATTCATCCAGAATAAAATAGTCTTCAGAGGCTATTCCCAGAAAATAAAAGCTATACATTTTATTTGTCAGGTAAATATCTTTAATATACGATATTTTAATCAAAATCGTTAGAGCTATTTTTGAGAAAATCTAAATTTTCGAAAAATTTCCATGTAAAGGTTAGTTGGGGATGGGGGGATTTTCTTGAAAATCTTCGTGTCGCGTCCTTGGAAGATATCAAACTTAATTACCAAGTTTGATATTCAACGGACATTTCGTTTTTGAGCTATGCTGTCCACAGACACACAGGCACACACACACACATTCACACGCATGCACACACACGGACCTTTTTCCAAAGAAATTGTTTTTTGGAGTCAGGGGGACCCAAAACATGTATTTCCGGTGAAATTTCGGTATCGAATTTTTGGGTGCCTTGCAATACCTTCTCTATACACTATATACCTAGTACGTGTAGAGAAAGTAAAAATGGTCAACTCTATAAGAAAAACATATATGACATAAATTGTGTGTTTTAACGAGATTATATTATCCATGTTTTAAGTTTTTGTCTATTTCCTATGGTTTAACCGGTTTGCAAACCTTTGCAAAACTCATCCAGAATAAAATGTCTTCAGAGCCATTTCCCAGGAAATTCAAAACATATATTTTATTTGTCAAGTCAATATATTTAATATACGATATTTTAATCAAAAATTGTAAGAGCCATTTTTGAGAAAATTTTTCCATGTAAAGGGTAGTTGGGGTGGAAGGGTTTTCTTGAAAATCTTCTTTTTGCATCCTTTGGAGACATTCAATTTAAATACCAATTATTGGCTGAAATGTAAAATTTTTTATAACTACTGTGTACCTTTAGAGGTAAAAACATCTGATTTGTTCCATTCACATGACTTTCTCTACATCTCTGTAACAAATTATTGTTAAGAAGCTTATTCTTCTATTTGTTTAATATTAATTGAGAAAAAATGGCAGAATGGGTCTTATTACTTGCTTATTTATAGGTTAAATCGATAGCCAAATACCTTAAAGGCTGGTTGCTATTTGATTGAAGTACCTTTGTTTGTATGGACAGGAGTTGACAATTTCCCGTATAAGAAAAATATAAGTATTTTAAAGGTGAATCTAATAGCAATGAATATCTCAAAAACGGTCAACTCCACGAAAATATGCATATAACATACATTGCGTGTTTTAATGAGATATACATTTTTTGTTTGGTAAGTTTTTACCTAACTCTTACAATTTACCAGTTATGCAAAATTCCTAAAACTTCATCCAGAATAAACATGTCTTCAGAGGCTATTTACAGAAATTTGAAAATATACATGTTATTTGTTATGTAAATATCTTAAATATAAGAGACTTTAATCAAAATCGTTATTGCCAGTTTTGAGAAAATCAAAATTGTCAACATGTTTTCCATATAAGTGGTATTTGGAAATAGGGTGATTTGCTTGAAAATCTTCGTGTAGCATACTTGAAGGATACCAAACTCAAATACCAAGTTTGGTATTTAACGGTCTTTTCGTTTTTGAGCTATGCTATCCACAGATACACACAAACACGGTCCTTGTTCTAAAAATTTGTTTTTTTGGACTCAGGGCACATATAACATATAGTTCTGGCAAAATCTCGACAACAAATTTTTGGGTAGAATACAACACCTTTTGTAGCTACTGTGTACATTGTATGTACATATGGGCTAGAGAAAGTAAAAAAATATTTTAACCGAAATGCCTACCTAACCCAAACTAACCAATGAGTTAGTACCAAATTTGTTTTTACGACGTATAACACACTTTCAACTCAACAACTTAAAAACTCTTGCAAATGCAAATTGAATTGCAGGATCTCCAATACTCTCCGATATATCACGAACCAGTTTGTAGTTGGAAGCGTTTATGATCAGTATATTAGAATGTATGACATGGTTATGAACCAAAAGGGCGGTCAATAGCATTTTATAGTGTACTACTCTAATTTTTCAATGATTAAATGATCTTTAGCTAATACTTCGGAAACCATTAAGACCCCAACATTTTAATTGAGGTAAATATCATAAGTGTTTTAGCATGAATAAAAGCATTTTGAGTGCTTACTCCGAGTAAAAAGAACATTTTTAATTTGTCTACAGTTTATATACAATGCAAATAGTACAGAAGGTATTATAGTCACCTACAAATTCGATACTGAGATTTTGTCGTAAATTTATGTTATGTTTTGACAGCCACTCAATCTCAAAAAAAGCATATTTGAAAAAGGTCCGCGTGTCCGTGTTCGCCTGTGTTTGTATCAACAGCAAAACTCAAAAACAAAAAGTCTGTTAAACACCAAACTTGTATATACGTTCAGCTTCTTCCAAAGTATACGACACAATTGTTTCAAAGAAAATCTTCCCACCCAAACTGCCCTTTACATGGAGCCCTTTTCAAAAATACTTTTTTTTTTGTTGGAATTCTACAACTATTTTAATTAAAATACCTCTTATGTTTAAGATATTTTCTTGAGAAATAAAGTGCATATGTTGAATTTTATGTTAAAAGCCTTTGAAGACCTGTTCATTCTAGAATACTTTTGCAAAACGTGCAATCCATGAGAGATGCTAAAAATTACTACACAAAAAACGTGAAATCTCGTTAAAACTCACAATTCACCAAACACATTTTTGTGTAGTTTACTGTTACCGAAATAGTCCTTATTATTGGTTTAAAATTACCAATACGTACATATTTGTTTCTCAGGTTGGAAGTCGTCATGCGTTTTTCTTGTGTGTTTTACTCCTGATCTGCAAGAGAAAACATAACTTCAATATGATCACATTGTAAACAGCTTACAAAAATGTGACTATCTCTTTTACCTATAATGAAATATAATAAAGCCATTTCTGCTAATGTTTATCTTGATTTGCATGATTTAGATGAAAGATTAAGCTTTTGTAAGAATAGCTTGTTACAAACTAAATGTCGTTTCTGGAAGATGCTGTATATGCTAAATTAAGTGTAGGGCTGCGAATAGTTAAAGGTGATCAAACAACTCTAAGAGCAATATGTTATCGGCATCAGATAAATAACATGGAATAGAGTGCTGAGGTTGGGAGGGTGGAAAACACGTAAGGTAGTTGATGAAGCTGGTAGGCGGATTTGCCAATTATGCGGGTATCAGAAAGACTGGACGCATATTTTGGCAGATTGCGTGCAGATGGAGGATATTAGGAAAAAATTACTGCCGGAAGTATTTTTAGCTTCAAACAGACGAAGGACAGCATTCTGGGATTTGATTCTAAACAGCCAAACCTGGCCAAGCCTAGGCACATACTTAATGGAAGTTCGTGTACTAAGAGATAAAATATTTGTGTACATATTAAATAGACTTATTTGGTGTTTGAGTAATCTAAATGTATGAATTCATGGTGTAGTTTTGAGTGCAAGTGTGTGTGTGTGTGTGTGATATCAGAGTGTTCTTTCTTTTATTGTTCTATGGTTCTGTTGTCCTAGCACGGGGGCATGTGTATGTGTTTGTGTATGTATTTCTAATGTTGTTAAGATATATAAAATAGATATGTAGCTAATATTCTAAATTCAAGTATTTTAGACAGCATGTTTGGTCACCCGACCCATGCAACTGTGTGACGCAAATATTATATTATTGTAAAATTAATAATGAAATACTACTACTTACTTGTTACAAACTAGGTAGAGAAAGACATGTGGGTGTAACGCATAAGATTTTTTTTTTTGTGATTGTGTTTTAGCCGGGTGTCTCTGTTATACGGGATGTTGAAAATAACCCAAACAAAACATACACATGTGTTCTTAACCGGTGTGGTTTACTCCCCTCTGGCGAATGTTTAGTAAACTAGCGCCTTTCTCCACGAAACCTGTTTGTTTTGATTTCATGCCAACGGTTTCCAAGATGAAGGAAGAGAAGTCATTATAAAAAGCGCGTGGCTTTTGTTAGTCTTATGAAAATCTATAGGTCGTGTAATATAACTACAGCAGCCATGTTTAATTATCTATTGTGCATCAATAACTGAAGTAAACGAGCTGTTCGGAGTAAAAGAAAAAAATATGATATGATATATTCACATGAATTTCTTTACACCTTTATAAGAAATAACTAATAATTTACTTCATGCTAACCGATAAAAAAGTATTAGAAACGGTCTTATTACTTGCTTGTAAGTATAAGGAAAATGGATTACACTGCGCTAACTGACGTCAAATATTTTAAAATGTGGTTGCTATGAAATTGAAATCTATATCTTTGCGGGGCTAGGAGTTCGCAAGTTCCCATATGAGAAAAGTATACGTATTCTAAAACTAAAACTAATTACAAGGAATTTCTCAAAAACGGCAAAATACACCAAAAATTGCATAAAACATAAATTGTGTGTTTTAACAAGCTCTACATTTTTCGATAAGTAAGTTTTTGTCTATCCCTTACGATTTACCAGTTATGCAAAAATTCCGCAAAATTCATCCAGAATAATCATGTCTTTAAAGACTATTTCCAGAAAATTCAAAATATACATTTTATTTGCTAAGTAAATATCTTTAATTTACGAAATTTTAATCAAAATCGGTACAGCCATTTTTGAGAAAATCAAAATATTTGAAAATTTTGCCATGTAAAGGGTAGTTGAGAGTGGAGGGATTTTCTTGGAAATCTTCGTGTCGCATTCTTGAATGATATTGAACTTAAATACCAAGTTTGGTGTTTGACAGGCTTTTCGTTTTTGAGCTATGCTACCCACAGACACACACACATACACACGGACATTGTTCTAAAAATGTTCTTTTTTTGATTCGGGGGTCTCAAAACATTTATTTCCTGTGAAATCTTGGTATTGAATTTTTGGGTGCCATACAATATCTTCTCTATACATTATGAACATAGTACGTGTAGAGAAACTAAAAAGGAATTGTCTTAAATTACCTGACTTTCTCTACCCTCTCATTTATTAGAGGTAATATAAATATTCTGTTTCATTTTAATTGAACTAGCTTTTGTCGTAATAGCTACACTACTTATTTCACTATAGGTACTAAGAGAAGAGCAGTAGGGAAATGTTAACATCTGGATGCTATGTATTAACCCACTCTATGCGTTCGCGAAAAGAACTGATGTATTTCATTCACACGACTTTCTCTATATGTTCTACAAACAAACTTCATATAAAAGGTTTTTCTTGTTTCTAGGCCATGCTAATGGAGATAAGCATTAACAACATTTCTTATTAGTTAGTTAATTTTAAGTAGAGGGAAACTAAGGAAATACTCTTATGTTAAAACGATAGTCAAATGTTTAAAAGCTGTCTGCTTACGATTGTCATTGAAATTTGCTTCTTTGCATGGCCATGAGTAAAACAAATAAACAGGGACGACTTCCTGTCTTACAAAAGTATTGTGTGTTTGACAAGAACTACATTGTTTATGTGGTAATCTTTTGTCTATGTCTTACAATTTACCAGTTAAGAGAAATTAATTGAGAATGAAGAGGACTTCAGAGGTTATTCCCAGGAAACTTAAGATATACATTATATTTGTCATGTAAATATGTTTAATAATCAGTATTTTACTCAAAAACCGTTGGAAAAAAGCAACATTTTTGAAAAAAGCAACATTTTCGAAGCATGTAAAGGATAGTTTGGAGTGGGGGGGGATTTATCTTGGGGTTTCCGATATAATCTTAAACAACACTTTGAAAAATACCATCATACTGATTATGGCAAACAGATTTTATCAGGTAAACAATCAATAACAACACTTTAATTTGAATATATCAGCTAACTTAGAAACTGTTTGTGTATTTAAATCATTTCAGTTTTAGATGAAGCAAGAAATTAAAGCACCAACTTCGTACAACCTTCGTCCTCACAATATTAGTAGAGCGTTTATAGAATTGCTGGACAATTTTAAATATGCTTTTTTTTAATGAAGAGGAGCTCATTTAAGAAGTGTGTCCCAATGTAATAGATAATTTTAAATCAGTGAGTTTATCTGAAAATACCGTGACAAGGCGTGTCGAAGAATCGGGATGTAATATAGAGAAACAGCTAAAGGAAAAATAAACTCATTCATTTATTTTTCTCTGGAATTGAATGACAGCATGAACACAACTGGCTTGTAATTGTGGGGGGTGGGGTTGATATTGAATTGAGTGTTATTGAAGAGCTTCTAAACGTAGTTTCACTTAAAATGCATACTTGTCACGAAGAAACTGTCAATACTGTCCTAGATTTTGATTATTTCATGTTCTATTTTTTATGAAACAAAATTATTTTTGTTTGTACACTACATTATTCATAGGGAGGCAGTTGATTTTGTACAAGTTGCCTTAAATAATTTCATGTCGGTAGCTGTGAACTGCGTGAGGTTTATTAAGACAAGCTCCCTTCTCCACAGGCAAGTTGAAGCTAGAAGAGCTGTACTATTGTCATGTCAGGTTGCGTAGTCGGGGTCCTCTGTTGAGACGCTAAATTACTCAGATCATCACCATAAGCTTCTCGTATAAAACTTTTTTTCCCTAATTTATTTGTAGGGTCATCGCGTTTCAGAACTACTGATGAAGTATGACTGCCTTACCTTATATTTTCGACCGATCTTTCCATCATCTTGATATACTAAATTTGAACTTACAGGAGGAAAAACAAAAACATAATTACGTTAATTGGCTCAGTGAATACCTTTATGGTACAATTAACTTTATGGCAAGGTCAACTGGAAATTGGTGACATCATTTTCCATTCTTGCAATCAATTTTCACATTATTAGAGAAATATAGGGTTATTCAAAAAGAAAGAACAGATTTAAAACTTTTAATGCTTCCAAACTACAAAAGATACAAGCATGATTCCAACTTTGATGGAGAGAGAAAAGTTAACAATTGAAATAGCGCGGGGGTAGAAGCTCCAATCACGGCCGCATTGGCGCTGTTGTTTGTTGTATGTCTGTAGTGAAATGGCGGCGACACCACAGGAGAAATCATTTTGTGTGCCGCAATTAGCAAAGCTAGAGTCCATTGTTGCAGTTCAACGAGCGTTTCGTCGTCAATTTAATAAACAATCGCCGCGTCACAAGCAACCAACGGTATGGCGAGTTCTAAAACATCGTCTGCACCTGAAGCCATACAAACTGCAGTTATTGCAAGCATTGAATCCTGACGATCACAACAAAAGGTACGAATTGTACATTGGCATGTTAGAAGATGTGGAAGAAGACAATTTTACTCAACGATTAATGTTTTTCAATGCCATTTTTATGCAAGATGGTGCCCCGCCTCATTTCTCTTGCCACATCCGACATTACTTGAATAACACGTTTGCAGGACGTTGGATTGCGAGAGGAGCAGATCAACTTTATCGCCGGTGGCCTCCCAGCTCTCCAGATCTCACTCCATGTGATTTTTATCTATGGGGTTATGTAAAAGACCGTGTTTTTATCCCTCCCATGCCTAGCACTCTTGAAGATCTACGACATCTAATTGTTGAAACTGTAAACTCGATAACTGGAGACCAGATGATTCCTGTGTGGCAAGAAATGTGCCACCGTTTTGACATATGTCGCGTAGCACACGGTGCTCATATTGAATGCATATTATAAAAATGTACAGTTTTCTATCTCCATGAACGTTGGAATCATGTTTCTATCTTTTGTAGTTTGAAAGCAATAAATATTTGAAATCTGTTTTTCTTTTTGAATAACCCTGTATATAACGGTTGAATAGGAAAAACTCTGTCGTGAAAAAAATAGCAGAAATAGCCTTATTACTTGCTTCCTTGTAAGTAGAAGCGAAATAAGGAAGTACCATAGGTTAAAGTGATAGTCAAAAGCTGGTTGCTATGTGACTGAAGTTCCTTTGTTTGTATGGACACGAGTTCGCAAAGTCCTATATGAGAAAAAACTTAAACCAAAAACAACGAATATCTCAAAAACAATCAACTCCAGAAAAAAAATGTATACAACATACATTGTGTGTTTTAATGTGCTCTACATTTTTACGGTTTAGCAGATATGCAAAATTCCGTAAAATTCACTCAGAAAGTAGTCTTGAGAGGCTATTCCTTGAAAATGCAAAATACGCATTTTATTTGTCAGGTAAATACGATACTTTAATCAAAATCGTTAGAGCCATTTTTTAGAAAATCAAAATTTTCCAAAAACGTTCCATGTAAAGGATAGTTTGGAGTGGGGGGATTTTTCTCAAAATCTTCGTGTCGCATCCCTGGAAGATACTAAACTTAAATACCAAGTTTGGTATTTTACCGACTTTTAGTTTTTGAGTTATCGTGTTCACAGACACACGGACACACACACGGACCTTTCTCTGAAAATCCCTTCTTTTTTTTTTTTTGATACAGGGGACCCTAAAACATATATTTCCGGTGAAATCTCGGTATCGAATTTTTTGGTGGAGTGCAATACCTTCTCTATACACTATGTACGTAGTTCGTATAGAGAAAGTAAAAATACAAAGCTTCGACAAAGCGTGTGCCTCTGTTATGTTTTGGTGGTGTCCTAGACTATTATCAGATGGCTTGGCACCCCCGCCTCGCGAATGGAATGCTGGTGAAAACAAGATTTGCACCATTGTGTAGCAGCGTAGTGTCATTAGATTTTTGTGAGCAGAAGAGTAGAAACCAATCGAAATTCACCGTCGGATGGCAGTGCAATATATTGGTGAAAATTGAGCCCAACACAAATGGATGAGTGGGAAGAAAAGTTCAAACGAGGAGTTCCAAAACCAAAGTTGTTGCGAACTGAAAGATCTGCTAGTAAGTTCATATTGGGAGCATAAGGGAATGATTCTTGAACATCTCATGACAAGAGGTCAAAATATAAAATGTGAGACGTACGCAAACACTAGTCATCTTTCGTCCCCTCTCTTTCGTTTTACTCCTGGCAGGCAAAAGAGAACCAAATTTCTATGTGATCAGCCTTTAAAAGATTTGCAATTGCCATAGCCTTGTGTATTCCTTAATTTCCCTTCTGCTTGAAAGAAGCAATAAGATCAGTTCTGTTAATGTCTATATCGATTAGAAAGTTTTGGTTGTGGAACAGCTACAGAAAGCCATGTGAATAGAGCACAACAAATTTTAAATCAGCTTCACGCAAAAATAATCATTATATCGTAACAAGTAAAGAAAAAACATCTAATGTGTTCAGTTCACATGAATTTCTCTACATCACTGTATCAAATTATTGTTAAAAAGCATATTTTTCCCTTTACTTTATGATAATGAAGCTAAAAATTAGCAGAAATCGTCTTAATTCTTGCTTCCTTGTAAGTAGAAGCGAAATAAGGGAGCACCATAGGTTAAAGTGATAGCAGAAGATGGTTGTTATGTGACTGAAGTTCCTTTGATTTTATGGGAAGACCTGAGAAATGTCTGTATGAGAAAAGTATAAGTTTTTAAAGCTGAAACCAATAACAAGGAATATTACAAAATCGATCACTCCTCGTAAAAAATGTATAAGACAAAAATTGTGTGTTTTATCGTCATCTATTTTTGTGTAGTAAAATTTGTCTATTTCTTACGGTTTAACAGTTATACAAAATTCAATAAAAACCATTAAGTATAAAGAGGTCTTTAGAGGCTATTCCCAGAAAATTCAAAATTACGATTAAAAATAAATAAAAATCTTTTTAAAATGTAATATTAAAGTTATGAGATCCATAAATAATGAATAAAAGATTAAATAAATTTGTTAGGAATAGTCCGTTAAATATTATAGGCATATAGGAAATATCATTCTGGTTGAAGATGCATTTGAGTTACTGATAGATTGTAAATCTGTTAAGGGGATTTCTCTTCTTGTCGTGTTAACGCATGTAAATATCTAGCTCATTTTGAGAAAATCAAACTTTTCGAAATTTTTTCCTTGTAAAGGTTAGTTTAGGGTGCGGGTTCTTTTTTTTTTTTTTAAATATTCGTATCGCATCCTTGAAAGATACCAAGTTTAGTATTTAACGGGTTTTGCCTTTTTGAGCTATGCTGTCCAGAGACACACACACGCACACACGGACCTTTTTCCAAAAATGCTTCCTTTGGATTAAGGGATTCTCAAAACAGTTATTTCCGGTGAAATCTCGGTATCGAATTTTTGGGTGCAGTACACTACCTTCTCTATACACTATGCACATAGAATGTGTAGAGAAATTAATATGTCTGTACCGTAAGCAGAACGCTGTGCTTGCCCATGTGAGATTTATGTTTGGGTATCTCTAAACGTTCACTTCCTGAATATCAATATTTTGGGTTGAGTAATAATTCCGCTACATGATCTAGGAGATAGGTAGAGAGAGCATAAAAAATCCAAAAATAAAACTAAAATGTGGTATTAAAAGGAATACATTTTTATGTGTGGACCGTTTTAACCCCTCTCCAATAGACATTTAAAAAAAAGGTCGTTTAAAAGCGGCAAGTTTCGCAGTTTTGTTACATCCACCCCACAGTCCTGACACGAAGGAACGTTTGTATTGCTGAAGAGGGAGGACGGTGTTTGAACGCCTCGGTGAGTTTCGTGAATGTGTTCTGTCTGTCCGTCCGTCTATCCATTGCTGGCTAGAAAGCGCAGCTTCCGCTCTCTCAGGCACCGCCATTGATGGGACGTGTGTCATTCTTTGTGCAGTGGCGGATTGTGGCATGTCTTTCTCTCGAGGCATGATAAAAAAGAGTTTCATGTTTTATATCACATGAATTTCTACACTCACCCTCTTTTATTTTTACTTTTTCTATACGTAATATGTTCATAGTGTATAGAGAAGGTATTACACTCCACCAAAAAATTAGATACCGATATTTCACCGGAAATATATGTTCTATGGTAGCCTGTATCCAAAAAAAAAACTATTTTCAGAAAAAGGTCCGTGTGTGTCCGTGTGTCTGTGAACACGATATCTGAAAAACGAAAAGTTGGTAAAATACCAAACTTGGTGTTTAAGTTGACTATCTTCCAGGGGTGCGTCAGGAATATTTTGAAAAACAAATCCCCCCATCCCAAACTACTCTGTACATGTAACTTTTTTCGAAAATTTTTATTTTCTAAAAAATGGCTCTAACGAATTTGATTAAAATACATTTATATTTACCTCTGAAGACTACTTTATTCTGGGTGAATTTTACGGCATTTAGCATAACTGCTAAACCGTAAGAGATGGACAAAAACTTACCACACAAAAAATGTAGAGCACATTAAAACACAATTTATGTTATATACATTTTTTTCGTGGAGTTAATCGTTATTTAGATATTCCTTGTTTTTGGTTTCAGCTTTGAAACACTTAACTTTTCTCATATAGGAATTTGTCAACTCCTGTCCATACAAACAAAGGAACTTCAGTCACATAGCAACCAGCTTTTGATTATCACATTAAATTCCTCATTTCTCTTCTACTTACAAGGAAGCAGGTAATAAGACTATTTCTTCCTAATTTTTTGCCGATTAGCATGAAATAAATAAAAGCACAAGCTTTTTAACAATACTTTGTTACAGATATGTAAAGAAAGTCATATGAATGGAACATATCAGATTTTTATGTTACTTTTATCCTTAAGAAAGCTTATTACTTTGTTTACAAGTAGGCAAATATAGAAGCAGATAATTATATAAGCCCAATAAAAGGTCTTAATTGGTTAATTGATATATTTATAATATTCGATGAAGGGTCGAAAACTCAAAATTACAATGTACATAGCGTATAGAATAGTCATTGTATTGCACTCAAAAATTGGATACCAAGATTTCCCCGAAAATACATTTTTAGGACCCCCAGAACCCCAGAAAAATTTCAGTGTGTGTGTGCGTCTCCTCACTTTCTCTTTCTCCCCCTCTCTCTCTCTCTCTCTGTCTATGTGTGTGTCTGTGTGTGTGAGCAGCATGGTTCAAAAACGAAAACTCTGTTAAATACAAATCTTGGTATTTAAGTTGAGTAAATCCCAAAGATACGACACGCAAATCCCCCACTCTCAACTACTTTTCACATGGACAATTTTTTGAAAATTTTGATTTCTTCAAAAATGGCTATAATGGTTTAGATTAAAGTGACTTATTGTTAAGATATTTTTATGACAAACGAAATGTACGAGTATATATCGAATTTTCTGGAAATAGCCTCTGAAGACCTCTTCATTCTGGATGACTTTTGTATAACTGGTAAACCATAATATATAGGCAAAAACATACCACACAAAAATGTTATACACATTTTTTCGTGGAGTTTTCCGTTTTATAGATATTCCTTGTTTTTTGTTTCAGATTTATAAAACACATTTCTCATACAGGAATGTGTCAACTCCTGTCCATTCAAGCAAATGAACTTCAGCCACAGAAAAATCAGCTTTTGACTATCATTTTAACCAATGGTACTTCCTTATTTCCCATCTACTTACACGGAAGCAAGTAATAAGACTATTTCTGCTAACTTTTTCTCAATTAGCATGAAGTAAATAGAAGCATAAGTTTTTAAAATTTATTTGTTGCAGAGATGTAGAGAAAGTCATGTGAATGGAACAACAGACTTTTTTATATTTTAGCTTAACGTCCTTTAAAAAGGTAGGTCATATCGGATGGTGAATGAAATTAGTAAAATGATGAGCAAATGATCTCGAGGACTATGGAACTTAAAGTTGCTCGAGATTCGTCTTCTCAGGTTAAGGGACAACTCCGGAACAAAAACAAAAAAACTTATCCGGGTAACTCACCGTAAGCGAGATTTGAACTCGCGACCGTTAAGTGTGAGGTAGAGACGCTACCTCCACACTACCAGACGGGTTCTCCTAACAATTTTAGTTAAATTACCCAATGTTTAAGATAATTTAATGAGAGATAAACTTTTTATGCTGGATTTGCTAGACATACATACTGAAGAATACTTCATTCTGGATCCTTTTTGCACAGCCGCTTACCTGTAGTACACAATGGCAAAATCTTACTATTCAAAAAATTTAAATCTCTTTAAAGCAGACACTATATCAGATATATTTTTGAGTTACCTATTTACGAGATATTTCTTATTCTTTGTTTAAATTTTGCGTGGCAAATAATGATTATATTATGTACCTTTTTTAAATGAGAAATCATTTTTCTTTTTTTCTTTAGTCCTGGATATCCAATTGAATGGGACGACCAGCTTTTAAAAGATTTGGCCGTCGCGTTAGTCAAATATACCTACTTGTTTCCATTGTACCTGATAAGGAAATTCGTAATATCACTTTGATGATGTTCAACTCGTTGGCATGAACCAATAAAAATGGTTTATAACAGAGTAGGTAGAGAAACTCATGTGAATGTAGGATTATTTGTAAAAGCGCTATCAAAAGTTCTAACGCAGGTCTAAAATATCGTACCCACCTTATGAACATTTACAATAGTTATCGAACTGAAAGTAAAATTATTTATTCGATGATTGTTTTGTTTGTTCTATTTAACAAAAACGTAATTTATTTCTAATTCCTTAGTGATAATGGAATGAAACTAATTGACATTGTTTTGAAAATCGCACACATCAACCTTTTGATCCTGTAGGAGTAAATTCAAAACGGGAGTTTGTCAGTAGATACATTCAATATTTGTAGATTAAGTTAATTTGATATTTCAGCAATGAAAAGTGTCAATTGTGGATAAAGCTGTCCATCACATGCGCTACCTGTCGATTAAACCAATAATTACAAAACCGCACCAACTTTACAAACTCCACCCTTGTATGCGTGATAGAACTCCGTTAAAATTGCAATATATGTATTATATTATATTGAAAACTTGGGATCATTGAAACGGCATGCCATAATATGACGTATTCGGATATAAACATTCAAAATTTGATGAGTAAAAGAAAATGAGTTCCGTTTTAGCATAGAAAAAATAGAACTAAAAACCTGATGTGTTCCATTCACATGACTGTTTTTACACTTCTGCTACAAATTATTGTTAAAAAATTTAAGCTTCATGCTAATGCAGAAAAAACTAACAGAAATAGTCAAAAGATGGTTGCTATGTGCCCGAAGTTCCTTTGTTTGTATGAACAGAACTTGTCAAATTCCTGTCCGAGGAAAGTGTAAGCTTTTTAAAGCTGAAACCAAAAAAAAAAAAGGCATATCTTAAAAACGATCAACTCCAAGATATATATAAAACACAAATTGTGTGTTTTAACGTGCTCTACATTTTTTGCGTGGTAAGTTTTTGTCCATCTCTTACGGTTTAGCAGTTATATAAAATTCCGTAAAATTCATCTAGAATAAAGTAGTCTTCAGAGGCTATTCCCAAAAAATTCAAGATATACATTTTATTTGTGAGATAAATATATTTAATATACAATATTTTAATCAAAATCTTTCTAGCCATTTTTGAAAGAATAAAAATGTTCGAAAGAAATTCTGCGTAAAGGATAGTTTGGGCTGGGGAAATTTTTCTGAAAATGTTTGTGTCGTATCCCTGGAGGATACTAAACTAAATACCAAGTTTGGTATTTTGCCGACTTTTCGTTTTTGAGTTATCATGTTCACGACACACGGACACACACATATGGACCTTTTTATGAAAATGCTTTTCTGTATACAGGCATGTATTTCCGGTGAAATCTCGGTTTCGAATTTTTGAATGCATAACACGTGTAGAGAAAGTAAAAATTAATATGGATTCTTTATTAACTTTTTTCTTTGCAATTAAGAGTTTAAATTCTTCCTGAAGTTTATTAATAATTAATCTTCATAGGATTGTTATTCGTGAAGGAAATAGATATATTTAGGCACCTTCTCTAGTTTTACTGCTACGTGCATAGAAGGTAGAGAAGGCTTTGAATTTTATCCAAAGTGTTTGATACCAGATTCCACTGGAAATATGCATTTTCTGGTCCCCTGGTTACAAAATAAAATGATTAAAAAAAGTTTATGTGTATATGTGTGTGTGTAGGTGTGTGCGTAACGAGGCAAAGCATATATGTTCCAAAGGTTGCCGATATAACCACTGGAGTTAAAGGTGAGTCACATCCTTGGAAATGCTGACATAAATATAAACCTAGGAATTTTTTTTTCAAGTCGCCTCGGAAGACATATTTACAGGAAATCTCGACATATAAATACTTTTTCTGCGCGTACTAAGCATATAGGAGGTAGAAAAGATATTTTATTCCACCAAAAAATTCAATGTCAAGATTTACTCAGAAATAAAAAGACTTTTTAGAAAAAAGTCCTTGCGTGTGGACAGCAAGGATCAAAAACAAAAAGATCTTAAATACTAAATTTGGTGTATAAGTTTAGTATACGACACCAACATATTCAAGAAAATCCCCATACCGCGATCTAAGGTTTACATGGAAAACATTTGAAAGTTTCGTTTTTCTAAAAAGTGGCTGAAACAATCTTGATTAAATTATCGTACTTTAAAGATTTTTACACGACAAATAAAATGTATATCTTAAATTTTCTGGGAATAGTATCTGAAGACCTCTTCATTCTGGATGAATTTTGCATACCTGGTAAACCAAAAGAGATAGACAAAACCTTGTTAAAACAGACGACCATATACATTTTTGTGGTTTCCGGGAGATTTTCTGTTATCAATTTCAGTTTTAAGCTACCTAATTTTTTCTCAAACGGGAAGTCATCTTTCGTTTCATCTCTTTTTGTTTTACTCTTAGCCATGGAAAACGAATCGAACTTCATTGTTTAACATAGTGACAGCATGTTATAAAATTTGACTATTGCTTTAGCGTAGTGTATTACACAATTTCCCTTCTACTTAAAAAAATCTGATGTGCTCCATTCACATGACTTTCTCTACACCTCTGTAACAAATAATTGTTAATAAGCTTATTCTTCTATCTACTTCATGCTAATCGAGATAAACATTAACAAAGAGAGTTGTATTACTTAGCTCCTTATAAGTAGAAGGGAAATATGAGAATACACTAGGCTAAACTAACAGTCAAATGTTTTAAAATGTGGTTGCTATGGTAGAGAAATATGTTTCTTTGCATAGACAGATGTTCACAAGTTCCCATATAATAAAAGGATAATTATTTTAAAGCTGAATTCAATAACACGGAATATCTAAAAAACGGTCAACTTCACGACAAAAATGTATATAATATAAATTGTGTGTTTTAACGTTCTCTACATTTTCTGTCTGGTAAGTTTTTGTCCTTCTCTTTCGGTTTAGCAGTTATACAAAATTCCGTAAAATTGATCCAGAATAAAGTAGTCTTCAGAGACTATTCCCAGAAAATTCAATATATACATTTTATTGGTCAGGTAAATATCTTTAATACAGATATTTTATCAAAATTGTTAGAGTCATTTTAAGAAAATCAACATTTACAACAAAAGGTCCATGTAAGAGTAGTTGAGGGCGGGGGATTATCTTGAAAATCTTCATGTCATATCCTTGGCTGATGCCAAACTTAAATACCAAGTTTGGTATTCAACGGTCTTTTCGTTTTTGAGCTATACTGTCCACAGACACACAGACATACACACGCACGCACACGGATTCTTTTCTAAAATAGCTTTTTTTGGATTCAGGGGGATCCAAAACATGTATTTCCGGTGAAATCTCGGTATCAAATTTTTGGGTGCATTACAATATCTTCTCTATACACTATGTACATAGTACGTGTAGAGAAAGTAAAAAGTAAGCATTATCAAATGCTGAAGAAGGTTTAGTTTCTATATATGTGGTATTTCACCAGAGAATTTCTCTATATTCCCCACAAATTGTAGCAATGCAAGGCGTGGCAAAACCTCCCCATAATAGACGCTGTTACCCTAGATGTGTTATGTTGGGGGCGTGTCCTACAGAATGGCGGGCTATGTTCCAGAACCTCCTGTGAGTTTATTTTTACCGCCGTCATGTGTCGCTTATGAAATTAATGTCAGTAAATGTATTGCAAAAGCGCCCACCTGTCGGACATTTCAGAGACTCGCGATAAACAACATTAAATTCATACAACTGGGCGTTTAGTTCGCTTCAACTTAATTTAATTTTCTTTAAGCTCATCAACTTTCTTCACGCAATAATAACTGAAGCTTCTTCTGAATGAACTGTCACAACATACGTCAACTGGTGTCATAAACAAAGTGAACCGTTTTTAAATAATTGCTTTAAAATTGGTATTTTACTGCTTCCTTTATTCGTTAGTAAATATCTAATTGGACAAAAAACACCTGATGGTGCATCAAGTGACCTCTATTACATATTCTTCTTCATACTATTTTACATAAAACATAGGTAGAGAAGGCATTGCATTCCATCAAAATTCGATATTGGTATTTTATTAGAAATACACGTTTACATATACATAGCAACTAGCTTTTAAGAGGTTTGACTATTTCCTTAGCCTAACTTATTCTCTTATTTACCTTATACTTACAATCAACTAAGTAATTAAACTATTTCTGTTATTATTTTTACTGAAGCTTATTCCTCTATCTTCTTATTAATACACAAATCTTCGTTATTCATATACACATTTCTTTGATATTAAACACGACACGAACAGTTGACAGTCCGAGGGCAGCCCAAAGGTTTGCTAGACATGGACTCATTCTTGCTAACACTTATCCATGTCCTATTGAGTATGGTAAGGTTTGCAGGATGGCGAATGTAAATGAGGTGGGGAGGATTGGTATGAGAAGAAACAAGAACACAGCCAAACACGACACGGAAGAGTTGGCGGTCCGAGGGCAGCCCAAAGGTGTATTAGACGTGTACCCATTCTTGCTAAAATTTAATAACGTACTGGGAGGTGAGGTTTGCAGGTAACGGGTGTAAATGAGGTTGGGAAGTGAAAGGAGGTAGCAAGATTGCCCCTCAACGGTTGCAAGTCATGGTGTAACGGCCCTGGTGTACCGATGGTGTAATTTGTTACAAAATTTGTATTTGGAATTTTGATGCTCAAGCAACTCTTAGAAGGATTACATAGGAGCTTAGCCGTAGCAGCTGGTGGAGATGCGCCTTGGTTACCGGAGATGCAAGACATGCGGGGAAGCTGGGTTCGCCTGAAGCGGCGGTTTCTAATACGTGGACACAGCAGTCACTGGAGGGTAATGTCTTCGGCGTGCCGATGGTGTCCCCCGACGAAAACCATATAGGACTTTCGTCCTTTACTGGTAGGAAGGTGGGTTTAAAAATAAAGACGGCGGAAAGGCGGTGTGGTACTTATAGGAAATGGTGAAGTGCTCAGGGAACAGTGCAGGAGTAATTTGCCGAAAGGATAGGTATATTTTTATGCTGGTGTTTTTTATACTGGCCGAGGACAAGTCTGAGGCGCTTTTAGCATTCTCCGGGGTCGAGATCATGCTCCCTGAGGCCTCGGATGAGGGCGTTGAAGTTGTTCGGGAGGGAACTGTAGAACTTTCAGGAAAGGGCGAAGATGTATTCTGTTAGGATGGGGAAGGAGAGGTCGCGATAGAGCCGTTGTTGAGAATATACCAGCCGGCGTTGACTGCTATCCGGAGTATCGGTTTTGGAGGATCCTTACGTCCGTCCGTCCGTCCGAGATCTGGCAGACTCGTGGTGAGCCTAGGTGAAGTTGCTGTGTACCCACCCGTTTAAGGGCTTAACCAGGAATGATGGATAGTTTAGGTTTGCAGATTTTTGTTGAAGTTTCGGGTGTTGTAGCTTTGGATGATTATCCCCAACCAAACGGAATGGCTCAGGCAATAATATGTAACATTCGGGAGGTCCTGGGTTAAAATCCCATTAGCCAAACAATCTGCCTTTCTCCTTTTTTTGTTTTGTTTATGTTTTTCGTAGTTTCCCTCAATCACCAAGGTATGGAACTTACTGGATATTTAATATCAAGATACTAAGCTGTATCTTCAGTCTAAAATGATCTCAAAAATAAAACTCAATGGTAAATACGATTGCGTTGCCATCTATACACGGATAGTACAAGCAGTAGACCCAACGGTGCCCTGATCATATTTGCTTATCGCAGAGCTAAGTGATAGTATGGTGTGTGGAGATGATACTTCATAAGACTAGCTGCACTTTGCCATATGACTTTGCTAGATATATTGGACAGCCTTCTAACATCTGCTCGGTGCGAAGGTGGTTGTGTTCCAAGGTTGTCCTCCACATTTCGTCGATGAGTTACGTTACCAAACAGTTCTGTCTGATGTGTTCCATTCACATGACTTTCTCTACATCTCTGCAACAAATTATTGTTAAAAAGCGTATTCTTCTATTTACTTCATGCTAATCGAGAAAAAATTAGCAGAAATAGTCTTATTACTTGCTTCCCTGTAAGTAGAAGCGAAATATGAGAGTATCATATGTTAAAATGAAATCAAAAGCTGGTTTCTAAGTGACTGAAGTTCTTTTGTTTGTATGGAGATGAGGTGACAAAGTTCTGTATGAGAAAAGTACAAGTTTTTCAAAGCTGAACCCAAAATCAAGGAATATCTCAAAAAAGATAAACTCATCGAAAAAAATTTATATAACATAAATTGTGTGTTTTAATGTGCTCTTCATTTTTGTGTGGTAATTTTTTGTCCATCTCTTACGATTTAGCAATTATGCGAAATTCCCTAAAATTGATCCAGAATAAAGTAGTCTTCAGAGGCTATTCCCAGAAATTTCAAGATATACATATTATTTGTCAGGTAAATATCTTTAATATACGATATTTTAATCAAATTCGTTAGAGCCATTTTTGATAAAATTAAAATTTTCGAAAAAAGTTCCATGTAAAGGGTAGTTGGGGTGGGAGGATTTTCTTGAAAATCTTCCTGTTGCATCCTTGGAAGATTCCAAACTTAAATACCAAGTTTTATTTTTGAGCTATGCTGTCCACAGACACAGACACGCACACACATGGACCTTTTTCCAAAAATGCTTTTTTTGGATTCAGGGGGACCCAAAACATGTATTTCCGGTGAACTCTCGGTATCGAACTTACAGATGCAATACAATACCTTTTCTATACACTATGTACATAGTACATGTAAAGAAAGTAATAAGAATACAGTAAGCTAAACCGTAGTCAAATCCTTTCAAAGCTGGTCACTAAGTGATGCTTTCTTCAGTTTGTTTTTATTATTTTATTTATTTTATGCAGCTTTAACTTATAATAAGGTAGTCATATAGCGAGCACATGTTTAAGGGTATCATTTAGATGAGTAAAAACAATTTACAGTGGTAAATACAATTTCATGAGTTTAACATTGTGTTTCATGACATAGATTTGTTAGTTTTAAGTAGTATTTTGCTGTGTGATGAATTGTTGAGTGCTTCTTGGATGTCTGGTAGTTTGCATTCTGCTCGCTGCTGTTGATACTGAGGACACCCTGAGAGTAAATGGCGTATAGTGACAAATGTTGATTCAGAACTACATTCACTTACAAAAAATGTCTAATGTTTTTATTTTTTTCCAAAAATGGTGGAACGATTTTGATTAAAATGCCATATACTAAAGATGTGTACATGATGAATAAAATTTCTATCTTCAGTTTTCTGGGAATAGCCTATGAATTTATCTTCAACCTGGTTGTGTTTTGTGTAACTGTAAACCGTAAGAAATACTTTATATACACATAGATCTCGGCAAAACACATAGTTTATGTTTTTATATTCTTTTTATGGTGCTAACCTTTTGCAAGATATTCCTTGTATTTGATTTCAGTTTTGAAATGCTTATACTTTCCTCAGACAGGAAGTAGTTCTCGTTTCTTTTGTCTTACTTCTAGTCAAGCAAATAAGGGATTTTAATGGCAGTGCATAGCTGCAGTTTTTAAGCATTTTATTATCGTTTTAGCCTAATGTTTTCCCTAATTTTCCTTCTACTTATAAGAAACTAATAATAATAATAATAATACCAGTCTGCTAATGCTTACCTCGATTAGCATGGAGTAGAAATAAGAAGAATATTTTGTGAGGAGTTTGATGAACAGATAAAGTCATTTGAATGGAACACATAGGTTTTTTAGTTATATTATCACCGATGAAGGACACTGTGAACAATGTACTACGAGGGTATGTCATAGTGATTCTTGCCACAACCTCTAAGGTTCCACATAGGACTTTATATTCTTCGTGCAATGTCACGAACACACAACTTTCTTTCTCACAACGTTTCCCAGCCCAGTAATTAAAGTAGTTTAATTTAACTGACATGGAAAGGACTTGGCCGTCCAGAGCAGGATGTCACGTGACGTAAAAACAACAAGGGGTTGGTTTGTTTTTCTGTGGGGTAAGGTATGCTAATTAGGGAGATTTAACAACTCGTGACAGCTGTTGACATTCTTCTTGGTCTGTGTAGTCATATCAATACGACCAACCTTTTGTTCTTTGTAGGACTAATATTAAAACGATAGGTGAATTTTAATTTCTCTACTTTGTTCTTAGTTAAATGCCATAGAACTTATTACACTCTAACCAAAAATTTGATACCGAAATTTTACTGTAATTACAACTTTTAGGTTCTCTTGTATCAAAAAAAAAATCCATTCATGCGACTTTTTCTATCTATTTCTAAACATATACATCATATTAATCGAGATAAACAGTCTTTCTAATTGATTCTTTGTAACTGGAAGATAAACAAAGGAATGCACTAGACTAAAGCGATAGTCAAATGTTTTAAAAGCCGCCGCTATATAAAACAATTGAAATGCGGTTCTCTTTTTTTGCCAGGAGGCAAAGAAAAGAAAGACGAAAATAAAGATAATATCAGCTTGAGAAAAGTTTAGCTTAGTTTAAAATTAAAACTAATAACACGAAATATCTCATAGACGGATAATTCTAAAAAAAATGTGAATGATATAAGGTTTGTGTTTTAACGAGATCTATATTTTTGTGTAATTAGTTTTTGTCTAACTCTTAAAGTTTATGAGTTATATAAAATTATAAAAAAGTCATCCAGAATGAAGAGGTCTTCCGAGACTATTTCCTGAAGATTCAGAGTATACATTTCATTTGTCATAAAAATATCTTTAACGTGTGGTATTTTTATCATAATCATTAGTCATTTTTGAGAAAATCAAAATTTTCCATGTAAACGGTAGTTGAGAGTGAGGGACTATGCTGAAAGTAGTTGTGTTGCATCCTTGGAATATACTGAACTTAAATATCAAGTGTGGTATTTAAATGACTTTTCCTTTTTTACTTTCTCTATACGTGCTATGTATATAGTGTATAGAGAAGGTATTGCACTCCACCAAAAATTCGATACCGAGATTTCACCGGAAATATATGTTTTAGGGTCCCCTGTATCCAAAAAAAGTATTTTCAGAAAAAGGTACGTGTGTGTGTCCGTGTGTCAGTGTGCCCATGTGTCCGTGAGTCTGTGAACACGATAACTCAAAACGAAAAGTCGGTAAAATACCAAACTTGGTATTTAAGATTAGTATATTCCAGGGATGTGACACGAAGATTTTGAGAAAAATCCCGCTACCCCAAACTACCCTTTACATGGAAATGTTTTCGAAAATTTTGATTTTGTAAAAAATGGCTCTAACGATTTTGATTAAAATATCGTATATGAAAGATATTTACCTGGGAATAGCTCTGAAGACTAGTTTATTTTCGGTCAATTTTACGGAATTTTGCATAACTGCTAAACCGTAAGAGACGGACAAAAACTTACCACACAACAAATGTAGAGCACTTTAAAACACACACTTTATGTTACATACATTTTTTTCGTGGAGTTGATTGTTTTTGAGATATTCCTTGTTTTCTTTTCAGCTATAAAGACTTCATACAGGGCTTTGTGAGTTCGTGTCCATATAAACAAAGGAACTTCAGTCGCAGAGCAACCAGCTTTTGACTATCACTTTATAATAATATTGTCTTAAAATACATTAATAAATAAACTATTTTACTATTTTGATAAACTGATATTAGTTAAATCATTTGTGTTTAGAAAGATATCTTGTATCTTTAATTAACCTAAATGATTGTTGAAATTTGAAGATTGATACACAAACTGTGTAAACTGGCCAGTGTCTCTTTGATGAGGAAACTGCTGTTACGGTAGGTATTTCTTGAGGTCCCACAGGAAGGGGAGACCACAATCCTTAATAGCAGCTTGTGATTTGTGGCAATTGGGGAACGACACATTGTGGTTACTTCCTCGAAGTGATGGGCTTAGATTCCCTGCTGGTGTTTAACTTGTGTTCAATTAGTAGTACATAGCCATGCCATCTTGGACACATGGGGTGACTTTTATGGGCAGTTCGTTGTGAAGGAGGGGTTAAATACAGCTTTCTCTAATCATTACTGAACCTTATACTGAGGGTTCAAATATATTTTCGTTTCTTCCTGTTATTTCTTTCTCTACCGCATATGTGCAACCTACATAGTAGTTTGTAAACGTATTGTATTCCACCCAAAAGTTTGATACCGAGATTTCATCATAAATATGTGTTTAGAGACCTGATGAATAAAAACAAAACAAAATATTGTTATAAAAATGTCAGTGTGTGTTTGTGTGAGTGTCTGTGTTTGTTTGTGTACGTGTCTGTGAACAGCAGAACTTAAAAACGAAATTTGGTATTTAAGTTTAGTATCCATCAAGAGTTTCAAGAAAATCCCCCACTCCGAACAACCGACCTACCTTTTAAATGGAAAATCTTTCGAACAATTGTTATTTTCTCAAAAATGACAAAAGATTTTAATTACAATATCGCATGTTAAAAATAATTGCACGACAAATAAAATGCATAATTCGCATTTTTTGGAAATAACCTCTGAATTCCTCTTTATTTTGAATGATTTTTGCATCAGTGGTAAACCATTAGAAATAGAAAAACCTTGCTACAAAAAATAAAGTACAGAACTTAATGTCCTTTAAATTTTTGTTGTAGAGGTAAACGTTTCCGAGATATTCCTAGTTATTGATTTCACTTTTAAAATACTTATACTTTGCTCAAACAGAAAGCTGTGTTACTATGGGCTATGCAAAGAAGCGAATTTCAAAGACATTCGCATAACGATAGCTTTTACAAATTTGACTATCACTTTGGCTTAGTGTATTTCCTATTTCCCTTCTACTTATAAGGAACTGAGTAATAAGAGGATTCTGTTAATGTCTATTTCGATTAGAATGGAGTAAAAAGAATAATATTTTGTAAGAGGCTTTTTTGTATAATAAGCAGAGTAAGTCACGTGAATGGAAAACTTCAGAATTTTTTATCGAGGTGTTTATTTGGCTACCCATAGGATCCATGGGTTCATCAGAAGACATCTTGTTTCCTTCGCTAGTACTTAACTATAATAACTAGATGAGAAAACATCTAAAACTTCGCTAAAGAGATTTTATCAAAAATTAATGTTCCGAGGTCCTGTCAGTAAAACTGACAAATAAAACATTGAACTTCAAGCTAAGTATTTAAGTTCAGCTTCTTCCCAGGATACTTCAGGAGGATTTTCGGGAAAAAGTTCCACAGCCAAAATTATTTTCTACCTCGAAAACTTTGTTTTATCTTTTGTTTTTTAAAAGGCATTTCTAAGGATTTTTATTAACAACAACATATTCAACATATGTTTATGACAACTAAAATGAGGATCTTGAATTTTTCTGAGAATATCCTGTGCAATTTTCTTCATTCTGAATGATTTTTTGCATAACTGATAATCCAAAAAACCTAGATGTCGCTAAAGCACACAAGATATATGACTATATTTTTAGTTTGAGCTAGCCATTTCCAGATATTTTTTATATTTATTTGTGTTCTTTCAAATTTATAAAACAGAAAACCGTTTTACGTTTTTTACTTTCTATACTATGCACTTATAGGAAGCAGGGGAAGTAGACATTCCATTAAAAATTGCATACTGAAATTTAACCGAAAATATATGCTTTGAGGCAGCCTAAACTTCCAAAAAGCCTGTCCAGAAAAGGATATGTGGTTATGTGTGTCTGTAAATAGCATAATAAGTGTTTTAAGTTTAACATCTTCCAACAAAATGACACAAACATTTTGAGGAAATTCTCTCCATTTGAAACTACCCTTTACAATATTTTTTTAAATTGTATTGTTTTCAAAAATGTCTCTTAGGTATATTTAATAAAATACGTCATATTTAAGGTAACATCATGGTAAACGAAATGTATATATTTTATTTTATGGGTATACCCCCTGAAGTCATATTCATTCTGAGTGAATTTTGCATTACGTAAAGGACAGAGACAAATATTAATGCACAAAAAATGTAGATCTGCCTTAAAGCATGCAATCTTAAAATAAACATTTTTGCGGAATTAACCATTCCACAGATTTTATTTATTATAATTTTTAAAATTTGAATTCGCTATTAAGTCTCTTAAGGACAAGCAAAGAGAACATAATTTCAAAGCGATTTTAGCAACCAGCTATTTAACTACCGCTTAAAGTCTACTGGATTTTTCTCCTCTCTATACGGAAATTTGGAATTAGACAAAGTCTGCAAATATTTGCCTTGATTAATATGAAGCAGACAGAAGAATACCTTTTGGTGCGAATAGTTTGAATAGAAGAATGGGAACATATACAGATTCGGAGGTGAACAAGTGCAAATATTTTTATCAGCGTTTATGGACGGTTTGATAATGAGTTAGGCGAATTCTAGTTTTGTTTTGTTTAAATAGTTAAGTGAATTCTACTGGACTTTGCACTAAGAACTACACAAATTCTTGTATGCTTTTGTACAAAATAACTGGATGAATTCTAATAATGCTGCGCATTAAAGAACTAGGCGAATTCTTTTTATTGAAGAATTAGGCAAATTCTAGTACACCTTTGCACTAAAAAAATATGAAGAGTCTTAGTGCAGTTTTGCGTTAAAGAATTAGGCGACTTCTATTATGCCTTTGCACTAAATAATTAGTTAAATTCTAGTATGTCATTGCATTAAATAATTATCCGAATTCTAGTATGCCTTTGCAATAAAGATTTAGCCGAATTCTGGTATGACATTCCACTAAAGCATTAGTCGAATTTCAGTATTTCTTTACACCAAACAAATAATCGAATCTAGAATGCCTTTGAACTAAAGAATTAGTCAAATTTTTGTATGCCTTTGTACTAGAGGATTTATCGTTGAAGTGGTGCAAAAACAGACCAATTATAAAATACAAGTATTGTGTAGAAACGTGCATATTTGAAAGATATGAGATTTTTATTCTTAGTTGTCTGTACGCTCTCGTAAAGCTCTGTCGTCCCTTTAGGGGAGAGCGTCTCCCTTCTTTATGATATCCTATTTGGCAAAAACATTCCAATTCTCTAATGTTTGGGCACGGAAAGATTTTGAATATTTTGTTTCTTGCAGGATTTACGTGGATATTTTCCCAGAAGGCTGTGTGGAGTTTTAATATTTAGAAGGGAGTGTAACTGTGTTGGCACATTGCCTCCCCAAGATGTCCTGTACAGATAAGTTGGGCTCGGCGATAAATTGCCCCAGCTATATCCTCCGTAATACACTCTTTCACATTTGCACAGTTGAAAAGATTAGAAATACTTCTTTTTACTTTCTCTACACGTACTATTTACGTAGTGTATAGAGAAAGTATTGCATTCCACCCAAAAATCCGATACCGTGATTTCATCGGAAAGCATAGCTCAAAAACGAAGAGACCGTTGAATACCATCCTTGGTATTTAAGTTTGATATCTTCCAAAAATACGACACAAAGATTTTCAAGAAGATCCTTCCACCCCCAACTACCCTTTACATGAAACGTTTTTCGAAAATGTTGATTTTCTTAAAAATGGTTCTAACGAGTTTGATTAAAATATCATATATTGAATATATTTACCTGACAAATAAAATGTATATCTTGAATATTCTGGAAATAGCCTCTGAAGGCTACTTTATTCTGGATGAATTTTACAGAATTTTGTATAATTGCCAAACTGTAAGAGATATACAAAAACTTACATCACAAAAAATGTAGACAATGATAAAACACACAATTTATGTCATACATTTTTTTCGTGGAGTTGATTCCTTTTGGGATATTTGTTGCTTTTGGTTTCAGCTTTCAAAAACGTATACTTTTCTCATACAGGAATTTGTCAACTCTTGTCCATACAAACAAAGGAACTTCAGTCACATAACAACCAGCTTTTGACTATCACTTTAACCTATGGTACTCCCTTATTTCGCTTCTACTTACAAGGAAGCAAGTAATAAGACTGTTTCAGCTAATTTTTTTCTCAATTAGCATCAAATAGATAGAAGCATAAGCTTTTTAACAATAATTTGTTGCAGAGATGTAGAGAAAGCCATATGAGTGGAACACATAAGATTTTTCAGTAGTAGTTTCCACAGAATCGAACCAAGGATTTCCCAGAGCCTGTAGCTATTAACGTGTTTCCATGACAACTAATCATAGATGTCACGTCGTTGTGAGGTTTAGGGGCGTTCACATACACCATAACCGTGACACTTCGAAATTCATGTAAACTTTAGTGTTACATTGCCTTATTTTATTAAAATATTAAAAGAACCTTTGAAAAGAAAACTTTTTTACACATCTTAAATTTATACATTATTACGTGAAATTTGCCAAGAAATTATTGAACATTAAGAAAAACAAAATTTTGTCATAGCATAATATGAATTCTAAACTTTAAGAAAACATTTTTCTTTCTCCACTTGGCGTCTTTTAACTACCAATTAACTGAAGCTATAAACGAGCAGGTCACTGCTTATTAATAGACACTTAAAACCTTGTATTCTCGCAAATGATTTTTCAGTGTTCTTTTTCTATAGTTAAAATATTCTGAATGATGGAATTGTTTACTTATTTATTTCAAAAAAAGTTTACTGCTTCTCCAAATCAAAAAAGGAAAGAAAGCAGATGATATGTTTTAAAACATTATTATAGTTTTGCAAAATAAACTATTAACTTTTGAAAAATATAGCATTTTGGAGAGTACACTAAGTAAAACATTTTCTACAATAACTCGGTGTTTCTGAAAAAATCTGATATGATAGAGGTTCTTAGGCTCATTTTCTGTAATACGTCATTTTGATGCAAATAGCACTTACAGTGTGGAGGATTTTTATTGGAATAATTACGCAAAAAAATATCTGATGTGTTCCATTCACATGAGCTTCTCTACCTGTTCTACATATAAACTTAATTATAAAAGATTATTCATTTATCTATAGCATGGTAATCAGGATAAACATTAGTAGAAATGTTGTCTTATTATTTGATTCCTTCTAAGCTAATTAGGGAATACACTAGGCTGAAGCGATTATCAAATATTTTAAAAACTGGTCACCATGTGAATAGTTGAAGTTCGATTCATTTTGCATTGCCGACAGATGAAACAAAAGGTGATCCATTGGAGAAAAATTGCATAGCTTAAAATTGAAACCAATAACAAGCAATATCTCGGAAACGGTCACCTCTACAACAAAAATGTATATGACATAAATTGGATGTTTTAACGAGATCAACATTTTTTGTAGTAAATTATTGTCTACTTCTTACTGTTTAACGCCGTGCAAATTTTAGCCAAATTCTTACAGAGTAAACATGTCTTCACAAGCTATATCCAGAAATATATACATGTTATTTCTGATAGATAAAAATATTTTAATATACGTTATTTTAATCAAAATCGTTACATCAATTTTTGAGAACATCAAAAGTTTCAAAATTTTCCAAGTAAAGGGTATTTGCAGGTGGGGGATTTTATTGAACGTTTTCGTGACACGTACTTGGAGCATACTGAACTTAATACGAAGGTTTTAACTATCCGATTTTTTGTTTTCTAGCTATACTGCTCACAGTCAGGCACATATGGATATTTTTCTAAGAATTATTTTCCTTTTTTGAATTAAGGAGATCTCAAAATATATATTTCCGGTGAAATCTCGATTTAGAATATTTATGTGGAGCACAATAACTTCTCTATCTACTATGACTATCAAACATAAATTTGCGTTTTAACGAGCTCTACATGTTTTGTACAGTTTTTTGTCTCTCTCTCTCTTACGTTTCATCAATTATATGAAAGTCATTCGGGGTATAAAGGATTTCTACTTTCTATTCCAAAAATTAAAGATTTTCGTTATGCAAATTGGTAAACATATGGAATTTTAATGAAAATCGTCAGAGATACTTTTGAAAATTCAGAAGTAATTTGCGAGATAAGGTTGGCAGATGACTTGTTTAACATCTGTGTGCCCCATTCTTGGAAGATGCTTTGTTTTGCATGCGAACATTTTTCTATAAGTGAAGCTTAAAAATACCTTTTTCCATTGAAATTTTAGTATGCAATTTTTGGGTGAAACACTATACTTTCTCTACTTGCTGTTTTGTAGTAGAAAAATTAACAAAAAATCTGCTGTATTCCATTCACATGACCTTCTCTACATTTCTGTCACAAATTATTGCTTATAAGATTATTCCTTTATCTACTTCATATTAATCGAGATTAACATGAGCAGAAACGGTCTTATTACTTAGTTCCTTATAGGTAGAAGGGAAATGCGGGATACACTAGGCTAAACCGATAGTAAAATGCTATAAAGTGAAGTTGCTATAGTATAGAAATCCGATTCATTGCATGGTCAGGTGTTAACAAGTTCCCGTAAGAGAAAAATATTATTTTAAACTGAAATCACAAAGAATAGCTTAAAAAGGGCCAACTCCAAAAAAAAAAAATACATGTAACATAAATTATGTGTTTTAACGAGCTCTTCACAGAAAATTCAAGATACACATTTTACTTGTCATGTAAGTATCTTTAATATACGATATTTTAATCAAAATCGTCAGAGCCATTTTTGAGAAAATCAAAATTTTCGAAAATTTTTCTATGTAAAGGGTAGTTGGGGTTGGGGGGCTTTTCTTGAAAATCTTCATGTCTCATTCTTGGAAAATACTTAAATACTTAAATTGATATTTAACGGACTTTTCGTTTTTGAGCTATACTGTCCACGCACACATGCACTCACGGACTTTTTTCTATAAATGCTTTTTGGGATTCAGGAGGTCCAAAAACATATATTTCCGGTGAAATTTCTGTATCGAGTTTTTGGGTGCAGTACAATACCTTGCCTATACACCATGTGCATAGTACGTGTAAAGAAAGTAAAATTCTGGTATTAGTTTTTGAACCCTATATCTTAAAACTATCGATTAAATTCGATTATGATTTGTGAATAAAGCATCAAACATTGGCCGAAAATCACTCACGAACAACTATGGTCATAGAATACTATTTTCTTCATCTCAAGTGTAAGCCTGTATATCATCGCAAAAGAAGTTTGCAATTCTTAAAGATTTGCAGCCAAATTACAAGCTAGTTTGGAGTTAGGTTACATTTTGAGCGTTGCTAAGAGATGGCAGCTGCGTGCAGTAGCCGATAACTGGTTCACCTGTCACTGCTATATTTTTAAATCATCAGGTCGTAAAGTCAGTCAGTCACCCACGCACGCGTGTTGAAAGTTAGCAGTTTCCGTGTTAAAGCAAACACAGTGTCGTGTTTTGTAACTCAACCTTACACATCCTCAGAAAGTTTCAGCTTCTAAGATATTTCACTTCACACCTTGTTACTGATGGCTAAGATGTAATCTGCTTATCTAGAGCCACAGATTTAGCCCTACATTATTGTAACATTAAACAAAAATCTGATGTGTACCATTAACATGACTTTCTCCATATCCCTGCAACAAATAATTCTTAAAAAGCTTATACTTCTATTTACTTTATGCTAATCAGCAAAAATTAGCAGAAATAGTCTTATTACTTACATCCTTGTAAGTAGAAGCGAAATAAGGGACAACCGTAGGTTAAAGTGATAGCCAAAAGCTGGTTGCTATGTCAATGAAGTTCCTTTGTTTATATGGATAGGAGCTGACGAGTTCCAGTATGAGAAAAGTATGTTTTTCATATCAGAAACCAAAAATAAGGAATGTCACAAAAACGACGAACTCCACGAAAAAAAATTTATAGCTCCATGGCACGACAGCTCACGGGGAGCCTTGGCCTACCGCCCGGCCGCTGCGTCCCCCATCTCGGTCCACTACAGACGTCATGGATAGGGTGCAGTATTGGGGGTGAGACGTGGTCAGCGCCTCGAGCCCCTCCCGGCCGGTTAATGCGGTCCTCACGACCTGGAGCCGCTACTTCTTCATCAAGTAGCTCCTCAATTGGCCCCCCAGGGACCTCACGAGGCTGAGTGCATCCCGGTCCAGGTCTCCCAGCGGGGGAAAAATCCCCACGCCGGTACTGGGGATCGAACCCAGGTCTCCCGCTTGGTAGGCAGCTGCGCTACCACCGCGCTAAGGAGACGACCACGATTAAAAAAAAAAATGTATATAGCATAAATTGTGTGTTTTAATGTGCTCTACGTTTTTTGTGCAGTAAGTTTTTATCCATCTCCTACGGTTTAGCAGTTATTCAAAATTTAGTAAAATTCATCCAGAATAAACTACTCTTCAGAGGCTATTCCCAGAAAATTCAAGATATACATTTCATTTGTCAGGTAAATATGTTTAATATCCGAAATTTTAATCAAAATCGTTAGAGCCATTTTTGAGAAAATCAAAATTTTCGAAAAAAGTTCCATGTAAAGGGTAGTTGGGAGCAGGGGGATTTTTCTCAAAATCTGCGTGTCGCATCCCTGGAAGATACTAAACTTAAATACCAAGTTTGGTATTTTACCGACTTTTCGTTTTTGAGTTATCGTGTTCACAGACACACGAACACACGGACACACACACACACACACACGGACCTTTTTGTGAAAATGCTTTTTTTGGTATTGGGGCCCCTAAAACATATATTTCCGGTGAAATCTCAGTATCGAATTTTTTGGTGGAGTGCAATACTTTCTCTATACACTATGTACATAGTGCGTATGGAGAAAGTAAAAATATTTATGTAAGTTAAACTAAAAATAAAACACAATCACATTTCCACAGATTTTCCATTCTGCTTCTCTTCCTCTCTCTATTCTGCTGCCATATTGGCTTATGTACGACTATGTCCAAATTTCGGGAGTTCCTCCGAGATGTGTACTACTAATCCTGCTCCTATTATGTTTATTTTTATCTAATGTTGGCAGAATCTCTTTATATGTATTTCACAAGAGTCCATGAGTCAATCTTTTACTAGTTTGAATATCTGTCCTACAACCACACTTTAGCCTAATTAAACATTCAGAAAAGTCAATTATTAAAGTGATGAAGTATGGAAACATTTATCTGAGTGACTGAAAATATGAGTAGCAAAAACTATCACACCGTCTCCCAGATGAGTCCGTCTAAAAATACACCTATGACCCCAGGGCCTAAGAAAGAGAGAGCATTAAGGCAAACATTAGGTGGGGTGCTAGAACCGTTTAAGTTTACAAAAGATTTAGTGTTTCCTTAGCAACTTAAACCTCTGGGGGATATATCGGTAGCTTTTCATGTCATATACTATTTGAAAGTCGTAATAAATCTTTCTTGCGGTGTTAAGGTGAGATAAAAGGCCTCTCTTGACAAAGTTAAAATCTTCTAAACTGATATTCATTTTCTCCGACATGTTATCAAATGAAAATCTTTACAGGAGAAATAATCTCGATATGTGGAGTCTAGTTCACGTTGTTTGACTTCGTACAATAATGCTTTGTGTAGTTATCTAGGTGTATACTACAGAGCACATGTTTATTGTGCTCGATGTGAATGTCAGCTTAAACTTTTACCTACAGAAACTCCCCGATGTCAAGTTTCAAACAGATACACAAGTTATATGTAGCTGTTAGCCAGACGTTAGAAGTTTAGATATCCGACCGTGCTAACCAAGGACTAATTGGGCGAGATTGGGGCTGTCGTGGAAATAATCTAAGAAATTCGCACTACAACGTGTTTTAACAACAACATAATTGGTTTACTCTTCAGATTTAAATTATCTGACAGAAATGTTTAAGATAAAGTTTGCATAACAAATCTCCATACACTCGACTAATAATGTATTGAAAATGTCAGGGATTTCGGGCATCATTTTGAACCTCTTAAGGTAAATGTAAAATATAAATATTTTTACTTTCTCTAACACCGATGTACACATACTAGATAGCAAAGGTACATACTGTATTCCATCAAAAAATTCGATACTCAAGAGTTCACCGCAAAATATATTAACCCAAAAACGAAAAGTCGGGTAAATACTAAACTTGTTATTCGGTATCTTCCATTAATGCCACGCGAAGATTGTCAGGAAAATTCCTTCACTCCCTCCCACCCAAGAATGCCACACGAAGATTTTCAGGAAAATTGCTTCACTCCCCCCCCAAGAATGCCACACGAAGATTGTCAGGAAAATTCCTTCACTCCCCCCCCCAATAATGCCACACGAAGATTTTCAGGAAAATTCCTTCACTCCCCCCAATAATGCCACACGAAGATTTTCAGGAAAATTTCTTCACTCCCCCCCCAAGAATGCCACACGAAGATTTTCAGGAAAATTCCTTCAATGCCCCCCCAAGAATGCCACACAAAGATTTTCAGGAAAATTCCTTCACTCCCCCCCAAGAATGCCACACGAAGATTTTCAGGAAAATTCCTTCACTCCCCCCCCCCCAAGAATGCCACACGAAGATTGTCAAGAAAATTCCTTCACTCCCCCCCCCCAATAATGCCAAACGAAGATTTTCAGGAAAATTCCTTCACTCCCCCCCCCAATAATGCCACACGAAGATTTTCAGGAAAATTCCTTCACTCCTCTACCCCTCCAACTACACTTCACATGAAACGTTTTTCGATCATTTTGATAGTTTCAAAAATGGTTTTAGTTAAATTACCACATGTTTAAAATGTTTTATGCTAAACTAAATGTGTATCTTGAATTTTATAGGAACAGCCTCTGAAGACCTGACTTCTGGATGACTTTTACATAACTCGTAGGTTGTACGAGATAGACAAATTCTTTCTACACAAAAATAGACATCTCATTAAAACACACAATTCATATCATATAGATTTTTGTAGAGTTAACATTTCCGAAATATTCCTTGTTATTGGTTTCAGCTTTAAACTACTTAAACTTTTCTCAAGTCAACTTTCGTTTCATATCTCTCATTTTTTAGTTTCAGGTGTACAAAACAGAGCCAAATTTCAGTTGTTTCAATAGCTTTAGCCTAATGTACTACCTTATTTTCTTTCTGCTTAGAAGGACAATTTCTGCTAATGTTTATCTCGATTATCATGATGTAGAAAAAAGAATGATCTGTTGCAACAATATTTTGAGGAGAAAATAATGTGTACGCAACAATCAGATTTTTTTCAAATCCTTGCATTATCTAAAATATAATTCCGCCGTTACTGGCATCCGGGAGGACCAGGTTTTGGTTCCCGTTGGACTGATTACTCTGACCTTGGTTTTTCACTTTCTCTACACGTACTATGCACCCAAAAATTCGATACCAAGATTTCACCGCAAATATATGTTTTAGGTCTGCCAGAATAAAAAAAAAACAACAACACATTTTTGGAAAAAGGTCCGTGTGTGTGTGTCTGTCTGTGCCTTTGGACAGCATAGCTCAAAAACGAAAATACCGTTAAATACCAAACTTGGTATTTAAGTTTGGTATCTTCAAAGGATGCGACAGGAAGATTTTCAAGAAAATCCTCACATCCCCAACTACCGTTTACATGGAATTTTTTTTTTCAAAATTTTGATTTTTTCAAAAACGGCTCTAATGATTTTGATTAAAATGTCGTATAATATAGATATTTACCTGACAAATAATATGTATGTCTTGAATTATCTGGGAATAGCCTCTGAAGACTACTTTATTCTGGATGAATTTTAGGAAATTTTGCATAACTGCTAAACCGTAAGAAATGGACAAAAACTTACCCCACAAAAATGTAGAGCACTTAAAACACATGTTACATAATTTTTTTTTTCGAGGAGCTGATTGTTTTTGAGATATTCCTTGTTTTTGATTTCAGGTTTAAAAAACTTGTACTTTTCTCATACAGGAATTATTCAACTCGTGCCCATACAAACAAAGGAACTTCTGTCACCTAGTAACCAGCTTTTGACGTCACTTTAACCTATGACATCTCCTATATTTCGCTTCTACTTACAAGGAAGCAAGTAATGATACTATTTCTGCTAATTTTTTCTCGATTAACATGAAGTAAAGAGAAGAATAAACGTATTAACAATAATTTGTTACACAGAAGTAGAGAAAGTCATGCGATTGGAACACATAAGATTTTTTTTTTTTTTTATCATTTTCCCAGGTCAGTGAGTGAATGTGAGGCAATTCCTCTTTTATTTCGAACTTCCTTTCCATCATTTCCTCTCATCTACTCCACTTTCATGTCTTTCAGATTTGTAGGACCAGACGACGACGATTGGTACTCTGGAGTTTGCGCTGTGCAAAAATTTTTCCCTTTTCTCTTTTCTGGGACCTCTACGTTGATGGGTTTAGAGACCCTGTCCTTACTAGAGCAAATCGATGTCCGGATCAGGCGTGCTTCAGCTGTCTCTCTTATTAGTTATCTTATACATACTACTTTCAAAAAGTTCCCGAAATATGTAAATAACACAGAAACAAAAAAATGTAAATGGCGTGTTATTTATGGACGCTCTTTAACTGCTGTGGTTTTCAGTGTCCCATTCTAAATTGGGCGTGAAAGACCGCTTAATTTTGCTCAGAGGCCTCTCTGTCAGTCCATCGTCCTCCGCCAGGTTTGAACCCGCGACGTATATGAAGTCAGCATGGTAACCATTACACCACGGAGGGCGACACACAGAAACAAGTTACCATAAAGCGATTTATACAACTCTTCCTTCAAAATTGTTCCCTTTCGTAGTGACAAACTTTGGCTATTGCGTACATAGAGACAAGGCGCCCCTGGAAGCAATTTTTAGATATCTTATCGCATGTACAGTAATTTCTTGAGCGCCTGAATATCTTGACTGAAACGTTTATGCCATTCACACACCTGAGATTTTTTCATCGTTGCTTCACCATTAGCATCTTCCATCATTATGAATGTCTCTGAGGAAGATTTGTTTAACAACACCGAAAACTTTATGTTTGAACGTACTTCGTTGCCGAAATTGTGAAATACGATAAACGAACATGCATACACAACAATCATTATTAGCATGGCAATTGAAATGAGTGTCATCATGAAGGTTACCAACACCTAAAGATAAAATAAACCATTACTTTCGTATACATTAAAATGCAAATATACGATTCCGAGGTCTTTTTGATTCTAGAATTACTTCATGTATAACACAACGCCTCTACAATGGTGTATGTGGCCTGGGAACCCATACGGATTCTTATAGCAGTGCCTGCGGACGCCAATAGTGTCATTCAAGAGAAATATACGTGCAGTAATGCTATTTTGACTCAATGTGTAAATTATTCTTTACCTCACGGTACGGTGGGAAAAGAATGAAAAGTATTATATTACAATAATAAATTACTGTTGAAGTAGATAGATGTAAACATCACCTCTTGTTACCTCTTGTAAGCAAGGAAGGAGCTAATTCTTCGATTAGTAGTCAGCAGTATTATTATATAAACTAATATTTCACACGTCACCTTACCAAGTTTGAGAATAAATCACAAACTTGATATTTAATAAAGGAAGTGAAATTTTCCAAAGGAAATACCTACTGCTTGGTCCGTCAGTTACATGGAAGAGACTTGGCAGGCAAATCCAACAATAAGCGGAGGATTTGAGCCAGTCAGCAGAGATGATGTACGTGATGATTTATATAGGACAGCTGTGACCTCGGTATCAGCCGCCAAACTTCTGCTGTGACGTAACGTCCACAACTGTCCCTCCTAGACCATACCGGTGCAGGACGGCGAGTTAAAAATTGGAAGCCTTATGTTGACATGCATGCGATGATTATCAAAAGGATATCAATTAAGTAATGCATAATTTGTAATGCACATCATCTTGAGAAACAGCTGTATATAGAAAAGATCGTGCATCATTTAGAGTTACAATAAACATCATCTTGAGAAGACAGAAGGTCGTACATAATTTAGAATTGTAATACACATCCCCTTGAGGACTCAGCTGTATTTAGAACAAGGTCGTATATAATTTAGAATTGTAATACACATCATCTTGAGAACACAGCTGTATATAGAACAAGGTCGTACATAATTTAGAATTGTAATACGCATCCCCTTGAGAACACAGCTGTATATAGAACAATATCGTACATAATTTAGAATTGTAATACACATCCCCTTGAGAACACAGCTGTATATAGAACAATATCGTACAAAATTTAGAATTTTAATACACATCCCCTTGAGAACACAGCTGTTTATAAAACAAGATCGTACATAGTTTAGAATTGTAATACACATCACCTTGAGAACACAACTGTATGTAGAACAAGGTCGTACATAATTTAGAATTGTAATACACATCATCTTGAGAACACAGCTGTATATAGAACAAGGTCGTACATAATTTAGAATTGTAATACGCATCCCCTTGAGAACACAGCTGTATATAGAACAATATCGTACATAATTTAGAATTGTAATACACATCCCCTTGAGAACACAGCTGTATATAGAACAATATCGTACAAAATTTAGAATTTTAATACACATCCCCTTGAGAACACAGCTGTTTATAAAACAAGATCGTACATAATTTAGAATTGTAATACACATCCCCTTGAGAACACAGCTGTATATAGAACAAGATCGTACAGAATTTAGAATTGTAATGCACATCCCCTTGAGAACACAGCTGTATATAGAACAATATCGTACATAATTTAGAATTGTAATACACATCACCTTGAGAACACAGCTGTTTATAGAACAAGATCGTACCGAATTTAGAATTGTAATACACATCACCTTGAGAACACATCTGTATATAGAACAAGGCGTACATAATTTAGAATTGTAAAACACATCATCTTGAGAACACAGCTATTTATAGAATAAGATCGTACAGAATTTAGAGTTGTAATACACATCATCTTGAGAACACAGCTGTTTATAGAAAAAGATGGTGTACACGATTGTAGGAGACGACCATATCTTTAATTTTCTACACGTAATCTGCGTATAGTAGCTAGAGAAGATATTGTATTCCACCCAGAAATTAGATGTAGAGATATCAGGTAAATATATGTCTTGTGAATTAAAAAAAAATACAAAACGTTCTGTGTGTGCGTGTCTATGGACAGCTTAGCTCAAAAATTAAGATGGTTAAGCACCAAATTTGGTATTTAAGTTTGGTGTATTCCAAGAATGCGACACAAAGATGTTAAAGAAATCCCGCCTACTCCAAGCTACCCTGTACATGTAAGTATTTTTTTATTTTTTTTTTTAAATTGGCTGCAACGCTTTTGATTCAAATACCGCATAAAGATATATACATTTCCAAATTTATATTTTAAATTTTCTGGGAATAGCCTTGAAGACCTCTTCGTTCTGGATTACCTTTTTATAACTGTAAACAGTAAGAATTATACAAAAACTTACAACACAAAAATGTAGATCTCAATAATACACCATTTTATGTCATATACATTATTTTCCCCGATATATTCTTTCGCTGTTAATAGTTTTTCTTTCCACTTTCTGTAGCACATAGGCACAATGTACATAGTAGGGAGAGAAGGTATTTTATTCCACCCAACATTTCGATACCGAAATTTCATCGGAAATAAATATTTTGTGACAGCTATTCTGGGAAGAGCCTCTGAAGTATACTTTATTCTGGATGGATTTTACGTAGTTTTGCATAACCAGTAAACCATAAAATAGAGATAAAGCTTGCTATACAAAAAAAAAATTAGATCTCGTTAAAATACGCAATCTATACATTTTTTCAATGAGTTGACCATTTTTTAGGTATTGCTTGTTATTGGTTTCAGTTATAAAATATTTAAAATTCACACATATGGGAATTCGTCAACTCTTGGAAATCCAAAGAAACGGATATCATCCACATAGCAACGAGCTTTTAAAAGATTGGACTATCCCTTTGGCCTAGTTATTCCATTATCTCCCTTCTACTACCAAAAAAAAAGTATTTCTACTAATGCTTATTTAGTTTAATCCTCGAAACCTGCAGTTTTGTGAAATTATGATAACGCATATTACCCATGTTGTTGTTTTACTGCATCTCTAAATCCTGGCTTCCAAGCTGAGCTGGTGTACGTTTCCACGATCAATAAGCCGGTACGCTATTCTGCATTCACGTGCGGTAACGTGTAAAAGTTTTTATAAGGTCAGCTGTCGACGATGTCAGATAAAACTAATCCTAACAGCAAATGTACAAAGTTTAGGCAAACAGCCCGCAGATTTATGGCTCTGTGTTGCAGCAGCCCTTCTTTCCCTAAGTGACCCTTGCTTTTATCGCTCTTTGATTATCTCCACTTTGTTTGACGTTTCTTTTACTTGCCGCAGTTCCTCTCTTTGCTTGTGTTTCACTAACTTTAGAAAGAAAACTTGGTTTGCATGAAAACAACTGTTAACTGTCTTCCAATTATCATCGGATGTGAGGCCAAAAAAATCTGATGTGTACCATTCACATGACTTTCTCCATATCCCTGTAACAAATAATTCTTAAAAAGCGTATACTTCTATTTACTTTATGCTAATCAGAAAAAAATTAGCAGAAATAGTCTTATTACTCGCATCCTTGTAAACAGAAGCGAAATAAGGGACAACCCTAGGTTAAAGTGATAGTCAAAAGCTGGTTGCTATGTCAATGAAGTTCCTTTGTTTATATGGATAGGAGTTGACAAGTTCTAGTATGAGAAAAGTATACGTTTTTCATAGCAGAAACCAAAAATAAGGAATGTCACAAAAACGACGAACTCCACGAAAAAAATGTATATAACATAAATTGTGTGTTTAAATGTGCTCTACATCTTTGTGTAGTAAGTTTTTGTCCATCTCTTACGGTTTAGCAGTTATTCAAAATTTAGTAAAATTCATCTAGAATAAACTACTCTTCAGAGGCTATTCCCAGAAAATTCAAGATATACATTTCATTTGCAAGGTAAATATGTTTAATATCCGAAATTTTAATCAAAATCAATAGAGCCATTTTTGATAAAATCAAAATTTTCGAAAAAAATTTCCATGTAAAGGGTAGTTGGGTGTGGGGGGACTTTTCTCAAAATCTTCGTGTCGCATCCCTGGAAGATACTAAACTAAAATACCAAGTTTGGTATTTTACCGACTTTTCGTTTTTGAGTTATCGTGTTCACAGACACACGGACACACACACACACACACACACACACACACACACACGGACCTTTTTGTGAAAATGCTTTTTTTGGATATTGGGGACCCTAAAACATATATTTCCGGTGAAATTTCGGTATCGAATTTTTGGTGGAGTGCAATACTTTCTCTATACACTATGTACTTAGTGCGTATGGAGAAAGTAATAAAAATCAGTATTTGCATCACTCAGGAGATTGTGAGTCACTACAAGAAGGCATTCATCCCTCCATTCATCCATCCATCCATCCATCCAGCCATCCATCCATCCATAATACATCCATCCATCCATCCATCCATCCATCCATTAATCCCTCCATTCAATCCATCCATCCATCCATCCAGCCATCCATCCAGCCATCAATCCATCTATCCTCCATCCATTCATCCATTCATTCATTCATTCAGTCAATCATTCATTCGTTCATCCATCTATCCACCAACCACCCACCCATCCACACACACATCCATCCACACACCCACCCACCCATCCACCCATCTATCTATTTATCCTCCTACCCATCCATCCACCCATCCACTCATCCATCCATCCATCCACCCACCCATTCATCCATCCATCCACCCAACCATCCACCCACCCACCCATCCATCCATTTATCCAATTATCCATCCATTCACCCACCCACCCACCCATCCATCCGCCCATCCATCCATCCATCCATCCACCCACCCACCCACCTACCCACTAATCCATCCATCCACCCAACCATCCATCCATCCATTCATCCTCCTACCCATCCATTCATCCATCCATTCATTCATCCATCCATCCATCCACCACCCACCCACCCATCCACACACACATCCATCCATGATGCCATCCATCCATCATCCTCCTACCCATCCATTCATCCATCCATCCACCATCCACCCACCCATCCACGCACACATCCATCCATCCATCCATCCATCCACCCACCCACCCATCCATCCATCCATTCACCCACCCACTCATCCATCCACCCACCCACTCATCCATCCATCCACCCACCCGTCCATCCATTCATCCATCCATCCATCCACCCACCCACTCACTCATCCATCCATCTATCCTTTCATCCTCCCACCCACCCATCCATCCATCCATCCATCCACCCATCCATCCATCCATCCACCCACCCACTCACTCATCCATCCATCTATCCTTTCATCCTCCACCCACTCATCTACCCACTCATCTACCCACCCACCCTCTCATCCATCCTTTCATACACCCAGCCACCCACCCATCCATTCACTCACCAACCCAGCCATTCATTCATCCATCCGTCCATCCACCCACCCACCCAGTCACCCATCCAACCATTCACCACCCATCCATTCACCCATCCACCCACTCACCTATCCGTCCATCCATATATGGCGGTGCCGTCTTTGAATGGTTAGACCGCTCGCCTTCCATCTAAGTGGCCCAGGTTCGATTCCAAGAGCCCGTATGTGGGACTCGTGGAGGATGGAGCGGCGTCTGGGTGGGCTCTCTCAGGGTCCTCTTGTTTCCCCGCCGCTTATTTCATCAATTGCTCCATGACCATCTTTCCAATCATCAATTTCGCTTACATTTTATCATCCACTTCCTCATGTTCTGGCCTTGCTACGGGCCAACTCCTCCTAACCAGTTCTACATTCTGTGGTTTCGCGCTGTTGGCTCCCCGACAGACTTCCCACCCGGCGGCATTTGCTTGTACTCGTAAGTCCTAGGGGGATGTCAGTCCTACAAATATGGAGAGGGTAAGCCGATTACAAAACGAATTAAAAATCATACCTTGTTTATTCGCCTCTCACCTAGACGGCCCGGGTTATATCGCAAGCGACCACATGTGAGATTTGTGGTGGAAAAAGCGGCGCAGGGGCGGGTTTTCTCCGGGTTCACTAGTTTCCTCCGCCATCGAATTCCACCGGTGCTCCATCTTCATTCCATGAATCACCAGTGTCATCGCCTGCGGTGCCACAAGTAGTAAAAGCGGGCGTTAAACACTACCAAAAAATCCAGCCAGTCATCCGTCCATCCGTCCGTGCGCGCATGTACGTTATATCTTGGATACAATTCAACCGATGTTATTGATTCGTACACCAATCTAAAACACCGTTCTTCCCGAAGTACATCGGCTATAATTAATTTCCATATATCTAAAAGTTGATGTGGTGCGCTTAAGAAACATTTGAGTGAAAGATTGAGGTGAGAGCGGACGAAGGACGTTTATATCTGATGATGGTAGTGGGGCCGCGACAAAACATGTAAGTTTAGTTTAAAAACCACAATTTATATAAAGTAATTTTTGTATGTGTCTGTTATAGTTTTGCCGCCAATGATTTCAAATGACCATTGACGTTGTTTTGAAGATCTTCGTTGGTTTCAAAGTGCTGCCCTCCTAGCCACGTCTTCAGTTCAGAGAAAAGGTGTAAGTCGCTGGGTGCCAGGTGAGGACTGTATAGCGGATGATCGAAAATGTCCCTTTGAAGTTGTTCAAGGAGCCGATGGGCAGTAGTGTGTGGACGAGCATTGTCATGGAACAACACAATTCCTGAGGTGAGCATTCTTCTTCGTTTGTTTTGAATGGCTCTCCGTAAACGTCGTAAAGTACAAAGATCTTCAAAACAACATCAATGTTCATTGGAAATCATAGGCGGCAACATGTTTTGAAGCGGGTATTGCAAAGCTTGTGCACAGGTACGATAAATGTCTCAATCTTTTCAGTGATTATGTTGAAAAGCAAAAATAAGTGTACAAAACTTTTAGTAATAAAATAATTGTTTTCTATTAACTTGTCTTTTATTTATGGCCTATCGAAGGTTGAAAAAAAAATGTCCTCATATATTATATATTATATTGTATTGTATTATTTTGTATTATATTGTATTATATAGTATTGTATTATATTATATTATATTATATTATATTATATTATATTACATTACATTACATTACATTACATTACATTACATTACATTACATTACATTATAGGTCGTCTCTTTAGCGCGGGGGTAGTGCAGCTGCTTACCAAGTGGGAGACCTGAGTTCGATCTCCAGTATCGTGTGGGGATTTTTCCCCCGCTGGGAGACCTGGCCCGGGGTGCACTCAGCCTCCTAAGGTCCTTGAGGAGCCAATTGAGGAGCTACTTGATGGAGAAGTAGCAGCTCAAGGTCATGAGGACCGCATTAACCGCCGGGGCCTCGAGGCGTTAACCACGTCTCACCCTACAATACTGCACCCCATCCAAGACGTCTATAGTGGACCGAGACGGGGAACGCAGCGGCCGCGCGGTAGACCAAGGTTTCCCGTGAGTTATTATATTACATTATATAGGCGTACATGCCCGCGACAGTAATGGCTTAGTAATCTTTGTTATTATTGCGACACAATACTCGGCGTATTCTACGATTATATTTGTCTTTTCACATACGAGTGAGCGAGATGGTTGATACGCATAGTGCGTGCTACTCTGCGAAACGTCAGCGAGGAGTACAGTGTTTGACATTGTATTCAGCAAGCCGAAAGAGAGAAGAGCAGTCCTTTGTTTGACATTTAATGAGCGAGGCGGAGGAGAGAAGATGAGCCCTATGTTCGACATTCCAGTGACGAGGAAAAGAGAAAGATAAATGTTTGACATTATAGTGAGCAAAGCGGAAGATGGATCTTGTGTTCCAGATTGTAGTGAGCAAGCGAAAATGAGAAGGCAAATTACAGTGCGCGATGCGGAAGCAAGGAGACGAAACCTATGTTCGATATTGTAGTGGGAAGAGAGAAGACGAGTCCTGTGTTCGACACTCCAGTGTGTGAGGTGAAACGAAGAAGACGTTGCTTATTCCTTACTCTGCTGTGCGCAAAGAAAATAAAAGTTAAGTAACTTTGAAAACTTATATAAGAAGTGGTTTAATCATTCATTTATTCGTAAAATAACATAAAAATTGTTGGAATATAAAGCCACTTTTTAATGCAACTATTTCAAAGGCAGCGCATAGGTGAAATTTGGTAAAAATGAGAAAAGTTTCCAATTATTGTTTTTATATATATATTTTAAAGCCACAAATCGTCATTTAATGGATTCCTTACCATTTATATAAGTACCAGTTTGAGTTTTAAACGTAATCTGTCTAAGTTCTTTTTTTCAGAATTTTTCGTTTTTAAACAGGTTCATGACCACAGTTTATAACTTATTAGCTTAAAATTTTCGGAAAGTTTCAAGAATTAGAATTAAGAATGTATTATATACTATTTAAAATATGAAATATTTTAACTGAAGATAATTAATTTATATAATTGAAAAACTTCAAAAAATTAAATTAACGCGTATTTAAAATTATAGTGCATAGAAAAGTTTAAGAGCTATATCAAACCGTAAGTAATTTTTATCCATAATTTATCAGATCTTGGTGGAATACAAAAGGATTCTTGGTTGCTAAGGTTTACTGTATTGTGGTAGTGCCGTCCGTGTATGTGGGCGCTACCACGTTCGCCTTGGTTTATGAGTCGGCGGAGTTGGAGTCTTAGAATGCATAAAAACAGTAAGTGCCGCGCGACCTTAATCGAAGGCTTTTGGAACGCAATACTTCTGGTACATCTTAGATTCTTTCAGAAGCTACTGTTTCCAGGAGCTTCCAGAAAGTTCTGTAACGTCATTTTGTAGCTATAAATGAAGGAAGAATTGTAAGGTAATTTGTGTTCTGAGAATTAGTCATGAGTGCCTAGCGCGTAGGGGCTTTATCTATATTTTGCTGTTTACAGTAATGCAAAAGTCATTCAGCATAAAGAGGACTTCAGAAGCTATTACCAGAAAATTCAAGGTATACATTTCATTCGTCAGGAAAATGCTTAGCGTTAGCATTTTAATACACATGTTTTCAGCCATTTATGAGAAATGCAACATTTTCGAAAATCTTGGTGTATAAATAGTAGAGACTTACATTATGTTAGAAATCATCATATGTCACTCTTGGAGGTTGCTGAATAACTACCAAGTGTAGTATTTAACCGAATTTTAATTTTTGAATTATGTTTTTCCTCGAAACCGGACACCCACACACACCCACACAGGGGATTTTATAAAACTATTTCTTACCTTCTCTACTACGTATATACATATATATATATAGTACGTAGAGTAGATATTGCACTCTTTCCAAAATTTTGATCCCGAGATTTCACCGTAAATATACATTTTGAGGCCCATGAATAAAAAAAAAAAAAGGCCAGTGTGGTGTCTCTGTATTTGTGTGTGAGTGCGTGTGAGTGCGTATTTGTCTCTATGGACAGCCTAACTTAAAAACGAAGTCGTTAATACCAAACCTGGCATTTAAGTTTAGTATCAATCAAGGATGACACAAGAAAATTTCAAGAAAATACCCTCATTCTACATGAGAAATTTTTAAAAATGTTACAATTTGGATAATATTCCGTATATTAAATATATCTTCAAGACAAATAAAATGTGTAAGTTTAATTTTCTGGGAAGAACCTCTGAAGTGCATTTCATTCTGAATAATTTTTTATAACTGCTAAACCGTAAGGGATAGGCGAAAACTTACTGTACAAAAAATGTAGACCTCATTAAAACACACAAGCTCCTTTACAGTTTTATTATAGAGCTAGCCGATTTCAATATATACCTTATTACTGGTTTTAAATTTAAAATTCTAATACTTTCCTCAAAGAGGATGTGGTCCGTGTTTCTTTTGTTTTACTATAAAAGGAAACGAATTTTAAAGACTATCACCTTAGTATACAAGGTATATTTCTTGCCTTGATTAACAAGGAGCAGAAATAATAAGAAGCTGTAAGAAGTTTTATTCTATAACAGAGAAAGTCGAGTGAATAGAATACATAAAATCTTTTTATTTAGGAACCTTTAAACATGTATTACAGTGAACTCTTGATTTTAAATGTTCGGGTGGAATGGAATGGTTTTTCTGCCTACTGTGTGCATGATGGAGGAAATAAAAAGCATTTCTAAAAGTGTTTCTGAATTAACATAGTGGCTACAGAAATTATACATCTATGTAATACAGAGTCATTCTTTTATGGGTATCGTGGTCAGGAACGCACAACATACCTGTATAATTCCACTTTCACGTTGAACGCACGATAATTGTAAAAATTTCACCGCAGAACGATTCTCATTTCGAAATTGTAAATGCATTTCTGTCATTTTAAATTTATCTGCGATGTAATGAGGTCTAAACGAGTGTGTTAATGATGTGCGCCAGCCATTTCACCATTACGTTTTAATTTCTACACAAAATTACTCTCAAAGTTCGTGTTTCCAATTCATGATTACAATTTAATTTATCTGCTACGTTCGTCGTTTCCATATTTTTTTGTTCTTTTTGCTGCTAATGGCGATCTGCCATAAAAGAGTAAAACTTTGCATTAACTTCAGTTAATACGCGCCCATGTTCGATTACTAGAATCTCTAATTCTGCAGCAGCGTGTTTCCAGCACCAAATTGCTTTACAAAAACTGAATAACTTTCCCCAGCGCTTCTATTTGTTTTCTTTTTTCTACTTCATTTTGCTTCTGATTAAAATAACCGCAAGGCCTGCGTTATCTATTTACTTCTCTCAAGTAATTTTATGATTAAAACAGAGTTTCATTTTTACTTCTGTAACTATTTACAAACAAGTTTGTTAGCCACAAGCTGAAAACGCAGATTGTTTTATCTACCCACACCGTTTAGTTTTATAAACTTCCATAAAATATTCTTACAAAAATGTTTTACTTCCCTACCACGTGTTCTAACGTGCATTAATGTGACTCATTCTTTTAGATCGAATTGTATTTTTACTTTCTCTATACGCACTATGTAGATAGTGTATAGAGAAGGTATTGCACTCCACCAAAAATTCGATACCGAGATTTCACCTAAAATATATATTTTAGCGTCCCCTGTATCCTAAAAAAGTATTTTCAGAAAAAGATCCGCGTTTGTGTGTCCGTGTGTCTGTGAACACGATAACTCAAAAACGAAAAGTCAGTAAAATACCAAACTTGGTATTTAAGTTTAGTATCTTCTAGGGATGCGACACGAAGATTTTGAGAAAAAGCCCCACACCACCAACTACCCGTTACATGGAACTTTTTTCGAAAATTTTGATTTTTTCAAAAATGGCTCTAGCAATTTTGATTAAAATTTCGTATATTAAATATATTTACCTGACAAATGAAATGTATATCTTGAATTTTCTGGGAATAGCCTCTGAAGAGTAGTTTTTTCTGGATGAATTTTAATGAATTTTAATAACTGCTAAACCGTAAGAGATGGACAAAAAAATGTAGAGCACGTTAAAATACACAATTTATGTTATATACATTTTTTTCGTGGAGTTCGTCGTTTTTTAGACATTCCTTATTTTTGGTTTCTGCTATGAAAAACGTATACTTTTCTCATGCAGGAACTTGTCAACTCCTATCCATATAAAAAAGGAACTTCATTGACATAGCAACCAGCTTTTGGCTGTCATTTTAACCTATGGTAATCCCTATTTCGCTTCTACTTACAAGGAAGCAAGTAATAAGACTATTTCTGCTAATTTTTTTCTGATTAGCATAAAGTAAATAGAAGTATAAGCTTTTTAAGAATAATTTATTGTAGGGATATAGAGAAAGTCATGTGAATGGTATACATCAGATTTTTTACTCTGTAAGGTTTCCACCTTCAAATAAATATTTGTCTCCACTCACCTGGTAGCATTACATTATCTTTATAGAAGAGTTTCAAGTTTCTTTTCTTTTAGGTAGTTAATTTACAATTTCTCTATTTTACCCGTAAATACAGGAAGTAATTGTTGTTTCAATAAATAAAAAATATAATTGTTTAAAAGCTATGTAAATATAAGCATTTGTATGGCAGACCACTACTATTGTAGTTGTCTATGTGAGGGCCTCAAAAATAATTCAGGAAAACAACGATTCAGTTGACGATGTGTAACACTTAGATAAGGAAATGAAGGGGCAGATAGAATGCCGGCTCTATGAAAGAATTTCTCCACATAGTGAAATATTTCAAACCCTTTCGTGATGCCTCGTAAACCCACGTCGCGCTCCCCGGGTCAAAAGGTAAGGTGACCATAATCTAAATTGCTGTAATCATATCATTATCATGTTAAAAGCTCTTCTTCATGATCTCATTGTAACCTAATGTAAACACAGTTCAGTTATTACCTATAGTTGCCTCTCTCGTAGAGTCCGATTGCAAGTAGTGTATTACCATTCACCACACCTGATCTTGTTTCCCAGTTTTAATGTGTCTAGAACGTTTATACAATGTGCATAGCTTCTCTACCAGAAGCTATTATATTCCATCCAAAAATTCCGATTCCTATATACCACCGGAAATACAAATTTTATGGGTATTTGTATCCAAAACAAGCCATTTTTAGACAAAATCGAGTGTGTGTGTGTGTGTGTGTGTGTCTGTGTCCGTATCCACGTGTCTGTAAACACGATAACTCAAATACTAAGTCAGTAAGACACGGAAGATTTTGAGAAAAATTCCCCCACCCCAAACTAACTTCTGTGATATTGACAGACAGCAAATAATTGCGCAATGCACAGAGAAGGTTTCATTAGAAGTATAGTCTGGGATAAAATCGGAGTGGGGTATGGAGCAATACATTAAAACAGGTACCAAACTCATTAGAGAGAGGCCCGCGTGGATTAGACTAGGAGCATGGAGGAGCACGAACTTTTCTGACGAGAATGGTACGAGAATCTGTCCCATTTGCGAGGAGGGAGAGTCGTGGACTCACATCTTGGCAAGATGTAGGGGTACGGAGGAATAGCGGGAAAAATACTTGCCGCGATTTTTTACCACTGCGAATGTAGGGCTAGAAGCATGTTGGACGCTACTGGCAGGCACGGAAAACATGGACGGGCTAGGTAAATTTATAATTAAGGCAAGACAGCTGAGATCTGAGGAGGCTGCCTATAGAGAAGGGTGGGGGGAGGAATAAGATCAACTAAACAAAAGTGACTACAATGTTCTACATACATATATATTATGTCATACTTAGGTCACTGTTGTGCTATGGGTTTATATATTGTGTATATATTATGTGTATATATTTTTTTTAAGTATAATTATCTATTACAAGAGGGTGCATCTATGAAGGTGTACTCTGTGCTTTAAATCAAAGTTGTTATATTTGAATATCTTTGTATTTTTATTTTTGGATTCACTCTTAATTTTTTATTGTTGTTTCAATATTGCTTTTGATTGTGTACTGCCTTTGTCGTTTTATTTTCGTGTTTACCCTTTTAATTCTTTGTTGTTGTTGTTGTTTTAATATTGTTTTTTATGTGTACTACAAAAGCACGTACGGTCTGTGGTGCGATTGTTGAAATTCTATGTATGAGATTGTTATGTCAATAAATACACTTATTCAACTTTTACATCGAAAAAATTAAAAAATGGCTCTAACGATTTTGATTAAAATACCATATATTAAACATATTTATATGGCAAACAAAAGTTGTATATCCTGAATTTTCTGAGAATACCTCTGAAGAACTTTCATTTTGGATTGACTTTCGTATCACTGGTAAACCGTAAAAGATACATTTTTTTTTATTTACTTTTTGACGTGGATTTGGCCGTTTTCTAGGTATTCTGTATTATTGGTTTCAGTTTTAAAATAACAAAATTTTCTGATAAGAGAATTTGTCAACTTCTGGTCATGTACAGAAACCAATTTCAAACACATAGCAGCAACTTTTAAAATATCTGAGTATCACTTTAACCTAGTGTATTCTCCCTTCTACTTATAAGGAAATAATTAATACTAACATTTTTGCTATCTTCGGCTTATCTTGAAGGGGGAGAGTGGAGAGAAGAATCACCTTTCGTAATGATAACCTGTTGCAGAATAGTTAGAAAAAGTCATGTGACTGAAACACGTCGGATTTTTACATTAAATTGTAAACCTCGAAACCTTAGGCCACGCCCATCCCCAAGCAGCAGTCACTTTATATGTCTAGTAACGTGAAATCTTTAACGTTAGACTGGTTCTGTAAAGGTTATTTCAATTAACATGACACAGATAGAAAAGTAAGCTTTCATAAAATTATTTTGTAGTAGTTATATAAAAATAAATGATAGTAGGGAAAGTTGTGTAAATGTCAGGTTCTTTTTTAAAAGAGAATTTTTCTATTGAGAAAATTCCCAAGATGAGGTGCATGACCTGAGGGGTTTTGCAAGCTGTCTAGGTTGGCGATATTCTAAACGAGTACCTCTTTTTTTAAATATTTTTTTCTCAGAGCTTGTCAAACAGAAATGAATATGAAACCCTCCTGTGGGGCCTGTTTTTATTCATCACAAATGAACGGTAATCCAGCAGGCAAGAAAAGCGTTATCTCCCTTAATTATGCACAGCACGGGCAAAACAATGATTCACGTAGCGTGGGCTGTTTATTTTTGAATTAACGTTGTTTCCACCTGCACATTTGTAATTTTCCTCCGGAATTAGACTTTAAATATTCAGAGAATGGATCATCAAAATCCCACTGCTGCAGTTGGAGGGCGACTGTCGTAAAATCTTATACGACATTGGAGGGTACAAAAAAGTCGCAAAGTAATCCTGTATAAGGAAAAATCAATTCGTTTAAACTGATACCTACGCCACGTTTATAGCGTTCATAAAATGTGAAATATTAAAATGATGATGATAAATAAATATACACGGAAAGTAGTATTAATTTTGATACTACACATAAAAATGAAAAATATTCAAATAAAAAGAGAAACTTATTAAAATCGAGTCTATCTAACTATAAGAGACTAATAAAATATGTGAGTTATAAAATTTTCTTCTGGGTCTTCATGACAGTGTAAAATTTCAGCATATTATACAACAACCTCAACTCTACCGGAATTATTTATTCTTTTCTTCAATACCCACCTAGATATAGGGCAAGTTGTTACAGCGAGTTTCTCACTTATTCAGAGGGGTAAGCCTGCAGTATGCAATACACCTCATAATTGAGGGCAAACTATCGTCACCCTGAATCAAATGTTGGAATGCAAGCGCAAACATTGCGCTATGATCTTCCCTCTGGACAGGTTTCGAGGTTTGTGGTTGAATACTCATGAGTTCTCTGACTCAGACTGGTAAAGGTGGGGCAATCTTTTATAGAGCAGTGAGTTTTACAATGGAAATGTACTACTCGTGGAGTTTAACCTTCATAAGCTCTATTGAGTCCACCACACCCAGAAAAAAGGAATGAAGTGAAAGAACTACAGGATTCCACAGGCAGATACACCATAATGAGGCTTTGAAGTCCCTAACTTTCCAGCTCGAAGACTTATTCTACTACTGGAGCTACCCAGAGGGGGCCAGCAAGGACCCGTTGAATCAAGCAGTGTCCATCAGTAATACTCTTTCTTTCGATTAAGCATCCGCACCATCTTTCCATGACCACGAAACCTAGAAGCACACCTGAAACATGAGATGGAAACTGAATGTAAGTCAAATGATAGGAAGGAAATAGCGGTAGATGGAAAAACAGCCTAGAATTTGCTTACTGAACGGGAAAAACCCGAAGACAGACGGGAACCAAATAATCACCTCCCAAATGCATCTCTCGGAACTTATCTGCAGCAATTAGAGGAAGTATTACGTTCTATTAAAATTTTTGATACTGAGATTTCACCGCAAATATATGTTGAGACTCCTGAACTACAGAAAGAGAGGGAGAGAGAGAAAGAGAGAGAAAATGTGAAAAATCACTTGTCTATCTGTCTCAGAGCTGCACAATCAAATATGAAAATTAAGTTAAAGGAGACCAAATAGTGAAAGTTGCCAAAAATATTTTTTCTGTTTTTAGAGAATGTTTCATAAATTGTACTTCTCTATCCGAGGGATGGTGTTCATAATGTCACTACCAAGCGGAAGGTTTACTACGGAAATTGTGGATTGTTTGATTTTCTGTTCTGTGAATTAGTTTTCATTAGTTTTTGTACAAACTTTCAAGTATGAGTGATTTCATTTTTGTTTTATACACATAATACTTGTAGCATAGCTTAATAATGGCTGGGAATAACACTTTAAATAGTTTCTTCTTTGATGGAAGGCTTCGTAAAATAAGTAAATAAATAAGTGATATAAATTGTATCGTCATGTTTCTTCTATTTTGGAGCGATAAACTTTATAAATGATATCATCTCCAATGACATCATCACTGCTTATCTTTAAAAGCAAAAGCTCCTCCGATGATATCCTCACTGCTTATCTTTAAAGGCAAAAGCTTCTTCAATGATATCATTACTGTTTGTAATTAAAGGTAAAAGGTTCTCCGATGATATCCTCATTGCTTGTCTTTAAAAGCAAAAGCTTCTCCTGTGTTGTGAAAGATGGTGTGCCAGGAACATTCACATGCTATAACCTGCTTCCGATAGAAAAGTGCTGTTTATTCTTAAAGCCCACATAGTGAAAAACTGGTGGATTCCATTCACATGACTTTCTCTATCTGTACCACAAAACTATTCTTATAACATTTATCTATATCAATACTAATTCAGGAAAACATTAAGAGAGCCTTATTACTTGCTTCTTTGTACGCAGAAGAGAAATAAGGGAATGCATTGGTGTAAAGCGAGAGTCAACAATTTTGAAAGCTATGACTAGGTGAAATGATTGAAAATCGATTTTTGTATGCCTAGAGTAAAATAAAAGGTAAATAAAATATTTGAGGACTTCCCGTATGAGAAAGGTTTAAGTAGTTTAAAATTGAAACGAATAAGGAGGAATATCTCGGAAAGGGTTCACTCTACAAAAAAAGGATATGATATAATCCTATGATTTAACGAGATCCGTGTTTTTTGTGTGTTATTTAAGTCCCAGGAATAGGACGGCTGTATATTCAATATCGTGTAGAAGGTAAGGAACTGTGATAAGCAGCGTTTCTGGCAAGAAAAACCAAGTCTCTGTATGATCGTCCAGCTCTATTGTGGACATGAGTCTGCAGTTGGGTTGGCAGGCGCAGGCCTATTGTGGATTGAAGTGCCAGGGGATTTATGTATTTATTTATTGGGTAAATAGATATTTTGTATTATTTACTTTTGTATCATTAATAGGTAACTAGTTACTTTCTCCATTACCTCTGCAACTGTTATGTTAAGGTAACTTTACAATGTACGCTATTTCTGAACCATCACTAGTATGCAAGATGATGGAAATGGAGGCTACATGCATAAAAAAGATGGGCTGCAAGCTCATTGTCACGCAATTTATATCCTTGGAACTGTTTATTACTTTCCCCCGGCACTTGTTTATTGCACAGAGTGACAGTGAGACAATATGCCCGTTGTGATTTTTATTTACGCACATCGATCTTCAGCTGTTCCAGCGGTAAAAACGGCCATACGTTATTGAAAACAATGTAGGCCATGCACAAGTCCTGCGGAGGGTGAGATTGGGTTTTAAGCCAGGCAGGAGGCAGGCGATCGCGGTTGAGCTTAGACTGTGCTGCCCTCTCATTGTTGGGGTAATTAACTGTCAAGTGGTTCACTATTAATTAAACAAAGCTTTTGTGCTCGTCGATACACGGCGTGTTTAAAACCGGGTATTTGCCACACGTTTGGCTTCAGGCGTTAAGTAGCGATAGGCAGGTCTTAGCTGTTTGTGTTTGATGTTCACCGTTATATCTTAATGCTAAATTATTATCTAATATTCGCCTAATGGCGGTACTAAGTGCTTCCGAAAACAGCAATGCATCTCCCTACTGCTGAAAACTTCACAAATAGAAAATATACATTATTTTAAACTTTCATTTACATATTCTAATCACAATTATGCCGAAATGTTAATTTCCATTCTTTCAAACTATCAAGTTTTCTATGAAAATAATTCCTAGAAATCTCATGTGTTCCATTTACATAGCTTTCTCTACATCTCTGAAGTAATTTATTGTTAAAAAGCTTATGCTTCTATTTACTTCATGCTAATCGAGAAAAAATTAGCAGAAATAGTTCTTATTACTTGCTTCATTGTAAGTAGGAGCGAAATAAGGGAGTACCATAGTTTTAAGTGAAAACCAAAAGCTGGTTGGTATGTGGCTGAAGTTCCTTTGTTTAAATGGCCAGGAATTGACAAAGTCCTGTATGAGAAAAGTATAAGTTTTTCAAAGCTGAAAACAAATACAAGGGATATCTCAAAAAAGATCAACTCCACGAAAAAACATGTATATAACATAAACTGTGTGTTTTAATGGGTTCTACATTTTCGGTGCAGTAAGGTTTTGTCTATCTCTTACTCTTTAGCAGTTATGCAAAATTCCGTAACATTCATCCAGAATAAAGTAGTCTTCAGCGGCTATTCCCAGAAATTTCAAGGTATCCATTTGTCAGATAAATATCTTTAATATACGATATTTTAATCAAAATCATTAGAGCCATTTTTGATAAAATCAAACTTTTCGAAAACATTTTCATGTAAAGAGTAGTTGGGGGTGGGAGGATTTTCTTGAAAATAGTCGTGTCGTATCTTGGAAGATACCAAACTTAAATACCAAGACACACACAGACACACACATGGACACATACGGACCTTTTTCCAAAAATGCTTTTTTTGGATTCAGGGGAACCCAAAACTTGTATTTTCAGTGAAATCTCAGTATCGAATTTTTGGGTGGAATACAATACCTTCTCTATACGCTGTGCACATAGTACGTGTAGAGAAAGTAAGAATTTAAAACGAAGTCTACTGTGATTAATACTTGAATCATTTATAAAACTCTATAAATTATATACTTAGAATAAACTTTGCTAAAAAGGTATTTCACATAAAGAAAAATTTGACACCATGAATCATGTAGAAGTAAGAGGTTCAAGGTTCAATTCCACATCACCCCTTTTGGGACAAGGGGCTCACTCAACTAATAATGACGTCATGCTCGACGAACTAATTACGAAATGTAGAATATATCTAAAGGTTTCACAAATGCGGCTTGCAGGTGAATGACATTTGGAGTTCGG